>OU342528.1:18421865-19681846 GCA_910589475.2 Bembecia ichneumoniformis | reverse complement strand
CCCCTGACCCCCTAAGGACCCCCGACCCCCAAAAATTTACTTAAGACCCTCTGACCCCCCCAAGAACCCCTGACCCCCAAAATTCCCTAAGATTTCCTGGCCAATTAAAACCCAAACCTTTCCCAATTCCACGAGAGAGTTGACCAGGCTCTAAAGAGATAGTGACTTAGAATTAAGTTAGGTTAAGTTAAAACTGAAAAATTGTATTTGTAGGATTGCGGCTTAGGTTAAGGTAGAATAATTTAGTATAGTAATTTTAACTGTAGACTAAGGGATATTTTATCATTTTAATTTTATGTTCAAAATTATTTAACTATTTTTAAAAATTTTGTAATTTATTATTTTAATTATTATTTATTGTTTAATTGTATAATTGTAAATTCCTTTTTTCGTTAATTATTTTTAACTATTTTATAGGACTAGCTGGACTAGTTGTTTTAACTAGTACCAGCTTAGCCCTAATTTTAATTTTAATTTATTCAATTTATCCCTTTTATATTTTATTAATTATTGATTTAGTTTTAAGTTTTATTGTAATTATTTGACAAGCCCCTATACAGCTAATTTAGGTTAAGTCTAGACCAGGCCCCTTTACAGCCTGTGCATTTTATAACTTATACAAACTTTTTATCTAACGGACAACAATCCCCCCAAACGACATGCTACGGTCTCCAGTAGCGCAGGGCGGACCTGGAAAGACCAAATCCCCTCAAAAGTTAGATACCCCGCCCCCGATGTCGAAGGTCAGGAGAAGCATAGGGGAATGGGAGACTGGTAAAGTCTCCATTTCCCCGCTGACCTCGACATCGAAGGCAAAGCTCGAACCGGCGAGGGCAACCCATAAAGTTGAATATGCTAGTAGGGTTGCTGAGGCAAGAGCTTGCCTAAATAAGGCTAAGCTCCACCTCAGCAACTCTAGAAATATAAAAACAGAGATCAAGGAAGGTGTCATACAAGCCCTCGACCGGCTATACAATATAGTCAAGGAGGCGGAGGCTGATAAAAGCAAAAAAGGAAGAGGGGAAGATAGTAAGGTAGATGAAAAAGGGCCAACGGTGAGCGAGAGTGAAAAATTATTATTACAAGCACTAGAGGAAAATACCAAATTATTACAACAAAATTCTAAATTCATGGAAAATTTGAAACTTAAATTGGCAAAAAATGATTTGGAAATTGAGAATTCAAAAATACTAAAGAAAAATACGGAAGATATTAGTAAATTAAAAGATACTCTGGTAGAAATTAAATCTGTTGGCCCCAAATCTACATATGCGGAGGCCGTAGCAGGTAGAGGTAAAATAACAGAAAGGCCCACACTCCACTCCGTTGTCGTGACGTCAGAGAACGTCAACGACACCGGAGAGGAGGTTTTGGGGAAAGTTAGGGAGGCAGTCAACGCGAAGGAAGGTTGGATTAAGGTTGAAAGAGTAAGGAAGGCGAAGGATAGGAAAATAATAATGAGTTGCAGGACTGAGGAAGAGAGAAGAGTAATAAAAGAAAAAATTGAAAAGGCAGGGAAAAAGTTAATATGTGATGAGGTCGAGAACAGGGACCCGTTGCTGATCCTCTGGGACGTCTTGTCGATTCATAGCGACGGGGACGTTCTGGAGGCCATCAGAAACCAGAATAAGTCTCTGTTCGACGGCCTCAACGACAAAGAAGGAAGGATGAAAATTAAGTACAGGAAGAAGGCGAGGAATCCACTCACGGGACACATAGTCCTCAGTACCTCTCCAGAGGTATGGAGGAGGGCGACTGGGCTCGGGGCCTTGCACGTTGATTTACAACGTGTCAGGGTCGCGGACCAGTCACCTCTGGTCCAGTGCTCGAGATGCCTGGGCTATGGACACAGCAGAAGGTTCTGCGAGGGGGCGGCGGACTTATGCAGCCATTGCGGGGACACCCACCTGAAGGCGGAATGCCCCAAATGGCGTGCTGGTGCGCCGCCATCTTGCCGAAACTGTGCTGTGGCCAAGCTTGGGGGTCGCGAGCATAACGCTCTGAGCGCTGTGTGTCCCGTGAGAGGAAAATGGGACGCTATCGCCCGTTCTGCCACTCAGTACTGCTAAGGGCGCCCTTGAGACTTGCCCAGCTTACGGGCTCTTGCAAGCAAATTTGCAGCGAAGCAAATTAGCTACCTCCGAGCTCTTAGTCGAGGCCGAGAAGAGAGGAGTGGCGATAGCGCTCCTTCAGGAGCCTTATGTGGGGGCGACTGGGACGGTTCGGGGTCGCAGGGGGGTGCGAGTGTTCCAAAACTCCGCTCCGGGAGAGGGTACTGTAAAGGCTGCTATATTAGTTTTCGATAGCAGCCTCAAAGTTATACAGTACCCAGAACTCACCACCAACAACATCGTGGTGGTGGGGATCCGGACCGGGCCTTGGAGCACGACGCTTACCTCCTTCTATTTCGAGCCGGACCGGCCACTCGAACCCTACGTGGGGCGCCTGAAGCGAGTCGAGGCCAGACTGGGAGCTGGAAGGTGGCTGATCGGCGGCGATGCGAATGCTAAGAGTCCGTGGTGGGGCAGTAACAAGGTCGACAAGAGAGGTGAGGAGTTTTCGGGTAGTCTGGAGGAGCTCAGCCTCCACGTCCTGAATCTTGGAGATACTCCGACCTTCGACACAATCCGGGGGGGACAGCGTTTCTGTAGTCATGTGGACGTAACAGCTTGTTCACATGACCTGTTGGACTTGGTGGACGACTGGAAAATCATCACTGATCTGACGGGCTCGGACCACAACGGCATCTCGCTAAAGTTGAGGCTGAAGCCCTCTCCAGGAATGGAAGTGGTCAGAACGACCCGAAAGTACAACACCAAAAAGGCAGACTGGAAAAAATTTGGCATCAAAATTAATGAACTAATTGAAAAATATGAAATTAAGGAAGGTGTTGTACTGAGCAAAGAGGAAACAATTTTGGCGGTTCAAAATTATACAAAATTAATAATCGAGGCGTCTGACTACTCCATTCCGAAGAGAGGGTCGAAGGAGAAACTGGCGTTGCCGTGGTGGTCCGAAGACCTGTCGATCATGAAGAGAGAGGTCGCCACCAGGAAAAACAGGATCAGGAACGCTGCACCCGTCCGGAGGTCTTGGGTCGTCGAGCAGTACCTCTCCAAGAAAGAGGAGTACGAGCAGGCGGTGAGGCGGGCTCAGACGGACTCCTGGAAACTCTTCTGTGAGCGGCAGGACGGCGAGAGCGTCTGGGATGGAATTTACAGGATTATAGGTAGAACGGCAGTCAGGGACGAGGACCCACCGTTGGAGAGAGAAGGGAGGGTTCTCGACGCGAAGGGATCGGTAGAGTGGCTTGCGGAAGTGTTCTACCCGTTAGACCACGCAACTTCGGATGAAGAAGTTCACCGCGAGATCAGGAAAGCGGCGGACGGAGTGAACGTTGGGGGACAAGACTCCCCTTGCGACCCTCCGTTCACTCTGACTGAGCTCCAGATGGCGGTGAGCTCCTTCAATCCGAAGAAGGCCCCCGGCTCCGACGGGCTCACTGCCGACATTTGTGGTCGGGCCATCGGCTGTAACCCTAAGCTATTCTTAGGGCTTATAAACAGCTGTATGGCCCACCACATCTTTCCAAAGATATGGAAAGAAGCGGCAGTGATAGTCCTTCGAAAGCCGGGGAGGGATAGTTACACTACCCCCAAGTCATTCAGACCCATTGGACTGCTGCCCGTGCTCGGCAAGGTCTATGAAAAGATGCTGGTGGCTCGTCTCAGATACCACATATTGCCGGGGATAAGCGCGCGCCAGTATGGCTTTGTGCCCCAGAAAAGCACAGAGGACTCCCTCTATGACCTTATGTCACACGTACACAAAAAACTTGATTGTAAGAAAATTGTAGTACTTGTGTCTTTGGACATAGAGGGAGCCTTCGACAGTGTCTGGTGGCCTGTGGTCAAAGTCAGACTGGCGGAAGCGGGATGCCCGGTAAATTTGAGGCGAGTCTTTGACAGCTACCTCGCCGACAGGACGGTCAACGTCAGGTACTGCGGTGAGGTACATAGTACTGAGACGAGCAGGGGTTGCATCCAGGGGTCTATTGCCGGCCCTCTGCTCTGGAATCTGACCCTCGATCCATTGCTGCGGAGCCTGGAGAGTAGAGGCGTCTACTGCCAGGCTTTCGCGGACGATGTGGTCCTCGTCTTTGATGGGGACAGGGCAATCCAGATAGAAGAAATTGCAAATGTCACTCTCGCGCATGTTTTGGAGTGGGGTGTCAAAAATAAGCTGAGGTTTGCACCAGGCAAAACCAATGCTATGGTGCTAACCAGGAAGCTTAAGTTTGACACGCCACGCCTCAGCATGGGTGGGATTGACATTGCCATGAAAGATAGCGTGAAACTTTTAGGGGTTACCATAGACAGGGGTCTCACGTTCAAGGAGCACGTGACGAATATCACTAAAAAGGCCATCGGGGTATATAAGCAGCTCGGGAGGGCGGCCAAGGTCAGCTGGGGCCTCCATCCCGAGGTGGTCCGCTCCATTTATGTCGCCGCGGTGGAACCAATAATTACCTACTCTGCGAGTGTGTGGGCACCCGCGACTCGTAGAGTGGGTATTATTAGGAGATTGAACGCTGTGCAAAGGGGTTTCGCACAGAAACTCTGTAGGGCCTACCGCACGGTGTCTCTTAACTCAGCCCTGTTATTGGCTGGGCTGCTCCCCCTTGACCTGCGAGTCCGCGAAGCGGCCTCGCTTTATGAGGCCAAGAGGGGAGTACCGCAGCCGGGGCTGGGGGATAGAGAGGTCGAGCGGATGGCTCCTGCGACGGGGGCTCCCCACCCCGCCGAGCTGGTCAGCCTCGAGTTCGGCAGTCTGGTGGACGAGGACGACGTACAACAAAACAGCGACTACCAGCTGCGCATATATACGGACGGCAGCAAGATTGACGGTCGGGTTGGGGCGGCGCTATCCCTATGGAATCGCGACGCCGAAACCAGGGCCGTCAAGCTTGGTCTGCCGTCGTATTGTACCGTCTACCAGGCGGAACTCTTGGCTGTGTGCGAAGCGACGAGGGTGATTCTCCGCCGTAGCGAAACTTCCTTTGCAATATACAGTGATTCGAGATCCGCCCTCCAGTCCATCGCGGCGAATAAATGTCTGCACCCTCTGGCAGCTGAGACTAGGAATAATATAAAATCTGGCATTAGAAGCAACAAAATAATTGATTTATTTTGGATCAAAGCCCACGCTGGCCTGGAGGGGAATGAGCGAGCGGATTGTCTCGCTAGGGAGGCCGCGCTTAAGACCAAGACCAAGCCGAAGTATGACCTGTGTCCGGTGTCATTCGTCAAGCGAAGCATTCGAATGCGATCGCTTGACGAGTGGGACCAAAGATACAGGGAGGGCACTTCGGCGGCGGTCACAAAGCTGTTCTTCCCTAGAGCCAAAACAGCTTATAGTACCCTGAGGAAGATCGCGCCTTGTAACGTGCTGACCCAAGTCCTGACGGGGCACGGTGGGTTCTCCGAGTACTTGCATCGCTTCAAGTGCAAGGAGAGCCCAGCGTGCATCTGTTCAGCGGATGCACCTGAAAGCGTCATGCATATTCTGGTGGATTGCCCTGCCTTCGCCAGGGAAAGACTAGAGGCAGAATATAATATAGGAATGAATATTAAATTAGATAACCTAAGAGAAATTATAAAAGGAGATAATAGAGATGCATTTATAAAATTTTGTAAAGAAATTGTTAATAAAGTAATTAAACGGAATAAGACATAAGTATTAATTGTAGGTGCAATTCTCTCTCAATTTTGTAATTAAATAAAGTATTGTTAAGTAATTGTATTTAGTTTTATAGGAAATGAAAATAAATTGTAAATAGTGCTACTAGAATAAAAAGATTATGTATTGAAATTATGTATACTAAATTTGAATTGGAAATAAATGAACAAAAAATAAAAGGTATGGTTAAACAAAGGTAATGGAGGGAGATGAAGAATTGAACCTATAATTGGAATATAAAAATAGATAGTAAGGCGGGCATCCCACCCGCACAGAATGAAAGATGATGAAAGATAGAAAGAACAAGTATGCAGAATGAATGTGCGAGAGGAAAGCTAGCGAGAACTGGTATGGAAGATTACGTAGACATAGGCTCCAATCACGTTGGAGGGATTAGCGAAAAAAAAAAAAAAAAAAAAAAAAAAAAAAAAAACCTAACCTAACCTAACCTAACCTAACCTAACCTAACCTAACCTAACCTAACCTAACCTAACCTAACCTAACCATGGAATTTACAGGATTATAGGTAGAACGGCAGTCAGGGACGAGGACCCACCGTTGGAGAGAGAAGGAAGGGTTCTCGACGCGAAGGGATCGGTAGAGTGGCTTGCGGAGGTGTTCTACCCGTTAGACCACGCAACTTCGGATGAAGAAGTTCACCGCGAGATCAGGAAAGCGGCGGACGGAGTGAACGTTGGGGGACAAGACTCCCCTTGCGACCCTCCGTTCACTCTGACTGAGCTCCAGATGGCGGTGAGCTCCTTCAATCCGAAGAAGGCCCCCGGCTCCGACGGGCTCACTGCCGACATTTGTGGTCGGGCCATCGGCTGTAACCCTAAGCTATTCTTAGGGCTTATAAACAGCTGTATGGCCCACCACATCTTTCCAAAGATATGGAAAGAAGCGGCAGTGATAGTCCTTCGAAAGCCGGGGAGGGATAGTTACACTACCCCCAAGTCATTCAGACCCATTGGACTGCTGCCCGTGCTCGGCAAAGTCTATGAAAAGATGCTGGTGGCTCGTCTCAGATACTACATATTGCCGGGGATAAGCGCGCGCCAGTATGGCTTTGTGCCCCAGAAAAGCACAGAGGACTCCCTCTATGACCTTATGTCACACGTACACAAAAAACTTGATTGTAAGAAAATTGTAGTACTTGTGTCTTTGGACATAGAGGGAGCCTTCGACAGTGTCTGGTGGCCTGTGGTCAAAGTCAGACTGGCGGAAGCGGGATGCCGACCCCTGCGACCGCCCGGATTGCCAAGGGTAAGCCCCCCCACCACGACAAGGTCATGGCCCACCTAGGGGGGGAACCTAACCTAACCTTTTTTTTTTTTTTTTTTAGGAGGGGAAATGCATTTACGCACTATCCCTCGTCGAGGGGACATCCCGACGAGGGGGTGTGTGGGACTCGCCCGGTGAGAGGCACCGGGAATACCCACTAAAACCCCTCCGTGTTCCATCATCAGCGGTGGTAGGAGGATCCGAAGCGACAGCTGGGCCTTGTCCTCGTGATCCCCCGCACCGCAGTGTCCGCAGCCGGACTCATTCCCAGCAGATGTGCTGCTTCCTCTCTGGTGACGACCTACTGGAACACCTGTAGGCCGTCACCCCTCACAAATGAAAATGTCCGGGCGTCAGTTGTCCTCATACTGACGCCCGGTTGTCATTACCTGACGGGGGCCGCGTCGTATGCGCGGCGGCGTCGACCGACTCTTCGGCGCCTGAGTGGTTCCGCCTGGGGGTCCTCCTCTCGGGACCGCTCCCCGGCCTCCTTACCACTCAAGGCCGCTTCACAAAATGCCTTGACAGCATTCCAGCTGTCAAGGCTTCCAATCATTTCTCTGACGACAGCGGGTAAAGACAGATCCTGTCCCACGACTGCCGTCAGAGCCGCTCTCTCCGAATCCCAACCTGGGCATGCCTCCAAGACGTGCTGGGCGGTGTCCTCACCGGCCCCGCACTCGTGGCAGGCGGTGGTTCGCTCCCTTCTCGCGACGTTGCACAGGTACCTTCCGAAACATCCATGCCCCGTAAGCACCTGCACAAGCCGAAAGGAGAGCGAGCCGGCCCGCCTGCCCGTCCACTCCGTCAGCACCGGCGCGATCGCAGACGTGGTGCGGTAACCCCACCCCGGCTGCGTCAGCTGGTCGCGCCATCGCTCGAGTGCCTCGTCTTGGGCCTCTCGTCGCCAATGTGACACTTCTTCTGGGAGTGGTCTAACGCCGCGGGCCCTTGCGTCCGCGGTTTTGCGGTACACTGTTGCAAGGACCTCCGCATCCAGCTCCCAAGGAAGCGTTCCTGCAATTGCGCATGCCGCTCTCCACGAGGTGGTGCGATACGCTCTAATGACCCTGGTCGCCATGACCCGCTGCGGACGGCGCAGCAGGGTCAAATTACGGGCAGACAAGGAGTCGACCCATATGGGCGCTCCATACAGGGCCATCGAGCGCACCACGCCCGCGAAGAGGCGGCGGCATCCTCCACTTGGCCCACCCAGGTTGGGCATTAACTGGCTTAGGGCAAATGTTGCTTTCACCAGTTTAGGAGCTAAGCTCCTGAAATGATCCGTAAACTTCCACCGGCTATCGAGAACGACGCCGAGATATTTCAACGTCGTCCCGATGCCGATGGACACTCCGCTAACAATAATGTGAGCGTCTGGCGGTGACGCCTTGCGAGGTCCGTGGAAGCAAATTGCTTCGGACTTTTCAAGGGCCACCGTCAGGCCCAGGCGCCGTATGCGCCCCACCACCTGTGCGACTCCGGCGGTTGCCAACAGGGCCGCGTCTCGGAACGTGCTACCGCGGGCGGTCACGAGTGTGTCGTCCGCGTAACACGTGACGTCGACCCCGCGCAGGGTAACGCCCCGCAGCACCCAGTCGTAGCCGATGTTCCACAGGAGCGGCCCGAGAACCGACCCCTGCGGGACACCGCACGACACGTCCCGTCGACATACTCCAACGCTCGTGGGGTACACGACCGACCGACCCGTGAGGTACTCGTCGACGAGTCGACGCAAGTACTCCGGGAAGGCGTGGTACCCCATGGCCTCCGAAATGGCCCTATGAGGGAGCGTGTTAAAGGCGTTGGAGATGTCTAAGGACACCGCCAAGGCAACCCCGCCTTTCCCAACTTCTTCCGCCACAAGTTTCCTCACCCGTGCGATGGCGTCCATGGTGGACCTGCCCCGCCGAAAGCCGAACTGGACATCGGCCACGTTCGGCCCCGTCTCCTCTAGGTGCTGAGTAAGGCGTTCAGCTATGATCCGCTCAAATAACTTCGCGGCCTCACTCAGCAGCACTATTGGGCGGTAACCCGATGGGGAGTCCACCGGTCGCCCGGACTTCCGGATGAGGACCAGCTTGCCTTCCTTCCACTGGTTGGGAAATAGGCCATTCCTGACACAGGTGGTGAGGAGAGTACGAAATCTCCTGTCCAAGCCGCCTTCCTTTAGAGCTAAGACCCAGGCCTTCCCCGGGATGCCGTCGGGACCGGGCGCGGTGCTCTTCGCCTGCAGACGAAGGATCGCCCTGTCCAATTCTCCCTCGGACACCTCAGGGGGGTCTTCAGCAGAGATCGGCTGCGTCGCGCTTGCGCTAGCAAGCACGGTCGGAGCCTCGCCCTCCGCCCTGGCAGGGAACAGAGCCTCCACTACTCTCTCGAGCGTACCCGCCTCCATCGTTGATGTTAGCGGGGGGGCCCAAGGGCGAAGCTTGCTCATGACGAGCTTATATGGCCTGCCCCAAGGGTCCCGCTCGAGCGAGTCCACCAGCTCCTGCCATGCGCGCTCCTTGGCCGCACCAATCTCTACTCTCAAAGCCTTCTTGGCCCCTTGGAAGGCGGCGAAAAGTCTCTGTACTATGTCTGCATCCCTGTGACGTCGACGAGAGCGGGTGTACCGGCGTCGCGCCGCAACGCAAGCCGCTCGGAGACGGTCGAGCTCCGGCGACCACCAGTACACGTGTAGACGAGGTGGCAACGTTCTCACGCGAGGCATGGACACGTCACAGACGTGTGTCATAGCCTCGCGGAACCACTGTACCTCCAGGGATGCTTCCAGTCTCTCCGGTATTTTTGCCCAGCTTTCTACGAGGGACGCCTCTATTAGAGTGTCTCTCTCCATCCGTTTGAGAGCCCATCTTGGGCCGATCTCTGAGCGAGCACGTCTCGGGCTGTTCGGGTCCGTCGAGTGAGGGGAGACTGAAAAACGGATATACCGGTGATCCGACAGGGTCTCGACCCCCTCCTCGACCACCCAGCCCCGAACACGGCGGGCCAGGGCGGGAGACGCAAACGAAACGTCCACGACTGAGCCGCCCTGTTGTCGCACACACGTGTTTGACGTGCCCCTGTTCAGCACCTCCAGATTATGGGTGGAGAGCCACTCCTCCAGAGTTTCGCCCCTCGCATCCGTGACAGAGGAGCCCCACACCGTCGACTTTGCATTCAGGTCCCCGGCCAGGAGCACCTGATGCGGACGACACCAGACCAGTAGGGTGTCCATTTCTGCCAGAAAGCCCTCGAAGTCCGAGAGCGGACGATTTGGCGAGAAATAGACACCAACGAACATTATGCCGTCGCACAGGACTGCGACGTAGCCGTGGCCTCTGAATGTTCGCCCGACGGCTGGAGCACCCTCCCCTGTGGCCAAAACAATGGCGACAAGGCCGTCGAGGTCACCCACCCAGTTGTCACGGGAGACAACCCGGTATGGCTCCGCGACGACCGCCACCTGTATTCTCCACTGCACCAGTGTCTGGACTAGCAAGTCCTGGGCACTGGCGCAGTGGTTGACATTGCTTTGAAGGCATCTTATGGACATACTGTTTGTATGTCCATAGTTGTTTCAGTGGTACCGTCCGGTAGGTGGGCCGGGGCATTCTGGGTAAGGACCGCAGAACCCGCCGGCTCTCGTCTGTTCAATTTACGCTTGGGGGCCGGACATTTTGCACTCCCCAGGCGATGTTTTGCCGGTTTGCCGGCCTCCACGCACAGGATGCAGCGGACGTCCGAGCGGCAATCGGCCGCTCGGTGACCCGCCTGGCTGCATCTGAAGCATATATTGCTCCGATCGGTAGGCATGGTGCAATGCCCCCTGACGTGCCCCGTCTCGAGGCACCGGAAACAACGCAACTCGCGCGGCGGCAACAGTTTTACCCGCGTTGCCGTCCACCCGATCAAGAGCCTTCTCTCCATCAGTTTTGTGGCGGCTGTCATAGGGCAGCTCGCCCACACTGTCCCTGATCCAAAGCGGGATTGGCGGATAGTGCCGACCTTCACCGCCTCTTGCTCGCATCCACCGAACTTTGCGATGGCCGCTGCCACTTCGTCGGGAGTGATTGAGTCGTCTAGCCCCGAGATGAGCATCTCGGTGGTCTTAACGGGTCGCGAGACCCGTACTGACTCCGCACTCAAAAGTTCCTTCAGTTTGGCGGCCATCGCGTCCGCTCTCTCGTTGTTATTTATGCCGGAGATCTCTAGTATGACAGCTCCGGTCACGGCGCGACGGAACCTGGTAAACTCTATATCTAGAGATGCCAAGTCCAGATTTTGCTTAGCCTCCTTTATGATCGAGGCGTAGGTCACATTTCTGTCCTCAGCACCAGGCTGTAGGGTTAGGACCACGGCTGCCGTCTTAGGAGGCTTCGCCGTTCTTCTTTTAGGAGGCAGCTTTTGAGGTTGCCCAGTTTTTGTCGCCATGTTCTGCGGGGCGATCGCTTTCTCTTTATGTTTTCCCCCCTTCGCCACTAGGTTCCATGGCCTGTCCATGGAAGCGGGGGCGGAAGGGAGGGGACGCGCTTCAGGGGGAGGTCCTTTCTTTGATTCCGTCCTGCGTTGTCTCTTTCTTTCCCTTTTCTTAGCGCTTTTGGAAAGCGCCCGTTTCTCTGGTGCGGCCGCCATCACCTTGCGCCCGCTGGAAGCGGGGGCAGTGGCGTGTTTGGGCGGTGCGGCTGTGCGAATTGGTGCAGCCTTCCCGGGCGCCAGTGTCGGCGGAGTTCCCTTTCTGGATGCCAGAGGAGGGCAAGGCTGCGGCTCCACACTTAATAGCTCGTCTATTCTGGTGTTGAGTCTTTCACTCAGGCATCTCAATAGGCGATCCTCCTGCGCCTTGAGCATGCCTGGTGTGACTACACCTTCCATCGTCGAGGGAACCTGTCGGGGCTGCGATTGGATACTGGCTCTGAATTCGGCGAACTCCTTTCGGAGCTCCGCCATGCCAGAGCGCAGTTGTGCGTTTTCACGCTGCAGGGCCTTTGTTTCTTCCGTGGCGCGCAGGGACGCGAGAGACAACACGTCCTCCCACGCCTCAGTCACCGAATCCTTAAGGGCCTTAACAAAGGTCCCCTTGAGCTTGCCTGACTTGGCTGCCACTTCCTCTATAACGGAAAAGCGGGATTTTACTCGCTCCAGAAGTCGCGAGGACGTCACGTTGTTGTCCTCCTTCTCTCCTGGCATAGCCAGGCTGGAACGGGTCGCTCTAGCCTCAGAGACAGAGGCCAGCAGCTCCTTCTCGGCCTGGAGCTCTAGTTCGGCCCGTTGGGCCTTCACATATTCGGCCTTAGCCATCGCAAGGCCGACATATTGCCCAGTTGTGGGCGGACGTCCGGGCTTCTTGGCCTTGCGGTCTGAGCCCTCGTCGGACGTTTCTGACTCGGGAGGCTTCGAGCCTCTCTTGAGAAAGAAACGGGACAGATTCCTGTCCTCCTCCATTCTAGTAACTTTTACTCTGGCAGAGCGAACGGTGCTCGCACTGCCAGAGGAAGAATCGCCTGACATAGCGAGGTCCTGCCGAAGAGTCGACAGGGCCTGCGCTTCCAAATCGCGTGCAATCTCGGGTACCTTAAAAGAAAAGCCATTGTCGTTGGTGGGGTTGCCCCCAAGTGCAGTCTTGTCCCCCCCAGAGTACGTGGGACTGCCTGTACCCGAAGGCACAGGGAGGGATTCCCCATCTGCGGAGCAGGTGGGACCCTCCTGGGTATATTTACTTTTAGATGCACTTTTCATTATGTTTTGTGTGTTTTTGTACAGCTTCACTGCTGTTGGGCCCTTGGGACTGGGTACCCCCCAGCCATTCATCCCATCGGCAGACCCAAAACCTTAGGATTGGGGTAATTTTTATAGTGGTTATCTTCCACGCGGCCCGACGCTCAGTGCGCCGGACCCCCGGCCTCGCATAGTGCGAGGTTACGGGTTGCCCGACGGTGGCCTAGACCACACGCCGCGCACGCGGACCTTGAAGTTCCGCCTCCCACGAGCCGAAGCTCCACTGCCCCGCTACGGGGCCTCCACAAACGCGCCGAAGCGCTTCAGCGCCAGAGCGCCTCCTCATCAGCCCGGACTTCCGGTCCGCCAGGTTGAACCCGGCCATCCCACGACCCGCAAGGGTCCACTGGCGACAGCGGTGGGCTTCTTAAATAAGAAGCCGTCGCTTCGCCCACGGGGGTGATTTTTTAGAGAGGTTGTCTTCCTCGCGGCCCAACGCTCAGTGCGCTGGACCCCCGACCCCACTCAGTGCGGGGCTACGGGTTCATGTGGCCGTGCAATGTCCGCCCTTAAAAAGACCAGACAGCCACATGCCAGTTTTTGTCCGCGCCGGCCGAAACCGGTACCCCCCATACTGGGGGGCGTTCCCCTATCCGCAACCCGGGGACGCGTCCGATGGCGGACTGGAAACCGCACACGGAAACCTAACCTAACCTAACCTTTTTTTTTTTTTTTTTTTTTTTAGGAGGGGAAATGCATTTCCGCACTATCCCTCGCCGACGAGGACGGTCGGCGAGGGGGTGTGAGAGACTCACCCGACGGGACGAATCGCCCCGCCGGTCCTACCCCCTAAAACCCCTCCATGTTCCACCATCAGCAGTGATGATGGGACCCGGGATCACAGCGAGGCCTTATCCCCGGGCCCCACGCACCGCCACGTCCTTTCGGACCCTGCTCCATCGCGGCAAGCCGCATAAAAACTCCTGTGGTGACCTGCGGAACATCTGCAGGCCAACCACACCTCTCATCTGTTAAGTTCCAGGCGCCAGATGTCCTCCTCTGACGCCCGAAACAGACAGCGCCGCCGCCGATAAAGCGACGGACCCACCATCTCTTCGGACACCTCTGCGGAGCCAGCCACTGATTTTTACCTACGGTCTGACCACCCAGAGGAGCTCAAAAACTCCCGGGGACCGTAGGCTGGACCTCTTCCTTGACCAAGGGCCGGTGCCACCTCCGGCGACTGAGCAGGGGCCTGGGTCCGCCCCCCGGGTTGCCCAGGTCCCCAGAACTCAGTCCCCCGACGACAGCTGACAGAACAGCAGAGGGGAGGGATACTGCCCTGCCCCGGACCGTCGGGGTTGCCTTCCTCGTCTGAGTGCTCCGCCACGAGCTCCGCTCAACGGAGCCCGCTCGGAGCCCACCTCGGTGTGGGCCTTCTTTGTCCCCAAAACCAATCCGATCGGTCGAGCAAAGGCCGGTGAGGAAAAAAAAGCACCGACCCCTGCGACCGCCCGGATTGCCAAGGGTAAGCCCCCCCACCACGACAAGGTCATGGCCCACCTAGGGGGGGAACCTAACCTTTTTTTTTTTTTTTTTTTTTTTTTTTTTTTTTTTTTTTTTACAAGGGGAAATCCGTTACGGATACCCACCGACCTGGGGAAGACCGATGGGTTATGTCGGGCTCCTATCCCAGAGATGGTAGCGGGATAGTGTACCGACTAAAACCCCTTGGCGTTCCTACGCGCTGCCTATGATGGTGGAGCCTGGAGAACTAAGGCATGACCTCCGAGACCCCACCGGCAGTTGTCCGCAGCCGGACCCATCGCGGAGAGCAAGCTCTCTTATATGTTAAAAACTCAACGGCGTACTCGGAACAGCCACAAGTACGCCGGACATTCGCGGGGACCTCAAACGGGCGATAGTTTCCCCAAACTATCGCCCAGGCCACTCTCAGGGAGGCTGTTGGCGGTCAGCCGCCAAGCGCCTTCGCCCGTTTCTTTTGCGGCGGATTTGATGAGATGAGGGATCGATCTCCCTCTCCCTCTCCGCCGTCTCCTTCCGCAGCATGACTTGCTCGCAGAAGGTGAACATCGCCGTCCACGACCTCTCGCTGCGAACCATAGCCTCAACTACGGCCGGGAGCGAGAGGTCGGATCCACAAACTTGAACAAGTTCAGCGCGTTGCGCCGCAAAACCGGGACATTCGGCCAATGTGTGCTGAGCGGTGTCCTCAGCACTGGAACAGTGGTGACAGGCCGGTGTCGGCTCTCTTCCCACGACGTCACACAGGTACTTCCCAAAGCAACCGTGCCCTGTGAGCACCTGCGTGAGCCTGAACGAGAGAGAGCCATGTCTTCTCGATATCCACTGTTCCAGGACAGGCAGAACTGCCTCCACAGTGCGGTGGCCGGCTGTTGAGTCAGCCAGCCCCTCCCTCCAGTGCCGCAAAACTTGTTTCTGCGAGCGCCTTCTGCGAAGCTTTATCAGCTCGGGCGTTATTCTCGCCCCATTAGCCCGCGCCGCTGTCACATCTACGTAAACAGCAGCGAGAACATTTGCTTCTAGATCCCAGGGCGGCGTACACGCCAACACGCACGCCGCATCGAATGATATAGTCCTATATCCTCTAGATATCTTCACCGCCATGAGTCGTTGTGCTTTCCGAAGCTGTCTGACGCTGTCGGAGGACAGGTCTCCCGCCCATATGGGAGAGCCATAAAGCGCCATCGACCGGACGACGTTGGCGTAAAGTCGTCGGCAGCCTGCGCTTGGACCCCCAATGTTCGGAAGCAATCGACTCAGGGCGGCGGCAGCTCCCACCAGTTTGGGAGCGAGGATGCTAATGTGGTCCTTGAAAGACCATCGACTATCAAGGGTCAAACCTAAATATTTTAAGTTTGACCCGACTCCGATGGACACGCCACCGACCATGATCTTGAAGTCGGCTGGCGGTGCATTTCGTGGTCCATGAAAGACCATTCCTTCAGATTTTTCGAGGGCCACTTTTAGACCCAGGCGCCTAATGCGTCCGACCACTTGGGCGACGCCTGCCGTGGCCAGAACTGCAGCCCTTCTGTGCGTCTTGGCGCGGGCGGTCACCAGCGTGTCGTCGGCGTAACAGGTTACGTCGACGCCGTGCAGGTTCGCGCCGCGCAACACGAAGTCATATCCAATGTTCCACAGGAGCGGTCCGAGGACAGACCCCTGTGGAACTCCGCACGAAATATTCTTTCTGCGCCAGCCGTCGGGTGTTGGATACGTAACGGCGCGATCCGCCAGATACGCTCCCACTGTCCTCTGCAGGTGACCCGGGACGCCATGGTGTTTGAGCGCCTCTCGGATGCAGCTCCAAGGCAAGGTGTTAAATGCGTTGGCGATGTCGAGGGACACCGCCAACACCACCTCACCCCGAGCGGACGCCTCCTCCGTTAGCTGGCGCACTCGCGCCACCGCATCGATTGTGGACCGGCCTCGACGAAATCCAAATTGGTTTTCGCTGAGGTCCGGGCCCGTCACGTCCAGGTGTTTTTGGACCCGAGCGGCGACTATGCGCTCGAAGAGCTTGCTGAGCTCATCGAGCAGCACGATGGGTCGGTATGCCGACGGGGATCCGGCGGGGCGACCCGCCTTATGGATCAATACTAGCCTACCGACCTTCCACCGACTCGGAAAACAGCCCTGTCTTAGGCACGCTGAGAAAAGGTTCCTCGCTCTCTCTCCAAGGGAGCCAAGAGCTAGGACCAAAGCGCGACCGGGAACTCCGTCAGGTCCGGGGGCAGTGTTGAGCTTTTTGCGAAGCCGCAACAGTGCGGCGTCCATTTCGGAACCGGTAACTTCAGTGGAGGCGTCACCCTCCTCCAGTGGGTTGCCGGTTACACTTGCCACCGTAGGTGGTACGATGGTATTGTCTTCGTCCGGAAAGAGGGACTGTATCACACTCTCCCGAAGCTCAGGCTGTAGGGTCACCGTAAGTGGCGGAGCCGAGGGACGGAGTTTGCTCCTGACCAGTCTGTACGGACGACCCCACGGGTCAGCGTCCAGTGCGTCCAGCATCTCCTCCCAAGATCTGGACTTTGCCTCTTTGATCGCGGTCTTAAAGGTTGACAAACGCTCCCTGTAGGCGGCGTATAGTGCATCCTCTCGGGCTTGGTCTCGGTTACGATACCTGCGAGCCCTGGTGTACAGTCGTCTGGACTTTATGCATTCTCGTCGGAGGTTTGCAAGCTCCGACGACCACCAGTGAACTTGTCTGCGACGAGGTGCTCGTGCAGACGCACGAGGCATGGCGGCGTCGCAGATATTCGTTAGTGATTCTTTGAACCACTCCGCCTCTTCCTCTACGTCGATTGAATCAACGTTGGGGGAAGGTAGCCAAGCTTGCACTATAGCCGCCTCCAACGCGAGCTCCCTGTTTAAGAGTTTGCGAGCCCAACGCGGACCATCTCCACACGCAGATCGACGCGTGTCATTTCCGTCGTTCGGTCGGGCGGAGACTACGAACCGAATATATCGGTGGTCAGAGAGAGTCTCGACGCCCATGACTCTCCAGTCGCGGATACGGCGCGCTAGAGCAGAACAAGCGAGGGTGACGTCTACGATTGAACCGCCCTGCCGTCGAACGCACGTATTGACGGAGCCTCTGTTCAGGAGACAGAGATCGGCCGCGACGGCCCACTCCTCCAGCAGACGCCCACGAGCATCCGTGGCCGGACAGCCCCAAGCCGTTGATTTGGCGTTGAGGTCTCCGGCCACAAGTACTGGGTGTGGCCGACTTCGTCCTATCAGAGCTTCAAGCTCCAACAGAGAGCGCTCGAAGACGGAGAATGCCGCGTTCGGAGAGATGTAAACTCCGATAACTACGATGCCTTTTACAAGTACAGCAACGTAGCCGTCGCCCCTACCGACAATTTCAGGCGGATAGCCAACCGCGGAGTGAGAGATAATGGCTACTAGGCCGCAACGGTCACCCACCCAGTTGCCGCCGGACGGAACTCTGTAAGGCTCCGCTACTATCGTCACGTCGATCGACCACTGCGCCATGCTCTGTAGGAGCAGATCTTGTGCTCTTGCGCAGTGGTTGATATTCGCCTGGAGAAATCGGAGCGCCATTAAAGGGCTACGATTTCCATTGCCGTCTCGTTCGCCTCCTGAGTGGGGCGACTGGTCGGCTGCGAGGGGGCCCTGGGGCCATCGCAGTTTTCTCCTTTCTTCTTCGCATTTCTGCGGGAGGCAGAGCGACTGCAGACCCCGTGTTCTGCAGGTTTTCCCTCGGCAGCACAGCGGAAGCAGTGAGGCTTCGCCTTACATCCGGCCGCTTTGTGGCCGGTTTCACTGCAACGATAACACTGCTCGCTGCGATCCTCGGCGGCAGTGCACTGTGTCCTCGTGTGCCCGGGTTCCAGGCACCGATAGCATTTTGGTGTTCTGGGCTCGAGCAGTTTTACCTGCGCCGATACCCATCCCACCAAAAGACGACCCGTCTGCATTATCTTTTTCGCTGCCTCCACCGGGCAGCGAAGCCAAGCTGTTCCAGGGCTTAAGGGTCCCCGGCGAATTTCGCCGCAGCGGACGGCGCCCAAGGGGCAACCGCCCGTACGGGCCACAGCCTCTGCCACCTCTGTCGGGACGACCGAGTCATCCAGGCCCGAGATGCGCATATCTGCGCACTTTTCCGGTCTCGAGACCCGGGCGATATCTGGACCGAGCGTCACCTTCACTTTTTCGGCGAGGGCGTCCGCCCTATCGCTTCTGTTCAATCCGGGAACTTGAAGTAGGCGAGCACCTGAGCGCGCATTTCTAATGCGCAGGTTATCTATGCCTAATTCTGCCAAATTTATATTTTCCTTTAATTTGGAAAGGATTTTGCCATACGTGATTCCACCCTCCTCAGCCTCCGGCCGCAATGTGATCATTACGGCCGCAGTATTCGGAGTGCGAAGTTTAGGCCGTTGTACCTTTTTCGTACTAGGTCTGCTAGTGTTAACCTCTGTCGCCTTGTTCTTTTTGAGGCCCTTTTTCACTACCTTTGTCCAGCTCTCCTTCATGTTCTTAGGAGCAGGAGGGAGGGGACGAGGTGTCGTCCCTACCTTCGTGTTGGCCTTTTTGGCCCCTTTCTTCCCTCCACTGCTTTTCTTCCCAGTAACAGGGACGGGTCCACTGGTGCTGGGGATGGGAGGCGCGACCTCAGCTAGAGTGGTGTTCGAGCTGTTCTTCGCGATATTCTTCTCGAGTGCTCTTCTCTCGTGAGCCAGCGGAGGGCGGTATTGCGGCTCCGGGTTAAGGCGCGGTTCGAGGCCTTCAAATCTCGCGTTTAATCTTTCGCTGAGGCTGCTCAGGATGCGCGCCTCCAATTCTTCGAGTCCCGCGCCGAGAGCGGGAGGTTGCGTCGCCTGCTGAACGGAGGCTTTAAACGCGGCGAACTCCTTCCGGAGCTCCGCCATATCGTAACGCAACTTTGCATTCTCCCGCTGTACTGCGAGTGTCTCCTCGGTTGTGGACCGAGTTGCAAGTCTCGTCGCATCTTCGGCGATGGCCTTAGTAGCGTCCCTCATTGCTTTGACGTAAGTGCCTTTGAGCCTCTTCGAGGTTTTGGCGACCTTGTCTAAAATTTCAATGCTGGCCATTATCCGCGATAATATCGTCGGCGATGACTCAGCATCGTTCATCTCCGTGGTAACAGCGTCTGCGTTAGGAAGGCGAGAGCGGACGGCTCGAAATTCGGAAGCCGAGGCGAGCATCTCTTGCTCCGCCCTAAGCTCCATTTCTTCCCTCTCAGCCCGAACCAGGTCGGCCTTCGCTCTGGCGAGGCCGACGTATTCTCCGGTGGTCGGAGGGCGACCGCGCAATTTCTTTTTAGTGGGAGGGGGTCGGGCGGATTTACCGGAGGGACTACCACCAGAGCCCCCGGATCCTGAGCCCGAACTCGCGTCGCCACTCATGGCGCTTTCGAAATCTCTTTTTGGCCCCCTGTCGCGACCAGAGGGTCCCAACGAGGAGGCTGAGTCCATAGAGCAGCAAGAGCCCGTGTCAGACTCGGCACTCTTGTCTATTGGACTCCCATCCCGTGGCGTCGCCACGCGGTGGAGCATGACTACGGGGCTGAGAGCCCCGCTACTCCCCCCTTCGGCAAGGTCACGCGTGGACCCTGCCAACGCACGCGCAAGCGTGCGTACACCAGCTGACTCCTCGGTAGCAGATTTCACACCAAGGGACCCGGTAATCCCTTGGCGCCGTTGGCCAGACGGGGCGCATTGGCCGCTCGTAACCGATTTCCCACTCGGAGCCCGAGCTAGCTCCGAGCGCCCAGCGTCAGTGGGAGCGCATGACATGACTTTCTTTCCTTTGGACGACATTTTCATATTAATGGGAAAGATACCTACGGTCCTTTCCCAACAGACCGTAGGAGCGCTTGGGACTGGACTCCCCCCAGCCACTCAACCCCTCGGCACGCCGACCTTAGGTTTAGGGTGATTTTTTATAGTGGTTTTCTTCCACGCGGCCCGACGCTCAGTGCGCCGGACCCCCGGTCTCGCAGAGTGCGAGGTTACGGGTCGCCCGACGGTGACCTAAGTCACACGCCGCGCCCGCGGACCTTGCAGGTCCGCCGCGCCACGAGCCGAAGCTCCGCTGGCCCATCGCTGGGCCCCTTCCAAAGCGCCGATGCGTTCGCATCGAGCGCGTCTTCTTTTTGGGCGACAGCTCCGGACTTCTCTATTAAGAAGCCACGGCTTCGCCCACAAGGGTAATTTTTTATAGAGGTTTTCTTCCTCGCGGTCCCGCCATTTTAGACAGGACCCTCGGCTCCCTCCGGACCGTTAGGCCAGAAGGGAGTTACGAGATAAGCAGCGGTGCAGACAGAGCTGCGTCCGGCTGTGCACTGAGACACATACCGGACCCGCTGTTGTGGGCCTTGTTTGTCCCCAACAAACCAATCCGATTGATCGAGCGGAGGCCGGTGGGGCAGAACCACCGACCCCTGCGACCCCTCGGATTGTCGAGGGTAAGCCCCCCCACCACGACAAGGTCATGGCCCACCTAGGGGGGGGGGGGGGGAACCTTTTTTTTTTTTTTTTTTTTTTTTTTTTTTTTGTAGGAGGGGAAATGCATTTACGCACTATCCCTCGTCGACGAGGACAGCCGACGAGGGGGTGTGTGGGGCTCACCCGGCGGAATGGGCTAAACCGCCGGTCCTACCCACTAAAACCCCTCCATGTTCCTCCATCAGCAGTGGTTATGGAACCCGGGATCACAGCAGGGCCTTATCCCCGGGCCCCACTCACCGCTATGTCCTCGCGGACCCGTCATCTTTGTTTGCTGCTTCCTGTGGCGACTCACGGAACATCAATGAGCCGCCACACCTCACTAATGTAATCCGGGCGTCAGTTGTCCTCTACTGACGCCCAGCGATCATTGCATTACGTGCGCCGCGGCGTATACTCGGCGACGTCGGCCGGCTCTTCGGCGCCTGATGAGTTCTGCCTGGGGGTCCTCTTCTCGGGACCGCTCCCTGGCCTCTTTGCCGCTCAGGGCCGTTTCGCAGAATGCCTTGACGGCTTTCCAGCTGTCAGGGCTGTCGATCATTGCTCTGACGACAGCGGGTAGGGATAGGTCCCGTCCCACGACTGTCGTCAGAGCTTCCCTCTCTTGAGCCCAAGCTGGGCATTCCTCTAGTACATGCTGGGCCGTGTCCTCACGAGCCCCGCAATCGTGGCAGGCGGGGGTGCTCTCTCTCCTTGCGACGTTGCACAGGTACCGTCCGAAGCAGCCATGCCCCGTAAGCACCTGCACAAGCCGGAAGGAGAGCGTCCCGGCCCGCCTGCTCACCCATTCTTTGAGAACTGGAACGACCGCAGCCAGAGTGCGATGCCCCGCGCTCGGCCTCGCCAACTCGACACTCCACTTTTCGAGGGCCTCTTCGTGTGCTTTCCTTCTCCAGCGGGACACTTCTTCTGGGGGAGGGTTAATGCCTCGGGCCCTTGCATCCGCGGTACGATGGTAAACCGCTGCAAGGACCTCCGCGTCCAGCCGCCAGGGAAGCGTCCCCGCGATAGCGCATGCCGCCTCCCAGGAGGTGGTGCGATAAGCTCTGATGAGCCTGGTCGCCACGACCCGCTGCGGGCGCCGCAGCAGGGCCGTATTCTGAGCGGACAGCGAGTCTGCCCAGATCGGCGCGCCGTATAGGGCCATCGAGCGCACCACCCCCGCGAAGAGACGGCGGCATCCTTCCATTGGGCCTCCTAGGTTTGGCATTAACCTAGCCAGCGCTAGGGAGGTTTTCACGAGTTTGGGAGCCATTCTCGCGAAGTGCTCCCTGAAGTTCCATCGGCTATCGAGAACGACGCCGAGATATTTCAGCGACGAACCGATGCCGATGGGAACTCCGCTCACAATGATGCGGGCGTCTGGCGGTGGCGCCTTGCGAGGTCCATGGAAGCAGATTGCTTCGGACTTTTCAAGGGCCACCGTCAGCCCCAAGCGCCTAATGCGCGCCACCACTTGCGCTACTCCGGCTGTGGCTAACAGGGTCGCGTCACGGAACGTGCCACCGCGGGCGGTCACAAGCGTGTCGTCCGCGTAGCAAGTGACGTCGACCCCGTGCAGGTTGGTGCCCCGCAAAACCCAGTCGTATCCGATGTTCCACAGGAGCGGCCCGAGAACCGACCCCTGCGGAACACCGCGCGACATCTCCCTTCGACATGTGCCAACGCTTGTGGGGTACACTACCGACCGACCCGATAGGTACACATCGATAATTCGACGTAGGTACCCCGGGAAGGCGTGGTACCCCATGGCCTCCGTGATCGTATTATGCGGCAAGGTGTTGAATGCGTTTGTTATGTCGAGGGACACCGCCAGGACAACCCCGCCTTCCTCAATTTCCTTTTTTGCAATTGCCTTCACCCTGGCGATGGCGTCCATGGTGGACTTACCCCGCCGAAAGCCGAACTGGGTGGGAGCCAGATTCGGCCCGGTCTCCTCCAGATGCCGAACGAGACGATCGGCGACGACGCGCTCGAATAGTTTTCCCATTTCGTTCAGTAACACTATTGGGCGGTACCCAGATGGGGAGTCCATCGGTCGCCCGGACTTGCGAATGAGAACAAGTTTGCCATCTTTCCACTCCTTGGGGAAGTAGCCCTTCCTCACGCAGTTCGTGAGTAAGGCGCGAAACCTACCGTCCAAGCCTCCTTCCGTCAGGGCCAGGACCAACGCCTTCCCTGGAATGCCGTCAGGGCCGGGAGCTGTGTTCTTCGCCCGTAGACGAAGAACCGCTCTGTTCAGCTCGGCTTCGGACACTTCGGGAGGGTCTTCGATCGAAATCGGCGGCCTCGTGCGAATCAGCGCAGGTGGAGCGACGCTCTCCGACCTGGCAGGAAATAAACCTTCTACCACATTTGCGAGCGTGCCCGCTTCCAACTCGGATGTAAGCGGGGGGGCCCATGGGCGGAGCTTGTTCATGACAAGCCTGTAAGGCCTGCCCCATGGGTCCAGCTCCAGTGTGTCCAACAGTTCTTGCCAGGCGCGCTCTTTAGCCGCGCCGATCTCAGTTCGTAGGGTTCTTTTGGCCCCTTGGAAGGTGGCGAAAAGTCTCTCTTGGGTAGGAGAGTCCCTGTTACGTCGACGTGCCCGGGAGTACTGGCGTCGCGCTTTGACACAAGCTTCTCGGAGCTGCTCGAGCTCCGGCGACCACCAGCACACCTGTCGACGGGGCGCTGATTTAGTGGCGCGAGGCATGGCCGCGTCGCAGACGCGGGTCATTGCTTCGCGAAACCATCGCGCCTCCAACTCCGCATCGGTCTCATCCGGTATATCCGCCCAGGATTCAACGAGGGACGCCTCCACAAGAGCGTCTCTCTCAAGCCTTTTAATTGCCCACCTGGGCCCGATCTCTGACGGAACACGTCTGAGACTGTTCGGGTCTGTCGAGTGGGCGGAGACTGAGAACCGGATGTATCGGTGGTCCGACAAGGTCTCGACCTCTTCCTCGACTACCCAGCCTCGGACACGGCGGGCCAGGGCGGGGCTCGCGAACGTGACGTCCACGACGGATCCGCCCTGATGCCGCACGCACGTGTTGGACGTGCCCCTGTTGAGCACGCACATGTTATTGCTGGAGAGCCACTCCTCCAGCACTGCACCCCTCGCGTCAGTAGAAGACGATCCCCACACCGTCGACTTCGCATTCAGGTCTCCGGCTAGGAGCACCTGATGCGGATGACACCAGCCTAAAAGGATGTCTATTTCCGCCAAAAAGCCCTCGAAGTCCGAAAGCGAACGATTTGGCGAAAAATAGACACCCACGAACACGATGTTTCCGCACAAGGCGGCGACGAACCCTCGACCCTTATACGTTCGTTCGACGGTGTAGGCTCCCTCTCCCGTGGCCAAAACAATGGCAACGACTTCGTCCCGGTCACCGATCCAATTGTCACGATTGACTACTAGATACGGCTCCGAGACGATCGCCACCTGTATCCTCCACTGCGCCAGTGTCTGGACAAGCAAGTCCTGGGCTCTGGCGCAGTGATTGATATTACTCTGGAGACATTCTATGGACATTCTGTTTGGAAGTCCATAGAGGTAACAACTGTCCTGTCCGGTAGGTGGGCCGGGGCATCCTGTGTTCGTACCACAGAACCCGCCTGCCCTCGACTTGTCATTTTGCGCTTGGGGGCCGGACATTTCGCGCTCCCCAAGCGATGGTTGGCCGGTTTTCCGGCCTCTGCACATAGTATGCAGCACGGTGCGTCCGAGCGGCAATCGGCCGCGCGGTGACCCGCCTGGCTGCATCTGAAGCATTTGTCGCTTCGATCAGTGGGTGAAGTGCACTGTCCCCTGACGTGCCCCGTTTCGAGGCACCGGAAGCAGCGCAGCTCGCGCGGCTGTAGCAACTTCACATGTGCTGCCGACCACCCGACCAGCAGTTTCCCTTCCGAAATTTTCTTTGCTGCTGCCACCGGGCAGCTCGCCCAGGCTCTCCCCATGCCGAAGCGCGAGTGGCGGATTGCTCCGACCTTTATCGATTCGCGGGCGCATTCGCCAAGTCTGGCGATGGCCGCTGCCACGTCGTCTGGAGTAACGGAGTCATCCAGGCCCGAGACCAGTAGATCAGTCATTTTGACTGGTCTGGAGATTCGGACCGACTCCGCACTCAGCTCTTCTCTCAATTTAGCGGCCAACGCGTCAGCCTTATCGCTGGTGTCTGCGCCGGGGATCTCAATGATCGTGGCCCCAGTCATGGCACGGCGGAAGTGGACAGCTGGTATACCCAGCGCTGCCAGGCTCACTTTTTCTTTGGCCTCCGTAATAATGGAGCCGTAGTTCACCCCCTTTTCGGCAGCTCCGGGCTGCAGAGTGATGACTACGGCCGCCGTCTTGGGAGGTTTTGCTGCTTTCTTCGGTATCGGCCGTTGCGGCCGTCTCGTTTGCGGGACCGGAGGTGACTCCTTGTGCTTGCCCCCTTTTGTCACGGTGCTCCATGCCCTGTCCATGGAGGCGGGGGCGGGAGGGAGTGGACGTGGTTCTCGCTGGGCCGATTTCTCGGTAGCGGCCGCACGTCCCCTCCGGTTCCTCCTCCGTGAGGTCTTTTCCTCCGTCACCTTTGCATTTCGCCCACTAGGTTTTGGTGGTGCGGCAGAGGGGCGGGGTACACTCTTTTCTACCGCTTGTTGCGGCAGCGTTTCCTTCCGGGCTCTTTCGTGAGCCAGCGGAGGGCGGAGTGGCGGCTCCGGATTGAGGCGGGGTTCGAGGCCTTCGAACCTGGCGTTCATCCGTTCACTCAGGCGGCTCAAGAGGCGTGCCTCGTACGCCTCGAGCGTTGCCGGAGTGATTGCCTCGTCCTGGCTTGTCCCTTTACTTCTATTTTGCTGCAGCAGGGCAGCCTTTGTTTCTACTAGCTCTTTTCTGACCTCAGCTAGCTCCTTCCTGACTTCCGTCAGTTCGGAGCGTTGCTGGGCATTCTCCCGCTGCAACGCTTTAACTTCTTCTGTGGCGCTCCGGGTGGACAAGATGTTGATGTCGTCCCGGAGTGCCGTGACTGCGTCCCTGATGGTCTTGATGTATGTACCCTTCAAGTTGGTGGATGTATTTGCCACCTTCTCCAACAAAAGAAGGCTAGACGACACTCGCGTCATGAGCCGCGTGGAAGACTCAGCGTCTTCCACGTCACCAACGGGTAGGCTGGAGCGGGTAGCTCTAGCCTCGGACAAGGAGGCGAGCATCTCACGCTCCGCTTGCAATTCCAGTTCCGCCCGTTCGGCCTTCAGCAAGTCGAACTTCGCCCTAGCGAGGCCGACATACTGACCGGTCGTGGGCGGTCTTCCTCTCCCTTTCTTCTCTGGAGTCCTAAGAGGAGACTCCTTCTCCTCCGAGGAGTCCGAGTCAACGGGCCCTGTATTGTGCCTCTTGAGCCAGGCACGTCTTGCCTCCTTCTTGCCCTCGTCGCCTGACGCGGAGAGGGCAGACCCCATGCTTCGAGCCGAGGAATCCGACATGGCGTGGTCTTCGGCCATGCCTCCAGCGGACGGCATCGAATCCACGCTGCGGTCGGGACTCGACTCACCAACCGGGCTCAAGTCACGTGGTGACGGCGAGGGCGTCACTGTACGGCGGAGCAGTACTATGGGGCTAGATGCCCTGCTGCTCGCACCATCGGCGAGGTCGCGCGTCGACCCGGCCTTCGCTCGCGCACGCGTGCGCATACCTTCAAACTCCTCGGTAGTAGACTTCACACCAAGGGACCCGGTAATCCCTTGGCGCCGTTGGCCAGACGGGGCGCATTGGCCGCTCGTAACCGATTTCTCACTCGGAGCCCGAGCTAGCTCCGAGCGCCCAGCGTCAGTGGGAGCGCATGACATACCTTTCTTTGATTTTTCCGACATTTCCATGATTTGTTTGGGAAGGAGACCTACGGTCCTTTCCCAACAGACCGTAGGAGCGCTTGGGACCGGACTCCCTCCAGCCACTCAACCCCTCGGCACGCCGACCTTAGGTTTAGGGTTATTTTTTATAGTGGTTTTCTTCCACGCGGCCCGACGCTCAGTGCGACAGACCCCCGGACTCGCAGAGCGAGTTTACGGGTTCCCCGACGTTGGTCGAAACCATACGTCGCGTCCGCGGGCCTAGCAGGTCCGCTACCTACGAGCCGAAGCTCCGCTGCCCCTTACGGGGCCTTCCGCAAAAGCGCTGATGCGCTGTGGCGCTATTGCGCCTCCACCAATGCCGGCCGAGGCCGGTCCGCCAGGTTGAACCTGGCCATTCCACGACCCACAGTGGGTCACCTGGCGACAGTGTCTGACTTCCTTGACAAGAAGCCGAGACTTCGCCCTCGGGGTAATTTTTTAGAGAGGTTGTCTTCCTCGCGGCCCAACGCTCAGTGCGCTGGACCCCCGACCCCACTCAGTGCGGGGCTACGGGTTCATGTGGCCGTGCAATGTCCGCCCTTAAAAAGACCAGACAGCCACATGCCAGTTTTTGTCCGCGCCGGCCGAAACCGGTACCCCCCCATATCTGGGGGGCGTTCCCCTATCCGCAACCCGGGGACGCGTCCGATGGCGGACTGGAAACCGCACACGGAGGGGGGGGGAACCTAACCTAACCTTTTTTTTTTTTTTTTTTTTTTTTTTTTTAGGAGGGGAAATGCATTTCCGCACTATCCCTCGCCGACGAGGACGGTCGGCGAGGGGGTGTGAGGGACTCACCCGACGGAACGAATCGCCCCGCCGGTCCTACCCCCTAAAACCCCTCCATGTTCCACCATCGGCAGTGATAATGGGACCCGGGATCACAGCGAGGCCTTATCCCCGGGCCCCACGCACCGCCACGTCCTTGCGGACCCTGCTCCATCGCGGCAAGCCGCATAAAAACTCCTGTGGTGACCTGCGGAACATCTGCAGGCCAACCACACCTCTCATCTGTTAAGTTCCAGGCGCCAGATGTCCTCCTCTGACGCCTGAAACAGACAGCGCCGCCGCCGATAAAGCGACGGACCCACCATCTCTTCGGACACCTCTGCGGAGCCAGCCACTGATTTTTACCTACGGTCTGACCACCCAGAGGAGCTCAGAAACTCCCGGGGACCGTAGGCTGGACCTCTTCCTTGACCAAGGGCCGGTGCCACCTCCGGCGACTGAGCAGGGGCCTGGGTCCGCCCCCCGGGTTGCCCAGGTCCCCAGAACTCAGTCCCCCGACGACAGCTGACAGAACAGCAGAGGGGAGGGATACTGCCCTGCCCCGGACCGTCGGGGTTGCCTTCCTCTTCTGAGTGCTCCGCCACGAGCTCCGCTCAACGGAGCCCGCTCGGAGCCCATCTCGGTGTGGGCCTTCTTTGTCCCCAAAACCAATCCGATCGGTCGAGCAAAGGCCGGTGAGGAAAAAAAGCACCGACCCCTGCGACCGCCCGGATTGCCAAGGGTAAGCCCCCCCACCACGACAAGGTCATGGCCCACCTAGGGGGGGAACCTTTTTTTTTTTTTTTTTTTTTACAAGGGGAAATCCGTTACGGATACCCACCGGTTTGGGGACGGCCGGTGGGTTATGTCGGACTCCTATCCCAAGGATGGTAGCGGGATAGTTTACCGACTAAAACCCCTTGGCGCCCTCTTCATCCGCTATTGGCGAAGTTGCGTGATCGGACGGACACTCGTCCGCAACTCCGCCGCGGGGGTCCGCAGCCGGACACTACTCTTGGGGCGTCGCACTCGAACGCAGAGTGCGCCGCGCCTCTCAACGTAAGGGCGGACGGTAGAGTCCCCAACTACCGCCCTGCGTTTTGTCAGGGATCTAGGTGGCGGGCGTGCGCCAGCCGCCTGCGTCCAGTCCGTCTGCGGCGGAGGGGCTGAGATAAGACGTCGTCTTCCCGCTCTCTCTCCGCCGCCTCCTTCTGCGAGATGACATACTCGCAGAAGGTTTGTGTCGCTTGCCAGGCAGCTCTGCTGCCGACCATAGCTTTCACTACGGCCGGCAGAGAGAAGTCATGTCCGATAGTCGCAGCGAGCTCAGTTCGCTGCGCCGTCCATCTAGGGCACTCCGCAAGAGTGTGCTGTGCGCTGTCCTCAGCGCACGCACACGAATGACACTCCGGTGTCGGCTCTCTACGAGCCACCCGGTCTAGATAACTCCCGAAGCAGCCATGCCCCGAGAGCACCTGCACCAGACGGAACGTGAGAGCCCCGTGTCTCCTCTGGAGCCATTCGTCCAAAACGGGACGAACGGCTTCCACGGTGCGGTGGCCGAAACTAGGCTCGGCCAACCTCTCCTTCCATTTCCGGAGGAGGTCAACGCGTGCGCGCGAACGCAATCGCGCGACTTGCTCTTGCGGAGGCTGAGCTCCCCGAGACCGTATATCTGCCACGCCATGATATACGGCCGCCTGCACCTCGGCCTCGAGGTCCCACGGTGGCGTGCCCGCCAGCACGCACGCAGCCTCGAAGGACACTGTCCGGTAACCCCGGACGATCCTGAGCGCTAAGACGCGTTGCGCGCGCCGCAGGTGCGTCCTGCAGTCCGCGCTCAGATCGTCCGCCCAAATTGGGGCTCCGTATAGGGCCATCGACCGCACTGCCCCCGCATACAAGCGACGACAGGCGGCGTTTGGCCCACCCAGGTTTGGAAGCAATCTGCCCAGAGCGGCAGCGGCTCCCACCAACTTCGGCTCCAGAAGCCGAAAGTGCCCTTCGAAACTCCAGCGGCTGTCTAGGACGAGGCCGAGGTATTTCATCGTGGGTTTCACCCTCACGGAGACACCCCCGATTACAATCTGTGAACCCGGCGGTGGTGCTTTCCGAGGCCCGTGAAAGCACATGGCCTCGGTCTTGTTTAAGGCTACGGTGAGCCCCAACCGCCGGATTCGTCCGACGACGTGTGCCACGCCAGCCGTAGCCAGTATGGCTGCATGTCTGTGGGTTGATGCTCGGGCGGTCACGAGGGTGTCGTCGGCGTAACACGTTACACCGACGCCCCGCAAGTTAGCGCCTCTGAGCACCGAGTCATAGCCAATGTTCCACAGGAGCGGCCCGAGGACTGACCCCTGTGGAACTCCGCACGTAATACGTCGGTGTCTCAATCCTGCCTGCGTCGGATAGCTGACTGTACGCTCGGTTAGGTACGCAGCGATTATCCGACGCAGGTATGTCGGTACCTGATGGTACCGAAGTCCATCCATGATGCAGCTCCACGGCAGGCTGTTGAAAGCGTTGGCAATGTCCAACGACACCGCCATCACAACCTCGCCGTGGGCCACTGCATCGTGCGACAGGTCCCGCACGCTTGCTATCGCGTCTATCGTGGACCGACCACGGCGAAAGCCATACTGACTGGTGCTGATGTTCGGCCCGGTTCCTTCGATGTGCTGAACGAGGCGAGACGCGATTATTCGCTCGAACAATTTATTCACCTCGTCCAGCAAGACGATGGGGCGGTAAGCCGACGGGGAGTCCGCCGGCCGTCCATCCTTCTTGATCAGCACCAGCCGACCTTCCTTCCATTTGCGCGGATAGCAACCGTGCCGGAGACAGAGGTCCAGCAAATCTCTGAGACGGCGATCGAGTGGCCCCACGGCCAGGGCCAATGCTCGGCCAGGCACACCATCGGGCCCTGGGGCAGTGGCCGCCTTCCTGCGCAGTCGCAGTAGGGCGGCACCCAGTTCAGCCTCGGTCACCTCCGGTGGCTGAGCCTCGTCCTCTCTTCCCACGGCCGTAGCTTCCAGCATCGGATCCGGTCCCTGTGTATGTTCGACCCGGTCGGGAAAGAGATTAGCCACCACTCTCTCCAGGAGTTGCGGCTCGAGACTACTCGTCAGCGGAGGTGCCCATGGGCGTAGTTTTTGCCTCACGAGCCTGTAAGGCCTACCCCACGGATCGCCGTCTATGCTGTCTAGCAGCTCCGTCCACGAGCGAGCCTTCGCCTCGGCGATAGTCGCCTTCAGCCGCAGGGAGCGCTCCCTGTACTCAGAGTACAGGTGTGACTCGAGCGCTTCGTCCCTGTTTCGTCGCCTACGGCTTCGGGCGAATTGGCGTCTCGCTCTGACGCAATCCCGACGGAGCTGCGCTATTTCCTCTGTCCACCAATGGACCTGTCGCTTCTTAGGAACTCGCAAACTGCGGCGAGGCATCGCCGCGTCGCACACCTGCTGTAGGGCTCCTGTGAACCATTGTGCAGTCGTGTCGGCGTTCACCGGGTCCGCGGGACCGGGGACCCACGCCTGCACGATCGCTGCCTCCTCGATGAGATCCTTGTTGAGGTTCTTAACTGACCACCTTGGGCCGTTCCATCCCGTCACCGAACGAGAGCCGGATACGGGCTACTGCGAAGGACTACTTCACCTAACTCCAACAAGGATCTCTCGAATTCAGCGAAACTCTTGTTGGGGGAGAAATACACTCCCACGACAACAGTTCCGCCTACTAATGCAGCGACGTGCCCCCTTCCCCGGACTGTGTTCCCGAAAGTAGGGGAGCCAACAGAAGGCTGCGACGCGAGCGCTACCACTCCGTCTCTATCTCCGACCCAGTTGGTCGGGACCCGATATGGCTCAGCCACTATCGCGACGTGTATTGACCACTGCGCCAGGCTCTGGCACAGGAGATCCTGTGCCCGGGCGCAGTGGTTAATATTCGCCTGCAGGATCTGGAGGCTCATTATTTGGCAACGGTCTCCACTTCCATCTCACCGTTCGCCTGCTTGGCAGGCTCGGCGGCGGGCTGTGGAACGGTCTCAGGACCGTTGCCAGGTTTCGCTTCCTTCTTTCTATTCTTATTGGGCCTTTTGCGGGGGGCAGCACACGATCTGCTGCCCACGCTGTGCCCCGCAGGTCTATTCAGTGAAGTGCACACGGGGCACTCAGGCTCCCCTGTGCACTCGCGCGCCTTGTGACCGGGCTTTCCGCAGCGGAAGCACAGCGCGCTGCGGTCAGTCCCGGTGCATTTATATCGGGCGTGCCCCACCTCGAGGCACCTAAAACATCGTGGTGGCCTGGGTGCCAGCAGTTTGACCTGCGCAGACACCCAGCCAACCAGCAGACGCCCACCGCGCACCACCTTGTCGGCTGCGGTAGTTGGGCACCGCAGCCACAGTGAGGCAGCCCCTCCGTCGGAGACTTGTATGTCACCGGTTCTTACCGCTTCGGGAGAGCATCCGCCCACCCGAGCGATAGCGGCAGCCACTTCCTCTTTGGAGACAGAGTCGTCGAGGCCAGTGATCCGCATGTCCGCGGTTTTTACTGGCCTCGTCACCAGCGCTCTGTCCCCCAGGATCTCCCGACATTTGTTCGCAAAGGCGTCGGCTTTCTCGCCGGCCGACGTGCCTGGCAGCTCGAAAATCCGCGAATCTGTCCGTTTAGCGGGTCTAAAACGGACAGAGGGAATTCCGAGCTGCTCGAGGTCGAGCTTAGACTTCAGGTCGCCCAGAGCCTCCTTATATTTTGCGCTCCTGTCTTCCACCTCGGGGGGCAGTGAGATGACCACTGCCGCCGAGCGAGGGGGGCGCAACTTGGGCGGTGTCGCCTTTGAGCGCACGCCGGCTGACGAGGGCTGCTTGGCTGCCGCCGCAGTCTTTTTTGGTTTGAGGCCTCGCTTAACCACTGTGGTCCAGCCCTCGTCCATAGACTTGGGGGCTGGAGGTAGTGGCCGGGCCTTAGTTGCCTCATTTTTGCCCTTTTCAGGGCGCATGGGCGCCGCCTCACGGTCAGCGCCTCGGCGTGAGGGCTGTTTCACAACCGTACCCTTGGCGGGCACGGTACGTGAGGGCAAGTCGGCTGTCAGCGCCGACTGCCCCCTACTAGTCAACTTGGGGAAAAGACGATCCCCGAAAGCCGTGAGTTTGGCATCAATCATGGAGCTGACACTCTCCATGATTGTGTCCAATAGACCGTCTGCTTCAGGGATGGACGACTGTCCGGCCTGTGGTATACACTTCGTTTGAGGCTGGCGTGCCTTCAACATTTCCCTCCTCATGCTGGCCATCTCCTCTCGGAGAACGGCCAGCTCTGCTCTCAGGCGGGTATTGTCCTCCTGGACCCTCCGCATCTCAACCGATGCCGGCTGGTCCATTTTGGACGCTGCCTGGGAGACGTAATCGCAAACCTTGTTCAGCGCCCTCTGGTACGTGCCCTTAAGGTTGCCTGACTTACGGGTCACCACCTTCACCGTGGCAGCTGAATGGCGCAAGCCCTCCTTTAAAGTGGGCGCCTCCTCAATCATCCTGGCCAACGACTCAGGGTCGTCGGACGAGGGATTCTTCGCGTCCTCAACGCTGAAACTGCGATCTGTCAGCAGTTCCGCGACCTCGCGTTCAGCTTGGAGCTCTATCTCCTCCCGCTGAGCTTTGAGGTACGCTCGTTTCGCCTCGGCTAGCCCAACGTATTCGCCCGTCGTGGGCGGGCGGCCTCTTGGTCTTGGTTTGACCCGGGTTTTCGTGGCGGGCTTGCCGCTATTACTTCCAGAACCCGAGTCCGAGCTTTGGCTCTGGGCGCTGTGATAGTGCCTCTTCGGTGCCCAGGCACGACCCGGGAGTCTTGGCGAAGAGGCAGAGTCCATTGATTTACAGGAGCCGGAGTCAGATCCGGCCCTGTCTCCCGCAGGACTTCCATCTCGTGGCGACGCCACCGGCGTCACCATCCGGCGGAGCGAGACCACGGGGCTGAGTCCCCCTCTGCTCACACCATCGGCAGGGTCGCGCGTCGACCCTGCCTTCGCTCGCGCACGCGTGCGCACACCCACAGCTTCCTCGGTAACATATTTCTCACCAAGGGACCCGGTAATCCCTTGGCGCCGTTGGCCAGACGGGGCGCATTGGCCGCTCGTAGCATATTTAACATCCGGAGCCCGAGCTAGCTCCGAACGCCCGGCGTCAGCGGGATCGCATGACATATCAATTTCCTTTTCTGACATTTCCATTCATGATTGGGAAGGAACGCCTACGGCCCTTTCCCAACAGGCCGTAGGGGCGCTTGGGACTGGGTTCCCCCCAGCCATACAACCCATCGGCACGCCGACCTTAGGTTTTGGGTTATTTTTTATAGTGGTTTTCTTCCACGCGGCCCGACGCTCAGTGCGCCGGACCCCCGGCCTCGCGGAGTGCGAGGTTACGGGTCGCCCGACGGTGACCTAGGCCACACGCCGCGCCCGCGGACTTTGTAGGACCGCCTCCCACGAGCCGAAGCTCCGCTGCCCCATTACGGGGCCTCAGACGCCGAATAGCGCTTGGCGTCAGGACGCCTCCACCTCGGTAACCGCCAGATAGCATCTGGCCATCCCACGACCCAATAGCGGTCAACTGGCGACAGCGTCGGGCTTCTTGAGCAAGAAGCCCTAGCTTCGCCCTCATGGGTGATTTTTTAGAGAGGTTTTCTTCCTCGCGGTCCAGCGCTCAGTGCGCTGGACCCCCGACCCCGCTCAGTGCGGGGCTACGGGTTCATGTGGCCGTGCAATGTCCGCCCTTAAAAAGACCAGACAGCCACATGCCAGTTTTTGTCCGCGCCGGCCGAAACCGGTACCCCCCATATCTGGGGGGCGTTCCCCTATCCGCAACCTGGGGACGCGTCCGATGGCGGACTGGAAACCGCACACGGACCTAGGGGGGGAACCTAACCTTTTTTTTTTTTTTTTTTTTTTTTTTTTTTTTTTAGGAGGGGAAATGCGTTTACGCACTATCCCTCGTCGATGTTGAGGACTCATCGACGAGGGGGAGTGTGGGACTCGCCCAGCGAAGGAATATCGCCGGGAATACCCACTAAAACCCCTCCGTGTTCCTCACACGCGTTGGGACAGGAGAGAGGGATTCCACGCGAGCATAATCACCTACTCTCCTGTCTGCGTCTGCCCGAAATTGGGCACCTCAATATTTAGTCATCGGTTGGGTGGGACCCTACCGGAAGATATGCACAATTATGGGAAGACGTGCCGGAACACGCAGCACGTCTTGCACCAGGGCCGGATTAAAGGCGACGGATCCTCATATCCGTCGCCAATCGGCAGGTCACGGGGGCACTGCGAGTTGGCCGTACAGCCTCCTCCGCCTCCCAAACCTCTTGCGGCGGATATCGTTGGCTTGGGCACTGTCCTCCCGAGCTCGCTCCGCATTCTCCTTCAGCGACATCACCTCCTCGCTGAAGGAGACCATCGCTTTCCAGGATTGTTCGCTGCCAACCATGGCCGAAGCCACGGCCGACAGCGAAAGGTCTCCGCCGATAACGGCGACTAAGTGGCGCCGTTGAGAGTCCCATGCCGGGCATGTCTCGAGAGTGTGCTGCGCGGTGTCCTCGCAGCAACCGCAATGATGGCAGGAAGGTGACGCTTCCCGCCTGGCGACATTGCAGAGATATCTGCCGAAGCATCCATGCCCCGACAGAATCTGCGCAAGCCGGAAGGTGATCACGCCACGCTTCCTCCTGCACCACATCTCTAAAACTGGCCTGAAGGCCCGGATGGTAGATGCGCCGGCGGTCGGCTCAGCAAGCCTCTCCGCCCACCGCTCAAGTACGACCCGCTGCGCCGTACGGCGCACCTCTTCCGGCAAGGGACCTTCCTCGCCGGCAGAACGAATTGCCGCTCGCCGCTGGTAGACCGAGGACAGGACTTCGGCTTCCAGCTCCCACGGGGGTGTTCCTGCTAGTACGCAGGCTACGTCGCAGGAGACAGTGCGGTAGCCGCGTATTACCCTGGTCGCCATGACACGCTGGGGCCTGCGCAACAGCATGATGTTCTGGCGATCCAGGGCATCCACCCACACTGGCGCACCATAAAGCGCCATAGAGCGCACCACCCCCGTGTAGAGTCGGCGACAGCTGACACTCGGCCCGCCGATGTTTGGCAGGAGACTGCTCAAGGCAGAAGCGGCCTTAAGTAATCTGGGACTCAGGCGTCGGAAATGCTCGTTGAACCGCCACCTAGAGTCTAATGTGAGCCCCAGGTAGTTCATGTGCGCTCCGACAGCGACGCGAACGTTAGCAATATCAATGTGAGCGTCGGGTGGCGGACCCATCCGAGGGCCATGGAAAAGAATGGCCTCGGATTTCGCGGGTGCCACCTTCAGACCCAACAAGTCAATCCGTTTGACCACGAGGGCGACGCCCACCGTGGCCAGTCTCGCAGCATCTTTATAGTCATCTGCACACGCGACGACAAGGGTGTCGTCGGCGTAGCAGATGACGTTCAAGTTCGGGAGAAGGGCACCTCTCAGTACCCAATCGTACCCGATGTTCCACAGAAGCGGGCCTAGGACCGACCCCTGTGGAACACCGCAGGTCATGCCTCTCTCAAGGACGACACCGTCCCGATCCTGGCACAGGATCGTGCGATCCTTGAGGTAGTCTGCCACAATCAGCTGCAGGTAGGCGGGTAGACGAAAATACCGTAGCGCCTCCAGGATGCAGTTGAAGGGAAGGGTGTTAAAGGCATTGGTGATGTCCAATGACACGGCCAGTGCGACCCCTCCCTTCGCTACGGAGTCCTGCGCGATGGTCTTGAGGCGCAGGATTGCGTCGACTGTGGATCGACCCGCTCGGAACCCGAACTGACTGTCGGACAGACCTGGTCCGTCCGAGGTAAGATGTCGGGTTATACGACGGGCAATTATTCTCTCGAATAATTTGCCCGCCTCGTCCAGCAACACTATGGGCCTGTAGCCGGAAGGGGAGTCCGCAGGACGCCCGTCTTTCCGCAGTAGCACCAGTTTGCCCTCCTTCCAGGGTCGCGGGAACGATCCCTTGGAGAGGGCAGTGTCGAGGATGCCTCGAAGCCGGTCACCCAGTTCGCCCAAGGCCAAAACCCAGGCGCGACCGGGGATACCGTCCGGACCGGGGGCGGTCTTCTTCCCGCGTAGATGAAGCACGGCCTCTCCGAACTCCCCGCTCGTGATCGGCGGAACTACTGCTTCGTCTTCGGTTTGAGCGGTCGCCCGTCCGCCCATGGGCGGCGGGGTGTGCTCCGCGCAGTTGGGGAACAGTGCAGAGAGCACGTCCCGAAGAAACCGCGGTTCTACAGTTTCGGCCACAGGCGGACCATGCGACCGAAGCTTCGCTCTGGCAGCGCGATAGGGGCGGCCCCACGGATCCCGGTCCAAGACCTCCAACATCTCCTCGCGTGCACGGGCTTTCGCCTCGCGAATGGCGATCTGGAGGGATTTCTTGGCCGTTTTGTAAGCGTCGTACAGGCGACCTTCCAGGTCAAGGTCCCTGTTCCTGCGTCTGCGAGATCTGGTGTATCTGCGACGGGCGGCCATGCAGGCGTCGCGCAGATCTGCCACCTCGTCGCACCACCAGTGCACCTGCTTTTTGGGCGGGCGTCGTCTGACACGCGGCATCGCCGCATCGCACACAGCGGTCATGGCGATTCGCATGTCAGCCACTCGGTCTTCGAGCGGCAAGTCACCGCTGGGCTCTCCCGAGACCCAATCCTGGACTATGGCTGCCTCGATGAGGAGATCTTGGTCCAGTTTCGCAAGCGCCCAGCGAGGAAAGCGCTGGGAGTTTCCATCCCGACGCCGCAGGAGAACTCCGTCTGCAGACGAGGGACGGGACACGCTGAACCGCACGTAGCGGTGGTCTGAGAGAGTCTCAACGCCCTCAAGTACTCTCCAATCGTGGACACGTTCGGCGATGGCTCGGGAAGCAAACGACACGTCTACTATCGAGCCACCATGTTGCCGAACGCAGGTGTTAACACTGCCACGATTGAGCACTGACAGTCCTAGAGGGATGACCCAGTCCAGGACGGCGTCGCCACGAGCACCGGTCACGGGACAGCCCCATGCCGTGGACTTGGCGTTGAGATCTCCCATGACGATAGCCGGGAGTCCTGCGCGCCTAACTACACCCTCCAAGTGACCGAGGAAGACCTCGAACTCGGCGAGGGCACGGTTCGGGGAGAAGTACACTCCGACGATCAGAACAGTGCCCCATTGTATCGCGACGAATCCTTGACCCCTCTCGACCACGTGGAGGGGAGAAGAACCGGCTGCACCCACGATCGCGACCGTGGATGCAGAGTCCGATGCCCAGTTAGGGCGGGGCGGTACAAAATACGGCTCCGCCACCACTGCAACGTCGATCGCCCACTGCGCCATGGACTGTAGGAGGAGATCCTGCGCCCCGGCGCAGTGGTTGACGTTTGCTTGAAGGAAGTTGCCGTGTGGAGCGTGGTCCATTAAGAGGCCGCTTCCATATCCTCCTCGCGCACAGGCGCGTTGTCCTCAGCGGCAGACGTGTTGGCCGCTACGGTTGCCTTCTTAGGCCGGTTGGAAGGGGCTTTGCAGCCGCGGCTACCAACTGGGTGATCCGCCTTTCTTTTAGCCGCAGCGCAAGGGCCGCAGTGGGGAGGATCTCGACACTGGGAGGCCTTGTGGCCTTCCTTACCGCAGCGGAAACACAGCCCGCTGCGGTCTATCTCCGATTGGCACATAGGTGCCACGTGCCCGGTCTGAAGGCACCGGAAACAACGCAGTGTGCGCTGGGGCAACACCTTCACTTGTGCCGACACCCAACCCACGAGAAGACGCCTGCCGTCGGCGATCTTCTTCGCGCTTTCGACCGGGCACGAAACCCAGACCGAGCCCATCCCCAACGGGCCGGTGCGGACCTCGCCAGTCCTGATGTTGTTGCGAGGGCAACCGCCCAAGCGAGCAACGGCCTCCGCAACTTCGTCTGCCGTGACGGAGTCGTCAAGCCCCGATATTCGGAGCTGTGCACACTTTACTGGTCTATCGACCCGGACGATATTCGTGTCGAGGAACTGTTTCAGCCTCGACGCGAGAGCGTCCGCTGCTCCGCCGCTGTCCTTTCCTGGGATTTCCAGGACGCGAGCGCCGGCTTTTGATTTACGCACGTGGAGTGCACCGATGCCAATGGAGGGCAGATCTAGCCGCTTCTTGGCCTCGGTCAAAACGTCTTTGTACGTCACTCCCTTTGCGTCTGCCTCGGGCCCCAGTGTGAGGACTACGGCGGCAGAGCGGGGAGCGAGTCGGTGGGTATCCGTTACGGATACCCACCGACCTGGGGACGACCGATGGGTTATGTCGGGCTCCTATCCCAGAGGTGGTAGCGGGATAGTGTACCGACTAAAACCCCTTGGCGTTCCTACGCGCTGCCTATGATGGTGGAGCCTGGAGAACTAAGACATGACCTCCGAGACCCCACCGGCAGTTGTCCGCAGCCGGACCCATCGCGGAGAGCAAGCTCTCTTATATATTAAAAAAAAAACTCAACGGCGTACTCTGAACAGCCACAAGTACGCCGGACATTCGCGGGGACCTCTAACGGGCGATAGTTTCCCCAAACTATCGCCCAGGCCACTCTCAGGGAGGCTGTTGGCGGTCAGCCGCCAAGCGCCTTCGCCCGTTTCTTTTGCGGCGGATTTGATGAGATGAGGGATCGATCTCCCTCTCCCTCTCCGCCGTCTCCTTCCGTAGCATGACTTGCTCGCAGAAGGTGAACATCGCCGTCCACGACCTCTCGCTGCGAACCATAGCCTCAACTACGGCCGGGAGCGAGAGGTCGGATCCACAAACCTGAACAAGTTCAGCGCGTTGCACTGTAAAACCGGGACATTCGGCCAATGTGTGCTGAGCGGTGTCCTCAGCACTGGAACAGTGGTGGCAGGCCGGTGTCGGCTCTCTTCCCACGACGTCACACAGGTACTTCCCAAAGCAACCGTGCCCTGTGAGCACCTGCGTGAGCCGGAACGAGAGAGAGCCATGTCTTCTCGATATCCACTGTTCCAGGACAGGCAGAACTGCCTCCACAGTGCGGTGGCCGGCTGTTGAGTCAGCCAGCCCCTCCCTCCAGTGCCGCAAAACTTGTTTCTGCGAGCGCCTTCTGCGAAGTTTTATCAGCTCGGGCGTTATTCTCGCCCCATTAGCCCGCGCCGCTGTCACATCTACGTAAACAGCAGCGAGAACATTTGCTTCTAGATCCCAGGGCGGCGTACCCGCCAACACGCACGCCGCCTCGAAGGGTGTGTGGGACTCACCCGGCGGAATGGGCTAAACCGCCGGTCCTACCCACTAAAACCCCTCCATGTTCCTCCATCAGCAGTGGTTATGGAACCCGGGATCACAGCAGGGCCTTATCCCCGGGCCCCACTCACCGCTAACCTAACCTAACCTAACCTAACCTAACCTAACCTAACCAGTCGCGCGCTAGCGTCCGCAGCGTTAACACGCTCTCCCCGCGCCAAAAAAAAAAAAAAAAAAAAAAAAAAAAAAAACATCGCTCCGCGCAAAGTTACGGCCCAAAATCACCATAAATCAACAATTAACGCAAATTATCAAGTGTTGCATATCAATCGATGCGGAGTGAAATTCCGCATCGAACAGTGAAAACCCCGACAAAATTGGACCATTTTTGGAGCCTACAGCTCAAAAAAACCACCGGAAAAACTTGAAAAACACAAAGTGGTGTGCGGCTCTACTTTTTTCTATGAAGCACCCTACAGTTTTTTATATCATAAATAGTGGCTTGTGAAGACCTACATTACATAGGAAAATAAAATTTTTTAAGTAATAAATTAAGTGCAAATTTTTCAGTTTTTCGCTTCTAGTAAATCAGGAACCTCCTTGACCTTTATTTTAAAAAATAGATAGAGCAACCTCATCTATCTGCGGACAATACTGCACCATCTCCGAAGAAAGTTGTTAAGTGGATTCTTCACATCAACCAAAAACATCAAACTCTACTCACTCAGGTCCCACTTGTGGGCTAGTGGGAATCTCCGTTTTTGGGGTGTGGAAGCACCCCATTACTTTACACATAGAGGTGAGGAGTTTTCGGGTAGTCTGGAGGAGCTCGGCCTCCACGTCCTGAATCTTGGAGATACTCCGACCTTCGACACAATCCGGGGGGGGCAGCGTTTCTGTAGTCATGTGGACGTAACAGCTTGTTCACATGACCTGTTGGACTTGGTGGACGACTGGAAAATCGTCACTGATCTGACGGGCTCGGATCACAACGGCATTTCGCTAAAGTTGAGGCTGAAGCCCCCTCGAGGAATGGAAGTGGTCAGAACGACCAGAAAGTACAACACCAAAAAGGCAGATTGGCAAAAATTTGGCACCAAAATTAAAGAACTAATTGAGAAATATGAACTTAAGGAGGGTGTTGTACTGAGTAAAGAAGAAACAAATTTGGCGGTTCAAAATTATACTAAATTAATAATCGAGGCGTCTGACTACTCCATTCCGAAGAGAGGGTCGAAGGAGAAACTGGCGTTGCCGTGGTGGTCCGAAGACCTGTCGGTCATGAAGAAGGAGGTCGCCACCAGGAAAAACAGGATCAGGAACGCTGCACCCGTTCGGAGGTCGTGGGTCGTCGAGCAGTACCTCTCCAAGAAGGAGGAGTACGAGCAGGCGGTGAGGCGGGCTCAGACGGACTCCTGGAAACTCTTTTGTGAGCGGCAGGACGGCGAGAGCGTCTGGGACGGAATCTACAGGGTCATAGCAAGAACGGCAGTCAGAGACGAGGACCCACCGTTGGAGAGAGAAGGAAGGGTTCTCGACGCGAAGGGATCGGTAGAGTGGCTTGCGGGAGTGTTCTACCCGTTAGACGACGCAACTTCGGATGAAGAAGTTCACCGCGAGATCAGGAAAGCGGCGGACGGAGTGAACGTTGGGGGACAAGATTCCTCTTGCGACCCTCCGTTCACTCTAACTGAGCTCCAGATGGCGGTGAGCTCCTTCAATCCGAAGAAGGCCCCCGGCTCCGACGGGCTCACTGCCGACATTTGTGGTCGGGCCATCGGCTGTAACCCTAAGTTATTCTTAGGGCTTATAAACAGCTGTATGGCCCACCACATCTTTCCAAAGATATGGAAAGAAGCAGCGGTGATAGTCCTTCGGAAACCGGGGAGGGATAGTTACACTACCCCCAAGTCATTCAGACCCATTGGACTGCTGCCCGTGCTCGGCAAAGTCTATGAAAAGATGCTGGTGGCTCGTCTCAGATACCACATACTGCCGGGGATAAGCGCGCGCCAGTATGGCTTTGTGCCCCAGAAAAGCACAGAGGACTCCCTCTATGACCTTATGTCGCATGTACGCAAAAAACTTGATTGCAAGAAGATTGTAGTACTTGTGTCTTTGGACATAGAGGGAGCCTTCGACAGTGTCTGGTGGCCTGTGGTCAAAGTCAGACTGGCGGAAGCGGGATGCCCGGTAAATCTGAGGCGAGTCTTTGACAGCTACCTCACCGACAGGACGGTCAACGTCAGGTACTGCGGTGAGGTACATAGTACTGAAACGAGCAGGGGTTGCATCCAGGGGTCTATTGCCGGCCCTCTGCTCTGGAATCTGACCCTCGATCCATTGCTGCGGAGCCTGGAGAGTAGAGGCGTCTACTGCCAGGCCTTCGCGGACGATGTGGTCCTCGTCTTTGATGGGGACAGGGCAATCCAGATAGAAGAAATTGCTAATGTCACTCTCGCGCATGTTTTGGAGTGGGGTGTCAGAAACAAGCTGAGGTTTGCACCAGGCAAAACAAATGCCATGGTGCTGACCAAAAAGCGCAAATTTGACACGCCACGCCTCAATATGGGCGGGACTGACATTGCAACGAAAGATAGTATTAAATTGTTAGGGGTTACCATCGACAAGGGTCTCACGTTCAAGGAGCACGTGACGAATATCACCAAAAAGGCCATCGGGGTATATAAGCAGCTCGGGAGGGCGGCTAAGGTCAGCTGGGGCCTCCATCCTGAGGTGGTCCGCTCCATTTATGTCGCCGCGGTGGAACCAATAATTACCTACTCTGCGAGTGTGTGGGCACCTGCAACTCGTAGAGTGGGTATTATTAGGAGATTGAACGCTGTGCAAAGGGGTTTCGCACAGAAACTCTGTAGGGCCTACCGCACGGTGTCTCTTAACTCAGCCCTGTTATTGGCTGGGCTACTCCCCCTTGACCTGCGAGTCCGCGAAGCGGCCTCTCTTTACGAGGCCAAGAGGGGAGTACCGCAGCCGGGGCTGGCGGATAGAGAGGTCGAGCGGATGGCCCTTGCGACGGAGGTTCCTCACCCCGCCGAGCTGGTCAGCCTCGAGTTCGGCAGTCTGGTGGACGAGGACGATGTACAACAAAACAGCGACTACCAGCTGCGCATATATACGGACGGCAGCAAGATTGACGGTCGGGTTGGAGCGGCGCTATCCCTATGGAATCGCGACGCCGAAACCAGGGCCGTCAAGCTTGGTCTGCCGTCGTATTGTACCGTCTACCAGGCGGAACTCCTGGCTGTGTGCGAAGCGACGAGAGTGATTCTCCGCCGTAGCGAAACATCCTTTGCAATATACAGTGACTCAAGATCCGCTCTCCAGTCTATCGCGGCGAATAAATGTCTGCACCCTCTGGCAGCTGAGACAAGGAGCAATATAGTATCTGGCACAAAAAATGGCAAAATAATTAGATTATTTTGGATCAAAGCCCACGCTGGACTAGAGGGGAATGAGCGAGCGGATTGCCTCGCTAGGGAGGCCGCGCTTAAGACCAAGACCAAGCCGAAGTATGACCTGTGTCCGGTGTCATTCGTCAGGCGAAGCATTCGAATGCGATCGCTTGACGAGTGGGACCAAAGATACAGGGAGGGCACTTCGGCGGCGGTCACGAAGCTGTTCTTCCCTAGAGCCATAACAGCTTATAGTACCCTGAGGAAGATCGTGCCTTGCAACGTGTTGACCCAAGTCTTGACGGGGCACGGTGGGTTCTCCGAGTACTTGTATCGATTCAAGTGCAAGGGGAGCCCATCGTGCATCTGTTCGACAGATCAGCCCGAGACTGTACCCCACATTCTGTTGGATTGCCCTGTCTTCGCCAGGCAAAGGCTGGAGGCTGAATATGAGATAGGTGCAAATATTAGGATAGATAGTTTAGAGGAACTTATTAGAGGAAATAGTAGGTATAGATTTTTAAGATACTGTAAAGAGGTGGCAAAGAAGGTAATAGAAAGAAACAAAATATGAAGTAATGTACCTGAACCTTAGTTAATATAATTTTAACCTTGTAATTTTACGTATTTAACTTTAAAGTGCTTTTTAAATTTTATGTTCATTTATTTAATCTCAATGTGTAAATTTTAATAATGTATATTAATTTTAAATATAATTAATTATAATTAGAATAAGAAATAATGTAAATTTTTAAATGATAATAAAGAAATAAAGAACAACAATAAAAAAGGTAAAGGTTTAAGGTAACGGAAAAGATGGAAAAAATTGAAACCTATAGATTATAAGAATAGATAGTATAGTTAGGCGGGCATCCCACCCGCAGAGTATGAAAGGTGATGAATAAGAGAAAGAACAAGTATGCAGCATGAAAGTACGAGCAGTAGCGATTGATAGAACTGGAATGAAAGAGAATTGTCAACCATAGGCTCCAATTAAGTTGGAGGGATTCGCAAAAAAAAAAAAAAAAAAAAAAAAAAAAAAAAAAAAAAAAAAAAAAAAAAAAAAACCTAACCTAACCTAACCTAATTGTCGATCTGTGTAAACCGCGCAGAAATCGGATCGAAAATAACCGAGTTATTGACGAAAAAAAAAAAAAAAAAAAAGTGCGAGATTTTTGTGGTTTTAAACTTTGGGCGTAAACGCTGCTCGGTTTTGACGTGTCCGACGTTTTCTGAAAGTGAAGTCTTGTGCAAGGACCCTTCCGCTATCTCCCGCTTATTTTTGCGGGTCCCTACGGTCTACGGTTCGCCCACGGTGATCAAAAGTTTGGGCCACAAAAGAGTGATTTCCCACTAGTGGGCCTGTGTGGGCCAACCAAGGGGTTCATAAGAAGCGGACTGAGCAGGCGAACACGCTGGCGCAAGGCTCGTCAAAATCGGACCAGTAGTTTGCGAGAAACCACGAAATTAGTTTTTTGGAAAAAATCATCGTTTTCACAAACCCCTAAATTTTCCCAGGAAGAGTGTTGAAAATCTGGACTTCATATAAGAAGATAGAGCGTTCTCTCAGCTATCTGGTGTACTAAGAACTGGATTTTTAGGCCTTATAGTTACGGAGATACAAGCAAAATAGCAAGTGACTAAAATTGTGAAAGTTTTCTAATTTATTCGTCTACGTAATTCGAAACCGAAAATGACCCCCCCCAAATTTTGAAAAATTGAGAAAACAAAAATTCTATAGTGTTGCGGTAGTTAAATAAATAGTGTTGGTAAAAAGAATAAAAATTTTTGGACTACGGAAGCTGCCGAATTAAATTATCAAATTTTATCAAAGTGCGGGGTCAATTTAACTGGTCGGTTTATCGAAAGTTAAAGACTATCCTGACTCCCAGGATAGCCTGAGAAGGAAAGAAAAATTACACCAGGATAGAAGACAAGAAGTACTATTACGACGCAAAAAATCTCCGGGATCGGGAAACCGTAAGTTACCGAGATATTCCATAGCATAGTGGGTCACTCCAGTATAACTTGAGCTCTGACTGGGAACTTATATTTTTCAAAACAGGTCAAGTTATACTGGAATTGTCGGTGACGTATCCATCGTAGCGCCGGCTGGTGACGAGACCGCGGATCCGCGTCGGCGTTGTAGACAGTCGTAGCCCCGTAGTAATGGTAGCCCACCGTAGAGGTCGTAGACCTAAGTGAGCGGCGTAGGCGGCTTAGACGCTACAGACGCCGTAGCGCTCCGTAGGCCGCAGCGGCGTAGACCCCCGCCGGCGTAGCGGTGCTACGTCGCACACCGCCCCCCCCCCCCCCCCCCCCCCCCCCCACCTCACCCCCGCACCCCCTCTGAGGCCCCTCCCCCCTCCCTTCCCCTCTGGTGACCACCCCCCCTCTGGAATATCTCGGTAACCCGATATAGGTATCATTTGATAGGTCTCTTCAAGACCTATCTTTTGGCCCCAACGGATTTTCCCGGTCCCATACATAAATTGGGAAAAAACCGGAAAAAACTGCAGAAATTGTATTATAGGATTGCGGCTTAGAATTAAGTTAGGTTAAGTTAGCATAGTAATTTTAATAATATAGACTAAGGGATATTTTATCATTTTAAATTATTTTAATTGTATATAATTATATTTAGGAATTTATTTTAATATTTTTAATTGTAATTTATTGTTTTAATTAGTGTTTTAAAAATTTTAATTGTTATAATTGCTTTTTAATTATTTTATGGGACTGGTTGGACTAATTACCTAATTAGTACCAACCCAGCCCCCCCAATTTTATCAAATTTTTAATTTTAATTTAATTTAATTTATCCCTTTTGTGTTTTAAATTGTTATTAATTATTAGTTGTATATTGATTGCCCTTTTACAGCACATTAGTTTAAGTTTTATAGACAAGGCCTCTTTACAGCCGATCTAGTATAAGTTTTAAAATAGACGTGGCCCTTATACAGCCCAAATTTAAATAAGGTCCTTTACAACCTTTCTTCAAATATATAACTTCTACAAACTTTTTAAACTTGACTCAAATCCCTCGACATCATGCTACGTTCTCCCTCGGCCAACGCTAGCAAAGCAAAAACACAGTCCCAAGGCTTGCAGAAAACTCCGCCCCCGCAGTCGAGTGTCAGAAGGAGCATAGGGGAGTGGGAAACCGGGAAGGTTTCCATCTCCCCCCTGGTCTCAATGGCGAGCGACGGTGATAGGCCGCCCAGGGCCACGCAAACGCTGAAATATCCCAGTAGAGTGGCAGAGGCGAGAGCTTGTCTGAATAGGGCAAAGCTCCACCTCAGCAACTCCAGAAATCTCAAAACTGAGATTAAAGACGGCGTGGTGCAGGCCCTGGACCGGCTTTATAACCTTGTGAAGGAGGCGGAGCCCTCGAGCAAAATTGACAGTGTTAAATTAGGTATAAATGAAAATCAAGAAAGTAAATTAGATAAAAATGACAATCGAGAGTTAATAGAGGCATTAAACAAAAACTCGAAGTTGCTAGAAGAAAGTACTAAATTAGCTGAAACTCTAAAAGATGAAATTAGAAAAATTGAAAATGTTAAAGAAGACTGGAAACTCTTTACAATAGAGAACACCAGAAGGACTTATGCGGAGGCCGCGGGAGCGAAAAATAGAATAACGAGACCGGCGCTACACTCGGTAGTCGTGACATCGGAAGATGTCAACGACACCGGGGAACGAGTATTGGACAAGGTGCGGGACGCTGTAAATGCGGAAGAAGGATGGGTGAAGGTGGAGCGAATCAGGAAGGCTAAAGACAGAAAAATTGTCCTGAGCTGTTCCACAAAGGAAGAAAGAGATAAGATAAAGCAGAGGATCGAAAAGTCGGGCAAAAAACTTGCCTGCGCTGGGGTCGAGAACAGGGACCCGCTACTGATACTCTATGACGTCCTGCTAGTTAATAGCGACGAGGACGTCATCAGAGAAATCCGAAGCCGAGGCGGGTCCCTGTTTGAAGGCCTCAACAAGGATCAAAGTAGACTAAGGATCAAATATAGGAAAAGGGCTAGGAACCCTCTCACGGGACACATAGTCATGAGTACCTCACCAGAGGTTTGGGGGAGGGCGACTGAGCTGGGATTCTTACACATAGGCTTGCAGCGAATAAGGGTCGCAGACCAGTCGCCTTTGGTCCAGTGTTCGCGGTGCCTAGGCTACGGCCACAGCAAGAGGTTCTGTGAGGAGGCGGCGGACCTATGTAGCCACTGCGGGGACGCCCACCTTAAGGTGGAGTGCCCGCAGTGGCGTGCTGGGGCGCCGCCATCTTGTCGGAACTGCGCTGTGGCCAAGCTGGGGAACCGCGAGCACAACGCTCTTAGTTCCGTGTGTCCCGTGAGAGGAAAATGGGATGCAATAGCACGCTCTGCCACACAATATTGCTAAGGGCACCCCTGCGGTAGGCCCTACTTACGGGCTCTTGCAGGTCAATTTGCAGCGCTGTAGACTGGCTACCTCCGAGCTCCTGGTGGAAGCTGAAAAGAGGAGGGTGGCTATCGCACTCCTTCAGGAGCCCTATGTGGGCGCGGTGGGGACGGTTCGGAGTCAGAGGGGGATGCGAGTTTTCCAGAACCCCACACCGGGGAGGGTACTGTCAAGGCTGCTATCGTAATTTTCGATAGCAGTCTAAAGGTGATACAGTACCCGGAACTCACCACCAATAACATCGTGGTGGTGGGGATCCGTACGGGAACCTGGATTACCAAGTTTACCTCCTTCTACTTCGAACCGGACAAACCAATAGAACCCTACATCGGGCATCTGAAGGGGGTCGAGGCCAAGCTGGGGGCTGGGAGGTGGCTGGTGGGCGGCGACGCGAATGCAAAGAGCTCGTGGTGGGGCAGTAAGAAAATAGATCGCAGGGGAGAGGAGCTTTCAGGTAGTCTGGAGGAGTTGGGCCTCCAAGTACTTAATACTGGAGACACTCCGACCTACGACACGATCCGGGGGGGACGGCGTTTCTGTAGTTATGTGGACATCACTGCATGTTCGCATGACCTGTTGGACCTGGTTCATGACTGGAAAGTCTTGATCGACCTAACGGGCTCGGATCACAACGGCATTGCGCTTAGGTTGAACTTGAAGCCTTCTCGAGGAATGGAGGTGGTCAGAACGACAAGAAAGTACAACACCAAGAAGGCAGATTGGCATAAATTTGGTATCAAAATTAAAGAATTTATTAATAAAAACAAAGTAGAAGAGGGTGTTGTACTGAATAGGGAAGAAACCGAATTGGCAATTCAAAATTATACTAAATTAATTGTGGAAGCGTGTGACCACTCCATTCCAAAGAGATCGATGAAAGAGAGACTGGCGCTGCCGTGGTGGTCCGGGGACCTGGAGGCCATGAAGAAAGAGGTCAAAACCAGGAAAAACAGAATCAGGAACGCTGCGCCTGTTAGGAGGTCGTGGGTCGTTGAGCAATATCTCAGTAAAAAGGCTGAGTATGAGCAAGCAGCGAGGCAAGCTCAGACGGACTCCTGGAAGTCTTTCTGCGAACGCCAGGACGGCGAAAGTGTGTGGCAGGGCATTTATAGAGTTATCGGTAGGACAGCCGTCAGAGACTAGGACCCGCCGTTGGAGCGGGACGGTGGGGTTCTGGACGCGAAGGGATCGGTAGAGTGGCTTGCGGAGGTATTCTACCCGGAAGACCACGCAGCTTCGGATGAAGAGGTTCACCGCGAGATCAGGAAAGCGGCGGACGGAGTGAACGCTGGGGAACAAGATTCTCCTTGCGACCCTCCGTTCACTCTGACTGAGCTCCAGATGGCGGTGAGCTCCTTCAATCCGAAGAAGGCCCCCGGCTCCGATGGGCTCACTGCCGACATTTGTGGTAGGGCCATCGGCTGTGACCCTAAAGTATTTTTAGGGCTCATAAACAGCTGCTTGGCTCACCACATCTTTCCAAAAATATGGAAAGAGGCGGCAGTGATAGTCCTTCGGAAGCCGGGGAGGGATAGTTATACCACCCCCAAGTCATTCAGACCCATTGGTCTGCTGCCCGTGCTTGGCAAAGTGTTCGAAAAAATGCTCGTGGCTCGCCTGAAACATTATATCTTACCGGGCATAAGCGCCCGCCAGTATGGCTTTGTGCCCCAGAAAAGCACGGAAGATTCCCTCTATGACCTTATGTCACGGGTTCGCGGGAAACTTAATGATAAGAGGCTCGTGACACTCGTGTCTCTGGACATAGAGGGAGCCTTCGACAGCGTCTGGTGGCCAAAAATCAGAGTCCGACTGGCGGAAGCGGGATGCCCGGTGAATATCAGGCGAGTCTTCGACAGTTACCTCACCGACAGGACGGTAAGCGTCAGGTACTGCGGTGAGGTACACAACACGGCGACAAGCAGGGGTTGCATCCAGGGGTCTATAGCTGGCCCTTTGCTCTGGAATTTGACCCTCGATCCATTGCTGCGGGGTCTGGAGAGTAGAGGCGTCTACTGCCAGGCCTTCGCGGACGACGTGGTGCTCGTCTTTGACGGAAAGACAGCTCGGGACATAGAAAGTAGTGCCAATGCCACCCTCGCTTATGTTCTGGCGTGGGGTGTCGAGAATGAGCTGAGGTTTGCACCGCACAAAACTTGTGCTATGGTGCTAACCAAGAAGCTTAAGTTCGACATGCCACGGCTTAGCATGGGCGGGGTTGGCATTGACATGAAAGATGAAATCAAATTGCTCGGCCTTGTCATCGATAGTAAGCCCACCTTCAACAGCCACGTGGACAGGGTGTGTCGCAGGGCGATCGGCGTCTATAAGCAGTTGGGGAGGGCTGCCAAGACTAGCTGGGGGTTACACCCGGAAATGATCCGCTCGATATACGTCGCCGCGGTGGAACCAATGATCACTTACGCGGCGAGTGCATGGGCACCCGCTGTAGGGAAACTGGGGGTGGCCAAGCGTCTGAACGCTGTGCAGAGGGGTTTCGCGCAAAAGCTGTGTAAGGCCTACCGCACGGTGTCTCTCAACTCGGCCCTGTTATTGGCTGGTCTGCTCCCCCTTGACTTACGTGTAGTTGAAGCTGCTTCACTATACGAGGCCAAGAGGGGGGTACCCCAGCCGGGGCTGGGGGACAGAGTCGTCGAGCGGATGGGCCCGGCTATTGAGGCCCCCCATCCCGCCGAGCATATAAGCCTGGAATTCGGAAGACTGATAGACGAGGAACAATTAAAAGAGAATAGCGACTACCATCTTCGCATCTATACGGACGGCAGCAAGATTGACGGCCGGGTTGGGGCTGCGCTATCCATATGGAATGGCGGGGCCGAAACATCGGCCGTCAAGCTTAGTCTGCCGTCCTATTGCACCGTCTATCAGGCCGAGCTTCTGGCGGTGTGCAAGGCGACTGGGGTGATCCTCAAACGAAGCGAAACCACCTCTGCAATCTACAGTGATTCGATGGCCGCCCTTCAGACCATCGCGGCGAACGCTTGTTTACACCCTCTAGCTACCGAGGCTAGGAATAACATTAGAAAAGCTTTTAGGATGAATAAAATTATCAAATTATTTTGGATAAAAGCACACGCGGGGCTAGAGGGAAACGAGCGAGCGGATCACCTGGCTAGGGAGGCAGCACTGAAATTGAAAACGAGGCCTAATTACGACCTGTGCCCGGTCTCATTCGTCAGGCGAAGCATTCGTATGCGATCGCTTGAGGAATGGGACCGAAGGTACGAACAAAGCGACACCGGAGGGATAACTAAACTGTTTTTCCCAAATGCTAAAACAGCTTACAAAGTTATAAGGTCAATGGAACCCGATCGCCTTTCGACACAACTGTTTACGGGGCACGGTGGGTTCTCAGAGTACTTGCATAGGTTCAAGTGCAAAGAGAGCCCATCGTGCATCTGTGACCCATCGAAAAATGAGACGGTCCCGCACCTAATACTGGAATGCCCCTCTTCGGAGGCGGATAGAATTGATATAGAGATTAGGTTAGGAATAAAAATTACCAAAGATAATATTAGTGAAATAATGACGAATAAAGAAAGGAATGAGTTTTTAACGTGTTGTATTAAAATAATAAATAAGGCAATAAATAGGAATAAGATTTAGAGAAATGTATTTAATTGTAATTATAATATTTGTTTTATATTTTATTTGTATTTTATTATTGTATAATTTTAATCTTAAGGGAATTTAAGTGTAAGGTATATTAATTTAAATAATTCTGTATTTATTATTGAAAAAATGTTAAAAAACTTTAAATGGAACTCACTATGTATAATGCAATAAATAAAACAACCGTGTAGACTCATTTCCCCTGGAGAGCTAAATAAATAAGAAAAATATGATCAGTACAAGAATAGGCGGAAATCCCATCCGCATAAAATGAAAGGAGACAGAATGAAAGAAAGATACAGTATGCGGAATAAATGTGCGAGAAGCAAAAACGCGAGAACTGGAATGAATGAGTAGCAGAAATAGGCTTCAGCATGACGCTGGAGGGATTTGTAAAAAAAAAAAAACCTAACCTAATTAGACCTAGCTATACCCTAACCTAATCAATTTCGACCCAACTCGTTTGCAACCTGGATTTTTCTGTCGTCCCCAAACGGCTAATGCCCCATGTGTACTGAGGCTTATTTATGGTTCTAGGTGTCCTTTATATGAAACCGAATGAATTTTTGCTCTATCTTTAAAATAAACGGCGACCTTGACTGATAAAAAAAAAAAAAAAAAAAAAAAAAAAAAAATTAACCCTGTCCATTGTTGCTCGCATTACCGTTGGACTTGCTTTGGCAATGGCTGCGTCGCCAAGACATGTCTAAAATTTCCACAAGTTACACTAGTATACCCAGCCCCGCTTTCTTGACAGACGGTGGCGGTGGTTCGCTCCCTACTTCTCGATGTCGCACAAGTAACATCCCAAGCAGCCATTTTAATATTAAATCCTTCCACCTTTACCTCACTAAAATTCTGCATTTACAAGTAACTGCATATTTGAGATAAGCGGACCACTTTTCGAGAAGTTATTAAAGAAAAACTTTAGTTAAATATTCGTTATAAAATGTTTGTGCCTTCCTCTCCATATTTTATATAGTGCCTCCGACGACGGTGTGGTTACAGTCGCCAGACAGAAATTAATAATTTCAAATGAGGGTGGTTACCGACACCAGTGGGCTCTGGCACGGAAACATCTGTCTGTCGCCAAACGGTGTGTTATTATCAACGCCAGACGGAGTTGCTAATGTCGCTGGATTGGTTTCATTATTATCTCCATACGGGTTGGTTACTGTCGCCAGACGGAGTGGTCACTATCGACGGATAAGTTGATAACTATCATCAGACGGCTTGGCTCTGTCGCCAGACGGAGTGGTCACTATCGACGGATAAGTTGATAACTATCATCAGACGGCTTGGCTACTGTCGCCAGACGGAGTGGTCACTATCGACGGATAAGTTGATAACTATCATCAGACGGCTTGGCTCTGTCGCCAGACGGAGTGGTCACTATCGACGGATAAGTTGATAACTATCATCAGACGGCTTGGCTACTGTCGCCAGACGGAGTGGTCACTATCGACGGATAAGTTGATAACTATCATCAGACGGCTTGGCTACTGTCGCCAGACGGAGTGGTCACTATCGACGGATAAGTTGATAACTATCATCAGACGGCTTGGCTCTGTCGCCAGACGGAGTGGTCACTATCGACGGATAAGTTGATAACTATCATCAGACGGCTTGGCTCTGTCGCCAGACGGAGTGGTCACTATCGACGGATAAGTTGATAACTATCATCAGACGGCTTGGCTCTGTCGCCAGACGGAGTGGTCACTATCGACGGATAAGTTGATAACTATCATCAGACGGCTTGGCTACTGTCGCCAGACGGAGTGGTCACTATCGACGGATAAGTTGATAACTATCATCAGACGGCTTGGCTCTGTCGCCAGACGGAGTGGTCACTATCGACGGATAAGTTGATAACTATCATCAGACGGCTTGGCTCTGTCGCCAGACGGAGTGGTCACTATCGACGGATAAGTTGATAACTATCATCAGACGGCTTGGCTACTGTCGCCAGACGGAGTGGTCACTATCGACGGATAAGTTGATAACTATCATCAGACGGCTTGGCTCTGTCGCCAGACGGAGTGGTCACTATCGACGGATAAGTTGATAACTATCATCAGACGGCTTGGCTCTGTCGCCAGACGGAGTGGTCACTATCGACGGATAAGTTGATAACTATCATCAGACGGCTTGGCTCTGTCGCCAGACGGAGTGGTCACTATCGACGGATAAGTTGATAACTATCATCAGACGGCTTGGCTACTGTCGCCAGACGGAGTGGTCACTATCGACGGATAAGTTGATAACTATCATCAGACGGCTTGGCTCTGTCGCCAGACGGAGTGGTCACTATCGACGGATAAGTTGATAACTATCATCAGACGGCTTGGCTCTGTCGCCAGACGGAGTGGTCACTATCGACGGATAAGTTGATAACTATCATCAGACGGCTTGGCTCTGTCGCCAGACGGAGTGGTCACTATCGACGGATAAGTTGATAACTATCATCAGACGGCTTGGCTCTGTCGCCAGACGGAGTGGTCACTATCGACGGATAAGTTGATAACTATCATCAGACGGCTTGGCTCTGTCGCCAGACGGAGTGGTCACTATCGACGGATAAGTTGATAACTATCATCAGACGGCTTGGCTACTGTCGCCAGACGGAGTGGTCACTATCGACGGATAAGTTGATAACTATCATCAGACGGCTTGGCTCTGTCGCCAGACGGAGTGGTCACTATCGACGGATAAGTTGATAACTATCATCAGACGGCTTGGCTCTGTCGCCAGACGGAGTGGTCACTATCGACGGATAAGTTGATAACTATCATCAGACGGCTTGGCTCTGTCGCCAGACGGAGTGGTCACTATCGACGGATAAGTTGATAACTATCATCAGACGGCTTGGCTCTGTCGCCAGACGGAGTGGTCACTATCGACGGATAAGTTGATAACTATCATCAGACGGCTTGGCTACTGTCGCCAGACGGAGTGGTCACTATCGACGGATAAGTTGATAACTATCATCAGACGGCTTGGCTCTGTCGCCAGACGGAGTGGTCACTATCGACGGATAAGTTGATAACTATCATCAGACGGCTTGGCTCTGTCGCCAGACGGAGTGGTCACTATCGACGGATAAGTTGATAACTATCATCAGACGGCTTGGCTCTGTCGCCAGACGGAGTGGTCACTATCGACGGATAAGTTGATAACTATCATCAGACGGCTTGGCTCTGTCGCCAGACGGAGTGGTCACTATCGACGGATAAGTTGATAACTATCATCAGACGGCTTGGCTCTGTCGCCAGACGGAGTGGTCACTATCGACGGATAAGTTGATAACTATCATCAGACGGCTTGGCTACTGTCGCCAGACGGAGTGGTCACTATCGACGGATAAGTTGATAACTATCATCAGACGGCTTGGCTCTGTCGCCAGACGGAGTGGTCACTATCGACGGATAAGTTGATAACTATCATCAGACGGCTTGGCTCTGTCGCCAGACGGAGTGGTCACTATCGACGGATAAGTTGATAACTATCATCAGACGGCTTGGCTCTGTCGCCAGACGGAGTGGTCACTATCGACGGATAAGTTGATAACTATCATCAGACGGCTTGGCTCTGTCGCCAGACGGAGTGGTCACTATCGACGGATAAGTTGATAACTATCATCAGACGGCTTGGCTACTGTCGCCAGACGGAGTGGTCACTATCGACGGATAAGTTGATAACTATCATCAGACGGCTTGGCTCTGTCGCCAGACGGAGTGGTCACTATCGACGGATAAGTTGATAACTATCATCAGACGGCTTGGCTCTGTCGCCAGACGGAGTGGTCACTATCGACGGATAAGTTGATAACTATCATCAGACGGCTTGGCTCTGTCGCCAGACGGAGTGGTCACTATCGACGGATAAGTTGATAACTATCATCAGACGGCTTGGCTCTGTCGCCAGACGGAGTGGTCACTATCGACGGATAAGTTGATAACTATCATCAGACGGCTTGGCTCTGTCGCCAGACGGAGTGGTCACTATCGACGGATAAGTTGATAACTATCATCAGACGGCTTGGCTCTGTCGCCAGACGGAGTGGTCACTATCGACGGATAAGTTGATAACTATCATCAGACGGCTTGGCTACTGTCGCCAGACGGAGTGGTCACTATCGACGGATAAGTTGATAACTATCATCAGACGGCTTGGCTCTGTCGCCAGACGGAGTGGTCACTATCGACGGATAAGTTGATAACTATCATCAGACGGCTTGGCTCTGTCGCCAGACGGAGTGGTCACTATCGACGGATAAGTTGATAACTATCATCAGACGGCTTGGCTCTGTCGCCAGACGGAGTGGTCACTATCGACGGATAAGTTGATAACTATCATCAGACGGCTTGGCTCTGTCGCCAGACGGAGTGGTCACTATCGACGGATAAGTTGATAACTATCATCAGACGGCTTGGCTCTGTCGCCAGACGGAGTGGTCACTATCGACGGATAAGTTGATAACTATCATCAGACGGCTTGGCTCTGTCGCCAGACGGAGTGGTCACTATCGACGGATAAGTTGATAACTATCATCAGACGGCTTGGCTACTGTCGCCAGACGGAGTGGTCACTATCGACGGATAAGTTGATAACTATCATCAGACGGCTTGGCTCTGTCGCCAGACGGAGTGGTCACTATCGACGGATAAGTTGATAACTATCATCAGACGGCTTGGCTCTGTCGCCAGACGGAGTGGTCACTATCGACGGATAAGTTGATAACTATCATCAGACGGCTTGGCTCTGTCGCCAGACGGAGTGGTCACTATCGACGGATAAGTTGATAACTATCATCAGACGGCTTGGCTCTGTCGCCAGACGGAGTGGTCACTATCGACGGATAAGTTGATAACTATCATCAGACGGCTTGGCTACTGTCGCCAGACGGAGTGGTCACTATCGACGGATAAGTTGATAACTATCATCAGACGGCTTGGCTCTGTCGCCAGACGGAGTGGTCACTATCGACGGATAAGTTGATAACTATCATCAGACGGCTTGGCTCTGTCGCCAGACGGAGTGGTCACTATCGACGGATAAGTTGATAACTATCATCAGACGGCTTGGCTCTGTCGCCAGACGGAGTGGTCACTATCGACGGATAAGTTGATAACTATCATCAGACGGCTTGGCTCTGTCGCCAGACGGAGTGGTCACTATCGACGGATAAGTTGATAACTATCATCAGACGGCTTGGCTCTGTCGCCAGACGGAGTGGTCACTATCGACGGATAAGTTGATAACTATCATCAGACGGCTTGGCTACTGTCGCCAGACGGAGTGGTCACTATCGACGGATAAGTTGATAACTATCATCAGACGGCTTGGCTCTGTCGCCAGACGGAGTGGTCACTATCGACGGATAAGTTGATAACTATCATCAGACGGCTTGGCTCTGTCGCCAGACGGAGTGGTCACTATCGACGGATAAGTTGATAACTATCATCAGACGGCTTGGCTACTGTCGCCAGACGGAGTGGTCACTATCGACGGATAAGTTGATAACTATCATCAGACGGCTTGGCTCTGTCGCCAGACGGAGTGGTCACTATCGGCGGATAAGTTGATAACTATCATCAGACGGCTTGGCTCTGTCGCCAGACGGAGTGGTCACTATCGACGGATAAGTTGATAACTATCATCAGACGGCTTGGCTACTGTCGCCAGACGGAGTGGTCACTATTGACGGATAAGTTGATAACTATCATCAGACGGCTTGGCTACTGTTGCCAGACGAAGTTGTCACTATCGATAGATAAGTTGATTACTATCGTCAGAGGGGTGGTTGCCGCCGCCAAAACATTTTAATTTCTCTTATAAAAGTATGAAATTGATACTTTTGACTTATTTTACGATACGATGTTGTTTCCAGCTATTTTTCATCTGTTTTTCTTTCTGTCGAGATGAGTGAATCTTATGAAAAAATCGATACATTGTAAAATTTTATTACAAAAAAAGGAAAAAATGCCACTCAAGCCGCGAAAAAAATTTTAGACGTTTATGGACCTAATGCAGTTTCAGTAAGAGTTGGTTTTATATACGGGATTTTAAATACGGGAATTTTCATGTTATAAGGGTTCCGTCACTTCCGTGTTTTTATTCGGACGTATTCCGTACGTATTCCCCTAAAAATTAATATCTCCTAAAATATTGGAATGCTCAATGTGGGCTTATTTATTTCATTAAATATTCATCTACAAACCGATTCAACAAAACTTAACATTGGAGCACAAAAATATGTTTTCCCACACATTCCACCTGCAAATGTAACTAGTACGCACAATATTGAGTGATTTACCATGTTATTTTAATATCATGGACTTCTTATACTCGTACGTTTTCCTATAATCTATAAGTGGATAACTAATTTCTGTATTTTTTTTCAAAATTTTAGGTTCACTAGTTTCAGAGATGGGGGGGGGGGAATGGTCGGACAGACGGACATACGAGTGATCCTAAAGGGTTCCGTTTTTCATTCGGACGTACGGAATACGTAACCCTAAAAAAACTCAATTTTCACCTTCAAATTTATTAGCACTGCGCATTTTTTTTAATGACTAATCCAGTATATGCCGACCCTCTCAGTATATAATGTGGTGACAAGATCTATGACAAAGACTCATGGTCTGTTGATAATGGTGAGACCAGTCACGTGACCAATAGGAGAGACATTTAAGTCTTTCGAGTTTCTTGATGAATCATAACAGCGAATGAAGAAGTTATTGTGTCGCATAGCCTCTAAAAAATGGCTTAAAAATATGCAATCGGCATAGGAAAAGAGAAAGAAAAAAATAATAATAAAAATAAAGATGGCTGCCAGCTAATTAACCTAATAAATAAAACGGTATTTAACATAAATAAAAAAAGTTCAAGAAACAAAATTAAATCAGGGCGAGTGAGTTCTATCTATGCCCGGTGCGTGAAGTTAAATTTATATATAAAACCCTAATTGACAAATTGGGGGAAAATTGGGCGAGCTCGAGAATAAAATTAAAGTTCGCTTGAATTGGCTCGGCTTAACTTCATGTGTCGCAGGAGACGCCTTCGTCTCCCAGAAGCACAAGATTCCAAGCTCGAATATATTTTTGAAGTGAAAACCTCTTTAGCGGCGCTGTGCGTTTTTTGCGATGAGGAAAAAATGTTAAACTCGCGATCGAAAACCTGATATACGCCCGCCGCGGCGTATATGGAGTAATGTCCCCGCAAGGTTGAAGTTTTGTGTTGCTAGGGGTGTTGGCGACCGGTAGCCACACAAGTGATGACGTAGGTGGACTGTCGCCACCGAGTGGAGACCGGTCGCTATACTGATAATTAAAGCAATTCGTGTTCGCGCAAATAAAGATTTTATGGGTTTATTTCCACACTTTCTCTCGGTACGGTAGCTGCAGATATATTCGTGACGCCCAACCTTGTGATACTTAACAACAAAGATAAAGGGGCTTAAATAAAACAATTTCGATTTTAAAGTAATATCTCATATAATTTACAAATCAGTTAAATATCGATATATATACATCTCTAGGTACTCATATAAAGAAATAAAGAAGAGATGGTGTAATAGGTGCCGCTCACTGCGGCGGCGGGTAAGGGTTGTAGCCGGGGGGCGGCGGGTAGGCGTAGGGCGCGGGGTAGGGGCCGCGGGGCGCGTGGTGCGGGTAGGGCAGCGTGGCGTACGGGTTGTAGCCCGTGGGCAGCGGCGCGTAGTAGGGGTAGGGCGCCGTGCCTGCGGCCGCGTACGGCAGCGGCATGCCCTGCGGCTGCGCGGGGTAGGGCAGACCGGCGGCAGCGGCGGCGGCGGGGACGGGTTGCGCCTGCGGGGTGGAGGTGGGCGCGGAGGCTGGCGCCGGAGGCAGAGGCGCCGGCCTCGGGGGAGGCTCGCGGTTTCGAGACGCTTCCTGCGTGAGATCCTTGAGCAGCTCGTCCTTCTCCGTCTTGCGAGCGAAGCAGAAGTCAGACACCTTGTTCTGGAACGCCACCAGCAGCTGCGAAACAATGATAACTTATAAAACGAAAATTGATACAAATATAAGCGCTCGAGTGACATTGACGATACTTGGATCGTACAATCGGCGCAAATCTCCGATTTTGGGAATGTTTGTGAGGTATTGCGACGCAGGGAGGGAGCCACGGAATGACACCTGCTCAAGGTCTGACCCCAAGAGGATTCGCGAGTATTATACACGGGTACATTCGGGCACTTCGGTTTGAACAGTGACACGGCGAACTTCCATTGAACATAAACTAGATAGGAATGCCCAATCACGTCCGATTAAAGTGAGTTCGCAGCTATCAATATTTTAAAGAGAAAAGATTGTATGTATGTATTCTTCACCTATAGAAAGCTACATTATCAGCTACATAGCCCCCTCCATACGAAATTGCCGTTTTCCACAAATATTTTATAGAGACGATTGCACGCAATCGTCATTGGTGGTACCTGAGTGAGGTCGTTGTAGAATTTGACGCCCTCCTTGAGATTGGCGGTGAGGTCCAGGTAGGCGTCGTGAGCGGCGCACAGCTGGCCCAGAGCCGCGTCTCGGCCCGAAGCGCCGCCGCGCGAAGCCACTAGCGACGCGTGCGCCTGCTGCAGCTGCGCGGCCAGCGCCTCCTGGCGCTCGAGAGTGGCGGCCACGCGGCGCTGCAGCGGCGCCAGCGCGGCGCCGAGAGCGCCCGCCGACAGCGCCGGCTCGTCCAGGGCGCCGTCGGCCGCCAGCGCCGCCTCGAAGCGCGAGCGCAGGTCCACCGTCGCGTCGCGCAGCTCCGCCTCCAACGCGTCGCGTTCCGCTTTCAGCGCCTCCACCTCGCCGACCAACGACCGCAGCGTCGCCTCGGCCGCACCCCCGCCCGCGCCGGCGTCCGCTCCCTCCGCCGCTTCGGGCACGCCCGCCGCCAGTGCACCCTCGCTGCCGCTCAGCAGCTCTATGCTGCGTTCGTGCTGCCGCATCTTGTTCTGCACGATGTCGTCGGCGCGCATCGCGTTGTCCACGATCTGCGCGTACTTGTCGGCGTTGGCGTGGAACGCCTCCGTCAGCTTGGCGGACTCGGTGCGCGTCCAGCGGGCGCCGAACTGCGCGCGTAGCGTCGCGTCCGCCTCGGCCTCCTCGCGCAGCATGCGCTTCGCCTCGTCTAGGATATCCTTGTTGCGCTGCAGCAGCTCGGGCAGTTCGGCGGCGAGCCGCCGCAGCGCCGGCATGCCGCCGGCGGCGCGCACGGCCGCCGCCTTCTCGCGGATGGACTCCGGCAAGCCGCCGCCGGCGCCGACCTCGATGCACGCCGGCAGGTTCAGCGACGCCATGATGCTGTTGAGCAGCTGCGTGGCGTCGCGCAGCTTATTGATCTCGGTCGACACGAGCTCGTTGCGGCGAGCGGCGCTAGCCTGCAGCGCCTGATGCACCGCCATCGGCACTAGTTTCTCGAACAAATCCCTCGAGGCGGGCGCCCAGCGCTCGGCGAGCGGCAGCGGCTTGGCGACCGGCGCCCGCGCGATCGGCTCCAGCAGCTTGACGTCGGGCACCCGCTCGTGGTAGATGAAGTCGTTGTCCTTGAGGGCCTCGGCGAGGTGTCGCTGCGCGCGCGCCGCAACATCGCGCACCGCTTCGCCGGCCGCGCCCCCGCCGACCTTGAGCTGCTCCACTGCCAATTGCAGGCGAGCGATCTCCTCGCCGACGGCTTTGCTGGCGCGGCAAACCAGACTCTGGTAGAACTGCGCGAGACCGCGGAAGAGCGCCTGCTTGGCCGCCAGCGCAGGGAGCCACTCGCGCTCCCACAGCGACTTGAGCTGCTCCTTGCTCATCGCCCGCAGCGCGTCCGTGTACAGCTCCTCGCAGTGCGCGCACACCTTGGCCACCATGCTCTCCTTCATCTCGTCCCTGATGCACTTGTACGCGATCACCTCCTGAGCCTGCGCCAGCATTAACTGCGACAGAGCGTTGAGCGTCTCCGGGTTCAGGTCGGGGGTGGTCTCTTGGTGCACCGCCATCATTATGTTGGCCTTGAGGTGTGCGAAGATGCCCGCGGATTGCTGAAACACGAATTCATCGTTCAATTTATCTGTCACACCTTGAAGGTCTCCGCCGCCCTTCACTCGTCAGCGCCTATTTACCTGCAACAGTTTGGCGGCCAGCTTCAGCGAGTCCTCCGTGTCCAGCGGCTGCTGCGAAGCCATTATGCTCTGCATTGCCGCCATATTGAACAGTATGCACATCACCTCGTAGGCCAACGAGCTTATCGCTAAAAAGACAAGATATGATCTTACTCTTTCAAAAAATAAAGTACTTCAAGCAAACCGATTACCGAGATTTGCAAAAACCTTCAGTCTGAACAGTTCTATCGCATCGAAAGATCTTTCTACACCACACTGCCTTAAGAAATATGATATGCTGGTTAAATAACGATAATGTCAAATATTTTAGTCAAAGAGTATGTGATAAACTACATCCAGACATAAATTATGAAAATCAAACGATAAAAGAACGATAAGTAAACAAAGAAACAAGTATAAATATAACAAAGTTTTTAGGCCTAACAATTGACAGTAAATTAAATTGGAAAGCTCATACGACTGATGCAAACGAGCGTATGCCCTACACCAACTGTCTAAAACTGTAAAGATTGAAGCTCTCTTATTGGCATAATGGACTGCTGTTCTGGGGAAACTCGCCTGACAAAAAATTAGTTTTCAAAGCACAAAAGAGATGTATCAGAGCAATGTTTAAATTAAAAGTAACAGACACTTCCTTCACTTTTCATATATGAAGTTGTAGTATATGTAAAATCGAATCCTACTTTATTTAGATGAGTTTCAGAGAACACTAACAGAGCTCAAAGAGATCCAAATAGGCTGTGTATTCACAAAGCACACACAGCCCTTATGCATAAGAGTGTTTTTTGTCTAGCACCACTCGTATATAATAACAATTCCAAACAATATTAATAGAGTTAAAAAACTACTAGTTGATAAATGTTACTATGATTTAAAAGATTATATGTCTGATAACTTGGTGAATACTAGTGATTGATTATTATACTTACATTGTTATGTAGCATCAAAATATTTGCACACCCCAAAGGGTAGAATGTAGCGAGCCTTACACATTATAAAACCATTGTTGTAATTACTTATATTCAGCAAATAAATAAATTATTATGATTATCTTTCAGTGAGCTCGTGTGGCACCCACATATTGAGCTTTTTTTATGTACCCAGCTTTTTTCAAATGGATCAAAACTGTTTTGTGGTGAAAATGGGGTCCATTTTATGCATCTTTGACCTCAAAATTCCCAGATTGAAAACATTTAAACCAACTTTGTGCTACTCTTACTGACATTGCATTAGGTCCATAAACCTCACAATTTTTTTCACAGTTGGCATTGCATTTTTTCCTTTTTTGTAATAAAATTTTAAAATGTATCAAATTTCTTCATTAGATTCACTCATTCTGACAGAAAGAAAAACAAATAAAAAAATAGCTTGAAACAACATTTTACTAATTTGTTTCTTTTTTGAAATGTATCTGTATATCAGTTGTTATAAAATCACCATAAATCTGATATGTGTGGAATTTAAAAATAAGTTATCATTCATGCATTGCTACCTTTCAAGTATGAAAAAAATGGGTGATAAAGGCCATTCCAATGCCTGTCAATGCAAACTAGACAACATGAACATTTAAATCTTACCTATTTGTCACCGTGACATGCACTTTACATTTTTATGTTTAGGTCGAGTGTTCAATTTAGTCCAGCCGTAAATCGCATATAATTAAGAAGAAACTCCTCATTGATACTAAGCATTCTAAGTACCTACCGCTAAGTAAGCTCGTGACCGACCGAATCGGCAGCACACTGCATCTTTCCCTTGCAAAATGAACAAATACGTATTATTCTTGACTAATGATGTTGCAGTCAAGATACAAATAAAATTTTTTTCATTGCCGAAAGATGAAGAAAAGTATGTTACATTATTTGAATTATAAGTACTTAATTTTAAGTATTTAAACTTAATAAAACTATACAATATTGATTGTACTTAGCTTTTTATTGGTTTTTGGTCACATCACATTATTCTACACAGTAACTGAATCAATATGAGGCTTAAAATGTTCAATTTTACAAATGTGAAATAATGTTTGAATGGTCAAAAAGCTGTTTGGCAATGTAGAGAGAAATGACAAAGGCAGAGGATATTGCACAATCTGTCACTTGTGGCATTATTTCAAATGGAAATAAAACTTACTGAGACTCATTCGCCCTCCAAAAATGGACCCTTTGTCAAATGCATCCTTCCACTTGAAGGGTATCTGCACCTCTTGAGGAGGTATTTTGCTTTGCAAGAAAACTAATTGATCATAGTAGCTGCAAAATAATAAATTATTTCTAAATTAATCGGCATTTTCTTATAAATGGTACAATAAAAAAGATGTCGCTACGAATGAATCGAGCGATATGTTTATGAGTCATAGAGTCGAAGTACTACAAACCTGTATATTCCTTCGAGAGAAGACTTCTCGAACACCTTCCATATCGCGTTGGTGCGGAGTCTGGCGAGTTCCGCGAGTGCCTCACTGTAATCCTCACTATTGTCGGCTGAACTGTACGTCGCTTGTAGTAGATTTTTCAACGGCTTTACTATATCTACATCCGATGATTTTTTTAACGGTACACTTAACAACTCGGCCATCTCTACGAATTACGGACAAACAATTACAATTATATCCCCTCTACTAACTCTTCTATTCAATGTTTGAACAATAACATGTCAAAATTGACATTGACAGTATGAACCAGACGAACGAATGGATTGACTGAGCGGCAACACCATTTTATAAACTGTGGCAAAGAGTGTATTATTATTATTCCTCAGATTATTCCATTCCATTTCCATCCATAGAATGGGAAAGTGTCGATCGGCTGCCAGGCGCTGGAGTAGAGGTGGTTTCATGATGGTGATGATGGTTTCATGAACATGAACTACACAACCAAACCAAACCTACACCCACAACCGACAATTTAAGTACCTCTGTAAAAAGAAATAAAATTATACAAGTACCTATATTATGTTTTTTTTGTTCACAAAATAATAAATTGATATGTACACATATATACTTACACTAACTCGATTAATATTTTAAAATAGGTACTCAATACTAGTAGTAAAATACGGCTGTATCATCATTTAGCCAAAACATATGTTTTAGTAATTGATTAATATAAGTAATATTTTTTAAATTTATATTCAAGTTTTTCAGTTCTTTTTCAGTTTCTACTTTCGTAATTCGTATAGTTATTGCCACATAGACATTAATTATTTCTATTCTTATGTTCTGTTAATGCTAACTCTACCAAGAACGGCCATAAAATTAGTTCCTTTTATACCTAAATCATAAAAAAAAATTAAACTTAGATTAATTGTGGAGAAATTCTAAGTAAAGATACATTTTTTTAATTATAAAAAATAAGAATGTCTTCAACATAAATATATAAAAAAATCTGTCAAGTAATATTTTAGCCATGGCTATAGGTAAGTCCGTCGTAGACGTCCGCGTCGCTCCAAGTCGGACGACACCGGAACAAAAATTAATAATAAAATGGTATAAGTTCAAAATATCAAGAACTAAGTCGTACTAAGTTGTATTTCTCTAAGTATACGATAGCTGGTAGGTACTATTGTATTATTAAAATCACCGTATCTTCAGTATCTTCAGTAGACAAATTTCAAGAGTAAAACTTCGCGGGGAAAACTCTTTTCAAACATTGGATTTAGACTAGAAAAGGGGACATCGTTTGTTATCATTTGTTATGGCATTCATTTGACATAAGAATAATTCGTCATAAAAAAATTAGAAAAAAATTCAAAATTTTAGTTTTTGCATAATTTTTGGTCAAACACTTAAATCATTCGTCCTTCGAAATGGTGGATAAACGAAAGGCTACCAAGTAAGTACCGAGACATCGTAGGGATCAATACTTTGGCTCGGCAAGAGAACATTACACGATTAGGTCTCTATGTGTTTTGATCTCCCGGCGACAATCGCAAAACCAGAAAACTGTTTCGGATAAAAGTCGTGTGGGCTTCCTAAATTCCAAAGCATCGAAGACTATCGTTAACGAGTGGGCATTCTATAGGAGGGCGAGGAGGGAACTAGAGGGCATACGGCAGGAGCATGCGCCCTGCGCAATCGGTCGCGATGTGGTTGCAATGTTGGCTGAGGACGGTGAGTTGCCTCGATACAGTGAGCGCCTTTACGTCGCGGTGGGTGCTGACGGTGGTGTACCTCGGCCGCTGGCGTTCGCCTTAAGGAGCACTGGCGACCCTGGTGAGTGACGGCTCGCACGAATCGTACATCACGATAAGACCCGAACTAACTGTTGCTCCCGATCGATATTCGCCACAAAAATGTGCTCTTGTTTTGTTATCGCTACTTGTTGGCGAAGGACAACTGCGTATTCAATTCGACGCCACGTTTCACGTGCGTAGTACAAGGTTAAGCTGTTTTTAAGGTACTTTAGTACTCGATAAAGCGTACCTTATCGTTAAAAAAATATTTTACTTGCACGTCATGCTATGTAATAATGCGTAGGCCTCAGACAGATGGCTCAGGAGAATTACCTGCCATCAGTGCGGAACTCCGATTCTATGAGAACTGTTTTGACTTATTTTAGGAAAAATTAAATCAATAAAATGACTGGACTCAACCGTTATGCAGTCGACAAGTTTTTGGAAAAAATATCTCACTTTTCATTTTAATTTGATTTTTGCATTTTTTACATTGCTATGTTTACAAGTGACACTCGCAAAATCATCGGAGATGATCTGATGGAACACGTAGCTATCTCAAATATGTCATCGATTCAGATAAACGAATGTTTTGTGAAAATATAAAGTGAATGGGCCGCCGCAATACTTACAAAACGGTTGTTAGTTTCAGAAGCAGAATAAAAGCGAAGGAGGAAGTGATAGTGGTGCAGCCCGAGTCGACGGCGCAACGAGCGGACGTTCGCTCCGTCAACAAATCCGCCTGCGGCTGCAAGTCCCGCGGCGCACGAGCCGACGTCATCGACCTCGGCCGCCCCAAACGTGCGCGCGGACACAGCGCGGTTTACACGCCCAATCCGCGATTGTCAGTTACACCGCTCGCACTCTCTCGCACCCTCCTCTCGACCCGTCGCTTTTATACTGACGCCTCTTTCGCCAGATATCCCGGCCCGCAGCGGAGGCGTCACTCCAAATCGAGAAGTTTCATTTCGAGCGACAGACAACGGCGAAAGCGCAAGAGTGCGTTTCGGAATCCGGTGCCGAACGCGCGCCTGTACCGGCCGGCCCCCTCTCGGCCCGCGGCTCCCGCTCGTCCCCCGGCGGCGACCCCGCGCACCGCGTGGCCTCCGCCGAGCGCCGCGCGAGCGCTGGACTCGGCGTCCCGCGCCGCCCTGCGCTGCGCCGAGCGCCGTCACGCCGCGGCGGCGCCGTCGGCGCTGCCGGTGCGGCGTCTGCGCGTGACGCTGCCGGCCGCCTCGTCGCCCGACATGGACGCCAACCGCAACTCCACCAGCCCCGAGGACTATTCGGAAGGCAACGAACCGACGTCCGCGCCGAGTGAATTTCTCGCAGAGGTAGGACCGTCGCCATCCTCCGTCGTACGAGGGACGCCCTCGCCTCTGACCGCTTCGCTCCCGTTTCTGTTGAACAGTTTCTGTCTGCGATCATGCGACGCCAGTACACGGAGGCGCTCAAGTACTGTCGCCTGATCCTCCAGTACGAGCCGCACAACGCGACGGCGCGCGGCTTCTACCCGCTGCTGCAACTCAAGGTGGATCGACCAGGTGACTGACGGTCGACGGAGGCCTTAGCGCCCGCCAGCGGAACATTGTACGAATGCCTTTGATTGACCTATTTCAGAGAGCGGAGGCGACAAATGTGACAGTTCGAGTGAAGAAGTGAGCGCCTCGCCTTTGCAGGGTTCGCGACGAGTGAGTATCGATCGGCTCTATCTAAACTAAAGTGTTTAAATTAGCCATAGACGTAGATAGTATAGATACCGCAAGCCGTTCGCCACTACGTGCTCGCAATTTGAGCAATGCTCAAATACGGCCTCGGTTCGCTTTCGACTGTGTTCACGGAAAGTCGTCAAAAGTGGTTTGTCGAGTGAGGGGAGACGTTTCGTATCATCGATAATAAGCACTTTTGTTATTTATAATAACTGCTGTATAAGTAGGTAATTTGAAAAATGTCATAGCCAGCTGCGTGCGCGCGTCCTCTCACGTGAGCGTAGTATAGATATACTATAGGTACTACGCCGTAGAGTTTGGCGTTGAACATACGATTGCGGGGTGAGGGGAAACGATTTCATTTGTGTTTTAACATCACTAAATTGTGCTCGTGACGTCATGGTAGGCACAAAAAATTTGGCAGTCTTGGTTTTCATACATTTTGACGATTTTTACTTACTTAATAATTACGTTACTTTAATACTTTTTACTTTAACTATCTGAATATATTAATTTCCGATTAGGTATTGATATGATGTATGATATCCAGAGCGAGGAATAGGCGCTCCGCCCGCCACTAGAATATTCGTGCCGCTCCATTGCGCCGAGCGCGACTCGGGTCGCATTTGGCCTCCACTTTCTATTTGCACGTGGTGGAGTAAACATTATCCAAAAAAAAAAAAGATAGAAATGATTTGTTGTAATGATCGAAGTAAAATTCTGGTGATCATCATTTTACCCGTAGGACGTCCTAATTTTCCAAAAGGACTAATCAGAAGCAGCCTTAGAGTATACATAGGTCGTCTGTCTACCTTATGGATGGACGTCCTGCGTTGCGCTCGCCGGTCCATGGCCTCCACTCACTCCGGCTCCAGCGGCCGTCGGCTCTTCGTACCGTGCGTCCTGCCCACTGTCACTTCAACTTACTAATCTTCCAGGTTTTGTGGATAACTTTCGTTCGTCTACGAATCTCCCCTCTGAATAGCTCGTTTCAGCGCCATATTTCATCACTGTCTCGGAGCCCCCCGAACGCTACCCATCCCAGCCGGATTCGACGATTGACCTCCTCGAAGTTTACTCTGCCTAATTGGGCTGTTCGTCCCGAATAGATGTACTCATCTATTTGGGACATAATTTTCGTCATGTCCATATTCATGTTAAAGGGCCCACCCTTTGCGAAACTCGGTGTATCGTATCACAAATAAGTAATTGAGAGTCGAAATTTCGTATAACCAAGAAGCAATAGTTACCAGTTACGTCTCAGGATGTGGATTCCCTTGCCATCCCCCATTTCTGTCGCCCTGTCTGCTCGTAACTATAAAAGCTTCCCGTTCACTACTTACCATTGTAAATATACACATACTAGACTGACGCGCCCCGGTATACGTGGAGAGTGCATATTATATAAACAAACATACGAAATCTGCTATTTATCTTCATTATTTATTTATTTATTTCAACTATCGATTGATACTTGACTCCCGTCAGGAGGAGGTGATGGAGCAGGAGGCGGACTCGTCGAGCGACTCGGAGGAGGGCGACGGGGAGGGAGGGTCGTGCGCTTCGCAGTCGTCGCTGGAGCTGGACTCGTCGGAGGTGTTGGCGCCGTCGCACTCGTCGGCCAGCGTGTCGCTCAGCCGCCGCACCGACAACACGGACGCCTCGGGCTGCTGGGAGAGCGACGCCGACGACAACGGCAACCCCACGCGCCTCACCGACGACGACCTCAACGACAACGCCGCGGGCACCGACGCGCTGCGCCGCCTCAGGGCGCACTTCACCTGCTCCATCAAGTGAACTGCCACTCTCGCCGACCGAACGCATCAGGCCTAATGTAAATAAGACGACTCCCGGGCAAACCGGAAGTCGCTTCGCATTTTATATTTTTCTATAGACACACATCTGTAGTGTTTTCGTGGATTTCTTTTCAAGGGCGCTTCGGCCACCGGCGTCTCCCTTTCGGTAGACCTCTTCTTTCGGAACTATTCTTCTCCATTGATCACTTTAATGTTAGCGTTAGAAAGTTGTCTTTGCCGGTTCAGGATCACTCGGACGAAGAGCTTAACTAAGCGCAATGCGCACTAGTGCTCCTAAACCGGCAGACGACGCGACGACAAAATAGTTCCTTCGCTTAATATTTCTTAAATAGGTAATAGTGAAACGAAATGTTTTAATAATGTTGTGAATAAAAAGTATCGGTGTGGCGAGTGTGTTTTCATTTACGTTTTGGACCCTAAAAGGCGACGCAAGCAAAGAAACAAATTCAAACTTTCTTAAATTTTATTGAAAACGATAAAACTTCTCCATAATAGTAGTCTGTTAAAACGTAACATCACTTTGCTTCAACACTCATTCTTTCGTCGCACTGGCTCAATACTCGGTTCGTCTAAAAAAGCACTTGTAGTTCCCGATGCGGCGCAACAGGCCGAGTGTAACGATACTCGCAGCTTCAATTTAGACGAACCGCTCAGTGGAGCAAATACGATGTCTCCCTACAGGTACACGAGGATTCGGGGCTAGATACAATTACGCTATCTCGAGGCAAAGATCTCTACTTGTCTACTCCCTAATTAGAAATAACACATAGACTAGAAACGACGGGACTGCCGAATGAGCCCGATTCTTTAACAAAACTAAAAAATGTTCTCAGTCTTTGAAAAGTCGACTGGAAGAAATTCCTTATACGACAATGCTCCTTATTGGCTACGCACGAGCGACGAATTTCCTTATTTACATACATAATAGTATAGCCATTGTAATAAAAGACATGACGATGTGTGCGTTAATGCCGATCCGAATCATCCATTGGCACAAAGGAATGCTTACAACAATATATTTCGAAGGCCACCTCGTCTCCGATTCCCCGACGAATTTCTCTTTTGTGAAAAACTCTCAAAATAAACCCACGGACACCTCTCTACTCAATATTAGATGACAGTAGGTAGATGAAGCATGACAAAATGGACCTCCATCTCACGCCAGCACCGAAATTAATATGATTTCATAATAGGATCGGTCTATGTGAGAGCAAAAAAGGTTCCATCTTGAATTAGGCGTCGATTACAACATTCCCGAAGATCTGATACAATATTGGGTGGCCAACGGGCTCACCGAAAGAGACCTCGTGAACCATTCTCACGTTTTCAGTCTCTATTAAAATTGATTAAACGGATAAATCACGCGGAGAGAAGTGGATCACTTACGACAACATGCGACAAAGATCACGGTCAAAGTGTAGTCAAGTTAGAAGAGCGTTTACCACTTTTGTACCCTTTCAGGTAAGGTAAGGAAAGTGGATACGAAGAGAGGACTGGCAAAAATGTTGCAATTTTTATATCAAAAGCCCTAACATTTGTACAGCAAAGGCAAGATTACGTCACCATCGAACGGAACTCACATGAACATATTTATTAGTCTCTTTTCCCACGTAATGGAGTGCACATACAGCCACGAGGACATACTCGACGAGAGTGACCACCGTGGACGCTAGCGAAAGGGATGCGACATTGAGTGTTCCGCCTCTTCGATTCTTTCCTCAGTCCTGCCATCGATTTTCCAGTGGGGAACTTCACGCTCCAGATCCGAAGCCCGAGGAGGGGGCTCGCTCTACTCTCTAAGTACGCTGCGACAACGTTCATCCAGTGTCATAGGTGTCATCTCGACACCGCGGGCGGCGTAGGCGACGCGAGCGGCGGTCAGAGCAGCACGTCCATGCGGCTGCCGCGGCGAAGCAGACGAGCTCCGCCCCCCTCCGCGCCAGCACCTACGGCGTGGAAGGACACCGTCACGGTCTGCTGGCCGAAGTTGGCCTCGAACTCGGTGGAGATGTTGACGTGGGGCGGAGCGCCGACCGCGTTCTGCACCACCAGGAACAGCTTGGTGGCCAACTCGAGCACGTGGCAAGTGCGCACGACGACGTCGCCGCGCCGACGCCACGCCGCTTCGCCTCCGAACAGGCAACCGGGCGCGTCCGCGGCGTCTCGCGACGAGCACTGCGACAGCTCGTCGGCGGAGCCGTCGCCGACGGCGGTCGCGCCGGCCGCCGCGCGCACGTGGACCACGAGCAGGTCGTCGGCGTGCGGCGACAGCGACAGACGGTACACCTGGTGCGCCGGCACGCGCCGCTTGAGGCGCAGCGAGCGCGCCTCGAGCAGCAGCAACGCGCCCGTCGAGAGCACGGCCAGACAGCGCGACACGCGTCCGCTCGAGCGCGCCACCTTGCCCACCACGTCGGCGAACACCACGTAGCGGTCGCCGCCCGCCGCGCCCAGCCCGCGACGCCAGGCCGCCGACGCGCGCAAACGCACGTAGTCGCCCACGAAGGGGTGGCCCACGCTGCGTGGGTAGTTGAGCTTGCGCTCCTTGAAGAGCACGCTGGCCGTCACCTTCTCGCGCATGCGATTGCGGGCCGTCTGGTCGAAGGCGAGGCGGTAGCGCTGACAGCGCCAGCGATGGTGCAGGCGGCGCAGCAGCGCATCGGTCCGCCCGAGCAGCCGCGGCTGCGGGCACGGAGGCCACGCGGCGCACAGTGGAGACGCGTGCCGCGGCGGCAGGCGCCGCCACAGGCCGCGTAAGTAGCGACGCCGCGCGGCAGTGGCCCACGCGCGCCACAGCACGCGCGCCGCTCTCGACCGCCGCTCGGCAGCCGGCATCGCACGTTCCGCCTTGTACGCCCGCCACGCGCGCGCGATCACGCACTGCGCGCGGCGTCGACGACGCGCCCGGTGCGCCCGCCACGCACGTTGCGCGCCGCGCACGAGTCGCTGCACGCGCGCCCCACGCAACGCCTCCAGCTCCCACACGGTGCGCGGACTGCGAATGAACACTTTGGTACGTCCGTAGGCGAACTCGGCGCTCGGGATAGGCAACGAGCGCAGCAGCGCCCTGGCCGCGCGCACCGGCTCCTCGCCTCCACCGGAGGCCGCAGCGCCCCCGCCGCCGGCCGCCAGCACGCCGTAACGCGCCAGCAGTGCGCGCGCGCACATTCCCTCGCACCAGCCGGCGCGCCGCAGCAGTGCCATATCCATTATTCTGAACGGGATAGGACGCTTTCACTACACAGTTTAGATAGTATACGATCACGGAGCAGCTAATCTTTGCTGCAACTCGTTGCTATGACCAAATAGATAGGAGTTAGTTGTTAAACAGTAAGTTTAAATAACCAATGGAGCGTGTAGAGGGGACTGTGCGTTAGGGACGCTAGACGAGGCCTGCGAGGCGTCGCTTCGAATTAAATTCGGTAAGTCTTATCTTATTGGTTGGACTTGGTTTATTAATATATTTAACTTATTTCGTGGCACCGCCGCATGTCTTTGGTCAAATTAGAAGGGAATTTAGTTTATTTTATTTCTTATTGCTTTGAAATCAATGTCCAAAAGGAGACTTTTTTTCCGGCCACTTTCTCTCAACTTCTTGCTCAACTCAACTCATCAGTTGTTGGAAGTAGAGATCCGAATCGATGGTTCTACCCGGCGGTAAAAGCTCATAATGAATAATGCCCTTCCAATCCCACCATACACGCAGCATCACCTTATTGCGAGTCAAGGCGGGTTTTGGCACAATCTGTGAAGCCTGACCGACCTTTGACCGCGACCTTTTTCGCACGTTCTTGTCGTACGTCAACACCAGTTATCGATCTTTTCAAAAACGGTTCGGTTAATGGAAAACTATTTTGCTACGATTTTTCGCTATCTGGGTTACAACAGGACAAATTAGAGATTTCAATAATTTTGCAAGAGTAGTCAAGAAATGTATCAATTGAATTTATTATTAGGATTAAGTAAAAGTCCCAACCCAACACTCACCCCTGAGTTCGGATCTGCTCCCTGAGAAGCGGAGCGTCGAAACGGTGCGGACGTAGCGCGGGATCCGCCCTCAGGCAGCGCACCAGCCGCGGCGCAGGAGACGCGCTCAGCCGCCGCACCAGAGCCCCCACGAGAGCGCGCTGGCGGCAGAGCAACGCGGCCGGCCGCCGCGGCGAGCCGCCACCCGCGCACGCAGCGCCCGCGCCGAACAGCGCGCCCAGAAGCGGCTCGCGCGCAGCTCCCAGAACGGCGGCAGCGCGAGGGCACAGCGCGTCACGGTTCTGCTGCACGATGCCGCGCGCGCTATACACCACTGGCCCCGCGAAGTGCACCACCTGGAAGTGCTCCGGCGGCAGAACCAGCAGTCGCGGATGACGCCGCCGCTGCAGCCGCTGCAGGAACGCCGAATCGGACGAGCCGCGCGCTGTGCACTCTCGCAGACAACCCAGCACACTGTCGGGTCCCGCGTCCAGCAGTTCGGCGCCCGGTTCGTGGTCGCGGTACTCCAGGGGGGTCCACGGCAGCCCCTCGCGGACATACTCCTCTTGCTCGCGGCGCAGCGTGGCCGCCGTCACGGCCGCTTGCACGCGCTCGGCCGCGTAGTTGATGGCCAGCCGCTCGAGGCCGTTGTGAGTCAGGCACTCGAAGCCGTACACATCGAGGATGCCGAGCGCGCGCCGGCCACCGCCCGGCGCCTTCAGCGCCTCGTTGGCGGCGCCCACGAGCCACGTGAAGAGGCGGGCGTACACCGCACACAACAGACGGTCGCGTCTCGCGCCCGCCCAGGCGGCGTCCTCCGCCCACGTCTCCGCGACCTCGGAGCCCGTCTCCGACGCCGCGTCGTCGGCGGGAACCGCGTCGGCGCCCAACGCGCGGGCGAGCGCGTCCGCGTCCAGGCCGAGCAGCGCACACGCCTCGCGCAGCTCGTGCTCGCGGCGCATGCTCGCCCCGATGCTGCCGTCGATGTTGTGCTCCGGCTCGAACTGCACGTTGCCCAGCTTCAGCACGAATGCCAACACTCGCAACACGGCGCCCCACTCGCCTCCGCCGAAGCCCAGCTGGGCGGCGGCCGCCGCGGTGAACGCGAAGTGTTCGCGGTCCGTGTGTGCAGCGCGCGGTCCCGCAGGGGCGGCCGCGGCCGTGCGGCGCGGCGACGCGGTAGTGGCCGTCTCGATTTCCACCTCGCCGCGAAGGATGCGATAGTGCTCCCACGAGCGCTGCAGCTTGAGACGCTTGAGCAACGGCACGTCGGCGCCGGCCAGCAGCTGGTACAGCACGTGAAAGTTGCGCTCGCCTTCGCGCACGCCGCACGCCCGCTCCTGCAACACCAACGCGATGATCGCTGACGCCTTCTCGCGCGACCCCTTACCTTTTCCGGCGGTCGAGCCTTACCTTTTCCAATAGGTCTGCATGTAACAGAGGAATGCGATTAGCGAGATCGAACGGGAGAAGAGGAGCGGTGGGCGGTGAAGGGACGCGACTCACAGTGGGCGATGTGGCCTCCGACGGGATCACCTTTGAAGTCGAACTCGACGTCGAGCAACTTGCCGAAACGACTGGCGTTGTGATTGCGCGCCGTGGCCGCGTTGCCGAAGGCCTCGAGCAGCGTCCCGGCGGCGGCCAAGGCCGCGCCCGCCGCGCCCCCGGCGCCTGCCAGCACGGCGCACTGCAGACAGACGCGCGCCGCCTCCGTTTTGCCGGCGCCGCTCTCTCCGGTGATGACGATGCACTGGCTCTCGCGGCGGTCGCGCACGCCGCGGTAGGCCGCGGCGGCCACGGCGTACAGGTGCGGCGGCAGCTGGTGCGGCGCGCGGCCCAGGTACGCTCGCGCCAGCTCCGCCGAGTACAACGGCAGTGGCCGGCACGGGTTCACCGACACCAGCGCGTTTCCCACATACGTCTGCACAACACTATTCTTAAGCCTTCTCTGGATCCCATCAGATTCTGATGGGCAACCTTTGTATCTCTTTATCTTGCTAAACGCACAACGATCAGTACAACATGTTAGATGAGAAAACAAGCAAAATAAAACCTTAGATACTCGTCCACTATTATAACATTTATTTTATTATTTGAAAGCGATTTGTGTTGTTTCCAGTGATTTGCTCCAGAAAATCTCAGCAAGTAAATGGAATTATCTACGCTAGGTATGAGTTCAAAGTTTATTTAAACTGACACTAAAAAGTGTCTGATTTTGCACACCCTATTGGAAACACGCGAATGCAATGACTCGCCCGTAGTTATTAAGAGGTAATATAAAAATTAAATGCAGACTCCTACCAGGGCTCGGTTGTTTTATTTTAAAAGTAAACCGGAGTAAATTTTGGAGGTTTTGGAGGTGGGGTCCTTTCCACGGTTTTTGCGAACATGTAATTCTTGCAAAACCTGAAGGTTATGGAATAAGAGGTAATGTACTAAATCTGATAAAATCATATTTATTCAACAGGAAACAAATTACTGAGATTACTAAAATTAACCCCTCGTGGCACTGAAACTCAACTGACAAAAAAAAATGTTGTTTTCAAGGCACAAAAGAGGTATACTAGAGCAATGTTTAAATGAAAAGTAAGAGATAGTTGTATGCTCAATTTTAAAGAACAAGAGGTTGTAATACATGTAAAAGGAGGTCCAAATAGATTATGCATTCGCAAAGCACACCAGCCCTCATGCATAAAAGTGTTTTCAAGATTCCAAGCATTACCATTTATTGAAGAAGAAAAATCACTCCCAACTGTAGGAATCATTGTTACATTGATTGGATTATGTTCAATTGGTCTAAGATCCATGCATTGTTTAGTTTAGTTTAGACACAAGCTTTTTAACATTTATGTCTCAATAAATTTTTTTTCTTTTAATAAATTTAACAAATAAAAAATTTTGCAGATTTAATTGTGCTTATGAAGAAGATAGATGTCGCTAGGGCTATTGTTTGGGTGACTTAACTCCTAGTGCTTGCCAGGTGCTAGTTACGTAGAATAATGTTTATACATACATAAATTATGTCTCGTTTGTAGCGCATGTGCAGGTTGTGCAGGAAGGTATCTTCGGTGAGCGGTGCTAGCAGTACCGCATCGCACTGACCCACCCCCGCACCGGCAACCCCGCTCCCCCCACTCCCCACATCGCCCTCCATAATAGCACCTGCTCTCTCTCACCGCACTGACCACACTCCATACGCCTCCATTGTTTTCACACTCCTCAATTAAGCTGAAATAATCATATGATCACAAGCCCTCAGACCTAATTCAAGGTTCATCCCTACCACTACACTTATATGGGGCCCCTGGACTATGAAGCTCTAATGTGTGTAAGCAAAAATTCCTAAAAATATTATCCACAATCTCACTTTAATTTTTAGGCTGTATCAGAGTTTAACCTACGAATATGGCATTTGAGAGCTCTTTTTAAGACACCTTTTTTTTATATAAAAAAATCTTTACCCTCCATTTGGGTTTCATCACAGTCAGGTAGAGCCAATAGTTTTTATCCCTAGCTGGATTTAAATAAATTTATGTTGAATGGCCTAAATTGGTAGAAATTTTGAGGTCATAATTATAATAATTGTTTAGCTTGGAACTGATAATACTACTGACCTGTCTAAAAATGAAACCAAAATGAAGTACATAGAGAAATATAATGATATAATATTTACCTGAGCATAAATATCAGTGAGTTATAAATATAGCACTAACAAATTGTAAACATTCCTAATATGCCAACACACGTAATATAAATAAAGCGACCGTAAGCTTTAGCAGTATCACAGGATTTTATCATTTTATCAAAGACATTTTCATTATTAAATGCAGTTCCGCTCATTACACCTAAAAACTTTGAACTGGGCACTATATTTTCTTTATCTCACACCATCTTTTACCTTTTTACATTATCCTATTATAATTTAACCCTTTTTCGACCATATTTTGACAATTCGAGTTTCGAGTAGATTGTTGAACAGTTTTGCAGTAGTTTTAGAGAGGGATCAAAGTTGGGACGGTTATTTACGGTTATTGACCGTACAACACTTGTTTCAGAAAATATCGCCCATAAATATTAATGAGACACACTCATTTAAAAAAAAAAAATTTTTTTTTGTAATATTTGTATAATTGATTATTTTCATTTTTGTAAATTTAGATAGGTATATAAAAAAAGGTTTTTTAAGTTAATGACAACATATCTCGTTTGTTTGTGGCTGGCGAGGAAATTTGATTCCCCCCACACAGGGTATATTGACATTTTTTTTTTTTTTATGAAATTGAGGTAGCGCTTGACCACTATCTCACCTGTGGCTCTAGCATGAGTTTACGATACTACACTCGCTAGAGAAAGCGTAAAATATTTATATGGAATATTGATAATTTGACATTGACAGTTCACCATTTTCCATACAAAAGTTTTACGTTCTCGCTAGTCGCTAGCGAGTGTTATATATATTGGTGTAGTATCGTAAACTCATACTAGAGCCTCTGATGTGGCCGAAGGTGGACCACGCTTACCTAGTAAATGCCCATTTACCCTAGTTTTGAAGACCCCGAGGTTGTAGTTCTGTGGGAACACAGACGCAGGCAATGAGTTGCAATGCAATATCTCTGAAAATTATTTTATTTTATTTATTAAATAGCAAACCTAACGGCATACAAAACATTACAAATACGTTTTAAATAAAATTAATGTTTACTTTGATATTATTATCGACTTCGGATTCTTATAAAAACTTTTTCAGAAATATCAGACAGAACCGCATTCTGGAATGAGCTTTGATTATATAGTTATAATCAAAGGTTCTGTCTGATGTGGTTTATACTCTTTCAATTATGGCCGTTGGTTTGTAACCTTGGTAATGTTTTTGTTGATTGTAAAGCAAAAGAAGTTTTAGATTTGTTTTTATATAAATTGGAAAATAAAGTTTGTGGTGTACGGACAAGAAATAAATTATTTTAAATAACAAATAAAATAATATGGAGACTTCCATACGTGAAACGTGAATAGATTCTAATCAAAGATGTTGTATTAGTCTATCTAATACTGTCACTGTCATTGTCGGTTGTCAGTGCTGTCATTGATTAATCAGATCAGCTGTCAGCTGTGCAGTTTCAAGTTTGTACACAAAACCAACCATACTGGAGAAGATTACATAGAAGATTATATCAGGTAAAAAATTGAAGGAGGTATAGTAATCTAATGGCTAAATCCGTTAAGTGGTTTAAAAGCAGACAGCGTCTTTATTTTATAATAATATGTATATTAGAATAGACAATTATAAATGAGTTGCGACTTCGGCTCCCAGCTTATAACCTAATTATGTTAAATGTTTGAAAACATGGTAATTTTAAACGATTCAAGGACCTATGTTTTAGTGTTGGTCAGCTAACAGTATTTTATTGATAAAAAAACTGTGTGTAGGTAGGTATTAACATAAATAAATACTGCATATAAAACAATAGAAATATCACATTTCTATAGATTTATATCCATGATACAGTATTATCTGTTGCTGTGTGAAAGATAATATACTTTCATATTTGGAAAAGTACCTTTCTGCTTCCATAATTATCTAATTTGCCGTGTCTATTCTGGCAGAATAGATTAAAAAAATTACCCGTAAAAACACAAGGGAAAATCATACTATTTATTCATACTCACTTATTGCGAGAACAAAATGTTTCAAATATATACATTTACTTTAATTATGTTTTACATTTATAAAAATATGTAATGTTTGTACTTATGTAATTCAAAACTATGAAAAATATTGCTTATTTTCGTTTGCATAATGTCAAAAACCATCCTACGTATTCATTTATCAGTTAAAGCAAAATGTATATTGTTTGTATAGGTTAAACGTAAATATCTATTAACATAGATAAAATTAAGCTGACAGCTACATATCTGACCTACTGTCACAATTTTCCATAACCGGAATTAACCAACTATTGAATTGATAGCAGCAGTTGTTAGAAGAGTTGTTAGCCATTAGCCGTTTTTTTTGTTGACAATATATTTAGCTGTGGCTAAATATAATTTAGCTGCTAAAATTTTGGGTGAGCTAATTACATTACATTACTGTTTTATTGACAAAATGACAAAACCAATTATCATTTTTAAAAGTAAATGTTAGGTTTGTTGTGACAGTGCATGAGCCAGCATCAACAATAAGTCAAATCGGATTATATGCAAACAAGTGGCTGGGTCGTGTCACTGTGTAAATTTTACTATAAAAATTACATAAAACTAAAAGTTAATTATGAAATTCGATTTTTTTGCAGCATCGAAAACATGGAATTCAAAAGCACTAAACGAAAGAAAAAAAAAACTCGCAAACACCTAAATGAGTTAAGGAAGCGTTCACAAAATGTATACAGCTCCAAGTATAGGGAAAGGCAATCGGACTGTAATCGCAGAGTCTCAGAGAGCAGTCTCGTGACAACTGATCGGTTAACATTGGCAATCTTTCCCAAAGTAATTCGTTCTGCAACTGTTACACGATCTTCAAAAGTGGATATTTCCGAAGAATCAGAAAATTATGTGAATGTGTCTAGTAAAATTGTAACCAAATCTAATTATGATCCATTAGCAGAGACAACTCTATCTTCTGATGAAAACTGGAGTATAGTTAAAAGGTGTAGCGACTTAGAACAATTATCTCCAAATGATAAAAATAGCACTCTTTCAATTAGTCCTCCATCTAAGTCACAGAATTGCATCGATAGTGACCAATTCTCGAGGAGTTTAAAAGAGAATAGTTGTAAAGAAATTATAGATAATATGTCACACTACTTGGAAAAAATTACAAAAAGGGAAGAAGAATATATCAGCAGTCCAACAAACAAATATTTTGATGGAAATGCAATTAATAACAGTTGTGCAGTTAGCGAAGAGCCTTGGAGCAGCGAGACTTCCCATTTTAATAATGAGGACCCTGTCGAGATATCCACATTGGGATGCAACCGAGAGGACTCCCCTACTTTCTTCTCGCCGTGCCCCACCTCTAGAGACATTGTGCATGACTCGCCGGAGTACATTTACTACCCACACAAACTCAATTAGTGCTTAATGAAACCCTGTAACTCGAAATACTAATGCTTTTATTACTACAATAAATAAAAATATTCAAGTTTATAAGTTGATACTTTCTAATTGGGATATAAGGTCCATGTACTTAAAAGCGTCTGGAGTGTTTGTAAACTTTTCGAGGAGTTGTAACTTTGCTTTGTCCTTGCCGTTGTAGTAAATTTGGAACTGATTAGCCAGGCACTGGGCCTCTTTGGCGTTGAGCACATTCTTGTCAAATTCCCCTCTCATTAGTACAATTCCCTTGTCACTGAGTTCTGAATAGTGCACCATAGTTAAACATTCCGGTGCATTCTCCTTATGGACCTAAAAGTACAAGCAACAAATCAGATACCGCCAAACATAAGAAAATAGGAAACATTTCACTGGTACATGACGTGTAGTACATAATAAATTTTAAGTTCAACATGAGACAATATTATACGAAGTTTCTTGGGATGTTAACAATTGTTGCGAATGGCCACACGTGTAGGGCCTAGCTGGCAATGGGTTAAATTCATACATAGGTCAGAAGCAGCTTGGATCCACCGTCGACCTGAAGCCCTTATCAGGTCGTCTGTCCACTTTGTGGGTGTACATTCTACATTGCGTTACCAGTCTGTGGCCTCCACTCGAGAACCCCAATGGCCGTCGGCTCTCCGTACCTACCCACTGCCACTTCAAACTTACTGATCAGTAATATCAGTAACTTTCGTTTTTCTACTGATCTCCCAATTCAATCTCATAGAGTAATCCCAAGCATAGCACTCTCCTTAGTTAGTTAAGCTTTCTTATGAGGCCCAAAGTTGGAGACCACGTTTCAGTGCCATATGTCATCACTAGCAACATACACATTGGTCGAAAACTTTTGTTTAGAGACATTGAGGAATTTTGGAGCTTCCCAAACAATGTCCAACCGAGCTGGAGTCGTGGACTGCCAAAGTCGGCTCTACCTAATTGGACTGTTCACCCCAAGTAGATGTATTCATCAACAATTTCCAACTAAAGAGTTGAATTTCCAACTGTTACTGGGTGCCATACATTAGACATAATTTTCATCTTAAGGCCCACTCTTTGGGAAATTCCATCGAGTCTCTTGTTTAGTTCAAGATTATTATCAAATTGAAACGAGTTTCTCACCTGATAAGCAAGAAGCGGTGTGAAGTGAGAGGAGTTGCCAAAGCTTTGGCACATGATGAACTCGTAGCCCTCTGAACGCGGCAGTGGAAACAAAAATGTAGGAAATCTTTTCAATGTTTCTTGAATGTCAATATACAAGGGCAATGGAATTGTTGCAGATATTACACTTTTATTTTTGTGATACTCTTCCCAAATAGACTGGATCTCAGAGGCCTCTTTATCTTTGACGAGATCTACTTTAAATATATTATCAAGTTTGCTATCTTCGACGACAGCATCTTCTTTCTTAGGTTCTTTTGGATTCAGCACTGATGAAAATTGTCTAAAACAACCGTCAACAATACCTCTCATACTAAACTTGAAATCTATCTAAAATAATGTACTCAGTGCGATTGTAATGGACGACTTACCTAGTGTCTACAGAGGAAAATTTGTTCTTGTTCTCCTTTGCTTGCTGACGTTGTTCTGTTCGTTTAATAAATTCTTGGGGTGACGTTTTTTGAAGTTGTGCAATACGTTCTGCATACTTGTCGTAGTAAGGGTTTTTCTGCAAATTCTCTATAGCTTTATCCAAATTAAATGAACTCATACTAATTCCTCTTACAATTTGTTTTGACAGAATATATTTTAGGCTGTAGCTGATGCCGTTAGCGATAAATGCCATTACATTACAATCTTAATAACCAACCAAGTGATTCTTTTATTTATATCTTGTATCAAGTACTCGGTAAAACGTAGTGATTATATACTCTTTGGTACTCGGTACTGCCAGTGCTAGGTACAGACTAATACAACATCTTTGGCCAGCCAGTGCTGTGTAGAGGTGTCAGGCTGTCAGGTGAGCAACCGTCAAAATGTCACGATGATCTCAGTCTAAAAAGTACATGGACCTCAGCCTCAGATTAATCACAACTAGATTAGCACCTCGCGTGGCCGCCTCAGTCCTTCTCGCTCTAAGATTAATATTGCCAGAAAAATAAGTTTCCATACTTTTGAGGAATTTATAACTTGTTCTTGTAGATTCTACATTAGCAATAATTAGAGAATACAATAATAATAAATAATACAATAGCTTTTGAATGCAGGTTTTTAAAAGACAAAATTGCTCCAGCATTGTTAAAAGACTATTTCTCTTGGTTTTACAGTCCGAAAGAAGTGACAGTTCTTTTAATTTGCATTCCTCGATTATATATATTACAACACTTAATGTTGTTGGCCATACAACTGTCACAATTTGACATTTGTGAGGCCAGAAAATCGGCCACGACGATAAGGACAAAAAATTATAATTGCATCCCTTTTTTTCAAAGGCGTTATTGTAACAACAGTGCTTGTTTAACATTTCGTGACGTGAGATTGATTCCATCTAGTTGTGATTAATCTGAGACATGGACGTAATATAAAAAAGTATCACTGTGACCCACTGACCCATCGCAAGAGAACGACGTGGACAAAATCACGTAAGTCGTCTTTGTCTGTCACTCAAATCACGGCAACGCGTATTTAATAACTCCGTCTCCCGCTCGACTCTCACTGAATGCTGATTGTTGTAAGAGGGAGAGGTAAATAGTAATTGTACCTACATTTAAGAAAGAAATGGCTATATGGCTTGATTCACATTGTTTATAATTCCATTCGCTTATAGTTTTAAGTAGACGCGAACATCTGATAAAACAGGGCCCAAATATAACAGAGGTTCCAAGTCTGGCTCTATCCTCAACAAAGAGCTTAAACCGCATCTCGACCAACAAAGTCGGACTTTATAAAATTTTTGGTAAATTGCTGACATTTCACACCAACTTTTTGTCAATTTCCGGATAATAGATGAAGGAAGGTTAACAGGATTAAGCACATTAAAGAGAAGGTTTTCCTGATGTCTATTTGACGAATACTGGTTTGATTAAAATTATTCATTGTTTTTATTTTTGACATATGAAATTTTACGAACCTCTATAATAATAAAAAACTTATAAGGATATGTTTTTTTTCACTCAAATATTTTGTTAGCTTTACTTTTGATTACCTAAAAGTAATGTCGACAAAACATTCTGTCTGTGGCAAAAAAATCGATAGGTATATCGAAATTTTTTTTGTGGATAAGTATATCGATATTTTTTAGAAATATCGATACGATATACATATTCTCATCGACGGTTATTGGCTGTTTATTTCTAAAAATATATATGATAATTAAATAATAAACCAACTGACAGAACGATGTACAACTTGATTGACTGCCGACCGCGACTCCGCGGCGGTTATAGTCATTACCGCTTGGTCATTACTATTGTTCTCTTGGAACGACGTACTTACGTAATTTTTTATTATCTTTGTATAATACAACCACATACAACTCCTATTACAATTCGCGCCACGTTAGTAGAATCAAAATGGCGGTCGTCCGCGCAGGTAAAATTATGGACAAAAGTGTTAGGCGAATGCTCCGCGGTTAAACAGAAAACCGTGATATCGTCGTATTTAAACACCTAGATTTTTGAAAAATATGAAAATTTAGTGAAGTAATTTAATTAAACGCAAGTTGATTGGAAAATAAAATGTCACAAATTAATCTCGGATTAACTCTAATACAAAAATTTAAAAGAATAAATTCTTGTGTTTATCAAAGAACAATGGCATAGAAAGTGGTGATTTGATTTTATTATTAAATAATAACAGTTGTCTCTTTTTGCCAGGGGTCCTAAATGTAACTATAAATTCTGAAATTTGCTTTCTTTCATGATCCTTTTAACTGCGGATACAGACTTTTTCGTAGCTTCCGCTGTTTTTGTTTTTTTTTTCAGAGAATCAGTTATATTATTTTGATTATAAACATCAAATAACATCCTTCTCCCCTGCCTTCGAGTCATATTCTTGAAATTAAATTGAATGATCACACAACAAAAATATAAAAGTCAAAAAACTGAAGAAATTTGTGTGCGATTGTACTCCATGGCCAAACAGAGGCTCTAGTATGAGTTTACGATACTACACTAATTCTACACTCGCTAGCGAGAACGTAAAAATTTAGTATGGAAAATCGTGAACTGTCAATGTCAAATTATCAATTTTCCATATAAATGTTTTACGCTCTCGCTAGCGAATGTAGTATCGTAAACTCTCGTTAAAGCCACAGAGCGTGAGAGGGCGGCGCGGGGCGGAGTGCGACTGGTAAGGTAAGCGTTGCCGCGTTGCTATGGTTACGCGCGGTCCCTCGCATCGCACCCCATTACGGACTGCGATTGAGACCCAAAAATGTGTTATACTGCATATCCAAGATCATATAGTTCATAAAATGCAGCTTGATTTCTGTGACAGATAGTATATTTTTAGTTAAAATAAACCTTAACGTTAATGTTAAAATAATTAATACTCTTCGTTCCACAGCGGCTTGAGGCGCGAACAAGAAAGAAAATAATAAAGTATACAATTTATACTTTATTATTTTGCAATAAGATCGATGTTTGCTAAAAACATAAGAGCTGTCACAGAGCTCATACTACGTTTTATGGAGTATAGTTCAACTTAAAGAGTAAATACTTTTTAGTATACATACTTTTAAGAATTGGTTTTAAGTTTTGAAAATGAAAAGTAGAAAAAGGGATGTTGTCACTATGAAGTAAGGGAATATACGAATATGGTGTATCAAAGATTGTTTTAATTTATGAGAATAATTTAACGAAAGCCCTTTGAAGATTTAACTTCCAAAACAACTTACGTGCCGTGTATTATATGGTACTAGCGACCAGTTCCTGGCATCGCCCGGCGTGCAATTTTTATATATATGAATATTCCCCGTTTAACCCTCTTTCCATTGGTGAAAACCGAATTAAAATCAGTCTACCCGTTCACGTGTGATGCCGTGACCAAGAGAAATGGGGATTCTTTTTTATATATAGAGATAGATTTAGCTATTTTGGACATATACTGGTCCTTTTTTCTAAATAGTAGTTGGTAACACTGTTTAAGTGTTTATACCATGGAACAAAGATAATTGTATTACAGACTAATACAACATCTTTGCCATGGAACATAGAAATGAGAGTCACGTACTGACGTGTTTGTTTGCACGGAGCATATACAAAGAGGAGATGGCCTAAACAACTGTGCACTGATTTCAAACTAGGTCCTGACGTCATTTTTTGTGGGCGTGGTCTTGGTCAGTCTGCTATCGGCACTGGTCACGGTGTGGCGGCGCTTGTTTGTTGTAGACTACAGTCAATTTTCATTGGCAATTTAAGATAATTGGGCGGGGTCTAACTCCCTCCTTGCCCCGCGCAGTAGTCACGCGCTGCTCTATAGAAAAATTCAATAACAACATCTCCTCTTTGTATATGCTCCGTGGTTTGTTTGGAACAAAGTGACAGGTGCATAGAGTTGCAACATTTGCGTTTTTTTTTTCTACCATTGCTACTAATCCTTCCACACAGAAACGCGATTAACAATTAATAAAACTAAATTTATAAGACATGATTACTGCCAATATTTAATTGTTATTTATATTGTAAAGGGATTTCATTATTTCATTTATATATAAGACAATTTAATATTTTATTTTGTTATGAGAAATTCCTACTATACAGAAAATAATTAGAAAGAATATAAATGACAACACAGAGAACAATGTCAGAAAGGGACACGGCGGTCTCTAGTTACCATCTCGCTCGGATCGCTTTTTATAATGCGTGCGGAATAAGATGTAAGTCAATGACATAAGGTTTAATAGTAGAATGTAGGTTTTCTCGGCCGGTATCCATATGAGTTGTGGGTTTCCGGGATGATGGCCCAGGTCTGTTGGAAATTCTTCCAAACGTTTCGTCAACAACTGCGGTTGACATCCTCAGTGGTGTAGTCCAAGTTAGAAGAAAAAGTACATCACATCACTGCACTTCACTTCTGCACTTTTCGACTTCTCGAGCGAGACTGATTTGTCGACTGGAATGTGTCTATATTTAAACTTAAATTTATATCCCCACCCCGTGGTTGAATTGGTGGGGTGTGGTCACTAGGAGAGGGGTTATAATGCCCTCTCTTTCTTTCATTATTATTATTATTCCTGCGTAGTGCCGGATACCAAATGTTGTGTAGCCTTAGATTTTCCTCCTTCCTGTTGAAATTATTTGGATGCTTGAAAATTTCAATGGCTTCCCGATTAAGGCGTGAGTGATAGTGTACCTCGGATGACAGAACTAATGTGTTTTTGAAAAGTATTTTATGATTGCCTTCAGAAAAGGCGTGTTCAGCTACTGCCGATTTTTCGGTCTCTCCTCTGCGACAGTTGCCCTTGTGTTCTTTAATTCGGGTGTTAATGCTGCGTTTTGTGGTGCCGATGTATACTGCGCCACATTCACAAGGTATTTTATATACCCCTGTCGAGGATAACGGATCCCTTGGGTCTTTAACTGAACCGAGCAGGTTTCTGATTTGGCTCGTGGGCTTATATATGGCCTTGATGTTTCTGCTCTGTAACATTTTTCCTATGCGATCCGTTACTCCTTTAATATATGGGAGGAATGCTCTGCCTTTATCTGGGTTTTTGTCTTCGGTATTAGTCCTGTTTCTCCTTGGTTTTATCGCTCGCTTAATTTCAGTGGGTGTGTATCCGTTGCACCGTAGAGTATGGCTTAAATGTTCCAGCTCTTTTTGTATCTGTGTTGGTTCGCAGACTCGTTTCGCTCTATCAACCAGCGTCTTAATCATAGCTCTTTTTTGTTGAGGGTGATGGTTGGAGTTTTTGTGTAAGTACCTATCTGTGTGGGTGGGCTTCCGGTAGACTTTATGTCCCAGGCTACCATCCTCGTTTTTAGAGACCAACACGTCCAGAAATGGGAGTGTGCCATTTTTCTCTGTTTCCATAGTGAATTGTATTCTTGGGTGGATGCTATTGATATGTTTAAGAAACATATTCAGTGCTTCCTGTCCGTGGCTCCATATTACAAATGTATCGTCTACGTATCGAAACCAGCATGAAGGTTTCTGAAATGCTGTTTCTAAAGCAAGTTTTTCAAACGATTCCATGTAGAAGTTGGCCACGACAGGGCTGAGCGGACTCCCCATTGCCACACCATCTACTTGTTCGTAGAATTTATTATTCACTTGGAAATAGGTGGTGTTCAGAACATGTTTGTATAATGACACTATGTCTTCCGGAAAGATTAGGCTTAGCTTTTCAACTGTCTCTTTCACCGGGACCATTGTAAAAAGGGAAACGACGTCAAAGCTCACTAGAATATCTGTTGGTTTTATTGTCATGTTTTCGATCTTTTCTACGAAATGCGCCGAGTCTCTGATATGTGATGATGTCTTCCCGACAAAAGATAGCAGTTGTTTGGACAAGTACTTGGCTAAGTTGTAGGTTGGTGCCCTAATAGCACTAACAATGGGTCGTAATGGTACTCCTGGCTTGTGTATTTTTGGTAGACCATAAAATCTTGGTGGAAGGGCTTCGTTGTTTATGCATTGCCGTTTGTCCTCATCAGGTATGGATGATGCTTTTATCAGTTGGTTCGTTTTTCGAACTATAACGGATGTCGGGTCTCTGGATAGCTTCTTGTATGTTGATGGATCTAAAAGGTCGTCTATTTTCTTTTGGTAATCCTTCCTGTTGAGTATCGTGGTTGCATTACCCTTGTCTGCAGGTAGAATGACTATGTCTTTGTTGTTATTTAAATTTCTTAGACACCCGAATTAAAGAACACAGCATTAACACCCGAATTAAAGAACACAAGGGCAACTGTCGCAGAGGAGAGACCGAAAAATCGGCAGTAGCTGAACACGCCTTTTCTGAAGGCAATCATAAAATACTTTTCAAAAACACATTAGTTCTGTCATCCGAGGTACACTATCACTCACGCCTTAATCGGGAAGCCATTGAAATTTTCAAGCATCCAAATAATTTCAACAGGAAGGAGGAAAATCTAAGGCTACACAACATTTGGTATCCGGCACTACGCAGGAATAATAATAATAATGAAAGAAAGAGAGGGCATTATAACCCCTCTCCTAGTGACCACACCCCACCAATTCAACCACGGGGTGGGGATATAAATTTAAGTTTAAATATAGACACATTCCAGTCGACAAATCAGTCTCGCTCGAGAAGTCGAAAAGTGCAGAAGTGAAGTGCAGTGATGTGATGTACTTTTTCTTCTAACTTGGACTACACCACTGAGGATGTCAACCGCAGTTGTTGACGAAACGTTTGGAAGAATTTCCAACAGACCTGGGCCATCATCCCGGAAACCCACGACATAAGGTTGTTACATTACAAATTTTATATAGCCATAATAGTTTCTGCGTTGTTTAGCTGTTTGAATCAATCAGGCGCTTTGTCGATTGTAATGTATTTGCTTTGGAGTATAATCTGCAAGAGGGCGTGGCCCGATAGGCAAGAGGTGAGGCGAGAGGGGTGCGGAGTCGTTGAGTTAGCGGCGAACGGTGCCCGCGTTCCTTTCCAAGCCGGGAGCCGTCGAAGGAGCACGTAGGAGCTGCTGATTGCCATCACCGTATTCAAGCCTCGTGGCCGTCACTTTTTCGATTATATTTTCATCTGAAATTTTCCAGTTTGTATTTACATCGGAGAATACCTGTTAAATCTACACCCCGAAATAAAATCGGGGTTTTTTTTTGTTGGGGTCCGGTGTGAGGTGTAGAAGCGTGACAAGCGAGGAGGTACCTCGAGGGTCCCGAAGGGCTGCGCAGTAGAACCTCGGCTGGCCGACCTGTCCAAGGTCTTCTGACCGTCAGTCCGGCCAACGATCCGGTCGCGTCCCTTCTACCTGTGTGGTGGAGACCTTTCCACGCGTCTTCTCGTCACGTCGAGGCTAGGCCGCTGTCTGCGGGCTGTGCTTCCCGTGGTCGTCGGGCGCGGACGTCTCTTCTGCAGGGTACCCACCACGCCAAAAGATACGTTTTCTTTTTTCCTTAAATAATTGCGATTTACCCGTGACGGATACCCCCTTACCCACGTTTAGGTATTATAGGCTTTTCAGTAGACTAATTAATCTAAATTGGGCTTTTCGACGGCGAATAGATCTCGATTGGTCTCCACGAAGACCCTGCTAATTTTTATTTTTTTACTATATCAAATTGGATGTGATTTTTACCATAAGAAATTGATAAGTAGATTATTTAATTTAAATATCTGATGTGTTTTGTTTTCAATTTAATAAATATTGTATACGCCTTAGCGCAGATTTTTTATTTTTTTTTTTTTCCTAAATTATTTTTTTTACTTGTTACCATCCCGCCACCATCAGTGGGGGAAAAATAGGTAACAAGGTTTACTTTTAATTGATTTGATTGAAAGAAAAGTTGGTACAGCTCAGTCCTTCTGTATAAGGTCCTTGGTTTATACTTTGATACTTGTGCTTCATATTACTTTATAATCTGTGTTAAAACGTAGTGATTATATACTCTTTGCCCTGTCTTATGCCTTAGTTATATATACTGTGGTTATATAGTTGATTACTAAACTCAGTGCTGCCATTTTAGCGCTTTCGCCGCCAGATCTAGCGGAATTTTAGGGTAATCAACTCCCAAAATTAACAGTTGACTCCTAGCGGAAAATCTAACGCTTTATCGAAATTATTGTTATATTATACAATACCTACTTATTATTTATAATCATTTCAAAACGAACGTTATTTCCACTGAATGCTTTTAAACTTATTCGGGTAATTAAAAATGTATTTATGGCACATGTTACAACTTTTAAACTTATTGCGGGGTTCCCGGAGCGGCCTCAGGCACCGTCTCTTATAAACTATTATAAACAATTGCTCTCATTCATTCATTCATGATCGTACTCTTCGAACGTGCCGGTGTTTATTTATGGTGTTTTTAAAGTTATATTTAAGTTTTTCAAGTTTGGTAGATGTGATTGACACATCGATGTGATTCTGGTTGATATCAAAGAAGAAAACATCTTCCAAAAAACACTATAAAACTGAATGGGAAAGTAATCCCAACTTCAAGTCGTGGTTAAAGAAATTTTTGTTGAGAACGAAAACGATAGGTAGGTACTTGAAATGAAAAATCCATACCTACAAGCACATTTTTTTTGGTCAATCAAACAATATGGTTGTTATCTGGAACGCATTTATTTAACTCCCTAATTTAGAAATAGCATTAAAATTTAGCGCTTTTTTTAATCACGCTTGTTTAGCGGAATTTAGCGCTTTTTTTACACTGATCTGGCGCCCAACACTCAAATGGACCTGGCAGCACTGTACTAAACTAAGAATAAAGTAATATTGGTCGATTACAACTTTACAACACGTTTTTGGTTTGTTTGTTTGGTGTTTTCGTTTTTAAATTATTCGGTGTCTTCACATTCTATTGTACGTGTTTATCATAATCAGTAATATGATGTAATTGTGGAAATAATTATTAATATTGAAGTAACTCACAATCCTCGTAGAAATGTCTATTGAAATCGAATCTGCAGAGTAAGTATTTTGTGTAATTGTTTACTAAATTATCATTTATTGGTTACTTTTTTCATCAAACTGGCATGTCTTCGGTTGGAGAAAAGCGAAATAAAGTCCTGCAGGGAGTAGCTATGACGATGACGGTATGAAATGGCACAATATTGTTAACAACACTTTGTATTCAAAGGTTCATTTATGAAGTTTCCTTTTCAGTACACTGCATTGAAACTAACTGAGCCTGTATTGTTAGTGGATGAAATGCTGCTTCCTTACTGGTCCACTGGAAGTCTTTCTATAGAAGCTAAGGGTAATGCAATCGGCAGCACCAACCAGTTCAACCAACTGTTCATTTGCATGAAACAAAATACTTATTTATTTATTTCTTAGATAGACTAAAAGCCTGCACTGGTGCATCTACAACATCTGCATTTGTGCTCCTAAGTTTTCCAAATCTAAATATTTTTTTAACTAGTTTAAATTAGTGGCTGAAATCACATCTTTTGGCGGCTTGTTATATGACGTAACCACTTCGATAGAAAGAATGTGGTAATATGGATTGAATTTGCCCTCCTCCTCTTGAGAGGATTAGTTGAAATATTGAATTCAGTTCAGGCACATTAGGTTAGGTCAATTAGGTCATCGAAAGCAATATTATTATTATCATTATTATAATGTGATAAGTTTGAGAACAGTTTTTATCATAGGACTGAAACACACCATCTAAATTGAATCAAGTGAGCTCCTGACTGCAGTAGGATTAAGGATAAAGGGTTGGGAAGGATTGGTCGAAAAGCTTGCGGCTTGGCAGTGAGTGCAAACAAGAGGCAAATTGTTTATATGTGTGGAGTTATTTAAATAAATAATGTATGTTCAAAAATTGATTAGGATGACAAGTGAAATGCTGGGGAATTTGCATGAAATCAAATGTTAAAGTGAACTTAAGGTTTAACTTAAATTCTGTTGGATTTAAGCATTTCATTAACATTGTAAACAATTGCAGTGTGATCCGGCTCATACAACAGTACCTGAAGGAATCCAATCTCACAAGGACGTTGCAAACATTACAGGTACATTTCCTAATTGTCATCTTGGGTTTTATACAATTAGCATAACTCAGCTCCAATAAGCTTTGAAACCTAATCAGATATCTCAGTGAAGTCATACCGCATGTCAATGATTGGACACTACTTTTATGGATCTTCGGGCAAGAACTAGCGTGACTAAGATGCAGAACAGTGTTCCTATGGCTCAGTTTATGTCGGCTGTAGAACATCCACCGCTGGCCCAGTATATTCCAATAGGATCAGTCAGAAGCGGCCTAGATCCACCGTCGACCCACGGCCCTTATCAGATTGTCCACCTTGTGGTGGACGTCCTATGCTACACTTGCTGGTCTGCGACCTCCACTCCGGAACCTTGCGGCCCCGGTGGCCATCATCAACTTTCCATACTATACTATGTGTCCTGCCTACTGCCACATCAACTTACTGATCTGCCGGGTTACATAGGTAACTTTCGTTCATCTCCTAATTATCGATTCAATCTCGGCCCTCTCCATAGCTTGTTAAGTAATGTTGAAAATTTCTTATGAGGCCCACAGTTATAGACCAGGTTTCAGCACCATATGTCATAACTGCCAACACACCGGTTCTGAGGAATTTTGGATGTGAACATGATTCAAAGCTTCTCCTTCTCGAAGTTGGCTCTACCTAATTTGTTGTTGTTTGATGTGGCTCAATTCAATAACAGGAAATTAGCGCCAATAGCAATTGCATCACCTGTGCAGGCACTGACACCAATAGCAATGTGATCCTACTGACTCGGCAACTGAACAATATTTGAAACCCACACATTTCATTGAAATGTGTTGGTAGGCCATTTTATTTTTTGATAATAATTGCTGCAGACAGGCTGACGGTTTGGCACTACTTGGGAAAATACGAGTTTTGAATTCAGCATATGTATACCACTTTTCGTTTAGGAGGAGACGGGCGTATCTCTGAACACAGTGGACAGCGTGGACGGGTTCTGCGCGGACATCAACAATGGGCACTGGGACACGGTGCTCAAGGCGACGGCCTCGCTCAAGCTGCCCGACAAGAAGCTAATGGAGCTGTACGAGCAGGTGGTGCTGGAACTGATCGAACTGCGCGAACTGGGCGCGGCGCGGTCGCTGCTGCGCCAGACGCACCCGTGCCTGCTGATGAAGCAGCACGAGACGGACCGATACATCCACCTGGAGAACCTGCTGTCGCGCTCGTACTTCGACCCGCGGGAGGCGTACGGCAGCGGCGGCGGCAAGGAGCGGCGACGGGCGGCCGTGGCGGCGGCGCTGGCCGGCGAGGTGTCCGTGGTGCCCAGCTCGCGTCTCCTGGCGCTGCTGGGGCAGGCGCTCAAGTGGCAGCAGCACCAGGGTCTTCTGCCGCCGGGAACCACCATCGACCTGTTCCGCGGCAAGGCCGCCATCCGAGACGAAGAGGACGACCGCTGCCCCACGCAGCTGTCGAAGACCATTCGCTTCGGGCAAAAGTCGCACGTGGAGTGCGCACGCTTCTCTCCCGATGGCCAGTACCTGGTGACGGGCTCGGTGGACGGGCTGGTGGAGGTGTGGAACTTCACGACGGGCAAGGTGCGCAAGGACCTGCGTTACCAGGCGCACGACGAGTACATGAGCATGGAGGACGCCGTGCTGAGCCTTGCGTTCGGGAGGGACAGCGACACGCTGGCCGCCGGCTCCAACGACGGCAAGGTGAAGGTGTGGAAGGTGTCGACGGGACAGGTGCAGCGCAAGCTGGACCGCGCGCACTCCAAGGGTGTCACGTGCCTGCAGTTCAGCCGCGACAACGCGCAGCTGCTCTCGGCCTCCTTCGACCGCACGGTGCGCATCCACGGGCTCAAGTCGGGCAAGCTGCTCAAGGAGTTCCGGGGCCACACGTCCTTCGTGAACGAGGCCGTGTTCACGCCCGACGGCCACGGCGTGCTGAGCGGCTCGTCGGACGGCACGGTGCGACTGTGGGCGCTGCGCACCGCCGAGTGCATCGCCACCCTGAAGCCGCTAGGCGCCGGGGAGCCTCCCGTCAACTCGCTGCTGCTGGTGCCCAAGCAGCCCGAGCACTTCGTGGTGTGCAACCGCACCAACACGGTGGCCATCATGAACATGGCCGGCCAGATCGTGCGCTCCTTCTCGAGCGGGCGGCGGCCGGAGGAGGGCGGCGCGCTCACGTGCGCGGCCCTCGGCGCTCGCGGCCGCCTCGTGTTCGCGGCCGGGGAGGACCTGGTGCTGTACGCCTTCTGCACGGCCACTGGCAAGCTGGAGCGCACCATCACCATCCACGACCGCGCCGTCATCGGCATCGCCCACCACCCCCACCAGAACCTGCTCGCCACCTACAGCGAGGACGGCCTGCTCAAGCTCTGGAAGCCCTAATCGTGTTAACTGCGAGTGACTAGTAAATTACTTTTAGAAAAGAAACGCTTTCGTTTTATCAAATTGTAGTGTCGCAACCGATCCGAATCCGACTGTTTATTAGATGGCCGCGTCGCAGCGTACCTGCTTTTACGAGTCTTCTTTTGAGCCATTCAGACTTTAATATGTATTTATGTCTCGATGTTCATAATAAAAAAAAGCTATCTGCCTTCCTATTGGTCCTATATCGACCTTTTTTAAATGATTGAGGTATTATTTTATTTATATATATACCTAAGCCAGTGCTAGATTTTGATCAAAGAGATATCTAAAAAACCCAGTACATAAGTCCATGTCAATTTTTAAAGTTAATGAACAATTTAAATCAGTAGTCATTATTAAAACTGTTTTTTAAACATTTGGGAGATTAGTTTTATTGCGACAGTAAAACACGAACAGTAATAAAAAACAATGTGCAACGGAATGCAGATTGCTATTGATAAGTGGTACAAAAACCGGCCGATATAATCGACTAGCAAATTTTGGAAAACTAATCATGTACTCGAACTTTACTGCCTAATGCTATTCTTTTTTCTTATCTACATTTTTTCCATAAAGCCAGATTTTACAAAGTTGTGACCATTGAATTATTTTTTTGTATGGGGAAAATTATAAATTTTTAATTCATCAAAAACCTCGGGATATCTCGAAATTTGGCTAGGTGGGATCGAGCACCACCACTTATAATAAACCTACAGGAACTGATGACACAGATAAAGAATATTTGGATGAGGATTCTTGAATATTATAAGAAATATCCCTAGAAGAAATAAAAACGGCCCTTTTCAGGGCCACAATACGATCTACACTGTTTCTTTAGATTGCATCTAAACAAACATTTATCAAGATAAAATCCGATTTGTTTTTGTAATTGTAACGAACAAATGTCTAATTTTATTTCCACATAGCGAAAAATTACAAATCATATCGTATCAGGTTATCGACATGTGTCTCCGCACATCACTACCACTCCATAAGACCTGCAAGTGCGAGCGAGATAGACTGAAAAAAAATGATTTATTATTAATGCGTCTACTATAGTACAAGGAATGGGTAGTTAGATAAACAATTCGGTAGTTCACAGGGAGCGGAGACACCCGAACGTCACTTTTGATTGAAGGGAGAGTGACCTTTCGTTAGAGCGCGGCTAAAACTTTAATTTATTATGTTATATTGCCGCATCATGAGGAGGAGTGTTCTCGAGGGTCATGTTCTTACCCTAACTTTTATACATGTAACATTTAATTGGCCTCTCCAGTCTCCATACGCCTAAAGTACGCCGTGCCTCCGGTTGAAGTCAAGAACATTCCCCTCAGACAAAAGAGTTCATTTTAGCTTGTAAGCAAATTTCAGTTTCGTATTAATAAATATGCATTTTGTAATTTTTAAATTAGCAAAAAAAGCAAATATACAACTTTGCTATTGAAAGGCTGGCCTATTTTACGTTTATGCGCCCTTGTGTAATATTTACTATCGAGTTCTTAGTGACAACTTGCATTGATTCCCACCCTTTCCCTTGCGCTAGAGGGCACATCGTTCCTCTCAGTCCACTTAGATGTCTAGAAATAAAAGAGATGATAAATCACATAATGTCTATTTATTAAATTAAAACATCTAAATGATACAGGCGTATTCAGTAAGACAACGAATCCCGTCGACAGTTCAATACTTGGGCGCAGGGGACTCCTCCTTCGAGTAGTCTCTGATGGGCGAGTAGAACTGCAACGGAACATTATTCATTAGTTAGCAGTAACCGGTATGCATATAGTTAGCAGTAACCGGTATGCATAATCTTACTAACGTCGGCAGCACTTATGGCGTTTCTAGTGGACTAAATTCAACATCACAACGAATATTAGGTTACAAGGGAAGTGTTACACAAATGTCAATAGCAAAAATGTTTTGAAGTCATAGAGAGTGTGGTCACTTAGAAATGACTAAAGGTAACCCTTCATCGGTTGCGTTAGTTGCGGCTAACGAAGGCTTACAGCTATTGCATTCAGCCCGTGTCTCGCTACTGCTGGAAGTGGACCTCGAGGCTCACCCCCACACGCGATCTTCGGTCCTTTGCATCCACCCGCTTCCTCGCGAAGCCTTTCAAGTCGTCTATCCACCGGCCCATTGTCACTTCGGCTTGCCAATTCTTTCGGTTATATCGACACCCTTGGTTCTTTGGCGAATTTCTGATCTTATCCACCAAAGATTGTCCAAGTATAGCTCACTCCATAGCTAGCTGAACGACTTTGTTTCCCGAGGCCACGTTTCGGCATCATACGTCATCACTGGCAGGATGCACTGATTGTAAACCTTGGTCTTCAGACATTGCAGCAGTGGTGATGAGATGAGAAGACATAGTTTCCCGAAAGCAGCCTAACCCAATTGGTTTATATTTACTTTAATAGGTAATAATAAAAATCTGTATTTGCAATGCAGGATATGGTAAATACCAGATGATATTTTGCTATAGTTCCACATGGCCAACCTGGCTTTGCTAAATATAGCCAACTCTATCTCTTTTGCCAGCATTTCTTACTCGATGTTGAACATGAACTACCACTGGAAGACTGGTCACAAGGCATTTTATAAAATCCGGCCATGTGCAGGCTGAATATTTGGTATCAGGTTTCCACCTAAACAAATGTGCGTATCATCTCTAGTGTACATTATATAAAAGCATATTGGGAATAAAAACTTTCTAAATATAACAATACTACATAGATGGTTAATGAATGGTTAATTATTAATGTGAATAAATATTTTTCTACCAAAAATTCTCATAGGATCAATAGAAAATTCTCCACCCTCTGCCAGCCACTCTCTTGACATTATGGGTCCAGAGAGCGGGCGGTCAGTGGTCTTCACTATGAGACTCTTCTATCCAAACACCATTCAACTGCACTACAGATATTTCCCGCCCAATCTCGCTTCAGTTCAGTGATTCTTTGAGCTATCAATTAAATTTAAAAAATATGAAATTCTTAAATTAACATACGAGTTGAAGTGATTTGAATTGGCGTTTGGTGGTGAAATCCTTTCAGTGGTGCATATTACTTTGCGAGGTTCCAATTTGAATTCAAATCTCTCCAAGGATACCTATTACTCCATATTTATAAAACAACTGGTGCCATGGTGGAAACAAAGGACCAGTGAGCAATACTGATCTTTCAGATTCAATTAAGAATTGAATACAGAACAAATCAGGAAATGTGTTCAATCTTTATATGTGGGTAGCTTTTGATATTAATAGCCACATATTTTCAATCTTAACTTAATATGTGCCAGTGTGCCACTCGAATAAATGTTTTTAGACTGAACTCCGACTAGGCAGTCGGTGCGTAGTTGACTTACTTTGTACTGCTTTGCCCTGTATTCCTCCCAAGGCTCAGGGTTGGTGCGCTTGTTCCACGACACGTCGGGGGAACGCGTGGCTAGTCGGATCAGGTAGAACATAGCGCCACCGCAACCCAGAGCCGTGCAAACGTACAGCGGAATCAACTGCATCAGTTCCACGAATACATGTCAATTAACATAAAAAATAAGCCGACAAACTCACTTGCAATGCGGAAGTAGCTCTAAAGAAAATATTGATATCTCGACTATGATAACAATACCGCACTGCAGGTCTATTTCAATCGGAATGAAAATAAAAAAGATATTTTGTAGGAACGCATGTTACAAACGCACATTACGAAAATTAAAACGGCGAATTTTTGAAAAAATATTTTTGATATGTAATCTTATTGTGATAAAGTTATGTAAGAATAGCTAGACATTTTCAATCGATATGTGTGCAAATACTTACAGCTTTGTGCTTTTTTAAACTCTGAAGACTTAGTCCCTGCATTTTATTTGTCTCACTTCTACAGTAACACCGATAACTAAATCTTAAAACTTTGTTTTAATAAGAAAGGAAAATTACAGAAGTACGCAATTTCACCAAAACTTTTTTCTCTTTTCTTGAGCCGCAGGCGGGCGGGCGGAGACGGAGAGGAGAACGACGGAGGGAAACGTCAGACGAGCGAACAGAACACAGACCAGTATATATAATAAGTTACTCTATGAGTCTATGACACAGACTCGAAACCACACAAAGATATTGGAACCATAGAAAAATAACTTGAAGCATAGAACCCAGACTAAAATAAAAACCAATATTTATAGTGTGTCGCTTCGTACACCTTTGCATTAAGGCCATAAGTTAAATAGAGAAAAATATACTTTCACTAGATGACTGTTCTGGCTGTTCCGTACCAGGGTGACCTATACAAATTATCCATATATACAAATGTGGATAAGACGATATCGTCGGCACAACACTAACATAACCTAATCCTGCTTTTATGTTTTTCTTAAAATTTTAGTTGGACGGGTGTAATAACTAACCAACTATTTTTTATTTACAGTTTATTTACACTATATTACAGAATAAATATTTACAAAACTGCACTGCACAATTGCTCACTAATATATATTACATTGCACAAGATTTTCATTAAACGTTCCACCACACTATATGTATTTATTGTACACCATATTTTTCGTCCCTTCTCGCCAAAGCCCGATCTGTTCTTTTTTTTTATATTTTTTCTTGCCTCCTTGACGCATGTCTGCTTTTGTGTTTTTGCATTGTGTGGCCACTCTCATTGGACGGCTCATCTGTCGAGGGAGCGCGCGTGTTAATCTGCGCATACCCGTTACCTAGCAACGTAAGTTGTTAGTCCGTTTCCATTGGACGATGACTATGTCCGCGCGTTTCCATTGTATGTGGTAACGGGTACCGCCAAAGATGTTGCATTAGTCTGTACCACAATTATCTTTGGGTACCGCTACAAAATATTACGTAAATTCAAGAAACATAGTTTATTAGGGGTCCTTATTCCTTATTATACAAACAAGCTCTCAGTATATTTACTGCATGACTTTGATAATGCAAACAAACAAAATCACTTATACCGATGGTAACTTATAAACATATCCTCATTTTGTTTTCTGGACGCATTAGAATTACATCGTGGCACTGAACAAGACATTGTTATAATCACAGAATTCACGGATATCTAATATAATAGTGTTATAATTGATTTGATGCTAGATTTATTATATTTTATTACACAATGAATGCCTTTTTTCATTTTTTTCACCACACTGCTCCGGCTATGTAGTGAACAATAGATTTGACAAACAGTCACAAATCTTCAATGTTATTAGGAAGGGTTTCAAAGTGACCTGGAAAGGATTATTGTTTAATCATACATTATCTGACTGCTCTCAAACAGTAAACTTCGGAGACATAAAAATATAGCCCGCAAATCTGCACAGTGTCCTCGTGGTGAACTGTGAATTTGTAATATATGATAAAATATACGAAGACCTGTGTCCAGCATGTACGAATATTATGCTTGTGATATAATGTGGCTTGCTATATTTATCTATTAGTAGGCAATGATAATGATGCATTACAAACTTTGTAGGGATCGAATCTACGCTGTAGAAAACATCTTGGTTGGTTCAAAATGTTTACTGCATATTGTAGAGTATTTACGAGGTGTCCAGTTTGGTTTTACTTAGAACCTTAATCCATTAAGGTTAAGCAATTGTTTAAGCAATTACAGACCTATTGCTTTAGTACCAGTATTTTCAAAAATACTTGAAAAAGTTTTCCATGTCAGACTCAGTAATTTTATTGAAAAACATAAAATAATAAACGAAAATCAAAATGGATTTCAAAGAGAAAAATCGACAACATATGCAACTTTTCAACTACTTAACAAAGTTATAGAATATATCAACAATAAAACCCCTGTAACGGCGATATTCTTTGATATGTCAAAGGCTTTTGAGTGTGTTTCACATCAGCTCTTACTAAAAAAATGTGACAGGTACGGGATACGAGGAAAACCTCTCGATTGGCTCAGAAATTACATATCTCACCGAACACAATATGTGGAGCTGACGAACCTGAACAGTAGTAATATGGAGATAAAGTACAAATCTACAGTTAAGACCATCGAATGCGGAGTTCCGCAAGGAAGCATACTTGGCCCACTACTCTTTATTATATATATTAATGATCTACCTTTGAATACAAGCTACCACTGCACTCTCTATGCAGACGACGTATCAATGGTAATACCATGTACCGATAGACAAACATATAACACTGATATTAATGACGGAATTAAAAATATAATCGATTGGCTTAAAAGCAACAATTTGAAAGTAAATACGACGAGCAAAACTTATAGAGGAGCAAAACTTATAATTTAAAGATTGAACACAACGGTAATAAAATAGAAGAAGTTACAGAGACAAAATTTTTAGGTTTAACTATCGATAAGCACTGCACTTGGAAAAACCACTTAGCGCAACTATGTACAAAAATAAATCGATTCATATACGCATTATGGAGACTTAATAAAATCGGTAACTGTGAAACTGCCCTCAAAGCCTATCACGGATTCGTCGCTTCTAATCTTAGATACGGCATTATATTATGGGGTAATTCAGTTGAAGTTGAAAGAGCATTCATTACGCAAAAACTATGCATCAGGGCAATATGTGACGTACCAGCGACAACCAGCTGTAAACCACTCTTTCAAAAATTGAAGATTCTGCCTTTACCATGCATTTATATTTACGAAATCTGCAAATTCACCAAATCACACTTAGAATTATTTAGAAACGTTAATGACGTATGTAAATTTTATACAAGATATCCCAAAAGATTGTTAATACCGAACCTCAAAACTGAAATTTATGCTAGAAACTGCTATTCAATGTGTGTGAAATTATACAATCATTTGCCGGAATATATGAAAGAAATAAATATGAGAAATTTTAAAACAACATTATGGACACTTCTTCACATACATAACTTCTATAGTGTTAATGAATATCTAAAACATAAATGGTGACTAAAGTAAGAAGATATTGACTGATTTTAAAGTTTTTATTATTTAATTAATCTATAGGTAAATTTTACTAGATAATTCACATTTGCATACCGATTACTCGGTCGATTATGATGGAACAAAATAGAATGTCAACTGGTATCTACCATACCCATGGTCGCAGCAAATAAAGATTATTATTATTATTATTATTTAATTAATTCTTCTCGTCTCCCCCTCCAAAAGCCAAAATGAGGGGGAGACGGTGTTACTCCCGACAGAAGCACAGTCGGTCGGGGTTCAGGACGACAAAGACAGAAACCGACGCACGATCCTGGCCGTATCGAGCAGCACCGCCTTCTGCATTTGGGCCGGGAGGGAACCGCCACGGAATCCCAACCGCTTCAGGTTACTATTGAGGCTGGTTGGGATCAAACCGTTGACGGATATAACGACTGGGATGATTTCAGTGGACGCAACAGCCCACATGTCAACAATCTCGTGAGCCAAGTCGAGGTATTTCCTCTTCTTTTCGGTTTCAGCTTTCACGAGACCGTCATCATGCGGGATAGTTACGTCCACTAAAAACACCCTCGTCTGTGATGATAGGCCGGTCCCAGTAGAGCTTGGCACGGCTGTTCTCAAAAACTGGTTCCGGCGAGTACCTGTAATAAGGAATCCTCTCCTCAATGAAACCGTATTTCAGAGAGAGCTCCTGGTGCAGGATCTTGGCTGCTTGGTTGTGCCTGTGCAGATACTCAGTGTTGGCAAGCGCAGAACAACCAGAAGTAATATGCCGGAGTGTCTCTCCAGGATGGCGACAGGCTCGACATATGTCCTCTGTGCCATCCTTTATGATATACTTCTGGTAATTCCGCGTCTTGACAACCCCATCTTGTATCGCACAGACAAAACCCTCGGTTTCTCCGAAGAGATCACCGAAGCGCAGCTAGTGCACGGAGGCTTTACGGTCGATATGAGGCTCGTGAAGAGCCTTGTAAAACCGTCCGTGCAGCTCTTTCTCTTTCCATACGGCCTCCCTGACAGAGGTGCTTGGTATCACCGGATCACGCCATTGCTGATCGGCTAAGAATAATGGGATGAGTCCGTTATCACATTCTACAACCGCCCTACGCAATACGCCACCCGAATCAGCTAGGAAGAAATTTCTAAGGTTGCATATCTCGCGGTTGTGCATGGTCTTGGCACATGTTGTGCATGGTCTTGGCACATTTATTATTATTATTATTATTATTCTCTTTATTTAACTAATAAACATATAAATTATATTTTTAAATATATCTAAAAAAAAATAATACATTTAAAAATATAAAAAATAGTGGTCCACCGGTATCGGGTACAGGGACCAAGCTACCGGTGGTTAGGGCTCCAAAGAGAGGAATCTCCTCACAATGCGAGCCGTGTCGAGGAGAACCGCCTTCTGCATCAAGCCCTTGATCCAGCTGTCTAACGCAAGCTTCTTAAGGTGTTGGTCGAGGCTCTTGGCAATTAGTCCGTGAACGGATACGACTATCGGAACAATAACAGTTGAATCAATATCCCACATGTCGACCATCTCGTGGGCCAAGTCCAAATACTTTACTTGTTTGTCTTTTTCTGCCTTCACGAGATTCTCGTCATGAGGGACAGTGATGTCAACTATCATTGCACGGCGCTCTACTCGATCTATTATCACTATGTCAGGCTTATTAGCAACAATAGTTCTGTCAGTGATAATAGATCGATCCCAATACAACGTGATATGGCCATTATCGAGAACTGAGTCGGGCACATACCTGTAGTACGGTACCTCTGATTCGACAAGATTGTATTTTAGAGCAAGTTGTTGATGGATAATCCTAGCTACTTGATTATGCCTGTGCAAATACTCACCGTTGGCAAGACGAGAACAACCAGAAATAATATGTCTAAGAGATTCTCCGGGACGGTGGCACGCCCGACAAATGTCAACCGTGCCGTCTCTTAGAATATACCTCCGATAGTTGTTCGTCATTACAACTTCGTCCATAATTGCACAGACAAAACCTTCAGTTTCCCCAAATAGGTCGCCGAACCGTAGCCAGGATACAGATGAGAGTATATCTACATCAGGCCCATGTAGAGCCCGATAGAAACGTCCATGTAATTCTTTGCTCTTCCAGACATTCCTGCGGTCATTAATACTTAATACTACAGGTCTGCGCCAGTTCTCTTTAGCTAAAGCGAGCGGAGTAAGTCCGTGGTCGATTGTTACTACATCACGATGCACATCAGCATCACTGTGTAGGAAATAATCCCTAAGGTTGCACACCTCGCGGTTATGGAGGGTCTTGGCATTTAAAAAACCACGACCCCCGCATTTCCGCGGTATGTACAACCTCATTACAGATGAACGCGGATGATGCATTCGGTATGCAGTGAGGAGCGTACGGACTTTTCTATCCAGGGCATCAAGTTCTGTCTGAGTCCACCTGAGTATGCCAAAGGAGTACATTAAGATCGGCATAACCCAACCATTACAGGCACGCACTTTGTTACCGCCTGATAAAAGACTGTTTAAGACTTTTTTCAAGCGGCCAATGAAACGTTCCTGTAACGATTGCTTCATACTGGCCTCAGAAATGCCTAACGCCTGTGACATACCCAAGTATTTATAAGTTTCGGTTGAGGAAAGAGACCTAAATTGAGTGGAATCTGAAAGTTCTACGCCTTCAGATTCCACTACTCTCCCTTTCTTTACATACATGACCGCACATTTATCCACACCAAACTCCATTCTGATAGAGTTACTAAAGGTTTCTGTTACCTTTATTAACTCTGTCAGTTGGAGATTGTTTGGAGCAAATAGTTTCAAGTCATCCATGTATAGGAGGTGGGATATAACCTGACCATCTTTTCTCAACCGACAGCCTAACCCTGAACTCTCCAGTATAGTACTGAGAGGGTTCAGTGCCAGACAAAACCATAATGGACTGAGGCTATCACCCTGAAATATACCCCGCTCAATCTTTATGTGCCCCCCGCATACCTGTCGACACCCTGGATAGCGAAGAACAGTCTTCCACTGCCCCATACATGCCTTCATGAAGGTGCATAAAGTTGTATCAATTTTATACAACTCTAGCACCCTCAAGAGCCACGTATGTGGCACCGAATCATAGGCCTTCTTGTAATCTATCCAACATGTCGCCAGATCCTTGCGATTACGGCGTGCTTGTTGGCAAAGTGCCATATCAATTATGAGGAGTTCTTTAGTGCCACGGGCTCCACTTCTACATCCATTCTGAGAGATAGACATGATCGAGTTGTCAGTTAAGTGGGAAGATATTTTTCTTCTCAGAATGGATGTAAGATTATTATTATTATTATTATTATTATTTTATTTAGAAATTTTGACTCGTCTCCCCCTCTAAAAGCCAAAATGAGGGAAAGACGGTGTAGCCCCCGACAGAAGCACAGTCGGTCGGGGTTCAGGGCGACAAGGACAGAAACCGACGTACTATTCTGGCCGTATCGAGCAGCACCGCTCTCTGCATCTGGCCCGGGAGGGAACCGCCACGGAATCCCAACCGCCTCAGGTTGTCCCTGAGGCTGATTGGGATTAAACCATTCACGGACAGAACAACTGGGATGATTTCAGCGGAGGCCACAGCCCACATGTCGACGATCTCGTGGGCCAAGTCGAGGTACTTCCTCCTCTTCTCGGTTTCAGCCTTCACGAGACCATCGTCATGCGGGATAGTGACATCCACCAAAAACACCCGCGACTGCTCCCGGTCCATCAACACGATATCAGGTCTATTCGCTAGAATAGTCCTGTCCGTGATGATGGGCCGGTCCCAGTAGAGCTTGGCACGGCTGTTCTCGAGGACTGGTTCTGGCGAGTACCGGTAGTAAGGTATCCTCCGCTCAAGGAAGCCGTATTTCAGAGCGAGCTCCTGGTGCAGGATCCTGGCCGCTTGGTTGTGCCTGTGCAGATACTCAGTGTTGGCAAGCGCCGAACAACCGGAGGTGACATGTCGGAGAGTCTCCCCAGGATGACGACAGGCTCGACATATGTCCTCTGTGCCATCCTTTATGATGTACCTCCGGTAATTCCGCGTCTTGACCACCTGATCTTGTATCGCACAGACAAAACCCTCGGTCTCTCCGAAGAGATCACCGAAGCGCAGCCAGTGCACGGAGGCTTTACGGTCAACATGAGGCTCATGAAGAGCCTTGTAAAACCGTCCGTGCAGCTCTTTCTCCTTCCATACGGCCTCCCTGGCAGAGGGGCTCAATACCACCGGGTCCCGCCATTGCTGATCGGATAGAGATAGAGGGGTGAGTCCGTTGTCACATTCTACGATCGCCCTACGGAGCCCGCCACCCGAATCAGTCAAGAAGAAATTTCTAAGGTTGCACATCTCGCGGTTGTGCATGGTCTTGGCACTTAATAAGCCTCGACCGCCACACTTCCGCGGGATGTACATCCTCTCAACCGATGATTTCGGGTGGCGCATTCTGTGAGAGATCATAGTTGTGCGGACCCTTCTATCCAGGGTGTCCAGTTCCGTCTGAGACCATCTGAGCACGCCGAAAGTATAAAGGAGAACGGGCATGACCCAGCCGTTGAAAGCTCGGATCTTGTTAGCCCCGGACAAATAGCTCCTAAGAACTTTTGTCAGGCGCTCCCAAAATTCCTCGCCAACCGTCTGTTTCATAACCGTCTCCCTCACACCCAATGACTCCGACATACCCAGATAACGGTATGTTTCAGTCCCGGAGAGCGACCTCATCTGTCTCGGACCAGCTTCAACATTTGTCGAACGAATGATCCGACCCCTCTCCACATGAATAACCGCGCATTTGTCGAGACCGAACTCCATCCTGATGGACCTGCTGAAATTTTCAGTTATTTGCAGCAGTTCCTCCAGACGATGAGCGTTCGGCGCGAACAACTTGAGATCATCCATGTAGAGAAGGTGCGACATCCGATGGCCTCCTCTCCGAAACTGAAAACCTATCGCCGAATCCTCCAAGACAGTACTTAGAGGATTCAACGCCAGGCAAAACCAAAGTGGGCTCAGACAATCACCCTGGAAAATACCCCTACAGATCCCTATCCGATCAGCCGCATCCGTCATCCGCTTACCGGAAAGACTAAGCATTGTACTCCATTGCCCCATACATGTCTCAAGGAAGTGTCGAGTTGTACTATCTACTTTATACAACTCGAGGACCCTCAAAAGCCATGTATGGGGAACCGAGTCAAACGCTTTTTTATAGTCGATCCAGGCAGCGGAGAAGTTTCGACGGCTGCGTTTCACCAGTCTGCAAACAGCCGTGTCGATGAGAAGCAGCTCCTTGCTACCGCGACTACCGCCCTTACATCCATTCTGAGCCTCCGATAGAATGTTGTTATCGGTAACGTGGCGATAAATCTTAGAGCTCAGAATGGATGTAAGTATTTTGTAAATTGTGCAAAGACACGTTATTGGGCGGTATCTAGATGGATCCGCGGTAGCACCGTCCTTAGGAGCTAAATGAGTGACCCCTGTAGTTAAGAAGTTTGGTAGCGCCCCAGTTTCAAGTGCCTCTTGGAATTGAATAGCGAGAGTGGCATGGCTGCGCCAGAACCCCTTCAACCAGTAGCCGTGCAGTCCGTCCGGTCCCGGACTTTTCCAGTTTGGGGCCTTACGGACCGCAACGACCACATCATCCTCAGTTATGGTGATGGGGTTCATCGGCGATATTGTGGCACATGCCTCCTCCACTACCTCCATCCAAGGGCCCTCTTCGTGAGTAACTGGTTCGGACCACAGGCTCCGCCAGAAGGAAATAGTTTCTGCCTGACTAGGCCCGGGACCAGTCACTCTACCGTTGGGGCGCTCTAAACCTTTATAAAACTTCTTTTGGTCACTCATGAAGAGGCGATTTTGACGGTACCTCTTAACCCTTTCCGAGTACCGCCGGATACGCTTACCCCAAGCAGCGATCTTCTGCTTCAGGTCATCAATGCGCTCCGTGAGTTTTCGGTGCACATCCGGGTGAGACAGATTCACTCTCTCACCCGAAAAGGCCTCCCTCACGAAGCGCATCACTCTGGGTCTTGTGTTACCCGACCTGAAGCTGATCAGTTTGCCGATGAGGACTCTGGCCGCAGTGATACGGCTTTCGATCCTTCTTTGCCAGGCCGGCACCTCATTACAATGAGTGGCACGACCCGGCAAACGCACTTTGACACCCACTATTCGGCATACAGCCATGGCTGCGCCAAAGAGGATTGAATCCGTATCAGAGAGGCCTGTGCTGCTCTCCAAGTATGAGGGCAGCATGTTGTTTATGGTCTCAACGACATCCCGAACCTTCACGCTAAGAGGTACTCGGGGTAAGCGCTGCCTCATTTCAAGAGGAGTTTGGCGGTACTCCAAAATCGCCTCTTCCAGTGTGCTTCTCATCCGCTCTATTTCCTGGGCAGTTATTCCTTCGTCCTCACCCTGCATATGTTGCGGTCGGCTATTGGTCTCCGCACAATCGCGCGGCTGCACGTGGGGATCCGTGCCACTACGCAACTGCGCGGAAGCCTCCACAACCGATGCAGCATTCGGATCAGGAACAACCTCTTGTCTCAGTTGCTCGAGTTCGGAAGCGCTGAACAGGCCTGAGCGCTGTATGTACCGAACCCTGTCCGATAGGTTCTGTTCCGTAACGGTCACCTCCGGTTCCAGCTGCCGGAACTCTCGATGCATACGCGCTCGATACCCCGTCCCGCCAGTTTCGATCATCGTCGCCCTGTAAAAAGCGCGCATGGCGTTAATGTTCATAGCATTTGACCACGCCATGCGCCTTCTTGGACCACCAGCGGCGGATGCCGAGTTCTGAGCCACAGAGGGCTCTATCGGCACCAAGCCGCCTGGTGGTGATGACGAATTCGAGGGCAGGTTAGGTGGACTGCCTGCACCTCTTATTACGCTGGCTCGCCCTCTGCCACGTCCAGTGCCAGCGTTTGTCCTGGACGTGCCCCGGCGTCCCCCGGGTAGCGGCCATATACGTAAATCATTTTCTAAATTCATCATCATTTTTGGGCTATATACAACGGGGGGCGCCCATTTCCCCGATGGGACCGTTTTAAAATATCTAGATGGAAACCCACAGACACGGTTCCAACATCTGTGAGGGGTGAATTCCCTAACCCTGGGAAGAGGAGGGATGACTAATTGCAGCGGTGAGGCAGCTATGTCACATTAACTGTCTCACCGTTGGGCGATGGGGTCGTCACATCCCTACGCCTTTTTATTATTATTATTATTATTATTATTATTATTATTGTTCCTGGATCACAGTATCTGATTATTGATTATATTTTGTTTCTTTAGCACTCTACCTCTTTCTCTCTTTCTTGTTTTCTCCTCTGCCACAAGGTTGTCTGGAAGAGATCGCTCTTAGCGATAAGACCGCCTGTACTCACTTATTTATAGTATTTATTTGTTATTTTTATTTATGTTGTGTGAGTAATAAAGAGTTTGTCTGTCTGTCTGTGTGATGGAAATCTGAAAAAAGAGTACCGTCACTTGTAATTATGAAATGCTCCACTATGCATATAATTATTACCTAGTTACGTTATAAAACACTCGGCATATATTTATTCGCAAAAAAAATGCGATATCGATATCGATGATTCAAATATTCAATCACTACGTAAATTATGGAAATTTTCATGGGAAATAATCTTTTTATTTTATTTATAAAAATGAAAATATGTACAAAACATTAAATTACGTGATATCTTATATTTATTACACAATTTGCCGTATTCTTTGAACCTAGTTTTCTTTGAAAATAAGACGTTAAAAATGATTTGTGTGTGGATCATGTTTACCTGTGAAATGTTTCATTATTTGCATTATTGTTGTGATTCACTTGACAACAAGGCACTGAGCAGCACACTATTGTTGATTTTAACCATAATAATTTTATTCATCTTAAAAGGATTCCTTGTGAAATTACATACAAAACTGAATGACGATACGATATCGCAATGTGACTTTCCGATCTCTCAAACTAGTTCTAACGGTTCTCGCTTCGCTGTCTCTCTCGCACTCGTATTCGTGCTAAGAACCAACTATATAGGAACAAGGACTAAAGCATTATACTTCGGCCCAAAGATAATTGTATTAGTGTATAGATGGAACAATAAAAATTGAAGATTCCTTCGATACTCGATACCCGTCTTTCTAATGGCTGCATGTCGTATGTTAAAAAGAGATAACAATATTTATTTATTTATTTATTTATTATACATGAAATTATTAGAAAAATATTTACAATGTCCCATAAAACTGGAAAGCAGTTTGTCTATGGGATCAAACTAATGTTATCAAAAATAAAACTGAATTTAAAATAAATGTAACCTAAATTAAAAACCTAAACCTAAATCTAAATTTCTAATAATCTAAATAGCCGAATATGACGTCTTAAAACGCTGCGCGCCATAAAAGAGGCAACGTCATATTTGTTTATATCATGCTGGTTAACAAGCGCGTTTAGCTTTATGTGATTTAAAATACTTAAAAATCTGAAAGTGTGATTTCATAAATCTGTTGCTTACCAAGAATGGCTTGTACTGTTCCCGTTTGTCCAAGTAGAGTGGGTGTTTTGAAGGAGAATAATGGAAACATATCATTTCACCGGTAAGTCGCACAGGTCGCACTCATTAATTTTGGTGTTTTGTAAACAAATTTTTATAATTATTTACTAAAAATGAATCATTGTACATGCATACACAGCTCTAAGGTTGATTTATTTAAAGAAAAGCTGGTGTTTATAACTAAAATTTACAAAAACCAAAGTTAATCCGAATATTTGACATTTGTCTTGCTTTATAGTGCTGTAGTCTGATCTTGATAAGTTTATCGATATCGATAACTAATTTATTTTTAGTAGAGTGTTGACAATTTCTAGCATTCACTGCAGGTTGAAAGTAATTTTTATCAATTTATAACAGATTTCCCACCGACATCGATTTAAAAAAAAACGTGGACTAAAAATGTAAGAAAAGCCGACTATTGGAGAGCTTTGCAATATACAAGAATATGCTCGATGAACTTTGAAGATTCCTGCTTTCGCCAAGGATATCAGCGTAAAATTCTACACTCGTATGCAGTGCCGACAATATTCCCAAAATTACCACCATCGTGTAAACCAGTAAGTAATATCTATAAGTTATAAAGAAGTTATGCTTCAATCTATGAAAATTATGAAAATCTATTGAATCATTAATAACCAAAAACTATTTCTTTTCAGAAATTACCCAGAAAAAGAAAACTTACTAATAAATACGTGGATACCCAAGCGTCAACATTAACTGCAAGTCTTTAAATTAAAATGTTGACGAATCACAGATGAACGATATCACAGATTAAAATGAAACGATATCAATCGTTTCTAAAAATAAAACTTTAAGATTATCGAGTTTTTTTTCTCTCGTAATAAAAACCTACTCCCGTTCTACCCCTTAAGGATGTATTCTAAGTATTTTTACTCAAAAAAATAACTATTCTTTTGAAATATTTTGGTGAAATAAATGGGAGAGGTTGCATACAATCTCATACAACCGATTAGCAATGCGGGGAGTACCAGTACGCACTCACATTTTATTTATATTGAATAACCAAACAGTACACTGAAACGCATTTAGCCATACTTTTTATCCGTCATATATTTAAAATCTATATCAACGATATCTAGTTATCAATAAAAATGCACAGCACTATTATACGCTATAACTTTAGCTTGCATTGTATAGTCAAAATGGAGACATTCACTCAACTTCGACCCGACAGATTATATATGTATGTCTCTTTCAATCTTATGACAATTTGAAGGTGTTAGAAAGAATAAAATATTGCTGCATTTTGTGATCCATCTATAGGTACAGACTAATACAACATCTTTGCTTCGGCCATTATAAGAGTGCTGTTCTGACAGGTGTCCTTTCCATACATTTTCTGTATTTATTCGGAAATGAACTTTACGCAATGGACATAAAGAAATGTCAAAAACGCATTCATAGAATGACCGTACTATAGTCATTGTTCATAGCATTCGTGCCATAAGTAAGAGCCTGCGTTCTCGCTTACACTCTCATTACGTCTATTAGTAATTAATCTCTATGGTACAACCACGGAGCATATACAAAGAGGAGATGGCCTAAACAACTGTGCACTGATTTCAAACTAGGTCCTGACGTCATTTTTTGTGGGCGTGGTCTTGGTCAGTCTGCTGTCGGCACTGGTCACGGTGTGGCGGCGCTTGTTTATTGTAGACTACAGTCAATTTTCATTGGCAATTTAAGATAATTGGGCGGGGTCTAACTCTCTCCTTGCCCCGCGCAGTAGTCACGCGCTGCTCTATAGAAAAATTCAATAACAACATCTCCTCTTTGTATATGCTCCGTGGGTACAACGAATAACATTATTTACCATAGAACGAATTAATTGGAACTACTTACAAGTCGGTGCATAGGCTAAATACCTACATAGTTTTAGCCAAAGATAATTGTATTAGTGTATAGATGGAACAATAAAAATTGAAGATTCCTTCGATACTCGATACCCGTCTTTCTAATGGCTGCATGTCGTATGTTAAAAAGAGATAACAATAGCCGAATATGACGTCTTAAAACGCTGCGCGCCATAAAAGGGGCAACGTCATATTTGTTTATATCATGCTGGTTAACAAGCGCGTTTAGCTTTATGTGATTTAAAATACTTAAAAATGTGAAAGTGTGATATCATAAATCTGTTGCTTGCCAAGAATGGCTTGTACTGTTCCCGTTTGTCCAAGTAGAGTGGGTGTTTTGAATGAGAATAATGGAAACATATCATTTCACCGGTAAGTCACACAGCTCGCACTCATTAATTTTGGTGTTTTGTAAACAAATTTTTATAATTATTTACTAAAAATGAATCATTGTACATGCATACACAGCTCTAAGGTTGATTTATGTAAAGAAAAGCTGGTGTTTATAACTAAAATTTACAAAAACCAAGTTAATCGGAATTTTTGACATTTGTCTTGCTTTATAGTGCTGTAGTCTGATCTTGATAAGTTTATCGATAATTTATTTTTAGTAGTGTTGACAATTTCTAGCATTCACTGCAGGTTGAAAGTAATTTTTATCAATTTATAACAGATTTCCCACCGACATCGATTTAAAAAAAAACGTGGACAAAAAATGTAAGAAAAGCCGACGATTGGAGAGCTTCGCAATATACCTACAAGAATATGCTCGATGAACTTTGAAGATTCTTGCTTTCGCCAAGGATATCAGCGTAAAATTCTACACTCGTATGCAGTGCCGACAATATTCCCAAAATTACCACCATTGTGTAAACCAGTAAGTAATATCTATAAGTTATAAAGAAGTTATGCTTTTGAAATCTTTTGAATCATTAATAACCAAAAACTATTTCTTTTCAGAAATTACCCAGAAAAAGAAAACTTACTAATAAATACGTTGATACCCAAGCGTCAACAATAACTGCAAGTCTTTAAATTAAAATGTTGACGAATCACAGATGAATGATATCACAGATTAAAATGAAACGATATCACAGATTATCCAATCTGTGATATCGTTTCTAAAAATAAAACTTTAAGATTATCGAGTTTTTTTTCTCTCGTAATAAAAACCTACTCCCGTTCTACCCCTTAAGGATGGATTCTAAATATTTCTACTCAAAAAATTACTATTCTTTTGAAATATTTTGGTGAAATTAATGCGAGAGGTTGCATACAATCTCATACAACCGATTAGCAATGCGGCGAGTACCAGTACGCACCCACATTTTATTTATATTGAATAACCAAACAGTACACTGAAACGCATTTAGCCATACTTTTTATCCGTCATATATTTAAAATCTATATCAACGATATCTAGTTATCAATAAAAATGCACAGCACTATTATACGCTATAACTTTAGCTTGCATTGTATAGTCAAAATGGAGACATTCACTCAACTTCGACCCGATAGATTATATATGTATGTCTCTTTCAATCTTATGGCAATTTGAAAGTGTTAGAAAGAATAAAATATTGCTGCATTTTGTGATCCATCTATAGGTACAGACTAATACAACATCTTTGGTTTTAGCCAAAGAGTATATAATCACTACGTTTTAGCTATAGTTTGTCCGTTACTATAATCAACTTTATAGAAAATATATAATAAATTGGTCAAATAAAAATAGTAATGAAATGAATATATTCTGTGGTAATATTGACATGGTGACAAACAACAAATAATGAAATAATTTTATTTAAAGTAAATCGTGTAATTTTAATTAATTGGTGCTATTTAAAGTAAAACGTAATAAATATACGTTAAGTGTAAACGCAGTCCCATAAATAATCGTTATGAGTTTTTTATTGTGAGTATTTCTCCATTAAATTCAATATGGGTTTGGCTATTTATATCCTTAAATAGACATTCATTATGTTAGCACATTGTTTTCTATAAGAGGAAATATTATTTAGCAATGTAACACTTGAATTAGACAATTTTCTTTTCGATTGCGACCTACTCGAGTAGTAATGAAATGCTCATGATTTCAGCGGAAGTAGGTCAAATAAGACCTTCAAACCGAAGAAAAACATACCAGAGGGCACTCATCAGTATGACCTGATGCGACACGCAGCCGCGACCCTAGGATCGGGCAATTTGAGACTTGCAGTCATGTTACCAGAAGGTGAAGATCAAAACGAGTGGGTCGCCGTCAACAGTCAGTATCCAACGCAAGGTTTTGAATGTCACAATATTGGAACACCATTATCCAATAGTGTTTATTCGTTGCAGCCGTGGACTTCTTCAATCAGATCAACATGTTGTATGGCACAATAACGGAGTTTTGTACGGAGGAATCGTGCGCTGTAATGTCTGCAGGACCAAAGTACGAGTACCACTGGGCGGATGGACACACTGTCAAGAAGCCCATCAAGTGCTCTGCGCCCAAGTACATCGATTACCTGATGACCTGGGCCCAGGATCAGCTCGATGATGAAACACTCTTCCCTTCCAAAATAGGTTCTTATGTCTCATTTTGATTTAATATACCACCTTCTAAAAAGACAAGCAACACCAGAAGCCAAGTTTGAGCTCTGGCAACCCAAATGCACTGAAATACAAACTTATTTCAAACTATAAGAATGTTTCCATATCATCAGATACAATATCTTCACATGAAATTGTTCTGACTCTGCTATTTTCACAATGATTTGTGCGGGCAGGTCATTATGGCAGATTTTGCTGTATCTGTTATATTTGAGATGCAAAAAGTACTTACCTAGTAGTGCAACGGGTAATATTTTTTGCCCATAGTTCTACTGACCAGTCTGATAATACTTATAAATCTAAAATAGGGATAACTAATGCAATCCAGGAATTCTTATTTATACTTTATACTAATATTATAAAGAGGTAATATTTGTATGTAGAAGGTAATCTTGGAAACTGCCTATTCTAACGAGCAGAGCAGAGTATGTGAGGCAGATGTACTACTTGCCTATTTTGTCAGGTATTACATATATAGCATCAGCTAGTGTTAAATAAATTTTTTCAAAGTGTTATTAGTTGATTTCTTGGTACTTGTTAGTGAAAAAATTATTCATAGAGACAAAAAAGAGATACACTTATGTATGGGCCTGTAAGCACCCATACACAGCTTAAGAGAGTGGCTAGTAGGTTCCAAACAATGTTTGCGGTGCTAAGGTCTTTATTACCGGTGAAGGAAGACAAATTGTCTACAATAACTAAGTGTGTCCATATCACTTTATTGGTGCTCTCTCTTTCACTATACATGTATTATGAGCGAACATCAATTTGGTCTCCTTTAATGCACTTCGAAACTATGTACAATTGTTTTTACGGGCACTATCACTGTATACTCACAACTAATTAAATTTGTCTATTATGAAGGAACTCTTTATTATATTTATCTATCACAAACACTATAATTGCACTGTATATTACGAATGAACTTTCACTACACCATTCCGAACACATTATAAAGCATCAAAATCGCACTGTGGCATTAGCATCTAAACCTGCAGAAATCATTTTAGAAATCAATTACATCAAAACTAATTTCACTATTATGAAAGTAGCTCGATAAGGCTTTTATTAGGCCACTAGAAACTATACAATCCCAGTGAAATTTTGAGTATATTAACAAAGGAAAGAAGGAAAAGGTACATAACATTGGATGAGGATATTAGACACATTCATATGCAACTTTTTTTTTAATGTCAGGCTGACGGTCCACTGATGGTAGGTGGCTACCGTCGCCTACCATCAAGTGGTAGGCGCCTAAATTGCTGCAAGTGCGCTGCCGACTGCAGTAGGATTAAGGATAAGGGATTAGGAGTGGATAGGGAAATGGGCTCTGGCATCCCTTACTCACTCACCGAAACACAACATCACACATGCTGTTATGTCACGGTGGTCTTCTGTAAGGGGCTAAAATGGCATATCATATAACTATTTTATAAATACTAATCAATATTTAAAAAATAAAATTGTGACTATTTATAAAATTCAATTGACACTAGCTGGTGGCCCAGTGTTGAGTCGTTTTTTCCTTATTGAGATGCCAACATACAAGCTATATATTAGAAGGATTAGAATACTTGGGATGCATTAGTTAATCTCTAAACCACAGTTAATTTACCATATCAATCATTAGTTTTCGCAATGTACGCCACATAATGACATTTTAGGCAAAATATTCTTGATACCTTTTTGATCTTATACTAGCTGAGCCCACATAACTTTTTTCTTTGTAAACCGATTGGAATGAAACAAAAATTAAATGGTACAGGAAGCTTGTCGTTATCTAGACAAAAATTCTAAAACCTATTTTATACTACTGAAACATAAGTACAATGTGTATGAATTGTTTTTTTTTTTTTCTTTTAAATAATATTTAAAGTACAAACACAGCTTGTTTACGATTTTGTTATTTATAATTTTTTTGTAAATAAAGTAAAGCCAATGTTACTCTGTTACATTGGCTGATCTATTCATGCTTAGAATGTGCCAACTGTTTATCTGTTTCGCTAATATCTGAGGCAAAAGTAAGAAATTAAAACTAAACTTTTGCAGGTGTGCCATTTCCGAAGAATTTCCTGTCTATGGCGAAGACGATCCTGAAGCGACTGTTCCGCGTGTACGCGCACATCTACCACCAGCACTTTCCGGAGGTGGTTCAGCTAGGAGAGGAGGCTCATCTCAACACCTCCTTCAAACATTTCATCTTCTTCGTGCAGGAGTTCAACCTGATCGAGAGACGCGAACTGGCGCCGCTGCAGGAACTCATCGACAAGCTCACCGCCAAGGAGGGCCGATGAACTGCCACCGTCTCCCGCACTGTCGCCTCCGCAGCGTAGTGAACCTCTCATTGAACTCACAAACGATTTAATACTCAGTGTAGCGATTGAAAAGTGCACTCTCAAAAATTCCAGGAAAACGAATACCGAGAGGGCAAGGAGCCAACGCTCCGGGAGACACGGCCGCTGCGGAGTGTAGTCTTTCTCTCGGTATTCGCGATTGTAACTTAGACGAAGCTACTTTTTATGTTAATGTAAAAGCGATCAATTTAATTTATATATACAATAATAAATAAGCTGGTTTCGTAGCAATATTGTGCATTTATTTCCAATCGCGAACGAATCAGGCGCCGGAGACGGGCGGCGGCGGCGGGGGCGGCGCGAGGAACGCGGGCGGAGGGGCGGCCCAGGGCGGCGGGTTGAAGGGGGCGCGCCAGAGGTGCGCGGGCGGCGGCGGCGGAGGCAGCTTGTCGGGCGGCGGCGGAGGCGGGAAGGCGCCGGGCGGAGGCGGCTGCGCGCCGAGCCAAGGCGCCGGTGGGGCCGCGGGTGGCGGCGGCGGCGGCGCCATGAGGGCGCGCTGCGGTTGCGCCGAGGCACCGAAACGTGGCGCGCCGCGAAGTGGCGCGACGGGCGGCGCCTCGCCCAGCTCGGCCATGAGCGACAGGTACTCCTCGTCGATCTTGGTGGCGAGGGGCGGTGCCTGCCCGGGCCGCTTGGCGCGGCAGTCGCGCGCGATGTGGCCGGCACCGCCGCACGACGAGCACACGATGCTGTTGGTGACGTTGGGCTTGTCGGGGCAGAGCCACGTCTTGTGGTCGGTGGCGGAGCAGTTGGCGCAGCGCGGGCCCTCGTTCTCGCGCAGAGTCCCGTTGAGCTGCGCCAGCTCGCGCAGCTGCATCCGCCGCAGGTCGTTCTGCCCCTCGGGCACCTCCACGCCTTGCCGGATCACCTCCTTGATCTTCTCGACGGCTTTCTTCACGCACTCGGCGTTGGTGGCCGTGATGTACGCGTGCAACGGCTCGTCCTCGCCGGGCAGCGGCTGCCCGTCCTTGCGGCCCACCTTGCCCTCCTTGACGGAGCCCTTCCCGCGGATTATGATCTTGGCGCCGGTCTCCTTCTCCATGGCCTTGAGCGTGTTGCCGCGCGGCCCTATGAGCAGTCCCACGAAGTTGATGTCGGGGTGCTCCTCCTGCGGGATCATGACCTTGTCGTGCACGCGCACCACTGGCGGCTTGTAGTCGGGCGGCGGCTTGAAGTCGGGGTTGATGACGTGCATGCGCTGCACGAGCCGGTGCCTCTCCTCCTCCAGCTTGCGGCGCGTGCGATACTCGCGCGTGTTCAGCCGCTTGCCGTCCGTCGAGTAGATGGGCTCCGGCGACGGGGACCTAATATTATTCTCTCTTTGTACATAATTACTATTAGCTATTTATTTCTATAATATAATCATAATTTTTATTTGAGTGAATGCTGTGTTTTTGTTATCCTCTATTATCCTACAAATTAATATTGAGCTGTAAAAGTACAAGAATAAATTTGAAACAATAAATCATAGATGTGTAATTTTGGGTGCATACATTCAATGTAAAAAGTATCCGTATGAGTTATCATCTCCTTGGAAGTAACACTTGCTACCGAATAATAGAAGAGGACTTACCGCTCCTCTTCCATTATTCCTGATACTTTTTACAGAGCAATGTAAGGCTATTATATCGCAGAGCGTCCGGCGCAGGCTGAACACTAGCTACTAATCAGGCTGAAATTTAAGATTTCAATTAACCCTGAAACGGAAATGATTAGCAAAGGTGTCACCTGCGAACATCAAGAATACCGCATTAAATTAGTGGTAAGTGGTAGCGAAGCGCGCGAACCTTTCGTCGATGTTGGCCGGGATGCCCAGGTCGCCCGAGCGCAGCTTGCGGCTCACTTCCTCGATCTGCAGCTGCACTGCAAGGGAACCGGTTAGCCAGCGCGGCCACAACAACGCATTAGAATATTGCCCGCTCTCTGCTCCTTTGGGGACGAACAAGACACTTACGCAAGTACTGCTCCTCCTGGTCGCGCGTGAGCGTGGACGGCAGCACAGTGGGCAGCCCCGGGATGAAGGTCTTGTCGTGCTCCGAGCCCGTCCAGCGCGTGCGCCGGCGACGCGCGCGGCGCTCGGCCGCCGTCTCGCCCGGCGGCCCCTGCCCGTCGTCCTCGTCCTCGGGCGCGAGGTCGTCGTGGTGTTCGTGGTGGCCCTTGTCCCGGTAGCGCGACTCGGTGCGCGCCTGCAGCTGCTCCAGCTTCTGCTGCACCGACGTGGGCAGCGGGATGGCCGTCGCCGCCGACAGCGCGGCCGCGGCGGCGGCGGCCGGCTGCACCGGCGCCGTCATGCGCCGTGACGCCACGAATGTCTGCACGTCGTTAGTATAGCACGGATGTATGTTAAACAAGGAAGCATTTCCAACCCTGCAATGGGTCGGATAGAATAGCTATTACCTGTGCCACTGCAGCGGCGGCTAAAATAGCGGCCTGCGTCGCCGGGTTGACGATGGTGCTGGTGGTAACGGCGCGCGCCGTCGCCTTAGTCGTCGTCCCCACCATCTGATCCAACAAGGCGATCGTGCCATCTCTGATCAAAGCAAAACAAGTCATTGTTACATTGTACACACTGTTGTTCTATGACTGTCCTGATTTAAATCCTACTAATGTTCTCGATAATAGTACATATCAACAATAGCTTCCTGCATTTAGTTGCAATACATCTTCTAAGCACCAAACGACCCACATAATAGGTCTCTTCACATTTTATATGAAAACTCAAGACATTTTTTGTCAATGTTAATTTACATTTAACTAAAGTATAAATGTACCATTTTTTCGATGACTTTTTGCCTTCTTGTTACATGATCCTGTTGCTGTAGAAATTTTGGGACTTCTGATCAAAAAAACGCGACAAATAGTTTTGGCAGTCCTCTCTTTATGTTAACGTGACCCTGCCTAAAGAATTTTGAAGAGACCGAAACAGGTGGAAATCTGAAGGTGCAAGGTCAGGACTATATAGCGGATGCATTAACACCTCCCAGCCAAACTCTTAAGTTTTGCCGAGTGGCTAAAGATGTGTTTGGTCTAGCGTTGTCGTGATAAAAGACTATTGATCAATTCTGGCCGCTTTCTCGCAACTTCTTGCTTTAATCTGATCAGTTGTCTGCAATAGAGATCCGAAATGATGGTTTTGCCCGTCGCTAAAAGCTGATAATGAACAATGCCCTTCCAATCCCACCATATACACAGTTATTGCAAGTTAACCTGAGTTTTGGCACAGTCTTTGAAGCATGATCGATCTTTGACCACAATCTTTTTCGCACGTTCTTATCATACTTGATCCACTTTTCATCAATCTCTTCAAAAACGGTTCGGTTTCATTACGTGTCAATAAAGAAAGGCAAATGAGTACACAATCCATAAGGTTTCTTTCAGTGAGCTCGTGTGGCACCCAAATATCGAGCTTTTTTGTGTTTTTTTCAAATGGGTCAAAACTGTTTTGTGGTCAATTCCTAGTTCTTCAGCTATGTCCCAACTATTGATATGCCGACCTTGCTCCACTTTTTCAAAAATGGTATCCATTTTTGGTAAGAGGGTGACCAGAGCGAGGTGCATCTTTGACATCAAAATTCCCTGATTGGAAACCCTTAAACCTACTTTGTGCTATTCTTACCGATACTTTATTAGGTCCATAAACGTCACAGGCAAAAATATTTTATTACAACTTTATACTTATAACAGCTAAGTATGAAGGGCACAGGCGAGTCTTCGGCGCCATAACCGATTATCTGGCTAGGGGAAACCAACCCTGAATTAAAAATATTACGAACATGGAAGCAAGGCTAAAAGAGAAATTACCCCAGGAGGGTACCGGCAATGCCGGAGAATCCCTCCCCGAGCTCCACTCGGGCTGCCCCTCGTATTCTGGGGGGGGCAAAGTTTTGCCAACATCGACGTCAACAAGCTGCACAGGAGTGGGCAACCAGGCTCCTGCTACAGTTACTACTACTGGAAACAAGAAATTTATTCAGCAGGCATTCCACCCTAGTCTGTTTCTACAGCGTCCACGTAGCGCGTCACTGAGTGAATTACCATTATCCACCAAACATACTGTACCCAAAGTTCAACTACTAGGGAACATAGTAACGGAACAACAACTCTCAACTTCAGTGTCACTGTCCTCTCAACCCATGGAATTGGATCAGCAACGCCCTTCGTGGCAAAGACCAATCGTTCAAAGAAAAAAACGCAAGATACAAGGCTCACCATCCGATATTGAGCAAACTAATAGGTTTGAAGGCCTGCCTGTTGACCAAATTGATGATCCAATATCCGAGAGGAAAAAAGTACCAAACAAACCTCCTCCAATTATGCTTTACGGTGTGGAGGATGTCAATGCTCTAACACAACTAATCATTACTGCAGTTGATAGTAATGAATTCAGATATAAAATCATTAACAAAAATCTTATTCGTATAATGTCCAATTCAACGGAAACATATAAAAAAGTCATTGATCTGATAAGACAAAAGAATTTAATTGGTCATACTTTCTCTCGCAAGGACACTAAGCCGTACCGCATTGTGATAAAGAGCTTACATCACACTACACCCCATGAGAGCATAATCGAGGAGATCGAGAAAACAGGGAATACGGTTCGAGGTGAAATTATCAACTCAAAATATGGACCAAATAAACTCCCCACATCCACATTCTTTGTCAACCTGGAACCCAATGTCAACAATAAAGCAGTAAAAAGCATCCAATATATATACCATCAGAAAATTAGAATCGAAGATGCTCGTAAATCAAACACCATAGTACAATGTAAACGATGCCAGCAGTATGGGCACTCAAAAAATAACTGTATGCGGCCATTCAGATGCGTTAAATGCGGAGAAGCTCATAAAACGTCAGACTGCTCTAAAAAAGACAGAAATTCACCAGCCAAATGCGCCTTATGCGAGGGTGCCCATCCTGCAAACTATAAAGGTTGCCAAGTTTATATGGAACTACAGGCAAGGAAAGCCAAAAATTCTCGGCGTATAATGGATAACAGAAATACTACGTCGGGTCCTCAGTTCACGAAACAAAATAACAAACACAAGTATCCAACTATCAGTCAGCCGACAGCTAGAGTAATGGAATATTCTAGCATCTCGCAGACTCAACAAGTTGCACAAACACAGCAGTACAAGGAACATGTATGTCCTAGTAAAACAGAGACGAGATCATATGCTAGTGTGACCAAGAATCAATCACAACCGTCAGCCATGATTAATCTCACCAAGAATGACTCACAACAGTCTAGCTTATGCCTAGAAGATATTATAATTAGTCAATCTAAGAAAATTGACATATTAATTGAACAAATTGGAACGCTAACTAACCTACTGTCCACAGTCATAACACAGTTAAATTCGCGTTAGCAGCTGTTAGAATTGCAACATGGAATCAGTGTTTCTTTCAGGTACTTGTTCGGGGGGGCGTCGCCCCCCCGGAGTAGGTCTAGCGCCCCCCCGGAGCCCGCGCCTGAGTATGCCATAGAATTTTATGGCGTGGAGTGGTGGACTTCGCTAATTCTATGTCGGCGACTGATTGTATAATTATACATGCAGTTCGTGATGTGCTTAGGCAGATTTTTGATGGCGCCGTTTCATAAAGTTCCTAACTAATTTCAGTCAGATCGTTTAAGTAATCTTTTAATTTTAAAAAATGAATATTGTAATTGAACAAATGAATAACAATGGGCAGCCTGGCAGCCGTTGAACGATGTGATATTGGTATTATTATTATTAATTAATAACTAGCGACCCGCCCCCGGCTTCGCCCGTGGTGCAATTTTTATATATTTAAACATTCCCCGTTTAACCCTCTTTCCATTAGTGAAAACCGAATTAAAATCGGTCTACCCGTTCACGCGTGATGCCGTGACCAAGGGAAATGGGGATTCATTTTTATATATAGAGATTAACGTGAATTTATAACGAAGTCCCATTTTTCCTTCGCCCCCCCAAACCTCTTAAATGCTCCCCCGAATCAAATTGTCTGAAAGAAACACTGCATGGAATATAAATGGTCTTTCGCCTAATATTCATGAACTAGAGACCATAATCAAATCCAATAAATTAGATATTGTGTTAATATCCGAGGCACATGCAAAACCTGAAAGGTCTTACCAAATGAATGGATTTAATATCTATGTAACACCTCACCCGGATGGAACTGCACATGCTGGATCAGCGATAGTTATCAAATCTAGTTTGAAGCATAGCCTCATGGAAAATTACGTTTCGAATCACATCCAAGCAACCAGTATAAGGTTGGAGGGCCGGGAGGGTCCCATTATTATATCCGCGCTTTATTGTCCGCCAAAGCACAAAATATCCGAATGCATGTTTAAGCGCTACTTCGAAACACTCGGACATCGCTTTATTGTAGGAGGTGATTTTAACGCGAAACATACATACTGGGGGTCACGAAACAGCTGTCCTAGAGGTCGACAATTGAAAGAGTGCATGGATAAACTACACATACAACATATTTCTACTGGCGAACCCACCTACTGGCCCACTGACACTACCAAACTGCCAAACTTGCTAGATTTCTTTGTGACCAAAGGAATAAACCATTTACATACCTCTGTGGAATCATGTTTTGATGGGTCTTCTGATCACATACCGGTGATACTAACCGTGAGCACGGCAATAATGAAAACGAGGAGACCTTTATCCTTGTGCAATAACAAGACGGACTGGGAAGGCTTCCGAACATATATTAATGAGCATATCAACTTAAATATCCCTCTTAAAACCGGTGAAGATGTGGATGATGCGTGCACTCAGCTCACAAACTTGATACAGAATGCAGCATGGTTGAATACACCAGCCAAGCCTGACTTTGCGCGGTCGGTGACATTACCCGTGGAGATTCGAGAAAAGTTATCCGAAAAACGTCGCTTGCGAAGAGTATGGCATCAAACACAGCTACCTCTAGATAAAACAATTTTTAACCGTGCCGCGAAGGAGCTTAAAGCAATACTAAAAGCAGCTACTAAGGCTACTATAGATGACACAATCAGAAATATGAGCCCAACTAGGCATGGTGAGCACTCCCTCTGGAATGCCGCTCGGAGTCTGAATCATTGTCAAAACCACTATCCACCAATCAAGACATCTTCTTCCTGGGCTAGAACGGACTATGAAAGAGCCGAAACATTCGCGACACATTTGGCCGGCGTCTTTCAACCGAATGATCAACTGACTGAAGAAGCTGATGTGTACTCAACTCTGAGTGAGGAGCCCCAACATTGGGTCCCAATAAAGCCAACCTCACCTAAAGAGATTGCGAGGGAGATCAGAACCTTGGACTCCAAGAAGGCTCCTGGTTTTGATTTAATGACCCCTATCATCTTAAAAGAGCTTCCTCGAAAGTGTATCACATTTCTGGCTTGTTTATTTAATGCCATCTTTAGAACAGCGCACTTTCCGATGGTCTGGAAAATATCCGAAATAATAATGATTCGCAAGAGTGGTAAACCGGTTCATGAAGCATCATCATATAGGCCTATCAGTTTGACTCCAGTTCTTTCTAAGTTATGGGAAAAAATATTCTTAACACGCTTGAACTCTGCTATGAATGAGTGTCCTGTTGTGCCTCTACATCAGTTTGGCTTTAGGAAATCTCACTCCACCATAGAGCAAACTCACAGGATATACGAGGCGGCTAGACAGAGTCTTGAAAGTAAACAGTTTTGTTCAGCCGCTTTTCTTGATGTTCAACAGGCATTCGACCGCGTGTGGCACCCGGGTATCTTGTTCAAGATTAAAAGGAGTCTACCTCATTCTATGTTTCTTGTAATTAGATCTTACTTGAGAGACCGACTTTTTCAAGTGAAACAGGGTGAAGCTCGTTCTTCCCTACATAAAATAGAGGCTGGTGTGCCGCAAGGTTCTGTGCTTGGGCCAGTCCTTTATAATATATTTACATCTGATCTCCCAAATGCCAACGATGTAACTATTGCAACATATGCAGACGATGTAGCATTCCTGGCAAGTGACAAAAGCCCTAAAGCTGCTAGTGACAAATTGCAGAATCAGCTAGACGCAACTAACCTATGGCTTCAGAAATGGCGTATTCGTGTTAGCCCACATAAATCACATCACATTACTTTTACACTCAGAAAAGGTAACTGCCCCCCGGTGCATCTGGGTAGTGAAATCTTGCCTCACTGTGACAGCGTGAAGTACTTGGGTTTTCATCTGGACCGTAGACTTACTTGGAAAGTACACATCAAAAGTAAAAGAGATCAGATGATGGCTAAATTTAAAAGTATGCTTTGGCTCATGGGACGTAACTCAATACTATCGGTGGACAACAAGCTCCTACTATACGTAGCGATACTGAAACCCATATGGACATACGGCCTACAGATATGGGGTGTAGCTTGCAAAAGTAACCTCCTCTGTCTTCAGCGAGCTCAAAACTGCATTTTACGTACCATAACTGATGCTCCATGGTTTTCCAAGAATGATGAGATCCATCAATACTTGAACATTCCCACGCTTTCAGAAGAAATTCAAAAGTACAGAAAAAAACATATTGAACGCCTACGTAAACATCCAAATAGTCTTGCCACTCAGCTGCTTGACACTACAAATAGAATTAATAGGCTAAAGAGACAGCAAGTAATATGATAGAGAAGACTGGGTGCTGGCCCACTCTCTCTGAATGAGATCGATTCATCTCCCTCAACATATCCGCTTATGGTCTTGGGGACTGATTGCAGATTCCAAACAAAAAAAAACAAAAAAAAAAAAAAAAACTTTATACTTAATAATAATAATAATAATAAGCCTTTATTCAGAAAAGTAGTTACATATTTTATACAGACATTTTTTTTTTAAATTGCTGTTTTCTCCTCTTCTGTTTGCCGAAAGGCAAAGGCCTCCTCCAATCTTTTCCACTCTTCTCTGTCCTGTGCAATTCTTAACCATGTCCTACTTGCTACTTCTACTATTTCATCTTCCCATCTCTTTCTTTGTCTCCCTCTATTTCTTTTTCCCTCCCTGGGACACCAATATAGCACTTTCTTACTCCACTTTTCCTCTCCTCTAGCTGTATGGCCAGACCATCTCCATTTTAGTGTTTTTGTTTTTAATACTATATCTTGTGTTTTGGTCTGTTTTCTGATAGTTATATGTTTTATTCTTTCTATTTTCCTTGCTCCTATCATACTTCTTTCCATACTACTTTGGCAAGATCTTAATTTTTTCAGGTGCAATTTTGTGAGTGCCCATGTTTGGCAACCATACATTAAGACGGGTAAAATGCACGTGTTGAACAATATATCCTTAATTTTTGAGCTTACCATCCTATTCTTCATTATTTCTTTGTGTCTCCAGTATTGTTTCCATGCTTTCTCTATTCTCGAATCAATTTCTTTATTTATTAGATTTTCAGTTGAAATTATTTGACCCAGATAGTTGTATTCCTTTACGTAAGCAATTATTTCGTTGTTGTTCAGGATGAGTGTTTCTTCTGTTCTATTCGTCATAGCTTTTGTTTTCGAAATATTCATTAACGTCACAGGCAAAAATATTTTATTACAACTTTATACATACTAAATGTGAAAAGACTTTTTCCCCAACCTATTAATTTTCAATTTGATTTCATTATTATTGATTTTAGAAAGTAAATCAATTTAAAACAAAATAATTTTAACTTATTCAAGATTCTATTGACTATCAAAAAGTCAAATGTTATTCCATTACCATTAACAATCAAGTAATTTGATGGTTTTTAGTAACAACTGGCCATCCTTAAGTCTGTTATTCATTGGTTCATATTTAAAAACGATAAACAGCGAAACAAAAGTTGATAAATAATATTGGAAGTTTACACAAAACAAAATCAAATTGAACTATTCCATACAGGGTGTATGGCCCGGGGCACTCTGATTCAATATTTGATTACAATAAGAAGAAGAAATAAGAATTAAGAAATTATAAGGAATTTCTTAAGCAAGAAATTCCTACGCTTTTTGTTTAAAAGACCTGGTAAAAAAATCTAATTTCGAGAAATTTTACTCAATTTAAATCTAATTCAGTGAGTAATATTACAGTTGTTAGCTTAGTCTCACTTGCTTGCATAAGAAAATGATTTCATTATTTTGTAAAATTGAATTTGTATTGAAAAACACAATGATTAAAATTTACATATTGTGGAGTATTTTTGATAATTGCATCTATTTACCAATATGTAAAGAAAAAAAAACCGATACTAAGTATTTAACAATTATGGGAATATTTCGATAATTGCACGCCCTCATGTAGAGCAAGACCATGGCATCGGTGGTGCTCACCATTGGTATCCCTACATCACAGACTACCAGCATAGAACAGCAACGACAAGGAAAGAAGAACAAGTCCTAAAATAATTGGTCAGCCTGAAATAGAATTGTGAAAAACAGTACTACATCCTTTATATGAAATTGAAGACAATAAGGTAGCAAACTCCCAAAAGCATCCCTTAAATTGGTCGATCAAAGTATCTGTATGGTTGGTACTTAATGTGGTAGGTATGCCATCTGCCAATTTAATGATGAACACAATTTTCTGATTTCAGAAAGACAATTGCATGTTTTTAAACAGAGTAGAAAGAAAACGTGCATTAGTTACCTATTTCATGCGCACAACAAATGAAATTTGTGCAAGTGAAAACATGTACCTGTCTTTGGACTTCCTGCCGCGACTTCTACTGCGCGAGCGGCTTCGTCGCTTGTCTTTGTGTCTATCGCGACTGCGACTGCGGTCCCTGGCCTTGTCTCTAGAGAAAAGATAGCGATGAAAACAAAATCAAATAATATCAATCCCCATGACGTTAGATGTCGTACCTCTTGGACCGATGTCGGTCTCTGCCCCGATCCCTATCCCGATCGCGCTCCTTGTCCCTGTCGCGATCCCTGGGTTTGTCACGCTCACGTTCCTTGTGCCTATCGCGCTCTCGAGACCGCGAACGACTCCTATGACGAGAACTCATATTTTCCGAAGTATAATATTAAAAGACAACCACATAAACATTTAGTTAAATTTGTCTTGAAAACGCTGCATTACTTATATAAACAGTCAATATTAAGAAAGCAAAGTTCAATCTAATATTCACAAATTACAATTTATAATTGTAGAATATCACACCAGCAAAAAATTACACAAACGCATTTGCAACAATTGCAACGCTAAACTTTTACTAGTTTTATTATTCTATGGTTTTACTTTTCTAAAATGTAAATATTATATACTCTGTGTCATTGCCGATCGTGTCGTGGGACTCGGAGCGAAGCAGAGGAAACCCAAAGATATTATAATATATTACGTATAGAATGTCTTTGAGGAAACCACGACGTTAATTACACGTCCGTGGAAGAAACCAAATAGCACAGAACACTATATAGTACTTTATAGTGACGAGGATAAAGAAGCAGAGGGCACGATTTTGTCTGGTCCAGTGATTGTTTCTATGCAGTCCAGCTGCATGGAAGCAGTCCCTTCATACCAGTTGCCGTTAATTGACGTCGCGAAAATAACAAAAATACAAAGTACACACTTTGAAAGCAAATAATAATGCCATCCTTTCGCTTACGCCATTTTATAAATAAGTTTGTAAAAGTGCAGTCATTGATCAATGCGTGTGAGTGACGTGAGATATAGAGAGAGAGTTTATGGCTGACAAGCGGGGATGTTTCATGCAACAGTTAACAATCTTTTGTTGTGTAATAAAATTTAATTATTTTAAAATTATATTGGATGTTTTATCAAAGTAAAGGATAGGTAATAAAACATTAAAAGTATGAATGTGATAGATTTAACAATTTTCTATAACTGAAATAATAAATGAAATATTACAAGAATAATTATTATAAACGCAGAAACAAAGCAAACTTAAAATCTAAACTGGATCATAAAACAAGACAAAATTCACATATTTCACAATTAAAAAATAAACAACCTCATTCTGATAATAGGCAAAAAAATAATAGGCGTGTGATTGACCACACGGTAGAAGTAAAAACTTCTAATTTAAAATTTATAATTATCATTATAGTTTACACATGATTCAGTGCAACATTAATCCGAGCGCCAAACGTGCTTGATGTCGAGTGGAGCCGACTAAACCCGATTCAGCGTCACCAACCCGAGCATGACGGTTCACTTATGTTCACTACTCAGCAAAAACACCCCTAAAGAAGTTTACACTTCAATAAAACTTATGTTCTGAAATAGGGCTTGCAACCTATCATTCATTTTTTTCAGCTGAAAATTTGCGGTAAATTTCTCTTTGCAGTGGGATTTCATGGTAATTGCCGCAAAATGGAAACTTTGCAGAATAGAGTTGTTTAAAAGAGCTGAATAAAATGAGATACAATTTGAGTCTTCATTTCGCCAACCAACAAACGGAAAAACATCTGAGGCTCTAGTATGAGTTTCCATACAAAAGTTTTACGTTCTCGCTAGCGAGTGTAGTATCGTAAACTCATGCTAGAGCCACTGAACTGTAAGTGAAAGTGTTACCAAGGCTATGTAGTCATTCTGTGATGATTTGAAATTATCAGGATTTGAAAATGTCTCTCCGATAGTAAATTTCATACAGGTTATAAATAGCCTTTTTGATATTCTAAACTCGAGTTAGTTGGGCAACAAAGGATTCAAACGTCCTATATCGTTGAAAGACATCGATTTTTTTTCTTGACGCTGCAGTCTTATAAATTACTTATTTTACTTGAATTAAAGATACGACCACCATCAACAAAGAATTGACAATGGATGCATAATCCGTTTGACAATCGTAAAGCCGCAGGTTTAAACGAGTACTGAAATTGGATTTTTGGGACTTGCATCCATGGAGAGTGTCAAATACCTTTTTCACATCGCATTGCAGAAAGAAACCTCTTGCATTTTATTGTATCTTTCTTTAGATAGGTAGATTGTTATGACACTCATAACAATCTTAGCTAAAAGTGACGCTCAGAAAATAATTGTCATGTGTATGCAACCATGCTTGATCATAACTGTCAATTACCAGAAATAATCGAATAAATCATCATAATAATAAGGCTAATAATAATGATCATAATAATATTGAATAAGGCTTTGTAGCAAGGAAGCTAAATATTATTGTGTACACTGCACGGAATCTTTTTTGCAAAAAGAAAACTTTATTTTCACAATTTTAATTAAAAGTTTTGGTAGCGTTGGCGTATCCATCGCACACTGTGTTTAAATTATGTCACTCGTCCGAGTTTTATGAAAATGCAAACTGGAAAATATTTAACAAGTCAATACAATATGACGGTAATTAGAAAAAAGTGTTTCCAGTACATCGCAAGCTTCAAAGATTTATTTTTTTAAAAACACCCAAGCAATAAAACCCAACCCAGCGACACGATGTAAGCGTTATTCAAGAGTTTGTAAAAATTCGTATCCAATAGCTCAGATTAAACTGCTTTAATCTGAGGTAGATAATGCAAGTGGATTTGCAAGCGTAGATTTATCACTGGTCTTCGTTACCGAGGTAGTAGACGGTACTGGTTTGTCACTTGAAAACACCATCTGAAAATATTCTTGGCTATAATTCTAAGCTATTCTGGCTATAACAATAGCAACTAAAGCACTATTTTGAAGCCTGATAAATACTTACAGTACAAATTGGTACAGCACTTTTGCTAAGCATAGTGCCCTTCTATGATAAATGGAAATATTCATCTTTTAAATGAATTAAACATATTTTCGAAGCCTTGCTTGCCATCCAATCACTTTCGTGTTTTTCTAATTGAACTACTTTTATCCACTATTCTTTGCATATTGTGGTAATCTAAAATAAAGTTTGAAATGAACAAGAAATTCTTTGATTTGCATAAAAGTTTTGTTTACCAGAAAATAAATCAACCTATCATATAAAACCAATGTAGATGCAAAATTAAAGTATACCTAATTTTAAAGTGTAATTAACTAATTACATAATTTTTAAATTATGTATTACATAATGTATAAATATTTATACATTTATTATAAAATATTTACGCATAATATATTTAGTTAAATGAATGTACTTTAAATGTAGTTACTTTGTTTACAGGTAAATAATTAGGTATATTCTTAGGTAGGTAATAACTAGGTATATTGTATATTATTTGTTTACAGGGAAACACAAGTCTATTTATTTAAAACTTTTAAATAGTCTTATATTTATAAAATATTCAGTCCCTATAATTATATTAATAAATTTCGTTACATAATTTGGCATAATGACATCCCTAACAAAAATACGACATATTTGAATTTCAAGTTTTTATGAAGTAATCGATGTACTTACACGCGAACAGTAGTTCCATTATCCTTGGAATTATTTTTGCATTGACAATACACGAAGGCATGTGGAATAAAAGAAACTGGTTTTTATAAATACGTTTGACAGCGTTCAGACTTCTGCATTCGGCAATGTGGCAAAACGACGAACTAATCCAACCAAGTGCCGGCACAATTTATAAGCCCCGCCCACCCCAATACATTTCGTTGCGCTATGTTGAAACGCTAAAATAGCACATCCTTATAGAAGTTTGGTGAGTGAGCGAGAAGGGACACCGAAGCCCATTGGCGTCGGTATCCACCCCCGATCGGAGATAGTAATTCACTGTCTGGCGACAGTAACCATTTAACCACTACGTTTGGAGATAGTAACTTAACTGTCTGTGTCTGGTATCACGGTACTAGTAGTAGTAGTAGCGGTACTTGTTTGGCTTATTTTCATTCCTGTTTGAACATGCGTTAGTCAGGAACAGGAAAGACACAGACAAAACAGAATTGTGCCTCCATCAATCATTGCATCAAATAATATTGCGTATGTATACACTGAGAATTGATAGCACAGAACACTACTCACTCACAAGTTGACAGACCACAAACCTCTCTGCTCCACATCTCCCAGGAGTAATAGTGTTCTGTGTCTCACACAAGCAAGAATAATAAATAACATTGATTGAGTATGTATCGCAATGTTCAGCGGCACTTTCAATCGCAGATTATAGTATTAGTTGTTTTCAATTTTCATGTTTACCGCCAACCCAACATAAACTGACTAAAAATAGTTGAAACCACCGTGACATTCTTAAGCTTTTAATTTCAGCTCTGCTGGAACAGGACAGTCCCAAGTGGAAAAAGAAATTATAGAAAATAAATGGAATCAAAAACGTACCAAGAATTAGGCCAGGAAGGTCGAATCATTCAAATAATTGTATATTGGATTGCTCAAGAATTTTGATAGTATTCATTGTTGCATCGGTATAAAACGAAAAACAAAATTTAATCATGTTATTTACAAAGTTGTTTTATTAATGTTTAAAAGAGAAGTTTAAAGTTAAAATCAAGATACATTTATGGCTGCTATAAGTTATTAATTTTATCATGGACTAACCTGTTTCTCAGTAACAGTAAAAATATTCTACATATTTAATCTATTTGGTAAAAATCAATTACCTACGTCGCAGTCGTAGCAGTACATATATCATATTATCTCTTAATCGTACATCTTATCTCCATAAACCATGAAAAAAAAATCTCATTTTATGGGATTATATATAGCTTAAGTACATCCTGAAATTCTATTCTAATTATTGGTGAAAGAATTTTTTAAATCGGATGAGTAGTTTCGAAGATCACCTCTACATATAAGCTTTACCTCTTTATGATATTGAGTATAGATTAAAAGCCTACCAAGCAAGTAGTGATAGGGCACACTGTAAACAGATCATTTGGGTGACAGTAACCACCGCCTTATGGAAGGCCACTGTTATAATTGCATGTGTGTAGTTGCGTTTCGGCGAGTAAGGGATGCCAGAGTCTATTTCCCTAAGCCTAAATTATATTGTGGTTGGTAACACACTTGTACTCGGCATCTGTGGCGTTGCTTGTGATTTAGGCAAAGGTGGCAACATACAATCAACTGGACGGTCAGCCTTAAGATATAAAAAAGCTGTAAAATACTTTGGAATTAACTTCAATCCCCAGTAGGGTCGACTTTAGAAAGTAGTCTGTCTGGCAACAGTAACCACTCCTTACAGAAGACCACCGTTAAATGATAGCGTGTGTGCTGTTGTGTTTCAATGAGTCAGTAAGGGTTACCAGTGTTTTCCTATTCCTACTATGGTTAACAGTGCACTAGCAGGAACTGTGGCGTTGCTTGTATTATAGGCGACACCTCAAGTGGACCATCTGTCAAGCTTAACAAAAAAAAAAAATTTAAAAGAGTGGTTATCGGCCAACCTGTAAGCAGGTATATGAATAAAAAAAGCGACAGTACTAGTTTTTTCTATCAATTATATTATTTAAAAAAGAACAAGATACATTTCTTACAACTTTCAACAGTTCAATCATACCATTTTACAATTTCAAACAATGTTTATTTTTTATAATTACCGTATTACAAAATGAAAAGTTTGCGTATTTAAATCAAACTGTTTAAAACTGTAACAAGACAAATTGTATTCATTGAAAGGCAATGAAGATAATAATAACAATTGGAGACAATTTTAACTTAATCCTATTACAATATGATATTGAAACATTCTTAATTCTAGCTATAACTAAGAGTACTTAGGCTATAAGAATAGTCCAGACCATTGGCCAGGTTACATCACTCTGTAGCTTTATTATTTGTGAACCGGAGACCAATTTTACACGGAGCTGTCTAGTCAAATGCAATACAAATAAAACTGAGATTGTCTGTAACAAAACAATTTACCAGTTAACTCTTCCCTTGGCCACTTACAATCACCACTTTTTCTATCATAACCTACCTTAATTAAACCGGCGCGCCCGGACCACCTTTCTTGCCGATCAGGGACTTGTGTATGTGGGGAATGACTCCGCCGCCGGCGATGGTGGCTTTGATGAGGCTGTCCAATTCTTCGTCTCCTCGGATGGCCAGCTGCAAGTGGCGGGGAGTGATGCGTTTCACTTTCAGATCCTTGGATGCGTTTCCAGCCAACTCCAACACCTAAACATTTCAGATTCATCAGCTGCTAGTCTTTGTAGTGAAGCTACTTTCCCGCCAAAACAACGTTGGACCATATTTCAAGTGAACATAAGTTTTTTTTTTAATAAGCATACAAGTAAATAAAATACAAGTAAATTATTTTAAAAGTATAGATTAAGTATTATAAATAGTGAATAATTTCTTAGAAAAATACAACAAACGAAGTCGCCATGTTGACAAAGCGTCATGTTAACCTACCTCGGCTGTGAGGTATTCCAAAATAGCAGCGGAGTAAACGGCCGCGGTCGCTCCAACGCGACCATGGCTCGTTGTTCTGTTTTTGAGATGCCTATGGATTCTTCCAACTGGAAACTGTAACACATTTTTCGATAATTGATATGTATTTCTATCGATTTAACACCTAGGCAAAGTGCCGCCAATGGCGGCCATACTGGAGGTCATAAGTAATATTTAATTTCTACAAATAGTGAAAGACAACGATATAGTGATTTTCGTACACACCAAAATTCATATTGTAAATTATAACGACCGAGATACACACCTGAAGCCCCGCCCTCGCCGATCTAGACACCGCTTTCGCCTTGGCTTTGCCAGAGTCTTTACCAGCTTTACCACCAGCCTAAAAATTGTGAAAAATCTTATTATTTTTCGTCGTACGAAGTTGAAACTTCGCCAGAAGGTAGATAACATTACACTCCACCGAAACACACAATAAAATCACAGTTACACTCATTAAATTCCACATAATCTTGTAAAACTCACCATTTTCAAACGTGTAACGCACTAACACCACAACGGAACAACCAACACAGGAAAGGCGCCAAATCGACTATTATCGAATACAAAGATGGCAGCGCTGTCACAGCTACAATCAGTGCAGCCAACTGTCTCTAGCGGAAGTGACGTCTTTTCATTGACCAATAGGAACGCTTCTCTCGTCCGAAATGACGGGACGCTACAGTGCTGCCACCTCCCTATTCAAGTTTAAATTTACGTTACGTTCCGATTTAAGCAAATTTTTCAAGTTCACTGTATAATATAGTTTTTATTTAGGATTTTACAGAAAAACTAGTGGGGATTGGTGATATCGATATTTGATACAAAGTTTCAAAAAGAACCTAAGATTCTTTTTAAATAATATAATGAACTGCAATAAAATCAGATCATTTTGTTAGTAGGCTTGGTATTACGAATAAAATTTACAAAGTGGCACTATGAATAAAATTTCTTTTCTTATGCTTACAATTTATTTACCTAGACAAATATTAACAAGATAACCTCTTCATACATCAATTACAAAGTCTTCCTTTGCTCTACCGGAAGGAATGAGATTTTCATTGAACTCCAATGAATTGTTACCGGAAGTTACTAGAGCCCCCGAAAGTAATAACCCTATCGCACCTTCCAATTCACTTATCTTCTTGCAAACTTCTATTTCCTTTACAATTTCTACTTTCAACGCACTGTACAAATGTAAGTTATCTTCTGAAAAGAAACTAGTTTGATCTTCAAATACATCTATGAAGACATTTGTTGCATCTATAATAGTTCTTGTGAATTGTGTCACACCTAAATATTGTTTAAAATATCGGAGTAGACAGCCTCTTTTTTTTATGGATAACCCATTCATGGCACTATGCAAAACTTTTCTTCTGAGCAGTTCTTGTATTATTGCAGCTATTTTTTCTGGATATTTAAACATTAGTTTAGGTTGGAGTACTGTCGCTAATGATTGAGTGTACTCAGTTTTCCTTAGTAATACATCGTGTGGTTCATCTGCATCCTTCTGCTTACTTTTTGTTGCAGATGTTTTCTTAATAAGTATATTGTCAGGAACGAATTTAAATAATCCCCTCTTTTGACTGGAATGATGCTCTAGGTGCTCTCTACTTCTAACTGATATTACACCATCTACCATTCCAACGACCAGCACATCGTCATCCTCAGATATAGCCATGCTGAGTATTGCATTAGGAAAATCAATGTTATGGACTACTTTAAATGTGGACATATCATAAATTTTGACATGCCTATCCAACGATGCAGACATCAACCTACTGTTGTTACTGGCTAGTCTCAATGTTGTAACAGTTTTATGATGTTTAGAAATGTTTGCTAGGAGTTTTCCTCCATTGAATATATCCCACATCTTGATATCAGTGCCTCCGGCACTTACAAATATTCCACCAGAGGGCAAAAATAGTACCGATTCCACTGGAGTCCCGTGATTAACAGTCAACACTGCTTCTTTAGATCTGCAGTCGTACAACTTAATGGTATGGTCGTACCCTCCAGACAGAACCATATCTGGAGATACGGGACTAGCTGCACCAGCTCTCACATAATCTGTATGATCGGCGAAGCTTGTAATCAACTCTTCGGTGGCAATGTCCCAAATACCCACTGACTTATCATCAGAAAAACTTAACACTTTCAACTGATCCTTTGAAAAGAAAGTTCTATGGACGGGTCCTGTATGGCCAGTGAACACTCTAAGGAGATTTTTAGAGTGAACATCAAATAATTTAACCAGTGCTTCTTCGCTACCAGCGACTAGCAGTTTACCATCGTCTCTAAAACTTCCACCGTACGCTGCTTCCACAAACTTGGAGATATTCTTTGATACAACTTTAGTTATAGGGTCGTACACCTGAAACACAGTATAATAAACATTAATTCGCTCTTATAGGAATGTTCGTTCACTGCCAATGTCAACCAACCTGAACCCTCACGGAACACGTCGCAGCGAAGTAGTATGGCTTCACGGGACTAAAATCCAAATAGTCGATAGCTCCAAACTCCTTTACTAATACAGGCAACTAAAACAACATTATAATATTAAAAGGGTCAGATACCGAAGTAGATGAGAATAATTTTGTATATCACTTACGCCCAATTTCTTCCAATAAATATTATCGTCAGTTAGAAAAGACGAAGGTTTTCTATAAATCGCCTTATTAGGCTTTTTAAAAGGATATGACACATGGGACATTTTAAAATTTTAGAAGATTACTCTTTAGATGAAAATGAACTAGGAATTATCATTTAATTTGTTTTTGAATTAAATATTATTTTGTTTTCATAATAAATAAGGTTTAAGGTTAGAATTAGCATCTACTTGGTCTGTGGAATTCACGTTTTTGATATTGTCAAAGCAAGCAAAGAAAGAAAATATAATTTATATTATACTATGTGCACGACTATGTGTTTAGTGTTTACTATAAGGGCTATAACTACGTATAAGGTATGTGGAAGAAGTTAGGAAGAAGTGGAAGTGCTAGGCTTGTGCTACGTTGTGCCGCAAACCGTTTTCGATTATCTCAAAAAACGGAGCAGCAATGAGAAAAAACCGTTTTTTGTACCAGCATGACCATTTTGTTTTTTCGAAAATGTGCGGAATGTGCCGGAATGTGCTAGACTTGTGCTGCAATGTGCCGTAAACCGTTTTCGATTATCTCAATAAATGGAGCGGCAATGAGAAAAAACATTTTTTACGTCATCATGACCATTTTGTTTTTTCGAAAATGTGCGAAATGTGCCGGAATGTGCTAGGCTTGTGCTGCAATGTGCCGAAAACCGTTTTCAATTATCTCAAAAAACGGAGCGGCAATGAGAAAAAACGTGTTTTGCATCAGCATGACCATTTTGTTTTTTCGAAAATTTGCGGAATGTGCCGGAATGTGCTAGGCTTGTGCTGCAATGTGCCGCAAACCGTTTTCGATTATCTCAAAAAATGAAGCGGCAATGAGAAAAAACGTGTTTTGCACCAGCATGACCATTTTGTTTTTTCGAAAATGTGCGGAATGTGCCGGAATGTGCTAGGTTTGTGCTGCAATGTGCCGAAAACCGTTTTCAATTATCTCAAAAAACGGAGCGGCAATGAGAAAAAACGTGTTTTGCACCAGTATGACCATTTTGTTTTTTCGAAAATTTGCGGAATGTGCCGGAATGTGCTAGGCTTGTGCTGCAATGTGCCGCAAACCGTTTTCGATTATCTCAAAAAATGAAGCGGCAATGAGAAAAAACGTGTTTTGCACCAGCATGACCATTTTGTTTTTTCGAAAATGTGCGGAATGTGCCGGAATGTGCTAGGCTTGTGCTGCAATGTGCCGAAAACCGTTTTCAATTATCTCAAAAAACGGAGCGGCAATGAGAAAAAACGTGTTTTGCACCAGCATGACCATTTTGTTTTTTCGAAAATTTGCGGAATGTGCCGGAATGTGCTAGGCTTGTGCTGCAATGTGCCGCAAACCGTTTTCGATTATCTCAAAAAATGAAGCGGCAATGAGAAAAAACGTGTTTTGCACCAGCATGACCATTTTGTTTTTTCGAAATTGTGCGGAATGTGCCGGAATGTGCTAGGCTTGTGCTGCAATGTGCCGCAAACCGTTTTCGATTATCTCAAAAAATGAAGCGGCAATGAGAAAAAACCGTTTTTGCACCAGCATGACCACTTTGTTTTTTCAAAAATATGCTGAATGTGCCGGAATGTGCTAGGCTTGTGCTGCAATGTGCCGTAAACCGTTTTGAATTATCTCAAAAAACGGAGCGGAAATGAAGAAAAAACATAAAAAAAAAACAAATGTTTTTTCTCATTCCCGCTCCGTTTTTTGATATATTTAAAAACGGTTTGCGGCACATTGCAGCACAAGCCTAGCACATTCCGGCACATTCCGCAAATTTTCGAAAAAACAAAGTGGTCATGCTGGTGCAAAACACGTTTTTTCTCATTGCCGCTCCGTTTTTTGATATATTTAAAAACGGTTTGCGGCACATTGCAGCACAAGCCTAGCACAAGGCAGCACAATGTAGAGTTTTTCTAAAAACGAAAATGGACATGCTAACTTCTCTGATATCTATAAGGTGGTCTTTGGTCTTTGTTTACTATAATGACAAGTCAGTGTTGCCAGTTGAAGCGAAAATTACATATTTTATGTATGGCAGCACTTGGTATGTTGGTTTTCGTTTTGAGTACTTCTGAGTCAAACTCATTTCATTGAGGCTTTTTATTATGCAAATTTATGTCAGTTGGACTTATAAATAACGTTATATCGTAAGCAGGATGTAATTTCGTGGGTTACCTAAATACGAGTACCTACCTATACATATATATCCTACTAGCTGTGGCTCTAGCATGAGTTTAGGATACTACACTCGCTAGCGAGAGCGTAAAACATTTGTATGGAAAATTGACATTGACAGTTCACGATTTTCCATACAAAAGTTTTACGTTCTCGCTAGCGAGTGTAGAATTGGTGTAGTATCGTAAACTCATACTAGAGCCTCTGTTTGCACGGCTTCGCCCCCGTGGAATCAGGATCGTTTTTCGGCTAAGTTAAATACATTTCGGTATCAGTAAAATCAACCTAAGTACTTCGCAGTCGTAGCGTATGCTTCTTGATTTTGCCCGGCCTCTGTGGTTTCACGGCGCGGTCGCGCTTTACATAAGCATACCGTAGGTAATCGGTAAAAAGCAAAAATCACATATATTAATACTTGTGATGATAAACTTACGTACTGATTTTGATGATAATATGACCAAACTTATTGATAACTTACTGATTTATATGACTGATTTAGTAGTGGCAGGGCACACTGCGTTTCGCAGTCATTTGGGCGGCCCGTCTGACGGCAGTAACCACCCCCTTACAGAATACCACCGTGAAATAACAGCACATGTGCTGTTGTGTTTCGATGAGTGAGTAAGGGATGCCAGAGTCCATTTTCCCTATCCCCCCTCCTAATCCTCCTTCTGTAGTCGACAGCGCACTTGCAGCAGCTTTGGCCTTGCTTGTGTTATAGGCGACGGTAGCCACCTACCATCAAGTGGACTGTCAGCCAGTCTGCCGATCTTAACATTAAAAAAAATATTAATAATTTTTTATTAAGCTTTACAACTTTTCTATGGAAATCAATGATAATATATCTCTCTCCGTTAAAGCAGCGTTCGAAAGAAACGAAAACGTTCGACCGTTTTTCGTGGACTTACATTGAAAATTCGATCACCACAAAAAACCTTTTTTATTTTACGGGATAAAGAACTTTTTAAATAGCATGACTTATAAAATTACTTTCTTCATACAAACCTTACCTCTCTATAATATTAGTATAGATTCGATTCTTACAATTGCATGCTGTGGTATATTATACCTAACACATTGGAGTTCGTCATAAAGTCGCACTGTTGGATTAACAGAATAGTATCTATGTAGGTACTATTTTTGGTTTGTGGATTACACATTCAGCATCATTCGTGGTCTAAAGGTAATTTCTGTATTCGAAGCCACAGATCTTAACGTAAGTAGGTATAGGTAAGTATATTGTTGCACTACGCTGCTGGGAGCTCGTTCTTTTTTTTATTACGAGGGAAAATCTTAAAAATATATCTACCCTATGAACCAATAAATGCCGCATACAATGCAAATGCGCATAGGGTTAAGTATGTGTGATTTTGATCGCACTAAAACACCCCTCGACATGGGCGTGATTCTAGTCCATAGGGGACTTTGGAACAGTCACCGGTCATCGGGGAGGCGAGACGCGCCCGGCGGCCCTTACAAAGAATAACTTCACTAATGCTGGACTGGCTGGACCAGGAGGGCCACTTGCATCAGCTACATTTCACATATTTCACAACATTTCACACACCTTAACAATGCAACATATTTAAAATTGAAGATTTGAGTTTTTTTTCACCCTTCATGACTAATTCATGAATGATAATACAATAAATGACGAGCTTGATGCAATTGAGCGCATTTGTCGGGAGTCGAAGAAGTTAAATATTTTCATCTCACCTTGCAATGGTATCATTTAATATACGCAGCATAAGAAAGAAGCATTTTGTTGTATTCTTGGACAGACTAAATTTAAAGCACGACTTAATAATTTTAACTGAGTGGTGGCTGGACAAAGCGGTGGTCTTAGTAGCCCTCTACTATGATTATAATTGCTCAAAGCATTAGGTAAACCAAAATGACGGTATTTTTGATTAAGACCCCTGCAACACAGGGTATCCTAGTGCAGGGGTTAGGGGTAATCGAGTGTAAGCTTTAACTTTTTCGATTGTACGCTAGTAACGAGTTGCACAAAGCTATTTCGAACGAGTGAAATTTTAAGTGAAACAATTCGCTTTAGCATGTACTCGTATATTTGAGTAGTTTTTAGAAGTTGAATCTGTGTGTGTACGTCGAGCGTAACTCGAAGCCGACGTTTTTTAATTAAAAAATAAAATAAAATAGGTACCGACTCTCGTCAGCGCATGCGTCTTTTTTGTCGTCGTGTTTCGCTATGAAAAAAGTTTATTTTTTTACTTTGACGGTAGATAATGTGTTCTCTGGATGTCTCCGGTTTAATATAATTTTCGTAAATAGATTTCCTGTCGCGATTTCCCCGATCGCTTTGTTCGCAAGGCTTGAGGGTTTTTAAACGCTCGCGGCAAAGTCTTAGAACCAAAAGCAAAAAGCAAACCGAGAAGCTACCCTTGTGAAAATAAGCAGTCCAGAGTGCTAATTTTCACTGCTACCTTGGCAGGTATCTTTTTCAAATTCAAATTCAAATTCAAATGAATTTATTTGCTGAATATGGTATACAAGTTGTAATTTTTTATACATATATGTCCACATATTCTACCGACAAGCGATATGCAAATCAAGACAATTTTTTCTAATAATAAAGGAAAATCCAAAAGACATGATTTAAAGACATAGTTTGCATCGTTTGCACTATATAGTTTTATCACTCAAAAATTCTTTGAGGGAATAATATGCTTTTTCCACCAGAAAATTATGTAACTGTTTCTTGAACACTGTCAGTTTTCCAATATTTCTTATATTTATTGGAATTTTATTGTATAAGTGTGGTGCCATACAAAAGACACTTATTTTTTTCATTCTAGTTTTGGCAGGGACCATGCAAAGTTTATCATTATGACGTGGACGCTCCATGAATTTAAATAAGTTAGAATTTTCTTTTATGAACATTATACACTCAAATATAAACAATGAAGGCAGAGTCAAAATTTTTAACTTTTTGAAATATATTTTGCATGATTCTCTTTGTTTTAAATCGCAGATGGCTCTAATACACTTTTTTTGAGCTTTAAATACTCTTTGATTATCAGTAGAGTTTCCCCAGAAAATAACACCATATCTTATGATTGCAGCCGCTAGGCCATGGTAGGCAGTAACTACTGCAGATTGTTCTACAATTTTTCTCAACTTATTTAAAGCAAATGAATACTGATTTAATTTCTTACATACATTATCTATGTGAACTTTCCATGTTAATTTGTTATCGATGTGTAGTCCTAAGAATTTTGTCACATCAGTTTCCTGTATAGTTTCATTTAAGTAATTAACATTAATTTTTGTTTGCATCTTGTTTCTAAGCTTAAAATTCATTATTTTCGTTTTTTCAATATTTATTTTTAGATTATTATTTTGGAGCCATTTTATAATGGACTTTAGAGAATCATTAATATCTAGCTCTAAATTTGTATCCTCATTCTTTTTGGTAAACAAAATCGTACTGTCATCAGCAAACAGTGTCATGTAATGCTTTGTAGCCGTCGGGAAGTCATTTATGTATATTAAAAACAGTAACGGGCCTAATACGCTTCCTTGCGGGACTCCTTTATTTATTATTCTAAATTTGGACTTATATATTACCTCTTGTTTTGTTTTTGGACATATTTTTTCAATTTGTGTAGCCTGTAATCTATTGCTGAGATATGATTTGATTAAATTATGAGTATTGCCTCTTATACCATATTGGTGTAACTTTTGTAAAAGAATATTATGGTCTACCAGATCAAATGCCTTAGTCATATCCATAAAAAGAGCATAAGTGGGTCTTCTCTCATCCATATTTATAATCACTTTATTTAGAAAATCATAAATCGCTCTATTTATACCCCTACCCTTTCTAAAGCCGTATTGTTCCGGAACCAATATGTGATTCTTCTCCAAGTAACAGGATAAATTATTATATATGACTTTCTCAAATATTTTGGAAAAAATTGGGATTAAGGCTATTGGTCTATAAAATGACATGAGAGTTCTGTCCTCTCTTTTAAAAAATGGCTTAATAATTGTCCTTTTAAGTTTATCTGGATATGTACCGCTTTCCAAACAAGTGTTTAATATATAGCTTAAGGCCGGTGAGATCAGATATGCTACGTCCTTTATTATTTTTGTATTTATTCCATCATATCCTGTACTATTGGTATTTTTTAAAGACATTATTATTTCATAAATATCATACGGAATTGTTGGTGTCATGAAAATTGAATTATATTTTGTGTATTTTAAATTATATTTGTCGCAGTGATCACAATTTGTTATTATACCTTCAGTGAAGAAGTCATTGAATGATTCTGCAATTTTTTCAGGATTTGTTATTATTGAACCATCAACTCTAAGCTCAGAAATATTTTCCTTTGGTAAATTCATTTTTGTATTGTTAATTATTTGCCATGTAGCCTTTGACTTGTTGGTTGTATTTTTTATCTTATAGTTATTTTGTGCCTTCTTTGTCAGTCTAATAATTTGTTTATATTTTTTGGCATAGCATTTAAATGCTTTTTTCGTTGTTGGATTTGGATAAGTTCTGTATTTCCACAACATCTCTCGTTTACGTTTGCTACATATTTTAATACCACGGCTAAGCCAATTTGGTTTCTTATGAGTGGTGTTTTTAATTTTAACAAGCATAGGTGGAAAGCATGGAAAGCATAGGTCGTGAAATAATTTAAACAGTTCATGAAATTTATCAAAGCATTCGTTTGGGTCAGTATTTTCATATACATCTGCGAAAGACAATTGTTTAAGGTATTTAATAAATATTTGCCTATTATATTGGCTGTAATTCCTTCGCTCTGTGAACCAGTATGACAAATAACAACTTTTCTTCACAGGACACTTCATTATTTGAGCAGTATGATCTGATAGAGCAAAATCAACAACTTGACTTTGGGATCCATGTATATTATGTATTATGTTATCAATACATGTATTACTACTTAAGCGTGTAGGCTGTGTAATCTGTATATTTAAATTAAAGCTACTTATAACTTCCTTGAATTTTATGGATAATGATGTTCGTTTGGATATATCAATATTGAAATCTCCACAAAGTATAACTTTTTTACATTTAGAATAGCTCACATTTAGTATCATGTGCAATATAGAAAAAAATGAATCAATATCTTGAGAGTTATTGTTAGGTGGTCTATAAGTGCAAACGATGCAAATACCGTGCTCGAGAAGTTCAACCGCGGAGCATTCCACAATATTAGTCACGGATAAGTTGGTAATCTCGGTGATGGGCCTAAACTGATGACTCCTTCTTACAAGTATACAGGAACCCCCGTGTCTCGATATCCTCGAAAAAGAAGAAACAAGTATATAATTAGGAATTGTTAAATAATCTAAGTCATCATTAGTCATGTTATGTTCTGTAATGCATATAACATCTATAGATTTATTATTATTGTTAAGTTCATCTAGGCTAACAACTAGCATATCAGATTTATTGATGAGCCCATTGATATTTTGGTGGAAAATATATATGTGATTATAAACGAAATAACTCATTATTATTACAGTAATTATTCGTAGGGTTTCTTTCTATTTCGTTAGTGACAATTACATTACCTTTAGTATTACTCTCCGGGCTTTTATTGTCAATAGCATTTAACAATTCTAATGTTTGTGTTGACGCATCGTTCTTAGTTACTTCGTTTTGTAGTAATTTGGTACGATTACTCTGCAGTGTAAGACTCTTGAGATGATTTTCTATTTTGTTTTTGTAATTTATATGCAATATTTCTTTTAAAATACATCTAGACAAATTTATTGAAAAATTATAAGAATTTGGCAAGATTCTGCTGTAGTCCATGTCCATGTAAAAAGCATTTTTAAATTGAGAGCAGTTAAATTTCAATTTGTTGTTGATCATTTTTTCATGCAAATATTTGTTATATGGTACCTCACTGACAATCACGTTTGTGTGTTTTAAAGAAGATAATCGTGTTTGAATGTTAGATTGCAATTCATAGGGACTCTTATCGTTAGTACCCCCCAAAATCACAACTACGTCATCTTTTGAGAGTTTCGGTATTTCATTATGTATGGAATTAATTACATCGCCAATTTTAGCACCAGGGTTTAAAAAGGAAAAGACTTGATATTCAGACCCTATTAAATCTTGCAATATCTTTCTTACTTGTTTGCCTTGTTGGTCAGCAGCTATTATAATTTTCTTAGTTTTATTTATGTCTTTTTTGGCGGTATTTTTATTACACGTTATGTTTGTTTCATTAAAAGTGACATTACTTTTTGATATCGGTATTGTAATATCAATATGTCGACTTTCGTTGTGAGTCTCTGAGTGTGAAGCGTGCGATACATTTTTGTTACTGATATGCTGATCTATTGCCTGATTTTGCCGTGAAGTATTGTTGTAATTAGCTTGGTAACATATAGACTGTGGAGTGTTCTGCAGATGTTGATGTATATTCTTTCGTCTCACTGGTGTTATAGCTTTATTATGTTCAAAAAACTGTTTTTTCAGTCTTGCAATTTTATCTTGTTGAGTATTCATTGTTTGCTTTAATTCATTATTTTCAATGTTTAGATTTTCAATTTCTTTATCGGCTGCATATAATTTCGTTTTTAAATTGTTTATCTCTTGCTTTAATTCTTCAATATAACTGAAGAACGCTAGGTATCTTTTATCTTCAAGGTATCTTTTGAAGTCGATTCCTGAACGCACTTTCCACCCGACTATAAGCAACATAGCGACAGCAGCGAGGGTAAACTAAAACATTGGGTCAGTTCAAATAATGTAAATTTAAACACACCACTTGTCGACCTACTTATCGATAGGTACTCAATTATGATGAATTAAATAATTGGCGCCTATGTGCGCCGCACACTTCGCTCGCAGGAGCGCGCGTGAGTTATATGTATATAAGCAAAGAGAGAAGAAAGAAAGAAGACTCGGGTGCGAGGGTGTGAAATGAAATGAAAGGCGACCGATTCACGAAATGTTTATTAGGTACACACGAACGAACGGCGCACGAGAGAGAGGAGATCAGTCCTCGACGGCGTCGGCGGAGTCGTCGCCGACGAACTGGTCGCAGCGGTCCTCCAGGTCGAAGCGGTCGAGTTGCAGACAGGCCGCCCACTCGGCCAGAGTTATGGAGTGGCTGTCGTCGGCGTCGCAGCCGTCGAGGAAGGGCGCGATGCAGTGCTCGAGCGCCATGAGCGGCGCGCGGATGGGGAACAGCTCGTGGCGCGACACGGCGCGGTCGTTGTCGTGCGCGTCCAGGTCGCACCACTTCCAGATGGCCGCGTTGGCCCAGCGGCGCGCCAGGTCGGCCTCGGCCTCGCGCTGCATGCGCAGGTAGTGCGGCGACAGCTCGCGCCGCTCGGCCATGTCGCGCATGATGTTGAAGAGCCAGTCGCGCATGCGCCGCGGGAAGTCGGCCATCTCGCTCTCGCTGCACTCGGGCATCTCGCGGCACGCGCCGTAGTACTCGATCTGCACGTGGTGGTATTGCGGGCCGCGGCACGCCTCCGCGCCCTCCAGGCAGAGGCAGCGCTGACGGTACACGTCGCAGTCGGAGCTCCACGTCTCGTTATGATTGGTGCAAACCTTGCGCCGCGAGTCCGTCTCGTAGGGGCACTCCTTGATGCAGTTGCACACGGCCTCTCCGTGCTCGTCGATCTCGCACACGCGCCCGGCGCTGCAGTGCACCGCCAGGCACGGGTCCTCGGCGGCCTCGGCCTCGGTCGCCTCCTCGCCGAGGGCTGCGTTCGCGCGCGCCCTCTCTGACTCCTGGAATCGCGTCTCGTCGAGCCTCTCGTCCATACCTCGTTCGATGTGTTCGGCCTCCGAGTCGCCTCGGCCGTCCTTCGCCTCGACCGCCGCCGGCGACTCGGTGGTGGTGGTCGTGCGGATGCGTCGGTGCCGGCGACGCTGCTTCTGCACCACAAACGCAAACAAGTTCAATGTGTGAGTTTGTGTGGGAAGTGCGAGAAGGTACTCTTACACTCTCAGTCTGTTGATGGACCTCGGGTACTAGACAAGCGCCAATAACAGGTGGCAGCTTTTTCTCTTCTCGTTAGAGGAAGATCAGGAATGTAATATTTGTCTCACTCCTGCAAAAGAAAAATTAAACTCACCTGTGCGTCGACCGTGCACATCGCAGCCACCAGCAGGGCCAACAAGACCACGCGGACCCTCATCTTCCCACGTAATTACTGAAAAAATGATTCGACGTATGTATTTAAAAAAAAAACAAGCAAATTAATGATGAACTGGTTGAAATGAAGGAGGAGTGATTTATAAACATTGTCATCGGACGTCGCCGTGCGTTAGCCACTAAACGTCAGCCGATTGCATTCGAGCGGAAGCCGCGTTGGCCCCGAAGCGATTCGTGTCCTTCCGATCCGACCGGTCCGAATCCGACGGGCTTCACATCTGGTTTTCAGGAAGAAGATTTTCGGTTCAAAATCGCACGCTACTTTAGGCACACGCATTCTTACTAAAAAGAAACAATCTCTCTCATATTCAACATGACTAAAGTAAGCGTATAAAAGTTTTGATATAAGTATAGTATAGGTAATATAAAAAGAGTTTGTCTGTTCGTCCAGACTTGTCGGTCCCAATAGTTCGCGACAGCGATGTAGGTATCTCTACTCATTCATACTGGTCATTTATTTATACAAAACTGACTTGCCAGTCTGAAAAGTTTTTCAAATAAAAATATGTAGGTATTTAGGGATTTTTAACACTAGTTTTATGAGTGCTCTATTAGGTTTCTTTTGATAAATTTAGTTATAGATAGTTGCTAGGAGCTAATGCACGTTTGGTAATTTATTGTAGAGAAACTTTTCATTTTTTCATTTTGAATTTGGAAAGCGCTTATTATGTCAAAAACTTCTTTTGATTTCTCGCCATTTCATATATTTTTTTCGTGTTTATTATCAAATTACAATATAATGGAATGGGGTGTTAAAGAAAATAGGATTGCAATGATTGTCTTACGCATAGTGGGTATGGAGCAGTCGGTCATGTTCAAGACACTTCAAAAGCTTGGTATCAGCCGTATGTTCGTATATCGTACTATCGACAGATATATCAACACTTCCTCTGTCGATGACCATAAAAGATCGGGGCGGCCACGTGCTGTTAGAATTAAAAAGGCTGTTAAAGCCAGAATTCGCCGAAACCCCATAAGGAAAAAATCTTTTCGCGAGAAATGAAGATTCCCGCTAGGACTCTATCGCGTATATTAAAACAAGACCTGAAGCTCGGTGTTTATCGTCGACATACAGGATATCTCCTAAAGGATCGATCAAAATCGCCTTCTGTTCCGATACGCAAGTGAAGTGAAATATATCCTCTTTACTGATGAAAACATTTTCACGATTGAAGAGCACTACAACAAGCAAAATGACGAAGTGTACGCTCACAGCCTAAAGAAGCCGCCCTAGCGGTAGGAAAGGTACAACGTGGTCATCGTCCTGCGGCAGTTATGGTTTAGTGGGGGGTGTATGAAAGTGTATCAAGAGACCGCCTTGGATCGTGTTGAGAAAGCTCTCAGCAATACACTTTTTAAAAATGGTCTCAAGGCACGAACACCCAAGCCTGGCTCGAAACCAATTAACGTTCCGGACTTTATAAGAGCTGAAGACTGGCCTTCGTCTAGCCCAGATCTGAGACTACAAATTATGGTAAGTTTTAGAGGACATGGCCTGCTATAAATGACTCGCCAACATTTGGAGCAAGCAGTGGCTAAATTTTGCGCGAATTTGAACAGTGCCTAAATCCATAAATTCGTGGCCAAAGAGATTAAAGGCCTGTATCAAAGTTAATGGTGACCATTTTTAATAGAATTATTTTTTTATTTTTTTACTGAGACTTAAATAAATGTGCATATATAAGTTTTATTAAGATTACCTTACTTCATAAATAAACAAATGCATTTTCATTTGAAACAGAACTTACGGCTGGACTAGACCTACAGATTTTTCAAAAAAAAAATTATGGATAATTTATAATTTATGGAAACTCACTTTATGGAAGTCACTATTTTTTATTGAAATTTGTGAATTATTGAAATTTCTTATGATGGTACCTAGCAGTACATAAAAATTTTATAAATAAAAATGCCTAATATGGAAATTCAGATGAGCAGTAGGTAGGTACAGGTACTATTATGGGTTTCTTTACAAGTATTTATTTCTGTGACTCACTGTAAAGACGCAAGAGGTGCACCCTTATGCGTCGACAATTTTGCTAGCAAAATATTATGTAGGTATCGTGTTTCATTTAGTGGAATGTGACATCAGAGTCGCATTGCGTCGATGACTTCATACCAGCTTCTGTTCAAATCATTTTGTTATATCTGATGAACCGATTTATACCGGCCGTTGCTGGCATGTGTTAGGTACACGCATATAGCGGCGAACAAGATTTTATTGATATTTGCTCCACTGACCCACCTATTTAATTATACTCTGTACTCCACACACTTACCAAATTGATAGCCTTATTCCACTGTCATTTTTCCTCTCGATGGTAGGTGGCTACCGTCACAAATAGGGCTCTATGGCATCCCTCACTCACTCACCGAAACGCAACTCTACATACGCTGGACTTCATGTACACCATAGGTACAGTGCTTTGTTTTATTTAAAATAATAATAAAAAGAAAATTGTTTCATTTGTTCATTAAAATCGATTCTGAATATAAATTTTATGAGGAAAAATCCCGCAAAAAAATATCAATTTTTTTTTATTTTCGATTATTAGTTTGATTTTTGCAACCAAGGGGGTATATACGTCTTAAAATGGAGACAAAATCCCCTCCACATCTATAGTTACTTAGTAACCATATATTTTACCATATATATACGTAAAAAAATATATTTTACTTTTACCTACTTTAAAAATTTAATAAAAGCTTAAACGAGCCATGTACACGTACTTATGTTACCGAGGTCAAAAAAAAAAGCCACTATTTAAAAAGTTAATATACTTCCCTTACCTTGCTTGTATATAAAGACGTTGTGTATATTTGTTAGAAAATATCCGAACTGTTTTGTCGAAAATAACGACATAGGAACCAAAATAACTAGACAAGGTAATTTATTGCAAAGACCTAAATGTAGATTAGAACTATTTAATAGAAATGTTTATGTTATGGCAATTAAAACATACAATAAACTACCTAATAATATAAAAGAATTGCCGGATCCTAATTTACAAGAACATTAACAAAATGGTTATTAGATTGTTGTTATTATGATGTTAAAGAATTTTATAATAAGAAACATTAATTCCTTTATTAATATATTAGTTTACAAACAATTAAACACAAATATTTGCATGCCCTTGGCGGGTAGAACATACTTTGTACTGTATTAACTGCTGCATACAAATTAAAATCCTGTAAACATGTGTTCGCGCAAATAAAGATTTATTTTATTTTAAAATAGTTTTGGAATTTTCGTCTGTTTGTGCACGCTGATCTCGGAAACGGCTTTACCGATTTGAATGCGGTTTTCACTGATGTTATTGTAGGTATGTAGCAAGCTTCCCGTAATATTTAGTGATATACATAGGTAGGAGGTCCAAATTAAGAGAAAAACGGCCCCCGTAATTAATAGATGCTCCCAAAGAATGTAACCGTTTTGAAATGTTATTACTTGTGTGTGGCATTAGATACATTGAACTTTACTGGTTGTGGAGCCGAGTTACGGCGCGGGCGTCCTACTTCAGTTGCCTGCACTGCCACATACGGGAACATCGTCCACATTTACGATTGCTCCGATTATTTTTGGAACTAGAGCTTTTCAAAGCTCCACATTGTGGATAATTTTGCAAGTATTTTATACAGCAACCCACGGTCACAGCGGAAGTTGGTTTATCGCATCCAGCGCGTCCGAAGCGAACCCGCAGATAGCTGAATGACCTCTTTGTTTAGATAAAAAAATGTTTTTACATTTTATTGGGCACGTTAAAGCGAACACTGTGCCCTAATTAGATACTTGGCGGTATTTTAAAGATTAACTAGGAATACCTACGTTTCATATGTCAGCTGCGTTTCGCAGTCATGGAGGCAGTAACCACCCCCTTACAGAAGACCACGAATGACCCTTCCTGGCGCTGCATGTGTTATAGAAGACGATAGCAACCGCCAGCCTGTCTGTCTGTCATGTATCAGAGTTCGGTTCCCGGGTCGTACAGGTTATAATAGATATGTAGGTAAGTATATATATATATATATATATATATATATATATATATATATATATATATATATATATATTTGTCAAAGTGAGAATAACATAATGTAAAACAATGAGGTGATTCATACCTCCGCGGCTACACAGAAAGCTGAATAAGCTGTTTTATAAATTGAAATTATGCGAGGCATGCAGTTGTAGGTACTAAATATATGCACTTCACTTAGGAATACAATGTGCTTTCCAGTTAATTTTCACTTTAAAAAAAAGGTTTAGCTAATAAACTAAAAATCCTGTTAACGGAGATAAAACACACATTTGACTATTTTAAACGGAACGGATAAAATTAAATCAATATCTTTTATAGACTTCAAAAATAGCGAGTGTAGTATACTTACAATGAAATATTAAAAAAAATTTAAATTTTAGCAAAGCATTGAAACCAAATAAATCCTTCCCAAGAAGGTAATGTATAAAAATGCAACTTACGTTTAAGTATAGAGAGCGACAGATGCGCGGGCACCCACTGCCACTGGCCACTCTATTATACGAACTCCCGTACCCGACGGCCGACGCGGACGCCGAACGTCCCAGATCGTACTAGGTACTAGTAGGGATGTACATTACGATTCGATTTTAATAAATATTATCGATTTAGCGACTTTGAATCGATTAGTTTGGACAAATCGTAGCACAAACAATCCCATTAATCAAAGTAGACAATACGCGTTCTCATTATTTAAAAAAAAAATTACATTTCGTTTCTAATGTCGTGTAATAGGTCGCATTTTGACGAGCCCGTTGGATAAGTGGCTAGGGTGCTTGCCTTAACGCTCTGTTCTAGGGTTCCCGGCAGGGTCAACTTTGAAAAACAACTTTACAAATTTGGCTCTGGTCTGGATAGTAGTGGCAGGGCACATGCGTTTCGAAGTTATTTGGGCAGCCCGTCTGGCGGCAGTAACCACCCCCTTACAGAAGACCACCTTGAAATAACACTACGTGTGATGTTGTGTTTCGGTGAGTGAGTAAGGGATGCCAGAACCCATTTCCCTATCCACTCCTAATCCCTTATCCTTAATCCTACTGCAGTCGGCAAGCGCACTTGCAGCAGCTTAGACGTTGCTTGTGTTACAGGCGACGGTAGCCACCTACCATCAAGTGGACCGTCGGCCTATCTGCCGACCTTAACATTAAAAAAAAGAAAACTCAAGACTTTTTTTCAAAGTTTATTTACAGTATATATGTGCCATTTTGTTCGATGACTTTTTGCCATCTTGTAGGTAGTGACGTGATCCCGTTGCTGTCTACATAAAAGTAATTTTGGCAGTTCTCTTATGATGTTAACATGACACTGCCTAAAGAATTGGGAAGAGACCGAAACAGGTGGAAATCTGAAGGTGCAAGGTCAGGGCTATATGGCGGATGCATTAATATATCAAATCAAATCAAATCAAATCATTTATTCATCAATTAGGTTTACAATAAACTCTTATGACCGTCAATATAGGTATAATTTACCAGGGTTTCGGAAAAAAAAACAAGCCAAGATGATGACGATCCTGAGAAGAAACCCCGAAAGAAACTCAGGATACCACTCTTTTTGTCATCTATCATATATATATCATGTCAAGAGTTGGCGCTCAACAAGGTGACCCTCTTGGTCCATTAATTTTTAGCTTAGGAATCCACTCAACTATCGAAAATCTCAAATCTGAACTAAATATTTGGTACCTTGATGACGGCACTCTAGCTGGTGATGCCGATTCAGTTATTTCAGACCTATTAACTTTAAAAACAGAACTTTATAAAATGGGTCTTGAAGTCAATGCAGAAAAATGTGAAATTTATTTTTGTTCCACTTATGATAATGACACTTTTACCAGAGTCGAAAAAGCCTTGCCAAGTATTCGCATTGTAACAGACTTGTCTCTGCTCGGTGCTCCCGTTAACATAGCTGCTGGTCCTTTACTTTTAAAAAAAAAGGAAGAAAATTTAAAATTACTACTTGATAGATTGAAAACTATTAATTCTCACGTAGCATACTTAATTCTAAAAAATTGTTTCTCAATTCCAAAACTAACCTATATTATTAGAACAACACCTTTGTGGTTTTTTCCTGATTTCGTGTTTAATTTTGACAATGGAATCAAAAAAATATTAGAGTCAATATTCAACATAAAAATTAATAATTCACAATATTTACAGGCCTCTCTTCCAATTCGCCATGGAGGTCTTGGCATCCGACGTGTTGCCGATTTAATACTACCTGCTTTCTTGGCATCAGCATATGGTGTTTCTGAGCTTGTGTCTATCATATTACCCTCTTCTGGGGACAAGCTTGAGATAAGCCATCTGCCAGCTGCCAAGGCATTATGGGAGGACCTCTGTCCAAATAGCGTTGAGCCAATGCCAAATTCTAGAATTTTTCAGAAGTTTTGGGACCAACAAAACGTAAATAGAATTATATCAAATTTAACATTTGACACGGTTGACGAGGAGGCACGATTTAAAGCTGCGTGCACATACGAATCTGGTGCTTGGCTTAACACTCTACCTTCTAGACAAATGTCAACTCTTCTGGATAACAATACCATGCGTATTTCAGTGGCTCTGCGCTTAGGCTGTTCTGTTGTGCAGCCACATACCTGCCTCTGCGGAAACCGCGTTCTTTCAAACGGTCGTCATGGTTTACATTGCAAAAGAAGTGCCGGTCGCTTTCCACGCCATTCAATGATAAATGACATAATAAAAAAAGCACTATCTACAGCAGGCGTCCCCGCCATCCGCGAGCCCAATCTGTCCAGGGATGACGGTAAGCGTCCAGATGGGATGACCTTAATACCCTGGTCTGAGGGAAAGGCTCTCGTCTGGGATGCTACATGCGTCGACACCCTTGCTCCCTCACATGTTGCCTTCTCTGCCAAGGAACCAGGTTCGGCGGCTGAATCAGCAGCTCGTTTAAAAACAAAAAAATATAACTTTATAAAATCTCAAAATTATAATTTCATCCCTTTCGCCGTTGAAACTTTCGGCCCTTGGTGCGAAGAATCCAAATTATTCTTAAAAACACTTGGCAAACAATTAATTAAAGTATCCGGCAATAAATTTTCGTGTAATTATTTAAGGCAACGCATTAGTTTGGCTATACAGAGAGGGAACGCGGCGAGTGTTATGGGCACAATACCCGATTCAGTCACTCTGGAGGAGATATTCTACCCAAACTCCTAAGTTTGTGTAGATTCCGGAGCCTCGCCGTGTTCTTACTCACTCACTAAATCACCGTTGTATTTTTTATTATTTTTATCATTAATTTAGCAATTGTTGTATTGTTATTTATATCTATAAAATAATAAATATGACATTTACAATTATACACATGTCAAAGTATATACAATACTGAACATAGTATGAGCACAGAATCCTCAAGTCCAGGCTTCATTATCGCTTAAATAGTCAGCGATTTTATAATAACTTTTGGAAAAGAGTTTGGTCTTAATTACACTTTTAAACCTATTTATAGGTAAGGCTCTAATTAACTCAGGAAGTTTATTATAAAACCGTATACATTGACCCATGAAGGAATTACTTATTTTATGTAGTCGCGTCTTGTGTAAATTAATATCATTTTTAAATCTAGTATTGATATTATAAGTATCACATTTTTTATTAAATTGACTAATATTTTTATGCACATAAATTAAATTTTCATATATATACTGGCAAGTAACAGTTAAAATCTTAATTTCCTTGAATTTTTCTCTGAGGGAAGACTGCGGACCCATTTGATAGATGGCTCTTATGGCCCTTTTTTGAAGAATAAAGATAGTATTTATGTCCGCAGCGTTGCCCCAAAGAAGAATCCCATAACACATTATACTGTGAAAGTAGCTGAAATAGACCATTCTAGCTGTGTCGATATCTGTTAGGTGTCTGATCTGTTTAACGGCATAAGCCGCAGAACTAAGCCTTTTACTTAGTATTTCAATATGAGGACCCCATTGTAATTTAGAATCTACAGTAATACCTAAGAAAACTGTCGATTCTACGGGCTTCAATTTTTCATTACCCAAAATCACATTCGTCCCAATATCTTTAACATTAGGGGTACTGAATTTAATAAGTTTAGTTTTCGTAGCATTTAAAAGGAGATTATTTACACTAAACCAATGCACTACATTTGAAAGTGCGTTATTTATTTCATTATAGCACCCAAGTTGTCTCCCAATCTTGAATATCAATGAAGTGTCATCAGCGAACAATACAATGTCATGTTTGTTCACAGAAAAAGCCAAATCATTAATATAAACTAAGAACAAAAAAGGGCCAAGTATTGAGCCTTGAGGGACACCTATTTTAACTTCAGAGCCCAGAGATTTTATACCATTTATATCAACCCTTTGAATTCTATGGCTCAGATAGGAAGTGAGAAGATTAAGAGCCTTATTCCTAATTCCGTAATGGTGCAATTTCCTCAACAATGTGTCGTGCTGCACACAGTCAAAGGCTTTGGACAAATCGCAGAAAACACCTAGAGCGTCCTGCGAGTTTTCCCATGCCTCATATATATTTTTCAAAAGTTCAACACCTGCATCTATAGTAGAACGACCCTTCGTGAAACCAAACTGTCCCAGCCAAACTCTCTTAATTTTTGCTGAGTGATCTACTTTTCATCAACAGTTATCAATCTTTTAAAAAACGGTGCGTTTTCATTACGTCTCAATAAAAAATTGCAAATGAGTACACGATTCGTAAGGTTTCTTTCAGTGAGCTCGCGTGGAACCCAAATATCGAGCTTTTTTGTCTACTCAGCTTTTATCAAATAGGTCAATTGTGGTTAATTCCCAGTTCTTTAACTAGGTATGTCGATCAAGCTCCACTTTTTCAATAATGGCGGCCATTTTATCCAAATGTTCCGGCCCGTAAAAGGGCGAACGTCACAAATTTTTTTCGCGGCAAATTTCTTCATTAGATTCACTCATTTTGACATCAAGAAAAACTAAACGAAAAATAGCTGGAAACATTTTACTAATTTCTTTTTTTTTTGAAAAGTAACCTTGTACGAGGGGCACACTGAAATGATCGGGAATAAGAAAAACCACATGCACGGTATAGCTAAATTGTATTTAATTGTTTTTCGAAGTATTCTCCGTTCAACTTAATGCACTTTTCCATTCGTGCAAACCAATCATTAAAACAGTAATTCCACTCTGAAGTTGATGTTGACAAAATGGCTGATTTGAACGCTTCCACAGCTGCTTCGCGGTCTTCAAACCGTTGACCGCGTAATAAATCTTTCATTCTAGGGAATGTAAAGAAATCGTTTGGGCTCAGGTCAGGACTGTACGGAGGATGGCTCATCAGCTCGACGTTTTCCTGCTTCAAAAAAATCATGTATGGGAGCTCCCGAGCCGTATGGGAGCTCGCATTATCGTGATGTAAGATGATGCGACGTTTCGGGTTATTTTTTCGGAGTTCGACTATCATTTCTGGCAAACAAACCGTGATATACCACTCGGCGGTAACCGTTCTGCGTTCCTGTAAAGGAATTGTAGCAACGTGCCCCTTTTTCGGGACAAACGTAGCGACCATTTTCTTTGACACGCTGCGGGAGCCAGCCCCGGATCTTCGATTTTTTTTAGGCGGGGCAAAAACTGAAAAATGCCGCCCCCGTGCACTTATATTTATTTACCTTTATCATCTTTATAATTTCAGCTATCAGATGTCCACTAATTGATTAAAGTTGAAAGGATGGTGTCCGATAATTGAATAGGTACTAAAAATGTGTCTATATTTCTCTAGTCAAGGGACACTTTCTAAAATGTAGATAAAAGCTAAAGATTTATGGGCTATGGGCGAAGGACGAACATGAGCACGTAGGTAGCCATTGTTCCTCTGATTCTACGCTTGGAGTTGGGGGTCATATAACACAAGTACTAAAGTCGGAGTGCATCTCACTCTGCGATTTCGCCGCGCCCGGCCACTTGTTCCGTGTGCTGTACCCCTGGTGCCCTGGGTATCGGCAAGTATCGGTCGACTTGATATAGCCACACACAGTAAAACAAGAGTGAAATTTCAGCACTTGTAGGTCCCTACCATTATTTATTCTGTAGTCTAAGTTAAGTAAATGATGAGTTGTCCATTTGTCTGTAAAGTGTGAATTTGGCCGCCCTTTAAACTTGCCGCCCGGGGCATAGGCCCCGGCTTGCCCCCCCCCTAGATCCGGCCCTGGCGGGAGCGAACCACTTTCGTTGGCTCGACCTCGTCTTCGAAGACCCAAACTGCTGACTGATGTTTTCAATCCATGATTCGTCACCTGAGACGATATTATCCCTCCGTTGAAGCGTTGCAGAGTATTCCGGCACCAATCTACACGAACCGCCTTTTGCTATTCGGACAAATTGTGGGGAACCCAGCGGGAAACTAGCTTTCTTACACACAGCTCATTATGTAATATCGACTGAATTGCAGTCATTCCGATACTGATAACAGCCTGAATCTGCTCGTATGTCACATGACGGTCATCTAATATAATAGTTCGCACAGCTGCGATGTTTTCAGGCGTGACCGCTGTTCTTGGTCGACCTGCAGAAGAAACAGTGCTGAGCGACACACGACTGCGTCGGAACTCGGCATACCAGCGGTATATTGTCGTTTGACTCGGTGCTTCAACATCACAAATCGAAATAAGTTCGCCGAGACATTTATCTTGAGATAAGCCGCGACGAAAATTGTGATAAATTATGGCACGGAAATGTTCACGGGTGAGTTCCATTTCTGTTAACGACGTGTCAACTTTAAACCAACATAGTTTTTGTTTTTAATAAAAAAAAAAAAATTGTTTGAATGTCATTAAGATTCTAAGAGGCCAGTATTCAAATTCTAAAAAAAGTTTTATTGTAACTCAATCCGAAATATTCTATTCCCGATCATTTCAGTATCTCCCTTGTAATCATCGTAATTAAGTTTTTATGAATGAGTTCCAAACTTTGAGAGGAATATTATAAATACAATGTGTAAAACCTATAATTATAAAGGTTTCTTTTATGAATCATTGAGGCAAATCGAAAATCGATTCAGAGCAACGATTCCTGCATCCCTAGTTCGCAATGCATCACACACACACCTCGTTCTATTTAGTAAAAGGCCTTCAACGTACATCTCATTTATTTATAAAAAATATTTACAAAAAAAAGAGGCAAACAATTGGACACAATCGGGATGGAAGGGTAAAATAAAACAAGCGAATGTTACAAAAAGTAAGTCTCTATTAGAGGGCAGCGGCAAGCAGGAGAGTGCAGAGTGGGCCCGCCTCTCTGCCCGCAGTCAATGTTCCACAATTACATTCCCGACGCCTTTCGGTACGGTACGGCAAACGATGGTCGCACGGCCGTTCGCCGATGAGACTGGAGATGTGCGTCGTCGACTGGAGGGTTAAACGTTATGTACATCTGTGTCTAAGTATTTACAATAAATAAGTAGCGGCGGCGGCCTAGCGGCGGTAGAGGGCGCGCAGGGGGTAGGGGGGCGCGTGCGAGGAGGGCGCGGAGGGCGGCCGGCGGGGCGCGCGGCGCGCCTTCTTCTCCTCCACGTTGAGCTTGACGCCGGAGCCGTCGGCGGCGTCCGGGGGGAAGTAGAGCGGCGCGGCGTGAAGGCAGGCGGCCGCGGCGTGCGCCGATTCGTACGTGATGAAACCGTAGTTGGGGTGGCGCGGCGCGCCCGCCGTCAGCGGCTTGCTGTGCACGCGCAGCTCGGCCACCGGCCCGAAGCGGGCGAACAGCGCGCGCAGCTCCTCCTCGGTGGCCGAGTGCGGCAGGTTGCCCAGGAACAACTGCTGCGAGTCCGAGTAGCGGCGGCCGCCGTCGCCGCCCGAGGCGGCCGCGGGCGGCTGTCGCGGCGCGCGCGTCCGCGTCTCCGTCTGAGGCGCCGACGCGGGCGCTGCGGGCGGCGCAGTCGTAGCCTGCGCGCCGTGAGAGCCGCCCGACTTGAGCAGGTTCGCGTAGGTCTTCGGCTCGGGGGCGGCAGTGGGAGTCACGGGAGCCGCTGAAATCGAACCGGAACTCTTTATTTTCCATTTATTTATTGCATTTTATATTTTTTCTGCAGTGCAATGGGGTAAAAAACTGACTTTTGCTCACTTCAGATGGCAGCACTGTTGTGTGTTCCCTAAATTTGACAAATAACTGTCATTTTCCATAGTAATTTGGTAAACAAACAAAAATAACTGAATTTATTTAATTAACATGACGCTTATGTTCAGCTTTGGATTGCAAAAAGACGGGGATCCATATATTCCCTAAAGATTTCAAAAGAAGACAATAGATAAAAGCTTTACGAAGAAAAAATTGGGAGAAGACTAAATATTCGAAGTTATGTGCAGTAGATGCTTTTCTTTTCCTCAACTGTTCTTTTAACTGCTTAACACTCTATCTCAAATACATTTTTGTAGAAATAAAGGCAAATTCGCTGGTAAATACAGGGAACCAAAAACGCAATATGGGGGCGAATTAGGATCACTCAACAGTGGCGCCACCTACAATTAGCTTTCAGTTTTTAACCCCATTGTGCATTCTGTCGAATTGTATATCGATAACGTGCAGTGTTGTCACATGAAACAACTCAATGAGATGATATTTAGGTAAAGCAGTTTATATATAGAAAAAACAAGTTAAACATGTCTTTAGACATGTGAGAATAATAATAGACGTAATTATAATTAAATTAATACAATGATGTGAAATATGGCAACATTTCACATCATTATCAATTTTAATTTACGTTTTTTCATAGAATATATAATTTTCTTCATATTTCGGCGTGGTGAAATGGTAAAGTATTATTTTATTACCTTGTCAAGATATAATTTTAATTTTTAAACGAGAACCCCCGTTTTGGGCTATGAATGTACAAGCCAAATATATCAGCTAAAACTTAGCCTCATTAACAATGGCACCTTGCTACAACACACTCTGCGAGTGTGTCTCATGTAGGCTGTACTCTTTTAGTGTGTTTGAACATCGGATTTACTTAAAATTGTTTCTATAAAAAATATTAATTGTCAATGAGGGTTTTTTAAGATGACGTTACTTAACGTACGCGAAAAAAGTATTTGCAGCAAATTTAAAATGTACTGTCTAGAGCCGAACACTCAAATGAGGATTTTCTGAAACGGTCTAATTGAGATGGCAGCACTGTAGCGTCAGGTCCAATGAACTGTCAAAATACATATGCGAATTGCAATTTTCTATGTATTTTTTGGTTTAATAATTTATGTTAATAAGAATTTCAATAATTTATGTTCAGTACCTACGACTCTGTGCTATCTGACAGCTGTTTAGACCTGACGCCTACGAAGCGGCGCCTGGTGGCAGAAAAAGTCTCGAAAAACCCTCATTGGCATAAAGTGTACATCGATAAGCAGTTATGAAGATATTTACCAACTTATTTTTGTGTTAGCTAAAAGTACTTTTTTATAAACCTGTTGTATTCTATGTATGCGCTACGCTACGACTACGACTATTTTTGTATAATAAGTGGCATATAATGTAATTATATGACACAAAATGTCACAATATGACATTTATGACATTATATAATTGCAATTATGACAAAACATAACATGATATAATCTCAAATGTGCATATTGTACGATTTATTTACTAACTTGGCCATTGCTGATAATTGTGAAGATTAGGCTCATGCAATCTTTCTCAAAGTCTTAATTACAGGCCAATTTCCAGTCCTGTACAGTCATAGCCCAGGCTTGTATGGGAAATGGGGTTTCCCCTTTTTGTTTTTAAAAATAATTTTAGCTATGTTACAATTTCATGAACATTAGATTATTACATATTAATAAGATAATCTCACTTTGGAAATGTCAAATTCTCCATTAAGAAGTTTAAGTAAGGGTTGATTTGTCTTTAAAGTTAATTGTCATTAAAGACCATTAATGAAGCACTAATTGTTTCCGAGAGTGAACATTTTTAAATCTTTAAAACGACTCTGAGTGCAGTTGATAGAGTACCTTACATTCAGGGACATGGACAAATTCGCAGGCAAAAGTTGGTACAAAACATGAAGAGACTCTATCTATAGAGCGAGTTCACAATAGAATACCTGGCATCGCGGGCGGTTCGGGCTCGGGCGAGCACGCCTTGGGCTCGGGCTCGGGTTCGGGCGAGAGAGCGGGCGCGATCACGGGCGCGGGCGCGGGCGCCGGCGCCGGCGCGGGGGTCGGTGGCATCGGCGGTTCGGGCTCGGGCGGGGCGAGCTCGTGGCCGTTGACGGGTGGCGCGGGCGCGGGACCGGAGGCGGGCGTGGGCGGCGACAGGTACCCGGCGGGCGCCGGCTCGTCCTCGTCCGCCTCGGAGCGCGAGCCCGAGCCGTCCTCGTCGGAGAAAACCACGTCCTGGTAGCGGAAGATGTCATTGTGCACGTAGTACTTCTTGGGCGACTGCGCCGCCAGCACGAACGTCTGTGTGAACCGTCTCATGGGCGCTCCGCCGTTCGACAGCTCGCCCGTCACCTGCACCACCACGCCGTTGCCGAGCGTAGCCTGCGAGTCCACCTGCCGCATAGCAATATGAAAAAAATGCCAAATCACCGCAATAGGGCGCGAATCGAACTAAAGAATCGGCTCGCACGGGTGCAAATGCCAAGTTAATCATCTGAAAAAATGGCTATGGCCATCTGGAATAAATGATTTCAGAAACTCTATTGAGTTGGCGCACTGAGAGTATTCTATTGTTGACATGAACCCTTAATGATAAGCTTATATTGAGTCTGGCTTGATTTATAATGATGTGTCATTGAGGCGTTTTTCACTCCTTACTGGCCTATTTTTCTTTTCAATCATTGTCACCAATGGTGAATTTTAGTTCGGGTAAGATGATCAAACATATTTTCTTGTACCTCATAATCATTGAAATTTATGGTTCTTCTGAATATTAATAAATTAGAACTATCTAGATAGGAGAAAGGTCTCCATACAGAGAAACAATCATCTTTTTATATGCTTCTCTCTAACTTCTCAAACATATTTGAAAGTGCAATATAGCAATGTCCCTCATTAGTGAGTCCTACACCATACAACATATATATTATGAGTCAGATCCCAGCCTATGAATGGTTCCTGATGAGTCAAACATATTGTGTAGAGATGAAATACTTAGATGTTGCAACTTATTCAGCATATTTATCAAGACCACAAGCGGCTATTAGTATTATGTTTCCAATAATGTGGTGACCAATTTGTTAGAGTATTGTATTTAATTTTCATAAATCAAACAGTCCATGTAAACGCACATTGTCCAGATAAATATTAACAAGCGCTAATTAATTAACTCCTTTTGCTAATGGCATTTAATACTTATTAGAACTGAATTGAAATGAATTAATTTTTGTCCTACTAATCTATACATATAATAAAATCGCAAACGAACCGTGTCTGTTCATTAAAATATTTTTTTTAAAAAACAATTTATACACGTCATACTTATGTTACCGAAGTCAAAAATATAGTATTTCGAATTTTTGTCTGAGCCTTTGTTCGAGCTATTATCAGAAACGGCTTAACCGATTCGAATGCGGTTTTCATTGAGGTATTATAAGCAAGCTTGCTGTAACATTTTGTTTGTTTTATTCTAATCAGTTTACAAACAAAAAAGTTATATAAATTTAAAGAATCACGTCCAATATTTTTTCCATAAATGTGCAATAAAATAACTCTTCGGTTGAATTGGCTGAAACTTTAGTTAACTGCCTACATATTATCATCTGTGGAATGGTGATGATTGAATGGTTACAAAGTTAAAAATAAACAGTTTAGGTGATTTGAGGGTTCCAATTTAAGAGGGCACTTTCCAACTCGAGCAACTTACTTATTCCATACTACGTAATTCCATGATTACTCAATAATTCTAGGTAGTAGAAATACATAATCTGGGACATAACACGAAGGTTTGCATGGCAATTAAAAACTGAAATTAATTTTATATTTAGTAAAATTTATTTCTAAAATGTGCACAATTTGTGACATTTTCGCAGGTTGAATTCTTGTAATTACTGACTAAAATCCAAAAATGTTTATCCATGGAAACATCCTACATATAATGTACATTTGAAATTGGAATGTCAATAGCTATCATCTATAGTTTTTCTAAAATATTGGAATTGCTGGCGTATGTATTTTTATTTTCGCGAGTTGAATAAGTGGCGCGAATGTGTTGCGTCGCATTCTGTCTTCGGTTATTCGCATTATAGTAAGTTGAGACAAAAAATTCCCTCAAATACCTATTGAGGTACTTGGAAACATCAACGGGCTAGCTCCAAATAAGTCTGAACTAGAACTTCTAATTGCAAACCACAAATTGGATGTCGTTCTCATCTCTGAAGCTCACTGCACAGACAGAAGTAATGTTAAAATTAAAGGATGTAATACTTACGTCACCAATCATCCTGATGGCACCGGACATGCGGGAACAGCTATAGTAATACGAAGTTCAATCAAACATCACGCTCTACCGCAATATGGAACAAACCACATCCAAGCAACCACGGTAACAGTCGAGAGTAAATGTGGAAATCTTAACTTATCTGCAGTATACTGCCCGCCAAGGCACAAGATCGACAGCTCAATGTTCGCTCATTACTTTTCAACATTGGGAAGTCGATTCATCGCGGGAGGCGATTGGAATGCCAAGCACACATACTGGGGCTCAAGACTAACAACAACCAGAGGCAGACAGCTCAAGCTAAGTCTTGACATAAATAATTTAACCCCAATCTCCACTGGCGAACCAACATACTGGCCACATGATCCGAAAAAGAAACCTGACCTCTTAGATTTCTTTATCACCAAGGGATTATCAAAACATTATTTGAAGGCTGAATCATGTCTGGATAGTAGCTCTGATCATACTCTGGTTCTACTAACTGTTAGCACTACAATTGTACATTATGTGGTACCAGAGAGTCTTTATAACAACTTCACTGACTGGAAAGGCTTTAGTGATTATGTCGAAGAGAACATCGAACTTAACGTCTCACTGAAAACGACTGAAGAGATAGAAGAGGCAACTCTATACATAACAAACCTCATACAAAAAGCATGCTGGATTAATACTCCAGTCATAAAGAAAAGGCACTTTGTAGAGAACTTGCCACTCGAAATAAAACAGATGGTGCTGGAGAAGAGAAGATTGCGCAGAATTTGGCATCAGTCTCGCCAAAGATGTGACAAAACTGCATTAAACAGAGCCATTAAGAAGCTTAAGGACATGCTAAATAATGCCAATAATGACACACTCCAGCATAAACTAGAAAATCTTACTGCCACAACTTCGACTGACTACTCACTCTGGAAATTTACGAGAAATATGACAAGACCGCAACAAACAAAATTTGCGATTAGGACTGATCAAGGATGGGCTAGAACTGCTAAGGATAAAGCCAATATATTCGCTGACTATCTTGGCAGAGTTTTCATCCCAAACAAGTGTAACTGCACAGACTTTGAAGAAGTGGTTGATGATGCTCTCCAACAGGACTTTCAACTGTCTCCTCCACCGCAACCGATAACTGTGCAAGAACTGGTGAGAACTATAAGGAATCTTCCAAAGAACAAAGCTCCAGGATTTGATCTGATAACTAAGGATGTCCTCACTCAGCTTCCACGAAAGGCATTAGTTTTTATTACTGTCCTGTTTAATGGAATAATCCGAGTGCAACACTTTCCGAATATTTGGAAGCTATCAATAATCGCAATGATCCATAAGTCAGGAAAACCCCCGGAGGATGTAACATCATATAGACCAATTAGTCTTCTACCAATCTTGTCTAAGGTGTTTGAGAAGACGCTACTTCGTAGAATGGCACCAATACTGATCGAGAATGAAATTATACCAAAACATCAGTTTGGCTTCAGACGTGAGCACTCTACGATAGAGCAAGTACACCGCGTGACTGAAAGAATACGAAGGTCCCTTGAATCAAAGGAGTACTGCTCAGCAGTATTCTTGGATATCCGTCAAGCCTTTGATAAAGTATGGCATAAAGGGCTACTTTTTAAAATAAGAAGATCTCTGCCTGACAGCTACTATCTGCTAGTGAAGTCTTACCTGTCTGATCGTATGTTCCAAGTACATGAAGGCGGTGAATCATCTGCAATCCACGACATAAGAGCTGGTGTGCCACAGGGCTCCGTACTTGGGCCAGTCTTGTATACAATATACACATCAGACTTACCAGAAGAGCGTGGAGTTACGATTGCCACATTTGCTGATGATACGGCATTGCTGGCCAGCAACATAGACCCTCAAAGAGCTTCTGTAATACTGCAAAAGAGCCTATGCAAGGTGAGCGATTGGCTTGAGAAATGGCGTATCGAGGCAAGTGCCTCCAAATCAGTTCACATCACCTTTACACTGAGAAAGGGAGATTGTACTGCAGTGAGATTGGGTAACAATATTCTGCCTCAAAGTGACTCCGTTCGATACCTTGGATTCTATTTGGACAGGAGACTGACCTGGAAAAGACACATCAAAACCAAGCGAGACGAGCTAAATATGCGATTTAGGACCATAAACTGGCTGATGGCACGCAACTCAAAACTGTCAATAGACAATAAGCTCTTGATCTATAAAATGATCCTAAAACCAGCATGGATGTATGGAATTCAACTGTGGGGAAGTGCCTGTGACTCCAGTATATTGATCTTGCAAAGGCTACAGAATGGCATATTGCGAACAATATCAAAAGTACCATGGTTCGTAACTAATGTTGAGATCCATGAAGCGCTGAATGTCAAAACAGTTAAGGAGGAGATCAAACTATCGGCCTGTAACTACAAAAAACGGCTCCAAAATCACCCAAATGAGCTAGCCAAACAACTAATTGCAATGACTTACGACAAACGCCTAAAACGCCACGATATCCAAGGTTTGGATGCTAGGTGGTGAAATCTAAGGGGTATCTCCTGATGGGGAGATCCTCGAACAGACGTAAAGCACGCAACAAATTTGCTTAAAGTTTGAGAGAGACTGATTGCAGATGAAAGCTTATAAAAAAAAAAAAAAAAAAAAAAAAAAAAAAAAAATACCTATTACTGAGTTCCCACGTTAGTACAGCGTCACCTTAAGTTGACCTCAGATCTATATGATCAGTCATATTAAGTAGGGTTCAGCTTAGGCTAGCTTATGATTGTTCATATACATATAATAAAATCGTTCTTTGCCTACTATGCCTTTGTGCACGCTAATTTAAGAAACGGCTTAACCGATCTTCATGTGGTTTCCACTGATGTATCGTAGCAAGCTTCCGGTAATAATATGTAGTGTATATTTCATTCCAATCTATTTACAAACAAAAAACTTACGCGTTAATCCGAATCCACTTGTATGAAGTCAATTCAAATTCGAACCGTTTATTTGCCTGTATAACCAGATCTTACAATAATAACATCCCAGCATGTACTACCACATATGGTGTGCAAAATATAAATCATAAGTAAATAATAAAAAATTAAGAAAAAAGGAAAGTAAGTCAATCATAATTAAAATAATCTTCAGTCAATTAATAATAGTCACAAACAAAAAATATTTCTAAAATATAAAAGTCAGAGACCATAAAAATTATTTGAAATTGAGGCAAACAAAAACCTTTTAAATTTATATAATGTTAATGCCTTAATATCTTTAGGTAATTTATTATAAAGTTTAATTGCCATAGAATAAGAATTGTTATCACAAAGTCGTAAACGGTTTATTGGTTTAAGCAAATTATTTTGTTGAAGTGCAAGGGTAGTTTGTTCAATTTCGAATAGTGCCATTCTTCTTAACAAATACAAAGGGCTAGTTTTAAAATAAAATAAAACTGAAAATATATTAAAGTATCAGCTAAACAATACTGAATAAAGTCATAAAAATAAATGAAAACATAAACTTGTGTTGTAACCAAAGTGCCAACAACAAACCCTTTGTCAATTGTTTCTTTTTATTATTAGCTGCTTTTCAATAACAATGACTTTTATTATTAAGTATTAAGAAATTTTTTTGTGGCTACAAAATCACCTCAATTACCCAAATTTCAATTTTTTAGTTAGAAGTATGGGAAAAAAATTGTTAGATATTGTTATGGTGAAAGTTTAGCCTGTGATCCTCCAAAATGGACATTTTTCAACATAAAAACGTCATTCCACAGGAAGAGCGAGCAGATCTTCTAAAGCTGAGCAGCATTAGACAAACTTGACACGACTCAATCGAAACATAATTGTTAATATGCATACCTGGCTAATCTTGGCATGGCAGTCTCGGAAGTTGAGCTGCTGAATGCGACTGTGGATCTGCTTCTGGCCAACGACCGGCAGCGTCTCGCGGTTGGGTACGTCGAGGCCGCCGTGCACAAACGACGAGTAGTTGTTGTAAAATCTATTATAAAAACATAATGTCATAATAAGACAGAAATTATGGCGCTGTTTGGGACTGATGTTAACTGTATACTTGAATAGCAAATTAAGGTAGAAAGGAGCGATCACTATGACGTTTCTTGCCAGTTGAAATGCAAAAAAATCGACTATTGTAACATTTAATTTTTTTTTATTATTTATTACTCTTTCCAAGAACTCTTTTTGTGTATGCAAAAATACCTTTTCCGACGGTCCCGCATTTTTGAAAATTCATAAAGAGGATGGAAATAAAGTTGGGACAAAGGGCAGGTAAAAATATGATAATGAAAAAAATACCTATGCAGATGGGCAGGCGCCTTGTTGAGCAGCGTGTAATACTGGCGGACAAATTCGCGGCCGACGCTCTGTGGTGACGGGGACGCCTCCATTACCATTGCTCTCGTTGACACTGCGCCAATACAGCCCTCTGCTATATGCTGCCCTGAATCATATGCACCATTGCTGCTAAACGACCCTCGTTACATAATTACAAGTTAAAATAATGATTTACAAATTAGGTCATTATATATGTACACCATTAATAAATTGCTTTCAATTAATGACTAAACATTAAATATTCCCATTCTGTGACAAATAACAAGACAACAAAGGAAGGATTAAAAATTGTGTCATTTACAAAATTATTTAAATTTATGCAAATTATTGACTCTTCTATCCCATACCAATCAAACCAGGATAGCCAAAATCAATTACACCAATGGTCAGAACCCTTTTTTAAATTAGTGGTTTTATAAAATCATGAATGTAGATTTGGGTTGCCAAACATACTATAATATATAGTATCGTAATATTTTTCAGGTCTGCATACTTCATACTGATGAAAAAATATACATATAGTATGCAAAAATACTACTTTGTTACTTTCAACACCGAAATCTATGAGGAAGTGGCCGAAATGAAATTAATGATTAAATTGGAGCCCGTAGAATCATAAGTGTTTATAGGTATTACATTAGACTCCAAACTACAATGTGTTATGGGACACATAACTATCTAACACTTTATGAATTCTGGGAAAACTCTAAATTATTATACCTTTTTGGATAGATGAATAAATGTAGACATTTGCAACATAACTGCCACAGTTATTTTTTTCAATATTCAAATTTATTTCTTCCTTGTACTATCTATCAACCATCTACTGTGACCAGTTTGTACAATTGCCAACAATTTTAGTAATGATTACTATGAAGTGACTTCTTATCTATACAAAAATCCTAAAATAAGTTTCATAAAGCTGTCAAACAACTTGAAGGCAATAATATCACAGTCTTAGATGTGTATAATAATATGTCAACTTAGAAAGAAAAAAGTATATACTTTTTTTGGTTTTGATACCTAAAAATGTTGCAATCTTTAGATGTAAAATTCCCCAAAGAAACTTATGAAAATCAAAATAATATTTGCAAAAGTAAAAGATTGTAGTGTGTTTGCTGACAAAACCCTAGTATAAATGCCAATAAATACTAGAAAAGGCCACACAGACTTCTCCAAGATGCAATTATTGTAGAAGTTGTTCATCTGGGATAATGTACCTTACAAATAGAGAATTATTTTTTCAAATAGGTGCAGAAGTTCCAGGTTCTACTTATTAACAAACTTACAAAATCCACTCTCTTAATGTATAATATAAGCAGATGTTCTTTCTAAGTCAACTACTATGATAATACCTAACACTATCCATCTCTAAACATTTTATTTGCTCATGAAACATATTTTAACAATTCCTATAGAGTGATAAGCATACTAATATTAGAACAAATTATTGTTTCAATATTAAAAATAAGGATTAGGAGTAATTTTATGTCATTGAAATTAATATAATGATCAAAACCACAAAGGCTTAATAAATTAGGTGAATTCAAAAATGAAAACTTTGCAATGTTTCAAATCTGTTGCAAGATCCTTAATCCTGGCACTACACATACGTTTATTTCACGAACTGATACACACTGAATTATACTAATTTGACAGGCCGAATCAAGTTTGGGGCTATTGTCAAGCACGCATGGCGATTCTTCATCAATTAATACCTTTAAATAAAAAACTGCTAGTGGTCAATTCGATTGGAACTTGTAATAAAATTCTAAAATTCCCAATATTTATGCTCTGAACATAAAATTTACTAAGTACTAAGGAGATTAATCTTCTTGAAAGGTATCTCCGGCGACAATCAAAATAATACCTATGTAGTCAAGTACACGCATTGCAATAAAGGAATTGAAGAGATTCTTACCTCAGTAATATTTAGGCATGAAAATGGCGTAGTTTTCTAGGAGTCGACACGAATTTTGCGTAGTTTTAACAGGAAAATTGGACTAAAAACAGAAAAAAGTCTGCCTGCCTACCTCACCTTTCTTCTGATGTCAATTTTTTTTAAGTTAATGTGTTACTATACTTAAAAATTGCTTGGACTTCGAGTGAAATCGAGTCTATGTTTAGTGTTGACAGCATAATTAATTTAGACAAATGTAGTCTGTATGTACCCACGTAGCCAGCAAAAGTTTATGGTTTAATTAAATTGTTAAATTAAATTTAAGTGGATTAAATTGTTTTTATTTTCATTTATTAATAAATAGGTAAACATAACCAATTATAAAGCGTGTTAAAATTTCTTTTATAGGTATTGCCATCGATATTTGTCCGAGTGTCTTTATAAATTATAATCTTTATAAATTAGCTATTGCCATCGATAAAATACTACTTAACCAGAAAAGTAATATTTTATCGATGGCATTGCTTAGGTATGTATTATTGGAACAAAGTTTGTTTGTCACAAGTTGCGGGGCAGTGTTTGAATTAGAGTTTGAAAGCCCTAGGCTAACTATGATAAGCCTCTCCCACCCTCCAGATCTGTTCTGTCTGCCGGTGATGCCAACTAGATACATTAGTTACAGATAGGAGCCTCGGTGGCGCAGTGAGAAAGTCGCGGCCTTCGCGAGTTCGATCCCCGATCATGTTATGTAGCAAAAAAAAAAAAAGATGTAGGTATGTAGCAAAAAAATAATTAAGTAGGTATACATTTACTGACTGCTCTCACATGGTGAAGGAAACATAGTGAGGAAACCTGCATACGCCAAAAGAAGAAATTTTAAGGCGCATGTGAAGTCCACCAACCCTGGCCAGCTTGGTTGACCTTATAGCCCATACGCCCTTGTTGAGTAGGCAGGCCCCCTCTGCAGTAGGGACATATAATAGGCTGTTCATGATGATGATTAGTTAGACATCCATGACCTAGGTACAAATGGACTGCGGAGCTGTGTTTGTCTGGTGAGCTCCAAGCTCTAAGCACTAATTCATAATTAGAGTTTGAGAAGAGAGCTCAAGTAATTTGAAATCTTCGAATCACATTCAAAAAAGAAGAAAGAGGAAGATGAAGGAGCGTGTAATTGGTTTAACTTGAAATTAGTTTTAATTTTATAAATTTTATTCTGTAAGTAAATATGTAAGTGATGCTTGCGAAGCCACCCCAGCGGCAAGCGCCTAGGTTCAAACCTGAATGGTCTGTGAATAAATTAGGCCCTGTTGCGGGGCCAGGCTTTATGGATTTTACACAGAAAATCTGTTCGTTACTTGGAATGCATGATCGCTTCGCCGGCGTTGAACTGAACTGAAATTTAAGTATAAATCAAATATAAGTAAATTTAAATAAATGCCAGTTAAATACTCGTTAAATAGCTAAACTCATGTTATAACAATCATCAAAGTTACACAAATGAGTAGAAAGAGAATCTCGTAGTTTTGTATACACTTGAAATTACTAAACAACTTAAGTAATAGTCGAATTAAAACTACGTAAATAAGATAAATAGTTTTCATAGAACATTTTAATGTCTGCTTTAAAACTGTTTTTATTTATTATTCAAAATAAATATTTTAACAACATCTAGTGCTCTATGTCCTATGGACACAATAACAAGTAATTTCCGAACGCGCCTTAAAAAGGCGGCAAAAATTCTATAGGTTGGTAACAGCAGTTGTATTTGTTTGTAGAGTTATTGATTGTGTTTTCTCTCTTTCTATCACATAGGATTGCGTATTTCGTGACTAGAAGGAAAATGCCATTGACCCCACACAATACGACGCCGTGGGTTCTGATTGGCCGACGAGACAATTGTTTGCAAAAAAACCGGCGTCTCTCGGCAGGTTACCAACATACAAATTGTTTCGCGCCGACTCATCGCGCATCATTTCCTTCCCTCGCTCGGCTTACTTCGTCCCTCTTCTGCATTTGGCGTTCAGTGTTGAAGGTCGCGTGTGTAGACCTTAGTTGTAGTTATTAATTTTAGAGTAAAGTAAAACTTAAACCATGGCAAATAACGATAATTTTGCACAAGATGTGACCGAACAATTAAATGGCAATGCGGAAAACGGTGGCGGTGACAATCAAGAAAATAGTGCCGAAGCCCCGGGACGCGATGACGACAGGTAAAGTTTTACTTTAATTCCCGTATATGTAAATATTTTTTACATTTCACATGAAATAATGTTCAAAGTTACTATCTATAGCTCATTAACTATACTTAGCTTGACAAAATTCTTTTCACAGTGCTATGATCTTTGCCCACCGCAATGGCGGCGTTCCGGCATTATTATTATCGGAATTTAAATCTGTTCGAATCCACGAGAGTTATTCAAAATTTCACTTTTTCGCTTTTGCAGTGTGTTCCACGCGATGCAAATTTAGTGTTAGAATTTGTAGTTTTGATTTCAGTCGAGTTGCAGGTAATAAAATTTTAAAAAAATTATCGGCGAGGCGCATGACATAAAATGGCGCTCGCTGGCGTCATTCGCGCGTCCGTTTTGCGCCCGGCACTCGAGTTCCGTTATCGATTAGCGATTTTGATTTTTGACTTTAGCATCGGTCGTTCGCATTCGACTCGTCGCTCGGTCGTTCGGCAAGATTTCAAATCGGTGGTATGTAGGGTTTGCGGCGGGTTTGCGCCCGCCGCGGTCAGTTTGGGGGCGGACTAACGCTGTGTCTCTCTGCAGGTGTGAGCCTGCGACGCCGCCGCAGCAGCCGCCGGAGGACGCCATGGTATATATCCGTTGGGCTCACACTAAAGTAATCCTTCGACGAACTGACTAGATTGCGGCCACTTAAATTTGGGCCTCGTTCGCACTAGCCAATTTCAAATCTTGCATTATCACTGTAACATTCTTGTATCATTTTTGGTTGTCACATTGGATAATGTAAAAATTGCAATTTGTGTAACTTACAGGTTCTCACTTTGTTTTGCTGCAGTGCTTGGAGTTTGATTTTGTACTAAAATGTAGCTGTAAAGTACTGTAAACAAGTACTGCATAGTGTTAATGTTTAAATTGTAATTTAAGTCAGTTTCTTATTCGAGACATGTCCCCTTCACGACCTTCCCCTCGTTAATTATGGCCTCTATGTCACTTTGCAGAAAACTATTTGTCGGCGGCTTGAGCTGGGAGACGACAGACAGTAAGTTGTCAACTTTTATACCTTTCTACCTTTAATCTGTGCATAATATGATGTTCATTCAGTTCTGCTTCTGAATTTCATTGAAGAAACTATACCCACGATTCTGATCGATTGAATGCACACTCTTGTGAAGTGCTCTCCTAAGAAGGGTCATTGAATTGTGCTTATTTGTCTGTTTAGAGGAATTACGTGAACACTTCAGTACATACGGCGACATCGAGAGTATAAACGTAAAGACCGATCCCAACACTGGCCGGTCTAGAGGGTTCGCTTTCATAGTGTTCAAATCTCCAGAGTCAATAGACAAGGTTATGGCCGCCGGTGAACACACAATCAACAACAAGAAAGTAGATCCAAAGAAAGCTAAAGCGAGACACGGGAAAATATTCGTCGGAGGCCTCAGCAGTGAAATATCAGATGATGAAATCAAAAATTTCTTCGGTAACTTTGGAACGGTGAGATTTTTTTTTTTTTCAAATGGAGATTGAAGAAAATATTTATTTGTAAATTTATGTAGGCTGTAGGCATGTAGGCTGATGGCGCCCACTTTAGTGCAGGTAGCTATCGTTATCACAAGCGACGCCATTAGAGTGCTGCAAGTTAGCTGGACCTTAGGATAAAAGGATGTGGTAGGAGGGAATTTCGTTCCGGTATCGTGTCCACTCACTGAAACAGACTTAGATATTTGTTATTTCTCTATTGTCTTCTGTAGATGAGGACTGCAGCAGTGATGGGTTGGACAGCTAATGGCGAGTGTTTTAATAGATGCCTAAAGGTCTAAGGGAACCACAAGGCTTTAATTAGTTAAATTTTGTCATAATTTGATGAATAATGATGAAAGAACCGGTTTTGGTGAGATAAAAAGTATTCTCGATCCCAGTGAAGAGGAATCCGGGCCACTGACGCGAGAGCGACGCGAGGCGAACGGCGGTCGGCTCGAGGGCTCATTTGTAAGAATTGGCATGTTTCAGATCGTGGAGGTGGAGATGCCTTTTGACAAGACGAAGAACCAGAGGAAGGGCTTCTGCTTCATCACGTTCGAGTCCGAGCAAGTGGTGAACGAGCTTCTGAAGACACCCAAGCAGACGATCGCCGGAAAAGACGTGAGTGGGGGAGCGACGGGGTAGAGGGCGCGGTGATCGAGGTCGGCGCTTGACCTGTGGCTGTTGCAGGTGGACGTGAAGCGCGCCACGCCGAAGCCGGACGGCCCGGGAGGAGCGGGAGCGCGAGGCGGGCGCGGCGGACGGGGTGCGCGCGGCGGACGCGGCGGTCGCGGAGGCTACGGCGGACAGGGCGGTCCGTGGGGCAACCAGGGCTACGGCGGCTACGGATACGGGCAGGGCGGCTACGGCGGCGGCTATGACAGCTACGGCTACGGCGGCTACGGCTACGACGGCTATAGCGGCTACGGCGGATACGATTACAGCGGATATCCCAATTACGGTAAACGCGGCAAGCAGTTGTAGTGAGCGTCCCGACCCGCTCGCCACACACATTACCTCGACTGATGTTACCTGAAGTTAGGATGTAAGCGCTAGGTTATCGGACGAGATCGACATGACGCGGAGATTAGCTATACAGCTTAGTGTGTAGAAAATATTTATTTTTCTATTATATAACTCTTATATTTACATTAGTGGTCATCGAGATAATGTGTCCATTCGGCTTTCGCTCTTTGTCATTGTATCACTGCGTTCTATTCTGTACATATGTTACTGCCTTATGTTTTATAAGTTTATTTTGTAATACCACTTTTGACATCTGTACCATGTCGCTGGAGTTTTTTTATTTTATCTAACCTCACCACTCTCGCCACATGCTACATTTGGGAAATGGGGTAATATATGGAGAGACATTGTGAAGTGATAGCTATGATGAAGCTTTTAATAAAGCACTGTTACAAAAATTCTCAATGTGTTTCCATATAAACCCACTCCCACTTCCCCTAACCCACCACACGAGCGAACAAGGAGAGACTGTTGCCGGTCGTTGCATGCATACGCTTGAATATCGTTATTGCGTCCGAGTGGTAGACATGAGCGAGGTAACAACGAGGTGGCGAGCGGGGGGCCGAACGGTGGCTAACGAAGGCTTGCGTTATGGCAGACTACAGCGGGTACGGAGGGTACGAGGGCGGGTACGGCGGCCGCGCGGCTCCTCGCGGGAAAGGTACCGGCCTCCCCTAGGAGGTGCATTCGCATCTTCACTCATGCTCTTGGCCCCGTAGATCCGCTTACATTATAATTTGCGCGTCGACTCATTTCGCTTCCTCGATGGCTGCCCTCGGGCAGCGTAGCACTAATTTTCACGCCTTTTCTAACATTCCTCGTTATTAGTTTAGTTTAGTGATGTTGTTTTGAATGCCGACATTGTCGAGTGGTGGGCGGTGCTGAGAGTGAGTGGTGTTGCAGCGGGGTACCAGGGCGGCAAGCAGCGCGGGGGCGGCGGAGGGCGAGCCAACCAGAGGCACCAGCCCTACTAGCTCCGCTGGCTCGCACCTGCGACGTCATCTCACTACACTTAGTCACCGGTCACTCGCGAGCGCCGCCCGACGCCCGTTCCATTCCACATTAATTTAAGCGACTACTCGTAAGGTTTTTAAGGATAACAATGTACAATGGCGCGTATCTCGTCGTTATTATTATTATATAGATTATGATTAGATTTCACTCTTGAGTATTATTAATGTGCGCTAGAGATTCGAGTTCCGAATGGCCCTTTTTCACTCGCCCAATTGCCCATCGGCGACAGCGGGCGCGTCTCTTCCCTCGTAAGAGAATGATTTTTTTATCGATGGATATACGAGTGTATGTCGATCTAAATAAACAAATGTGTAAATATGATGACTTTGTTTTGTTTAGTCACTTCTGAAAATGGAATCTATTGCGAGTACTTACTGTATGCAAACAATTAATCAAGAAATAAATTTTAATTATTTGGATAACAATGGCTTTGTATTGCGCGTGTGGCTAGTAGGAATTATTCCCTAGTAGACATTGATTTTAAGCGTTCATTCGAATAAGGACATCGCTAACCTTCCACACACATTAGCAATATTTGCTGGGAATTTAACAAATAATACTTTCTGGGGGTCTACTGGAATAAGAATATTATAAGAAGCTAACATTGTGGTTATCGAGTAAGGGTTAACGTTAAAATCAAATTGAATGTGGTGGACGTTTTGCAAGAAAAATTGTGCATTTCTTACAATTTGCAACCTCAAATAATATTCCCCGTTTCAAGTGAAGGCAGGAATATTTTTATTCCATTTGCCTCCACAGAATCTCACCATCAGAATGTCCGATGAAGTTTTAAATTTGGTTGGCTATACCTAATTTACTGCAGTTTCTTTGGACCGCTTACGGCAGAGTAGTGGTCCGTGTCAATATTTTCTACACCCTTACTACACGCTCTGAGCGGTGCCGCTCCGGTGTAGAAACACGTGCACCCTTCGCCGCCTCGCCTCGCTTATTGCGCCGCAGCTCACACTTTGTGACATTTTCTGGATATTTCTATATAAGACTCCGCAGCGACACTGGCGCAACGCATCGTGTGGACCAGCTCTCGAGACAGATAATGCAGACACCGAAGTAAATTTGTAAAATAAAATATGAAGTAAAGCGTTTTCACTAGGGCACTAGCCACATCTGCGACATGTCCCCTAGTGAATACGCGCTTTTATTCTTCTCGACGTTTGTCTTTTGCTTTGTTCACGCTACCCACTAATGATAAGTATGTCCTCCGAAAGGGAACTTGCGTAACGCGAACCGACACGCGTTTTCACTATTCAAAGCTTTTTTAGGCTGACGGTCCATTTGATGGTACGTGGCTACCGTCGCCTATAACACAATCGACGTCAAAACTGCTGCAAGCGCACTGCCGACTACAGTAGGATTAAGGAAGGGTAAGGAGGAGATGGGAAATGGGCTCTGGCATCCCTCACTCGCTCATCGAAACGCAACACAACAGCACACGTGCTGTTATTTCACGGTGGTTTTCTGTAAGAGGGTGGTTACTGCCACTGTTTAATTTTCAAAGTTGGCGCTGCCGGTAATCGAACCCGGGAACACTAGAACAGCGTTAAGGCAAGCACCCTAACCACTCTTACAACGGGCTTGTCAATCCTAACTTCGACTGTCGAGGGACACTAAGATCGCGCGATTTGACGCCGGACGCCGGCAGAGCATCGACTAGGGAAATGTTCCGCGACACTGATGTACAACATCTTGTAAGTATATATCGTGTCTGGTTGCAAGGTCGCGGGACAAATGTCCCCTAGTGAAAACTTGTTTATTCGTTTCAGTTCTTAAGGCTCCTACACACAGTGCCGGGCAAGCCGCTGTGCGCCCAGCGGCTTTGCCGTACAAAGGAGCCGCCGGCATGGTCGCCCGGGTATGCCGGCGTGCCGCACGGGCTTGCAAGGTCAGATCGCTCCTAGCGTTCTACCAGACTCACAACTGAAATGATGCTCGGCGGCTTTGTGCAAGTTTCTGCGGCACAGACGCCCGGCACTGTGTGTAGGAGCCATTAGAGGACGAAACAATATAATGTATGAAAAAAATAAAAACAGAAAAAGCCGTCAATGTGAGGCGCCACTTCGTTATACAATGGTTGTACAGTAGAACAAGATGGTACAAGGTCATTCCGCACTTTGATAAAAAAAGTCCTCTCAAGGAAATGGTTCAATGTAATTTTATAATCTGAGCACTAGATTGTTCCCTCGTGGTAATCCTTTTTCTAATTTTTATTGAAGTAAATTCACAAAATTTTCACATCAAGCCTAACACTGTCATATGTGACGCTTTAGTTCAGGTTTTTGCCGCGTGCTAATAGATCCTTGCGACACTAGATGTCGTTCGTTACATTGTAGTTTACAAAATCTTTTATCCCAACAATGTTTGTCACACTGCAAAATAGTCGATGGTCTGTTTCTACTTTTTTAAATATACATTCCGAGTGATTCATACTTAGTTATTTTTTCTAATTAGTAACCAATTAATTTAAACACCATTAATATGTTCTATAAATAAAAAAAAGGAATTTAAAAAATAATAGTAATAACTAATAATGTAGGGTGCAGAGGGAGAACCATCAAATCGTTATAAACAAATCAAGCCCTGGAAAGTCGACTAGATTTTTCTTATCATCTGTCATTTTCTTTTCATTGAGTCCTACAGGGAACTTTTACATTTATTTTTGACAATAAATAAGAGAAATTACAATTGTTCTCGTGAGTATATTAGGAACCTCGCAGCTCGTCTTTTCATTTCACAATCAAACGCAATGATCGCGATAAACTTCACGAGTTTGCGTTCTACATGTAAAATGGCGCATGCGGTCTTCCTCGCCCAACGGAAGCGGCAATCGAAACGAGCGCTGTATGATGCTTACCGCCAGTAGTTTCATGGTGATTTCATGGAATACTAGGAGAATCTAAAGATTGATGTAGTTGTAATAGTTGCCAATTATTTCTAGGTTCTACAATACCGAGTAGATATTAGTCACAAGATTTTTATTTTAAAGATAGGAGAAACACATGGGTCCTTGGTTTTCAGAAATAGTTAAGTCATGATTACTTAGCACCTCATCTTGCTTCGTATTTGTGACACTTTTTAACAAATTAATAGACAACTGCTGCGGGCGATATGGGAGAATCCGTCGGAATTGCTCTTAGACTCTTAAATTAGTTTATATGGGTTTAAGAGAGAGATACAATGTATAATATTGTTCTCAATTAATACTCGACATCATCTAAACGCCCTCATTTTTTATGCTTATTTTTAAAAAAATATCACTTGTCTATGACAATCCTATCTACCCGACATCACAATGAAGTGCCTGCATTGTCCCCAGTGGCGTAGCGTGGTCTAATATAGACGTGGGCAAAGTCGCATCAGCGAGGCCCCTTTTGTTTCGTACCCAAGATCTACCTAATAAAACTGGCCAGTCATTAAAACATCGTAGGTTGCAAAAAATTGCACTGTTGTGACTTTTTGGGATGTTGTTAGTATAGATACCAATAGTTTAAAACCAAATTTGCAGCTTGCAAAAGGGGTGGTGGCGTCGTATATAAAGAGGCCTCGCGAGGCCCCTTTAAGTGCGAGGCCGTGGGCCTGGGCCCACTTCGCCCACGCCTAGCTACGCCACTGATTGTCCCATCTTATCTTAATAGTCAAATTAATCATCGAGGCTGAAGAGTGGATGATTTCATTGCAACAATAACATTATTTACCTGACTTATTAATTAGCGGACCAAGATAAGAGAGTCGAGTGTGTGATAGAGACGAGTACTCATATAAATGTTAGGTGGACATTCGATATTGATTCATAACGATGGCCAAACACCGTAACAACCTTCTGTTGCATTTGGTCGTGGCGGCGGTGATCAGCTACGTCGTCTCCGCTCGATTCCTGGGACTCCCTCTCTTGTAAGTATCCCTGTAACATGTCAGTAGAGAACTACTCATCTCTTGTTCGTTCTCGGTTTGCTCTATTCCACTCTACTATTCCATTATTGTCATTTCCCTTTCCCTTTCCCTCTCCCTTCCTAATCCCTATCCTTAATCCGACTATGGTCGGCAGCGTGCTTGCAGCACCTACTGTGGCGTTGCTTCATAATGTACTAAAAAAAAATAATGGGAAAATTCTTGAATGCGTATTGAGGGATGAGAGTCGTCAACTTGACAATGTATAATAATATATACATTATAAAATAATAAAATCGTAAACGAGACGTGTCTGCATATTGAAGAAAAAAAAACTGTTGTACTTATGTTACCAAGGTCAAAAAAATAGTTTTTAGAATTTGTGTCTGTTTGTCTGTCTGTGCGTTTGTGCACGCTAATCTCAGAAATGGCTTAATCCATTTGAATGCGGTTTTCACTGATGTATTGTAGCAAGCTTCCCGTACCATTTAGTGTGTACCTATTTCATTCCAATCAGTTTACAAACAAAAAAGTTACGCACTATTCGAATACCACACTTACGAAGTTGCGGGCTTCAGCTATTTAATAAATGACAGGACTTTCACTGGTAAATAGCTAATGTCCAATACCACGCGCGTCCAATTTATAATAAATCTTTACTAATGTGAAAAAGGTGTTTGTTTGTTTGTTTGTTTGATTGATTGTGTTAAACTCTGGAATATAGCAGCACTGAAAAAAATGTTTTTGTATTTAGTAGGTTATTTGTGAGGAAGGTTATAGAGGTGATGATGCGTTGGATAAGAGGTAGAGGCAAAACGAACAGTATCCAGAAGAACCGGGATGTCCACGCCTTGTCAATTTCAATTAAACGGCGGATGAAACGCTAGTTAAATATAAAACGTAATTTTGCATACCTAAGTAGGTATACGTTGTCAGGAATATATAGATAGACCGTCTTTAATTATAGAATAATCTCCATATAGATTTCTGAATATATGTTTCCTCCGTGGTGCTCGCTTACGGTTGAATTTGGGGATAGCTTATATATCCGAAATGCTTTCTAAGATAAGAACTTATCTTCACAGCTAAGTATGTCAATCAAATCTTTTTATGCAAAGACCTAATTCCTAATGGCGAATATACGCCTTACAAGGAGACGCAGGATGTGGTACTGGGGAAACTCATATTTGGCCTTTTCCCGAACAAAACGGACGTTAGACTTTCGATAGATAACTAGGCTGGGTTGCCGCATAAAAATCTAAGGGTAAGCGCGCACAACGATTTTTTGTCGCGCGATGATATTGTCGCAGAAATGTAACGCATAGGTTATTATGTCAGTGCGCGCATATACGAGAATAAAATCGCCGCGATTTTAAAATTGTGATTCGTTACATTTCGCCGCGACTGCGCGCGACGCGATTGCCGCAAAAATAAATTGCAGCATATAACCTGGACCAGTCGGCATTCCGCTCTCCAAGCGTAAACATGTCACGTACATTCGTAACATTCCGCCATCTGGTATTATTGTGTACAATTAGAGGTCCTACAATTCCGAGTAATTTGTCAAATGTTTGAATCTTCATTCTGTAATAGCCAAAGATTTTTTTTGGATATAGTCGAAGATCATTGTGTTTCAAATTTTTTTTTATGTTAAGGTCGGCAGACAGGCTGACGGTCCACTTGATGGTAGGTGGCTACCGTCGCCTATAACACAAGCAACGCCTAAACTGCTGCAAGTGCGCCGCCAACTGCAGTAGGATTAAGGATTTAGGAGGGGGGATAGGGAAATGGGCTCTGGCATCCCTTATTCACTCACCGAAACACAACAGCACACGTGCTGTTATTTCACGGTGGTCTTCTGTAAGGGGGTGTAATAAAAGAAACTTTGACATATCTTTCTGCGGTGAAAGGTGAGTCCAGTACTGAGACCTTTTTTTATTCTTATTCTTCCTCCTCTTCCGAAGGAGCAAGACAAGACAAACAACTTGCTCGAAATCCATGTTGAAAATGAACAATTCATACGATTTTCTCGTCGCAGTGCGCGCAGTTTATTTTCTGCGATATTTTGCAGCGTGCTTTTTAAATCATGTCGCAAAAAAATAATCATGGTGCGCGCTAAACCTTACTATTACTTCACTGAATCGACGTGGCGGTTCTCTTTCCGAACAGTCTGTCGTTTTGACATGTAAGTAGGTGCCTACTCTGTGGGAATCTGCTCTTTTAGATTAAACGAGTTGGTATTTTTGTTAGCTTTGCATTAACAAGACGATAACGGCGGTGTCGTGCGAGGGGGTGAACGCAAGCGACCCGATGGACGTGTTGCGACCACACCCGGACCACTGCGAGCTCTTCTATTACTGCGTCCAGCAGCACCTTCCGCCCATATGCCGACAGTGCCCCGCCGGACTGCACTTCGACCCTGAGAAGCGCATCTGCACTTACCGCCAGGAGGCGATAAATGAATCTCTAAACTCAAGGGAAAATGTTTGCTCTTGCATCTTCTGATATTGGAATAAGTATTTTTTTAAATGTTAAGGTCGGCAGACAGGCTGACGGTACAGTTCAACACCACGGGTGTTGCAAATGCGCTGCCGACCATAGTAAGATTAAGGATAAGGAATTGGGAAGGGTTAGAGAAATGGGCTCTGGCATCCCTTACTCATTCACCGAAACAAAACAGCACACATGTTGTTGAATCACGTTAGTCTTCTGTAAGGGGGTGGTCAGCACTGCCGCCAGACGAGCTACCCAAATGACTGCGAAACGCAGTATGCTCTGCCACTACCTTCCAGGTCCAGACCAGAGCCAAATTAGAAAAGTTCATTTTTTCAAAGTTGACCCTGCCGGAAATCGAACCCGGGAACCCTAGATAAGAGCGTTAAGGCAAACATCCTAAACCGCTCATCCAACGGGCTCGCCAAAATATAGTGGAGGTCATAATGCATCACTTCCGAATAATATAATATACAACGATGATATCTTTTACATTTTAGTAAAAAGTGGTACAAAGCAGTGAAAAAGAGATTCCCAAGATATGAGGCCGATGTTACACTTATGGGGAATGCCTTTGGAAACATACTACTGTCTATTCAATTAGGTAGTTCGATGATGATTTAATTCAAAAATATATTTCATTTTTATGTATAACGGAAACAAGTTTTCAAGATGAAAAAAAGGCTATATTTTCACACGGTAAGATAAAATATAAAATTCTAGAATGGCTGGTAATAGAATACTTATTTTCATATTGAATCTAACAAACAAACGTGTCTCATAATAGTCCGGTCAAAATAGACATTCAAGGTTCGTATAAAGCTGAAAATTGGTACGAATGCTGGAGACACCATAATTGCATCATCTACAATAATTTTTGTCCAGCCAATTTGATGATAAAACTTACCGTTTGGCTGAAAAATGCAAAAAACCCATTTTTGCGAACTTTTTTTTGCGCAACTGGATCGATGGGGACATTTCACAGTTCTCAACATTCGTACCGGAATTTTGGGTTATCAGCTTTATGCGAATTTTAGTTATTTTTTTTTAGCTAACTTGACCATAAACAATATACAGTAAAAGTACTCACTGACATTTGAACAATGATGAAATGAAAAAAAAAAAACAAAAAATATACTTCTATGACCTTAAATCAACTTGACAATCGAACCTTCCATATCAACAAGGTTGCGAACTCGCCGTCGCGTGCAGCACGTCGAGGGCGTTGCTCAGAGCTCGATAGTCCACCTCGTCGGCGCATCCGCGACGGTAGCCGAAGCACTTATACACCAGATCACGCTCGCGCGCAGACACCAACGCCAGCAGCCCGCGCTGGCACAGAGCCCGCTCGGCGGACACCCGCGGGATGGTGCCGCATCGTTCCCGATCCATGTCCTTGAAAACCTCCATTATGTTGGACAGTCGGTCGGGATGCTTGGCCAGTTTGCTCAGGGCGTTGGAGACGATATTCCTCTCCTCGAAGTTGAGGTAGTTGCGCGGCGAGTCGCGAGTGGGCACGTGCGGAATCGGCTCCACCAGCGGCGCCCTCTCCAGGGACCCCTGAGTGATCGCTTCCCCGAGCGCGTCCGAGAACCGCTGGTACTCGACGAACCGGCGGCGACCGGGCGCACAGAACACTTCCATGACGGTGTCCATCTCGAGCGGCGTGAGCGCCAGGCCGGAGGAGGCGAGGCCGCGGTAGAAGTCGGCGCGCGGTATCACCGATTCGTTGCGCGGGTCGAACTGCTTCAGAAATTGATTCGGCCGAACTCCTTCGCGGACCATCTGCACGCCAGTCAAGGAGTTCAAGTGGGAATTTAAAGAAACTCAAATTTGCAAAAAGTGTAACAATTTGAACCTGTTTGCCATAAATACGTAAATTTAATGAAATAACGAGGGCTAGTCCTAGTGGAGCAATTATAAAAATAATGTTTCACAACACAAAATGCTTAGATAATGTCGAGGCACACTTCTCTGTCGTAAACGATAAAATTCGTCTCGTAGATACACCTAACTATTTAGAGCGTTTGTAAATGTTGGTTATACGGTTTGAGGCTACATGTCGCTACCATTCTCGATTCATTTGAAATGGTTGATAATGAATCCCTTTCGTGGTGTAAAATATTAAAATGTCAATGTTATCACTATATCGTGCCGATAGTGTTCTCAAAAATAAAGAACTTCCAAAATTTCGACACAATTTTTCAGATTAATATTGATAAAGCTACAGGACAGGCGAAATCAAGCAGGGGTCATCATTACTGTTAAGATTGTGGGTTTGTATTTTTAAGTTGTTTTTTCTCCTTAAATAAATAAATATTTTAACCTTTCCCTTGATTTTAGCCAGTATGTGCACAATATCAGTCTCGAGCGGGTCGTGGCCGATCCGCCCGCGAGGAGACCGCGCGTGTGCTGGCGAAGGACCCGCGATCACGGCGCTCTCCACTGGCTTCTCTTCCAACTGTAACAAACACCATTTTGCCTGTCCACTATCCGTTTGCATCGAAACAGAGGTCGATCGGAACGAGTACCTCGTCCAGTAGACTGATGTAGTTGAACCCGCAGTCGTCCAGGTGGCGCGCCTCCAGTGCTCGCAGCGGCGCGGCATTCACCAGGATCCCGGTGCGCGCCAACACTCGTCGCAGCGCGGCCCGCGGCACGTGGCCGTTGCTCAATCTGCTCAACCGAGTGGTTAGGGTAACCGAAACCAAGAGTGGAAGTGAGCTCCACATGGAGTGGAAAGTTAGCTCTGCTCTGGACACGGCACGGCACACTGTGTGGCGGTAGTAGCCACCCTCTTACAGTATGTGTGCTGTTGTGTTTCTGTGAGTGAGTAAGGCATGCCAGAGCCCATTGCACTATCCCCTCCTAATCTCTTATCCTTAACCCTCGTCGGCAGCACATTCGCAGCACATGTGGCGTTGCTTGTGTCATAGGCGACGGAGACACTTACCATCGAGGCTGACGGCTTGTCTGTCGACCTTAACATAGGAAACTGTGCCGCGGTCATTACTCGTCGTGATCCCTGAAGGCCGGTCTGAGGTCGAGTGCGCGCTCCTTGCACATGGCCCTGATGCGCAGCAGTGCCGAGGTGGCGAGGTCGAGCTCCTCCGCGTTCTGACCGCCGCGTTCGTCGGCGGAGCCTCGGGCCGGTAACGCCAGCACAGCCTCCGCAGCCGCACCGGGCACCACCTCGGGGTGCTTCTCCAACTCTTTTATAGTGAACACTGTTGACCATGAACGATAGCGTGAGGACTTTTTCGGTCTATTCATATGAGAACCTTGTTAGCATCGACCAGATTTATAACATTGATACAAACTCGAGACCTACGTCGCTCCTGGCTTCGCGCGGATACATATCTACCAATTATATACACAAACCTTTCTCATTTACCGTTCTTTCAATTACTGATCACCGTACCATTTGTGGCAAAGTAGTGAAAGTTTTATTTGCAGCAAATTATCCAAAAGGATATACACCAGCATCATCTGCATGAATAATAGATCTTGAGTGGGAAGTGATTATAAATCTGTTGCGAGAGTAATCTACTGAATGAAACCTTGATCGCAGTCGTCCTCGAAGGTCCTCCAGCAGACGCGCTGAGGATCATTAGGGTCCAGGTAGTGTCGCATCACGCATTCCACCTCGTCCTGCGAGATGATGGCCCCCAAGCCGATGGCGTCCGCCGCTCGTCGAAACTGCTGCGGCGATATACGACCACAGTTCAGCGGATCGTAATCCTACACACGTCATGTATTTTAGTTGACGGCCTTTGTGCAAGTAGGAGCTTAGCTTGCGTTTATTGACATTCACCCTGAAGAACTCCGACACCCTGACGCGTCTCTGCAACACGTACTCCTGGACCCTAAGCATGATCTCGACGAGTCGTCGCGAGGGCCTCGGGGGCGCAAGGGCCGGATGGAACACATCAGAGACACCGAGCGGCGCAGTCGACAGTCCAGCCTCCACCTCCGGTCGCGACAGTTTCGGCGGCGTCGTGTCTATTACCACGTTTGGGTTCAAGTATTCCTGTCGCCAATTTTAGTCAATTATTATTTTTGAAAGTTTTCACAATTTTGCGGAGTCCGGCTTGGGATCAGTCTGCAGGAAGGTAGAATGTATCTTAAAACACTGAAGTAGTCTCTATTCCTTAGTAAGCACGTCGCATGCGATGGAACTGCTGGCTGAAGCAGTGGGCCAAGTCTTCTTCAGTGGTCGAACGCTTTCACTGCATCTTCAGGGTTCAAAAAGCGAATTTTATCATTTACTGTTGGGATAAATGGAAATCACACGGTGCCATTAGCATAAGAGAAGTTGTTTGATAATGTGTATAAAAATATATAATAAAATATCCAACGTTACGAAGACAATGAATACTAGACTATTTAAAAAGGAACTGCATCAATGGCTGAGTAGGGAAAACTTCTATAGTTTGAATCATTTTTTTGACATTAAGTAATTCGTACGTTTTTGTAGTCAATGTAATATATTAATCAAATTAAGTTAGTACATAAAACGAAAATTAGTAACTAATGCTTTTAACTTTGTGACATACATATTTGTCATTTTTTTATTTTACATTATTTTGCATACCGACACGGTTAAACATGTAAACTTACCATTAATTATTTATTATATTGACATCTGCCTGGTAATGTTTAATGCAAATAAAGTATTTGATTTGATTTGATTTGGGACTATAAGGAGGACCGCTGCGATTAATATTTGGGGTTTCGTACTGAAAAACTAAAATATTTAGTAGGACACGAGTTATTTATTTAATCAAAGTATTTGCTCTCGCTGTGTAACAGTTCTGCCATTAAATCGGAAGACTACTGCGTTAGTCCCACGTCGGAAGTCGTAGTCGAAAATTACTCTCATTTCGATTAAAAGCTGAATGTAAGAAAGAGTCTAAACGGTAATTTCCTATTAAGAATTCTACATCCGACGTCGACTATCTGAAGATGAGTAATCTGATTTTCTTTGAGACGCTGCACTTACCGCTCCGAGACCTTTCATCCCTTCCTTCTTGACTGCTTCTACGGCTTTGAGGAAATCTACGTAATCGATGGTGTACGAATCCTTGATGAACTTTTTCACCAACAAATTGAAATCTTCCGGCGAAAGGATGACGCCAAGGTAATTAAGGATTCGGGCGAAATGAGCAAAGGTGATGCGTCCGTCATTTTTAGCTACCTGCGAATGCAACGCGATGGGTGAGGACTTTGCAAAATACAGAAGACCGTATTAGTGCAAGATATTGACCAGTTCATAATCCTGGAAGTACGGTTTAAGCGGGATTTCCCTCTGCGCGATGGTGGCGAGAAGGCAACACAGCCGACGCATCTGCCACTGGTCGAGGGAGTGGCAGGCCGGTTCTGGAGGTGGAGGACAGGCCTCCAAGAGGCAATCTGCCGAAGTTTTGTCTCTTCCACCGGCATCTGTAAAAGTCTTTGTCACTATTGTTCTTATTCATTAAAAATGGTCTCCCAACCTTGTTTAGTATGACGGACGCCTATAGTGATCCCCTATAGCAGTCACTCGCCAACACCTAAAAATAAATCGATAAACTTTCTTAATATTTTTATTTGTTATATTTACTTAGGTATTTTACTTAGCAAATCATACAAAATTATTTGAAAATTATTTAAATTGAAAAATAATAATCTGTAATAGACAATACATTGCTTTATTTATATTATTATATTTGGTCCAAATAAATGGCGCTTAGCCGTAGGACGTCCACTGCTCTGACAAAGACCTCCAATTCTGCAAAAGGACTGGTCAGAAGCGGTCTGGATCCACTACCGACCCGCTACCCAGGTCGTATGTCCATGTGGGTGGACGTCTTACGCTGCGCTTGCCGGTCCGTGGCTTCTACTCGAGAACTATGTGTCGGTACTATGTGTCCACTACCACTTTCCGATTCGATCTCGCAATTTAACCCCGAGCATAGTTCTCTCCATAACTCGTTGTTACTTTGAGCTTTCTTAGGAGGGCCATAGTTAGATACCACGTTTCAGCGCCATAATATGTCATAACTCGCAACAAAGATTGGTTGAAAACTTTCGGTTTAAAGCACTGAGGAATTTTGGACGAGCCATCCGAGCTGGATTCGACGACCGACTTCCTTTCGACGATTTTTATTATTAAAATAAAATATTACCTTCACCGTGAATAACCTGGCAGAGCTGATGGTAGAGGATGCGACCGTCCTGCGCTCGGAAGTAGTCCGCCACTTGGGCGATCTCCGCATCGGAGAGACCGATCACGGAACGCAGCGGCCCGGCGAGGACAGACACGAACTTTGATTCTGTCAATTTGCAGTAAAAGCAATATTGAAAATTACTCGACAATAAAATATCTTAGTTGTGAAATAGGTAATACCGGATATGAGCGAGTTGCCCTCGGGGTCCAGAGGCCTGTAAAAGTCCCAGAGATTGAGGCCGACGCGGAAGGCGGCCGCACGGATTTTATTGCAGGTCTTCCAGACGTCGGCCAAGCGGATTATCTAAGAAGAAATCCTATTGCATTCTCAATTTCTGCTCTTTCGAATTCAACTAATCTAAATACTTTACCGTGTCATGCATCCTTAAAATTTATATAGTAGCCCAAGTCGAAAATTAGCGATACAAAGGAAGGAGGAATGTCTTCTCAACTTCTCGAAAGAAAATTAAACATTGTCATAAGATTTTGAAAAAAAAAAGAAAAGAAATGTTTGTTTTAATTTGTACGTGTAGAAATGACACATTAATTTGACAATATAGATTGAAATAAAAAAATAAAAAAGTATTTCTTGAAAGAGTTTGTATGACTAAGTAGTATTTTTTTATAAATACACCATACGTCTCTTTCATCAATCAATTATAGTCAATGGGAATTGGAGCCTAGAGCGTACGGTTACGACTACTTTTTACTTTTACTATGTTCGGTTAAGAGAAACCGTCACCTTCGCACGGCCCGCCGCCGAGTGTGCCGTCGAGCCCTTCGGCCTTTGAAACGAGCGATGAACGGCGTGCGCCAGGAGATCTCCTTCGCCAGGGAGGTGTAGTTTCCGGAGCGCATGTGCGCCGATGGCCAATGACGTCGGCGTCATCGATCGAGCCTCCCGCCGCCCGTCCGGCGCACCTCGTGCCACCTCGCGGCCAGACCGAACCTGCCGTTATGACCTGTCACATTTAAAGCGCGTGAACCTATGAACGTATTCCGAGAGGCGGCCGAGGACACGAGTTTAATGTCCGAGGTGAGGGGCACACGCGCTCATGTGCGGGCTAAGCTTTAGGACCAGGAACAGCCCTTCTCAGAAGACGTCACTCCGATGGGGCGACAGCTGCCAGGCCTGCGGAGCCCTAGTCGAACGGTCCTCGATCGTGCGCGAAACGAGTGAGGAGTGGATGGCTCCAGTGTGCATCGTGTAACGGTTCGATCGTGCTGCATTCGAGGCGGGTCGATTGATCAGTGCTCACACTGGGCGGCGGTGAGTGGCTTCGTAACGATGGCGGTATTGGTGTTACGTAAGATAAGAACGGATCTATTCGCTCAGGTACATCGAAAGCGCAAAGATGATCAACATCGCGGGTGTGATATCCATCATACTGTTCTACGTGCTCATCCTGGCCGTGGGCATATGGGCCGGCAGGAAGAAGCCGCCGGGGAATGACTCCGAAGAGGAGGTGATGTTGGCGGGCAGGTCGATAGGTCTCTTCGTCGGCATATTCACCATGACAGGTGAACCTACTTTTGATGCTTTACTTCAAACAATATTACTATTAAATGGTCACGAATTGACGACAAGCGATCACTTCTTAGTAATATTCACATTTATACAATTCTGTTGATGATTTATTTTGTGTATATTTGGGTGGATTCCTGGGTGATTTAGAGACACAATTGGACTCGGCAGGTGGCACTGCGATTGAGTTAAAACAAATGAAAATTAAAAGTTTGTTTTTATAAATACTATGATGATTTGTAGATATTTAATATTGCCCCCTTACTTAATGTGTCTTAATCTAGATAGTTTTTATGTAATTCTATGTAATTTATTGTGAATGTTGTGGACTCAGACCGACAGAAACTATAGACAGAGCCCCTACGAACAAAAACGTTTTAAAAAGTGAAGCCGGTTCGCTGAAGATGTGTGCGTAACCCTACGTCTCGTATAGTTTGTGTATGCAGTTAAAAATGTTATCCACTAACAGCTTTTATTCCAATTAATTTTTATAATATTTATTGAACAAAAAATATAGTCAGGTATATCAACTATTCGTGTCAGACTATAGAGCGTCCGTCACCCTATTGCAGAATCGTCTTCCTATTACCTGCCTCACTTAAGAGTGTGTATTGTTCCGCCTATAGTTTTTGTCGGTCTGAGGTTGTGGATATCTAAGTGAGCGACAAAGTATAGCCCTTGGCGTATGATAAATAAAATAAGTTATTATTTAGCCAGGATAGTTACGAGGGCGGGATGATAAGGAACTAGCCTAATAAGAAAACACAACTTTCCGTGATAAAATTAATTTTATTTTTCGACATAGTCTCCGTGAACGCACTTATTCCATCTTCGTTCTAAAGCAGTAATGCCTTCCATAAAATGATTTCTTTCGAGGCCTGCAAAATACTCCTCTACAGCGGCTATGACTTCATCATTTGTGGCAAATTTCTGTCCGCCCAAAAAAGTTTTGAACTTAGGGAATAAGTGGAAGTCTGGTGGGGCAGCAAATCATACTTCAATTCGTTGATTTTTGCCATAGCTTTAACACATGTGTGAACCCTAGCGTTGTCTTCGTGGAAGATGATTTTTTTTTCGCCAAACCTGGTCGTTTTTGCTGAATACATTGATGAAGCTTTATCTAGAAGATTAGCGTAGTATTCTCCATTAATTGTTTGACCTTTAGGAAGGTAATCTATCATCAAAAGACCCAAAAATCTGCATCCCAAAAGACGGAACCCATCACTTTTCCAGCCGACTTTACAGCCTTGGCTTTTTTTGGAGCCGGGCATTCCGATTGAGTCCACTGTTTTGATTTAATTTTTTTATTCTGGCGTGTAATGATGATCCAATGTTTCATCTGTTGTTACAAATCGACGTAAAAAATCGGCCTTATTACTCTGAAAAGGGTCCAGACATTCTTTTGAGTTTTGCACCCGATTTCTTTTTTGATCGTGCGTAAGCAATCGCGGCACCCAACGGGCCGATAACTTTTTCATATTTAATTCCTCACTTAGGATATGATGTACCCGTTCTTTTGAGATACCTGTAGTGTCGGCTATTTCAGATAACTTCAATCGTCGATCTGCTAAAACCATATCATGTACTTTCACGACCATTTCCGGAGTCGTGACGCTTTTTGGACGTCCGGGGCGGGCTTCATCTTGAACACATGTACGACCGCGTTTAAACTCAGCCACCCAGTTTTTTACTGTGGCATAAGAAGGAGCACATTCACCCAAAACATTCTTTAACTCGTCATAGATATCTTTCCCCTTCATGCCCTTCATATGAAGAAACTTTATCACCGCTCTTTGTTCAATTTTATCCATTTTGAAAACAGTTAACGAAATATATTTTCAAATGACAAAAAATCAATAAAATTTTCACGCTACCAAATTCAAATTTAGAACACAGGTTGCCAGAGATACGAATTTAAAAATAACGTATATATTTTTTAATTTTAACTTTTTAATTAGCAGTGGCTAGTTACTTTTCATCCTGCCTACGTAAAATAGGTGCGAGGAGCAGTCCGGCCCGCAGGGGAGTCCGTCGAAAATCAACTGTATTTTAATATTAGACAATTTTAAGAAAAATAGTACATAAATAAGTTTAACTTAAGAAAGAAAAGAAAGACAATGTCATGGTGCTGCAATAAGTCCATTGGTCAGTGGGTGTGCATGGTTTCGCCTCTTGACCGTTGAGTGACTACGATGCATAGTAACCGTTTATAACTTAGAAATTTGACAGGGAACGTAGTGTGCCAACGACGGATATTAGGATGAGCGTGTGATGTTGCAGCGACGTGGGTCGGAGGCGGCTACATCAACGGCACCGCCGAAGCCATCTATACTTCCGGGCTGGTGTGGTGCCAAGCCCCGTTCGGGTACGCGCTGTCTCTCGTCTTCGGAGGAATATTCTTCGCGAACCCTATGCGCAAGCAGGGCTACGTGACCATGTTGGACCCGCTGCAGGACTCGTTCGGCAGCCGAATGGGCGGGCTACTCTTTTTGCCAGCGCTCTGTGGAGAGGTGTTCTGGGCTGCTGGAATCCTTGCGGCTCTGGGTAAGAACTGCCAACTATAGAAATTAACAATGAAAATACTATAAACTATATTACCTATTGAAAATGGCGCTATTCATTTTTTTAATATTATTTGTGCTCAAGATTATAATAATTATAAGATTGCATTAATGTACCCTACAAAATGTAACAATTTTCAAGTTTTTGTTTCCAATATCATTTTTTTTTCGGGCTTATCTCCGAAACGAATGGACCGATTTTGACGAGACATTCACTTCATCAGAGCAGAATTGAAATCTTTTATACTATAAGTTTTGAGTTGTTATGTGCGAGCGAGTCGCAGGCAACTTATAACTGTAATTGGAATAATTTTGGTGTATGACTACGCGTTGTTAGTCAAAGAATTATTCATTTTATTTTATTTTTATTTTAATGAATACAAAGTCACACAGCACTTATTATCAACTAATAAAATACAAGTAAATACATAAATATGTATGATTTAAATCTTAATGCCAATAACGGACTTCTTTTTTATCTTAAAAATAGATATGAACATGATCTTAATTAAAAACATTAAATAAAAATATTAAGAAGAGACGTATGTGTATGTGTATAATGCATAGTGTGCATGTGTGTGTGTGTGTGAGGTGTGTAGGTGAGAAATACTGTTATTACCTATACTGTTTTATCATTATACCACAATACAGTTATTATGGTATATAGAACGATTATTTATACATCGACATTCGGATTTTCATTGTTGATAACTTTTATTAGCTCATTCCTAAATACTGCCTTTTTAGAGTTGAATAAATCTAAAGATGCATATCTCTTATTATAATTTCTGTGCGTTCTGCAAACTATAGAATTTTGGGCATAATTAGTATATGACGTAGGGACATGGAATAAAGGGGTGTGTCTTGTTCTAACAGCAGGAGCACGCAGCTGGAGGAAAAGAGTAGTCAGTTCAGGGCTATCAATAACTCCGTTGCAGACATTGTATAAAAATAGCATATCCAGAAGGGAGCGTCTATTTTCAAGTGTCATTAGGCCATGAAACAAATTAGATTCAGTGTTGCTTACGCACCTGTGACGTTTCTTGTAGTTAAGGTGTTTTAAAAATTTAACCTGCACTTGTTCAATACTTTGCACATGTGTCTTGTACTGGGGATTCCATATATTACTGCAGTATTCCAAGTTGCCTCTGACATAAGCATAGTACAAGACCTTTAAACATTCTGTATCCGAGAAAGCTTGACACGTGCGTAGAATAAATCCCAAGTTTTTAAATGCTTTGTTAACAATTAAAGCAATATGTTCGGAAAATGTTAATTTAGTGTCCAATAAAATGCCTAAATCCTTAACTAATTTAATTTCATTAATTTTTGAATCATTAATTTTATATGTAAATGATAATTTGTTAATTTTACGAGTGAAAGTAATATGAGCACATTTATTCACATTAATACTTATTAAATTACGTTTGTAGTAGCTTTCAAGTCGAAGCAGGTCTTCCTGTAGATTTTCACAGTCTGATTCACTCTTGATTATATTATAAATCTTAGTATCTAAATATGTTTTATGTCACATAAGTTTTATTTCACGGGAATAATATTTCCAGTTTAATTCCTCTAATGGAAACACTTGCGGTCGTATAAATATACAATGTCGGTATCAGCCCGCTTTTACCTCTGCCCTTATCAATCAAACCCTGTTCGGTTTGACTCGCCTAAATCGTAACCGCACACGTGCGGTCACATTTCAAAGCCGTTTTGGGCGTTTTCGATTATGCGATCTGCCTCTATATTCAAAAATAACACTTCAACTTACCTGAAGATAGGAGTCTCTTCTCCTATGTCTATTAATTAGACAGCAAAATACTCGTTCATTCATTTTAATTATCTCTTTAAAGGATAATATACATTAATATATTATTGGCAAAAAGTTATGAAATGACTAAAAGTTACGTTATTACGTATCATCTGAAAATTGAGCAGACATTCCCTTGACAACTTTAAATTTGGTTCACACGTGATTTTTATTTTATTCGAATTGAATTCGCTGAATTACTTAAAATAATAAAGCAATCTTATCAATTTTAGTAAAGAAATATTTTCAGTTAGACAAAAGTACTGATAATTCCATCGGTGGGTGGCTACAATCGCCTGAGACACACGCAAGACCGGGGGGTGCAGGTACGCTCCTTCCTTGCAGGGCTTTAACAGTTCCGTCGTTTGGCAGGCGCGACTCTCGCTGTGATCATAGACATGGATCACCGCACGTCCGTCATCTTCAGCGCGTGCGTCGCGGTGTTCTACACGCTGTTCGGAGGCCTCTACTCCGTGGCGTACACGGACGTCATCCAATTGTTCTGCATCTTCATCGGCCTCTGGATGTGTATCCCGTTCGCCTGGGCCAATCCGCACGTCAAGCCTCTCAGTTCCATGGAAGTTGACTGGATTGGAAAAGTCGATCCGGAATATTATTGGTTCTACTTGGACTATGGACTTCTGCTCATCTTCGGAGGTATTCCGTGGCAGGTGAGTTTAGCTAAGAGATAAGCTTCGATACATCACAAGCTTCACTCGTCACTGAAACTAATCCACGAAACAGGTGTACTTCCAACGCGTACTCAGCAGCAAGACGGCGGGACGAGCTCAAGTGCTGTCGTACGTGGCCGCCTTCGGGTGTATAATCATGGCTTTACCGCCGGTTCTGATCGGAGCCATCGCGAAGGGTACAGGTCAGTCCGCACTAGTGGTTCTGCCGATCCACCAATCATTACGTTCTTGGTTATTGTATTTGCTCCGTTTTGCTAATAGCGTGGAACGAGACGGACTTCAAAGGCGATTTGACTCCCGACGGCGAATTGACCTCCGATCAGACATCCATGATTCTGCCACTCGTCCTACAGCATCTCACGCCGGACTTCGTCTCGTTTTTCGGACTGGGAGCCGTGTCTGCGGCCGTCATGTCGTCCGCCGACTCCAGCGTCTTGAGCGCTTCTTCGATGTTTGCAAGGTTTGATTTTTTTTGCTTTCGAAATTTCCGATGAATTTGATTCGCATCAGAAATTAAACTAACGTGTAACCTTTCGCTTTCCCGTGTAGAAACGTGTACAAGTTGATATTCCGTCAAAACGCATCCGAGATGGAGATCATCTGGGTGATGAGAGTATCGATCCTGGTGGTGGGCGTTCTGTCAACGGTGATGGCGCTCACAATACCATCCATTTATGGATTGTGGTAAGTATCATCTATTTCGCAACGGCCGAAAGTGTCGTTCTCCGAGGAGTGAGGACGCACGCACGCACTATTGAGAATGAGGTTTATGTTGATGTGATTATATTGTGACGGCAACTCGGCGTGCAATTATAGGAGCGGATGAGTGATGGTTTGCCAAAACGCGTGCATTCATGGCGATGTCGAAACCGTTGGATCCGTTGCGGCAACGGCCATAAACAGTAAACACGTCATGTTCTGTCACATCTATTGCACTATATTGTGAATATTAATTATAATCATCTTCTATATAAAAGATTATAAGATGTGATGCCGCTGCTTAGTTTTTTATAATTAATTTCCGTGGAATTGGTTGTCCTCTTTGAAAACGGTATAGTAGTTTAGCGATTTCATATAATATCTTAGGTTTAGGTACCTTTAATTTAATATCGCTGTAAATTACAATAATCGTTTATCCTAATTGTTTAAATGGTTTCAGAGTTATATTTGAAATTGAGAGATTTCTACAAATTTGCCTTGTCGATCTTTTTTCCAACTTGTCTTTCTATAGGTTAGGAATTGCGTTCCTGCTGGTCACAGGCATCTCTCTGTGTTAGTTCAGGACTCGTTTTCAAATATCATATTATTTCTTTTCCCTCGAATGTTAGAGAAAGTCACCATTACTTCTGGTCCACACATAAAGGCCAAAATCATTAATTTTTGACCGCAATTATCTGTGTATCAGCAGCCGAGTTACCTAAATTACTCAATCGATGGATTCTAGTTTCAGTTGCTACATTTGTCATCGTTAAGCGTCCCTAAACACGCAATGTTGTTTTTGGAATGTACTTTAACGCAATTAAATCGATAATAGCTTTTCGGTGAGGCTTCCCTTTATATACGTGATATTTCATATTTTTTATGATAAATGTCAGCAGATAGTTCCAAAATCCACTTGGTGGTAGTTATAAACGACGGTCCTTTATTTAACGAGATAAAAGATAAGGAACACAACGGCAGAAGTGCTGTTATTAAACGGTGCTTTTCTAAATCAACTGTAAAAATAACCAAAGCAGTTAATTTGAGTTTTGAGTGACGTTGTAACCGATATTATTAGAATGGGATGATTAGTTTTGGGTGAACGGAGCAGGTGCGTCGTTTGTGTGGCACGATTTGAACTAAATATTCGCGAGAGCGTCGAGGCCGATCGCTTGCAATCGATTTAACGGCGTGAACGGCCTCTTCTCATCCAGGAGCAACGTTCGAACTCTCTGTCAAAACCAAATTTACGAACTAGAATAGACTTTTTTTAACTAAGCCTTAAACGGATTTTTTTATATATTAAAAGCGGCAGACAGGCTGACGGTCTACTTGTGGTAGGTGGCTACCGTCGTTTATGAGTAATGCCACAAGTGCTGCAAGTGCGCTGCCGACCATAGTAGGATTAAGGATAAAGGATCGGATAGGAAAATAGGCTCAATATTACACAAAATAGTACTGAGCCAAAAATCAATATGATCACACTTTGCAACCATGAATATCGTAAAACAGTAATTTTTGTGTGAATTTAAATTTTGTTGAAAAATTCAACAATTCAAATTAATATCAATATATTTCTAAAATGCCATTGTAAAACCTTTGTTCCGTAAAAGTGAGTGAAATGTGAATCTCGTAGAGGTAAGTGTTCGACACAAGTACTTACCTACTAAAATAACTTACCATCGAAATATGTCAACTTATATCTTCTTTTCTGCGAAAAACAAGGTAAGCGTCCCCAAAAATAATCTTCAAGGTCTGTCTCAAGAAGTTCGATTCGATTCGGGTCGGTGTCAAATGCTAATAGACAGAGACGAGATTGCTTCGATAGGTTCTCCTAAAATTAAGTCTCATACTTTACTGATATGATTGCCATTAAACCTGAAATTGGATCAAAGTTTGGACGGTCTTCAACCATTTCTTTTGAATATATTCTATGACTAGCTGAGCCCGCAACTTCGTACGCGTGGTATTCGGAATAAAACTTTTTTGTTTGTAAACCGATTGGAACGAAACAAAGATTACATGTTACGGGAAGCTTGCTACAATACATCAGTGAAAATCGCATTCAAATCGTTTAAGCCGTTTCCGAGATTAGCGTGCACAAACGTACAGACAAACAGACAAAAATTCTAAAAACTATTTTTTTGATCTCGGTAACATAAGTACAACGTGTACAAATTGTTGAACTCTACTTAATATGACTATGATCATATAGATCTGAGGTCTATATGATCATAGCTAAAATTGCTATTTTTAACTTTATTAAACTTTCAATCATTCTCGCTTTACTAAAGTACTACGATATAGTTAACTAAAATTTCAACCAATTCAACATAAGTAATAGTTATTTTATCGCATTTTTATCAAAAAAAATTTTGGACGTGGTGCTTTAAATTTACATAACTTTTTGTTTGTAAACCGATTGGAATAAAACAAACGCTAAATGTTATGGGGAGCTTGCTGAAATAAATCAGTGAAAACCGCATTCAAATCGGATAAGCAGTTTCTGAGATTAGCGCGAACAAACGCACAGACAAACAGACAAACCCAGAAAAATTCTGAAAACTACTTTTTTGACTTCTGTGACATAAGTACAACGTGTATAAATTGTTTTTTTTTTTGAAAAAAATGTTCAAAGTACAAACAGGGCTTGTTTACGATTTCAGCGCTCTTGCGATTCCCTGTAGCGTAGTAGCCATTTTTATATTTATCTTTATATTTTATATTTATTATTATTTATATATTATATTATTATATATTATAAACGATCAGAAAATGTTATCCGTTTAAATGAGAACCGATTACGTAATGTCGTTCAAACGTTATAATATTACAAACAAGGATTCTGTTGTCGTTCAGTGAATCTCATGAGACGAAATACTCAAGAAAAGACTTCAGGTCTGACCTAATTTTAGAGTTCAATCGATTGTGAAGCGTTCATCGTCAAGGTCGTCCTCGTGTGGCATCCTATCGTGGCAGCCTGTCTGATGTCGATACTTGCGCTTGTTTAGGTCGATGTGCTCGGACTTGGTCTACGTGATACTTTTCCCGCAACTGCTGATGGTGGTCCACTTCAAGAGGCACTGCAACACTTACGGCTCGCTTTCGGCGTACATCGTGGCGCTGTTGGTGCGTCTGTCGGGAGGCGAGAAGCTGTTGGGCTTGCCGGCGTTAATACACTACCCCGGCTGGGACGCAGAGAACGAAGTGCAGCTCTTCCCCTTCAGGACGATGGCGATGGTTCTGTCACTCTTCACTCTCGCATTTATATCTTGGTTATCGGTGTAAGTATTACATTAAAGACCTACCCTGCCCACCTCCCACTGCTGGCATTCGCCCCTGCAAAACGATTGGCGTATATCGAGAGCTCTGTGCTGATATAATGATGATGTAGACTAATATATAGCCTTTTAGTAAATAAAGCACGATTAAGTAGGTCGGAACTGTTCAAGTGTTCACTGATTTGGTTTCGAGATGATTATGTTACACAACTTGGGATCGATTAAATTAATTTATTCGCTGGTGTTTGAAAGAGACAGTTACAAGACGGCGGTAAGAACGCAGGGGCGCAGGACATAGTTTAATTGAGTTTTAACGACTGTTTAATAATAAGGGAGTGTGGAGCTCGTCGCATATTATATTAGCTAATAACTGGTAGTTAGCGCCACACAAGCGACTAGTATATCGTCACTATAAGGCCACAAGGCGACCATTTTCATTCCCATGGGGTTCTAATTGTCACTCACAATGTATACCTGAAATAGAAAATATTTCGGATGTTTGTGGATCAACTACCGCGGGTAGAAACGATTCCCAAGCGAGGAGGTCGCCAGGAGATGCTATTCGGTTCATAGTTGAAGGAGGCCAACTCATAGTTCGTAATAAGATGGGTTGTATCGTGACAGGTACCTATTCAACGCCGGCTACTTGAGCCCCGAGTCCGACTACTTCAACTGCGTGGTGAACATTCCCGAGGACATCAGGCGCGTGGACGAGCCCTCGGAGGCCGGCGAGCAGATGTCGGTGCTGGGCGGCGTTCCGGGCAGGCTGTACGGCGCGGCCTCCACTCTCGTCGGCTCCGACGAAAAATCGGGTCGCATCAATCCAGCTCTCGAACCGGACGACGACGATCTCGACGACCCGAACGACGGACCCACCCCGCTCTTCGGAACCAGCAACGCCCCCCCGCCCGTGCAGCCCCTAGGCAAGCAGACGGCTTTCTGAGACGACCTCAATTTCTACGAGTGAGCTGACGTATACATATTTGGACGCCTACATCGAAACTCGAGCTGCGGATCGAAGAGACCGCAGACCATAGAGTATCGAATGGATGTTATAATTAAGTCGTAGATTCTTAATGGGATTATTATCATAGTGAAACTCATACATATCAAAAAGTGAACTTTAACTCGTTTAGAAGAGAATTTACAATATATTGATGGAGATTCCTTATTTAAGTCAATTAATGTATAGAAACGTTGAATCACGTCTTGTGTGACTCGCATAATAAGTGTAACCGACTAAAGGTGACATATCGCTTCAAAAGCAAACTTAGTTTTAACTTTATTAGCTTGCTGTTATTGTGTCCGCGAAGTGTAACAAACTTAGACCAGGACGCATCGAAGGTAGCCGTTTTCGCTTGTAGCTCGCATTTACAAATATGTTATTTACACTATAATTTTATACAATCTAAAGCTCATCGATCGGCACAAGGTTTTACGAGAGCATATGCGAGTATATTCTAAAATATATTATCACAAATAAAGTTTATATCCATTCGAATGAAATGTTTGTCAAACATTTTTGACAAATATTTGCTTCTACATCTGAAATAAATATATAACTAATAAAGATTTAGCTTATCGTTACGATTAGCTCGAGAAGCATTGCAACGTAACGCGGCCCTAATCCTTAAGTATTACTTAAAGTTAATGGATATGTACAGTAGTGGACACAAAATTATAACTTAAAAATAGTAAAAAATATTCTTATTTTGATATTATTTTATAAAGGTTTAACTTTAAGTTACACTTGAAAGTTGTAATTTCTTTATAATTTTTATAGTATACACTCTACGCTTAGTCGTAAAAGTAAAATGTAAGTTAGCGTTTGAACTGTGTCGAGACATATGTTGTTATTGAATTAATGTGATATAGAAGAGACCCTTCGCTAAGACTTCACTCACCGAATACATATCAAACATATTATACGTACCTATATAAGGTTATATGATGTTGTATAAAAGTTAATTTGAATAAATAAATAATACATATCAAACTTTGTAAGAGTACCTAGTACATAGGCGTTCGTTGTTGTTTCTTCGACGTATTTATCTAATATTTTTGCCTAAGTGTGACCATTTTGTGGCGTTTTGCAAAAATATTGGAAATGTCTCCTGTTAGCTAGTAGATTACTATTGACTTATTTCTAGTTCTTGTTGAATATTTGAAGAAAAAAGTTTAAAAAAAAATATATATGTGTACCGTTGTGAGTTCTGCGGCTGTATCGTGTGGCCGAATAAAATATAGTATGTTCATGGGACCTTTTCATTTCCCCATATTTGTGCATTCACAGAGGAAATATTCAAATCTTGAGAGTTATCTTGAGATAGTTTTTTAATTTGTATCGTGGCTAAATATATATAGAGCGGGAACCACGACAACGAGCAACAACACAGATGCTGCAAGTGGTCAACGGAAAATGAGCTCCATTACTCACTCACTGTTTTCTGTAAAAGGGTGATTACTGCCGCCATGACGAACGAACTGTGCCCATCTAGACCAGTCCCAACAAAGTTCATTTCCAAAGTTAGCCTTGTCGAGAATCGAACTCGGGCTCGCCGACACAGAGCATTAAGGCCAAACACCTTAACCACTCGACCAATGGGCTAGACTAGTTATTGTTTTATCATTACAAGTAGAAATTGGACAAAAATAAAAAGCAGTTTTAAGTAATTTTATTGAACTTTATAAGTGACAAATTATATTTGAATTTATTTTGTAATTATATCCTTTAAAATAAACCTACAAAAGACAAAATATATGTTACGTTATGTTTACCTTTGGCAGTTATGACAGGAGTATCTTGTGAAGCTGGAGTTAATGATTTATAGGTTTTAGGTCGGGAGTTCTTGTTGGCCATTCCGATCGACGCAACTTGAGCTCCTCCATACAGGCGGATACTTCAGCTGCACAATGAAGACGAGCATATAATCCATAAAAATAGACCTGCCTTCCATAGCAATCAATGCGGATTGCACAGCGGCACAAAAAATTCCGAGTTATAGTTTGTCATAACATTTGTCATGAAATTAAAAATAATAAAATTGTAATGTTCATTATTAGTGGAGTGCGCGTAATTGACATTTTGACCATAAACAATCCATTTCCACGCGTCTCGTCAGCGAGATTGTTTGCTCCATTATTAGTCTAGTTCACAAGTTCTAATTGGTGTTACGAGTAATTCCTGATAAAGCTCCTAAAGTATCTGCGTTAGCTCATTGGATTCGGATGATGTCTAAAAAATGTCAATTGCACAATTAAAAGACATTTAAGTGTCTAATAACTCAAAGTATAAGCGATAAAGAAAATCAACAGCATGTTTAGCAAGTGACGTGAACACGTTCAGGAGTGCGACCTGTGTGATATTCGACTTATCACATCCTGGGGCATTCGTTTAAATAGCTCGCATCCATTAACTTCTGAGCCAGTACTTTTGCTATTGTATACCTAACTATTTCTTCGCTGACAGTAAGCATTTTCAAGTCTTTATGTAGTTACTCATCGGTCACATACCATGGTGCATTTGTAATTAAGCGTAGCATATTGTTCTGAAATCTTTGAATAATTTCAATGTTTGAATGGGATGCTGTATGCCTTAGATCCACACAGGCTTAAGAGTAGCTTTATAAAGCAGGGGCTTGTTCTCCAATGATAGGTAGGACGTTCTGCCTATGAGCCAGTAAAGCTTTCTGAGTTGAAGGCTGAGTTGTTTTCTCTTGGTAAAGTCGAACGTTTCTCAAGGTGTACTCCCAGGTATCTCATACTTTCGGCACGAGGAATTTCGACATTATAATTTCGAAAAAATTAAATAACTTTTTTATAGTATTAAATATAATTTAAAAATATGAATAGATTATAGTGTATTCCTAACTTTTAAAAAGTACTTTGGTTTACAGTCTGAAAAGAAAATCATTGACTTCTTTTAAAGTCTTCTTCTTCTAGAAGTAAGTGAGTAAGTAAGTGGTGGCAGGGCACACTGCGTTTCGCAGTCGTTTGGGCAGCCCGTCTGGCGGCAGTAACCACCCCCTTACAGAAGACCACCGTGAAATAACAGCACGTGTGCTGTTGTGTTTCGGTGAGTGAAGTAAGGGATGCCAGAGCCCATTTCCCTATCCCTTCCCAATTCCTTATCCTTAATCCTATTGTAGTCGGCAGCGTACTTGCAGCAGCTTTGACGTTGCTTGTGTTATAGGTGCCGGTAGCCACTTACCATCAAGTGGACCGTTAGCCTGTCTGCCGATCTTAACATAAAAAAAAGTTTCAGAGATATTAGATATGCGAAACCTTTTTAAACGATTGCAGATTTTTCAATAGAGAGAAGTAAGAAAAAAACAAGAGTTATTTACAAAATATTTAATTTATACAAAATGTAGGTATGTTTGTACTTAAACTAATTTTTTGTACATTCCTTTAATACAATTAAATAATACTTTTCGAGTTGTAGCGACCATCATTAATGACTAAATAAATAGAGAGAGAAACGTTCAACCTGGAATGCCGTATCCAGATGAAACGCACGACACTATAGCTTTGTGTTTCGCGAGTTCTGACGCTTTTTCGCGCAAAAATCGTGACGGCAGGCTGTGGTTGGGAAGAGTCAGAAGAGCAGGAGTCTCGAAGACAGTTTAGTATACGTAACCGCCGTTGGAGTCGTAATTCTGACCAATAGTAGCGGGCACTCCGCCAAAACCGCCGGATCCGTGTCCGCCTGACGAGAAACCACCCGAACCGCCCGATGAGTATCCGCCGGAACCGCCAGCGGAATAACCGCCAGAGGAGCCGCCAGAAGAAAAGCCGCCGCCGCTAGGAGCGCCGTAACTGCTCGAAGGTGCGGGGGCGCCATACGAGCTAGACGGAGAGGGAGCACCGTAGCTGCTGGAAGGAGCTGACGGGGCCCCGTAGCTCGATGACGGAGCGCTGCTTCCGAAGCTGCCGCTTCCGAAGCTGCTGCCTCCACCGAAACCGCTTCCGCCGAACGATGACGATCCGCCGAAAGAGGACGATGGAGCACCATAGGATGAAGACGGTGTTCCGTAGGAGGACGACGGGGCTGGAGCTCCATATGAACTCGACGGAGCTGGTGCACCGTAAGAGCTAGACGGAGCTGGAGCTCCGTAGGAGTTCGATGGAGCTGGTGCACCATATGAACTGGAAGGTTTGGGGGCACCGTAGCTGTTTGAAGGTCGAGGTGCGCTGTAGGTTTTCGACGGGCCAGTCGGAATTCCATAGCTCGTGGCCGGAGGTCTAGCTGGGGCTCCATAAGAGCTGGATGGACGTGGAGCGGGCGCTCCATACGAGCTAGATGGCGCTGGGGCACCATACGAGCTAGATGGCGCTGGGGCGCCATACGAGCTGGACGGGGCTGGGGCACCATACGAGCTGGATGGAGCCGGGGCACCATACGAGCTGGACGGGGCCGGAGCGCCATAACTCGAGGACGGAGCGGGAGCACCGTAGCTCGAAGAAGGTGCACCATAACTGCTGGATGGTCTCGGTGCTCCGTAACTTGAAGAAGGTCTGGGTGCTCCGTAGCTACTAGAAGGACGAGGAGCTCCGTATGATGATGAAGGTCTCGAAGGTGGAAGATAGGAGTTGCTCAGTGGCGCTGAAATAAACAAACATGGGCGTCATTATCTGGGTGAAGTTGTAACTGTCTGCCAGTCTACAAGAATGATGATGATGAACGTGTATAGTTTAAATTTCAACAGAATTCAAGGTTCGCCTAAATAACTTTTTCATGATTTTATCTGGAACCTAATACTATAGACGACTAAAAACGAAAGGAAATTTGACAATAGCAATGAATGAACAGTTATATAATGATTCGGAAGGGGTCACGTTCGCGCACGAAGAACGCGAGGCAGTCGGAGGCGACGCAATAGCAATACTCTTACTTTTTATGTGACATTGTTCAATAATTATTCAATAGGTTATGAAAATTTAACTAATAGCAAACATTTCCACCGAGTTACGTCAACGGTCGACCTCCGTGTGTCCAGAAGGCAAATAATTATTGTGTGTCGAAATGTGTCGAGTGTATAAGTAAATCTACTGACCATCTCGCTTGTAATGTTTGCGAGGAGCCTCCGCGGCGACCGCGGACACCACGGACGCCACCACCACTATCGGCACCAGCTGAAACAAAGCGGATTACATCTCACTCGTACAAGCAGAAGAACACAGAAATTATTAATTATTCCTTGTGTTATAAGTGACGATAGCCACTTATAACACTTGCGATCTTAACATAAACACACACATAATAGGTACACATATAGATATTACTTAAATCGATTCGTTCTGATATTTCCTTATTTAACTTTCATTTCCAGTACAAATACTGATGTTCGCAGTTATCTATAAATAAATTTAAAGTTTATATTAAGAAAACCCTATGCAAAAAGGGATATTATAAAATATAGGATTATACAATTGACGAACATCCTTATTGCGTTAAATTATAATATTACAATGTTATATGAATTGCTAAATTTTGTTATAATGATTTATGAAAAGAGCAATTAGGGGGTTTCTTGCCGAGTTCTTCCCCCCATTCTGTGACAATTTATAATTATATAAAAAGAGAAATATTTGACGAAGACAAATGTTTGTAAAAAAACTTACATCCAATAAATGATTTATTATTATTATACCTGAGACGAGCAAGCCAAAAGTTAAAATACTTAATTACGAGGGAGAACCACTTTTTAATAAATTGGCTTCAGAATAAGAAAATCATTTGGAAAGTTCAAATCTAAGTTTTCAAGGTATGTTTCTATTTTCGTATATATACTTTGGCTTTATTAGGCTCTATGATTAAAGATAAAGCGAGCAGAGGCTAATTGTTTATTAGTACGGGTTGAAGACGACTCGGAATCGCCACCTTGACCGTGTCACAGTTTCACAACCGAGAGACTTATTAGTGAATCGTCTCTCGGCTAATGCACGTGCATTAGCCGGCTAACGACTCTCAGTTACGCCATAACTTCGTCATTTGCCCACCACAGGCAAATGGGTAACCGAGTTGGGGTACCTACTCCGTACGCATTTACGAAACACATTTTTACATGGCCCAAGGTAATGTTGTGGCGTGATGGATGTAATCAAAGCCAACATTATCCTTCGCCGGTAAATGATCGTCGAAATGGATGCATGGAGGCTTACGGTGTCGTTGTTGCGTTTGGTAAATAAGTTTACATTTAAGTAAATGGACGCTTAAATTAAAATGAAAATCACGCAGCCATAAACAGATCAGACGGATGGACAGAGAAATTCTTTAATTTATGCCCTTATCTACACGAGGAATCTGCTTGTGGAGTCTGAGTGCGTCCACTGGCGTCATTTGAACGCGTGTTATGTACACTTTCGCGGATCTGTACGATCTTATCGTAATCAACTCGTTTAACTTTTGGAAGAGTTTCAACTTTATTATTTTTATTTGTATTTATTCTGTATTACTATTTCAACTTATATAGACGTTGATAAGAACCTAAATAAAAGCCCGATTTTTGGCCCGGCGCGGCGGCCATCTTTATCTTCTTTATCTTTCACAGAGACATTGTGTGAATCGTCGTCAAGTGCCATGAAACGATTACTTCATCTTATGATCTTTGATTCCATTTTTTTAAACTAAATTAGTAATAAAGATCCCAGGAACAAATAACCTTACTAAAGGTTTAAAAATGTTGTGTTACTAAAATATTTTAAAATGTTTGTGTTGTGTTCTCGCAATAAAAACTTTTTAAAATAACTACAATAACTACACGATATTAAAAAAAATGTATGATCCCAAAAAATTGACAATACGAGGTAAGTATATATTTTTTATTTTTTATATCCTCTGACTTATAATAAAAGTGATATTAAAAGTAAATGGTAAAAGTATTGAAATAAACAAAATTAAAATTGATAATGTTTTTATACAAATTCCGTAAACATTTCCGAACAATTGAACAACTTTTTTATTAATGAAATAGATGATATCGAGGTGAACTTTACAAAGTCATGTCAAATGTCATGAACAGATTATCTAATAATGAGAATAGCATATTTATAACACCTGTCAACGAAAATGATATCTAAAAGATAATGACATACCGGTTTAACTGGATATGACTCCATTAAGACTATGGTCTTAAAAAAAGTGTCTATCAATTAGTGGACCCGCTAACTCATATAATTATTTTTTACTGAAGGTGTTTTTCCTACGCGTAGGTATCAAATATCATTGTTAGGACCTTTGTAATATGAACAATTACAGACCTCTAATTCCAGTTGTATACAAATTTTGTATACATAGTAAAAATACTATGTTTGATACATTATACAGTTTTCTAATCACCCACAATACTCTTAAAGAGGAGCAGTTTGTCACTTGAAACATGCAATGAAAGCAATGGAGGATGACAAAAGCGGTCAAACATTCCGAGCAGACGTTACTGCTGTCAAGGAAATGCGAGATATAACATAAAAAAGCCACTGTAGGTCTAATGAGCCGAAATATGGGACCATTGGCCTTGTAAACAGGATTGAGGTAAATCGGTGTGCTATGGAGGGGGCAATGCTCGAGGTTTCTCTACGTGCCAAAATTCGAGGCGATCGGCAGCTACTTGCTGACACAGGTCACATCTCTTAGTTCAAGCGAGTCTAGATAAGGTGTTGACAAAGCTTCGGGGAAGGGGGTCAGTTTTAGTCAAGTATGGATGTCTACTAGCAGCAGGGGCGGATCCAGGATTTCATTTTGGGGGGGGGGGGGGCATTCTGACAAAGTTCGGAGTTAGGGTTAATATCACAAGTAATTTTTTTGTGTATTTTTTTTACTAGTTGAGATGCATTATGGTTGTATTGCAAATACTTTTAACCCGCGTAATCACGTATTTGAACTGTCTCAAATGTCTGACATGAATTATGAAACTTTCGATAACTTTGATTGATATGAATTATATTATTCTATATTCAGTTCATATATGAATTGAATTGTACTTGAATTGAATTGAAAAGTTAAGTCAAAAATATGGAATTCCAGGGTCTTTTGGGGGGGGGGGGGGCGGCATGGCCCCCATGGCCCCCCCCCCCTATATCCGCCAATGACTAGCAGATAATGGTAACGACGGTAGAAGGCTCGGTCTTTATTACTTTGCTTTGCATTAGATTTCAAGAAATTTGGCGAAAAATTCAGTGAACAACACCTTCCTGTATTCTATACTGAAATTGCACGAAGACCCGTTCACTTTTCCATTTGCAGATATCACAGGCAGTTTAAGTGTATAGTGTTCATAAAAGAAAATTCCAAGCGTCCGCTTCGTAAGGTTAAACTTTGTATGGTCCCTCTGCTAAAACTAGAATGAAAAAAATAAGTGTCTTTTGTATGGTACCACACTTATACAATAAAATTCCAATAAATATGAGAAATTACGTAATTTTCTGGTGGAAAAAGCATATTATTCCCTATTCTCATCACTTAGAAAACATTCCCTTGGTCACGGCATCACGCGTGAACGGGTAGCCCGATTTTAATTCGGTTTTGACTAATGGAAAGAGGGATAAACGGGGAATGTTCATATATATAAAATTACATCCCGGGCGAAGTCGAGGGCGGAACACTAGTAGTACATAAATACATTTATTAAATGATATAAAATTTGTCTTTTAGATTTGCATACCGCTTGTAAGTTAAATATGTGGACATAGGTAACATATTTACAACTAATGTATATAGGTACCATATTCAGCTTTTAAATTATTTTGAATTTGAATTATTTTAGGCCTTATAATAAGAAACTTTTTGAATTAAATTATGTAAAAAATAAATTTCAAGATATATTTTAAATTTATGCTAGTTTTCTGTCATAACATTTGCGGCTAAATCAAAGAAAACTAATAAAAATGAAAGTGTCGTGTTGCTAATTGCTTTTTCGCTTCTCTAAAAAGAACACGCGTAAAATTGTAATCACAGCGAGCGAATTGTCACACGCATGTGAAACGAATTGTACGCATTCACAGGTTGGGAACCCAACAATGACACTGCGCAACAGATTCGCGCCGACTTGTGCCAAAAGTGGCAAAATATTACTCGTAATTGCGTTCTTACTTTATCTAATGCATTGGTAACAATCTTGTGAACGCCAGCAACACTAAATTACATTTAAAGGTCGCACATTTGATAAACTGTATTAGAATTGCGCAATACATTCCTCTCGAACGATTGTCACAGAATCGCTTTATAAAGCGCGGTTACAGTAGTTTTTTTTTATGTTATGTCGACAGACAGGCTGACGGTCCACTTGATGGTACCGTACACTTGATGATACGGTAGGTGGCTACCGTCGCCTATAACACAAACAACGCCTAAAGCTGCTGCAAGTGCGCTGCCGACTACAGTAGGATTAAGAATAAGGGATTAGGAGGGTATAAGGAAATGGATTAGGAGGGTATATGCGATCCTATATTTCCATAATATTGGCGTCGATTGACGATATTATTCGCCAATATTATGGAATGGACGAGTCGCGTGACGACAAACGCGTCATTGTTCTAAGCGATATAAAGTTTTTCAAAGTGAGAAAGGAAGTGAATATTAATGTCGAGAGTATAGAGAGAGAACAATCACACTCACAATGCCAATGCACCCGTCACCTGCTCGAGAAAAGCTCAGTCGAGGCTGCGTGCTATGTTTATTTCCTCGATTAATTGTTTACAATTCGCATGCAAGAACAGGATAAACAGCCTCTAAAACTGATCAATGTTTTCAATTATTTGGTTATCGGCAGTTAAAAAGATAAGAAGGCGCTTAGTTGCCTAACGGTTAGCACTATTGGGCTTCGGGCACTGCGATGTAGGAAAGTAATACGCGAACATGACGATGACATAACGACGTCACGAGTCCACAGCGCCGAGTTCCAGTGGAGTATGGAGAAAGTAAAAGTTAACCTCCATGTCACACATGTTTGGATAAGAGCGTCATCTAACGCTGGTTCCTAATGACACTTTATTTCGTTTCTAGTTGTAGGCGAGAGATGCGGTGGGACATATGCAATATTGACGATTTTACTTTTGTTAAAAGTGTGTCGTGGTTCTCTGTCAAGACCTGATCCCGCGTTTTTGTGTTTATATTTATTTATTTCAAGCAAACTTATTAGAAGTACATAGAAAAAACTCTAACATTTACAAATCCTTTTATAACAATAAAAACATTTTAATTATTTCATTACTCAAGTAACTTTTTTCTAAAGTTTTTTATTATTCAAGTTGGTAATTTTTTAACTATAGATTTAAGCAAAATTTGCTATGCTTTAAGATTTATTTTGAGATGTTCCTTTAATGGTATGTCCTACTTTTTCCATCGTGTATTACCATTATTCCTGTCTCCGACCAACTTATACTTATATAAATAAAAAACAACTAGAAGAGTAATAAACTATAGATTTGTTAATTTTAACTAATTTTGTTCTGTAACTTATAGTCAATTGAAAGATCCGTTCAAATAAGAATGTTACAATAAATTGAGAGCTGTTAAATGCACGATCATAAAAAAATATCCAGTGAGTTTGGTCAGTGAACCACCACGATGGTGACTTTTTGAAAGATCGAACTACAGCAAAGGATTTCTATGGTAAATTAGCATTGCAAGATGTTATCGAGCGTGAATAATAATAATATACGTACAAGTGTATTTTCCCGCGATAGGTGTCGATGACCTAACGATCAGATTATATAACATCGTCTGCGTATTGACAATGTACCCGCGGAGTGATTACAGCCTACAAAATGCCTCAGCCTACATTTGTCTCCATCTCGCGTCAAAGCAACTACTCTCATTCTATGGACACCTTCAAAGTAACATGATGATTACTTAACAAAAAATTAATTTTACAAAAAATTGAAAATATAAATTATAGCTAACGGATATATAATTGAATATTACCCAAAAATTTAAGATCTCAAAACAGTATTTCGAATTTCGACTCAAGGTCCACATAACGACTACCGTCATATGGACGTCATACAGTTAGAGATATCTGTGTTAGATGGAAATGCAAGTGCCAGCACCAATTGGATAAGCAGCAGAAATTTATTTATTTTATATCATTTTACTGTTTACTGAGACTGTCACGAGAGCATCCGAAAGATTCGCAATGACCTCGAAGGTCTTTCCATTATAGAGTGGCGTAGCTTGTTCTAGTTCAAATTTATCAAATTTTGACGAGGGTCCTTCTACCTGAATGTGGCCAACCAAGCCCAAATGAAGGGTAAAGATTTTTTTACAATAATCAAGAAGCAAATACACTTGCATATTTTTAGACGCAACGATTTAGACCAGAGATTCTCAGATTTTTTTCTCATAGACCACTTTCAAAATTAACTGGTTCCGGTGGACCCCCTGCAGCTACATTTCTACCATATTCCCAAAACTCGACAAAAAATGTGAAGATTAGATCTAACTACGGAAATTTGCGTTGCGGCGGAGTTCCAACCACGAATGGGGAGTTTTCTAAATAAAATAAGTGAGAAATGACTGTTTTTTGTCACCCCCATTTTTTTGTCACGCCTACGTAGACCCCCATCGAGTCTCCCGTGGATCCCTGGAGGTCCACCTGAACCAATTTATGAATTAAGGATTTAAGACTCTAAACTCTTAAACGCTGTACTCTAAGCTCTAAAAATTTAAGTGAGATTGTGGATAACATTTTAAGGAATTTCTTCTTACATACTACGGAGCCTCTGTAACTCGGGGCTCCGTAGCCACATATTAAATATTTCGGCCATTGCTTCGCTACTGCCACATTTATTTCCGAAATGTTGAGGTTTTTTTTACAAATTCTTTTATAAAACGTCCCTCGAATCGGTGTGCCTTTTGGCATTGGCCTCCTTCGACTGCCTCCATTTATTTCTGTCTAATAACATTGAAATAGGAATAAATAAACATTGCGAAAGTCTGGTAGCAAAGTAAATGCGAGGGGGAGGTGAGTGTATTAATCAAGGGTCTGCCAGGAAACCGAGCGTGTTTCGTTTGTGACGCAACCGGAAGACGGTCCACGACATTGACCTTCTTCACACTTTCACTAGAATTCACATTCGTTCTGCGGAGCATCGCGTGTAACTGCACTATACCATATTGACCACTTCGGACTGCGGATTCTAACACTGCTTTATCACAAAGTTGATATTAATTGAATGAAATCTTCGTAGGACAAATAAAGAAACTACACTGTGTTGTTCACAATTCTTATCTGTGAAGGGCACGACCGATTTTGCTCATTTTTCTATTGCGTTCGTAAGGTTTCTATGAAAAAATACGGAAAATGTTGGAAATTTGGATGCCATTTTTATATGAAATTGACAGACAACGATTGTCGGGTCAGCTAGTAAAGAAAATAAATAACATAAAAATGAAGTCGAAAAGTGTTGTGTATTGTTGGTAATGTCTCTTTCTATGAAAAGAGATTTGCGGATATTGCAAAGCGCACGATCACGTCGTCACTGCTTTGTCTATACATATAATCTTAATAAAACCGATAATCTCGATCTTTGAGTTGTATTCAAGTAGTCGCCCACTAATTAAGTAATTGGCAATTACACAACAGAAATTTATGTAAATGAAATGAGCATAATGCGCTTTCAAACGCTGTGGTTTTCTCCACTTACCCAATATATTTCCTTGCTTTTATTCCGCTCATTCCACCTTTGATGAACTTCGTCAATTCAACTTATTAATTTCACTTAATTTATTAATTATTTAGCTTAATTTCACGAAAGAAGTTTGGTTTATTTTTAATTTATTTTTGTTAGCTTTTTAAACTTTTTTCTTTTATTCTATTGCCTAGCTTTTATTTTGTCGTTTTCTTTAATTTCTATTATGCATTTATCTATCCGTCGATACGCCTTTGGAATATATTATTAGCAACTTCGTACTCGTTGGTATTCGGTATAGCGCGTAACTTTTTTTATTTGTAAACCGATTGGATCAGTTAAGCCGTTTGTCCGAGCAGAGACAAACAGACAAACAGGCCAAAATTCTAAGAACTATTTTTTAACCTCGGTAACATAAGTACAACGTATATAATTTTTTTTTGAAAAAAACACGGCTCGCTTAAGATTTTTTTATATATATAGATAGATCTATAAAAAATAAAATATAATAACCTCTTGCTATAGTATATGTCTTTGAAGTAGACATCGAGTCGTGTGACGAGCGGTTCAAGAAGACGCAAACTTCCTCCCAAATATCCTTCCATTAGTCGCTTCCATACGATGTTTGCAAAACATACGCATTGTCGATACGCGAACAATATTCATTATTCATAAATAGACGAGGGACGTACACTTGGAGACGCTTTATTTGAATATGATAGAATTAATCCAGAATGAATTAGAATTACTCACCAGATTGTTTGGAAGCCACATGTTGACAAAGCTTCTGTGAAACAATATTACAATTAGGTATGAGTCTCGACGAATAGTGGATTATTTTGTTTCACTTTACTTTAAACTTCAATTTAAAACTCTTAAAGGTAACATAAGATTTGTGCATTTCACTTTTTAAGTCTTTCGAGTTAAATTAATAACAATAGTTAATTGTACACTGATTGCCTTTTAATGCACACAATATTCTAAATTAAACATAATAGAGCCCAAATTTAAACAGTTTCGAAAAAGGTTTGAAAATAATCTCATTAGCACCACAGACTCATATGCTATTGTTTAAATAAATTATTTTCTATTTCATAAAATATTTAAACAGATTGAAATAAAATCTTGAACTATTTTTGGGGCGTCTTTAATATAGCTAACTTACCAAAATTTAAACGAATCCGATTTAGCACAAAGAATAATCGGTCACAAAGTTACCCGAACAGAGGAGCGAAACTAATGTAACGCGTCGACGCGGGCGCATCTTCTCTTTATATGGGGTGCCCCACTCATGCTTCGAGCGGTTACTGCGGAACTGCCTCATCATCAGACGAGGGAGGCCGCGGTTTTCTGGTCTTCGGAGCGGGGTATCCCATGCCTGTGCGAAAAATTTAATTATTTTTAATGGAAAGTATTATTTACATCGAAACGTTTGTTTTTACTTGGATTTTAACTTGAAAGTAATCTGTAAAGGAGATCAATCAGTTTTGTATGGAGATCGGGCCATCGGTTTCCTTTTAACGGTTGAAAATTGTACCATTAGGTAAGAAGAAGTTATAGATTTTAATGTAATTTGGTAAAGGGGTTTCATAGTTATTTAAGTTTGATAGTATTAAAAAATCCAACTGTCCCAATAAAGTAAAAAATTTTAAATTTTTGAATGTTATCCTCATTTACAAAATCTGAAATATTCACAGGAAATTACTGAAATAAGAAAGACTTTTATTACAAAGATCTCAAAAGTGTAAGTTTAAATAAAAGAAATGGCCTGGTTTTGAAAGATGTTTACCATATCTTTATACAAGTTTATCATTTAATAGAAATTAACTAGACCTTTTCTTAAACCGATTAATTCGAGATGTTATGTTATATTTTTTCAACATTCCTTTAATAAAGAGATTATTATTAGTGATAGCAACATAATTATAGGTACACTTCATATTATATTTTCATATATAAAAACAATTGTTCTCACTACTGAGTTAATTTACAATTATTTCATTTCTTTACTTTTTAATTTAATTTTTTATTAAAAATAAAAAATAAAAACGTTATCTGAAGATAATAGAAATAGTGTATTGTAATTTTTTCTAAAGAAGAATGATTTTTAAACACTTTAGGTACTTATTGGTTTTACACGTAAGGAGTTCTCATAAATCTTTAGATGCAATTCGACGTTCAAAACGAAAATGTCTCCTCGATATCTCAAATTCTTTCTATGGCGTGAAATTTAAGGATACGAATTGGGATACCTGTATCCTGTATATACAACGAACTTTATTAAATGACTGTGAACTATGCACAGTTTAGTGGTGACTGAGTTGGGACTGCCTTTCATAGGACATATTATGTTCAAATCCTCCATATACATTTTTGAGATTACCTGACGACTAAATTCCGTTTTTCCCTACCAGGTTACCCTACTAAAGGAATACCTTAGTAGGGAAATTTTTATCCCAACTAATATTACAAATGTGAAAGGGAATTTGCTCGTTTGATATGTTTTAACTGCCGTAACCGATCATCATAAAATTTTGCATACACGTTGTCGGAAATACAGAAAAGTACATAGAGTACTTTACCTAAAAAAGGTTCTGTTCCCAAGGGATAATTTAAAATAAAAATTTAACCCCTGACACAAATACGCGAGCAACAAAGACAAAAAAAGTGTCGTTTATTTTTATTTTTCAACGCTTGGAAGAAGTTGCAAGCGAAAACTAGTTGTCAAATAAAAGTGAACCTATTTTGTACTTCAAGGTCAACCTGACAATTAATAAAATAATTTCAAAAGTAGGTTTACTGTCGGATTTCTAGATTTTCAAATAACTGTAAAATTCTCTGGAGGTAACATTTTACATCTATACATACAATAAAATCGTAAACGAGCCGTGTCAGAGGCTCTAGTGTGAGTTTACGATACTGTACATTAAATATTTAAAAAATATATATTTGTACACGTTGCTCTTATGTTCGCTATTCCGAATAGAACGCGTACGAAGTCGAGGGCGAAGCTAGTCTATGTAATAATGTCTACACTACATTATTATTACCTATAAAAAGCTAGGCTGCGAGTAACACAGGCTGCAATTTTATTTTCACAAAAGTTAGAGATATCACTACGAAAATCACTAAAATGCAACATAAGGTATCATTATTCATGAGCGCCGCTGGCGCAGTGGGTAAGGCGCGGCCTATCATGTCGAGAGGTCCGAGTTCGATACCCTGTCATGCCAAAATTATGATTCTAGTGCATGTGAAGTCCACCAACCCGCACTGGGCCAGCGTGGTGAGCCACATAGCCCGTACGCCCCAGGCGTATGCTACGAAAACTATTAATGATAAAAAAGTTCGCGAAGTTTAGTGTATATTGTAGTTAAGGTAGTTAAGTCACAATAACTGTTACGGCGACATCAATCAATCCTTTTTAAATTATTCGAATTGGACCTTTCGTACGATGAGTATAAAAATGCTAAAATCATATGTTATATATGCGATGAAGATACGCGAACGAAATCGCGTGCAACAGCTATTATTCCTTTATTTTTATTTTTATTTTATTTTATTAGAAAGCCAACGCAGTATACAACCATCCTTAATACGTAAACAGATTTAAAAATTCATTTATAATATCATATACTCCACTTATAGGCTAACTTGGCATGGCAGCTAACTGGCCATTAAGATGAAAAAAAAAAAAAAAACAATAATAAAAGAATAATAAAAAAAACTCAAAAAACGACAAACCATTATGCAGTAAAAGAATTTTTTTAACCCTTCTTTTAAAACATGCGGAGGAATATAGAAATATTAGCAAACAAAACAAAAAAAATCACCCATTCTGCTGTCCTATTCATAATAACTGGATGAGTATAGCCATAAGACTTATAATGCTTAGTAATCTGTTACTAAAAAAGAAAAATGTCGACAATAGTCTGAAATAAAAGTTATTTTATTATTATACGTATTTATTTAGTTTCATAAGAAAAACAATAACTCCCGGTGGTTAGTTATGCAGAGAGAACAATCTCCTGCAGTCGCAAGAAGTACCGCCTTCTGTATCTGTCCCTTGATCCACCCATTTAGCAGGCGCATTTTGAGGTGGGGGAATGGGCTCTGACATCCGTCACTCACAACAGAACGAGCGATGTCAGTGCACAGGTGTTACCATCACATTGCTAGGTATACTGGCGTCGGTGCCCTCCATCACCGTTTTCGTAAAGCGAAGAGTGTTCCGAGGTCGCAGATTATTCCAAATTGAAGTTAGGCGGTTCGTGACCTAGTAATTTGCGTTAACGTGTAATTGCACATGCAGTACCTTTGACACCAAGTTGAAGGTTGAACCATTAGCTGTCACGAAATCGTCGTTAGATGCATGCCACCAGATATATTTGAGTTGACGAGTGCTTTACTGCAATGTTAAGGTCGCGCCTCGTCCTTACACCTGCTTCGACTGCCAATACTCTGAGTCTGGAATATGACATGCGAACCAATTGACCGACTTCTTTGAGGCGTGCGAGAGATTATGACAATTATGACATAACTTGTGCGATGTGTATTGTTTGTTTACGCGTTTACGGTACAGAATATAAGCATTACGTATAAGTTTCTTGATTGACAACCACTACTAACATAAAAGAGAATTTTTAACGGCTAATGTCTCTAACCTTTTTATTTGTATTATAGCTTTTTTTTGTACAAACCTTTTTGATTTTAAATTCTTATTGCATTAGTTTATCATTCGTCCTTTGTTCATTGTAAAAAAACATAATAAAATTTTTTTATGGAAGGTTTTTCCCTGATTTCCATTTTAACGACGACATTTTTTCCAAAATTCAATAGATGATGGCTATGTAAAACTATAGATAGACCGTTTAAATGAGTCCTTACTTATGTAAGTATCTATTTGCAGTTACTAAGAATGGCAGTTATGTACGTGAGAAAATCACCTACATCCTACATATTGATGATCCAAATATTCAATGAAAGAGCACTCTGATAAAAGAAGGCTGAAGGAGTGCTTCTATAGTTTGAATGATATCCCGATTATACTAAATATGTAATTAATCGAATGTATAAAATATTATATAAATGGCCTTGCATAATAAATAAGAATTTATTATGCCCGCGATTTCACCCGCCGCGCCGCCGTTTAGTTTAAATTGCTAAAAGCATACACATGTCTCAACTTCCTTAAGAAAAATTTTATAGCAAAAAGAATTTTTAAATCTGACTTAGCATTTATAGATAGGCCGCTTAAGAGTCTTCGCCCACGCGGTGCACGGTGCACCGCGTCTCTGCAGCCGTCTCGCCCCCCCTTGTCGTCATACCCCCGCGCCCCTGGTCTATCTATAAATAAGTAGTCGTGTACGATTGCAAATAAATTGTACTTAGTCGTACAATGTCGAGTGTAGAAATGAGAGAATGCATGTTTACTTACGTTCGGTTGGTAATCGATTACCTACGCACGAGCCGGTGTGCTTCGCAAACAATTTATCGCAATTGTTTAACGTCATGCACTTTATGTAATAAAAGCCTCTAAAGGCTCTCTTCCTATTCGCTTTTTATATTCCATTAACTGAAGCGGACTACTCTTTATTTTCTTACATTCTTCGTCAACGCCTTAGTCTCATGAACGTCAACTAAATTTAAAACGTTTCCATTTTTAGCTAAAAAGGACATAAAAAGGGGATATTCTTATTTTCGCAGCGACGTCCATTAAATCTGTACACCATTACTTAGCGACTCTGTTGGTGGCGATGGCGCCCGAATGGTCTTAGATACAATGCTCGTAAAAGTGAATGAATGGTTTTTGGGGCAGGGCAGGCAGGTCACCTTGGAGGGAATTTTCCCTTAAGAGAGTTGAGCAATGCAGACATTGAGAGGGAACGCAGAGGGTTGTCTGTGAGGGCGAACATGCTTGCCCACAGGTTTTCACGGTGTTCACAGGAGGCAAAAATTACTTTGTTTAGAGCATACTGTACATCGTTTTATACTTGTCTTCTGTGGGCATATACGTAAAAATCTAACAGCACTCTGCGGATTCAATTGAACGCATTCCGGGCGTTGTTAGGGCTGTCTCGAATCCGCAGTGCATCGAGAATGTTCGCGGAGGCAAGAGTAGACTGTTTTTTCACCATCATACGCAAGCGGTGCGCGTCTCTGCTCTGCAGAGTGAGGGACAGCCCCAATCGCATTTGGCTATGATAGCAGGGAGATTTGACTCTCTTTACATTAACCATAACTGAGAAATGGAAGAAATATTAATAGGAGTGTGAAATCACTATTTGAGGTTGAGTATTTAGACTGCTTATTAAATGTCTTAAATTTTTCCATCTGCGATTTACTAAATAACACCAAAAAAAGACAAGCTGTCATTTAAACATCTCTGTGGCAGCTGGTAGGGCACACTGCGATTTAAAATAGGCGTGCCTCGAGGCTATATTCTCGGCCCCTTTTTGTTCTTACTTTATATTATTGATTTATCTTTTTTTGCACACAAACACGATATTGTATTGTTCGTTGAAGACACCTCATTAATATTTAAGATTAAAAGAGAGCTCGAGTGCTATAACGAATTAAATAATACACTTTCTGACGCAATGCATTAGTTTAGTGTTGCTTAGGAAACTATTAAACTTGTGAAATTAACTTACCCCTGATATTGAAGATATTGGAACGAATGTGATTTCGGGTATTGAAAAGTTAGGGACGTAGAATCGACAGTTTTTTTAACTGTATATTCTAAATAAACTACAATAAGGTCTCCATATTGGAAAACTAAGTAAAAGGCTCATGTCGTTACAACAGATTAGGCGCCTTATGGCCGGCCCAAGTTGGAGGACGGCACGGCAAAAAAATACCCTCAGGATGCTGTCGAGACTGCCCCGTTATTGTAGTGCATCAGAAATGTTCACCCAAAATCATACCGATGATTTTTATACCAAAAGAAGGAAGAGGGTGGGATCCTTACGGCGCAGGATGTGTGGCAGTAACAATAGCATTCTGAAAACAATTATGGATAAGGTCGATTGTCCCATAAAAATATTTTGGATAGGGCTGAATACGACAAAGTAATAAGATAAAAAAAACAATATAATTAAAATATATGTTTAGTTTAGTTAAATTTAGTTGTACATATTTTAGTTTTTTGTAGCTGCTAATACGGCAACAATCGGCATTTTGCGGCATACCGACGTAGTATATATATTACAATGAAATTTGAATTATATTAAAAGCAAAAACTATGAAAAAAATTAAACACTTCTCCGTGACGTCCTCCAATAGATGTCGATACAGCTTTGAGTTACTTTCACAGTATAATGTCCTCTTCTTTGGGGTTCTTCTTTGGCGTAACACTGCGGACATAATACTGGGCAATTAGAGCCAGTATTATGTCATTGTACTAGTAGTGCAAATCCACTCCTAATCCCTTATCCTTAATCCTACAGCAGTCGGCAGCGCATTTGCAGCAGCTTAGGCGTTGTTTGTGTTATTGGCGACGGTAGCCACCTACCATCAAGTAGACCGTCAGCCTGTCTGTCGACCTTAGCATAAAAAAAAATTAGGAAATTTTAATTTATACACAAAAAATATTAGTCAATTTAATAAAAAATGCAATATTCACAATAGTAGGTTTAAAAATGATATTGAATTACATAAAACGCGACTCCACAAGATACGAGGGGCACACTGAAATGATCGGGAATAAGAAAAACCACATGCACGGTATAGCTAAATTGTATTTTATTGTTTTTCGAAGTATTCTCCGTTCAACTTGATGCACTTTTCCATTCGTGCAAACCAATCATTAAAACAGTAATTCCACTCTGAAGTTGATGTTGACAAAATGGCTGATTTGTACTCTTCCACAGCTGCTTCGGGGTCTTCAAACCGTTGACCGCGTAATAAATCTTTCATTCTAGGGAATGTAAAGAAATCGTTTGGGCTCAGGTCAGGACTGTACGGAGGATGGCTCATCAGCTCAACGTTTCCTGCTTCAAAAAATCATTTGTCTTCCGAGCCGTATGGGAGCTCGCTTTATCGTGGTGTAAGATGATGCGACGTTTCGGGTTATTTTTTTCGGAGTTCGGCTATCATTTCTGGCAAACAAACCGTGATATACCACTCGGCGGTAACCGTTCTGCGTTCCTGTAAAGGAATTGTAGCAACGTGCCCCTTTTTCGGGACAAACGTAGCGACCATTTTCTTTGACACGCTGCGGGAGCGAACCACTTTCGTTGGCTCGACCTCGTCTTCGAAGACCCAAACTGCTGACTGATGTTTTCTTTCAGGTTCGTATGAATAAATCCATGATTCGTCACCTGAGACAATATTATAAACGTCATTTGACTTCCCTCCGTTGAAGCGTTGCAGAGTATTCCGGCACCAATCTACACGAGCCGCCTTTTGCTATTCGGACAAATTGTGGGGAACCCAGCGGGAAACTAGCTTTCTTACACACAGCTCATTATGTAATATCGACTGAATTGCAGTCATTCCGATACTGATAACAGCCCGAATCTGCTCGTATGTCACATGACGGTCATCTAATATAATAGTTCGCACAGCTGCGATGTTTTCAGGCGTGACCGCTGTTCTTGGTCGATCTGCAGATGAAACAGTGCTGAGCGACACACGACCGCGTCGGAACTCGGCATACCAGCAGCGGTATATTGTCGTTTGACTCGGTGCTTCAACATCATAAATCGAAACAAGTTCGCTGAGACATTTATCTTGAGATAAGCCGCGACGAAATTGTGATAAATTATGGCACGGAAATGTTCACGGGTGAGCTCCCTTTCTGTTAACGACGTGTCAACTTTAAACCAACATAGTTTTTGTTTTTAATAAAAAAAAAATATGTTTGAATGTCATTAAGATTCTAAGAGGCCAGTATTCAAATTCTAAAAAAGGTTTTATTGTAACTCAATCCGAAATATTCTATTCCCGATCATTTTAGTGTGCCCCTTGTATAGCAGTGAAAGTGGTGTTATAACATCCGGCTTATTGAAACTGACCCTGGAATACGAGGCCTGTTGAAAGTTATCCATCCTACGGCAAATATCGCTGAAAAATCGAGGTTGAGGGTAATCAAAAATAAACATCACTAATTTCGATTTCGATTGGAAGGCAGTTGTGGTCAGTAGTTTGCTGTTGTTTTCGTGCCCATTCACCTAAAATCTATGGTACTGTATTTTTTATAGTAAAAAATATTACGAAACTTTCTTAAAAATTAATCATTGTGCTAAATGTAATGATAACATCTCTGATGGAATTACGTGTAGCCATTGTCATGATTATCTACAGTTCGCTTGCTCCGGTCTTTCGGAAACTACTTATCGCAAGATGAACTCCGAAAAAAGGGACAACTGGCGTTGCATCGGTTGCCGTAACGCTAGTTCGCAGAATATTCCCAATTTAACTGATGTTTTAAAAGAATTGAAAGATTTTCGCAGGGATTTTGATGACATTAAATCGGACATTAACAGTGTGAAGGTAACTGTTCAAGATCTAGTCTCTCAATGGAGGGACATGAATGCGCGGTTAGAACTCATGGAAGGACGTCTGGAGGGCTTCTCTCGATTCCTCTCAAATTTTGGAAAAAATAGCTTTAAGAGTGCCCAGACCTGGCTCTCCCGCTCACGAAAACTATTCTCTGTTCCTTTATATAAAACTATTTACACCAGCAATAACTTTGACAGACGTAGCGTTGACACATACAATGGATATGAATGCTTTTTGTGGCAGTTTGTCTAATTATAGGATTAAACTGCGAAATGAACTTTCAATAATTCCTTGAATATTTATTTAGTAAGTAGAATTTAATTACAGTACTATCTGTATTTTCGTTTAATATTTATATTTGTTTTGTGTATGGAACTCTAAGCCTCTTAGTATTAATTTATATATTAAGGGGGAGACAAACCCTAAATACTAAAAATATACATTGTTTAATGAAAATGTTACAAGAAATGGACAAGACAATTGCTTTGAAAAAAATATATATTATACTTAAACATGTGAAGAACCAATTGTATTAATTAGAATTTTCGTTAAAGTAATAGAAACTCCACAAAAAAAGTTAGAACACAAGAAGAATTTGACCTTTATTGAAAATTCTCTCGAAAACGGCTTATTGCACGCATATGAATCCTGTACCGATTAATAAGTTAATATCAGATTAAAAAATTGTATTAATAAATTTTTTTATTTTGTGTATTGTTCTAATGGTAAAAACAGAAAAACACCATTTCTAGGCCTGTTGAATTGGATCCGCCGCCAGCGAATGCTATAGTAAATGTCATTTGCCTCAGTGAAGCCCTTAAAAAGAAAATGTATAACGACTGTTTGTTTCCTAAATAAAGAGAAAAAAAACCTGAAAAATTATCTTTACTTTTGTCAGCTAAAATCCTTAATTTAGGTAAATTCTTTCGGTAACGAACGATAATAGAAATTGCAAAGTCAAAAGGACCGCTATAGTATTTCATGAAAAACATTTTAAGTCAAGGTCGCCAGACAGGCTGACATTCCACTTTATGTGACTGTCGTCACCTATTAACACAAGCAACGTCACAGGTGTAAGTGCACTGCCGGCCATAGTAGGGATAAGGATTAGGAATAGGTAGGGAAATGGGCTCTGGCATCCCTTACTCACATACCGAAACACAACAGCACACATGCTGATATTTCACGGTGGTCTTCTGTGAGGGGGTGGTGTCCATGTCCAAGAATGGTCGCTTGTAGGCTGACGATAATTATGATGGCGAATCTTTATTTACCTGAAACGTTACTTAGGTTGCTACTTACGTATTGAGCCTTGGCAACACTGAGCGCTTTAGACGCTATCTAACATTACTATTGAAAAGTTTGATTTTGATACAAATTAATCTCAACTATAACATTTGTCATTTGAACACGATTTGTGTTGTTTTCAGTGACTTTAAAATCTTAGCGAGAAAATGGAATTGAAGCTCCATCTTATGCCACTGTAAAACGCTGATATAATGGGTTTGATCGTAGTTGGCCTTTCCTCCAGGATGTGCCAAAGAAGGCCTGTTCAAAATCAGTTGTTGTGCCAGAAAACATCGACGCGGTATGCGTGAGTATAATGTGTGATAATGCAACATCGATATGTGACATACCGTAAGATAGAGACAATTCTGGGTATTGACTATGACTAGAATCAATAAGATATTGAGTCCTTTGAAAAACAATAAGACCAATTTCAGTCTTTACTATTTGTTCTTTCATTAGTAGACTCAACACATAAGTCTCATTGACCTTGATAACCTATTCAATAACGTGTGTAAGAGTCGATTTACGACTACAAAAGAGGTATGTAAATGTATAAGTGACGTAAGAAACGGCAATTAATGTAATAAACCATAACTCAGAGTAGGTCATTAAACATTCGGATACAATAAACGGGCACGCATTCGTGCGCAAACAAATCTCACTTGAGGCCTTTCGCGCATTCCACCGCTACACCGAGCGAGCGAACCACAGCGAACCCCTCCAATTGCTTGTTTTACAACAAAGAACAATGTTATTTTATGTTGACTTACTGCTGTCCTCGTTACTCGGTAACTGAACCATAGAGCAATGATACCGGAAGATACCGATAGTCACACCTGCGAAGAGGATGCGACTGGCCTGAACCCTGGGTCTATCCCCGACGCACTACAGAACCTTTCGTAACATCGGTAGTTCCGACAGCACACATAGAAGTTCCACAAAAACTGGTAACCGGACAAGTGCAGTGCGCGTGAACCTTTAAATACATATATTGACTATTCTTTGTGATCAGTATAGTACGTTCCTAATCGATTGTATTATGTAATTGTATTTTCTTTCATACAAACCAACCTCATTCAATGTTGGCTAGACCTTAGCTTACTGCGGAATACTTTAAAGACTGTTGCTCTTTTTGCTTGCCATTAACCAAGTATTTAATGTATTTTTCCAAGGGAATTACTGTCTTGATATGTCTCTCCATTTACATCTGTCAAAATATGTTTATAACCTCGAAATTTATAAATGGACAAAGTGTTATTAATGCTCCACTGTATAAATAAAGTATAATTAACATTCAGCTGTTATAAAAAAAATATCCGGCACGCATTCATTTCATTGGGAACAAAATTCCAGAGAAGATTGATGAACCAATGAGCGATCACGAATGATACAGCTTCCGTAACGATGTGTGTAAGTAGCGATTGCATTTGGGTCAATGTTGCCTCGAAAGGCTCGCTCGAAATCATTGGGCATCATGATGGAATCCGGTGAACTAATTAACTATTAATACATATTCGTGACTGCGATTATAATCGCAGGCACGCATCGAGGGCTACATTGCAAAACGTAAACAGATTCGCTTGGAGTTGTGGATTTTGGATTTGAGTTGAAAAGAGCCTTGGAGTCGGAGCACGCAGCTCTAGGTCGCACTTTGTAGGTCGATCTCGATCTCGACGAGGTCCATCTCTTCACATCACGTTTATCTTTGATTTCTAACAACTTGAGATCGACATTGGAAATAAAGTTGTGGGTGGAAGTATAAACAAATGATTGACAGTTCATTGCAAACATAATTCCACCTAAAGAAAGATTGAAGGTCCACTCGAAGCGACACTTGAGGGCTGCAGGTGTGTTACCGAGCCCTATTACCGGATAAACGTACACATGAGGAAGGATGTGGAAGGAAGACTCTAGAACCTCTTATAAAAAGGTGACCTCTGCTGCTAATATAAGATAAGAAAAAAAAAGATGAGATAAACCTGCACTGTCTGTCAACTGCGTACAGTCGTTGTTAATTTATCATAGTTTCAACAGTTTGCCCCATTCGGATAACATTCATAATAAGGTGAAGAGCTTGCTTGCTTGGCTGATAATCTTTGGAACGAACTGTTCCCTTTTCTTAAGGGAGTCCATGAAAGTGGAAAAAGGGGCGGCTCGCTTGTCTTATATAAAATATACGTATTGTATGTCCCGAACGACAGTCGCATCAATAAGTGTTATCGATATCTTTTTCAGTGTAGTTGACATATTTATGTATGACATAAATATTATTATTACTTGTGATATACTTTGTGACTCTTTATTAAGTTTTGAACCATTTAAAGTCAATTCGTGTAACAGTGACAACTTTTATCGTTTTATTGTGCTGATAATGGGTGATTTGGGGAGTGGCTACACCACAAATTACAGAACATTCATTCTCTCTACATTGTAATGGTTATATTAATCGCCCCTACTTCGTCTAACCGAAATAATGAGAAATCGACTAATATAAAATTGCCCGTAACAGAAGTAAGATATTAGATCATGATTTCATGATTCCGTTTGGATACTTACTATACGACAGAATTGACCTCGAAGGAAATTTAATTTTTGTAATTTTTCAAATTAAATGTAAAACTGGTATTAATAAATAACTCATATTTTATTAATTCCAGTTTTATGTAACAGTAGGTGCCTACTCTTTGTTGAGGCACCGACACCTGCCTACGTTCAAGTCTTGTTTTAAAAAAAAACTTGATTATAATTCCCTTAGAGGCTCTTCACTCCAAATACGTACCCAGGTGGACCTTGACCTCTTTATTAATGTTCCAATTAACGGCGCATACGGTCACCAATCCTACAAAATAAAGTAAAGATTTCATCACTCGTAGCATAGATTGTCGGCTGGAATGACCTATCGTTTTACAATTACAACATCTAGGTCGACATCTAGCTATTTAAGAAAAAAGAACCTAAATGATCCATTCAATCATTTATTATTAATGCAGCCTGTTATGCGGTCTTATAGCATCATTACATCGAGAGTCTGGTTCCTTTAATGTGCAATAGTTTTTGTTAAAAACCGAGTCTCATTAGAAAGTACTTCCTCTCTCTCGCATTACACTCTCGGAGCTGCTACAGCTCTAACTGACACGCCGAAACACAACTGGCACAAGTGCTGTTATTTCGCGTCGCTTTTAAATCCAATACAATAACGAAAATTTTGTCGAGGGACTGCTAGATAAATATTTTATTTTATAATTCAGTTAATGCGAACGATGTCTTCTTATTTAAACAGGCTGACTGTTAAATGGCACTGGATGGCAGGTCGTTATCGTCGCCTATAACGCAAGTATTGTATAGATGGAAAACTTCAAAAGAGAGATTGTTCCAAAGTTGGCGCATACGCAGGATAAAGTTTCCACTCGGCCGGACTGTGGTAAAATAGATTCGTTGAAATAACTCATCAAACCACTCACCATTGTACACGCACAGAGAGGCTAAGGGTTCTAACTATTGCTGTGTAATCCCATACTCACTCACTATGGAATTAGGAATAAGGCTCTTCATCTTCTGACTTCTCATCTGAGCCTGACCCTATATTTCACTGTTTCACCGAAACACAACAGCACACATCTTCTGTGAGGGGTGGTTCCTGCCGCCAGACGTGCTATAGTAGAAACAGTTATTTAATCAAAGAAACACTTTAGGGTTTAAGAAAAAAAAATAGGTAATGGCGATCCTGAGAAGAAACCTCGAAAGAAGCTCCAGAATACCATTACTTTTGTCGTCTTTAAAATAAAATAAACAATTTTATTACAATTCTTATAATTATTATACACAAATGACAGTAGGTATATATAATACTCATAAATACTCAACATAGTATGAGCCCAGAACCGTTTAAATACAGGCTTCATCATCGATTTAATTTCGAACAATTTGGTTTTGTTTACACTCTTAAATTTATTCATTGGTAAGGCTCTGATCATCTCAGGAAGTTTATTATAAATACATTGACCCATAAAAGAATTATACTTACTCGTACTCCGCTTTTGCAATGTAAAAATTATTTTTTAGCACGGAGCAGCCTATATTCGCTGTTTACAGCTCGCATGCGCATATTTTTTTTTTTTAAATTAAGCTTATTTAAAAAAAAAATTTTAGTTTAGTTAAGAACTTATCCAACAGATGGCACAACAACAGTTAGTAAGTGAAAGCAGTACTAACTGGTAATAACCTTCATTGCATTAATTACTTAGAACCAGCGACTGTGTTTTACAAGAGATTGCATAAGACCGCAGTAAAATCTTTCTTTCACATTAATATAATAAAATTATTTTAATTAAAAAAGAAGCTTCCTTAACTACGAGCATAACTAATTGTATAATTTCGTAAACAAGAAGATACATTGCGTTACACGAATGACTTATGCAATGTTAAATAAATATGTCGGTATACACACACAATGGTTAATTTTGTTATGATCGTTTATGCAAAACACTACCGACAGTATCTCTTTAACGGGTGTTCGTTATTTCACTATGCAAGACCAAGGTTCCCTCGCAATGCCTTTCTTCACCGTAACAGCAACCGCCAACGACTTCTTCAAATGCTCGTCTGCCATTGTCTATAATATTTATTTATTAAAGATTACAGACAGATTCGGAGGAGCTAAAAATGGAACAAAAGAGGGATTTGGGAATAGTGGCGGCGAATCCTTACGTATCCAGCTGGATCACGTTGGCTTTGCAGCTTTAGGTACCGCAGATATAGATACAGTAAGTTATGATGGTTTGACTTTATGACCTTGAAAATAGAGCTCAGAAAGAAGACTTCTGCTATTTGCAGTAAATGTGAACCTGTCATGAAATATTTTATGTTGTCAGATCTTTTAATGATACAATTGTATTTACTTATGAAGACTTGTGTCATGACTATGTTAAATTCAGTTAACAGTCTAAATGTGGCATAAGAGCATATTTGCACGCACTTAGATAAATTGTATAACGGGACATTTTAAAAATATCATAATATTGTCATTCAACTCTGCGTTCCTCTAAAACGCAATAAGATCTGTAGATACCACCGGTCCACTTCAAGAATTTGCTTCTAAGAAACGGCTTGGGTTTTTATTTTAGCAATAATGCTTTTTTTTTTAGCTTCCTGTTCGTGTTCTTAATTTAATAACCGTTCGGCTGTTGGCAACTCTTGCAAAGACTTGTTATCTTTTGGCGACAATTATTTGCCAGCGTTTGGCACGAGAGTGGCACGTTCTGCTGTGAGTGCCAACAAATAGTTTCGACCTTCCTTTCGTCGAACGCCTTGTGACGTGTCCTTGCAAATTAAGCTAATTGGGAATTTTAAGAGAGCATCAACAGATTCGCAACCTTTTTGTAACTCTATCGCTGAGAAATCTTTATTGTGATGGCACGTGATTCAATTAAAAAAATATTACTTCTCAATGTGTTTTAAAGGAGTCCTCAATCTCAGTTTAATTTGTTAACGAGTTTTCAGTGAATAAAAATATTTTTTATTTTATTTTATTTTTTTATTTTATATACCACTCCACTGGGAGACCACCATGTGAGTTGGTCGGTCGTAAGTCTTCTTACAGTGTGATCTTTCTCATCTAAAAGTGTCAGAGATCGAAGTATTCAGAACGAATAAATGAAAATATTCTTCATTGCATTTCATCACTTATTCTGAACGCAGATTTTATGAGGAACAATTTCACATCAATTAGCTATAACTACAAGTATAAAAATAATCAGTTTTAAATCCCAAGCAGCTCTCCCAGTCAAATAAATCATTATACGAGCTTAACCTTTTTTACCTGCTCCAATTTCTGTTATACCACTCTTTTAAATTCAAATATGAGTATGTGTGCAACAATGTATCATGTCACTTATTCTTTTTGACTTTCAAACATAATCCTACAACATCTCTCGTTAGTGGTTCTGTCTCTTGACCGCTGCGACTGTGCTGAGGGGCGCAAGGGGGGTCCGAGCGGGGTGCCGGGGGAGGGGTGTGCAGGCGGTAAGAGGCGGTGGGCGTGCCGCGGTCGATAAACGTGTTGAATGCTGAAATAGGAGTAAGATAAAAACTGAAATGGCTGAGCTCGGGCGAATACTCGTTTTAACACTTATCTGGAGGCTCGAGCGAGTACAATCTTTCACTCGAGAAAGTCATCCCCATACGAGTATCAAATTGAAAATGGAAAAAACCCTATCATTAGTCACGGGGTAATAAGGATTTCTTCGAGCGTGCTGTAAACAAATTCCTGCAGGGTCGGCAACTCCCGGTGTTGCTTGTGTCTTCAGGCGACAGTTAACAACCTATCATCAAGTAGACCGTCAGTTTGCCTGCCACCTTTTAAAATATACAGAAAACTCGATACTAGTTAAATAATAATTTATTGATTGGTTTCTCACGTAAATTTTCATCCTCTATTTCACCTTTTCAGTTTTATTTTTGTCCCAAAAATAAAACTGAAAGGTCTCCTATATTTTCATATCAAAATTAATCAAAATTGGTTCAGCAAGCACATATATAGATCGAATTGCACATACCTATCCCAAGCAGTTTCTATAAAGAGTTATGTTTCAAGATTCCTGGAAATTCCCTCAGGAATTCCTCAGGGATCGCATATAGGGCCATTATTTTTATTCTATAAATTAATGATATTGGAAAAGTTATACATAACTCGAACTTCTTACTGTATGCTTATGATGCAAGGTTTTTCAAAACGTTACGACTATTGAAAATTGTTTGCAACTTCAATCAGATCTAACATTAAAAAAAACACGAATATCTGAATATTGCTCATCTTGGAAATTTTGGTGGCAGGGATCTAGATTTTTCTCATCAATGACAAAACACAATGAAAGTGAAGTTTCTTCATGTTACTGACTTCAATTTGTCAGTTGGATTACACGATTGGTAAACTTTTATAACAGAGAAAAAAAATTCAAAGAAACCTCCTTTAAAACACAGATTTACATATTACAGGCAAACGGGACCAATTTATACCTTCAAATTTTCTATGTACATTAGTATAAACATACACTTCAATTTTACAGTTGGATTTTTTAAAATACATTGTTACATTAAAAATTTCACGTCGAAATAGTTGATTCTGCGTTGCTTTGCTGTTCAACTAGATCAGGCGCTTCGTCATTTAAATATAATGATTTGTGAATAACAATCTGTTGATGGGCGTGGTCTTTAGGACGAGAGAGGAGTGAGGTGAGACGCGGAGGAACGGAGGACGCGTCCGCGCTGGCGGTTGCTGGCGTGCGCTCGGTCTTTTCCGTCCCTGCACTTCGTCGAGGCCGTACCTATGTGTGTGATCTTGTCAAAGGACGCCATCTTATTTTGTTTTTGATTTCTTTGTATGTCTGCAAGGAGTTAAATTAGAAAATTAGCTTTAAATTTCTACTCGATCTACGCCCCGAAGTAAAATCGGTGAGTCGTTTTGTGTTGTTAAATAGTCGATTTCAAAATTCTTCACTTTATTTCTTGGCACCGCATGGTGGAATAGGTTAAATTCCGTTTTGATTTTTTTCTTATGTTCCCCGTTTTGATATTGTGAAAATATCAAAACGTTTCTTATTTAAATAGTGATAACGCGTGCACTTGATGGGCACGTTACACGTTCTTAATTTTGTTTGTTTGGTCTATCGTATAATTCCCTGTCACCATCACGGCGACAGCCGTACATTTTGGTAGGGTAGACGACTGAGACATGTCTTCGACGTGTTTCAGGGGTGTCAGGAGACTGTCAGGAGACTGTCGGGAGACTGTCAGGAGACTGTCAGGAGACTGTCAGGAGAGTGACAGGAGAGTGTCAGGAGAGTGTCAAGAGGGTATCAGGAGAGGTTCACTCCAAGGGTCCCGAAGGGCTGCGCCATAGGATCTCTGCTGGCCGTCCTATCCAAGGTCCTCTGACCGTCTGTCCGGCCAGAGATCGGTTCGAATCTCATCGAGCTGTGTAGTGGGGTCCGTTCTCCGCGTCTCCTCGGCACGTCGAGGCTGGGTTGCAGCCAGCAAGCTGAGCTTCCACGTAGTCGTCAGGCGTGGATGTCCCTCCGGAAGGATACTCGCTACGCGATAAGATACGTTTGTTTTTTTTTTATACTTTCTAAACAACCGTTACATATACCCCCTTTCTTTTTTCTCAGTTAGGTATTATAGGCGTTTCCTTTAGGCTAACGAAAATCTAGGTTGGGCTTATCGACGGCGTGTAGGTCTCGATTGGTCTCCACGAAGACCCTGCTAATTTTTTTATTTTTTATTTTAAAATATTACTGTACCGAAATTGATAGGATTTTTACTTTAATTTAAGGATAAATTGATTATTTAATTTAATGTGTATTTGACTTGTTTTGTTTTAATTTAATAAATTGTATGCCGCTTTAGTCTAGATTTTTATTTCTGGATAGGTATACCTTTTTTTAACTTGTTACCAACCCACCACCATCAGTGGGGGAAAAATAGGTAACAACATTATAGTTTTTTTAATAAAAACCGTTTTGTCGCATTCGACCTTGCGACATAAGCAAGCGCGCTCTCGTTTTTGTATGAAATCAGAGCCGTTTTCATTGTTTATCGCTGTGCTCCGTTAATCTTATACCCATAGACATAACCTTCATATTTTTGATTATAAAATCTAATAAAATCGTAAAGGAGCCGTGTCTGAACATAAAATATTTTTTCAAAAAGAAAACAATTTGTACACGTTGTACTTAAATTAGCGAGGTTAAAATGTTTGTCTGTTTGTCTGTGGGTAATCTCAGAAACCATATAAATAAACAAATAAACGGCTAAACCGATTTGAATGCGGTTTTCACTGATGTAGCAAGTTTACCGTAACATTCAGTGTTTGTTTCGCGTTATACCGAATACCACGCATACGAAGTTGCGGTTAAAAGTTAGTTAAAAGAGCTTTTCATCAACTTAGATATTCTTAGGATTTCAAAACCATTTAGGCACCCCTATACTCTAAAATTAGTAGGTATATTTCGGCTTGCTTGTATTATACATTTATTTATGGAACCCATTTTATGCTTGCCATATTGCTCGCATCGAGAGAATACAGAAGTAATTCATCAAATCTTTAGATTTTCGTGGAAATTATGAATACATATCTTATGAGAGCTCTCTTACCCTTTTTTTGATGAGAAGTCCTAAAATTTCTACAGCAACGGGGTCATGTACAAAATGGCACATTGTAATTAAATGTAAATGAATTTAAAAAAAGTCTTGAATTTGTAGAAAAGGGGAATAAAGCTCCTCCAACGGAAGACGTGATCAACGGAAGATAAAAATATCTATATATAAATATATAAGGACTATAGTGATTTTTAGTGTACATATAGGGGCTCTAGTGAAATTAAAGTGTAGTGTTTCCTTAAAATCTCCATGTTTTCTTGTAACCCACCACCATATTTGTTTACGATGTACGAAACATATACTTTTAAAGTGGGAAGTGTATTCCGTTTGTTTGTCGGCTTCTTAAATTGTAGCAGAAGCTTTTTCATTCATAAAAGCTTTGAATTATAACAGATGGATCCCGGCACGAATAAGGTCGCAGGAAATTGTTACAAATCTCACAATTCTCCATTATATGTATGTGGGTGCGATGGTCGCTCATATTTTCTGGAGGACGTGTCGTCAATGTCGAGAAGTCCTTCATCTCATCCCTGTTTTCAAATGAGGGCACGTCCGTGACTCGAATACATTTCCCATATTGCTTTCTTTCTTTATCCAAATATTTGTAAACTCATTGTGTTAGGGATTTTTTGAACAATGTCAATAGCAAATCATTTAATTTGAGACAAAAGTCTTATTTTATTTTACAAAAATTTTATTTGAGGCATTTACGGCGTTGCTTGTAACAATAGGTGACCATAACCACCTCCTATCGTAGGGGCAAATGGCAATCGATGGCAGATTTCTTTTAAAACTTAATCATAATTTTTTTTTAATGTTAAAATCGGCAGATAGGCTGACGGTCCACTTGATGGTAGGTGGCTACCGTCGTCTATAACACAAGCAACGCCAAAGCTGCTATAAGTGCGCTGTCGATTACAATAGGATTAAGGATAAGGGATTGGGAAGGGATAGGGAAATGGGCTCTGGCATCCCTTACTCACTCACCGAAACACAACAGCACACGTGCTGTTATTTCATGGTGGTCTTCTGTAAGGGGGTGGTTACTGCCGCCAGACGGGCTGCCCAAATGACTACGAAACGCAGTGTGCCCTGCAACTACTTTCCAGATCCAGACTAGAGACAAATTTGAAAAGTTCATTTTTCAAAGTTGACCCTGCCGGGAATCGAACCCGGAAACCCTAGAACAGACCGTTAAGGCAAGCGCCCTAACCACCCATCCAGTGGGCTCGAATCATTGAAATCGGGCTATTTTAATAATGATTTCTTATGAAAATCGTACATATTTTTTAATACTGTGTTAGTTAATTTGGTTTAAAAAAATATTTACAGTTAGTCTAGTAACAATTTGTTTCATATTTACATCATAGTCTTCTATAAGGAGCAGCCCTGGATTTGTCAATAGGCCGTATAGGCCACGGCCTATGGGCGGCAGCGGCCTAGGGGCGGCGGATTTTAGATGGTTTTCGCACGCTTTCGGAAGCCATCAAATTCTTACGCGATGATAAATGCAATAATAATAATAATTACCTAATAAAGGCCTAAGTATCTACCTAGGCCACGAGGAAGAGGCGGCACAAAGTGAAGGGGCCTATACTCAAGAAAAGTATAAATCCGGCACTGATAAGGAGGTGGTTACTGCCGCCAAATGGGCTGCCCAAATGACTGCGAAACGGAGTGTGCCCTGCCACTACTTCCCAGATCCAGATCAAAGCCAACTTTGACAAGTTCAATAGATAGATAGATGAGGTAAACAATTTTATTAAATCGATAATGAAATCTTTGAGGGCATTTCTAATTATCCGTTATATGGCCCGCGTACATTTTCATTAGCGACAGACCTAGAAAGCGGATCTAAGAAAAAAGGTTACATTAATCTCAATTTTGCATTAATCAATTCTGTCCCTTACCACTCAGCGATAAGGTTTATATTTAATCGTAGTTGTTGAATTAAGACATTGTACCGAACACTTCGGAAAGGACACACGTCTCATCTATTGCAGATGAATTCTGAACTATATTCCAATGAAATTAAAGTTGTCAGTTTAATGAGGTTGATTTCATTAGTGAGAGAAAACACGAGTGTTCCCAGGCCCAACAAAAAGGGATTACAAATGTTCCGCAGAGGATTTCCGAGCGTCGCCTGACTTGTTTATATAGTCGGTCGCGGTTGACGCGTGACGTCACCTACGGAAATAATTACGTCACAAAACACTTTTCGCTAGCTTCATTATTAATCGAGTCGTGCCTGCACATTAAATATTTAAAAAAAAAAAAACAATTTGTACGCGTTGTACTTATGTTACAGAGTCCAATAGTTTTTAGAATTTATGTCTGTTTGTCTGTGCGTTTGTGCACGCTAATCTCAGAAACGGCTAAACCGATCTGAATACGGTTTTCACTGATGTATTGTAGCAAGCTTCCCGTAATATTTAGTATGTATTTTATTCCAATCGGTTTACAAACAGACAAGTTACGCGCTATATACCACATACCACGCATACGAAGTTGCGGGCTCAGCTAGTAAATAATAAATATTGAAGTGTTTAGACAACAGTTCTAAACACTTCAATAATTCTTTGAGTATATATTGTAATATTTAAAAAATGTTGTATGCGTGTACAGCGTTCCCTATTTTATATTTTTTCTTTTTCTTTTACAAACATTTTTCGTATCCACTTACATTATTATAAATAGACCGTTTAAATGAGTCCTCGCCCGCGCGGTACAAGGGCGCGGGGGTATGACGACAAAGGGGACCGAGAGAGATACCGCACGGGCGAAGATTCATTTAAATGGTCTAGATGTATCATTTAGTTACTAAAAAAAGTGCCTCCTTAATTGAATGTTTGTTGGATTTTAAAGGCAATTAGTTACCATTAGAGCTTTTGAGAAATAATTTAGAAGCGTTTGTGCTATTTTGGCCCAGCAAACATTTCAGAATTGGTGCATTTTAAGGGAGCGAAAAGTTCGTAGGTTGTCGCTAATGTGACCTTTGGTTGTTGTTTAGCGCGCATGCGTCGCCACATCGACCCAACATATTTATAGTCCGAAAGTCCGACAGAAATGCAATATGGAGCCACGGCTAACAAAATGGCAAACTCATCTATACATTCTAAGCAGACATAAACTACTATTTTTACAATTCCAATTACAAGTGAAACTGCAAACAACCTGCAAGTAAAAGGTTATATAACCTTATATAGAAATAGACTTAAATTTGTATATAATATTTCGACTAGGTATCAAAAATCTTCATTTATACTATTTATTTATTTTATGATAGAGATAAGATGATAAGGAGAGTGGTTGGAATATCGTTTTAAGCAACAAACCGTCATTAGCCTCATCAATTACACATTATTATCCTTACTTGTGTTTGTTTATTGTATACTAGACGGTGCCAGTGGCTTCGCCTGCCTTTAAAAATAAAAAACATTACGCTTGACTAAATACATAAGCAATGTACGCCTAACATCTTTATTGCAGTTATAGCTTTGCCAGGCGTTAGATGATCCCTCGGGAATAGTACTTTTTCTTGCAAAATTTCATTACGATCGATTCAGCGGTTTAGGCTTGAAAAGGTAACAGACGGACAGACAGGCAGAGTTACTTTCACATTTATAATATTAGTATGGATTTACACGCTATACGTATTACGCGAAATATATTTTTTGCAGACAGGCATGAATAAGAAGAAAATAAAGTCGTTCAAATATTTCAGATAAATACGATGTAGCCAATTTTTTAAACCTCTTATAAAACTAGCAACAAGACAATTGTTATTTTGAATCACTTAAGTATTAAGTTAGAGTGAAACATTAGATAATCAGATGTTCCCAACTTACTTCAATTATTAATATGAATGTCACCATCCTTCGATTCTACCCGTGTTTTGATTGACTAATTTAAACGGGTCGGTATCAAAACGACTGGATCTACAAAATGACCTTATCTGCATAAGGACTAGCTCGCAAAACGACCACAGCTGCAGAAAGCCTATATCTCGAAATGACATTGTAGTAACACGACCATCGAGCAGAAGGTCTTCGTCTCAGAATGGCTTAATATCAAAACGACTAGATTGCAAAACGGCCACCTCGTGGAATGCCTATATCTCCGAATGGCTTAGCAGTAAAACGACTAGACCGCGAAAGGACTTCATCTCAGAATGGCTCAGTAGCAAAAAGACTGGTTATTGAAATGGCATGAAACAATGTTCATGCCACCAAATCATCATCATCATCCTCTTAGCGTTTTGATGATTGTGTCCTAAAGGAGCCCGGGGTCCGCTATAGAACCTAATCCCAAATCCCAAGATATAAGTCGGCATTAGTTTTGCGAAAGCGACTGCCATTTGACCTTCCAACCCAGAGATTAGACCATTTTCGATGTAGTTCACCAAATGTTTTTTTTTAAAACCGGCCTCTAGATTCAAAATCGCGTGCCTTATCGCTCGACTGGGGTACAATGGCTTCATGGAACACTTATTCTTTTTCTGGATACACTAAAAAAGGAAGCCGAGTAGCAAAGCCTAAAGTTACTTAAAACTATAATGAATTCTACAAACCGCAAAAAAAAAGACATAATGTTTGACCGAAAATATAAAAGGGAGCTTAAATCACTTAATGAAGGAAACATTAGCTCTTTTGAGTTTTTTAATAGTATTACTGAGATTAAATACAGTTTGAAAATGTGTAAATGATTTAAACAATGATTGATAGTTTTCACGATCAACAATTTAAGTTTTAGTTGGTATGTAAATATGCCTCTTATGTTTGAATAAAGTTGTTTTAATTGTATGTATACCTCTGTATTATTGTTCATAGTTTTAAAAAGCAAGTAAACCTTTCACAAAGGACAATTTGTTCTAAAAAAAAAACACACACTGTGTGTGTGTGTTTTTTTTCACACACACACACTGTATGATGTTGTCTAATGATACGACTTTACCATTTTTTGATAGCTGACCAGAGGCTGTGGTTTTGAGATCTTGTTATTTCATGATTCTCTGTGAATATTGTAACTATTTTGATAACTAGTCGTTTTGCTACCATGAAATGTAGACCTTTCAACAGAAAGTCATTTTGCGGTCTAGTCGTTTTACTGCTAAGCCATTCGGAGATATAGGCATTCCACGAGGTGGCCGTTTTGCGATCTAGTCGTTTTGATATGAAACCATTCTGAGACGAAGACCTTCTGCTCGATGGTCGTGTTACTACAATGTCATTTCGAGATATAGGCTTTCTGCAGCTGTGGTCGTTTTGCGAGCTAGTCCTTATGCAGATAAGGTCATTTTGTAGATCCAGTCGTTTTGATACCGACCCATTTAAACGTGCAACTGTTATTTGGCTAAACTATAAGTTTTTTTTGTGGTCACTGTTGAATACTATACATTATTTTATTTGAGTACCATTAATAATTTTCAAGCACGAAGCAAACAAAATATAAATATGTATGTATAAGCATATAAAAGTTTTTATAAGCAAATTTTCAATACCTTGGATTACATTGCTGTAATTTTCGGAGAGATCTCCATATTTTTTTAAAATAAAATACAGCCTACGTTACTCTCTGACAATGTAGCTGTTTACAGATGAAAGAATTTTTTAAATTGGTTCAGTAGTTCAATGTATTTTCATTTGCGTTGAAAGTGTAGATAATCGTAAGAAGCCTTATATCGAAGGTTGTTTGCAACAAACAATTTACAATTTATCCTCAATCCTTACATAGACAAACTTTCCACTTCTCTGGATACAGTGGCATCGCTAATTACCAAAATGGAAAAATTAGAAATTTCAATATTTGATTGAATTGTCATATCTAACCTGTCAAGCCTAAAGTAATTTCTCATAATTATTTTGTTACCCCTGTTATTTTGCTTACACAGTTTGAACGGTGCGGGCGTCGCTTTATACGAATTTCCGAATATGATTGTGATTCACGTAAGAATAATACAAACAAAGACTAAAATGGAACAGGCGAATATTTTCCTAAATTTTATTATCAAGCCACTTTTGCTCATCTTTTTATCACCAGTTTTCAATCTCTTCAAAATAGCAAATGAGTACACGATTCATAAGGTTTCTTTCAATAAGTTCGTGTATATTTATAGAGCTTTGTTTGTGCACCCAACTTTTTTCAAATGAATCAAAACTGTTTTGTGGTCAATTCCCAGTTTTTCAGCTATGCTGATCTTGCTCCACTTTTTCAAAAATGGCGTCCATTTTATCCGTGACAGGGCGACGAGAGCGAGGTGCATCTTTGACATCGAAATTCCCGGAATGAAAACGCTTAAACCAACTTTGTGCTACTTTTACTGACACTGCATTAGGACCATAAACGTCACAAAAAATTTTCGCGGCTTGCGTTGTATTTCTTCCTTTTTTGTAATTTTTTTTTTAAATTATCGAATTTCTTCATTGTTTTTTTTTGTCAGAAAAAAAAACAAATAATGAAAACAACATTTTACTAATTTGTTTCTTTCTTTAAAATGTAGCCTTTTTAATGTCATCAAAACCAGCCAGATACAAATAGAATAGCCAAAGATATTTTATTACAAGTTTATACATACAATAAGCGAAAAGACTTTTTCTCCGACCTAATATGTGAGGATTATTATAAAATACTTATAGTTATGACTTTTGAAATAATGAAAAGGCAGTGCTTTTATGATAAACACACTAGTCTTTTATTTAATATCAAATCTGTGATACAAAGTGTACAGTTATTCCTTTGAGAGAGTGAGAGAGTAGACCGTAAGTTCTTAAAAACATGATACCAACGTTGACATTTGAATAACATATTCATTCTTTGCATTGCAGCCAACTTAAATATTGCGAATAAATAAACATAACAACTTATAATGTCTGTTTTATGTGATTTTTTACATAACTCGAATCAACTACGGTCATTACGCCCGCAGCGCTCACCAATATGTTTATTAAATTAGAATTACAATTAGAATCTCTTTGATACCTTTCGTAACTTAGCGGTTTGAACAAGGCAATGAGGAGTATTGCGCCCTTTGCCAGTCGTCAAAATAGATTTTAATGTTGAATTTGAACAAAGGAAGATAGATAAATCTAAATCTGAACTATTGTGAAAGACTTTGTAAGACATACTCCGGAAACACCGCACCCATTTCAAAACGTTACAATTGCAACGTTACATTGAAAAACGTTACATTTTTCACTTTTTGGAACGTTACAATTGCACCCCAATTGCATCGCATTGCATCCCCAATTGCACCCGGGCGAACGCGGGGTGCGTCGGTCTTTTTGCATATTATATTAGCGACCCGCTCCTGGCATCGCACGAGTGCAATTTTTTTTGGCAGGTATGTATTTGTAAAAACCTTCTTCGTTTAACGCTTTTTTTTAGGAGTTAGTGGATATACAGACAGACGCGGGCGGCGACTGCAACCCATGAAAATGCCGTTGTGTAGTACTGGTCATTTCAAATAAACAGTAAATTACTGGCGAGGCCGGAAATAGAGCAATTATCGGCCGAGAGGCCGAGTTGCGCTTTAAAACTATCCAGCAATCACTATTTGTCCTCTTGGACATTGACGGTGTGCGAACAGAAAAAAATCGATTGGTGTTTCTTTTTTTAAATAATGAAGCCATTTCCAAGCAAGTGGGAGCAAAATTATTTTTGTTTGGCTATGAATTCTAATTTTAAATAATTTTTATTTTAAAACATGGAATTTTAAATCAGTGTTTTATTTATTGATAATGTTTTCATCACATTTGAATCTTTCCTCATCATGATACGTTCAAAATTTAAGTAATTATGGAATATGAGTACCTACAGACTGTCGAGGCATCAACGCGGTCCAAGCGGCACGCAACATCGACGACGTTTACGGAGCGAAAACTGCAAACCAATTGGTTTGCCCGATTCCGTTCAGGAAATTTCGACCTGAAAAATGGACCCCGTGATCATCTGAAAACTTTGATCGACAATGATAAATTAAAGGCGATTGTTGAAACCGATGACACCCAATATACGGCCGAATTAGCAGCAGCTTTTGACATTGGCATCAAAACCATAATGGTCCATTTGAGTCAAATTGCAAAGGTAGAAAAGTTTAACATATGAATGTTCCACGAACTTAACGATCGTCAGCGCGAAAAGAAGGAATTTTGAACCGCACATCTGCGACGAAAAACAGGTTCTGTTTGACAATCGCATGCGCTTAAATAAGTTAGATCCTGGTTCAGCACCTAAACAAAACACTAAACGAAAAAATATCCTTAGAAAAGTGATGGTCACTGTTTGGTGGTCCAGTGCCGGTGTGATTCATCACAGCATATTACCAAACGGGATGATCATTACTGCAGATGTGTGCTGTGAAGAAGTGAACACATCGAGAGAAGCTCGCACTTCTGCAACCAGCTTTGGTAAATCGCTCGTTACCGCTGCTCCTGCACCACAACCACAACGCGAGACCCCATTCTGCACAACAGACGGTCTCCAACTCAGAAGACTTTGCGTCTAAAGACGCTTTTTCCAAAATTTGGACAACTTTTTGGCCGCAATTTATTGCCTTTGAAGAGTTTGTTTGAGTCCCGTCCAGCTGATTTCTTCAAGAAGGGCATCGATAAGGTGATTACTTTTATTAATAGAAATAGGAAATATTTATTCTCTTGACCAGCATCTATCCGTGTAGTGGTTGGTGCGCTTGGTCCGAATTAGAGGGATTTCGACAAAGTGAGGATGGTAACCCCAGCTGTACGTCTGCATGTCCGATAGAAGAAAGGAGAAGGCGGTATGATCTCAAGCAGCTCTCGAGCACACTCTCCGAAGTACACACAGACAGGCAACTTTGCGTCTATGTGCCAGGCTCTTTTAGTGTACCTATTATAATAGGTAAAGTCCCATTATAAGGATAAGGAAGAGCAAAAGTAACTCTCTGTCTGTCTGTGTGCCCATTGCATTTTCGATTTTCCTACTATTAAAATGTAGACATTTTAAAAATAAGATTACTTTATCTGGTTAAGTTAAATAACTTGTTTAGAACAATAACATATTCCTGAATATGTTATATTTTAGTATTCCCCATGAATGCTGATACATTTTTTCGCGAGTGTGATTTGTTATTCTATGTGTTACCCGTAGGGGAGGGTTTATGGGGGCCATCCCAAATGGGAATAAGCTTTTGGAACAGTCAATTCAGCTTGTTCTAAAAGTAATGGTAGATTATTATTTTCAGTTAAAAATGTAATATATTTTATTGATAGAGAAGACATTGCTTATCAAATGTTTATTAGTCAGTAAAAACATAAAAAGAATAAATAAATAAATAATTGAACAGACATTCTCTATTTCTTTTATATCGGGATTTAAAGGGGGTTTAAATATGAAATTGCCGTTTTATCGCACTGGCCACTTCGAATTAAAATTAAATCTGCATGATGCCAGATTCCAAAGGGAAATTATACCATTCTAAAAAAGCATGATATTTGATTGAGCGACTTCGGTTTTTTACATTTAACTTTTAGCCCCGGCGTTGCGACAATAATTTATCGACATAGGGTTGATATCGACCTATGCGCTCTGGCTTCGGTGGGTCCAAAGCCAGTTTATTTTTAGCGATCGAATAATCTGCTACTCATACCTACGTGAAATTCAGGAGCGCCTCATTGGACAGCCTCCGGTGACGTCACGAAGCCGCCTCGGCCAATGGGGGCTCGCCGGGGTGCGCATGCCAAGAGAGCTTTTTCAGGGGGACTAGCGAATGGGGCCAGTCTGGGCGAGGTGATCCCAGGTGTGCTAAGCTCGCGTCGATAACTACCAAAGGTCAATATTTTGTTCATTCGTTGTGGTGTCTGCCATTTTTATTTTTTTATTTTGTATAATTACGTCACAGAAAATTTTTCCTATAATTAATTTTCAATTTTGGTGTAATTAAAATGAGTGAAGTTGAAATAAGTGCATATCCCATGTATATAATAAATGTATAAGACGCATTGTGTGTATACAAGAGGTACAAGAGAACTTGATCAAGTCGTTTGCTGATTTATTGCGTTATAAAATGAAATCAATATGTTACATCATTTTGAAAAGAGTTTACGTAACAGTAAGATGTTATCTCTGTGTGGTGTTGTTAGAGTGAGAGATATGATGGTTTAGTGTGCGGGTGCGAGGGAGAGAGAGAGAGAATAAATACTCGAGTAGTGATTTTTCAGTGAAGGTCGTAGGAGTTAAAATGAAATTTACAAGTCGATACAATGGAATTATTCCAAATATTAAGATTTATTTTTAATTTACTTTAATCCATCTGCTTATACAGTTTAGTTTATTTTTTTGTTATTTAATTGATTGTTAAATATCGTTTTTTAATACGAAAGTCAAATCTAAACTTTCATAAATTCATGAAGTCATATAATAGAATCAGCATCAAGTCACCATCCCTCAATATCCTTGTAATCATATTGTAATCAATATGATTACAAGAATTTTATTCAAAAAATACAATTATTATTACAAAGAAATTTTAATTTTTTAAGGAAATCAAACCATTGAAATTAGAAATTTTGTTCAAACGAATAATAACAATTTCATAGTTTTGAACAAAGATTTTCAACTGTATAGATCGGGCAAGACGAAAGAATCTGTAATGTGAAATTTAGAACCACGTGGTACAAAATCGCTCAGTCCATCCTGATTAGGGCGATCGGGATCAATATTTTTGTAGGAAAAAATTCCCAATATATTCTATATATTTAATCTTTTTGGTTTTGAATTACAATAGTGCATTCTGAAAATTGGTACTTAAGTAACTACGAAAAAGCTACGCCATTACATCAATCGTGAAGTTGCTAAAAAGACTGATCACATTTGCATAATTTTTATTACTTTTTTAATTATCTCTTCTCTGAAATAAATTTTGTAAACTCTCAATAACTCAATTATAATTGCATGCCGTGAACGTGTCACAAAATGTAGGTAATCTTATTCTATTTATTCGCAAGTTAGGGACTAGCCCAATTTAATATGGATAAGGAGGGGTCAGACAAATATGCTCTGGCATCCATTACTTATTCACCAAAAGATGAGAGCACATTCTGTTGCTTCACGATGGTCTTCTGTAAAGGAATGGTTACTGCCGCCATTGAGCAATGAGAAAATATTGTAATTAAAATAAATTTAAACAATTTAGAGATTACACTTTTCTATTAGGAGGGACTTTTCGGGATACGTTTGCTTACGTCGAGCAACGGAAGTGATAAAGCGCCTTACATCCGGCCCAAGATGGCCGCCGGAATCGTTTTGAGTGGAGGTTTCCGCAATTACACGTCCGATGTGGAAAACCCTCGAGAAAAGTTGCTCTCGTCTTAACCGCGGCCGTCTTATCGAAACCGAGCCTAAATAATGCGTTTTTCGTTTTTAAAAATTTTATGATAAATTTAAGCACACGTTATTGCCCGTCTTGTTTGGCTAAAACCATGATATCTCGCCAAATACAAATAAGATATTCATGATTTAAAAAATAAACCATTATCAGAAATTTCTCTTTCCATTGATTCCAAGATTGGTGCAGACGGAGAAAAAGGAGGACTGATATTTGTTGTTTGTTACAGACGTGCAGACTGCTGAGCGCACCATGGTGGAGCACTGAACCCCACACCGATCGCAACGGTTACATATCAAACGATGCACTGATCTATTTAGTATTAATTAGTAAGGAGAAACTAAACAAAAATATAGTCAATTGCGGGTGGATTGGCTGCGTGTCCGCTCGGTTCGCGTTTTGTTGTGAATATCGCGTGCGTGGGGCAGCTTTCCGCGCCCCTGGGCTTCGACCGTGGAGGAGCAAGGGGGAGCTCTGTTCGGGCGGCTGCAGGGGGTGTTGAGGGGAAGCGCCGCCGCCTCCCCCTCGCGAGTGGCCAGCTCCATCAAGGGCTATCTCAGCCACAAGGTGGGCTCGCTGCAGCTCCGAAACTCAGGTGAGCCCTCTCTATGTTTACTCTCATTCAACAAAGAGGGGTCGTGTCGTCATGTTTGCACTCAAAGCTCCGATAAACAGAGGAGCGACCGATAGGAAATTAAAAAAGGAAGGACCGCCTGGACATCCGGTGGCAATAGTCAATCGACAAATTAATATTATTTTTCTTCGTTAGCTAACTTATTCCAGTGACCTTTAAAAGAATTACTTATTTATAAAGCGTGGATCTGGGAACGACGGCTTTATTTTTTATTTCTTAATTAGCTGAGCTGCAACTTCGTACGAGTGGTATTCGGTATAGCGCGTAACTTTTTTGTTTGTAAACAGATTCGAATTTTTGTTGTAAACAAACACATGTTACGGGAAGCTTGCTGAAATATATCAATGAAAACCGCATTCAACTCGGTTAAGCCGTTTCTGACATTAGCGTGCACAAACGCACAGACAAACAGACAAAAATTCTAAAAACATTTTTTGACCTCGGTAACATAAGTACAACGTGTATGAATTTTTTTTTAAATATTCACTGTACAGACACGTCTCGTTTACGATTTTATTAAATGTGTAGATTTATAATTACGGAAGTCACAATTTTTAAATTTGTCAATATTCTTATGAATTAAGTTTCATAAAAGAAGTGAAAATGACTTAATATTTCTTTGAAGTCGAAATAAATTCTTTCAAGGAAATACCTTCCGGAAATTGCTCATTAAAAAAAGGGAGTGACCAAATTCTTTATGCTCACGCCATGACCCTTACAAGCCGAGTGGGTGTGGGCGCTGAAATATCTTAGACTGAGGGCGACCGCCCGACTAGAAACGACCTTTACCGAGAGAAACCGAGATAAATTAAACGTCAAGTGAAACCGCGGGAAACAGTTAAAACACGCCTATGAGTGAAATCAATCTGGCCGAGAATGGCTCCGGCTGACGTTTCTCTTTCCAAAACTCAAATAACCACTGCGAGGCACCCGTTTTTGCAGTCGATAGAAGACATAAAAGAGAATTCGCGGCGTTTATTGAAGTCGTTTTCTGAAAATGGGTTAAACATATTTCGATGATTGGATTTTCGTTGGGAAAAGTGTGTTATTTGGAAAGAGGCCTGCTTTGAAGGCGATATTTCGATGAATAATTTGTGTTTCTTTGACTTTTTTGACATAGTAGTATTATTATTTATATTTAATTAATTAATTACATGTATACATATCGCGAGGATGCATGCGTCACGTAATTTCTATTCGCTAAATGCTAAAATTAAATCCGGATAATATTTAATCAAAATTATTGCAACAAATATAATCTATCAACAAAACTATTTAATTTGTTATTAATTATAAAATCTATCACATGTTAGGTGATATGACATAAGTATGATGCTACTAAACATATAAAGGATACTTTTTATCCTGAAAAAAAAAAAGTTAGTTTCCCGAGGGATCGTCAAAAACTTAAAAAAATCGGCACCATCGTCGTTACAGCGATAAACATGTCAGGCATTATTTATTTATTTATTTATTTATTTATTTATTTGGGATAGATACACCAGCGACAATATCAGTATTTGTTACAAAAATATTATACACTTGTAAAATCTAGATCTAACAGATACGCCTTTACAGGTGAATACATTAATTATCAAAAAGTAGCACAAAGTAAAAATTTAGATTTAAATAGTTTAAAAACGAAAAACAAAAAGAAAAGAAAATAAATGCAGAATACATGACTTCCCTATAGTATTAAACAATTTAGCAATCAGATCAAATAATTAAACAATCACAAAGTCTTAGATCACAAAAATCACACGAAATACATTCATACCCCTAAGCACAGGGAGAGCCAACCGCCACCGCACACTTCCTCTTAAAAATAATTTCAGAATCGTGAAATATGTCAATGTCGGGTCCGATCAATTCGTTATAGTCTCGCATACACCGAAATAATAACCGAAAAATTATATTACCAACTACATAGTAAGATATTAATATGATTAAGAATTTAGCTTTGATTACGAACATCCTTTTCTATAAGGCTGAGTTTAGTTTGATATTTATCAAAGGCTAACCCCTATTGAGTTCCCTCCCAAGTTCTATAATTGCGTCAATTAACGAGTCAGGTTCGAAACAGGCCAGCATCAGGACCCTCATTAAGTCGTCGGCTCCATGAGTAAATAAGGACATTTCCCTCTACCGAAATACAAGTTGATTGTTAACCTAATTAGGAATACCCTTCTAACAGCTTAATAGCTAGTAGGCTTTAATATTGATGAAAACACATTTTTATTCAATGATTTATTATATAAAAAGAGTCTTACATCCGGAATGAATATTTTCATAAAATAAGATGTGTTTTCCCAGTGAAATATTTGAGTTTGGTCCACACGAAAGGGGATGGTGGGGCGGCATGGGCCTCGTTTTATGAATAATGAATATTCGATGTCGCGAGTTCCCGGGGGAGCTCTAGGTGAGTCTACACTTGTGTCCTATACAAACTACACTACCAGACCGTATCATACAATGTCTGTCATAATGCTGTGAACACATTTACAGTGGCAACTCTATTTATTTTAAAATAATTTTAAAAATATATTGTACTAAGTAAGAGGTTAACTGACGTTATTAATTTTCTATTTTATTATGCGTACGATGTACATTATTAACGGAAAAATGTAACAAATCTTATGTAAATTCCGTAAAGTGAATTTATTATAGATAAATTAAATCTGGGAAGTCGTTTTTCGAATATGTTTTCAAGATCCAAATAATTGCTTCACGAGTGCTAAGAACATTTTTCTTACAAAAGAGAGATATATATATATATATATATATATATACACACACACACACACACACACACACATATATATATATATATATATATATATATATATATATATATATATGTAAAAACAACTAAATTTTTGTAAACGTCGCACGTCGATCGAAACATCCATTGGATGTAGGTACATACATTTACTCGTATAATGTATGCTAAAATTTGACACCGCGCGCAACTCAGACCCGTAGACGTTTCTCCTAATGGTTCCTAATGGAAAATATTGAACTATTAATTCGTATTCGAGAAATTTCACTCCTTTCCGTAAAAGAGAAAGTTTTCTTTATTTTCCAAATAATAATAATGGCGCCATTTAAAAAACTATAACGTCTGACAAAATATACTTATGATCATCTTTGTTACTGTTCTTATATGATCCCTCGGTACTTAACAGTACTTATGCAAAATTTCACAATGATCGGTGAATGGTTAGGCGTGAAAACGTAACAGACAGACAGACAGAGTTACTTTTACATTCATAATATTACTAGTTCGGACGAAGAGATTCACCGATGACTCAAATCAAAATATATTCTTACTTTTTTCCATTACGCAACAAAAATGATTGTCAACCAATAATTCGAAGTGGAGTGGTTGTAAGTGGCGCCTGGCGCGTGCCCGTTCGCTCCCCAACTCGTATCCCACTTTTCCCACTTGCTATGACAACGTGTGACAAATGGATTACGCGATAACGAACTGTACCCAACCACAAACATAATTGCTCCCCATAATATTCGCGGCGCTCGGCTTCCTCGTCGCACCGTCGACAAATTACGGGACTCATTAAATGAAACAATTTATACTTAATACCCGAAAAGATGTTTGTAAATCTTATATATAAAAATGAATCCCCATTTTCCCTGGTCACGGCATCACGCTTGAACGGGTAGACCGATTTTAATTCGGTTTTCGCCAATGGAAAGAGGGATAAACGGGGAATGTTTTAGGGTATATAAAAATTGCACGCCGGTCGAAGCCGGGGGCGGGCCGCTAGTTTTTAATAAATTTACACACAAGTAGAAGTTCTATGGTACACATCGCCGTAAGGTCTATAAAAGAATTGATTAGGTATTTTATGGGACCCCGACGGCCGAGTTACGAGAGAATACCTCGCTATTCCGATCACAATCTTGTACGTGCGAGTGTAACGGGGCTATTTATCGCAACCGTGACTAACAGTTTCCGAGCTGGTTCGCTTCGCCCCAGGCTCCCCGTCACCCCACCGACAGCCGACCGCAACGCCGAGGGCATCATACAATTTTACTCATTCCAGAATGCATGAAATAAGTAATTCTTTTAAAGGTCATCTTGTTCGGCACTACAATATTTGTCGCTGACAAAAATGGAAATTTGAAATTTTTGTTAATGTTATAATTTTTATAAAAAGTAAACTAAGTTTATTTATTTATTTTATTTTTGGGAAATTTACAGGTACTAATATTACATAGTAATAATTCAATAGAAACATACACCAAATAAAAAAATTTCCACTTATAGCATGAAAGAGTTTACAACTAGCACTCATAGTAGGCAAGATACACTAAAATAATGGATTATAATTTACTGAAAGTTATCTGCAAATCCCGTCGAAATTGGTCCAGCCCAAACAAACTAGTTTTATTTTTTATTGTTAGTAGTTATTTAAGAGTAAAACAGTTATTTTGAAACTACAAAGTGACAGTTCAATTTTATTTATTCAGTACAGCCTTCTGAACCGATCTAGATTAGATCTAGATAGAACCTAGCTACTAACATAAATACTTGTAAAATTTACTTAAATTAATATTAAATAGGAAGTTCTAGTGTTTGAATTATTATTTGAATTCTCATAAGTTTGGGACCTATTTTGACCGATTTTGTAGTTTCTAGGCGTAATAAAAAACCTTTAACATGAACTGTTCATATAATGGCAAAGCACGCAGTCGCGCCGTCGCTTTCGCTTGGTATGGCTTCTATCTCTAGGCGATGGTAGCCATCTACCATCAATTGGGCTGTCAGCCTGTCTGACGTCCTTGATTGTGATGCTAACTCGGTTCGTCTGTTAAGTCGATTACCAATTTCACACCACATGCCATCTTTGCCAACCTCCCCCAGCCAGAAGACAGCCGGGGGTGTGACGACGATGCCGGGAGGCAAGGGTATCGCCGAACAATGTACCATAATTATTTATGTCCCACAGATCCCGTTCGCATTGTTGCCGCTCGCCGGTCTCGCAATAAATATAATGTTAGGTCGAGGGGTAATTTCGTCGAACAGTTTATTAGAGGCGCGATAAAGAATAATTACAAATATCTTTCCGTATATTTTCTTATCACTTGAGATGCACTGACATTGATATAATATTAGTGCAAGTAACGTGTTCAAAAATGCGTAATTAAGATTTCGCTAATTTGTACAAATTTAGATGTCTTTTTTAAGCTTACTTTTCAGCAAGCTTTGAAAAAAAACCGTAAAATAAAAAAAAAATGAAAAGAAAAAAACAATTATTAAGTTTAATTTAATTTAACGCTGGTTGCCACCACTCAAACTCGAGTAAAGAAATGGTATTTAAGGCACTGGAAATATTAATTGTTTTATTTTATTTATTTCACAGTATTAATTGTCACTTAAGTTTTATTTTAACTATTAAAAAAATATTCAAAAATATGGAAATGTTATTTTAAAAATTCATGTCCGAATTTTTACCAAGATAGTATTTAATTGTGGAGTAATATTTAGAGAAATAATCAAAAAGAACCAATCCATGTAATGTGGCAAATTCGAATTTCGAAATTGGAATCCCCTCGTATTGGGAGTGAGAAGTTTGTCTATACGAACGTTTTCAATATCCCATTTGAGAATAAATGACGGTGCGACTATTATCATAGAGAATTATTGCGGGACAACCGCCCCTGGATTACAATCGTTAGGCTGCTTACAACTCCAATTAAAATACAAGGTCACAATATCAGTGTAGAGTTACCAAATGATGAACTACGACTAGGAATAAACATATTCTAATGATTTATCAAAAGAAAATTGTGTGCAATGTATATTTTATAATATTATTTGTTATTTAAAGATTTATTTGAACTACAGAAGTCTCTTTCGATCTGCAGAAACAGATTTCCGAGCAATTTTTGTAAGGTCTATAAATACTGGTAAAAGTTTCAAGTGTATTTAAAAAATAATTTTTAATATTACTAGGTATAAATGGGAAAATTCTAATTTATTGTGTTCTGAAAAGATATAATATGCTGCAAAATCCAAGGTTCAATTTATTTTCAAAACAAAATATAAATGGCAAGAAATTTGCAGTTGTCTGTATTGGTCATCATCAGTCCGTGTCTCTCCACTGCTGATCATCAGTCCAAAGCTAGCCACCACGTACTTCTGTCCTTCTCATCCAGCCGCTTCCCGAAGCCTTTTAGGTTGTCTGTCAACCCGGCCACAGCGCGTGCACTTTCCAATTCTTCAGCCTCCATTCGAAAACTCGTCTACCCCATCGATTATCCGCTCTGCGTCAGATGTAACCGGTCCATTGCCATTTCAGCTTCGGCGAATTTTAGAATTTCTGACACTATCCCACAAAGACACTCCGAGCATAGGTCGCTCCATAGCTAGCTAAGCGACTTTGAACTTGTGGACCAGTTCTGCCACGTTAAGACTACATATGTCAACACTGGTAGGACGCACCGATTGTGGACCTTGGTCTTCAGACATTGCAGCAGGGGTGACGGGAAGCAGCCCAACCAGTTGAATTCTTCTGTCAGCCACTTTGTCAAGTTGTTTCTGCCTAACTGAATCGTTTGTCCTAAATAGACATAATAATCATGTACAACTCCAGAGTCGTTTCTGGAAGAATATGCTCGTTGAACATGACTTGCGTCTTGTCCAAAGTTCTACGCGCCGATAGGCGACATTGTGGCTGTTCAACATGTGAGTTTTTCCAGCCACTGTGCCAGAATGACTATATATATCGTCAGCAAAACGGAGGAGAAAGAGAGTCCAGCGTCTTGAATGCATCTTCCGACACGTTGGTAAATAGTTTCGGAGATATCACATCGAACTCCTCTTCGCAATTTTCGTCTGCTGCCATGTATTGCACGATCATCGTCGCGACTCAACACTTCCACATAGCGACTGAGTCGAAGGCTTTCCCATAGTCGACAAAGAGGCTGATTACCTATACTGGTGATTTTTCTATATAATCTGTCTCAGCGTGTGTATGTGGTCTACGGTGCTGAAGCCCGAACGTAACCCGGCCTCCTGTTCGTCGAAAGGGAATAGTGCTCTTAATAAAGACAAGCAGCTCGCCTCCGGTTTCGCACGGATGCAATTTATTGCTTTGCTATCGCTTGATCGCTCTTTCCATTAGTGAAAACCGTATCAAAATCCATTGAGTGATTTAGAAGAAGATAGCGGAGTAACAGACGGAAGAGAAGAGCGACTTCAATTTATAATATGTAGAAATAACCAAGTGTGGCTTTGATGATACCTTTGTGTACACGCTTTAGCGGACACTTTAGCGGAATACTAGCTTTTTCAAGCCCCCTTTTCTTAGGTATAAAGCATTTAATTAATTTTTATTGCTCACATAGGTATATTTTTTGTCGGGCGTTGAATTTTTCATTTTTATGTTTGGATGATTCCTCAGGAACAGCACTTTTTCTGACTGAAACCTTTGTCCTCATCTATATCCCGTGTATAACGTATCCGATTACGCGTATTCAAAATTTAATGATGATCGGTTGAGTAGTTAAGGCGTGAAAACTCTAAGTCAAAATGCAAACCTGATATTTTTTCTCATTTCGTTACAAAACCAGTGTTGATATATGAGACGCATGTGCAGTAAGCCTAAACTAACTCCCCCAGTAATTCGTCGTTTGGCAAATTGTCCGTGAGTAATGCGCGCTTATGATTTGTTGCGATCGGCCAATACGATATCCGGCCTACTTGGGTTGTTGTGCGATAACCGCATCCATTTTTCAAATATCTTCAATATGTTTTGACAGATCTTGACAGATTCTTACTATGTGTGCTCTGCATCAACTTGTTTAAGGCATTGTGTAGATCCACTTTTTTTATTATTTCATATTCCAAACCATTAAAATTGTCGCAATGTTTTTTATAATGGCAGACATTTTGGACAAAGTGGACCTTACGTATACACGCGTGGTACCATGTCCTGTCATTCATTCTATACAACTAATATTTGAAGAAAAAATTCTGTTTTTTTAAATATTGGCTAAGTGCCATCATACGGGTAGTCTCAATAGAATTCGAATTTAAAAACCTTATTTACGAAAATGTATTGTATGTTGATATTCTGACTAATCCAAACCGTAATAAATAAAATAATACATCATAAAATGTACTTTCTAAAACAATTGAGCTCATTTCTATAAAGGTCGTGCTCAATTTTATTATGTTTAATAAACACAAAAAAATATAGTCATAATTTCCCATAAAGTAGGTTTGTTCTTTTTCCTATAAAAACGTCTCGCCATGGCATATGACGCCACAACCTATGAACCAGCCACATTGTTCTTGTGATTTTGTTAATTATAAGTAAAAATAACAAGTGATACAAGTAAAATACTGTTCAAATATTTCTATTAAATACCGCATAAGCTATTTATACATAATTATTGCCAAACAATAAATCAATTGCAAAAAAAGTGGTGTTGATTTGCTAGTAGAGATATCAATCAGTTAAAAAAGAAAGAAAGCAAATTTTATTCCTCAAGGAGGTACATATACAGATATCAGCTAAATACAAGCACTCTATGGACAAATAAACTGTAATTACAAACAAAAGAAACAATAGAAACAATAGTTAATGGATTAGATTAGATCCACTTAATTAGTTAATGGATTGAATTAGATCCACTTAATTCACCTCTTCGCACACTTATATATATATAAGTATGTATTATATAAATTAGTATACTGGCTCAGTATACGGTTGCGGTGCAGACCACAACACTGATATTCTGCCAGGGACCAGATATTCAAAATCAAAGATCAAGATATCAAAGACCCTTTGATATAAATTCTATTCGATAATACTATTTAGTTAATGGATCTAAACCACTTAATTAACGATAAAATATATTAACTGATGAATACCACTAATCTTGAAAATAGACTCCACTTGATGAGCCCGCTGGATGAGTGGTTAGGGTACTTGCTTTAACGCTAGGATTGCTGGGTTCCATTCCCGGCAGGGTCTACTTTGAAAAATGAACTTTCAAATTTGGCTCTGGTCTGAATCTGGTAAGTGTGGCAGGGCACACTACGTTTCGCAGTCATTTGGGCAGCCCGTTTGGCGGCAGTAACTACCCCCTTACAGAAGACCACCATGAAATAACAGCACGTGTGCTCTAATCCGAATCCCTTATCATACTCAACCCTACCGTAGTCGACAGCGCAATATAGGCGACGGTAGCCACCTACCATCAAGTTGACCTGTCTGCCGAAGAAAAGCTTGAAAATGCGATTAAAGGTGTCTCATTTTCATCCAATATTGAATATCGGTTGCGTGTTCCTACAAGGATTATAATTGACTCTGATTTGGGAGTGCAGGGTTTCGGCCCCTATATGTTTTATGGTGTATGGTCACAGGTATGGTTGTTCAGGTACAAATGCTTACTTTAGCGATCATGCAATTGGTTATTTATTTTTTAGAAAAAAAAAAGTCAATAGAATATATTTTTGTGTGTTCGCTTGTGAACAAAACTGTTGAACATTTTCCTGTTACGAAATATTTATAGAATGTAGTACCTTTATTTACGGGAGCTCTCCTTGAAACATTACTCCTACGACATCACATCTCACTTCCCCTGCAAGTCTACAGGTGCATTGAAAGCAGTCGTTAAACGAACGCGTTTAGGGCTAGAGTCGTTTGTAGCGGTCGCAGAACGAGACTTAGCAGTTCCCCGGCGAGCTCGTAAGAGAGATGGCTTCATTTGGCGAGTCTCCCCTCGGGTGTGTGTTGTGTAACCGGCTCGAGCAATTATCTCGGTCTCTTGTTTCGCGGTTCCTGCAAACTAATGAGCAAATACACAACCAAAACTATACTAATAGGTATGACTTTATTGGGGTAGAAACACTAGAATATTTATCTAATTACGCACATTCATGGCAATAAACAAAATCTTTAAAAAATCATAGCCTATTCATAATATATCTATTTCCTAAAACATTGTTAATTTTTTTATTAAACATAGTATATTGTATTATTGTGTATGTCCTTATACCTGTGTATAGTTTGTTTTTGATTGTCTGCATGTACCTGTCTTAGGATTGTGATTATTTTTGGAATTGGTAATCGAATTAAGTCATTTGTAAACTTGTAACATCCAATATCCAGCTACCGTTTTCTTAATAGTTTTCTGCAGTCTCTACTTATCTAATGTTTGGTTTACATACTTTATATAATATAAAACCTATAAATAACTATCTCCACCTATCGGGTCCAATTGTAAGTAAATCATCCGAATCAGTTCAGCGGTTTAGGATTTCATTGCCCTATCAATTTCATATGAAAATACCATCTTTCCGACTTTCCGCGTGGAAAACAAAAAAAAAAAAAAAAACTGCAAAATCGATCGTGCCGATCTTAAGTGATGGCTACTCATACATTGTGACAATAGGGTATTAAAAAGTGTCTCAATTAGATTCTGTAGTGCTAATGAACCACTAAAAAAAACACTAAATTTTTATTCAATCGATAAGTTTAATAAAAATGCATTTAAAATTTACATTTTCAAATTTCGCGCGTAATTTGACGAAAACGCTGGAAACCATTTTGCTCTGTGGTCGTGACGTCAGTTGACACTGACTGACACTTTTTTGTTTACAAAAAAGTCTGTACAGACTAAAAATTCAGAAAACTTTGAATTTAATTTTAAAATTTATTTTGTTATTTTACGAACTAAAACTATAATTTTCCGACTGCTTTTTCCCTAAGCTATCTCAATAATATACTTTTACATTTTTTTTCATATAGACTAAAATACCCTATTGACAATTGACAATTGATTCTAATTCTACGTGTGGTATTCGGTATAACGTCTAACTTTTTCGTTTGTAAATCGATTAGAATGAAACAAACACTAAATATTGCGGGAAACTTGCTATAATACTTCAGTGAAAACAGCATTTAAATCGGTCAAGCCGTTTCTGAGATTAGCGTGCACGAACGCACATACAAACAAAAAAAAATTCTAAAACCTATATTTTTTACCTCAATAATATAAGTACAAGGTGTACAAGTTGTTTTTTTGAAAATTTTTTTAATGTAACGCACTTAAAAATATTCAAGTGCCTGACCTGATTATAGTTGTGCAATAAACAAATGAAAAATCCATACAGAGATACATTAAAAGGATAACGTTGGATTCTGTACCTTAACGGCATTTCAACAAAACTGTAAATTAAATTTACATATGTATTTACGAACAGAATACAACTTATCTCGTTCTATTAACGTGACGGTTAAATAAGATGTTATGTCCCCGCATTGAATAAATAAATAGCATGTATACGTAGCACTTTTTCAAATAACATTACGTCTGAGTTAAGCCAACTCTCCACGGCTGCCCCATTTTCCCACATCGCCGCCGGTAGACTCTCCCGGGGGACCCGAACGCTCTAATCCAGTTTCGTCTATTCTCCCTTCTCGAAATGGAAAGCCTCGGGCGACAATTTTCTTTTTACCGTTAACTTCATCCTATTTCTTCATCCGTAAGGGAGCATTTGCCGTCATTATCTCAAATAGAAGGACGCGTTCGGATATACTTTTTTTTAGAGGCGCAAAAGTCTGATGGGCTCAAAGTTGTTTGAAAGGAAATGGTTCGTTTTTCGTTTTTGTTTCTCATTTGCAGACGAGGATCACCAAATTGGATTTTATATTTAGTGTTTTTGTGTAAATTTTAAAAGTATTTCTATAAAAAAATATTAATCGAATTTATATTAAAATATTAATCTTAAAAAACGAATATTAACACTCTTTTCTAGTGTTAAAGAGGAAATATTTAATATGATAAGGTTCTATAGAAATTTAGCTTATCTAATCTATATACATATAATAACATCGTAAACGAGCCGTGTCTGTATATTAAAGATTTTTTCAAAAAAAAAAAAAAAAAAAAAAAACACAGCCTGTACCAACACGTTGTACTTATGTTACTGAGGTCAAAAAATAGTTTTCGGAATTTTTATCTGTTCGCATGTGCGTTTGTGCACGTTAATCTCTGAAACGGCTTAACCGATTTGAATGCGGTTTTCACTGATATATTGTATTGATTATATGTTATGTTTGTTTACAACCAAAAAAATACGTAATACCACGCGTACGAAGTTGCGAGCTAGTCAAAAACAGGAGTTAAATGAAATCCTAGCAATTATAGACATATTAAGTATAACCTACGTCCTTCCTTAAGTACACTTTATAATGTTATTCTCTTTAAATGTTTTTTCACTCCGAAAGTATAGAGGGCGCCGAAAACTGTGTGGGTACCGGTAACGCGTTGACGCAATTGAGTTATAAAACATCAAATTATTGCCAACCCAAAGAAAAAAATAAAGAAGAAAAACGATATAATGTGGAGACAAATCGAAAATTGGAACGCGGTGGGAGCTTTTGAAGTGTTCTCTTGTTTTAACGAGTATTAGAAGGGGTTTCGGGCTGCGATACGGCACGACATGGTACGTCAGCTCGAGGGTCCTCCATCGCGCTTGACCTTTGTTCCGTGACGTGGAGGGGCTCGCTTTGTGTTTTCAAGCGTTTGATATTGATACAGTGTGATCTTCTGCATTACACGTTAGCTAGGACCTTGCGCTGTAAACAATTCAAGGGTCTAATATCAAACACTGTAAAGTCCATATTTTTAAATTTAAACATTACTACACCAAATACTCTCTTTGCAATATGAACTATTTATTTTGTAACAAAAACGGCATAGTCACGTCCATCTCAATGTGTTTTATAATCTATTGCTATCAAAAACGATCTATTGCTATCAATTATAAATCAGACATCGTGGACTTTGCCATATTTGATATTAGACCCCTGTTAGGTCATTCTAATCGTATAACCGAACCGAATAATCCAGACGACGCGTTCAATCATAATTTTATGGTGTAATTAGGCTATGCGCCAAAAACAGATGAATCTGTCATTTACGATAAGAATTTAAGATAAAAGAAAGCTACATAAAAGCAATAAAACTTATTTTTAGTAAATCTGAAACTAATAATTTAGTACTTCACAAAGATTTAATTCAAATAAAACTATTTTTGATCGATCGCTAGTTCTGTATAGTTGTGTATTTTAAGGTCGAAGTTAGCTTTTACTAACAAATACTTTTCAGATTAAATTAAATTACTGAGGAGTTAAAAATTTATTCCTATGATTTAATAGAGCATTGGATAACCTTAAATTGGAAAAGATTTTTTTAATGAAATTTTCGCCGATAGAATTGAAACCAATTAATTTCTATTAAATGTTAATTTTGGTACAATTGAAGCGATAGTTTACGAATGGTATTCTTTGGAGTTGAACAGGGTGTACCGGGCCGTAAACATATACGGTTTAAACAAACAGAATGGTGTATCCACTAATGAACCGTGTTGGATATGATCAAAGTGTTGAGCCGCCGCGGGGAGTCCCCGCGGTCTTTGTTCCCTCTCTTCGCCCTTACCCTTACCCTGTGTGTGTGACGGCAACATCTGAATGTGGCAGATCCAATCGCGAACTAAATACTTTTAAACGTCCTGTGGTGTTTCTCAAAGCACCCATTATAACCTACACATACATTACTTCCATGCACATTACACACCCCATTCGTAACTACTATTTGTTTCATTTATTACGAGCTGAGAGAGTTAAAAGATATGAGCAATAAATGATGTAATCTTTATTGCAGTTATAGTTTTGCCAGGCGTTGGATTTTTATTTTTATGATCTCTTAGAAACAGTACTTTTGTCGAATGAAAGGTAACTTTTTCTGACAACGTGTATGCAAAATTTCATGATTCATGATATACTCTTCTATTGTTAAGGCGTGAAAATGTAACAGATATTTTCACATTTATAACATTAGTATCGATATATAATTATACGTATAGTTAAAATAATAGATTTTCGTAACTGATCTAGATAATCGTACACGTGGTACACGGTATAGCGCGTAACTTTTTATTTGTAAACCGATTGGAATGAAACACTAAATGTTACGGGAAGCTTGCTACAATACAATACAGTGAAAAGCACATTCAAATCGGTTAAGCCGTTTTTGAGATTGGCAACAACGCACAAATGCACGGACAAACAGACAAAAACATAAGTACAACGTGTATAAATTTTAATGTACAGACAAAATACGACCCGTTTACGATTTTATTACATGTATGCTATTTAGTCGTTAATTATGATAGTTTCTAAGATGAAAAAAAAAAACTTTTTTTTATATTAATGACACTAAAACTTGTCAATAGATACCTAACTAAACAAAAAATTGTATGTGAAACTTAGGCTGACGGTCGACACGATCGTAGGTGGTTTCCATCTCCTATTAACACTAGCAACGCAAGTGGGATAAAGGATTAGGAGGAGACCCTATGCAACCGGTTACTGGTGGTTGAGAGAGGACAAAAGGTTTCTGATAAACATTGGTGGCACTCCGAAAGACTCATCAATTTTTCAATGTTTCCATTTGTACTATTCACCCTTCGCGTGCCTTCGCCCTCGCACAAAGGAACGTACGCTTCACGGCCCCTCGGGCTCGCCTTTGTGAGCTGCACACTGCACAAAACATTACTACGAAATATTAATTGAGTTTATTTCTCTTCTATTATACCAATCTCTTTGAATTCACTTTGATATTCAACCAGGTGACCCAAGCACACGGCTTGGCCTCTCTCTTTCCATAAGTGAAAACCGAATTAAAATTGGCTGAGCGGTTTTGGAGTTTATAGAGCACAAATATACTTACATTAATTTTTATTTATAGGTATACATTTTTACTTTGTTCAGAACTTACATAAATTTATTAACGAAATTGAGAAATGATATGATGATTTTTAGAAACAAAACGTAAAAAACTTAAGTTATTTAAATTTTAATGTTATATTGAGCCAAATCTTTAATAAATTAAACGAAATTCTAATAACTTAATCACACAATAAATTCTGGACCTTTACATTTACACTCATTAACACACTTTTAGTTACATATTTATTATCTTTTTGCCTGTCTGTGTGTATTCTATAAGATGTACTTCGGAGAGTGTGCTCGAGAGCTGCATGAGATCATACCGCTTTTCCCTTTCTTCTATCGGACATGCAGACGTACGGCTGGTTACCATCCTCACCTTGTCGAAATCCCTCTAATTCAGACCAAGCGCTTTAAAACATCTTTTGTGATGCGCACTGCTAAGGATTGGAACTCCCTGCCGGCGTCTGTATTTCCGAGCTCATATAACCCAAATCTTTTCAAGGTTCGAGTGAATAGGCATCTTCTGGGTGAGCTCGCTCCATCTTCGGCCTGATCCTTCCTACATGGATAGATGCTGGTCAAGAGCAAACCCATCTAAATTAAAAAAAAAAAAATACATCTGATACATTATTATTATTATTTTCTGATTATTCCATTGATTGCCGTAAACTTATTTTTGCTCTTTTTTGTTTATATGTTCAACAAATGCAAAATCCACAATTTGCTGTATCATAAGATTTATTTTATAATGTGCAAGTAAATAAATAGATAAAATTCACATTCAATTTGATCTCATTTATGTAAAACTAGATCTAAGTCATGGATGGCTTTGGTTTTAATTCTTTGGTGTTAACTTTACTGGTCAAACGTGTAAGTGTATCGTTCAAATGAGTCCTCGCCTGCGCGGTACAGGGGCGTGGGGGTATGACGACAAAGAGGACCGCCCCGCGCCCCTGTACCGCGCAGGCGAGAACTCATTTAGACGGTCTTTCTATAGAACCGTAGTTACCTAATTACATGCTTATCTACAATAACTAACTAATTAAAAAAAAAATTTTTAAATTGGAATTACAAAGTTTTTTAATTTGAAATGAACTCTCTTTACTTTATGGAAGTATTTTTTATTAAATTTGTCAATATTCTTACGATGGTAATAGGTAAGACATCAAATTTTCATAAATAAATATGAGATTACCGCGCGGGCGAGGATTCATTTAAACGGTCAATCTATAGTAAAATGCAGTTAAAACGGTTTGATAAATGTTATATTTTAATTGAACCTTAAAGAATAGAATTATGCCATTAGTAAACATATGTAAATGTGTTATAATGTAGTCACTTAAGTCTATCTGGTTTTGCAGTAATGATAAATTTTTCAAACTGTCGCTTTCTTGGTACTCATAAACATTTTTGTAGAACACGAAACGAAGCTGTAGTGTTGTTGCAGGACTCCCCACCGTCTCGGTCACGGGCCCTCCTGCCCTCCTGACTCGGGGACAAGCCGCAACTCTCCCCACTCTCCCCTCCAAATTAACTCTCCCTCGCTTACCTGCCCTTTCATAACTCGCCGACTACGCCGCTAGACTCGTATAGCGTTTTTGGAACTCCAATTTTCATTTTAAAATATCGCTAAATTGAAATTGGTGTCACGCGCCATGCAACTAAACGACGAATTCCCGTTTTGACCAGACGACAGACGGAGTAACTCTTCTGCGAATAAACATAACTGCTGACAAGTTACAAATAAAAAAAATCCCTTGATACCTTTTCGAGGGTATCTTGCGCTAACACGAGGATGAAGAATGGGCGATTAGAAGAAATGGGTTTTGGACGTATCTTACTCACTCAACGAAACACAACAGCACACATTCCGTTATTTCACGGTGGTCTTCTGTGAGAGGGTGGTCACTATTGTCACATGTCAACTCAAATAAAGTTTAGTTTGAAAGTGTGCGGTCGCCGGTGCGGTAATAAACTAAATGTCGGTAATTCCCCGCCGCACCAGGGGGGGTCCCCTTTATCGAAATTGCAATTTCATTTCATTCTAATGCGACTGTTTACCTCCAATATAATCCAGTTAGGGGCCCACCTCGCTTTCTGCTTCTGGGGCGATTTCTAATTAAATATTTGCTTCGCGTACTTTGTCGGCGCTTCTATGTTGTGTCTCTAAACAGTGCTCACGAGAGATATGTCGTATGTCATACATGTCAATTTCAAATGCAATGAGATGCACCCACAATAAGGGGGCGATAAGGGAGTTTTTTTATGCGAATAAAAGAATTCACGGACAATCGTCATTCGGCCTATAAACGATATAGGCCTGCGATATAGGCTTTTTTTAATTGATCGCCATGGATGGTGAGGCCATCGGCCCAGCGAAGGTCTCCATTCCAATACTCGTTTTTCGCGACATCCATCTGCTGCACGACAGATATGTCTGGCCCATTTCCACTTCTGCTGATCGATTCTTTGGGCGACCACCTTGTTCTCCGACGGTCAGTTAAAATACAAATATGTATCACGTGATAAAATCATGATAAAATTTAATATGTAATTATATAACTTTAGAATTCCACTGATATTATAAATGCGAAAGTTTGTATGTTTGGATACACGTGTGTGTGTGTTTGTTATTCAATCAGGCCAAAACGGCTGAACGGATTTGGATAAAATTTGGCACACAGATAGTTTAATACCAGGATTAACATTTTATCCTGGAAAATAGTCTAAAAACATAAAAAAAAATCGGCGCCACCGTCGTCACAGCGATAAACATGATAGGCGTAGTTTTTCATTTATGAACGCGAACGAATCGCGGGCAGCAATGTCGCTAAGGGCAAAACTCAAGTACGGCTGCACTTTTTAATTTTTTAATATTCTTTAATCCGAGGAAGGGATTTATGAAGAGAAAAATTATGAAAATAAATTATAAAGAAAGTTTAAAGTTATTACTTTTCAATAAGTGTGTATCCACACTTAGTCCGTGTGTCAGCTTTTGTGTATTTTTATGAGTGAGTATTCATGAGCTATACCTACGAATAAAGAGGAGTTGTTGTCAAAAACGCCTATGAAATGAAATAATGATTTTATGCGGCTGTACCTTCGACCCCTGAGCGATTTAATTTAGCCCCGGAGCGTCTCCCGCTTCCACTAAACGCCTCGGGATGTAATCGCAACACTACCCGCTGCGATCCAGACTCTGATACTGGATCTTTCAACTTGTTAGCGATTTACTTTCACTTTTATTATGTTCACATAAATCGAACACCTGAGTATCGAATTGTATGCTGGCTCTATCTCTACTAATATGAAAGTAGTCTGTTTGTCTGATACCTTTTTACGCCTTAATTACTCAATCGATCATCATTAATTTTGAATACACATTGACAGGGATACGAGAAGAGTACTTTTCATGCAGAAAAATGTACTGTTCCCAAGGGACCTGCCCATAATTGCTCATATAATTCGTCCGGCGGTTTTTTAATTTTTCAACGCGGACGAAGTTGCAATCAAAAGCTAGTATTGAAATAAATATATGACCATTGAAAGACAGAGCTCGCTACAGTTACAGATATAATTTATGCCAATCGAGCGAGGCGTATAAAACACATTCCCTTATGCTTCATTTGCATAGCATAATAATTCATCTTCTCGTTTTTTGTGTAGCTATAATAATACCTAGCTATGCCTTCAAATTCCTTTAGCAAAAGTTACAGAAAGAGAACTTAAGAAATGGCATTTTTTATTGTAAAATGGGCGACTTAAAAAACAGCAAACACTTATTTTTAAACTAGCATTTACTCTCGGCTTAGTTCGCATTGGAAAATATAAAACATTTTTTTTCCTTCCCAGACCAATCTGCTAGCCGATTGCATGAGGCCATAATCGGATGAGTTCAAAAAGACAAAACGTTTGCAATTAATGAGAACTGCTTTTCATGTTCTGAGGACTGTGTTTAGGATTTGCCATCTCTTCAGGCGTGCCACGTCATTTTGTGTGTTTAGAAGGCTCTTAGCCTTGTCATTGCTATGTCTGTTCAGTCTAACCTTTTATCTTTTGCTAGTTTTTACTATCTCTTACTTCACAGTAGGCACTTTCAAGTGCTCGTGTATTTTTTTTATGTTAAGATCGGCAGACAGGCTGACGGTCCACTTGATGGTAGGTGGGTATCGTAGCCTAAACACAAGCAACGCCAAAGCTGCTGCAAGTGCTGCCGACTACAGTAGTACAGTACAGACTCTGGCATCCCTTACTCACTCACCGAAACACAACAGCACACGTGCTGTTATTTCACGGTCGTCTTCTGTAAGGGGGTGGTTACTGCCGCCAGACGGGCTGCCCAAATGAGTGCGAAACAATAGTGTGCTCTGCCACTACTTTCCAGATCCAGACCAGAGACAAATTTGAAAAGTTCATTTTTCAAAGTTGACCCTCCCGGGAAACGAACCGGGGAACCTTAGAACAGAGCGTTAAGGCAAACACCCTAACCACTCATCCAATGGGCTCGTCAAGTTCTGAGTTTTTTACAAACGTATGTATGAACAATATATTAAAATTTTATATTTTTCATACATATATATATATACCTAGTTTTCTAGGCGTTAGATTTATATTTTTCACTGGGGAACAGTACTTTTTTCTAGATGAAAGGTACCCTATGTCCTTTTCTGTAAAGGTAACAGACAGACGGTTACTTTCATATTTACATTATTAGTATGGATATTATGACCGCAAATTTAAATATTGCGGCTGAAACAAAAAGGAAAACTCCTCCGTGTTTTCTGAATTATGCAGTTTAATGGAAGAAAAAAAACTTTTATCTGGTTCATTAGCCGTGAAACCGTACCCTTCCCGGAGAGAAGCTCGTTAGCGAGCTTTTTTCACAGACGCTCATTGGAATTCAGAACGTCTGCCGTCTTCTGAAGATCGTTCCCACTTTACAAGACACCACTTTTATAGTGCATTTCACTTCGTTTTTTAAACCACCGAACCGTACACATAACTTTACTGTTAGTACACACTACATTTAGTTTAGTTTCCATTTAGTTACATCACATAAACTGCCAATTTTATTACATGTCCCCACTGCAAGGGCACAGGCCTGCACTCTCATCGAGGGCGTATGGGTTATATGGTCCACCACGTTGGCCCACTGCGGGTTGGTGGATGCAGGTATGCAGGTTTCTTCTCTCACTGTTTGAGTGCAGTCAATAAATGCACTGCACCACCGACGACTCTGAAAAAATATTAATGTTTAACATAACGCTTGCGTCGGCATCAAGCGAGTCCCGTCGTTCGCGTCGCGTTGGTGCGAGACCGCTTCAATTTATTTTCTCCCGCGCACTTTTTAATTTAAGATATCTCCTAAGATATTCATTGAAATCAAATGATGTCAAGGGCAATATTGTTCAAAATTAAATATTTTTGATGAAGAACGTATTTATTTGGATAAGGATTAATATCATGTTTACAAAAAACACCTTCGCTAATAATGCATTATTTTAGAACAAATTTGATTACCATAAAAAAGGTTGTAGTGAGTCAACCTTAAAAGATAGACATATGCTTTCGCGGACTTTTTTTTAGAACTTGTAAAGGGGTACAATTCCGTCATACATCATTTTTACTTAACTTTAACCGTTCACGCAGCGTACGCAACGGAAATTCTCCAAAGAGATAAATTTTCCCGATTTTGCAACATTTTTCATTGAAGCGTAGCGTGATGTTATATAGCCTATAGGCTTCATCGATAATTAGACTATCCAACACAAAAAGAATTTTTCAATTCGAACCAGTAGTTCCTGAGATTAGCGCGTTCAACCATACAAACAAACAAACAAACTCTTCAGTTTTATAATATTAGTAAAAGTAAAGATTATTTTCATTATTTGATAAAAACCACTCGAAAAGCTGGCTCGAAACCAACCAAACAAACAAACTCTTCAGCTTTATATAATAGATTTAGTTAACTTAGTAAATAGCTTAAAAAGCAAGTAAGTAATTAAGGTTAAAATGATAAAGAGTGCACGAAGTACCAAAGTTTGTTCTACTCAATGAACTCGTGGCACTAACAACTTAGAACAACTTAGCAATTATTCTAGAACATGAGCGTTGTGCTTATATGACACATCGTACGTAATCTGTAACCCCACGGCTGGGCAATTTTCTCGTTCAGCCATTCAGCAGTGTATGCTTAATACTTTAAATGGTAATTATAAGTATATACTTGTCTTCGATTTTTAAAATAATTCTCATAAAACTTTTAGCCTTCTTTCCTCATTAAGAATGATCCACCCTTAATGCAAAACTTTTGAATAATAAATCTGTACCTACGCGTCGTAAAAAGCGAACGAAAAGATCGAATTACCCATGAAAGAGGCGCCATTTTCATTTCTATAAAAGTGCAAAGGAAAAAGAGGTCCCCTCTTTAGAAGCTAGATAATGACATTGGCTTCTTGTCGACGAGTTGACGGCTCAAATTGGATTTACGCTAAACAAGTCGTTAGAATTAGTGTCTGTTGCCGTGAATTTCGGAATCATGTCTTCTAAAGTGAAATGTGTTTGTTTAGCTGGTGTTTACGCTTCCAGATGGCGTCGACTTGTACGTTTACATATTAGCTAGTGCTGTGTTCAAAAGGACTCTTGAATCGTCTTTGGTAATTGAAGATATACACAAAGTTATCGCTCGGGACTTTGGAACCATGTCAACTAACAGAAACAAAGATCGACTCAAAATCCTTTTGAATCCACTTATTTCCTCGTTCTTTTGACGCGGAGCCCTCTCGATTATGTGAGGAAATGATAATAAAATGATCATTTCTGTTTGTTGTCAGGTTCCGAAGTCCCACTCGAGCGTCGCGGCGGCGCCGATGTGTACTGAACGGGGCGCGACTCCGATCATGATTGCGAGCTCTCGTGAGACGTAGGCGGACATTGCAAAGTCGTAAAGATGGCGGAGGAACCGCAATCGATATGGAAAAAAATCGACAGCTCCACTATTCCGGTGGTAAATCTAGAGGTGAGGGAGGTGCGGGAGGTACTATGGGACAAAATACAAGAGCCGACCTCTCAGAGGAAGATCATCTTAGTGATAGTTTGCATTGCCCTCTTGTTAGACAACATGTTGTACATGGTCATAGTACCGATTATTCCGGATTACTTGAGGTACATTGGAGCGTGGGGCGAAGAAGCCTACGATCACGTAGTGACTCTGGCGCCGTACAAGGAGGGCAATAGGACTATAACACCGACAAAAATTATTCCAGCCACTCACGAGGGACAGGAGTCTGCGACGGGCGTACTTTTCGCCTCGAAAGCCATGGTTCAGCTCATGGTTAATCCATTCTCAGGTGCCTTAATTGACCGCATCGGATACGACATACCCATGATGATCGGACTCATCATAATGTTCCTCTCCACGTCAGTATTCGCATGCGGACGGAGTTACGGTATGTTATTCTTCGCAAGGAGCCTCCAAGGAGTCGGGTCTGCGTTCGCTGACACTTCGGGGTTGGCGATGATCGCGGATAGGTTTACAGAAGAGAATGAACGGTCGAAAGCTTTAGGTATCGCTCTCGCTTTTATAAGCTTCGGTTGTCTCGTGGCGCCCCCTTTCGGCGGAGCGTTGTATCAATTTGCCGGCAAAGAAGTCCCATTCCTAATCCTCGCATTGATATCGCTAATAGACGGATTTATGTTATTGCTCGTAATGAAGCCGTTGAAAACTCAGATGCGAGAAGCGAGTCAACCCAAGCCGACGAGTACACCAATTTGGAAATTGCTAATCGACCCCTACATCGCCGTGTGCGCCGGAGCTCTGATGATGTCTAACGTTGCGCTCGCTTTTCTGGAACCGACGATCTCTCTGTGGATGGAGGACAACTTAACAAAAGACAACTGGAAGATTGGCATGATATGGTTGCCGGCCTTCTTCCCTCATGTGCTGGGCGTAATAATAACGGTGAAAATGGCAAAGAAGTACCCTCAGCAACAGTGGCTGATGGCGGCCGGCGGTCTGGCACTGGAGGGCTTGTGCTGCTTTATCATTCCATTCGCGAACTCGTACAAGATGCTCATGATTCCCATTTGTGGGATTTGTTTTGGGATAGCTCTTATAGACACGGCTCTACTACCGACTCTCGGGTACTTGGTGGACGTGCGATACGAGTCAGTCTACGGAAGCATCTACGCTATCGCGGATATATCCTATTCTTTCGCCTACGCCGTGGGACCTATCATCGCGGGCGAAGTCGTAGAAGCGATAGGTTTCACGGCCTTGAATTTGCTGATAGCGTTCAGTAACCTTTTATACGCACCAGTGCTGATGTATCTCAGGCACATTTACGACTTTAAGCCGTTCGAGAACGAGGCCAACATATTAATGGCCGACCCACCCGATAAAGAATATCAAACTTACACCTTGCAAGACCAGAGACCTGTGAACGGAGAGCACAAGAACCACTTGGAGTACTCCAACGTATCCGGACAAGTCGCCGGCGTCCAGGAGACTAGCGTGGACGCCGGGGGATACAGTTACGACCAATCCTACCAGGGTGGATATCAGGGCGGTCAGAATTATAGCCAGGGATATGAGCAACAGCAAGGTTACCAGCAGCAAGATTATCAGCGAGATCAGGGATATAGTCAACAGAGTCAGTCGAGACAGTTGCCGGCGCAGCCGCAGCCGACCGCGAGTAATCCTTTCAGGGCAGGTTCTGCGCCGAGTCAAGGTGCGAGCCAAGCGCCCGCACCAGGACCCGCCGTCAAAAATCCTTTCAGGCAAGGCTTCTAAAGCTCCTTCAATGTTGTTGTCTATTTTGAATTTACTTGTTGTGTAATTATAAATGTGAGTATCTTCGATCACTGAGGCGCAAACCATCGGCGAATTCATAGACGTCTGTAACTACATTTTCGCTTGTACTAGTTGTATCGAGCATATGCGCTCATGCTATTCCCTTGTTTATCATAATAGTGACTGTTGATTATGCCTTCTATTGTATAGAGATATTTCGATAAAAGCTAAAACGTACCAATTGTAAGAAAAATTGTAAGAAATCATACTCAGTGCTAATATAATCAACACATATTATGCACACTGTTGCGATATGAAGTTGTACGCGTATAACGTTCTAATAGCGTACACAAAAGAACTATTAGAACAATTTTAAATGAACACTAATTCTAAGTAATTACTAAATCCTGTAGCGGTGTTGATAAACATTTCAAGTGAGGGCCTAAGATGTGTATTTATTAAAAAAATCTTGGCGCTACACCTCAAATTACTCGTATTTGTTAAATTTCAAATAACACGTGCTCTACAAAAAACGTTTTTGGAATAGTAATTTAAATTTAAATTTAAATATTTATCATTATACACCATTTAAATATTTTATAATTAATTAGGAAAATTAATAATCGTTTAATATTCAACACGGTTTCATCAGGTATTATTCTTCATGATGAATTCTGAATTGAAATTCTAATTCGCGAAGATTTTTTCATTATTGCAAATGAAGATATAATTTGATAATATTTTGTGAGTAGAAAGAATATTTGCTATATACACGAGCAATACTAGTGTAAGGTCATTAAATGTATCGCTTCAATTCGTCGTCATAACTTATATCAATTATAATATCAATTAGTAATGAGAAGTAAGTTAGCCGTAGACAACTTGTGATAAGAGTTGCAACCAAGGTAACGAAACATATCAGAATCTTTTGATTCACGTAGGATAAGGAAAATAACTATATTGTAGATCGATAATTTGTGTCGTTTAGGGTTATTCGCCATCTTTGTAAGCGCATTGGAGAACAAACGCTCCATATGGCCAACGAACATTATTTTGCAGATGACTGATTAATTAAAGAGAATATCCAAGTAATAAAGTTAAATTGTACAAGAAAAAGTGACGAGCCCGACATGTCAATTGAATGAGTGTATAAAGTTTAACATTGTGATTATTGTGAATAAACTTACTTATTACTTATAACTTACTTATTCGCGAAGCTCTCAGCTTTTCTTTGCGTTCGACATTTCCGGGAGCGTTTAGAACCTAACCTGCAAAAGTACAATAGCGTCGTCGGTAGAATACTCTCCACTCCGCGTCCACCCTTCTGCACTGAACCAATAGATATTTTTATTGTACGTAAGTTAGCAAAGATTTTCGTCTTAAATTCTCCCGAAATTCAATTAAATTTGTAAATAAAGTAATTAGACAGGCATTCGGTTCGTGTGTGTAAAAATACTTATATGTTGTCGAAATTTCGTTAATTCTAGGCACGAACGTAATGTCTCTGTGTTGTAAGGCAATTTTCTAGTTACTGTGTATCTTATATCATATTATATTATATTAGCAATAAAGCAACCGATATCGCATACATATCATTAGAAGTAAGGATCGATATACACTACTTTTGTAATTATATTATATTATTATATCTATACATTAAATTATTGTATGAAATTTATACGCGATTAGTTCACATTTGTATTCAATGTTGAAACTATTGAGCGTTTACTATTAGTCCGCTGAAGACTTTACAAAAGCACATATGCTTTAACAAAAGATAACAACAGCAAGCAAGCAAGCAAGAACCCTCAAATGTAACAAAAAAAATTTTTATTCAATAATATATCGCCTCTTGAACGTCATTAGTCTTTCGCTTGAATGAAAGAGACAAACGATCGTCATGTTGGACGATTTTGAGTATTATTATGTTATGTTTGTAGTTTGATTTCCCAGTTAGATCGTCCGTTTCCCGGTTAGATCAAAGCACCCGTCCGTTAGCTCTATACTCTTATTTAAAGTACAGGAAAATTTAATAACAAATCAAAATTTGAGTACCTCAGTTGTATTTTTAATTTTCAATATAAGCTTCTAGCTAGAATATATATAATATCCTATGGGTGATAGAATTTTTCGATTACACTCTGTAGAAGGGGTAGAAAAAAATAAAAATAAGTGTTTTTCCAAATTATACAAAAATGGTAAGAGTTAGAAAAATGTTTCAGACAGAATTTTTTTTACATAAAAATGTTCATATTACTTTTTTTGCTAGAGTTAGGTGGATTATAAGATAAGGGTTGATTCTGTGATTTTTTAAATATATACCTATCAACCCTTAAATCTTCTCTCTTATTTATAATTTTGGCAAAAAAGTTATACAAACATTTTTATTTAAAAAAAATTCTCTACAATATTTGTCTGAAACTTTTTTTAACTCTTACCTATTTTGTATAATTTGGAAAATTTCTTTCAGCGATCTATATTTTATATCTTCTAGAAAATATCAAATTCAAATGTCAATTCAAATGTTCAATTCAATTCAATAACTCAAATGTTGATTTGTTAGTAAATTTTCCTGGACTATTATCAAATCATTATAGTTAGATGAAAGAAGATTAGGTTTAAAACTAATGTTGCATCATATTCTGCTCTATCACGAGATGCCATTAGCTATTATGTCAATTGTCACAAGAATACTTTATTATAATTATATTTTATGTCAATTTAAAATTATTATTACTACTTATGTACGGCAATAAAATATCAAATAAACACTAAATATGTAGTAGGTCAATCAAATTAAATTCTTTAATTTTTTATTTGGACATAAATTTCCTGTCACAATTTCGTGTTTAAATGTTTAATTTGATTTGCTTAAAATATATTTTTTAATCTTTTTAACACTTATCATATAAAATTCGCGCCAATAAAGAAGAGAATTTCAACTGGAAGCTCGTACAGGTTATGCGTTTATATAAACTTAAAAAAAAAGTCAGTTTAGAATGAGAGAGAGGCAAGAAGAGAATGAGAGAGAATGGATTGAGCATCCTGTTTAGGTTCATTCCTTTATTGGCTCTTTTATTTTTATTTTATAATTTCTATTGAAAAGGTAGGATCTATATAGTTTTCTTATGTTTTATCGGACTTATCGTAAGCTAAGTATTCCAATATCATAAATTAGAATAAATAATTAAAGTAGACTAATTGTTAGAGAAGGACAATCGGTGCTACAAATTTTATAATATTTATTATTTCGCGTCAGTGAAGTTGTAGACTTTGAATTGGTTCCACCGGTGTTCTTTTCTAATAATTACAAATTAAACTTAATAATTAAAAATTGTCTTGGTGGATTTTCTTACATGTATCATACTTAAATCATAAATGTTATTAATAAGTATATTATTAACTACAGATATAATTGATGTACATATGAATATTGGCGCCCAAACAAGTGACGAGTAATACATAGGTATGTTTCACTCTCCCCCTGTCTCTCTTTTAGAAAAGTAAATCGTTCAACACTACACGTGGACTATGAATATTATTTACGTTTCGAAGAAAATCCCAAACAACTTATTTTCAACTTAGTAAAATTAGGCTTGAATCTAAGTGATGTTCCTTTTTTTATATGTTCTAATGTGTTTAAATTGACCGTTTGATATAACGTAATGACAACAGCTAAATACAAATACTGAGTTTGTATTAAACTGTGTTCCTTGTACATACATTCAAACATTGATCAAGTAAATAGGTACAGTGTTATTATTATGTTTCTTTGAGTGGAATTAAAAATAATCGTTTAATATAACATCTATTATATCGTGTAATTAGCTTAGTTGATAAGATATTGCACTTTTTTTTGTTCATTTTAAAAAGTTACTATAATTAAATTGAAACGTTGTTGTATTTACTGAAAGTAACTTATTTTCACGAAAGAATAAGTTGACGAAGCACCAAGTCATAGGATAATTTAGTTAAAACGTGCTTATAATAGTTCGAAATACGTAAGTAGTGTAGATCATACTAACGCACTATACATATATAAAGTGTAAACCTATGCATGTATATGTAATCTTTAATATTAAAAGTAATTAGAATATCTCTTAAAATATTGATGTAAAATAAACTTTAACGCGTAGAACGTAGAGTTGACTGTTGAATCTCTAGTTTTCGTTTTAACTCCATTTGTTATAAATGTTATAGCTTTCAATACTGTGTAATATAATGGTTGGTCGTTTCTAAATTAATGAAAAAATATCTTGAAGTTATTTCAAATGTTTATCTCTTCGAAATTTAATGTTTAAACACTGATAATATATCTTCTATCACGAAGCTAAGGATAGAGCGATTAATTTCAAGACATTTTATTCAAGTGAGTAGCTGAAGATTACAGTCTGCCACGTGTAGTTCTCGAGTCATGTACGCTTCGTACATGCGGCCGACTGTATTTCATTAGAATCTGATAAACGAAGTCATAAAATTATCTAATAATTGTAAGAATATATTCTATCTAGTTGTATGTAAAGTGGTCAAAAATCAGTGATCGAATAAAATTGTTACACCAAACCTGATTTTTTTTTTAAAGTTGAATTGATTGTATTAAGTCTCGGATCCCTGGCTCTAGTTGGCTTACGATTAGACGTAACCTCATTATAGTTCCATAGTAATAAAAGCCACAGAAAGTATAATTTTTGAGAATTTATCCTGCAATTTTCATAGGGAAACTGTTGGGAAACATTTGCAGAGCATTCACAACATCTCGTTTGTGAATGGAATGTAAATCGTCCAATTATCGAGTCCCTCAAGATATACACAAACGAAAATAAGCTTTATGGCGTTGCAATAGATTTGTATTGAGAAATGTACGTAAGTATCTGCCAACTAGTACCCTATGTAACGGCGTGGAAAGGAAGAGAAATCGAAACAAACAAAAAAATACTCTATTTATTTAATTTTAAGGGTCATAATTGCGAAATTATATATCGAGTGTAAGGGCTGATGCTATGCGAGGGTGCGGTACTGTTGTTGCTAACAGTAATTAGTCAAATTAGAGAAGGGTGCATTGTTTATCAAAATGTTATAGGTTCATTGAGATTTCTATCTAGGTGAGCGACAGGCCGATGTCTACTCAGATAATATGGGACCTCATGTATGATATACTGGTTTTCGCTCGCAACTTTGTCCGCGCGCAAAGTAAGGTACCCTATGTCCTTTTCTGAAACCCTGACAACTTGTGTGCAAAATTTCACAGTGATCGGTTGAACGGTTTTGGATTCCATAGGGAACATACATACACATATCGATTTTTACATGATTTATAAGGAGCGTTCTTGAGAGATTGCTCCATGTTGCAGGAAAAATCTACCTTCATCCGTCTACTGAGCAGACATTTCTGTTTATTATTTACACTAGGTTCCATAGCAAAACTTATTCATTATCACATTATTTGATAATAAAAATTATTGTGATTTTTACAGAGATTTAACCGGTTTCGATTTCTGGTGGCGTGTGAGCGTAATATAAAAGAGTTTGAATGCTGTTTTTAATTTTAAAAAAATTACCTATCTTTTATGGTTTGAGATTTCCCCTCACTGACCCATTTGGGTTGATCATCCTGTATATTTAAATTCCTGGAGTGACTTCCGCTGTATCTATATTTTTAATTTTTATATTATTTACTATTACGGTTTTTTTTGTATATGCATAATAGCAAATATATGTAAAAATCCAAGTTCCATTCTATACCTACATTTAAAACATATTATGCTATTTGATTTTTGAATGAGCATATTAATATTAAAACTATATGTGGACATATAATATTACCGATTTTTCTTATTTGCTTGTACCTATTTATATTTAGCATATTTAGTTGTCATTTCGTAAACATATAAAGTTTATATATCAATCGACATTAAACTGAAATTTTTTTAATTTAATCAAAAAGTTTAGCAAAAATTTTTATATAAGAAAAAATATAATTAACTTAGTGATATGAAGATTATGAATTACTAATTAGTTAACATTCCTTAACTATGTAGTAAATAGTATATGTTTTTAATCTTAATAAATCTTTAATAATATATGCTGATGTATACAAGTGTCCCCAATTATGAAGAGGTCAACAAATAATTATGATCGATACGCTTAACTAGCTCACCTTTCGCTCGGTTTTCTCCGTGCTCCGGGGTCCCCCCTCAGACTGGGAGTGTGAGAGGGAGTCCTCCCCGTGGGGAGACCAAACACCCATGAAAATTTAACAAGCCCACACTCACCTTTACACGGCTCGATTCAATAAGGGTCACAGAAGAATCCGTCTGAGCTTTGACTGTTACATTTATTCAATCCCACCGGTGGACACTGTCTCTTTGGCTGTTTGAAATGACTTTCGTGGTAGGCTTAGTTAGAGCAACTACACGTAAAAACCGTTGTGCTACGAGTATGTCATTGTATTTCGTAGCGCTTACGAAACCGCGGCGTAGCACTGTTTTGCTACGCCGTAGCCGCGTTCGATATGTTAGCTCGATATATATATGTTATGTAACTTAAAACTGACTCATTTTCACATTTACAATACCAAAGTTCCCTTTTTCCCAAGTGTCGTTGATATGTACCCTTTCTTTTAATCATCCTATCCCTCATCCTTCACATTATCAGGGTCGACGGCGCATTTACGTTCCCCTCGTGTAACTCGTTCCCTATGTGACGGTAGCCACTTACCATTATGTGGAATGTCGTCCTGAATGCTGCCTTTTATAAATAAACTAGCCAATGAATGCGACTTCGTTCGCGTGTACTTCATCTTAAGTTATCAAAATATAACTTTTTAAAGAATTAATATTAAAAAGAAAACAAAAAATTAAATGTGGCTAATAGACTAAGAGTAGGGCTGTTCACTCACACCGTGGCATTTTTTACTTTTAGCATTTTTAAAATGTAACTTCTATACAAAAATTCCGATTCGAATCATTTAAAGAGAAATTTACATGTACGTAATCAACCTTGACTATGAAGCTATTTAGGGCCTATGCATACGACGTTTTCTAAACGATCTGACGCCGCGCGTTTTTGATCAGTGCGTTCTCTAGCATATTAGCATTATTATTAGCAGATTGTATGCTTTTGTACCGTTACAATCGCAAATGAAACGCGATTCAAACGCGCATTTTATCGATACAAACGCGAAGATAGTACGCAAAGCCATTTGTAGACTGCCGCTCGTCTTTAGCTCGCATAAAAAACTTTCTGTAGGTCTTTAGTTCGATAAAGATTAATAAGATGAGCCCCGTGTTCATTTCGATTCTACCCGTGTTTCATGACATGACTTAACTACGAGTATAATAGCCCATAACTTATGAGTTATGACAAGAACTAAGAAACATAGTAGATTATTTTATGTATAATCGATAGTTTTCGCAAAGTACGTACGCATGTGACGCGAAGAAACGCAAGCAAATATGTGCGACAGAGGAACATTGAGCGTACTGTGCATTTTCACGCTTAAACCAACTTTGTGCTACTCTTACTGACGTGTGAGCGTAATATAAAAGAGTTTGAATGCTGTTTTTAATTTTAAAAAAATTACCTATCTTTTATGGTTTGAGATTTCCCCTCACTGACCCATTTGGGTTGATCATCCTGTATATTTAAATTCCTGGAGTGACTTCCGCTGTATCTATATTTTTAATTTTTATATTATTTACTATTACGGTTTTTTTTGTATATGCATAATAGCAAATATATGTAAAAATCCAAGTTCCATTCTATACCTACATTTAAAACATATTATGCTATTTGATTTTTGAATGAGCATATTAATATTAAAACTATATGTGGACATATAATATTACCGATTTTTCTTATTTGCTTGTACCTATTTATATTTAGCATATTTAGTTGTCATTTCGTAAACATATAAAGTTTATATATCAATCGACATTAAACTGAAATTTTTTTAATTTAATCAAAAAGTTTAGCAAAAATTTTTATATAAGAAAAAATATAATTAACTTAGTGATATGAAGATTATGAATTACTAATTAGTTAACATTCCTTAACTATGTAGTAAATAGTATATGTTTTTAATCTTAATAAATCTTTAATAATATATGCTGATGTATACAAGTGTCCCCAATTATGAAGAGGTCAACAAATAATTATGATCGATACGCTAAATTAGCTCACCTTTCGCTCGGTTTTCTCCGTGCTCCGGGGTCCCCCCTCAGACTGGGAGTGTGAGAGGGAGTCCTCCCCGTGGGGAGACCAAACACCCATGAAAATTTAACAAGCCCACACTCACCTTTACACGGCTCGATTCAATAAGGGTCACAGAAGAATCCGTCTGAGCTTTGACTGTTACATTTATTCAATCCCACCGGTGGACACTGTCTCTTTGGCTGTTTGAAATGACTTTCGTGGTAGGCTTAGTTAGAGCAACTACACGTAAAAACCGTTGTGCTACGAGTATGTCATTGTATTTCGTAGCGCTTACGAAACCGCGGCGTAGCACTGTTTTGCTACGCCGTAGCCGCGTTCGATATGTTAGCTCGATATATATATGTTATGTAACTTAAAACTGACTCATTTTCACATTTACAATACCAAAGTTCCCTTTTTCCCAAGTGTCGTTGATATGTACCCTTTCTTTTAATCATCCTATCCCTCATCCTTCACATTATCAGGGTCGACGGCGCATTTACGTTCCCCTCGTGTAACTCGTTCCCTATGTGACGGTAGCCACTTACCATTATGTGGAATGTCGTCCTGAATGCTGCCTTTTATAAATAAACTAGCCAATGAATGCGACTTCGTTCGCGTGTACTTCATCTTAAGTTATCAAAATATAACTTTTTAAAGAATTAATATTAAAAAGAAAACAAAAAATTAAATGTGGCTAATAGACTAAGAGTAGGGCTGTTCACTCACACCGTGGCATTTTTTACTTTTAGCATTTTTAAAATGTAACTTCTATACAAAAATTCCGATTCGAATCATTTAAAGAGAAATTTACATGTACGTAATCAACCTTGACTATGAAGCTATTTAGGGCCTATGCATACGACGTTTTCTAAACGATCTGACGCCGCGCGTTTTTGATCAGTGCGTTCTCTAGCATATTAGCATTATTATTAGCAGATTGTATGCTTTTGTACCGTTACAATCGCAAATGAAACGCGATTCAAACGCGCATTTTATCGATACAAACGCGAAGATAGTACGCAAAGCCATTTGTAGACTGCCGCTCGTCTTTAGCTCGCATAAAAAACTTTCTGTAGGTCTTTAGTTCGATAAAGATTAATAAGATGAGCCCCGTGTTCATTTCGATTCTACCCGTGTTTCATGACATGACTTAACTACGAGTATAATAGCCCATAACTTATGAGTTATGACAAGAACTAAGAAACATAGTAGATTATTTTATGTATAATCGATAGTTTTCGCAAAGTACGTACGCATGTGACGCGAAGAAACGCAAGCAAATATGTGCGACAGAGGAACATTGAGCGTACTGTGCATTTTCACGCTTAAACCAACTTTGTGCTACTCTTACTGACGCTGCATTAGATCCATAAACGTCACAAATTTTCGCTGCTTGCGTTGCATTTTTTCCTTTGTTTGTAATAATAAAATTTTATAATGTATCGAATTTCTTCATTAGATTACTCATTTTGACAGAAAGAAAAAAATAGCTGGAAACTAATTTGTTTCTTTCTTTGAAATGTAACCTTTTTAATGTCACCAAAATCAGCCAGATACAAACAGTACAGCCAAAGAGATTTTATGATAATATAGAACAGATAATCTACTTTTTGAAGTCCACATCAGTTTATATTTAATTCATAATGTCGGTCGAATAAATATGCAAAGAGAGCATGTGTCGCGGAGACTCTGCTCGATGCGATGGTGCGTTCTGAGGCCAACTGTTTGGGGATCGATCGCGCCCACCTGGGTCGCCATGGCAACGCACCCCGCACACCTCTCTACGCACCTTAACCCCGGTTCACATGAAAAGTTATATGATATTAAAGAAACAGCACCACAAGTTGATGTTATTATGCCGAACGTAGAATAAGGCGGGGCCCGTGGGAACGACCACCTGACACTTTTAAATCGATTGTCCTAAGTACTCCGAGATTGGTTGAACACAAATTTGCGCCTCACACTCGCGACAAGGAAATAAGTTTAATAAAATACTCGTACGCATATCTTTATAAATTGTAGCCGTACGAGTGTTCAGCCTGCACAATATGAGTATTTTATTTACACTTAGTATTTTGTTTTTAAATCTAAAACCTGGATTTGAACCTGTCACTCGCTTTCGACTGCTGAGCGTTGAGCGACGCTATCACTGCTTCGTAATAGAAGTTTATTATAACCGCGTGCAGTTAATTAATTGTACCTATACAGTTGAGATTCGTTTCAATTTCTGTAGAGTGGCTACTGACATCTCTAATAATGCAAGCAGAAAACTAATATCTATAATATAAAAATGAATCCCCATTTCCCTCGGTCACGGCATCACGCTTAGACCGATTTTAATTCGATTTTCAGTAATGGAAAGAAGGATAAACGGGGAATGTTCTCATATATAAAAATTGCAAAATTTATATAAGAACAGATCGCTAGTTCTTATATAAATTTGAAATGATACTGATATTTTTTTTAAAGCAGGATGGGACTTAGTTTCGGTAGCAATTGTTTCATACTATTAATAGTTTTGGGCCTTGCTTGCATAGAACACTTTATACTGACGTTATATGAGGTGCAAAATTATACTTTTGTTTCGTTATTAATTACTTTCTTTTAGTTAAGATACCAGATTTTATACTCGGATTAGATTACTTTATCCGTACTGTCACCCAATAAAAAAGTTGACAGTTATCGATTTCAATTTGGACTATGACAGTAGTCTGTGGTTTGAAGCGAGATCAGGAGGAGATCAGACTAGCGATGTCAGATGCTTTTCACATTTTGAAGATGTAATTTCTGGTCAATTCGGTTTAGAATATTTTAAAATATTATAAAAAGCATGCTTTGATGCCGAAATGTGTGTACGTCCGAGTTGCGGATGCACTGTCGTCTTTTTTTAATCATCGGTTTTTTCCTCGTACCGGGTCTTCGCAGGTCTTTAGCAGGAGGTCGGGTGTGCTTTACCGGTAACATCCACACGATTCTTATTGTGGGGTTATATCTTTTATGTTACAAATAGGTGCCCAAAACGTATGGGACGATTTGAATAGAAGCACCTAAAGTACGGTGAAATAATTATTAATATGGTAGGAAAAATAATAGGGCCCAAGGCTACCCCCACGGTTTGAACCCTCGTCGCTTCTTATTTCTTTCATATTGGGAAATCTTCCAAAGCGTGCTGCTTTTCCATCAGCTTTGGTATAAATTGCAATTCTTTTACTTTTAAATTTCTTTTACTACTAACAAAAAAAAACCTTTCCTTTATCTGTTATAAAAACTTTAAATTTATAACATAGTATTTGGAAACACAGCTATGAGACTATTTCCTAAACCCATTAATATAAACGGATGTTGAAAAATTTTCTACTTATGTGTTTTAAAAAGTGACCCTATAGATAGTTTTCGTAAATTCTCTAAATAGGTACTGTGTGGAACTGGTCCGAAGGCTCTTTCAACGTGAGCACACAGGTGTACAGAGACGAGTTTAAACTAAATTTAAAACTCAATTTGAGAATTCGATTCGGTTCGAATAATATGTTCGTTTTATTCCTTACCCGTTCACTTCAATACTTTGCTGGTCAACCGTGCAACCAACTGAGCCACGATCGGGCAAATGCCCACTGAGGGGCATCGATTTTACTCCCAGCAATCGAACATATACTTCCCTTACCTTGCTTGTATATAAAGACGTTGTGTATATTTGTTAGAAAATATCCGAACTGTTTTGTCGAAAATAACGAAATAGGAACCAAAATAACTAGACAAGGTAATTTATTGCAAAGACCAAAATGTAGATTAGAACTATTTAATAGAAATGTTTATGTTATGGCAATTAAAACATACAATAAACTACCTAATAATATAAAAGAATTGCCGGATCCTAAATTTACAAGAACATTAACAAAATGGTTATTAGATTGTTGTTATGATGTTAAAGAATTTTATAATAAGAAACATTAATTCCTTTATTAATATATTAGTTTACAAACAATTAAACACAAATATTTGCATGCCCTTGGCGGGTAGACATACTTTGTACTGTAACTGCTGTATACAAATTAAAATCCTGTAAACATGTGTTCGCGCAAATAAAGATTTTTTTTATTTTTTATTTTTTTTATTTTTTTTATAGTGAGTTTGAATAAGTCGTAGAGTATATCCAGCAAATGGTCACAATGAAGAAATTGTTCGATTTGATTGTGTTCTGTGTCATTTAGAGGAACGCTTAACATTATTTACAATCTCTTCGAAGCATCGTAACCGTGAGGCGGCTGTTACCACCAATAATCAAATAACAAACTGCACGAGAGCACGAAATCGAATCTTGCTGATGTTTCTTCATAGGTGGTGACAGTTCATTGTTTATAGGTGTTAGCGACTGGTATCATGGTTATATATTATATTTTAGATCATATTGATTGTAATGCTGATCTGTGAGTGAGAAACCCGACAATCACAATCCGAAATTAATAAACTTGGTAACCATTTGAGCGTTATGGTGAATGAAGGGACAACGCTTGTTTTAAAGGCACATAAAACGCCTGAAACTTTTCAATTAAATATGTTTTTCACATTTTTACTTTTGTTTTATTAATTTCATTGTACAATAAGGGTACAATGAAATATACAATTATCAGAATCGGTAAGAGGGGCGTGATTGGAGACAAACGACCCGGACGTTGATCGATTGAGGTCTCGCCCACAATAGCTTCGACTTGTGCCTCACTAGCCTCACTCACTAGGCTGCCATCTGCCACATTCATTTGTATGTATTGATTTTGTCTTGAATTAAGAAGATTATATTTTTTATGTAAAGATTATTCATGGTCGTCTTCTGTCGGGGCTTATTAACGCCGCCAGAAGGCTGCGAAACGCAGAGTGCACTGCTACTGCTAATCTAATTTTAGTTTTAAATCATATATTTTTTAAAGAAACCAAAATGAGTCAACGGTTTTCTGTATATAAACTTTTTTGTGTACAAACGAACTCCGAATCAATACCAACAAATAGGCTACTCCGTTTTACTCTGCGTGAACTTCATCGCAATTTCCTCTCGCAGGATATTGACGTTGAAGCCCTTAAGCAATCTTTGCTTATCCCCTTCCCACGCCGTGGCCGCATTATCCCTAGCCCTTAGCAGACACTAAAGGCTCGATCCAAACATCCAACTTTGTTTGTTTGTTTAGGAAGATTGAGAATAATCCTCCCTCACTCGATCGCCTATCCTAGTATTACAAAACTAATTTACGGGAGCAATGTTTATTTGCGTACATTAACTTTTATAAGTATTTATACAAAAAAATTAAAATAACCTACCATCGTTTCGAAAGCTGTTACTACGGAAATTGTTTCCGGGGGAAATCGGAAAGAAACCTCTTTTCTAAAATATTAAATTACATAAATTTGTGAACATAGGTACATAATTCATTTTCACGCAATTGCTCAGAGGGTTAGTTTGCTACGATTGCATATATGTATATCTTCTTATAATAAAAATGAATCCCCATTTCCCTTGGTCACGGCATCACGCGTGAACGGGTAGACCGATTTTAATCCGGTTTTCGCTAACGGAAAGAGGGATAAACGGGAAATGTTTTAGGGTATATAAAAATTGCACGCCGGGCGAAGCCGGGGCGGGCCGCTAGTATACTAATAAAATCGTAATATGTACTTTAAATATTTTTTCAAAAAAACAAGTTGTACTTACTTAGGTTACCGAGGTAAAAAAAATAGTTTTTGAATGCGGTATTGTAGCAAGTTTTCCGTAATATTTAGTGTTTGTTTCATTCCAATCGGTTTATAAACAAAAAAGTTACGCGCTAACCGAATACCACGCGTACGAAGTTGCGGGCTCAGCTAGTCCCTAATATAATGGAATACAGTTCCGATAATAATAATAATAATGATAAATTATACTAACATACCGATAAACTTACCAAGTACATAGACTTGGCTCACGAGGTGACCGCCATGTGGGACGTCGATTCGACGTCTCGATAGTTGTCTCGGCGAAAGGTCTTATAGCGAAGAGCCTCGTCCAACATCTCAAGAGGCTGTCGCTAGATGGCTGGATCAAGGGACAGATACAGAAGGCGGTACTTCTTGACACGGCACGAAATGTCAGGTTCCTCACTCTGCAGCCCTAACCACCGGTAGCTTGGGCCTTCCCCGCTACCTGCGGCAAACTAGTTTTAATTTTTTTTAATGGTATTTATTGTTTTCATAATTATATTGTAAAAAAATTGAACTAAGAAAAATAAATAAAATATGTGAAATAATAATAATAAAATAGGTACTATTATTGTTATAGCATGGGGCGAGTCTCTTCTTTCGTTGCCCAAGCGTTGGCTAAACCAGGGCTATGGCTCCGAAGATCAAGAGTTTCAGGTAACAGGATAAAAGGAGTTTACTTATAAATAATATTATTAAACTACTAGTAAAATATTGTTTATATAAAGGAGAATGCCCAAAAATATATTGAGATGTCAACCACTTATAAAATTCAACGCCCAGTAAAAGTATTTGGTGTAACTAATTAAATATAAAACATTTTTGACCAAACAGGAACAGATTGGAAATATCAAGCGAATATTAAAATATTTTAAAAAACAAAAAGTTAAAAATAGAGTCTGTTAAAAATAAAAGGAGCAATTAAATTATGTCAAAATATTTTCCTGTATATTTACAGGAAAACGGTGGTACTTTACAGAGAAAGCGCGGTCTTTAAAAATATATATAGGGCGTCCCACAACTTTGCCACATGGAGGGAAAGTACCTTAAATACTGTAGATAGAAATTTTTACTGAAACAAGACTTCATTTTTATTTTAAAAACAATACGAACTGCATTCACAGAATTTTAAATAATCGCTTGTCTGAACCGGGAGTCGAACCCGCTAAATATGAAAAAAAAAATCCCTGTAATTTTACTATACCCATCGAAAGGCTAAACAATAAGCATTTATTTCTTCTAAATAACATGGCATCACAAACAAAAGGAAGACCATGAATATTAACGTTCAATTTACAATTTTGTTCAGATAAAGTCTGACTATGACTATGAATAACTATGACTATGTCGTGTTTATAACAACTGACTCACCTGTCGCGGCAATATTGCAAACGCCAAACGTATTACGAAAGGTAAAAAAAAAGTTGATCCATTGTTATAAGAAAGAAATACGCAGTTACTCGCTCGCTTATGTAACATATGAACTACACAGAGTGTCTAAAATATACAAGCATGTTTTTTGAACATAGATGTTACTTTGGGACTAAACGTTAACAAAATATTTAATCCATTATAAAACAGAAATACGAAAAGATAGTTTATATTTGCAAATCTGATTTCGCACGCTTATATAACATATGAAGAACACAGAGTGCCATAAAATATTTAAGCATATTTTTTTGAAAACAGTCGTTACTCCTAGGATCATTGGAAGCGAAATTGGGCATTGTCCTTTATGTATCAATAGTATAGTTTTTAAAAGATTTTTTATGAGAAACTTTTAAAAATATTACAGAATGTCCAGCTACCGAAACTTCCCGTACCAGATCTGCAAGCTACGATGGACTCTTACCTGGAGTTCGCCGGAGTTATAGTTGGTCAGCAACAGCTGGAACACTCCAAGGGTCTTGTGAGAGGTTTCATGGAAGAGCTGGGCCCGAGGTTGCAGGAGATGCTTCTCGATAGACAGAAGGAAATGGAAAATTGGGTGAGGATATTGACCATTGCTCACTCAAAATATTGTAACATGGTTTCTGGTATTTTTAATTTTCGAAACGTAAAATATAACGTAAAATATAATTGAAATTGAGTTCTTATTGCCAGCAGATTAGGACACATGTTTAATTGAGCAATGCTATTTACGGTTTGTTATGGTACAAAGTCGGTCGATGTTATCAGCACGCATAAGTTTCCTTTTAGAAACAATACGGAAAAACAAATTTCCGAACAATCCTTACCGCCATTTCGTTAGCTCAAAACAAGCAACATGTCGATTGGTGACAGTAAAGTAAAATGAAAATTAATCAGATCTACTTGCTGTATTATATCATTTTAAAAGCGCCGGAACAAAACGCTTTATCCGAAATAAGTAAATCATCGCTAAGTGACATTCGACCTGACGTGAACGAGATTTTACGTTCAGTGGACGTGGCGATTAGCGACAAGAATTTATTTGATGTGACAATTAAATTGTTAAAGAATATCTGCGGCTGTTTACGTGAAAGTTTAAACTATGGAGAAAGAAGTGCGGAATTCGACGACGGCTGGGATGATTTGCAAGACATCAAACACCGTAAAGACGGCGACAAATCCACGCTTCATTTTTATAACAAAGTCTACAACGACTCGTGTGTTGATATACAAGGAAATGTGAAAAATAAATTAGACGGATTAAACAAAGCACAATTGAAAAAATCTATTGTCGAAGATGAAGATACGTTAAAAAATATTAAATGTGAACGTGAAGAAACGACAGCGTCATTTATGCCTTCTCGATCGTTCGCTTTCAAAGATGATAATTTCGATTTAAAAAACATTTTATATAAGGCTTTCATACAAACGCGCGATTTACACAAATATTCTATAAGGAAATATAATTTATTTGATAAATCTAATTACAAGCCGCCGAAGAAACACAGTGTAATTATAATTATAACATTACAACCGGTCGCAAATAAAAGCATTAACATTCGAAACGATAACATTAATGAGATCGATGAAAGTGAAATCCATTACATACTGAATACGAATAGCGCAATAGATATTGACATCATTGATACAAAATATCATACTTTGAAAGAAAAACTAAAAAATGATAAAGTTTTGGAATGCACGCTGCAATCAATATACGCATTTATAATGAGAAGTGAAAAGATGAGTTTAATAAAAACGTCGAAATTGTTGCGGAAATACGGAACTATAAAATTATATTTCGATTTAATTTCTGAAAGCAATCACGTCGATTATAGTGGTATATGTTGCGGTAATGGATCATTCGCATCTCTGTGCAGAAATAACGTTGAAAGTCAATTAATTAAGGGCGACGTAAACTACAACGAAACTCTTTCGAAAATAAAATCTTTAGTTAAATTGTATAATGATGTATTGAAAACGAAAACTTACAGTGATAGTGTTAATACAGGATTAGAAAATTCTGTACACCCAAATTCTGTGACTTTAATAAAAGATGATTTGTACGAAATGAAAGAAGAATTCTTTACTACCAAAGCAATGAACAATAATGACACAACTATGAACAGTGACATTTATAAAAACGAACCATATAAAGAAATAAAAACTAATCATTTATCAGAGGAATATACGACATTAGAAAAAGGAATCTTAGCCAAAATGGGTCACAGCGAAAACACACTTACATCAAACATTAAAATGTTGAAACCTACTACATATTTCAAAAATGAAAATTTAAAAAATACAAGTAGTAAATACTTGCCTATAAAAGAAAATTTTAATGAAACTAGTAATGATAATGATAAACCTTCTTCATTTACTGTAATTAGGACAGATGAAAGTCTTTTCAAACATAAAGTTTTCAGAAATAAAACGGATAAACAAATGATATATTCTGCTGGTACATTTGACCACTTCGGAAAATTATTTCATAAGAATAATGGAAAACGTATGTTTGAAAAGAATAAACTAGGAGAATTTTTGATTTCAAACGATAGTACAATAAATGTTAAGCCGTCATTATTAACAAATGCTATAAAACTTAATGTTGAGAATATTTCGGCAGAGAAATACAATGTACAACAAAAAGGTAATTTAAACAAGGAGAATTTTAAGAGCACCGAGCACCCGAATGTGTTATCATATATAGATCAATTATCTTTCAAAGATCCTAATAAATGGTTTGATAAAAAAGTTTCAACAAGTAATTATTTCACTGAAGCGATGACATTCGAATTCAATAAAATAACATCAGATGTGAGTATATATACTGACAATAATTTAAATAAACCAAAAACTGTTCCGCTTCTTTTAAAAAATGACATGACTCACCAAAATGCGTCCAGAACTATCCACTATGTGTCAAATGCAGAACGGAGTATTAATGTATATATTACTGGAGTGGAGAACGTAACCAAAATAGAAGAAAAAACACAGAAATCAAAATTACTTAAAAAACTTAATTATTTTACCAACAAGCACAATATGGACATCAATGAGACGTCTAAATTGAAATCATCTCTCGTAAATCTTTTTAACATTTCAGCAACAGAGAAGATGAATATCAAACCAAATATAAACGCGGTTAGTAAATACGACAATAATAATACAACAAATATTAATCATATATTTAAAACAACTAATCTGGAAACTCACACAAATGATAATATTAATCGAGAGAATTCTACGAATAATTATTTCAGTACATCACAATTGGATCTTAATGTTGCATTTGAAACAAAAACGTACACGGGTGATCCAGTGAAATATACTAAACCCGATAGGATAAATAAAAATGATTATCCAATGAATATACAATTAAAACCAGAAGTAATTTCAAAACTAAGTATTAACTCAAAGAATTATACTAAAGAAACTCAAGGAATTTTCGCTATTCCCGAAACAGAAACTTCAAGTTCTGAGTTTTTAAGTTCTTCAACCTTAAAAAGTGCGCCGATAGAAGATGAGAAAATATGGAAAATAGTAACAAATGACAGTTTAACAATCAATGAAGGAAATGTACTTAATGATGTCAACAATTTAAAAGGAGCTATAACGGCGTCTCCTACGCAATCAAAAGATATATTATCGCCTAAATTTATTAATGATACTTTGCCTAATTTTGCAATTGAGCCTAATAAAAGAAATGAAGTCGCAATGTTGATAAAAGAACTTGAGTTTCCTTACATAGCTCCAGTAACTTTAATGAAAACAATAAAGCTTTTCAACGCCGGACAAACCAACGCGGGAAATAATTACAACAATATTAACAAATCACAAACTAATAATATATTTAAAAATATAATTCTGAAAACTAATTCAAGTGATAAAATGAAACTAGAGAATTTTAGTGATAATTATAAAGATTCTCCATTATTGGACCTCAATGTTGTATTTGAAACAAAAAATTACAGAGGTGATTCAATAGAACAAACTGAGATCAATAATAGAACTAAAGTAGATTATCCATTGAATACTCAATTAAAATTTGACGGCTATTCAAAATTAAGGGTTCCTTTAAGGAATTATACTAAAAAAATTCAAGACTCTTTTGTTTTTCCCGTAACAGAAACGTTAGGTTTAGAGAGAAATAACAACAAAACTTTAAAAAGCACGTCGATAGAGGACGCAAAAGTGAGCAATATAGTGCCAAAAAATAGTTTAATAATCAGTGAAAAAAATGTACTAAATGATGTCAACAGTTTAAAAGGAGCTACGACGGTGTATTCTACGCAATCAAAACCTTTCAGTGAAAACGTGAGAGAAATACTACAAACAGAAACACCAATGACCACGGCCTCAAAAGATTTCGTATTGTTTAAATTTATTAATGACACACTGGACAATCTCACAATTGAGCCTGATAAAAGAAATGAAACCGTAATGTTGACAACAAAATTCAAATTCTCTTACTTAAATCCGGTAACAAAAACAATATTACATTTTGACGGTTTCGCATCAGAAATAGACAACACAAGACAAACTATAAATAACTATGATAATATTAACAAAACCAAAATTAATCATATATTAAAAAATATTACTGAGAATACTCTATTAAAACCTGAAAGCAATACAAACACTATTTCAAAATTAAGTATTAACTTGAAGAACTTCACTAAAGAAACTCAAAGATTTTCTACTATTTCCGACAGAAAAGCTTCAGATCCAAATAGAAATAACTTAATACACGTGTCAATAGCCGACGAGAAAGACAACAAAATAGTTACAAATGATATTGAAGGATTTTATGGATATAACATTTTAGCGGCTTCTACAGAGTCTTCCACAAAACTAAAACATTTAAATGAAAATGAGAAAAAAATACTACAACCGAAAACATTAATATCTACAGTAACGAAAAATTCGTTATCGCCTACCTTTATTAAATATACCACAGATAATTTTTCCTCTGAGCCTGATAAAGACAACTTAGATGCAATTTTACTGAGAAAATTGAAATCATCCAACGTCAATCCTATGACCTTTCAATCTACACTTACCGATAGTTCGCTAAAAGAAAAAAATAACACCAAACAAAACAATGCACATACTAATTACGTATATGAAGAGATTTTAAAAAATATGTATACTAAAAATATTACAAGTAACGATTCCAGCTCGCCACTTTTAGACAGCAGTGTCGTATTTAAAGCAAAAAATTCAGATACTGTAACAGAGAATCAAATTGAACCGAATTGGAGGAATAAGAAACAAAATCAAGAGAATATTAATTTAAAATCTGAACATATCACTAACTATATCTCAAAATTAAATAATCTCAAAAATTTTACTAATGAAACTCAAGCAGTTTCAGCTATTTCTATATTAGAAACGTCAGGTTCGAAGATAAATAATAACAAAAGTTTGGCATTAATGATGGACGAAAAAATTATTAAGGTGACAAATGACAGTATAGTAAAAAGTGAACTCTTAAACAAAGTGCACAGTTTAAAAAGGAGTAATATTTTAAAATACACGACTATGTCTTCATTAAAATTAAAAAATATCATTGCAAATGATGAAAGAATACTGCAAATAAGAACATCATCGTTAAAAATCCCAATTGATTCAAAATTTATCAACCAGCCTTTACAAAATCTATCTGTAGAGCCATTTTACAGTGAAAGTAAAGGAAATGTCATCCGTAATATGTCTTATAAAAAACTATTAGGGCTATCGAATCAAAATAATAAATTAATAAATAAATTTAATTATACAAATATCGGTGAAACGACCGCTGTAATTAACGAAGTTTCAAACAATATCATATCAACCAGCATTGCTACCTTGACTACTAATGGCATTAGTTTAAATTCTTTACAGACTGAAAACCTTATGAATGATACACAAGTAGATCGTCAAATTCAACTTCACAATTTTAATTGTTCAATAAAAACAGCAATAGGTGACACAATTGAATCAGTAATACAATCGCCTGTGCATCCCAGACTCAACACCACTAATGACAATTTGAAAACTAAAGTTAGGAACTACACGAAACAAAATATATTAAATAAGGCCAGTGCGCCAACAACGAATAATATAAATGAAATTGAAACAACGGTATTATCTTTAAGCAATGATAGGGTAACTGATAATAACAAACATGTATCTCTAAAACCTAAACAAGTGAAAAATAAGTTTTTAAATTACACAAGTGACATATTTGTATCATCAACATCAGAACCTACTAAATTGTCTAGTTATGTCAGAGTTATAGCAGTTTCACCAGTACCAATAAAAACAAAAACTGTATCATCAAATACATTATTTAGTGAAATCCCAGGAATAAGTAATCAACCAAGCGAATTAATTTTTAATAATATAGAGAGTGATTTCATTACTACAAAGGATAAGTTTTCGAAAAACCATAATTCTCATGAATCAGATGGGAGAAAGAGTAGTAATACTTTAAATGTAGAAAATGAACTTGAATCTGTTGCAACAAGTAACCAAAATACAATACGGTCTTACAAAAGTCTGTATACACCAAGTACAAGGACAGTGGTTTTTTCAAATAATGGAAACTCGGATTTTGATTGGTTTACAAAGTCTACTTCAAGCAAAACTGACAACAGAGATTACCAATTTAATACATGGTATTTGATAAATGAGCCTAGTGATATTAGATCAACTAATTCCAAAGTATTGGATTCAATCGCTAGTGCAACTGAAAATAATAAAAATAATTATAACATTTTTATTAAAAATAATACAAATAAGATTTTATTAGAAATCAATAAAAATAAAGTATTATTTCGGGAAAATACCGCGAAAAATAATGAAATAACAGATTCATCTTTTACTGAAAAAGAAAAATACGAAGTCACAAATAATTTAACGTCAAAAGTAAATGGTCAGGAAAGCAGAGTTTCGATTACTTCATTCTCACCTACATTAACGCATACCAGTTATGTAGAACCAGTGACAGAAAAATACTTACGGGAAATTAGAACTAATAGCACAACTCCTATTTTTAATTTTTTTGATAAGTATGAAATTGTGTCAGATATAAAAAGTAAGCAAGAAAAGATATCTCCAGAAAAGTCAAATAATTCATACAAACATTATGATTTTCGAGTATTTACTACAAAAAATATTAAACTTACAAACAGGAGTAGCATTAAAAATAAAATATACACAAGAAAGAAAAACCAAACAAATAGGGGATTATCTGAAACACTGGAAATTTCCGATGAGATCCAAACGAGTTTTGTGCCAAGTAAACCAAGTGAAGAGATGTTAGAGGATAACAATATATTTGACCAAAGATCTAATACAATTATTTCTATAACAGACTTCAATCACAATAACAATGATTTTCTTTCAACTTCAGCAAATACGAGAGTTCCATTTGAATTAAATATTGAAAGAAAAGTAATTTCAGAAATTAACAAATCATTAGCAGTCAAACAAGGTTTTAAAAATGATTGTGATCTGCACAAGAACGATAGAAACGATGTCAATAAAGCTACGATAAATTTGGGCTGTAATATTAATAAATCGGTAAAAAAAATTACAGGTCCAAACGAAACAGTTAATGCACCTAATTATAATAATTCACATAACAACAAAAAATCTTATGAAGCAGGGTATTCTCCCTTCATAGATACGCACCGTATAAAAACTAGTGGGCAAGATGATAAATCTAATGAAAGAGCAACGAAAGAAAGGAAGTCTATAATATCATTGAAGTTATTTAATAATAAAGAAATGTTTCCTCTGAAAAACGCTACTGAAAAAGAAGCTATTTATACAAATATTAACAGATGCGAACAAGAAGACAAACGAATAAATGTAAGTAAATCAATGGAAAAATTACAAACATACACACACGTTCAAAGAAGCACACCAAATGGTACAGAAAATGAGATAAAAGAGGATAATTTAAAAAATTTTGACGGTTTAAATATTCCAATTAGTTTAGTAAAACTTTTTGCAATCAATACAACAAAAGAAAAGACTTTGAATGGTTTTACTGTACAAATGCAATCGTTAACTAAAAATTCAGGCATTTTTAAGACTACGACTCCTATTTACAATACATATGAAATACAAAAGAGTACAAATAAAAATATGAAACAATATCCTACATCTCCATATAAATTAGATGCAGTGAAAAGTACTACAATTATGGGAATTCATCTACAGCGTCTGAACAAATTAGCGGATGATAAGAGTAGGCAATTGTTTCCTCATAATAAATACAATATTAATGACATAAACTTTAGCTTAGATAATTCTTTTACCAAAGATAGTAACAGAGACAATTTCAAAACTCCAGTTAAAGAAACTCACTTTCATAATGAATTTTCTTCGAACTTTTCGTTATTAACTACTCCAATGCAAAAGATGAAAACAACGAAGTCTGCAAGTAAAATTAGTAATAGTAATAATATCTTAAACAACTTTGGAATCAGAGATAATAAAGAAACATTACCAAAAAACTTATCACATGTATCCTCAAATACTAAAAAACTCTCAACCGGCTTCAACCTTAATTTATTTTCCGACTTTAGTAACAAATTTCAAAACTCATCAAATGAGACTAATATTGAGAAACCTAATGTTAGTCCAACAGAAAGTAGTATTCATACTACAACACAATGGTTAACTTCAATGTTGCCAGAATTGGAAATATCAGGTAATGTAAGTTGTAACAGAGAATTATTAAAAACTAAACCCATTAATACATTTCATGAAGTTCTTGTATCAAAACGGAAAAATGCTATAAAAGAAAATGTGACACATACGCCCATCTTCGCAAAAGTTCAAACAAATGACTTTAAGGAGACAAGTTTTATCAAATCGGATATACGAGCACGACATACTTACAAAGGAAGAACCACCAATGTTGGTAAACTACAGGAATCAATGCAACGAACTGAGAGTAAATATACAACGAATTCCTTATTCCAAGAAAGTACTACAAAAGGTTCACAATCAATTATTGAAAAAACGCATGAAAAATCAATTGAGAAATTTTATAATAAAACTTCAGATGAAACTTTCATTTTAATGTCTTCAAATAAAAATCTTATAGACATGTCATTAAAGCCCATCTCAAATATTAATAAAGTGTTTAATAAACAATTGTTGAAAAGAAATAAAACGATTATCAGACCGGAAGTTAAAATCAATAAATTACCTATACGTCAAAACGGTTCCAATACAAAAATGTATTTGTATTATAATAATCAAAAGAATAGGGCTAATCAAAAGAAAAACTCATCCAAAATAGAAACAGTTACCCTGATAAACAGAAATAACAACAAACTTGAAAACATTTCTAACTCAATAATAACTATCCAGTCGAATATCAAACAAAATATATTCTACAGTCATTTTGGCATAACAAAAGAAACAACCTCAACTGATTCGACCAGCAAAGTTAACATTAGCGTTCATGAAATGGCGAAATTAAATTATTCCGAACCAACAAATTCTCATGACACTAATTATAATAGTAGATTGCACGCTAAATTAGAAGTAGATAACACAGTTAATGTTTCAATGAGACCAAAGTTTGTACTAAAATTGACAACTATAAGCACAAACCAAACAGTTGACACTAAAAACGTTAAAAATAAAAATAAAACATTCTATAAAAAAGATAAAATGTATGTAACTCCTAACCTATTAGAAATTTTTTACGAAAAATCACGAACAGTAAAAACGCTTCACCCTACTCTCAAAATGTCTGAAGTAATGACAACAACAAAACATATAAAATATAATACTTACGAACCGACTCCCGATGAAGATATAAATGAAGATATGTGGATGGAAATGAATATTAATAAAACAATTGCAAGATTACCCACCCGAAAAATTAAAAAGAATGATATCAATACAATCTTTCATAAGAATATTACGAATATGACAAGAAAACGTACAGAAGAGAAACATGGCGGCACCACAATTAAAACATTATATAATAAGACTTCACCTTCATATAAAAAGCATCTACAAAATACCAAAGGTATAATCAATGATCAAATAAAAAATAAAAATGTCAGATATAATCACAATGATACTAAATTTTATGTTAAAAAAAGGACAACAAAAAGTAACTTATATGAAAATAAAGATATAATGAGAAAAACACATGAAATAACCAATTTATATCCAATTAAAGGTAAAGCAAAATTTTTGCAGCCATTTAGGAATAAAAATGAAGATAATATGAACGAAGGTTTAGTAATAAAGAAAAAGAAACAATCTCTGCGGCAGATTTTTGAACCCAATTACAATATTGCTCCGACGAAATTGTATACTCCTAAACCAATAATTCTACGACCGAAGTTTGATACAGTAAATAATGCCTTATGGATTAGAGATGGACCGGTCGAGCAAAACTTACCATGCTCGGGTAGAAAACCATCGAATGTGGAATTAACAAATTTAAATAATGAATTTGACTTCTATAGAGATAATGTTCACCATAAACCCAGTTTGTCATGGCGAGACGGATTAGATATAGTACGTCAAACGTTTCAAAAATACAAAGGTGCTCACACGCAAGTACCACAAACAAATTTTCAAGCTCCAATACTCTTAAACTCCGAGTCGAAGCCAAGTGTGTTGAGAGATAGAATCGTTTCTGTGAGGAAATCGTTATGGGACAACTCGGACACAGTACAGCCGATAAGAAATGAATTTGAAAAAAAATATTTGATGTCTTCCTTCTTCAGAGATTCCGAAGAGATCGAAGGTTATGAGTCACCACCGGTTCGTATTCGCCATAGAATAGAGGAGTACGTAACGAGCACCACTAAAAGGACGCCGACGAGAAGATCCAGGCGGACGGTGTTCTTCTTAAGTCCAACAGTCCCATACAATCGATACTTCTAGGATAAATTTTGATTTATTAAATAAAGTTATTTTGTTTTTTTCATTTTTTTTTTTTCATTCAATTTAGCATAAGTCTCTAAAATCAGAAAAGAAAGACGGATATAAGCTTGCAAATTATGTAATATTTGAAAGGTACATTATTTCCTATGTAAATAGACTATTAACACTTATAACACGCAATTGTAACCATCGGTCCAGTTTTCAATTAACTACGTCGTGGTAGTAATATATGTACATATACCTAATATTTGTATTCAAAGAATTCCGTTGTTTACGTACTCCCCTGAGAGTTCATATGGACATTGATCTATGCGAAGGCGCACGTTACACAAAGTAATGCAGGGGACAGTGCAGAGTTCCTTATAGAGAGGTACGAATGCAGAAAAGTATATTAAAATATTTGGAATGAATTATACTACGTTTTTTTAGCTGACTCTAATGTTTTTTTGACGATCTCAAAACTGGACACCGGATTTTGGGGCGAATGTTAAGCTCTCAGCCCTCACAAACATAAAGTTATATCTAACTTACCTACTTGTAACCTTCATTAGAAACCACCGGGAGCAGAAGCGATCCTTGATTGAGCGTGTAGATGAAGCCAATCACTAGAGGCTAGGGTGATTTTATTTAAGGGCAAGGCTCTTAAGGGAATTTGAGGATCGAAGGAAGATCCAGATCGTGATGGATCGGATATGGCAGGGAGCAGCGTATGCAAAGAGAGTCTACCTACTCAACAATACAAGCGACCTATGACAAATACCGCTCTAAATTTGACCAGTTCGATATAAGACTGAAAGAAAAGATTGGGGTCTATTATGGAACCGAGGTTTTTGTTCTCGTTAATCCAGGGGACTTTTCGTTCTTTTACAGGGATTTTACTTAATACTCTGTCCATAAAAACATTTCCCTAGCATTCACCTTACGGCGGTTTGTAGTGTAATTTGCAGTTATTATTTTACTATAAGTATATATATCTAATCTAATATGTTGTCTAATCTATTTATCTATCTAATCTATTTTGTTGGCCTCGTTCCCATTGATTTTATTGGAACAGACTTACGACTGTAATGAAAGAAAGCTTGTGTTTTTATTAAATTGACAATATAGCAAGTACTTATACAAAGTTCATCAAAGGTTGTAGTTAGACGGACGCAAAACATTTGTCCGCGTACTTGTGTTCATTCACAGCAAAAAACTCTACTGTCTAGGCTACAACATTCAAATTCTTCGCAATCATCCAACTGAGCGCTGTCAACGCAATTCTTATGCTGCAACAGCTCCAAATACCATTAGATTTTTAGATATAAGTTCTAATCTAGGTTAACTGACTTTAGGTGACGGACTGGTGGTTGGACGATATGTACTTGAAGATTCGTTTGCCTCTGCCGATCAATTCGAACCCTGGCATGGTGTTTCCCAAACGACACTTTGTTAAAATGGAGGAAGTGGCCGACTTGGGGGCCCTGTTCATAGATGACCTGCTAGATTACAAAGAGATGTTGGACAGGTATATATATTTAATGAAAATTTTCATTCTTTCGTCGCAACCTGTTTGACTGGTACATTATAGATAAGATATAAAATATTTTATTTATGTTTCTTTATATAATACTAGCTGAGTCTCGCGGTTTCAGCCGCCTTGGCTTCTAAGGGTCATAGCGTGAGATAATAAATAGCCTATAATACTCTAGATATGGGATATCAAATGCAATAAGATTGTTTAAAATCCCGAATTCGAGTTCAACCAAACTAACAAACAAACTCTTCAGCTTTATATTTTCAAATCAAATCTTATAAAATATTCCCACATGTCTACTGAGTGATTATCGCATTTTATTGTTCTAGTGTACGTAAAGATCTATTTTATGAGACTCATGTTGTCAAGAAAGTTCTGAATTTAATTTCGTTTATAAGGGAACTAGTCTACGATAAATGCAACATTATTTTCTAATGGCAGAGGTGAATTGCCGCTCGAGCGAGCCACCAGCCGTGAAAAAGGTCAGCCTCTATGTATGCAGCAGTTTTATTTTCTCCTGGGAGTCTGTCGAATACCAGAAGTTGGTAGAGATCGTCTGGAATTTCCACACTTTCAGGAAGAAAACGTCGAGAAAGAGGAGTTGATTGTCGTGGCTTGCAGAAATTATGTATGTATTCCACAATTTACCTAAAAACAATCAGATTCCTATCTAAGCATTAATATTACGAAAAAACTTTAATTCCATAAGTCCTTGCGAAAACTTTTCTTTATCTATTCATAAGCAAAACTTTCAAACACTCCCCTAATTTAACGTCCGTTAAATCGCCACAAACTCGTTACTTAGTCGTGACTGGGGGTTAACTAAGTTAGAACTTAATAACTTTCCCTCAACACACTTTATTGCTTTAGTTAGACGTGTTAATACATATAGTTGACTATCAACGCCCTAAGTAATATTACATTAGGTACTTATTTTATTTTAGGTTTGAAAATTCTACTTAAAGAACTCACTAATTATGTGGATTCTTTCATAACTCGTTGGGGATGCATCTCTGAATCTTTTCGAATTAATGTGAGCATTAGAAGTAACGATGTGGAAAAGTCTCGAGGAATCCTGTCAATTCGCAGTGAGCTAGCGCGGTCCACACATTCTCCCAAAGATCTATCTTCCACGTAGCCAATTTTTGTTGCAGTTCTATCCGATACCAATAAAAGCGGCGGATCGTGGGCGTCTAACGGCTGGAGAGATTCAGGCGCAACTGTTGCACGCCATGGTGGACGCAGCCGGAGCACCGCCCGCTCCGAGAGTCGGTCTCCTCACTGCCATGAATAGGGATAAGTGGGCTAGAGCTAGGGAGGTTCTTCTAAAAGGTAATAAGCCTCTCTTTGTACTTTTTGCTGACTGTAAACGATGTTCCAATAAATGCCCCTCTTCGCTCCTGATGTTTTTGATGGTGTTAGACACTCGCCATCGAGTATACCGTCAGACTGCCTGGCACTCTTTGTAATAAAAAATGAAACCATTAGTGCCAAATGGCCGTTGAATAAAGCGTAACTTCCAGACGAGAACAATCGAAATAACTTGGAGCTGCTTTCGCGTGCGCTGTGCGTTCTGTGCCTGGACGAGGCCGGCGGCGACCGAGCCGATGCCGACGCAGACACCAATGCCATGCTGCGCGCCATGCACGGTGGTGGCACACGTTACCATTCTGCCAACCGTTGGTTCGACAAAACCGTACAGGTACTCTATCCACCACAACTCTTCATGTAAATAAAATAGAGCATAATCCTAATATTTTACGAATTTTCGCTGGTCATAACTCTTTAATTTTGTCACTGACACGCTCACAGATTATCAAAATTCTAAGGTACTTCTTTCTAGCAGTCCTACAAACTTCAGTTACAAACTTTAGTTAGCGTTAGACTACGGAGGAAGGAAAAAATGAAAAATCCCGAAATTTATTATTCATTAAATGAAAAATAATGACTTTTAAAAATCGCATTAAATTAGCGCCATATATCGTCATTAGACATTTTTATTCCTATAATAATTATAATGACTTGTCAACATATTGAGTCTCATTATATTTTATATTGTAATGTTTGAACTGATTAATTTTACTAATAATTCTTTATTTTATCTTAAAAATATTTTTAATTATATTTAAACTACCCCCTTAAACAAGACCACAATAAAATTTGTTTCAGTAATTAAGTGAAGGATGCAAAAGCCCATTTCCTTAATTCTTAATTCTGCTAATGTCAGGCATGTCCGTTGAACTTATTATTTAAAAAAAAATCTCTCGATGGATTAAAACTTCATATAAGTCATCTATGGCATTCTGTCCCAGCTGATCATCTCTTCCGACGGCACTATGGGCATGTGCTACGAGCACAGCGCGGCCGAAGGCGTCGCAGTAATCAGGCTAGCAGAGAGAGCTCTCGCGAGAGCCGAAGTCGCCGACAGACCAGCACCACCCCCGCCACTCTTACCTGCTCCTCAAGCTATGAAGTGGAATTTAACAGCAGACCTTCAGAGAAGTATAGATGAAGCGGCCAGAGATTTCGATCGGTGAGTTTATCGCATTCATACGCCGCTGCAGCCGTCGATCTGTCGAAATGAAATAAAATCAATTTTCTTGTTTCAGTCAAATTTCCGATTTGGACTTGAAAGTGTATACGTACAAAGGCTACGGTCGCGAATTCATGAAGAGCTGTCGCACCAGCCCCGATGTCTACATCCAGCTCGCTCTGCAGTATGCTTATTACAAGTGAGTGGAACTCTGTTAGGACGCTTAATGCGGTAAAGTGATACAGGCTTAGACAAAATTACAATTTTATTTAAACTTAAGATCGGTAGACAGACAAACGGTTCTCTTGATGGTAGGTAGCTACCATCGCCTATTACACCAACAACACCAAAGGTGCTGCAAGTGCGCTACCGACTACAGTAGGATTAAGGATAAGGGGTTTTGAAAGGATAGGAAAGTGGTCTCTGGTATTCCTTACTCACTCACCGATACACCACAGCACACGTGCTGTTATTTCACGGTGGTCTTCTGTAAGGGGGTGGTTATTGCCGCCAGACGAGCCGCCCAAATGACTGCGAAACGCAGTGTGCCCTGTCACTACTTTCCAGATCCAGATCAGAGCCAAATTGAAAAGTTAATTTTCAAAGTTGACCCTGTCGGCAATCGGTGACCCTAACCACTCATCCAACAGACTCGTCAAACGGGACTCGTCAGCTGCGAGTCTCTGTCAACTAATCGAGACCCGCAGCTTCGTTCGCCTTTAAGTTGGGTTCTCATCGTCTACGTCTTCTCGGAACCGAATAGGAACTATTTTTTGGAAATGATTACAGATTTTAAAATTTCTTACTCAAAACATTCTTTTGTCAAAATAAAACAGCCTATATTTCCAACTGACACCTACGAGTATGTTGTAAAACATAGGTTATTTTTTAAAATCTAAATATCGGTAGTAGCCGATTTACACAAGTAACACCATAGATTAGATGAAGGATTAGAGCAGTGGTCTTCAGCAAGAGAATGGTTACTGCCGCCAGACGCTACTTCTAAATTTATAATAATTTTATCTAGAATGTACGGGTATCTAGTGTCTACATATGAGTCTGCTTCCCTTCGTCGTTTCCGAAACGGCCGAGTGGACAACATCCGGTCGGCCCACTCGGCAGCCCTCGCGTGGGCGGCCGCCATGTGCACCGCGGAGACGCCACCGCTCAACGACAGCTCTGATGAGGGACAGAAGAAAGTTTCCTTCAATTTATATGGGGTGAGAGATGTTATTCTTCTTATTCTGACGTGAAGGATATTCACTTAGTAATAGCGAACTTTAGTCCTTTCTCTGACATTTCTTGTAACGGATCTTTTCTATGATATGCGAAGTCTTAATATCTTGAATCAATGCTAATATACCTAACTAGCTTCAGATTGTTTCTCGAATCAGTAAAAATCAATTAACTACCTAAAAGTCGTAGCGTATGCGTCTTATTGACTTTGCACCCTGCGGTTTCACAGCGCGATCGCGCTTTACATATATCGTACAAATATTATCTCTTTAACTGTACGTCCAAAATATATGCAGTAAAAAGCAAAAAATTTGATGAGGATCCGTAATTTTGTTGATAATATGACCAATAAACCTCGTCTAACATTTAAATATTATTCTGTCATTGACTTTTTGTAGGCATTATCAAGCTCTACAACTTTTCCATAGAAATCAATCGTATATCTCTCACCGTTAAAGTAGCATTTGAAAGAAGCGTTTTCGTTTGATCGTTGTCTTACTTTGCAAATTCTATTACCACGAAAAAGCTTTTTCATTTTTGAATTTTTTCATGGGATTTTTTTAATCCGGTGAGTAGTTTCGAAGATTCGTCTACATACAAACTTTACCTCTGTATAATATTATTACTTAGGTATAGATTAGTAAGCTGAAGAGTTATAATCTTAAATTATGAATATCTATATAAATAAAAATGAATCACTAAATGTTTTGCTAAATAAAGATAAATGACATAATCCGTAGGTACTTGTATCTCATTAGAATATATTAAAGATTACGGCTGAATATTTAATTCAGGAGCAAAAAAAGCTGGAGTTATTCGAAGAAGCAGCACGCAAACAAACTGGGATAATGGAAGCGAATATCCTCGGGCTAGGCATCGACAACCACCTGCTGGGGCTGCGTGAGGCCGCCAGGGAGACGCTCGGAGAGCTGCCAGCGCTCTTCACCGACGCCACTTACCATCAAATGATCGAGTTCAAGCTTAGCACCAGTCAGGTCAGCTACCAGTTTATGACTGTCGACTTCTTATGCCAAACTAGTTGAAAAAAAAAAAGGAAGAAAATGTGCGTCAGCTTCGACGCACGGCTTGAATTTACTCCTTATAAACGTATAAAAATTTCCTGGTGTCAATAACATAACTGGATACTTAATTACTTACTATTTAGTTACATTCTGCATACACAGATGTCACGTGTTACAGCCAAAGTTATGTTAGTTACGTTCGGCATACACAGATGTCACTACGTTTTATAAGTTCAAATGGTTCAATTTTCGACGACAGATGTCACTGCGCCCGTAGTTTATAATGCGCTGTTGTTGATTACACTTTTCACACAAGATTTCGACGTTTGCTTTCATAAGCCCAGAGAATAGAATAAGGGAACATGAATACATGCGTCAATGCTGTCGCACAAACGTCAAAGTGACAGATAACGTAACGCTTTTTAGTTAACGCTTGTATTAATTTTACACCTCATAAAATTGCCATACCGGGGGCCTTGTATATATAAGCAATAATATATTCAATCGTTACTGCTACTACATATATGTAGTTTACCTCGGGTTCTATTTATTTATTTAATGCAGAAAACATAAAAAAATATCCTAATTCCTAAAGAACATTATCCTAATTCCTAACAACATTCCTAAAGACTCCTCGGAGCTCTTCAGTATCCCCTGAAAATGTGTATACATTTTTTGATGATCGGTTCAGTTGTTGAGAGTTACTTCCACATTTATAATGTTAGTAATGTTGCGGTAGGTGGCCACCACGACGGACGGCACGTTCATGGGTTACGGAGCGGTGGTCCCCGACGGCTACGGCTGCAGCTACAACCCCAAGAAGGAGTCCGTAATCTTCTGCATCTCTTCTTTCTCTTCCTCGAGCGTCACTAACACGGAAGCATTCAGACAGTCACTGGAAGAGGCTCTCGACTCCATGAAACTCATGTTTCAAAATCGAAAAATAGATAACTAGATGGAAATTATTTTGCCAAATATGTCCTATTTATAAATATTTACAGATCTTTATGTATTCGATATTTATATAAATGCTTCAGAAGCGCTAAATTTATTCTATATATATATATTTATCTCGGGTATGTTTTTAAACATATGAAATTCTATTATTTACAGTAATTATATCAAAATATTCGTATTTAGAATTAGGGGAACTTGAAACATATCAATCGTGAAATGCTTATATAAGATATACCTAATTATATTTAATATTAACTGAGTATGTACTGTAAAAATGCATATCAAAGCAACTGAATTAGTATTGTTCTAGAATATTGTTCTAGTAGGTATATTGTTAGTATAAAAGATGTTTATTGAATTTGTCGCCGTGTTTTATAAGTCTTATGCTGAATTAGTTGGAAAGTTTAGACTGCGTCGTCTCTTATACTTTCATTAGTATCTGTCGATTTCCATGACCGTTTAAAGGTTGAATTTGTAATCACTATACATATTTATTTATATTATATACTAGCTAACCCGACAGTTGTTGCCCTGTCGATTTCATATAAAATTACCATCCAAATTTCCGAATTTTCCAAAAACCTTGTTCTGGCACACCAAAAAAAAAATCAGCAAAATCAGTCTGTCATACGATGTGTCATTTATAGAAAAAAAATATATGTTATATTTATTTATTATAAGTAAATAAACTCTTATATTAATTTATAACCCTGGCGAAAATGTGCCACTTCGAACCACAAAACTCTCATAAATATGATGGCTAATATTTTTTATTTAATTTGACATAGGGTACTTTTGTATCTTTCCAGATGAAATAATTATTTGACACTTAATGCTTAAAAATTGTATACTGACTACAAATTCAGTTTGATTTAAAAAAAAATCCAGCCTTTTATTATAAGTCGTCGCCTATGTATTGTTGTTTCAAAAATTACCTACGCCATTTTATTACCTATCACAGAGTCATTGGATTTTTGTTCAGTTTTTCTGTAGTTTAACACCTTTGGAACGATCAGCACACGTAGAGGATAGGTACTTAAATAAAGTATTTAAACATGTAGCGTAGGATAAGTAAAAGCTTAGAAGAAAATGTTAAGCACAAATTAAGTATATTTTTCACTTCTCATGCTCTGAAAGTGCTTATTTGTGCAGGATGTAGGCTGCACAAAATCGAAATTTGTGCACAAATGCATTAACGTATCTACTCATAAATGTATCTATATTAAGGCAAAGAAAATGAGCCATACAGCCAAACACAATAAGAAGTTCATAGATAGAATTTGTTATTTTATAATATTTACTTAAATTTATTTGCCTTATGTGTTTTTTAAGACATAAAAGATATTAAAATTTAAATTCAAGTATGGTAGGTTATTTAATTAATTTAAGAAAATTATTATTACAAAATTAATTTAATAGTAGGCTGTATAGGTCTGCAGCCCAAGCCAATGTCATATAAGATGTCAATGTTAAAGAAATGTTTAGCTGTTTTATTTCCCCGCAATCGAAGTGAAAAGCAGAGTTTATAACTCGTCCACAAAACCATTTTTATCCTCGACATTACTATCAGCTAAAAGTCTCGGATAAAAATGGTTTGTTTTGTGCACTTGTAAAATCTACTATTAAAATTAGATGTAACACTATCTATTCAAAAGGAATTTATCGGTCGCTATAAAATATAATGCACAATTAAGCAAGTTCGGGGTACTCAAAAATATTGCCAACGTAGATTACTTTACTCTTCATAGTTATATATTGTACGCTTATATATACTTATATATATATACATGTAACAGATACTGACAATTTGAATTATAGAATTTTATTTACACACATCATATCATAGTTAATTATATTTATACATTTGTTGAAAATATATCATTATACATGGCATTGTAAATGCTCTTTGTTGTTGATGTTTTACCAAGCGGTACTAAAACAATTTCAGTTATATCGATTTTAATCAGTTTTGCTCTATAAAAGTCGAATAATTTGGGATTTGATGTACCTAATTGTAGTATGAGATACATATCGATCTAAGAAAATTCAAAATTTTTATTAGAATAGTGATAAATAGAATAAATTAAGAGGAATTAAAATGTCAATGCTGTGGTGATAACAAAATATATAGACGTGTAAAATACTTATTGTTGTTATTAGTGTAATTTGCTTTTTTAAATAGTATATCAAACTGTTAGATTGTAATTTTAAGGCAACTTATACATATCAAAATGTGAATGCTCATGTTAGCATGGCCAAGAATATCGAGACATATCAAAGTCGAAATGAACCTATAATTATTAATAATATTATAAAGTTGTAATTGTAAGGATACATTTATCGTTAGATTTAATTCATGTGTAGGTTTTGAATGTTTCGTAGAAAGTGTTTAGGAGCAGCACTAGATTTAAAGAATATAATGTGTGAAGTACATAATTATGAAATGAAATATCACATAAGAACCAATCTTGTGCGAGTATATAATAAACAAATATTCAGCCATCAATTATATCTATTGCTCTTTTAAATTTGCATAACGGTAGGGCTTCAATGAGTTGGGACTTTATTATTGCAACGAATATAATTTTTTATTGTTGATTTTGTATTCATGATGAATTTTAACAAGTAAATGACAGTTCCTATGTACATATTATATGTGCATATATAAGTTGGTTATTTGAATTTCAAATCGTATCTTTTATTTGAAAAACTAGTGCATGCTCTATCATGCACTTAGTTATATTAAAAATCTATTATTGTAACGCAAACATCCTTCCTAAAAATAAGTCAGGTATATTTTATTCTTATAAAGATGTACATAATATGTATACTTCGGCACATAGAAAAGGGTCTGTATCACACGTGACACTATATTTTAGGTGTGTTCGATGAAATACGGAATATTAGCGTGTCTGTTAATCGTTGTAGGTAACTAGAATTGTTAAATGTTGTCTTTATTTTAATATGCAGTATTTTATCAATAGTAAATAAGTGCTATAAAATTAAGGTAATAATCAATCCGAATAGGCGTACCCCGTAAAATTTTATCATATACTTAAATTCTTACTTATTTTTTGTGTCACATTTTCTACACTACCTACCTATTTTCTTAAGCTTAAAATGGTTCTAGATTGGTAACATATGGCAACATTGCGCCTTTAGTATAAATAAACAAACCTTTTAGTAAATAAAATAAATTGGTATTACGTCATCGATATTTACAGATCACAATATATCGTCGTTGTCAAACCAAAAACTGTTATGTGCAAAAAGTACACTTCTGAGATATGACAAAAAAAAGTTTTTTTGAAAAATTTGACTTTTAAAAAAAAAGTATTTTATTCGAAACTTAAGATTGTTATACGTAAACTGTTTGGCTTGTAAACATGAAAATAATTTTAATAATTTATTTATTATATTGATAATAGAGTAGGTAAACGACAGTTTCGTAGTTCGACAATGTGCAAATGTTGGATTCTCAAAAAAAAAAAAACACATAACAGATTTTGGTTTCACAACGACGATATATAAAATGTTTAGACCTCTAAATTAATAGTAATTTTAGAAAAAAATTAAATACTCCCGACTCTTTTTGGTGGTAACGTAAATATTGGATTGTGTCTTTAATCTTTTAAAAAAACTCAACTTAAAATTCTAAATAAATCTTTTTACACCAGCTTACACAAAATGAGTTATGTCAATCATCACGCAACGTCCAATCAATTAATTTATCAACTAGTGTCGTATCAAAAATAATGTTTCAATGGGAAACATTAAAATTGTTCCTCATGCGTCTAACATATTTATAATCGTTGTTGAATTGGTAGCTAATTATAGTGCTTGGTAGATTAATCACTTAGAAAATGTTAACAATTAATAATTGGGTATTTTCTTGTAATGTTATACATTTTGGAATGCATTGCGTAGCTTTGCATGGGTAAATCGTTTAGGATCGTTCGATGTAACGTAATTATATTGAAAATCATAGAATTATGAGTCAAAACTGTCGACTAGCGTTCTCTATGGGTAAAAGCATTTCTTACATGTCGGATATTATTATCGTAAAAATCTTGATAAACGTAAAAGTAACGCTTTGTTTTGTTCGACGCCATCTGGCGGTCAAAGGATTGAAACTTACAGATTAAAGGAATTGGTCCGATATGATAAAGCGTTTAAGAAACAAAACTAAGTTTAACTTAAATATTGACACGAAGCGCAAAGTCGGACCAGTATGTCATCTTTACATTTAACTTCATTTTATTATTTTATTTTATACAGCTCATATTTACAATAAAAAGCGTGACTTAAAATTATTAAATGTTCTTGAAATTGATGTCTTAGAGACTTTAGCCGTAGGTATTAAATTGTTGTTATTCGCGTAAATATTAATATATAAATTCACCACACACCTACTTACTGCCTTTTGACACGACTGACTGGTAGTTTAACACCTACTTACGATGAGATTATAAATCACATGTGAAGTCGGATGACAAACAATAGTTATTGGTGGTCCACACTGACATTGATATTGAAAACTGATTTGGTTGTTCTGTATGATAGTTTCTTGAATTTATATTTGTTTTGAATAATGCGTCATAGTAAAAAAAAATATGAATTTATATAAAAATATTATTCATTTTTAATTTAAGAATTAATTTTTTTTTATTTAAGTTGTAAAAAAATGAATGTCATTTTACGTTTTTTATTTTTTTTTATTAATTTATAATTTTAACAATTTAAAAAGAAAACTAAATATACGCTAATATAATGATAGCACTAAAACCAACTAGGTTTTTGCTAGGTAACCTTGTGCTATCATTTTATGCTTTAAACTATTATTAAAAGATTTAACATCTGACTAATATACAATGTTGGTATATTCAAATACAATTTAAAAAATATTCCATTAATTTAACTTTAATATTTTTAATTGTTATACTGCTATACAGATCTGAAGGTAGGCTATTGATAAGGCGCGGGACCACTTCAGTGCCCTAGTGCATACAGGATGTTCCACCGCTCTCTTTAAAGATTCGTTAAAATATTGCTCCTTCAGTAATGAAAAAGCAAATTGAGTGTTTATTGGTAATATGTTACAGTGCTTAAAAAGATCGTTTTCATCTTCGTAACATATATTTTTTAATTTAGGTGAGACCAATGTTTTTAGCATTTTTACTTGTATGTTGTAAATTTTGTTTATATAAGTTTTATAGGTGCGACCGTAACTACTAAGGCCGTCTACAATTTTCATAATTGATATTTCACGCTGTTAATGTTGTGTTTATATTTTTAAAACTTTATTTATACTTGTTTTTATTGAGATTTAAGTATATACTCTTCATTGACACGGTGGAAGTATATGTGATTTGTTTTTCTTGAAGTTGTGAAAAACGAATTTTCTTCGAACTATTATGGCAACTGGACGAATTAAACATGCACTTTGTTGTTTATATATAGAAAGTAAGAAAATTGTGTTTTATGTGTCATTAGCACCTACTTTTAGTGACAGCTGAATTTTGATATGCCATTTTGAAAAAAGCAACTACGGTGGGTCATTTAACAATACCTAACAGTGACGAGATGGCAGGGCAGAATCGGACTGTATGTGGTATATGAACATATCAGTAGTTCATAAGTCAATGTCAATTCAATGTTATATACCTACTTATTCTAAATATATTATAACATAAATGTGTTGTTTACATTTTCCCACGTGAAATCCATTTCTCTGCAAAATTCAATGGCCACGTACTTTTAAAGATATCGAAGCAATTAGTAAAACGTCAAATTGTTTTCCTAATCAAATTCGGCATGAAAAACATCCAAGTCGAGTGTCCAAGTGAAATGATGGATGGAAAACATCCTAATGACATAGGGAGTAAAAACCCTCTAAATCATAAAATCTATTATATTTTTGTTAGGTACATATTCTAAAAGCAAGCAGAAGTATACTCAGTGGATCGCAGAGCTAGGAGGCTCATTGGCGATGGTACACTAATAAGAACTAAGCTGCAGAGCCTGGCACATAGACGCAAAATTGCCTGTCTCTGTGTATTCTATAAGATGTACTTCGGAGAGTGTGCTCGGGAGCTGCATGAGATCATACCGCCTTCCCTTTTCTTCTATCAGACATGCAGACGTACAGCTGGTTCCATCCTCATCACCTTTTCGAAATCCCTCTAATTCAGACTGAGTGCTTTGAATATCTTTTATAATGCGCACTGCTAAGGATTATTGGAACTCCCTGCTCAGTGCTCTTACAACCCAAATCTTTTCAAGGTTCGAGTGAATAGGCATCTTCTGGGTGAGCTCACTCCATCGTCGGCCTCATCTTTCCTACATGGATAGATGCTGGTCAAGCAAGAGTAAACCGCCATCTTTAATAAAAAAAAGCAAAAGGAAGTAAAAACGATGTAAATTTACTTACAAAACAAATGACTGATGAATTGGTTCAAGAATTCATCGGTAAGTTTGCAATTAATATTATAGTTGACCTATTTGCCTACCTCGAGAATAAACGATTCAGATAAGGACCCAGGATTTAGTACTAACGCCCCACACACCAGAGATATGTTACAGTGCTTGTTCTAATAAGGAATGTCACAAGAGTGTATTTAAAAAGAAGTTTTGGAGACGTCAAAAATATCTTATTACATTAGTGTGTATTTTAAATTACACGTGTTAAAAGAATTTAGCTATTAATAAAAGAATTTAGCCTTCATATAAAATTTGTATTATATTACCTTTTTTTTAACGTTGGAAATCTTCATGGATACCCGGCATCAAAGGGGACTGTGGGGTTACGTCGGACTCCTACCGTCTAAAACCTAGCGCAGCCGTATTCGGGCGGGGTCGCGGGAACGTTATGATCTTTCTCTAGACGTTCGAAGTCCATTATTAGAGTACCTACACAATCATATTTTTTCACCCTTCCGTCCCCAGATGTCCAGAGCGCCCTCTGTAGGGGAGGTTCTGCTAACTAAATATGTTTAGTAAGGAGGACCAACTCTTCTATGCATGAATGATGTACAACGACAAATAAAACACCAATCACTGGCTACTTTAGGTCGGATCGCCTGATTCCCTTCTCCCTTTAAATTGATGAACAGTCTCTCGTGCAACAAACGCTTGCGCGATATAAGAAATTCTGCATCAATTTACCAGCGCCATCTATCTGAGATTATTGATACCACCATACAACATTTCACTAGGTGACCGTAAATAAATTTGTAAATAATCTTCAAACACATGAAATGCATATTAAATGGGAATCATTGGAATGTGGAGATGTTGTAACATTTTATTAAATGTTTTATCATTAGATTTTTAATCACACGCCGTGGCAGGCGGCGTCACAGCGAAGATAGATTTTTTTGAAAGAATATTTTCGCAATAGCCGCTCTATATATTCGAAATACCTTTGTTACGTCATTCTTTCAAAATAATTTTGATATGTGATTTTTAATGCAAATTAGATTGAAGAGCGTTTATGATTTTGGGAATAACTTCCCAGGTATCATCATCAATTATTGGACTGTCATCTTGCCTGTCAATGAATATTACTGAGGAGGGTACTTATCAAAGCAATTGTGTAAAGTAAAATATTTTATTTTCACATTTCAATGTTTGTGTAAAACTAGGAATACATTTTAAAATATACATACATACTGTATATAATATACTCTTACATATAATGAAATAGATAGACCGTTTAAATGAGGAAGGCGCCTCCGCTCCTCTCTCGCTCCCCTTTGTCGTCATACCCCCGCGCCCCCGTACCATTTAAACACTCTATCTATAGTATTGTTTTTAAAGCTGTCATTAAGTACTTAATTGATAGTGTAAGTTTGTACACAAGGAATGGCGAAACAATCGATGAAAAGACCCTCGAGCGTCTACAAAATTAAATGTTGTTAGTCTATAATTAAAACCATTTTCAAAAGAGAACCATTAATTCATTGGTAATTGCTTAGTTGCTTTTTTGGTGATTAGGAAATAGTAAAACTATTAATTTTAAGGTACTAATTTACAATTTGTATTAAAACTTGTCGTTAAAAATACAAATACATTTAAAATTGACTTTGTCCTTGACGGAAGTACATAAATATACTATACATATTATAGTATATTTATGTATCAATGCAATATACATAAATATACTAAATAATAGTTTTATATTAATGCAATATAAATAAATTCGGACAACTTGTTAAAATAAATTACTATCAACATGTATAATGAAGAATAATTTATCCAGTTTATGAGAAGTTGCGATCTAAACCCGATATAATTTTAAATCATAGTTTCCATTACTTTGAACAGACTCTTAATGTATTCAGGCAGAATATGTATATAAATTTCTAGTTGTCTAACAATAATCTATAATAAATGCAACAACCTCAATTCCAGACTTCTTTTTAATTCACAATGTAGACGCAAAAGAATTATTTCAATATTTATACAAAAGAAAGAATTTGTACGTGTATGATCTTCAATTTCTATTCGAAAAATAAATGCTACGAGAGGACCAATTATTGAATTTTTTTTAAAACTTAAGACCTACGCGCACTGCGCTACGTTTTAAAATCCCCAACAGAAATAAAACCGTGATTGTTAATAACGCACAGATCGGTGAAATATCCTCAAGTATTGCCATTCTAAATGCAACGCTTGCTAATTGCTTATGTTGATAATGGATCAAAATGTGTATTTGATACATGTCTATACAATAGTGTGCGCCGGGCCTTACTCCATATCCTGTAAAACAGTGAAATGATAGTTGTCTAATCAGTGACGTGGGAGGAGACCAAAAAGCGGCCCGGCTCGCACAGGCAGTCGTCATCGGGCTGCAGCATGAGGAAGGAGTGCAGAGCGAGCTGGTCGGCGCGGGGCCGCAGCGAGGGCTCGTGCTGCAGACACGAGTCGCAGAAGGAGCGGCCCTCGTGCGACAGCGAGTCGGGCGGTTGCGGGCGTGCACCGCTGCCCACCAGGAACATGATCTGGTAGGAGCTATCGCAGTTCCGGAACGGCCGCTCGCCGGACGCCATCTCCACCACCACGCAGCCCAGCGACCACACGTCGGCGGCGCGTCCGTGGCCCGTCGCCATAAACACTTCGGGCGCCATGTACGCCTGCGTGCCCACGTAGCCGCGCAGCTCGCCGGCGGCGGTGCGCGTGCCTCGCATGCGCACCGCGCATCCGAAGTCGCCCAGCTTCAGGCAGCGGCCCTCGTTGGTGAGGAACACGTTGCCGCTCTTGATGTCGCGGTGCACGATGTTGCGCGAGTGCAGCTCGCGCACGGCGCTCACCAGCTGCTTGGTGTAGGCGCGCACACTGCGCTCGGGCAGCGCTCCGCCGCGCGCCAGCAGCGCCTCCAGCGAGCCTTCCACGCACAGCTCCATGAACAGCAACAGCTCCTCGCGGTGCAGCTCGGCGCCGTAGTAGCGCACCAGGTGCGGGTGCAGCACGCCCTCGAGCAGCCGCAGCTCGTGGGCGGCGCGCTGCAGAGCGCGTCGGTCGCCACCGGCCACGCTCAGCTCCTTCATCGCCAGCAGCTGCCCGGTGTCCGAGTTCACCACCGTGTACACCTTGCCGTACGTGCCCGCGCCGATTTTAAGCCCTCGCTGCCAACTGAAGGTCACCTGCCGCAGTCGGGGCTCGTAGCCGTCCTGCGACGCGTGCGACGGCAGCTCGCGGCCGATGGCCTGTAGGGACCTCAGCTTCGCCTCGCGCGAGCGCTCCAGCTCCTGGATAGCCTCCAAGACTCGCTTGTCGTGACCTGCATTTGAGGAAGTGGAGGCACCCGATTGTTTTAATATCAATAATTTGGTTGGGTCCTTGATAGGGGTTTAAACTGTATTCGAGCGTAAGTCACTTGACCATTTAAAGTTTTGTGTGGCCCTTGACACGAAACTTAACTCTTATGTTATTTTTTATTTTTATTTTATTAAAGATGGGTTTGCTCTTGACCAGCATCTATCCATGTAGGAAGGATGAGGCCGACGATGAAGCGAGCTCACCTAGAAGATGCCTATACATTTGAACCTTGAAAAGATTTGGGTTGTATGAGCTCGGAAATACAGACGTTGGCAGGGAGTTCCAATCCTTAGCAGTGCTCATTATAAAAGATGTTTCATTAAGATGTTCTATTATTCATATAATTTAATTTTGATTTAAAACACGAACTTTTTGATTTAGTGGACTTTACATACAATTTCGCAATAGTAAGAAAAGTAAAAAACAAAAACAAGGGCCCCAATAAGAAAAATTGATAAAAACTGCGACTGGCAGTGCCATTTCTCCACAGGCCAAGGATTAAGTCAATAAATACTAAACAATTCAGTTTCGACATTTTTCGTTTCAATTGCTTTTGATTCTATTTTAACGTAGGTAATTCAATTATGGACAATGTAGTGTCACCTTTGACGTCAAAATTACTGATATCACTTGGGACATGATAAAGTATATAATATAAGGTTAACAGTGGCTGTATTAGTATAATCTTCGATATAAGTTGTCTTACTCGGATCGTGATACTCTTGGAAGTTGGGTGGCGCATCGCAACCGGAGGGCGTCGACGGCGAGGATGGTTCCTTTGGGACGGGACTGGAGGCGGCGCTCGACAGGGGACTCTGCAATGTACGCTCATTTATATAAAAGTGCCGAGGTCGGTGCATAAATGTCGCTAATCGTGTACACTAACGTGTATAGTGCGAAGAGCGCGAGGCGGCGCCGGCGTCGCGTCCGGCGCTCTCCGCGAGCCGACCACGTGCGAGATGCACTCGTCCATCAACTGCTTCAACTCCTGCAACACATGGAGCGTCTCATTGAGTGCCTCGACGAGTGAAGTCGAGTGCCCACTCGGACGTGATGCAAACGTACTCACCTCGAACTCTTCCTCCGTGAGGTGTTTCGTGTTGTGCGGATCGCACGCTAACATCAGGAACTCCAAGCCTTGACTCGCCCATCTGTCGAACAACATTACTAGGCTTTTACATCCCATGGGCATGCTCTACAAATACTGACAGTTTTACTGTTTGACAACGGTTAAGGCGGAGGCAAGTGCCTTTTTAAGATGGCTCTTGCGCGCAGTTGTTACTTCAAAAATTGCGTCACTCTACGAATATTAGTACGAACAATTGAAAATAGATTTAATGAATATTTCTTTAGACATAGTTCATTTATTAAAAGTGTACTAGAGAGACTGATCCATTATGAGAAAAAATAATCTGCTTTCATCCTTCTATTGAGCAGAAATACACACTCGTAGACACAATTAAAATTCTCTTAGTAAGTTTATATGCATGTGTACTTTTTTAATAATAATATTTACTCTACTGTTTTTTTTTCATTGGTTATTCAAGTAGAGAGAAACTGGCCCCACTCTACGTATGGGAAAGTGAAAAGGATATTATACGCTATCCCACGTGTGAGACCAGTGTGTTTCTAGAGCTAACGGTAGCTGCACGTCAGAAGACACCAGTTGACTGTTGGGACAGTTTAACGTTTCTGCATTAATGTATGGTATTCCCCAACTTTTTGTGAACCCTTATGTTTGGTAAGACTTAATCCAGGACTTCCATTTTTTCATAATTTGCTCTGGGCTGGATCTGGAAAGTAATGACAGTTCATATTGCGTTTCGCAGTCATTTGAGCAGCCCGTCTGGTGGCAGTAACCACCCCCTTACAGAAGATCACCTTAAAAAACCAGCATGCATGCTCTTGCGTTTCGGTGAGTGAGTAAGGGATGCCAGAGCCTATTTTCCTATCCCTTATCCTATGGTCGGTTCTGTGGCGTTGCTTTTGTTGTAAGCGATGGTAGTCATCTATAATCAAGTGGACCGTCAGCCGGTAGGAGGACCTTAATCATAAAAAAAACTCGCCTAAGAAATTGCGTCAAGTAGTTGGTTATTTTAAACTTGGCCAAAGAGTTTATTAAAAAAAAATTGAGGAGTGGTTCTAATAGAATTAACTGAAGATACCTGGGCCTGAGGCCGCGACCGCGGTCGCATCGCTCCTTCACGAACTTCATCCAGCAGCGAGCAAAGGCTACCACGGCGTGAGCCACCTCCTTCGCCCAACGTCGCTCCACGGCACCCTCGCGCAGCTCCACTCCCGCTCCCGCTTCCGCCTCCCCGTCCGCATCCACCTCCGCCTCGTCTTCCGCTTGCTCGCTGTACTGGAACATGGTGTCGTCTTCGACGACGCTATCGGCGCGTCCCAACCGTGGACGCTGCGAGCCGTTCACTGGAGTTGGGGAGGATTCCTTCACGAACCGGTGTAGTTCTTTGTGGATCTGAATATCATCAAAAAGTTTATTTAATTTATTTACTTTTATAAAATTTACAGTTAAGTTAAATTGAAAGAAAAAAAAAATGATAGAAATAAACAAGCCGATAAATAAATAGTTAATATAAATATTTTTAATTTATATTTTTAATAGTGATATTAAAAATTTATATACATAGAATAATTTAAGTACAATAATTACACATTACATCCAATATACACACGAATATCCCAAGGAATCCGCAACAAATAAAATAAATTAAATTAAGGACGCCAACGCAGTAAAGAACAAGAGAAAAAGTTTACGCATTGCATGAGAACACATTGAAAGTCAGTAAATGGCTATTTTTGACCATCCAGCACCAACAAGTGCATATATACATATTTCTGTGCAATACATGAATTGTTTTGTATTGATTTAGATAAATGAACTTTGATTTTTTTTATATGCAATCCTAGCCTACAAATCGAACAATACTTGAAACGACATTGACAGACATCTAGACATGCCTTTCCACATGTGGGACACCATACGAGAATCAAGCAGACACGACAAAAAGCACGAAAACAAACGCGAGGCACACACAAACTCGTACCAGAGGGTCGATCGACTCGTGAACGATCATTGTCTCTGGTCTTCGCCGCTTGAGCAGGGTCGGGTTGCGCTCCGGTTGCAGCGAGGCGGGGCGACGCGATTGAGCTTCGGACGCCTTGGCGGGCGAGTGGACGAACTTGTACAAGTGCTTGTGCAGCTGCGAACAAAACGGCGTGCGCGTTGCGTGCTCGGGACAGAGTTCGTGCAGTGTGAGAGAGAGAAAGAGATAGATAGAGAGAGCTCTTACCTCGAAGCCGAGTTTGTAGATCTGCAGCAGCAGCTCGCGCACGCGCGGCAGCGTAGGGTCGTCGGCTGTAAGAACGGGCGCACTGCTGCGCTCCAGCACCAGGCTCGTTTGCCGCACGATACACCCGCGCAACGCCATCAGCGTGCACTGCGACCACACCCCGATTCATCATCAAGCACGTTGTGGTTTAATATCGACATTTTAGTAACGATAATGTATGACAGTCCGCAATCATGCCTTGCGTGGATCCCATCTTTTTATAAGTAGATTTATCTTTCGATAAGTGAAACAATTTACTGCACTAGAGTTCACTAAAGTTCAGTAATTTGTGATATATAGCTTCTAGCATATGAGGTCATATTACAACACACGACTTAGGACTTCACACGCCTATTAGGAAAGTTGGCAAAATAAGCATTTAATCTTTAATTGATTTTAATTTCATAGTGACAAAGCACAATGCGTTCTGACAATCGTCAAAAAACAACTTGTGTGCTGTTGTGTTCAGATTCCATTTCCCTACCTTACCCTACCCTACTAATTCCTTGTCCTATAATCAATTTGTATGGTCATCTGCCCTTTATCATAAAAAGAGTCTCACGAATATTTCGTCGCGCTGTCGCAGGAAGACGGCCCGCGGCGCCCGAGCGAGTCTAGCGGCCAAGACTCGCGCCCACTGAGCGGCCTGCAAGGTGCGCTCGCGTTGCGCCGAATACATCTGCTGGGCCGCTCGGCACAGCCCGTACACGGTCATCTTCTTGGGTCTGTTTTCATACAAAACATCCACTTAGTTTAACCAACAAATTATTTTAAATAAGCTTTAAAGATAAAATATTATATAAATAAAATAATGTATAGCAGTTGTTACGCTCTATTTTAATAAATATAATTTCTATTGACGTTGTTAAAAGGGCGTACTATGGATGTGTATATCTACTTCTTGTATATGCATAAAATTTTCGGGAAACTCGGTAGATGTAAATTCTTCATTCGAATTATATATTAAACTAATGATTCGCCCCGGTTTCGTGCGGAATTAAAATTCGGAATAAGAATTAAAATTCCCTCTTAATCTTAATTTTATAAGATTGCTGACTTATCATTCTGAAAATCTGTTTATTCGTAAAAGAGAATATGTACTCAATTCATTTGTAAAAGTCAATTTATATTAAAAAATACGATTAAAATACAAATACGATATAAGTTAGTGATAAATATTTTACATAATAATTATATCATGTACACTTTTATTGTTTACTTTGTATAAATTAAATTTCTGAACATAATAAACGATTTTGAACGATGCAGTGTGTGAAAGAGAGGGATGATTAAGTGAGTGAAAGGGTTCAGTAGGTAGGAAGACGCCATTATTCCGTCGCAAATCCGCTTTTATCATTAAGATCAAATCCTACATTATTTATACGTTGGTAATCTGGAGTCAAAATATTCGATCATTTACTATAATAGGATAGCGTTTTCGTTTTCGTCGTTTAGTTGCCTTGTGGATGTTGTAGTATATTATTAGGCGGCCGGGGAAAAGTTTTTTCGCATTTATAGTATGTATAAACTTTTAATAAAATCTCTTTGGATGAACTATTTGTATCTGGCTGCTTTTGATGACATTAAAAAGGTTACATTTCAAAGAAAGAAACAAATTAGTAAAATGTTGTTTCCAGCTATTTTTTATTTGTTTTTCTTTCTGTCAAAATGAGTGAATCTAATGAAGAGATTCGATACATTTTGAAATTTTATTACAAAAAAGGAAATCACAAAACGCACAATTATACTGTAATTAAATGTAAATAAAGTTTGGAAAAAATGTTTTCGAGTTTTCTATAATATGAAGAAACTTTTTCCCCCAACCTATTATATTGATTTTTCTTTTCATTTGTAAATGTAAATAGTTAAGTTTATTTTTATGTAATTTACTACGAATAGACTAATTTGTTTGAAAATAAAAAGATTTCAATCAAATCACTAGAGGGCACTTTTAAACAATGTCGTAAGTTCGAATTTGGCAAACTCTTGTTACTATGTAACATGTATACCACATATGTATTCATTATACACACCTGTCCAACTCTTCCTCTCTCTTATCCATTTCTGATAATTCCTCGAAGTCTTTTTCGAACTGTTTCAATATTCGATTCATTTGGTTGCAGGCGATCTCCCTGAAAATATAAAAATGTCCGTTTAGAAAAAGAGAACGTCTATAACCATTTGTTGACGCTAATTGTCAATTTAAATTAATTAATAGTAGTTCGCGGTGTGCTGTCTCACTCTTACCATATACCTATCCATGTATCTGTCACTACCGAAAGCCGTGCGACCGGCCATTTTATGAAACCGCAGTCAGTCTAACAAAGACATCGCAACAATAACACGCGTAGACTCATTCGCCGATCTCGACCCCGCGAGATTTGAATTTATTTCATCCGCTAATGCTATCAGGCAATTTGGCATGTAGTTTATCTATTTGATCACGCTTCCCGCTCCGTGAGTGTAATCATTGAAGTGGTGAAGTGCTGGAGCTTCTGGCCTCTGTGTGTGACGGGTCCGTCGCAATCTTCGCCGCTGGAGGTGAGCCAAGTCTTCAAATTTGGGAACGAGAAGAAATCGCACGGGGCAGCTCCGGAGAATACGGAGCGTGCGACAGTATCTTGTAACCCAATTGGCCTTGGCGATGCGAGCATTGTCATGGTAATTTTTCGTCAAATCGAGACAATAAATGAGAGTAATAATTCCCCGTTATCGTTCTTCCCTTCATTAAGTAGTGTATGTGGATAACTCCTTGAGAATCCCAAAAAACGGTCGCCATCACCTTCCCGGCCGACGGAACCGTTTTCGCTTTTGGGCGTCCTGGGCGGGCCTCATCAAACACTGATGTTCTTCCATTTCGAAACTCGTTATACCACCGCTTAGTTGTGGCAATTGAAGATGAGGCATGGATCGCCATAGATACTATCTAACTCGCTTTTTATTTCCTTACGCGTTTTCCCTTTCAAAAACAGAAAGCGAATCACTGTCCGATAATGTTCTTTTTCCATTTTGCAAAAAAAAAAAAACACTACTTCTGTTTAAACCTCATTACTTCAGGATGTAATTAACAGAATGATTTGAATCTGTCATCTTTCCCGCTTCCCAGATGGCAGCTTAGGCAATGACATTTTTACCATTCAGCCTTGCCACATTGCTTTAAAGCTCATTAGTTATCATACACCCCTTGTATTTAGGGTCATGAATTACGTAACCAACCAATCATTTAACGCTATATAAATTCGTGAAACCAGACTTCGATTCGTGTGTGTGGAACGGTATTATTATAGATGTTAATGTTATTAAAGTATGCTAGATGGCGCTAGGAGTTTGTTATGACCTAGAAAGCAAATTGCAACTATCGCTTTACATAATTTGAACTCAATATCTGAAATCACCGAGTATTTTTTCGTGACAGTTTTAGTATGCATAGAAGTACATATATGTGGTCGATACGTACGCGAAGACGGGCGGCGCCAACGCGGCTACGGCGCGGTGGCGCTGCGCCAGACGAGCAGCGAAGGCCCACTCGGCGTCGAGCGCGGCGCGAGGCAGCGTCTCGGTGAGCGATATGGCGCGTACGTAACCCAGGAACTGCTGCAGCGCAGCGCGCACGGACCGGTCGAAGGCGCGCAACGCCAGCCGAGCCTCGCCCGCGCCACCCCCACCGCCCCAACCCCTCTTGGCCGCTGTCACGTTGGCCACGAACCGCGCCCGCATCTCCGTCGCTATATCCAGCCCCTCCTTCAGCTCGTGGATCAGCTGTAAGCATTTTTACTAACTGTAACACACAATTACACGCCTACGTCTACGCTAGTGTTACACGAATGTGCGAGTGTCTGCGTATTAGTTCCTAAAGGTGATAGTGAAATGAAAAGCTTTGTACATGAGGAGATATAAAAGATTCAATGAGAAGACTAGAAACTTCGAACCCTTACCTCTTCACATAGATGTCAGGTCGCAATGTCACATAACTTGCATATACATAATAGATATGTGTAGGAAATCCTACTTTGTTTATCTAGGAATTCCACTCAAGTAGTTTGACAATATCTTCAAGGAAAGTAAAATGGAAACTGTGTTCTTAGACATAAAAAAAAAAACGATTTTGTCCCCAGTCTTAGAAAATATCCCAATGAATGGAAATCTTTTAGAGGAAACGAGAACCCATATGCAGTGTTTCCTAATATTTTAAGGTCAAAATAAATATGTCTATAATCTGTAATGAATTCTGAGAACTCATGAGAATATGTAGCAAAATTTGTCTTATTATAAGAAATCTAAGATGCATTACTTTGTTACCTGTTTAATGGTGAGACAGGAAGGATTCTCGGGCTTCCCCTCCAGCCTGAGCTCCAAGTAATCGTGGACTACCTCCATGCAAATGCAGTTCAGCAGCAGGAAGTGGTTTCTGTACGAAGGCAGACCCATGGACAGGCTCTCCTCGGACCAGCAACCGTATCTGCACAACAAACATTAATAGTAGCTGCACGGTCGTGCTAACCTTAGTAGGATAAAGGTAGTGTCCGACCGAAGCTTCGGCTACCTTCTGCCAAAAAAACATCTTCGGCGAAACCCCACCGAAGCCGAAGGTTTCGCCGAATGTTCCTACCACATGGCTAATTACAAATATGTTTAGTGAACTTCACTTAATATGATCTAATGATAAAATATTATAATTTCGTCGTTGTCAGCCTGATTATTTCAGGTATTCAGGATGACAGTCATTACCTGATTATTTATAATTGTCATAATTGTTACCTTTATTTTAAATTTCTAATATTTTCAAAACTGCTCATTTAATTGATCAATATTTATTAAGAAAGTGAGCGAGTGTTTATTTATACTAACAGTCTAGTTTTGCACTAGTTGAGAGAAACAAAGACTGATTCATCGATCTAGAGATGATTTAAATTACTTTTCTATATTATACAGTCAATATATTAGTTTTAAAATCATTTATATTATCAACTGTAGATTGTAGCCAATCTTAAACATTTCTTAGGCTGAAGGTTACGGCTAGGGGTGACCAATCGATTTCGGCTTCGACCAAAACCTGACTTTCGGCCGGACACTAGATAGAGGATGAAGTATTAGGATGGAATCAAGGTAGACTTCTGTAAGGGGTTGGTTATTTATAACGCAATTTGTCATTTTTACAGTGAGAACCAAGATTTACCTCTTCATTTCATAAATTATTGATGTCTCTTCGTCCTTAACAATGTCGGCGTTTTCTTCGTCATGTTTCGAGTCTTCGAAGACTTCGTTGGAACTGTTTTTTCTGTATGTGTCTGGTTGGGGACTCTGCAACATAATACTCAAGGTCAATAATCAATACTTATTAATTTTTAATAAACTACTATTTAAAAAAAAGGCTGTAGAAGACTCACTTCGAGCTTCTCAAAGGTGTAGTACACTTTCCCGAGAAGATGACTCTTCATTTTCTCTATGAATACCATAGAGCGTCTTACGCCTTGGGTCTTTAATATCTCGTTGTGGTATGTCCTGCAATTAAACATGTAGGCCAAGTATAAAAAGTATTCAGTGATTCTTTTTAAAATATATTCTTAAAAAAAAAATACAAAAGTCATAATTCCAAAGTAGATTTGATTTATGAAAACAATAACAATTGTGAAGTGGAATATTTTCTTTACATTACATTTAGGGAGAATCTAGAACGAGAATATCCTACATTTTTTTTTTAATGTTAAGATCGGCAGACAGGCTGACGGTCCACTTGACGGTAGGTGGCTACCGTCGCCTATAACATAAGCAACGCCACTGGTGCTGCAAGTGCGCTGCCGACTACAGTAGGATAAGGGATTGGGAGGGGGAGGGGGGAAGGGGAATGGGCTCTGGCATCCCTAGCTCTCTCAAGAAAAACAACAGCACACGTGTTGTTATTTCACGGTGTGCCCTGCCACTAGTAATAATACTATTCAACTATTCCGAGTTTTCTTAACAATATGGCAACCAGCCTATTACAAAGTACTAGCGAGCAGCACCTCGGAATCACACGGAGTTGAAATTTTAAAATATCCTTTCTGTTAAGAAATATCCGTTAGGATGCTTATGTTTCAGCTTCTAGACTAAGTAGTTTTGGGTGTGCGTTGAGAGTCAGTCAGGACAGACGACATTTAAAGTATAGATGACAAAAATGTAAAAATATGAATATACCTGTAGGGTGAGACCTCACAATTGCTGAGTAGCCGAAGCCTGGTGAGGTCCGCGAGGTCACCCAGCTCGTAGACGTCGTCCCTCCCGTCCTCCGAGCTGTAGCCGCTCTCGTCGGCCGTGCTGTGGGGCGACTCTGCACCAAGCCTCTCTGGAACAACCCTCCATCATTAGCTGAGGCGGTTTCATATGTTCCGTTTCAATCACTAGCATTTTACATTGTGGCGGTTCACGAGGCGGAACAGTGCGATTGACGGTTCTTCAGGTACCGGAGCAATGCGACTGACGTCTGAAATACACTGCGCTTGAATTGGCCGGTAGCCGTCTTTGTATACAATCGCATTATCTTCAGTCTCTTTCGCTAACCAACGTATATGTCTCTCTCGCACACTATATAATAATTCAGAGGCGCAGCCTCCGTTGTCCACCGAGCGCTCCCTTGAGACCGGTATCCCCCAAGGAAGTGTGCTCTCGTCTGTGTTCTACGCATGTTACACTGACGATATCCCGACGGTGGACGGAGTGTCGCGTTTCCACCAGCTCAGCTACTACTGTTAGCAATTTCATGTCAGGGGTAACGCTTTTACAAAGCGACAGTGATGAAGACGCCATATGACAGTATGTTTATTAAATTATTTAATTAAATTTAACGTTTAATAATAATTTAAGTATTTCATTTTATAACAAATTTCTTAATTAAGTTTAACTAATTGTTTTTTATACCTCACTCTAAATATTAATTTGAAATATTATGAAAACAACAGTGGCCACTTTTATTGTATGCAAGTGTAGGATGCGCAAACTTTAATTTTGTATGGAAATACAATCGAATCTGTATGGCACAAACCATATATTCCATATAAGGCCAGTTGATCAAGGAGCAACCTTCTAGATTTAAAGTGTACTTTGTAAAACATAATTGATAACTAACCGCTACATTTTGTAGTATTGCTATCTGTGTGGTCTTGGTCGTGTTGGTCGAAGCTGGCTTGCGAGTCGGCGGTGCCGCCATCGCATTCCTCTCTTCCATCCTTCCCATCGGAGCTGGAGTTGCTGTTGCTCGAGTCGGTGGGAGTAGTGCTGGAGGTTTCCATTTTAAATCTAACTTGAGATGCATAGTGGATTTCCGATGGCCTAAAAAATTAACAGTTAAAATGATTAAATTTGCCTGCATACAGGGAAACAGTGTAACCAACACAGAGGAGAAAGAAAAGACATCACCTATATCTAAAAATAATTTTAGTATCATTTTGGGATATAGGGAACTCACGCGAAGTTGGCGATGTCCGCGGAGGAGCCGACGAGGCGACGACGCTTGTCGGCGATGCCGCGCAGCAGACGCCGCAGAGAGAGGATCTTTGTGCGCATTCGGATCACCACGTTGTACCAGAGGCACATAGCCTTGAGGCGGTCCTCCAGACGCGGACAGGCGAACGCCGGGTGCTCGAGGGCCAGCGCGGCGCGCGACGGGTACAGCGCCTGCGCCGCGTGCACCTCGTCCAGGAGCGCGCGCAGCCGCCGGGCCGCAGCGCCCACCGCGCGGCTACAGCGACCGCACTGCAGCGCTGCGCAGTCGCAGTCTGGCGTCACGCTGAAGCGCTGCAGCCGCTGAAGCAGCGAGGGCAGGCCGGCGCGCGCCGCGCACAGCCACGCGTCCTGCTGCGCCAGCGAGCGGCCCGCCACGCGCGCCTGCAGCCCGAGCCAGATCAGGTCCTTGAGCTCGTTCTGCCACACCTGCTCCTCGCGGCTGATAGCCCTGCGCGCGCCCTTCTCCGCGTTACCCATCTTGATCAGCATCGAGAACATGTTGTGAAACTCGACTCGCGACTGCGGCAACTCCTCCCGGCGCTCGACCGCGCCCGCCTCCTCCCCCTCGCCGCCCGCCTCCGCGCACGCATCCCGGCACTTGAGCCGTGACGTCAGCGACATGAATCGGTTGCATGACTCCACCTACCATTTAATTTATTCTTTTGAAAAGACATTCTTTTATTAAGCTGGTGCCCACGATATGATACATATAACGCCTTTTTTAAAAGGTACCCTATGTCCTTTCCCTTAACCCTGAACAATTCATGAGGATCGGTTGTGTAACGAAAGCGTGAAAAGGTAACAGAAATGCAAACAGACAGTGTTATTTTCACATTTATAATATTATAATAGCATTGTTTTTAACACACGTTCGATTAGGCTAATGACATTTTCAGTACATTATAATATAAGTATTTGCAAACTTGAGAATTTTCAAATAGCCTCTGAACTGTCAATGTGGAACTTTCTCAAGAGAAATGTTTTTGTAGTCCAATTTTAAAACCATTTATATACAGGGACGATATTTATTAAATTAAGTGTATCCACCCTAATTACGCTAACAGTTAGCGTAGCAATTTTATTATATTTGTAGTTAGCAAAAATTTAACTATTTACAGAAGAGCTTTTTATGACTGAATGATCCAATCTTGTTTCTAATAAGGCTCAAAATTCGCCATCGGCCTAATATTTTGCAACGCACAACACTAGTACTAAAACAATATGACAATGGACTTCTTACGTAATTCTTTTTTAAATAAGTATCATATCGTAATAAGTATAGTGCTTGTGCTGTTTTCATTGTTCAAAACTGTTAAATTGTATTGCTTCTAACTGGGTAATCGCCCAGAAAAATATTTAAGATGTGTAGCAAATAATAGTTAGAGATATGTCCTAGTAAATGTTTTCATAATATTATACCTATATCTTATCACTGTTCAAGCGCGGGGTAGAAAACAATGAGGACATACTATAAAATGGAATTTTTACAATTTACGATATATTTTACATGGGGTGTATTTATTAGCCATTCATATCTGTAAGTACACTTAATCATCCATCATACCTATAAAAATAAAGTGGCTTCATAAAATCCGAAGATAAGGACACGCGAGGATGTATTGAAATGCAATTTTGAACCATACGTGAACAGCATTTAAGTCGATAATTGTTCTGAACGAGTGTCACTTACCAAGGTAGGTATGGCTGGAAGCGCGTTGCTAGGCGGCATCGAATCTGCCTTGTTCTCACTTAGACTCATGTTTTGCTTGAAATCTCTCTCCTTCGATCGCAGCAATTTCAACGTTGAGCGACGCTTTAGACGCTCTGAAATTTATATTGTGCGTTTGTTTATTACAAACTAGATTGCTGTTATACTATTGCCGGACGTTGGATTCTTATTTTATAGATGATCCCTCGGAAACATTACTTTTTTCTGGATGAAAGGTACCCTATGTCTGACAATCTGTATGCAAAATTTCATAATGATGGGTTTGAGTAGTTAAAGCGTGAGTTAATTAGTATTAGTATAGATAAACTTGCTAGATAACATAGTTGAGTCAATAGAAGTCAGTTCTGACCTCAAATGTGGAATTACCTGACGTAGGTGTCTGTTGAACGCTTATTGGAAAATAGTCTGAGTTTCTTCGATCTTTCAGCACACGGCTTTGTCCACATGTGGAGTCAAATGTTGTTCTGAAATAATAATAAAAAAAACATTTTTTTAAATAATGTGTGAGTGACACTATAGTGGTGTTGTATAAACGACCCATCTTTGTACCAGGGTTATATCAAAGACCTGTTTTTACCATTACTAATTTTTTTAAAGCAAATACCATATTTCCAATGTCTTACATCTAGTTATAGCTCGTTAAAAGACTAAACTTGTGGATCAGCTCTGCCGTGAGAAGATGCATTGATTATATAACTTGGTCTTCAGTCATTGTGGCAGTAGTCACAAGAACAGATGACGTTGCTTTCTGAATGCAGCTCAACCCATTTGGATTCTACTGTTAATCTCTTGGTCAAAATTGGTCCTGCCTAATTGGATATCGTTTATACCATTTATATTAGTTTATATAATTTATATAAACAAAAACAAAGCAATGCTTATTATTACCCAAGTTGTCTAATAAGCAAATGTGTAAATTAAATCAATCGTATGACTCCAAATCTCGATTGCATCATAACCACATCACTACTAGAATCGGTTTGACCATCGAATGTGGCCTATTAGTCAGCACAATTATAACTTCTGCAATTGCTACAATTCAGATGCATAAACCAGTGATGGTTCCAAAATCCCCCTATCGTTGACGTATATATTACTAGCGTAGTTTTAAAATCATTTTAAAACTAGCATAGTTTTAAAATATGGGACTAGAGCGGCATTTGTTCATAGGGTATCTTTTGAAGATTTCTCCCCTCGTAAAAAAATGGAGTGCATTGTTAGTAGTGTCCTCAAACTATGTTACGTCGGCTTTATTCAGAACAGATAATAAGATTAAAATGAAAAAAGTCAAACACGCAAATTAGCCAACTTACCTAAACATCTTCCTTCAACTTTTTCGCTAAAACTTACTACTGATAAATAGGCGATAATCACTACTTAATGTTAAGTCCTTTTTATCTATATGTTTATGCTAATCTCGCTAATCTGTCTGTACGCTTTTGTTCCTGATTGTATCAGTGGAAGAGGGAGATTTTAGGTGAGTTTATGTATATTAAATATATGAATAATATAATAGGTTGGGGAAAAAGCTTTTTCGCATTTTATATGAACACTTTTTTAAAAGTTTATTTACATTTAATTACAGTATATATATGTGCCACTTTGTTCGATGACTTTTTGTCATCTTGTAGGTAGTGACATGATCCCGTTGCTGCAGAAATTTTGGGACTTCTGATAAAAAAAACGGGACAAGTAGTTTTGGCAGTCCTCTCTTGATGTTAACCTGACACTCCCTAAAGAATTTTGAAGAGACAGAAACAGGTGGAAATCTGAAGGTGCAAGGTCAGGACTATATGGCGGATGCATTAACACCTCCCAGCCGATTGTCTAGCGCTATAGTGATAAAAGACCACACCCTTTCTATTGATCAATTCCGGCCGCTTTCTCGCAACTTCTTGCTTTAATCTGATCAGTTGTTGGCAGTAGAGATCCGAAACGATGGTTTAGCCCGTCGGTAAAAGCTTATAATGAACAATGGCCTTCCAATCCCACCATACACACAGCATCACCTTATTGCGAGTTTACCTGAGTTTTGGCAGTCTGTGAAGCCTGACCGACATTTGACCTTTTGGTCAAAGGTCGGTTTTTTTTTCGCACGTTCTTATAGTACGTTATCCACTTTTCATCACCAGTTATCAATCACTTCAAAAACGATTCGGTTTCATTACGTCTCAATAAAGAATCGCAAATGAGTTCACAATTCATAAGGTTTCTTTCAATGAGCTCGTGTGGCAATCAAATATCGAACTTTTTTGTGTACCCAGCTTTTTTCAAATGGGTTAAGACTGTTTTGTGATCAGTTCAGTTCTTCTGCTATGTCGTAACAACCGATATGCCGATCTTGCTTCACTTTTTCAAAAATGGCGTCTATTTTATCCGTAACAGGATGACCAAAGCGAGTTGCATCTTTGACATCAAAATTCCCGGAATGAAAACGCTTAAACCAACTTTGTGCTACTCTTACTGACATTGCATTAGGTCCATAAACGTCACAATTTTTTTTCGAGGTTTGAGTTATATTTTTCCTTTTTTGTAATAAAATTTTAAAATGTATAAAATTTCTTCATGAAAAATAGCTGTTCACTGAAACACAACAGCACACGTGCTGTTATTTCACGGTGATCTTTTGTAAGGGGGTGGTTACTGCCGCCAGACGGGCTGTCCAAATGACTGCGAATCGCAGTGTGCCCTGCCACTACTTCCAAATCCAGACCAGAGTCAAATTTGAAAAGTTCATTTTTCAAAGTTGACCCTGCCGGGAATCAAACCCGGGAACTCTAGGACAGAGCGTTAAGGCAAGCACCCTAACCACTCATCCAACGGGCTCATTCCAATTTCAGTTATGAAACTCAAACTGAACACAGTCAAAAGCAGCCATACATTACCAAGTTAATATTACAAAAATCCAAGTACCATTCAATATGGAGGATTCTGATAGTGTAATAGCCATGTTATGGGGATTTAGATAAGATAACATTGTATCTGGGCTGAATTATATAAAAATAATCCCCTTTGTTTGAACAAACATAAGAAGCACTTTAACCTGTATGCATTTTGGACGTTACTATTCTATTCTCACTTTTGAGGATAGGAGGATAGGGCACTATGTTACATCCACCATGACTTATCCAACTAACAGGTTTTATTCATGTATTTGAGAATCAAGGGATTCCCAAATGAGCCATCAATACTTTAAAGATTTTTCTGACAAGGTTCTTGCATCTTATCGCCCTAACATAAATTATTGTGGTATCACGTAGTGACTAGTATATTATACCCCCTTCCAGGTCAGAATAAGAGATGCCATATCAATTCCACTATCCCTACTTTGTCCCTTACAGGATTATCTTATACCTAATGAAGGATAACAGTGCACTTGTAACCCCTTCATTGTTGCTCGAATACATAAACTGTATTCTATCTTTCTCATAAAGAAAAATAAGATTTGATAGTTTATACCTACGTACTATTTTGTATGATTCATGAACATCCAAATTCATTATGCTGATTAACTGTATCAGCTATAGATAGACTATAATGTATATAGACCATCACACACAGATTGGCAGGGCTTCATTAAATATTTTTTCCCTGTTAAAGCAATATCATAATTCCAAACACACTCACATAGAATAATCAAAGGACAGACAATAAACCCATCAAATCAAAAGACCTCTAGGCTTTTACTGTTAATGATTTATGTATGTGCAATACTCATTATTGGATGAGTGATTAGGGTGCTTGCCTTAACGCTCTGTTCTAGGGTTCCCGGGTTCGATTCCCGGCAGAGTCAACTTTGAAAAATGATCTTTTCAATTTTGTCTTTGATCTGGATCTGGAAAGTAGTGGCAGGGCATACTGCGTTTCGCAGTCATTTGGGCAGCCCTTCTGGCGGCAGTAACCACCCCCTAATAGAAGACCACCGTGAAATAACAGCGTGTATGCTGTTGTGTTTCGGTGAGTGAAGTAAGTGATACCAGAGCCCATTTTCCTATCCCTTCCCAATCTTAGGCTTGTGTTATAGGCGACGGTAGCCACCTACCATCAAATGGACCGTCAGCCTGTCTGCCGATCTTAACATAAAAAAAATATTGGAAATTACCTGTTTTTTTTAATACATAAAAAACATTATTTAAAATGTTCTAAACAAATATTGCACTAAGTGTGAAATACTACAATTGTTTTATCTCCTAAGCTGCTTCCAACATTACTCACTTCTTCTTCTCCTTGGACCTTATCCTGGTACGTGGTGGTGTTGTACCAAGAAGATCGGCTTCTGATCCGTTTCCACCATCAGCAAGTAAATATGATGCTGACAGTCTACTATGTCTCACTACAACGTCTGCAGTGTCACTGAAACATTTCAGTAACACATTCGGATAGTTCAGGATTTACAAGCATATGGGTCCACATTGCAAATGGTTCACATAGAATAAAGTCCATATAGCATTATGTCCACTTTGAAATAGCCTTTCGGCTGCTAACCGTGGTCAACGCACATTTACCAACATATAATAATGGGAACTATTACTCGATTTGATTTATTTAACTAAACGCAACAAAATATAGGTGTGCTAGTTTTTTAAAACAAAATAGGGACCACTAGTTAACTAATAATTTATAAGTATTTTATTTAACAAAATTAATTGATAAGTAGCAAAATATTGATTACGAACTTATTATCTGAACTCTTTGCATGTGGTGTTTGAGACCAGATGCTGGCCTAAATTTTCAATAAACTTTAAATTTGATTTATTTTTGGAGTTTCGCATGGATTTTTGTTTTAGCTCAGTATCATTTTAGGATACTGAGCTATTTTTTTTTGTGTAATTACATAGTAGGGATAGTTCCTTTGGAAAATGTGCGATTACCTATTTAAATTTTTTATTTAATAATTGATATTATTTGGCGTGTTTCATGGTTGCTATCCAATCCAATATTATATAAATGCCATAGTGGACGTTTTGTGATGCTGACAATATGCTATGTGGACACTTTGAGATGTGGACTAGGGGACCATTTGTGATGTGGACTATATGCTCGTAAATCAGTTCAGCTAAATTAAAGAGATAGACATTTGATTTCCTGAAAAAATTGGTCCTCAGAATACAGAACAAATCAGAAAGATGGTTTCATCATAATTGGATGTGTGCATTGTGCCACAATGAATGCATTATTTACAATAACAATTATTCTATTTCTTGACAAATCCAGGGGCATTTTATATGTCTGAATATTACAAGACAAAAAAAAATTATAAAATTTTCTACTACATGTAGAAAATTTTGGGCGCCTTTCTGGTGGCAGTAACTTATACATTTCCTTACAGAAGACCACCGTGAAATAACAGGATGTGTGCTGTTGTGTTTCAGTGAGTATGGGATGCCAGAGCTTATTTCCCTATCCGTTCTGTTTTCTGTGGCAGCACACTTGCAGCACCTGTGGTGTTGCTTGTTTTATATGTGACAGTGGCTACCCTCCATCAAGTGGACAAGTGGACTATCGAGAGTGGCCAGTTGCTATTTAGTGAAACTATAAAGATTGCTTAGTTTTCTGGTTCTGGGAGGTGGCCTCACATTCAAATATCTACTTGTCTTATACCTGTTAAAAATATCCTTCATTAAAAAGTATGAAATGAAGGGTCATTTAATATAAGCAGACTAAGTTAAGTTTTTATCTTTTCAGTGAGTTTTGTTTATTTTTGTTATCAACACTTACAGCCTTATTTACTGATAACAATAAAATTCCTATATATTGTAATGTTTGTGCACGATAATTATATAATTATGCAGCATGTAAATATACATTTTTACAAGTTAATGAGAACTTACACTATGAATACATACCTATTATACCTATGTACTGATCAGCCTTTTGATCCCTTGTATTGTAGAGATCAAGAAAAAGGAATCATTTTTTCGTAATTGTACAAAATTACGAAAATTAAAATATAAGTACCTATATAATAAAATTATAAAATAGTTGTTTCAATTTTTGAACTGAATTAAGTAAGTATCTATTTAAGAAAAATTTATCCTAATTAGGTAAATTTTTACTATTCTATAATCAGATTAAAATTTCAGTTTAATAAGATCAATTTTATTTTATTTTTATGTTAAGATCAGCAGACAGCCCAAAACACATGCAACGCCAAAGCTGCTGCAAGTGCGCTGGCGACTACAGCAGGATTAAGGATAAGGGATTAGGAGGGGGATAGGGAAATGGGCTTTGGATTTGAGTTAGAAGTTAAGTTACTGATGGTTATTGTAAATAATAAATCTATGAATTATATTTCTAAAATAGGAATTTTAACAAGTTTACTTCAGATATAAAATTCGAAATAAACCAAACAATTTGTGCCATAAATTATATGGCTTCCAGCAAACTGTATTTAGTGTTAATAACTTTAACCTTGAACTGTCTGTAAAAGAGCTATTTTTAAAAAGGCGTACTTACACATCTTCCTCAGAACTCTGATCGGAATCGTAATTAATAGGAAATCCGACTTTAGTTTTCCAAGTTTTGTCATTTGAATCCATTGTATTTATTGCCGCTGTTTAAAGTTTAAAATATAAGTTCATAAAAAACATTATCCGTTGTCGAATTTTCCCGCTGGCCTGTTGATAAGGCACCGATATAGTGAATTTTAATCACTTCCACTGATCAAAAGTAACGCTCATATCAATTCAACTACGTACTCAAAACAAAACACACATAGATCATTAATCACTGAGACCATAACAAAACTGTTTTTTTACAAAAACATGACACAAATAAACTAAATCAGTATGTAAAGCAGCGGCACTTAAAACAGCGAAAGAAAGCGGTTAAATCCTGCTGGGACTGTCCCGTGTCCGTGACTGTCGACTGACAGTGACAGACAGCCTGTTTGTGACTGTCAATCTGTCAATGACTAAATAGTCTGTGTTTTCAAATAGAGTTGTGTGTGCGTTCTAAAATATAGGGTTGCTTGTGCTTGAGCTAAAATATTAAGTAAATGCCACACATATGCTATAAAAAAAAGTTTATTTTATATTAATTTTTTAATCAGAGCCTTCTGTTGAAAAGGTGAAATTTATTTTCTCAATTGTTTTTGAAAATATCGAATTAAGAATGTTTTATTAAATCTGAAAACTGACATTTAAAATTACTATGAGACAAGATTTTGAGATAAGACAAGATATTGTAAAAATATAACAATGAATATTTTGGCATTGTAGTTGTGAATGTTTTCATATATTTTTTAATATGGGCACATAAATAAATATGTAGGAAGAAAGTTTTCTTTAGTGAAGAAAGTTAAACGGATCCAGAAATATGAAGAGTCAGAGGTAGGACACCTTACTCAAAACACAAAAACATATTCATAATTCGAAGTCTTAACATTTCTTTTGTTAGTTCAAAATTATAAGAAAAACCATTTTCAGCAAATTATACCTTTTTTTTTACGTTGGGAACAGCAAATTATACCTGGTGACACCAAAGTCTTCATTATAACTGAGATAGACGAAGCATACGCATCAAATCTTGAATCGTTCAAACAGAGCTAATTCCAAAAAGATTAAATATATAGAATATATAGAGAATAGAGAGAGCATTGGGGAATTTTTCCCAATGCTGATCGCGCTAATCAGAATGGACTGAGCGATTTTGTACCACGTGGTTCTAAATTTCACATTACAGATTCTTTCGTCTTGCCCGATCTATACAGTTGAAAATCTTTGGTTTAATTCACATTAAAGAAGGTCTAGAAAGTATACGGAACGTAACAGTCGTATACGAAACTGCGAAGAAGTTTAGTGTAATTTTACGCATAATAAAACAAATTACATTACTTTAGGTGACTAAAGTCTTACAAGTTACATCTGAGGCTCTAGTATGAGTTTACGATACTACACCAATACTACACTCGCTAGCGAGAACGTAAAACTTTTGTATGGGAAATCGTGAACTGTCAATGTCAAATTATCAATTTTCCATATAAATGTTTTACGCTCTCGCTAGCGAGTGTAGTATCGTAAACTCATGCTAGAGCCACTGGTAACAACTAAGTTGCACCGTAAGTATACGGAATTAATGCGTATTTTCATGTACTTTTATGTAATATTGTATCAGTAGGGAGCGTTTGTTTCCGTTCCGTACTGGCTCTGGTCTTGAAATTTCGGCTGCATTTGGTTGCACGTACGAGCAGTCCACACCCCGTAGGTCACCTTTTTCGCTCTTGTTGACAATATTTCTATCTTATGCTAGTGAATACACTACACATAATCAAAGACATTTGGTAGTATACACCACGGTTGCCTCAGTCAGGCCTCTGTCACTCCGTGTGAAACGTGAGTCTGGTAAAGAGTCGATGAGAGGTCATCGGAAATTAAACACATCAAAAAAGTCTAAGCAACACATACTATTTCAAATTATTAATCAATTATTATATCATTTCTTACCAAGTAGGTAATACCTATGTAAACTTTTTTGATCTAGAGGACATAGGCTGGTTGTAAAAAAAAAATCGAGTATCATTTGTTTTTTTTTTTCACAAATTCAAAAGCGTATGCATTTGTCCGAATTTTAGAGCGTTTTCTTTGCTTATTAAAATTTAGTATTCTGTATCAATTTTATGATTTAAATAATAATTTGAAAAAAGTTTTGAACAAATTTGGATTTTGAGACATTTTTTACGTCATTTGAACGCAGATGAAATGCAAAGAGCTGTAGGGATGTTGCAAGCGGGAAGAAGTCAATCTCAGGTATCTCGGTATTTTGGTGTCAACAGAAGCGTTATTTGCCGTCTTCATCAGCGTTATACTAACACGGGAGATCCTGCTGAGCAGCACCCAGGTCGAGAAAGGTGTACAACCACACGGCAAGATCGATAATACAACTGACTGCAAGACGCCAGCCGAGGCCCGAGAGAAAGGTTTAAGGCTACAAAATTCCAGTGCTGTTGTTGTTAGCTGCTAAACTGTGCGAAATGGACTGCACGAGTGTGGCCTACGAGCACGACGGCCAATTAGATGCCCACCGATACGTAACGGGAATCGCGCTCGTCGAAATTAATGGTGTTGGGAACACATTACGTGGACCCGGGAACAATAGCATAAAATTTTATTTTGCGATGAGTCTCGATTTGGGTTCAAGCCTGATACTAGAAGGGTAAGAGTGCATCGTCGCCGAACCCGAGCGTAATTTTATAGTAATAGGTAATAGCCTTCATAGTAATTTGTATGAAGATTTTGAGCGAAAAAATTGGGCAACTTTGTGATTTTTTTACACAAAATCTTATATATAAAAATGAATCCCTATTTCTCCTGGTCACGGCATCACGCGCGAACGGGTAGACCGATTTTAATTCGGTTTTCGCTAATGGAAGGAGGGATAAACGGGGAATGTTTTAGGGTATATAAAAATTGCACGCCGGGCGAAGCCGGGGGCGGGCCGCTAGTCTTATATATAAAAATGAATCCCTATTTCTCCTGGTCACGGCATCACGCGCGAACGGGTAGACCAATTTTAATTCGGTTTTCAAGGAGGGATAAACGGGGAATGTTTTAGGGTATATAAAAATTGCACGCCGGGCGAAGCCGGGGGCGGGCCGCTAGTCTTATATATAAAAATGAATCCCTATTTCTCCTGGTCACGGCATCACGCGCGAACGGGTAGACCAATTTTAATTCGGTTTTCAAGGAGGGATAAACGGGGAATGTTTTAGGGTATATAAAAATTGCACGCCGGGCGAAGTCGGGGGCGGTTCACTAGTAAGAATATATATATTAAGAAATGAAGATTTCAACAACTTTTTTATAGTTTTAGCTTAATTATTTGATAAAATTCATTTAATAATTCTTGATACTTTCGGCTCAGTTGTAACAATACGGGAGTGCGATTTACACGTTTTTAGTGATTTTCGGATTTTTTTTACACTTATCCATAAGCATTATCTTAAATTCGAATATTTCAACAACAAGTAACATTCATTGGCTAGCTGTATTTTTTTCAAGGTTGTGGAGCATCGTTTTCTATATAATTCTTTACATTCCCGACCCTCGATTGCCGAAAGAGACCCTTAAAGTACTCAAAACAAGTTGGCGAGTACGTCAACGCTCTGCGACCCATCCCCATTCCGTACATACATTTTTTTACCTTCCATGCAACGTTTTTGAAATTTCTAATCGTCGTGACCTATCCCAGCGGTCACTTTGGGGGATAACGATCATTCCCCGAGGTCCATCGGCCCCCCTCAATACAAAAGTAGGACTTTTGCCTAAAGGGATGGGGACATCTCCATATCATTGGCGGCCCCTCTCTGCCAAAGTATTTTTATTTTTTAGTTCTTATTGCTAATGCTTATGCTTAGCAAAAATTGCTAATGCCGCTGCGAAAGATGTTTCACATAAAAAGTCTTATAGAATTAAAAGTAAATAAATACACAATTAATGTTTACATTATCTCTTCAACCTCTGACAAAATACAAAGGTAACGTTTGATCTCCCAATTTGTATCCCGGAGACCAGGGCCAATAGTATTTGCTTGGACTTGTTTCCTGAACATCGGCTCGCTCCAGGTAATTGCAATGGTCACAAGTAGAAAGGCAGTAACCTACTTGTGACATGCTTAAAAATGCAACGATATATTTTGAAAACCGCATCTGAAAATTAAAATGACCAAATAAATACTGCATGTTGTAAAAAATTAAACACATTTGTTTTTTACTAGAACCACTTTTAAAATACCAATAACGAATGTCAGGTATCTGAAAATTTATTAATGTAAGGTACCCATATCATAAGGTAAGGTAGAAAGGAAAGATGCGCTAGGCGAAGGAGAGTCATGGTTGCGAAATATCTGGAATTACCTCAGTGGAACAACTGTTCCGGTTGGCTCTTGACAGAAGCGAGGTCAAAGAGTCGACAGCCAACCTTCAGGAGAGATAGATAATTACCATGATCCTTAGAGAATACCACAGTGAAATGTCATAGATTATTTTATTGTGTTTCGCTGCGTCAGTAATAGACTTCAGAGCCCATTACCTATGCATCCAACTCCGTACTCCTTTAATTTATTCAGCTATATTCAGCATTTTAGTTAAATAGTTTCGTCCGTTCAGCTACGTTAAACAAAACCGGTTTTTTTTCTATGGAGAGAAGCTGATGAATTGAACCGAATAAATGTAGTTACTCCCTTACTCTCTTACTTATCATGGGATTCCACCCATTTTCATACCTCCTAGTGCTGCTTCCGTTTTTAAGAGGAGGAGGGTTGCCAATACACCAACACATGCTATATGGTAGATAGCCTCTAGCTCAAAGCTGTATTTCATTTTGAAAAAGTATTAATTATTCTTACAATGTTCGAGTCTGAGATAATATCTGAATTGTAGTGCGTCGCAGGCGTAGTAGGCGCTAATTTCTTTGACAATTTATTAATCGTTCGTTTAAATAGTACAATCGGAAATAATGCCCATTGTTCCTATTGAGTAGGTACATACGTATAAAGTAGACGGTAGTACCTAAAGAAATTTTTTAATTAGATTATTAGATTCGAAAGTGAGTTTATTTTTTTAATTACTCAACCGATCATCATCAAATTTTGCATACACGTTGTCAAAAAAGGACATAGGGTATCATCAAGACAAAAAAATACTCTTCCTGAGGGATCATTTAAAAATGACAAATAATTAAAAAATAATAAACTAACCTCCGACATTCTATTGAGATCATTGTAATGAGCCCAAACGTGCTATACCTACTCTAAGTTGCTGAGGAGTTGGGTTTACCGAAGACTACTTGATGCTGCGGCATCAGGTCAAGTTATTATGTTTTAGAAATACCGCCGAAGTAACAGTACCAAATTTAAAATTAATCGAACCTATGGAAGTTAGTGAGATCCCTTCGTCAGCTAGGAAATGAGCTGATGATTTTCAAACGCCTGAACAATCTCGAATAATAATCTAAGAATAATCTCGATCACGTAAGCTTTCAAACAAAAAAACCGGATCAAAATCGGTCCATCCGTTTGGTAGCTATGATGACAGACAGATATACAGATATACTTTTGTGTATATATCTGTATGACTGTGTGTACCTCTTTTGTGTCGGGTATTCTAGGTATATTTTCAGGATTTGCTCTACCTTACGATATCTTTATCAAGTTCAAGTAAGGAGCATTAACAAAATTACAAAAATTTATGTATTATAAACTAATGGAGACCCATAGCTTCCTTCGCCTTTAAGTTGGTCCCCGTCGTCAATAAGGGCCTGGGCATAAAAATTAGCAAACATTGGAGCATGTTATGTTGCTCTCGAAACCGAAAAGGTGCTGTTTTCCTGGACATCATTACAGATATTGAAACGTACCTACTGAAAAAGTTCTTTTCTCATCCATCGGTAAATTAGGTCTTTAGGTCATTATAATATTAACTTAGAATTAGGTACTACTTCTACTAATGCTAATTAATAGGTACATAATTCTTTTTTTTATGTAAATATCGGCAGACAGGCTGAGGGAATCTTCCAAAGACCGCTTAAAATATTTTCTTGCGCGTAGTTTTTAATCTACGATAACTTCTAAGATATTCATTTAAATTTTAAAGAGCTATTATTATGTGTACGATAATGAAAATAATTTAATTTAATACTGTATCCGTCTAAATAGCATTTTAAATATCTCATTATATGTGATACTTTTTTTATAAGTTAGAATGGGTATAGTAAGTTATACTTAAAAGATACTATACCCACCCTGGACTTTTTCGTAGAGCTATAAAAAAGAAACAATCTTACCATATGTTGTTTTGTTATGTCTCAATTGGATTAGGCAGCGTTTTCGATTAAAGCTCCAAGACAACTTGATTTTTTTCGACATCTTTTTTTTTAATGTTAAGGTCGGCAGACAGGCTGACGGTCCACTTGATGGTAGGTGGCTACCGTCGCCTATAACACAAGCGACGCCTAAACTGCTGCAAGTGCGCCGCCGACTGCAGTAGGATTAAGGATAAGGGTTTAGGAGGGGGATAGGGAAATGGGCTCTTCAACAATCGTCGTCATATTTCAACCAATTTACACAAATACCATAATGAATTATACACCTAAACCTTCCTCAGGAATCACTCTGTTGATTGGTGAAAACCGCATGGAAATCAGACGCGACAGGAGACTTTGTTTTATAATATTATTTTTTTATTAAATAACTTTTCATGCATAAGTTTTATTTAGTTTTAAGCAACCAATAAAAACAATAAAATTGAGTCTGTTTTTGGTTATTTTATTTATTGTTTTTTAAAATGTACAAAACAAGAAATGAATATGCAAATGACTGCAAAATGTGCAAACGTATTTTATATAAAATTTATTTTATTATTATAATCTAGTCTAACGATGAATTATTGGTCTAATAATCTGATAATTCATCGCTATTTTCGAAATCCCTCCTTCTAGTTTCCAGCCAATCCTTAGCTTTTTCATTCCTAATTTTCTTCTGATATACCACATACCCATTCCTCGTAACGTAAGAAACGACCGGTGTCAACACTTGTCTCCGTTTCTTTCTTTTGAAATTTTCTCTTTTACTATTCATCTTTCTGTATTCCCGTGAACTGTCGTCCATCGACGAATCGCTCGAGCTCGTCGCATATTTCTTGCGTCGTCTCCTCTTGCGTTTTTTCTTATGCGAATTTTTGCGTTTAGAATTATACGGAATGGCTACATAGCTTTGCTGCGACATCATTTGCGAAGGCATCATTCCGGACATTCCGGGTATAGTCGCAGACAGTGAAGACATCATGTTGGGTGACATATATTGAGACGCAACTTGAAACACTCGTTGCATCGTGAGCAGGATGCATAATGCTGTTAAAGAATTCATCTAAAACAATACACGGACCAATGAATAGCAGTTTTGTTTTACAAGAGGTGATGCAGCCGGCATGCTTAGAACCCTGCCTAAGGGACCCAAGCTAGACAATTAATAAGCTAGATAGATCATAAGCTAGATAAATGATTACGTTTGGTTATTATTTGGTTGAGAATAGCCAAGAAACCAAAACTTTTTTAATGTTAAGCTCGACAGACAGGCTGACGGTCCACTTGATGGAAGGTGGCTACCGTTGCCTATAACACAAGCAATGCCACAGGTGCTGCAAGTACGCTGCCGACTACATAGGATTAAAAATAGGGATTAGGAAGGGATAGGGATATGGGCTCTGGCATCCCTTACCTACTCACCGAAACACAACACTATACATAGGTTATATTGTCCCCGTTGTCCTTTTCTGTGAGGGGGTGGTTACTGCCGACGGAGGGGCTGCCTAAATGACAGCGAAATGCAGCCTGCCCTGCTACTATTTTGCAAATCCAGTCCCCACTGTTAAGTTGCGAACAGAACAACACAGAACCCAGTATTAAGGCAAGTACCCCAACTTGCCATTTAAATAAAATTTATATAAATTACACTATATATTTGAATCATTTATAAAAAGAAAACTGTATATATGAGTACAAAGACCTATTTTAGATCTTTATGACAAACATACGGCCTGATTTTCAATGTTTTGTAGAAGATTTAATGGAAGCTTATTTAATTTTTTTTCTTAAAGAGCTACAATGAATGGTTTCTATTCAGTTTGTTCGTCACAGAAACAGCTCTTCGAAGCAGTGGTAGATTTATTAAATTTACTAAGTTTGACGGTCTATAAGCACTTGTGAATAAATAAATATGAAATGACTAGGTTATTAACAAAAGTAATTTTACCTGCGCCGGGACTGTACATTGGCTGGAAATACTTAAGTCAGTTGTAATGGAAGTGCAACTAAATCCACGATATCGGTTCTTAAATACGTTTAAAACAATAACATTAGGCGCAGTGTACAATGATGGTTATTTTGAAAACTTATCACATTTGATTTGACTCCGTCTTTCCTTTTGTATAAGGTTTTATTTGTTTAACGACAATATGGACTTATGAACATACTTTTTATTTAAATTATCATCCTTACTTAGAAAATCGTTTGTTCTGACTATCAACGCAGAACTAAAACTACTAATTCTAGAAAGTTAAAATTTGGAATACAGGTTACTTAAGGATTGGCTAAGAAGTTATTTTTGAAAAATTCAAGTCCGTGCGAAGCCGGAGACAGGTCGGTACATACATTATGCGTGTTATTTATATTTGTGTGCTATGTTTTCTCATATACAATGTAAATGTATACCTACGATCTGAAAACTTAATTTTTAAGTTTCCAAAATTTAGTAAATAAGTAATTTCAATCAAAAATAAGTGATATAAAAGTAAAGTGCAGTAAAATGGGAACCGACCAAATTGATGTATGACTCGACCTTTAAAAAATCAAATTCATAATTAGTCTATTACATAAACTGCACTTGTGAGCGAACAATGAAAAGAATTGCGCAAGAGTGTGTTCGTTTCTTTCTTTTATTCGAATAGAATGTCCGAAAATGTATACATAAGCAAATCGAATAATTCACAAGCAGGCGATAGAAATGAATTCGCTGACAGGATGGACGTTGTCGGTGTTTCGATTAATACTATTGCTTTTCTCCAAGAGAGCTTTGTCTAAAGAACCCGTACTGCCACTGTGTCCAACCAATTTAATGGATTTCCTCCCTCAGGATCTTCCCATGCACTGTCGAATGCCAATCCAGGCAAATAGTGAAAATGAACCAAACCTGCAAAACATACGAAGGCCACAACGCTCTCCGTTTCCATTCCCACCTGGAGCTGGTGCCCTGCCACCGGGAGCTATTCCTATGCCTATGCCTTTAATACCAGGAGCCCCAGCGATACCTGGATCTCCAATGGGACCACCCATGCCTATGCCGGTCATGTCGGGATCACCAGGAAGCAAATTGCCAGTAATAGTGATGCCATTCTACTCACCCGATCCTTCATATAAGGAGTTGAAGAAGAAGAGTCGAAAGAGTCGAAAACGGAGACGAAGACCCAAAAGACCCAGAAGACCAGTGTTCTCAGATATCGATTCTGATACGGACACCGATACCGACAGTTCCGAGACCGACACGTCTATGTCAAGTGACACTAGCGACGTGTGGAAGTCTCCGAAGGGTGCAAGACGAGGAAGGCGTTTTAACACGAACCATAACGGCAGAAGGAATTCTAAGAGGAGGAAAGAAGGTTCGAGTCCAAGCAATATTTTAACTCCAGTATTGCAATATGTAACCAAAGACGGTTATGTTATATTCGAGAAGGAGATATCAAAGAACGAAGCCAAAGACTGGTTGAGCGTTAACAAGGAGAATAAAGTGAAGAATAAAGAGATGTTCGTTGAGAAGAAGAATATTCAAATAAATCCAAGTAAAGAAGAGGCAAACGACTCCCGTGCATTTGACGAAACGGATGACGTGGAAGTAAGCACACAAAAAATCATCATTAAAGAAGATAAGAAAAATGAGAAGAGAACACAGTTAAACAAAAACGTTAGACATAAATTAATCAATCGATTACCAGTAGTGCGCAAGAAAAAGGTTTAAGCAGAACACTCATTTTTTTGTACTTTTATAAATTTCGAAATCGTTTTAAATATTAAAAAATAAAAACAGCTTGCATTATTAAGACTTGTATTAGATTGGTTAAAAGTATTTAAATTTTGATTCAATTTATTATTTAGTTGAAGGTTCAAAATAATGGATATTTGTTCATGAAAGGTCTATAATTCAGGCACAATATTTAATATAATAACATTATATTTAAAAACAATTTCTACTAGTTTTATTATATGTAATATGTGACATAAATATTAATCTATATTATAATTAAATTAAAATAAAAACTAAAATTACCTAATCTAAAAATAAATAAATACTAAATGGATTAAAACTAATAATATAAAAATGGACCCTGCGGCATTGTACCAAGTACGGTGGCACAATTAGTTTTTGGAATGAAAAAAAAAAATGTCTTTATTGACAACATTGGCCGGTGGCTCCCTGTGGCTTAGCTGGTTTTTGGCTTGGTTTCTGAAGAAACAAAGTAATTAATACATTAACCAGCGTTTATTTCCTTCTCTTTCAGTCGATTTCAACGTTTTGCTTTTCTCGTAGGAGCAGATTTTCCAAAACATGATTGTACGATAGAGCTCAGAGAACAGTGTTTAAAACAATGCTGAAGAAAGTTTACAAAGTTTAAAATATACTTTTAAACATTTCTACTCTAACTTTTTAAATTATTATGTTTATGTGACCCCACAATTTAATTAAAATAAATTTATAGGTACCTATTGACGACACCATTGGTCTAACTAAAATATTTTAGTAGGAAAGTTTTTGCCTCAACGCTCTGATTTAGGGGGCGCCCGGGTTCGATTCCGGCCGGGCTAGCTTTGGAAATAAACCGCAGGGTACACTACCTTTTGCAGTTATATAAATTGGGCAGCTCTTCTGGCGGCAGCAGTAAATCACCCCCTTACCGAAGATAACCGTAAAATAGCAATACGAGTATGTATAGCTGAGTGAGAAAGGGATTCCAGAGCCCATTTACCTATCCCTCGTTAATCCCTTATCCTTAATGTCACTATGCACTCGCAGCACCTGTGGCGTCGTTGGTGTTAGTTGGGACGGTAGCCATCAAGTGTGTTACTTCAAAAACATGTCAAGCCAAGATCATCATAAAAAAAATCGCAAGTTTGTACATTTATACCACTCTAACTGCCTACAGCTTCGCCCGCGTGGAATTCAGATTGTTCCTCTGTGATTACACGGCGCGGTCGCGCTTTACATATATCTCTTTAATCATACGTCCAAAACTACCAAAAATCACATGTATTAAATAATTGTGACGATAAACTTGCTGATTTTGATAAGGATTCATAATTTTGTTGATTATGTGACCGTTCATAATTTTGTAATGATTTTAATATTTTTTTTAATACAAAAACGTAGTTTTTGTGGCTTAAATATAAAAGTTAGACAACTTTATTGTAGAAATCAATCATATATATGTATCTCACCGTTAAAACAGCGTTCGAAAGAAACGTTTTCATTCGACCGCCTTTTCGTCGAAAGCCGAAGCCATCTCCGGCATTGCAAATTCGATTACCACGAAAAAGCGTTTTCATATTACGAGATAATATATATGGCTTGTGTCAATCCTGAATTTTTTTAAATCGGATGATTAGTTTCGAAGATTACCTCCTACAAACAAACATACAAAATGTATGTTTAACACTAGATTGGGATTCAGTTGCGTTGCAGGATTTGTGAAATCGATCTATAGTAGGTAAGCATTTTCTATTCATAACAATAATACAATTATATAAAAACAAATTGTTTTTATCTATAAAATAGGATATAATATAACACATAACAAATTATATATTATTACCAGTGGCACACTGCGTTTCGCCATCCTAAATTGGGATGGGATGTTAGAACCCAGTTCCCTGTTCCTCCTGGTCTCTGGTCCTTTATCCTATTAAGGTCGGCAGTGCACTTGCAGCATCTATTGCGATGCTTGTGTTAGTAGGCGACAGTAGCCGTCTACCATCGAGATTTATATACAGAAATATAGAGATGGTAGGTATACTACCATATCGGTTTGTAACCTGGAATCTACATACGCGGTGATACATTAAGGATACATTAAATTAAAGGAAGTACATCAAGGAAGTCTTAGTCCTTGAATCAAAGAGATGTGGAGTGACTACAGACTTATCAATTAACCAGAAGATTTTGACATTAATCAAAAGTTTGTTTGGTTTAAATGTAATAAATATTGTTTTACTGATTGATGTTCTTATGTACTATTAAATAGTGTAAGATTTTTTTCTAGTAGGTATCAACCACTTCTCGAAATGGTTGATTCCGGAGATTAGACCTCAATATCCGCTCTCTCTCTTTATAATTTTAGTATTCATAAATATGATTGGTGAATCAGTTCACCATAACATCTATGTTAAGGTGCCAAATTTTCCATGGGTTAATATTGTTACGTGCGGGGTGAGTTAAAATGCCGAAAGGAACGATTTATTTTCACAAACCAAGATGACTGCCAATCACCAAACTTGGCCGATGAAACCGTTAAACTTTTCAAAACTCGTCAACCGGTTCACTGTCGCAGATAACTTCGCAAAAGCTCCGAAGAGTCGCTTTCGTATCGCTTGTTGTCGCCCAACTAACTTCTCTTGGCCGGCTCTTATTTATACTTGGCACCAAACGCCCCGATGTATTTCGAATTTACCAGAAAATGTAAACAAGATTGTAAACAAGCCATTGAAAGTTCGGGAATGCTATTTCTGTTGAAATGTAAACTTTATGTTGTAAACATAAGGACCAATTTTCTTTGACACTATAGTCAAAGTTGACACAATTAGTCGCGAATGGGCTTGACTACCGTCGATAGGGTGGCACGTTCGAGGTTTTCGGGCGGCGCGAACGCTTTTTCCAGACAGTCCCATAGTTAGTCGTAGCAATATTTTTCGATTCTTTAAACTTATATAAACTGTTTGCGATGTAGTTTTGCTATAGGGTCATTGAAGGCATCTCGAAAAGCTACTTGCTGAGTGGAACGATTTTCTATAATGGTTTTTCGTTTCTTATTTTTTATTAAACAACACAAGACTTATTATATTTCACTATAAAATGTAAGAAAGCATAAATATATGCTTGTATATATATGAATGAGTTATGGTAGTGTTTTTATTGTTTCCTTATCAAAAACGACTACAAATGTACCAAAGAAATATAAATCGAAAGCAAGAGCCGTATGTTTTGTTCCTCTCTAGTCGTAAGCACAATGAAATGTTATGTAAAGAATTCGGTAACAGAATTTGATTCTTAACCGACAATTTAGTCTATTGTATATTACACGTAGCACGACAAGTGAGTACTAAGATTGATGTGTGCACTTTATTTGGTACTAAGTGATATTTTAGATAAATAATTGTACTTTTTTTGTTGGTAGGATATGACACGGAAATGGACGATAATACTCGTATTGGCAGCTTTAATCAGAGAAAAGAAATTTCAATTTGCTCCATTCTTCGCTCCGCCGCCACAGCCTATTTTGCAGCAAGTTCCGGTGCCGGTGCCAGTGCCGCAGCCAGTACCGCAACCTGTACCGGTACCGGTGCCCCATCCGGTCCCAGTACCGATAGCCTTCCAAATACGACGAAAAACCACCACCACCACCAAGGCCCCAGAGTCTTCTGAGTTATCGTTAGCGTATCCTATACCTATGCCTATTCAACTCGCAGCGCCGCCGCATCCTATGCCCTCTTTCTGTAAAAGTAATACAAAAAACAATAAGTGTCCACCTTGCCCACCGTGCGTGTGCGCTCCCCTTTGCACTCCATCATTCTTTTCGTATTGTTCTCCATGCCATAAGAAATGCAGGTGTGTCAATGGGGCTAACGCTCCAGTACCCATGCCACCGTATATGTCTCCACCTATGGCCGCACCTATGCCTCTACCGGTTGCTCCGTCGCCAATACTCATAGTTCCTTTCCCTCCCATCAAGTCACCGACGATCGTTCGCCACGATTCTTGTACCTCGTCCGAATACAGTGAAGACAGTGATTCCGATAGTTCAACCGAAAACAGAAGACGTTTTCGTATTAGAAGAAAAAACCACAATAGAAGGAAAAATTACAGGAGACCAACAAATTTTAGAAAGAGCAATAATTTTAGAAAAAATATTAGAATAAATAATGCAGCCAGAAAAAGTGTACAGCCAGTACTCTCCTATATTTCTAGCGACGGGGACGTAAAATTTGAAAAAAAGCTAACAAAGGATGATGTGGAGACTTTACTCAAAAAGGAAGTTAGCGATAGAAATAATAATTATGACAATTATGTGCAGAGTATTAATTTGAAGGCATCGGAAGACCCAAACAGGAGGAGCCAATTGGTGTTGACCTCTAGGAAATCTGCCAACTCTAACAACAGAAATCAAAAAAGCCTGATTTCAATGGACAGCGGAAACAACGAATTAGTATTTAAACCATTAAACAATAAAAGGATTAGCAACTTGTCACTTTCCTTTCAAGTGAGCTAGCTGTTGGACTTCTTCGATGAGTTTTTTATAAAAAAACCTATAAATAACTTTCTTATTTTTATAACTGTGAGCATTGTAAAATATATAGATGTAACTACTTTTCAATCATATGTATTTTTTACTTTACTGAGAATTATAGTATGAGTAAACGCGAAAATAAAATTCTGTATCGCAGTTGCATTAAGGATATGTTTGCTAAAAAATGAATATTACTCCCTAAATAAACCTCTAGACTGTAGAACATAATATATCAACACTTATTGGCATAATTGCGCACATGTGTTGATTTTACAATGTGTCGATTATTAAACTTTTAATTATTCCTCACTTTACTACCAATGGAACAGCACCATTGAACAACGGTAAGCCAAATTTTTGAATCGATACTAATGCACTTTGAAAAATAAATGTTTTTGAATTCGATAGCCAAATTCTTGAGGAAGTTTATATATATAATTTAACATCATACTACGATTCTTAGGAGCCGAGAAAGATTCAAAGCGATTTAATGTATTAGTTATTTGAGTTTAAAATGTCAAGCATTGAAACAAGAACATGTCGTCAGCAGGTTACATATTCAAAATAATAAATGAATCGGTCATTTCAAAAACCTCATAAATCACTTAATTAAAATTTTTCAGAAATCAATAAAAACTGTTTCATACACAAACAAATGAGTTTTAAAGGACTTTTTTATGTTCAATTTAGTATTTGAGTGGTAAAAAATTAAATTAAAATAACCTTTAAAGCTTATTAATAGAAATAATGAAAAAGACCTGAAAAACAGTTCTTGACTAATGTTGTTTTAGCGAGAAATAGGGTTAGTAGTATATAATTTAACCAAAACAATAGTAGTAATCATATTTTTTATTGCTTATAATTGAGAATTACACTTAAAAATAATCTTATTATCATTTTACATGTATTAATTTGTCATGTTTTAATATCGTTTTGGTACATAGTCATATTCTCCATCATTCTCATCCGGATTATCTTCAACATTTGCAGTTGGCCATCTAAAACTGTTGTTATAAAATGACATATGCTCTTCCAGAATGCTATCTTAATACGCCTCTTTAAGAAACCGTTTTCAGCAAAAAAAGCATGTTGAAAAAAATGTGACTTAAGAGGTTTTTGAAATGACCCATTCAAATATAAATTTCCCAAATTCATAAGTCTAATGCATGTCACTGACCATTATACAAAGATGGAGAATAAAACCAAAAAAAGACGGTTTTGTAACCGCCTGATACAATTACTTAAGTCTTCTATCAGGAAACAAGTTAAGGTCTACAATGAACCCAATGCAACGCGAACAGAGCGTCCACGGTGTACAGTTATGAGACTATAGGTACGCGCAAAACGTAATGGTCATAATTATTCAAACCCCAAGATCCTCCATAACCGTGCATTCTAATCATTGTGCAAACGGTGCACATCCTCTCGGCTGGGAGACTGGATGGGCAGTACTCGAACTATTGCTGCATGGTTCATGTAATGATCATCAAATCATTATAGTGTATAAGATTTTACTAATCTATACTTATAAAATCGTTTGTCCCGACTAACTATTATGTCTAGAAAGTTGAAAATTGGAACATAGGTTTATTTTACAACGTAAACACCCCTATTTTCAACTAAATAAGATATTAGTCTGATATTACTAACCATAAATGTTCTTATTATTATTATAACTCCAGTAAATTAAATTGAATCATTCCACCGCATGCGTAGCGACATCATAGCAATCGACAAAAGACAAATATCAATTAAATTAAATTTGTCTGGCTCTGACAATTTTTTTTTTTTAAATTTCAATTTGGAATAAAGAACACGAATGTTGCCGATGTCACATGATGAATTAAATAGGAGGAGGAACCACAATTACAGAAAACATATATAAAAATAATGATTGAGTTAATATATAGTAATAATAATAATGTTATATGTAATAGAAATGAATGCAATAATTTTATATATATATATATTATATTATTAAAGGTGGCAGACAGGCTGACGGACCACTTGATGGTAGGTGGCTACCGTCGCCTAAGGACACAAGCAACACCAGGGGGGGTACATGTGCGCTGCCGACCTTGCAGGAATTTGTTTACTGCTCGCTTGAAGAAGCCCATATTGTAGCTAGATGGAAACACCTTAGAAGGGAGACTGTTCCAAAAATCGCGCGTCCGTGGAATAAAGCTTCTACTCATCCGAACTGTGCGCAGCGGCACTTTATCCAGGTAATGCGGATGAACTTCGCATCTATGGCGCGCAGTGCGGTGGTAAAAGTTTGAGGTATATACTATGTAGATAATTATATACAAAGTAAATACGGTATTTATAACTAAATAAAACTATAATTATAAAAAACTAATAAAAACTATAATCGAAAGTCCTAATTTTAATATAAAAACTAAAATATATTATTAAAAGGAGTCCCTTTAGGCAAGGTTCCGAAGATACTGGCAGCGTTCCCCCTTTGAATAGCTACACTAATTCTTTGTCCGAGGTAGCTGCCAGCTCTTCGGTCTCCTGTGATATCGACTAACCTTTTTACTATTTCCTTAAAAAGCCTTATAGCGCTAGGACCCCACGGACCAAGGGTCTCGACACCGAATGGGACAAAATCATATTCGGAGCCTAGACCCCTGTATTTGCATGCTTTAATGTAGATAATTGTATTATTATGTCAGAAATAAAGGCTTTTTGAATTTTAATGTGTTGATATTTTTTAAAGTACACCATAAGTTGAAAATATCCCTAGACAGTTTTGATGTGTGCAGTGCATTTATATTTCAACATCCGTTCAGTAGTTATTCCTTAGAACAACTATCCACACGTCCATCCTCACCAACTTTCAAGGATTTGCAGGGGCATCATTTATAACATTGTCCTCCAGCCGTGGATTAGGATAAGCCATTTGGTTAAATTGTTCTTGTCTTAGGAGACTTTTACGTCTTTTCGCACTTTCAGAGTTCTTTTCGCACTTTTTCGTCCAAAAAATTAAATTGATTCTTAGAAAACTATTTAGTGTGCTACACAAATCAAACTGCTCACCATAATTATACAAATTATTATTGCTTTTATATTCAGGTACAACCATTAATTACACCAGGAATTAGTTATATCATTAAAAAGGCTTCACTCAGTTTCAGTGGACTAAAAAAGTAATAAAAGTGTTTCTTACTTAAATAATAACTTGTTTCAGGTTATGAATAGAAAATCTATGGCGTTGCTTGTGATTTTCGTAATTTTTATTACACCAGGAATGTCTCAATATGGTCCCTACCTACCACGATTTGCGGCCTTTCCTCATCCGAGTGTGCCATTCCTTGTACAGAAAATTGTAAGAAACCCTTTGCGGGTACCGGTGGCTATTCAAGTACCACCTATACCGGTAAGGATACCTCAAGACAGTGCAACAACGACAGAGAGGGAATTGCCGCAATTTGAACCTGTCCCAGTTTATCCTGTGATACTACCAGTTGTTGGTCTGCCGTTATTATGATATCACACATCAAATATGAAACTATTTGATACATGTCCAATAATCTGGAGAAAAAGGTACTATAACCTTATTCACTGCCATATACTGTCATTCTGTCGATCTTGTATTATGAGCATAATAATGAAAAAAATTCAATAAAATTTTATACATAACCATTATTTTTATAACAGGGGGGTACTAGAAATGATGTGTTTAATTGAAAAATTATCTCATAAATTTCTGTAATCTTACTTTTGCATAATTTACATATAACTAATACACACACTACACAGTTTTGTAATAGCCACACGTTTATGTAATAAACACCTGTTCATTTTTTTCATACAAGGTTTAAACAATGATATCCAGTAAACAATACACTCATTTGTATGATACGTAACAATAGCCGAGCATAAATCACTTTTATTAAAGAACTTTTCACATTAAAAGTCGATTCGTCGTCGAACTAGTCAATCATGACATTTATTTGCAAAATAATTTTCGCATCAGTTTTTACTTCGGAAGTTATTTGTTTTTTCAACATGGGTGATGTCAGAAACAAGTTTCCTATAAACGGTCTAGAAGGTAATTACCAAAACCCTTTCATGAATTTTCTACAACCTTTTGAAAACATGTTCAGGCCGACGAAAGATAATTACGATGTCAACGTCAAATTAATTGGAGCAAACGACAAAGACAATGAAGTCGATAGCGTTGTAAACAATACAACACCGAGTCCTGATGAGAATTTAACGACCACAATAAAAGGCCCCACTGGACCTTGTTGCACAACAATGGGATGTTTTAATCCCTGTCCGTTTCTTAACCCTGGAATGCCGATGCCTATGTTTCCTGCGATGGCGCCTATGCCAATGGTAGCACCTGGAATGACAGTATACGAAAGCGTAAAACACGATCATCCTTCGTTAAAAAAGATCAGAAAAATTATAAAAGCGAAAAAGAGATTTATCAAGCGGAAGTACTATTCTAATAAATATGGAGATACATCAGACCGTAGTGACTCTTCTAGCTCCGACGAGAACTCGTATGGTTCAACTAGTTCGGACGAAACAGATTATTTTTATAAAGAATAAAATAAAATCTAAAATATATTTTTTGCAAGAGAAAATAAAATAAAAGACCTTTTTTATTATTGTACATGGTTTTAATGTAAGTCCTCAACCTTTCATAATTTAATTGCTTAAATAAAAGTTTCAATATCACAACACGTTGTATGTTTTAAACTATGCCTTAAATATTACAAATGAAACATTAATGGTAATGGATGAACAGAACATTGTCAAAAAAAAAAAACATTGTATATCCACAATGCAAATTGGTTGTCAACAAGTACCCTTACACAGCCTTTGATCGTTGTACATTCAGATTGAACTTCTGCTCATCTATCCATATCGTCAATTCCCGTACTTAAAGTCAATCGCGATGAGAAGTTGTCTGATTTTCCATATTCCATTAAAGGTATATCCACACTCATCAGCGGATTACTTTTTCCTTCTAAAGGCACGTGGAAAGCGATCCCTCTGCCGTCAGAACATATCCAATTCCAATAAAGTCTCCAGAACGCATACGAGAGGGCGACGAAACTGATTGAGTATAATGTTATAAAAAGTGTCAGGAGTATTTTAGGTGCCAAGTAGTATATCATATGTATTATTTGAATTTGTATGTCCAATAACTTCGGTTGATTCTAAAAAAATGAAAAGAATTTTATAATTCCACGATTAAATAGTGATGTTTTTCGGCTATTACCTACTTGGTTTCTAACTAAATGATTCTTTTCAAAGTTTAGTCTGGCAAGTAGTGCTGCTCGCTGCTTTTCGCAGTCGTGAATTAGGCACATCGTCTGACTGCAGTAACCACCACCTTACAAGAGACCACCGTAAAACGGCAGCAAATTATTATGTATCTTACTCTAAGGTCGGCAGTGCACTTGCAGCACTAATGCCACCACGACCACCAATCTTACAGAAAAAACAAAATTGTCTAACTTTGAAGGCTGACATAGCCTAATGTTGAAACGGAGAGATGTTCTTTAATTGTTTAAAGTAATAATAGCAGTTATAAAGTTAAGGAGCGAAACTTACAAAATTAAAATATGCTACCGGTAAAATCATTTTCGAAAAAGGTTTTGATGCGCTGTTGAAACTGACGTCGCCCATATGTAAGTTCACCTGCAAAGCTACGTTTGCTGATAGAGTCATTCCGGCTATCTGAAACAGAAATTTAAAATGATTTTTAATACAGTTGCTCAAAAAGTGGCGTATTGCAGGGACGTATAGCGTTCGGGTTGTGGGCTATTACATACTCGTGCTTTTTTTTTACCTTTCCCGAACTCGTGCGTTCTCTTTCCCAACTGTCAAAATAATGTCTATTAAAAAGAAAAACCAACCATGAAGTTTTTACTAAAAAAAAATCATAGAAGTTTTTATGATTCATGCAAATACGTATATTTCTAATGATTTGATTGAATGAGTTAGGTGGTTTCATTTCATTTCATCTCATTAAATTTTATTTTCATTTCATATCAATAAAAAAATTCTACTGAAGATTTGGCTGTATGGGCATAGTTTCCTTTGCCTACCAGAATGGGTGAAGAAAAAAAAATCTCTGCTTATATTCTACGGTTGGCGTCATTTTCCAGAAAATTTCTTTGCGAGTTTAGTTGTTTGTTTTATTAAATTGCTTCATTTTTTCGCAACTGTATCAAAAATAGTAGTTCAGTACACGTGCGGAACCGTCATTGCAACGTGCGGACAGCCTTTCCGCACTTGTAATGAAATATACTATTCAAGCTTTTGGTTCTTTTTTTTCTTTTTGTCTGGTACCTAGGGTAAAAGACACTTTAGTTGAGCATTCCTTGTATAGGTTTTGGGCACGTGGCTTAAAATTAGACGCACGGTTATTTTTAACAAGAAGAAAAGGAGACTATGCTAACAAATTTTCCGTTTGTGAATATGATATCTTCAGAAGGTTTAAAATAAAATGGTTTAGAAGGTATTAGGAAACATAAAAAGCAGATTATATCACGATGGTCTTTAGTACGAGGACAGTGAGTTGATCACTAGCGCCAGACGGACTGTTCGGTATGGGGCGGATCCACTAGAATCCTCTAATTTACGAATGCGCAACACTTCGACTTACCGGTTCTATAAGGAGTTCGTTGCTGAATTTCGCGGCTTTTGAAGACAAATATGAAATACGTTCAAATTCTGGCTTGTCGTTTGAGATAAACGGCGTAGATAACGTAAAAGGTAGATCTGAAATAACAGAAACTTTTAATACATGGACTAATTCATTTACAGCAATGTTTGCGGGTAAAAGTTGCATGAAGAACAACAAAAAAAGGCCTCTCTTACTAGTTTCTGGCTTTGGGATAAAAATAATTGTGTTGCTAAAAGACCAAGTCAAAATTTAGGCAATAAGTAGAAAAGAGAGTATTTTGTATCAAGTTTTATACCACTTAAAGGAAGGCATTTGAGAAAATGATAGTATATTTAAATTAAACAGCTTACTGTATAAACAAGCAGACAAATCGGACATGCCTTCGTCGCATATACCACCGTATTCACACAAACATTTGTTTTCCGGACTCGGTTTGAAAGTATTATTACTCATTTTATAGACGTAAGCCTCGATGTGTCCGTCCAAAATCCTTTTCTCCTTAAACTCTATGTCCACGATCCTGCACAAGTGGTTGCGGAAAATTCGAAGTGGAGTAGTGGGTGTGAGGGCTGTTGGGTAACCAAACCCTTCATACGTATTAACGAATGTATTACAACTCGAACTGAAAAACATTAAAAAAACATATACGTAGCTTTCTCTTATTTTTCTAAAAAAAATTGCGAACGTATTCAGAAAATCTTCATCAAATATCTAATTTACAAAACAGGAAAAAAGGTGTGAACTACCAAGAACTCTATAAACAATATGATTGATATTATACGCCTTTATTGTCCATTGCCGTTAAATAAACTATTACGTGTTACTAACAGACGCACCGTAACAACTTTGGGTCTAATGTTATGTCCTTATTCATCGCACTAAAACTACTCAAATAGTGTAATCACACACATCCAATACTAATTTTAAAGACATTTGAGAATTTGAGATTTGAGAAATTTGAGACTTATTGAGAATGTCGTGAACTGTACAGACCATGATGGACAAAAAGCAACAATCCCTTTTTACGGTTCTGGACACTCACTAATTAAATGCATAAAATGCTGTAACACTCTCTTTTTCAATTAAAATTAACAGTCCAGTTAATCTTAAAGTTAAATTGCAAATTAATAGCAATAGTGCAGCTGTTTATTTTTTATTAGCAATAAAGTAAATAAATATAAAAAATAAAATAAGTAATCAAAAAACCGGCTCAGTGTGTGGCTAATTAATTAAGTTTATTCTGCAAAATACATAGACGATATTATATTATTTACCGTCTGTCGGGGTCATCGTAACCTCGATTCCTCAGACCCTTTGATCCGTCGAAAGTTTGAATTTGAAATTTACGCGTATCCTTAATGCTTAATTCGAAACGGCTCGGTTGAGATTGGTTACAAACCTGAAAGATAATAATTATGTTATTGGTTGCAATTATTGACTATTATCCTTCAAAAAGTAGGTCTTTAAATTATTAAGTTGACTGGTGCCTATGTATAGGTAAAGACAAAACAAAATTATGTTAGAACGTATGCAAAATAAATCCATACGGTCTGAGAGTGAGACGTGATCTCGTGCTCGCCTCATACATTTTTAAATTGCTGAGAGGGGGAGCATTTAATTGCGAATTATTGAATAAGATTGGATTGCGTGTTTCTGAGAGATATCGCACACTAATACTGAATTGCTTGGCAAGATTCCGCTATCACGAAAGCTCCGCAACCTTAATAACGAAATGGCACAATTAATTATTGACCATTGCACATTGAAGGAATTCACTAGGGTGGGACTACTTGTTTTATCTTATAAAAATTAATTTTGATGATAATTATAATTTAATTTTTAATTAGCTAAGGAACTACTTCATCGCTTTGGGAAGTCTCCTGTGATGATGTGTGCAATGTTGAAAAGTTTGTTCGTAAAATGCAGAATCTCGTTCTTGAGAACCGGAATTTTTGGTATGTGTATGAGTATAGTAAAAAGCCTAATCGGAATCATTTCTTAAGTATTGAAAAACCTCTTACCCTATCTAAAATTCCCATAGAATCAAAATCGATCAATCCAGGTAACAAAGAATTGCCAATTTTGACTAGAGGTTCTTCGAATCCCCAAAGGAAATCATGAGCTGACATTTTCAAAATACTTTTAGTATCGAATTGTACGGCGAGCATGTTGAGACTCATGTGAAGCCACATACCATACGTAGACAATTTTGATGCAAAAGCCTGTAAATATTACATAGTTTGTCCATCAACCGTGCACGTTGTCGAGCTATTATGCTAGACTTTTAAGAAATCAGGTTATTATTTTCCAGAAACATATTACTTACAAGAAAAGCGATGTTGGGTACGACGATATTGATATCCTTAGGATTAGCTACAGACTCTTCGGGAACGAAAACCATATGCATTTTCGGAGTATAGCGTAAAACCTCCTCTTGGGAATCCAATTCTATGTCCAGATGTGATCGTATTTCTCTAATTACAAACAAAATGTTAGCCATTGGTCGAGTGGTTATTGGTTATAGCGTTCTTTCTCAGGGGTCCAACTTTTTAAAGTTGGCAATGGCCTGGATCTGGCAAGTGGTGACAGGGCACACTGTGTTTGGCAGTCATTTGTTCAGCCCGTCCGGCGGCGGTAATCACCTCCTTGCAGAAGACCTCCGCGAAATATCAGCATCTTTGCTTGTATTTACAACACCTGTGGCGGCAGCACATTTACAACACCTGTGGCGTTGCTTGCATTGTGACGGTAGCCATCTACTATCATTTGGACCGTAAGCCTGTCTGACGACTAAATCAATTTTAGCAATTACAGAAATGTGTAAAAAGACTTAATTTGTTGAAATAGGCAAAACTGTTTTGTATTCATTATCATTTAAAATATTTACTTGTAAGTGAATGGGCCCACTTCCTCCAGCTTGAGTTTGTGGTCAAGACCGCTGACGAAGCGGTCAGCGTTCGTCACATTGTAGATGAAAGTGGACATATGCACCGTTTCGACCTCCTGGTGCAACAATTCCATTATATGAGAGCCTTCCGTTACTCTCGATTGCTAGAACACAAAAGGAAAATTATTTAATTTACATCTCTATCTTATAGGGTATACACCACTCGGTGCCAGGTAACTATTAACAGTATTGACAGAAGGAAACAACGCCATAAGAGCTCCAAGTGCGTTGCCGTCATTAGTGGGCTTTGGCATTCCCTACTCACACACTAAAACACAACAGCACACATGCTGTTATTTTACGGTGGTCTTATGTAAGGGGGTGGTTATTGCCACGGGTGGCCCAATTTACGTATGACAGCTCTTTCACTATTTAAAACTAAGATTGTTAGCAAAATTACAATCTATTTTGTTACGGCTGATAATTTTAATATAAGACTCTGGTAGACCGAAACCTTGACACTGAACGATGATCGTGAACTAAATACGTTTGTTTAGACCTTGTCGCAGTAGAAGTGTTAGAGCTGCAGAAGTGGTTTCGCGACCTGTCGACCTCAAAGGGAGTTGCGCAATCGTCGCGCGTCATAACAACTTACTTAAAGTTATTCAAACTTAGTGAAATGTCGTTATATTTTTTGAAAGAGAACGGCTAATTTGTAGGAAAATGTGCCGCAAAGACATCTTGCGGCTCACTGTTTTACCCAGAGATTAGCCATCGTGAAATTAACGAGTGGAGTGAGTGATGGCTGGGCCCATTCTCTTATCCTCGTCCTTTATCGTGATACCTTTATAGGATAATAGGATAATTGTTATCTTATAAAGGTCCTATAAAAGACATTGACCTTTTCAAAGTTGGCTTTGGTCTTGATCTGGAAAGTAGTGGCAGGGCACACTGCGTTTCGCAGTCATTTGGGCAGCCCGTCTAGTGGCAGTAACATCCTTTAAGGCTCGGTCACACACAGCGAATACTCGCTGCGAGTACATTTTCTGCGAATAATAGTCGCAGCGACAATTCGCTGCCTGCCTGTCACACACAGCGAGCTATACACGCAAATTTCGACAGTCTGTTGGTGCGCAAATTCAAATATGTCGTCTGTTCGTCGCACATATCTAAAACAGTGTATTCGGTTGGCATGTGCAGAGTTAACGAAAACATTCTACGTATAACGGAAGTGAAGTTTGTAGAATTACTTGAAATGATCAGTCCAGCAATAAGGAAACGAGACACACGCATGAGAACAGCCATTAACTGTAAAACAAAAGTGGAAATAACGCTGAACTACATAGGAAGTGGAAGCAGTCTGAAACAATTATCCTATTTATTTAGAGTGCCTCATAATACGACGTGTAATTTAGAGCGGCGCTCTGAGCAGAATGGCTATTCGTAGGAGCCCTATCACACACAGCGAATTCTGGCGAGAAGTGCGCATTCGGAGAGAGTAAAATTGAACATGGTCTATTTAACTCGCTGCGCATGAATCTATTTGCAGCGAATAATCTGTCACATACAGCGAATACTCGCGGCGAGTATTAGTCGCCGTGTGTGACCGAGGCTTTACAGAAGACCACTCTTTTATCCTAAATCCTAAATAAGTCGGCAGCGCACTTGCAGTACATGTGGCGTTGTTTCTTTTATAGGCGACGGTGGCCACCTACCATCGAGTTGACCTCAGCCTGTCTGCCGATCTTAACATAAAAAAAGAAAGATTTTACAAGGTTCGTGTGAAAAAATTTCGGATAATCCACGTGATAAGTATAAATTAGTTTAGTGATAGTGATTTAGCAATGATATAAAAATTTAATTAAGGTCGTTGATTAACATTAGTAGTAGGGTCACACTGCGTCAAACTGAACAGCCTACCTGCGTGGCGACGGTAGCCACGCAGCATCAAACTTTCTCAACTTTTAGCCCTTCTGCCACTCTAACTTATGAAACACTTAAACTTACGATTTTGACGGCAATATGTACAAGATCTATGACACTGATAACTATCGCCACGGTCAGTGATGTAACGCCCACACACAGTGCCGCTATTAATTTGCCTGAAACAAAATCATTATTTGAGATGTTAAAATTTGGATTGTTCTCAATAAAGGAATATAAAAAAATATAATAAAGATTGAATAAATTACCTGAGTTCGCCGTTGGCGGTCTGTTCGATTGTGTCACATTGACAATACCTATGGGAATACTCGCCACCGATAATCTCATTACGCTATCGTTCGCTTGAACTACCTGAAAAGATCCGAACGTGCTAATTTTAATTAATTAAACACATTAATTAGTTAAATGTTCTTTGGAGAATTTCTTTTTAGTAAATGCTTTTTAATAAATCCATTTGTGCTCCAGAATGGAGCTTCTGAAAATTATCTATAAAATGAATCTCGGGGATATATTGAAGCAATCAATATCATTAATCCACTATTAAGGTATTTTTAAATTAAAAATTAATTAATTTAAATCAATTTATTTGAAAAATGCAAACACAGTGGTTTCTTGTTCCTTCCCTGCACAAAGAGCTTTCCGAATCGGTGGTAGATTCATTTAATTTTAGTATGTTTGACGATCTATAAATACGTATTTATAAAAGGTTATATAGATAAATGAATAAATATCAAAGTATTAAATATCTTTGGTTAATATTAATAATAATAAAAAAATTATAAGTAATATTACAAATCCGAATTTTTTTTTATTAATTTTAATTCTAAATTAAATGTCAAAATATTATATTTTTCTTTTAATTTCAATTTTATTAATAATATCTGTTTGGTATTTCTATATTTATTATTTAAAACCTCATAAGAAAGTTAAGTGAGGCCGGTGGTCAACTTGATGGTAAGTGGCCGCCTTAGCTTATAAACATAAGTAACTTCAGATTCTTGATAGATTAAATGCAGAGGACTAATAAACAAATGGATACAGAAATTTGTATTGTCATAAAGCTTGAGAGCTGTCATTTATGCCACGAAGTTCATTGTATACGCTTTTATTGCCTTAGACTTTTGTTGTTAATTAATTCACAAATGAACTACGCGAATTTATCGATTGTTGTTCAGGTTAAAGAGAAAATAATCACCAAGGAATAATAACTCAGAAATAATCACTGTTTGACTGATAGAACTCCTTGGGATCTGGCTGGTTCTTTCTAGTAGAATATGCATTCCGAAATATTGGTAGGTAAATGTATTTGACTTGCAAAAGAATTGACTTAAACTATTTAAGTTAAACGCTTAAGGAGTCACGCTCCTTACAATATATCAAATAATAAGTCTATAGTTTCTATAGACACTAAAAATGCAACGTATGTATGTGGAAATGTATAAAATAAATCTGTTCATTGTATTTTTAAAATCATACTAAGCATATAAAACTTACAAAATTTAAACTTACAAACTTATGAATAGAACGTAAACAAGTTTATTTAGCTTATTTAGCTTATTTAACATAGCGAGCACTCACCGGACGAAATATAACAAAAATCAATCCAACTTAAACAAAATACATAAATTTCACAAATATAAATGCACTTTCAAAGGATTTAAGATTAATTTATTGTTAAGTGAAATTTAAAAAAATATATATATACATTAGTAATAAATTGTTAAGTGTTCTGTCACATCACATCTGTAACTAAATGGCAAATTAATAAGCATTCATTTTTAAACTTACTTGTCCTCAAAAGACATTTTTTTTGGCATAATGTTAAGGCCAAGTCAGCAATCTGCGAAATTTATCAAATCATAATGCCCATTCGCATGATTATTGGTTGCATATGTTAAGGTTTTATCTGTTAGTTTTATTCATCGACCATAGAGATGTTAATTGACACTCGTTTTATGTCTCTTATAAAAATCTAATAAGAGAAAAATATGTCTTAGTTTTCTTGCTACAATAAAAGATTGATAATCAAGTAACTCGTGCCTATATATTCATTTTGTTACACTAAAAGCATAAACAAACATCCGAAACTGGTTTTTTTAATACAGTTGCTCAAAAAGTGGCGTATTGCAGGGACGTATAGCGTTCGGGATGTGGGCTATTACATACTCGTGCTTTTTTTTACCTTTCCCGAACTCGTGCGTTCTCTTTCCCAACTGTCAAAATAATGTCTATTAAAAAGAAAAACCAACCATGAAGTTTTTACTAAAAAAAATCATAGAAGTTTTTATGATTCATGCAAATACGTATATTTCTAAAAAGAAGCTACTAATTTGTTTCAATATCAGATTTAATGATTTCATTGAATGAGTTAGGTTAGGTTTCATTTCATTTCATCTCATTAAATTTCATTTTCATTTCATATCAATAAAAAAATTCTACCGAAGACTTGGCTGTATGGGCATAGTTTCCTTTGCCTCCTTGCCTTTGAAGAAAAAAAAATCTCTGCTTATATTCTACGGTTGGCGCCATTTTCCAGAAATTTTCTTTGCGAGTTTAGTTCTTTATTTTATTAAATTGCTTCATTTTTTCGCAACTGTATTAAAAATAGTCGTCCAGTACACGTGCGGAACCGTCATTGCAACTTGTTCCGACTGTCGGATTTGTCGGAACTCTTTGCAATGACAGCCTTTCCGCACTTGTAATGAAATATACTATTTTATGCATACGTTTAATGTAAAATGCTTCAGTTGACTTCACTTTGAAGGTATTTAGTACATTGACCATTTACTCTTATATGTGCATCTACACAGTGAACTATTATGCTCACAGCATCTATACGTAACTTCGTACGCGTGCTATTCGGAATAAGGCGTAGCTTTTTGTTTGTAAACAGATTGGAATTAAATATACACTAAATATTATATCAGTGGAAACCACATAAAAATAGGTTAAGCCGTTTCTGAGATTAGCGTGCACAAAAGCATAATAGGCAAACAACGATTGTATTATAGACAAAAGTCGCAGCAATTGCTGTAGCAGACTGCCGAGAAATCTGAGTTCTTTTTCTAGGCATTTTATTAATGTAAATATTTTATACGATGAGATATCGCAAAAAAAATAATTAATAAAAGCAGTTCGCTTAACACAACCACGCGTCTGAGCCGCGCGGCAAGCAAGAGCCCCCTCACGACCCGCCTTGCACAATTTGCACATCATATGCGCGCATGGTACTTGAAGATTATTTTGTTGTGGAGTTATTTTAAAACTATGATATCTCCTATGATATACATTTAAATCAAATTACGTCAAGGGCAATTTTGTTCAAAATTAAATACTTTTGATGAATAACGTATTTATTTGGACAAGGATTCGTATCATGTTTATAAAAACACCTTCGCAAATAATGCATTATTTTAGAACTTACCATATAAAAGGTTACAGTGAGTCAACCTTAAAAGATAAACATATGCTGTCGCCGACTTTTTTTTTAGAACTTTTAAAGGGGAACAATTCCGTAACACATTTTTTCGCAACATTTTTCATTGAAGCTCCTCTCCTATTGGTCGCAGCGTGATGTTATATAGCCTATAGCCTTCATCAATAAATAGACTATCCAACACAAAAAGAATTTTTCAATTCGAACCCGCAGTTCCTGAGATTAGCGCGTTCAACCATACAAACAAACAAACAAACTCTTCAGCTTATAATATTAGTAAAAGTATAGGTTATTTTCATTATTAGATAAAAGCGACTCGAAAAGCTGGACATTTACAGCTTATGAGTTGTGGGTTTCCGGGATGATGGCCCAGGTCTGTTGGAAATTCTTCCAAACGTTTCGTCAACAGGAAGGAGGAAAATCTAAGGCTACACAACATTTGGTATCCGGCACTACGCAGGAATAATAATAATAATGAAAGAAAGAGAGGGCATTATAACCCCTCTCCTAGTGACCACACCCCACCAAGTCAACCACGGGGTGGGGATATAAATTTAAGTTTAAATATAGACACATTCCAGTCGACAAATCAGTCTCGCTCGAGAAGTCGAAAAGTGCAGAAGTGAAGTGCAGTGATGTGATGTACTTTTTCTTCTAACACGGACTACACCACTGAGGATGTCAACCGCAGTTGTTGACGAAACGTTTGGACGAATTTCCAACAGACCTGGGCCATCATCCCGGAAACCCACAACTCATATGGATACCGGCCGAGAAAACCTACATTCTACCATTTACAGCTTGTTTAGAAAATTATTCTGTAGATACTACCTCTATGTAAATATAATACTAGCCCCCAGCCCCAGGCTACGCATGGAGTTATAGTTTTAAAAAATCCTTTCTTAGCAAATGTTTACGTTATAAAATAAACCCATGTTCAAAATTTTTGCTTTATAGATAGTTTTGGCTATGCGGTGGTAGTCAGGACAAACTATTTTATAAGTATTGCGTTTCGCATTCGTGCGGTAGTAGCCACCACCTTATGTGACCACGTAAACAGCAGCAGACGTGCTGCTGCTGTTTGTCGGCGAGCGATTAAGGGATACCAGAGCCCCCATCCTCTTCTAATCCAATACTTTATACTGTTGGCTTTACACTTGAAGCACCTAGTAAATCTCTATTACATTAGCAGTAAAAGTAATAACGGCGCAGTTGACTAGATACTGCCCTTAAGAGAATGAAAAATTGTTTTTGTCTATAACTTGTTAATGTGTCTTCAGTACAGTCCGTTCAATGATTTGTAGTTAGAGCTAACTCTAACTGCAAATCAACACTTAGTTTTAGATTAGAAGAAAGATATTTTTAGGATAAATTTATCGATCAATCATGAAAGACGACTGTTTCGATTTTGGTAAAAATGATACGAAGATAGTTGGATATAGGGATAAGCTTGTTTATAATTTTTTATATGAGTTCAGCCTCAGACAAGAACTACTATAAAATGATTGAAATACCACTAACAGGATCTTTTTCACTAATTCATACGGAATTTGTGGGCACTTTTTTTAAAGAATTATATACAACCTTAAGTATAATATAATATATAAAAATATATAATGTATAAATAAAAAGAAACATTAGTCAAATATTCACAAACAAAAAATATTATGGAAACTACTAGAATGTAAACATTATAGCAGAAAATTAACACTTTTTTTATCACGGAGTGTTGTTAAAAGGAAAATACTTGTTTTTATTATTCATAAAAAATACATTATGATTTAAGATTTAAAAAATCTATTTTTTATGATCGGCTGGCGGTCCACTTGATGGTAGGTGGTTACCATCGCCTATAACACAAGCGCGCTGCGGACTATAGTAGAATTAAGGATAAGGGATTATTAAAAGGAATAGAGAAATGGGCTCCGGCATTCCTTACTCACTCATCGAAACAAAACAGCACACATGCTGTCATGTCACGGTGGTCCTCTGAAGGGGATGGTTACTGCCGCCAGACGAGCTGCTCTAGTGACTTCGAAACTCATTGTGCCTTGTCACTAATTGCCAGATCCAAAGTTAATTTGCCAAGTTGGATTTTCCTCAAGCACCACTCGACCAAGGGGCTCGTTGGACCTTATTGATACGTATAGGATTGAGAGATATTGCTTGCCTACTGTACTCGTACTAGACGTAGTATCACGCCATTTACTGTTTATCATACGATTGCGTCAATGAGGAAATTTGCATCTTTCATTTTTGCTTTATTCTCATCGTGTACAAGAGAATTCAAAATTAACTAAATGTACTTCATCAATGCCAAAGAGTATCAAGGAACTCACTAAGTGTTTGCGTCTTTTGTTTTGCTATGTATATTACATAAGACAATATACAAAAAGGCTCTTTCTGAACCCAAAAGATTATTAATCCAACCAGAGACCCATTCGAGTACAAATATTTTTTTATCAAAATCGGTCCAGCCGTTTCACCTGACAGAAGAATGTGCTTTTGTGCTTTCACAATATCTGATGACTGTGACTTTATGCAGTTTTAATAAAACTTTTACTTTGTTGTAGTTAAAATGAGATGAATTAAGAAATTGGCGATATTTAGTTGTCAGTCAAAATTTAATTTATAAATAAGTATAAAAACGTAATTTTTTATTTATTTATGGCGTTCTGCTTCTAAATATGCGTCGCTGAGTTAATTTTTTTTTTCAATACTTTAGTCCTTAGTAATGAGGCAGTAATGACAATGGAAGAACAATAAATACCTTTTCTTACTCATAACTTTTACGTCATACTTTTTGCTATGTTTTTGCTATGCTTTTCGTCAGTGAATTATGAATACCAATTTATTACTAGGATTGGATATTTGTCTTTGAAACTAATACCTCAGTGTATTAATTTGTTTGTTACTGAATTACACGAAGACTTCGACTTTGATTAGTCCGCGTTTTTTCAAAGTTGGGCAGGATACACTGCGTTTCGCAGTCATAATTTGGGCAGCCTGCCACGCGGCAGTAACCACCCCTTTACAGAGCCAGTTAGTTGTGTTTTGGTGAGTTTGTAAGGGATGCCAGAGCCTATTTGGCCTATCCCTTCCGTTCCTTTCCCTACAATGCCAGAGCACCTGTGGCGTTGCTCGTGTTAATAGACGTCGCGGTAGAAACTTGTATCAGGTGGGCTGTCAGCCTGTCTAACGATATTTACATGAAAAATAAATAAAAATAACCCGTGCTTGTGTGGTAAGCGAATAAATATAAAGATTACGTAAATCTTAACGAGAATTAGTATACCTAAGTAAAAAAACCCACAACCTTGCGTTTATTAGCACGGACGTAGTTAGCAATCGAATCACGTGTGATAATGATATTAGGTTCCATTTATAAAATTTGTAACTATTTGTCAGAAAAAGAAAAATGTATGAGTTTGGAAAAAAGAAAGAGTAATATAAGCCCTTATTTATTAAGAGAAGGGTTGCACTAAAATAGAAACCATTCATCGAAAATTTTCTTATCATCGAACATTTTAAGATTATTTTTGTTTTACTGTTCTGAAATAACAGCATTTGTACTGTCGTGCTTCGAATAGAGAGTAAGGGATGCCAGAGTCCATTTAGGTAATCAATCCCTGCTAATCTCTTTATCTTTCTAAGCACCTACTTTGTTAAGAGGCGACTGAAGCCCCCACTATCAATTGGACCGTCAGCCTGTCTTACGACCTTTGTCTTGGGTTCCTACGTAAAATAGTCTACTTACTATTTTAATAAGGATTAGTCAAATGAGTCTCCATTTCCATTTCATATTTCTACTATTTCATCATGATATTGCACAACAATGTAAGTAGGTACTTACATTTTTTAAGTTGTGTTGAGTGAAAAATATAAATATTATTTTTTTAATTTTTTTTAATTTAACACATACAAATAAATTATATAAAAAGTAACAATTTTAATAATACATGCATCTCTATGAATTGATATTACAGTAAATAACTTATGTCGACAATAAGCAACAAGTAGGTACTTAATGATAAAAGCCGTAGAAACGGTTGTCTTACCCGGTCGACGTGCAAATAAAAATACATTTATATGTTACCTGAATGCGAAAAAATATTTAAAATAAAAAAAATACACAACTGTTGCCACTTGTTAAAGACTGCACTATGTGCTGTTTGTTCCAGAAAAACGGAAGACATTCATTTACATTATTAACTCAATTTAGATCACGAACGATCCCGTCTTGGCTACATTCTCAGGTATACCATCATTTTTTGAACGTCCAACTGGTTACGTAGACAAATCTGAGTCAATTAAAATGGTAAAACGACCATTTTGCAAATTATTTCCACTTTCATTTATAATATAAATGACAATTGGCTAAATATTAAAAAAAGTTTTTTTTTAAAATGATTTATTTTAAATTCTGTTGTATATTGTCCGAAGGTAAAAACGAAGCGACCACAGCTCCACCTGAAAAAGCAAATATACATATTATGTAATTTCACCTTATGGAAACCATAAAATATATTGGGATTGAAATCCATGTAAACTTTGAGACGTTCTTTTCTATAAAGGCTACCTTGCTAGTAATCGGACCCAAGAACTATAAGTACCTTCGCACGGCGTTGAAATTTTAAAAAATCCTTTCTTAGCTGATGCTTACGTTATGAAATAAGCTATGTTGGTTTTGGTCGTGTCTTGATAGTCTGTCGGGACAGACGATTTTATAAGTAAGTCCCATAGATTAGCATAATTTTAAAACAAGCGGAGTGACCTCGCAATATTCACAAAAAATGGTGATACGCAAAGCTGTATACACACGTGTACATTGTAACAAAACAATGTACGAACAAAAAACCTGTCGTCGCTAACATCAAAAGGTTAGCGGTTTTAACCTCCGCTCAGCGAGAGATGTTATTGTTCATTGCTTGAGTTTTCTTACATACCTCGTGGAATAAATAGAGACAAGATAATACTTATGGCTGTAATTTGTTGTCTACTTATTTTGGATGGCCAGTCCAAAATAAAATAAATTAAGTAATGATAAAATTATTCAAATAATTTTAACTTATTTAAATATACTTAAAATCTAGTAAAAATGTATTAAAATGTAGTGGCAGGGCACCAAACTGCGTTTCGCAGTCATTTGGGCAGCCCGTCTTGCGGCAGTAACCACCCCCTCACAGAAGACCACCGTGAAATAAAAGCACGTGTGCTGTTGTGTTTCGGTGAGTGAGTAAGGGATGCCATAGCTCATTTTCCTATCCAGTCCCTTATCCTTAATCCTACTGTAGTAGGCAGCGCAGTTGCAGCACCTGTGGCTTTGCTGGTGTTATAGGGGACGGTGAACAATAATTTATACAAGAAATTAGAAAATTTTAATTTATTAACTTACTCAGAACAATTGCAGCCACTCCATACATGGCCAGAGAACAATGTTCTGTCATAGCGCCACCCACTATATTTGTTCCAGTGAAGGCGCTCAGTCTAGCCACCATCATGCCAAGACAAGCCACCATCCCCCTGAAAATTTATATGATTCGAACAGCTCGATTAAAGCAAAGGAATGTTAGTTCGGCTTAATTGTTGTTCTCACCTGTACGAGGTAGGATATAAATCAACGAAATATGAAGAGACCACTCCGAAGATCATCGCAGTTGTGAGGAATACGTAGAATAGCACCAGACCGGAGATCGGCTCTCCTGTATGATCGATCCCCAAGGCTGCCACTGAGGCCATCACCAGGATCGTAATAGTCAGCGCCTAAAAATGTTAATTTTTTATTTTATTTAATCGAAATACTAACACCCTAACAAATGAATTAAGTCACACAAACAAAAATAAACAAACACATTTGCATGCTCTACAGCTACAGCTTATTAAAAAAAAATTTAAAAAAAATGTAACACGTTGTACTTAAGTTACCGAAGTAAAAAAATATTTTTTAGAAATTTTGTCTATTTGCCTGTGCACGCTAATCTCAGAAACGGCTTAACCGATTTGAATGCGGTTTTTACTGTTATATTATAGTAAGCTTCCCGTCTGGCGGTAGTAACCAGCTTACAGAAGATTATTGTGAAAGAACATCACATAAGTTATTGTGTTTCGGTGAGTGAGCAAGGGATGCCAGAACCCATTTCTCTATCCTGCCTAATCCCTTATCAAGCTTATACTAAAGTTAGCAGAATTCTTAACTGTTCGTGCCACTCGTAGCTATGGGGCGCAAATGTGTTTCTCTGATTGGCCTATTAGAATGCATTTGCTTTATCAGCCAATCAGAGCCCTTCCTGTCGACCATAAGCATAAGAGTGTCTAAGATTGACTCGAAGGAGCTACCACATGGCGTTTCTTCGTGTTACCATTATCCAGTGTACTTACAACCGTCAGAGGCCATATTGCGCGACTATTTATCGCCTTTGAAGACCCAGCCTTTGACACTTATAATCCTATTCCGCCAACTAATGAACCTGGGTGAAACTACAGGAATCCAGCATCTCTAACGCGTTGGAAGACGATAGGGAAGTGTCGAAGAATCGTTTTCCGTGGCTCACTCCTGAGTTCGCGAGTAACAACATCTTCAATTCATTAACACCTAATATAAAGTCGGTGGCCACTATTATAGCGACGGCTGCCACTTACCATCATGTGGACTTTGGCCTGCTTGCCGGCCTCTACATTTCAAGAAATCACGGGAATGTGCTAGTTTCTCTAAAAATTGCTGAAGATACATAATACCTTTCTCTTTCCAGCACACTGCGAGATCAAAGCGTTGAGCAGGAAGAAAGAAATTCCATGAGCGCAACCTGCCCATATCGTGTTGTCCATTATCGTCCCTTGACAAGATGACGCCTCCTACAAATCATTTTGGAACTGTAACGGCGTCTATCAATAGCTATTCTTACTTAAATAGCTTTGAATAGCTTTTATAAACACACTGCGTTTCGAGGTAGTTCGTCTGGCAGCAGTAACCACTTCCTTACGGAAGCTCATCGTGAAATAACAGCATGTGTATTGTTGTCGATGAGTGTGGATACCAGAGCCCATCCTGCTATGGTTGGCAGCACACTTTTGCGCCTGCAGCGTTGCTTGTGTTATAGGTGACGGTAGCCACCTACCATCAAGTGGAACGTCTCCCTGTCTGACGACCTTAACATTAAAAAATATATAGAAAATACAGAATTATAAAAATAAGTTATAAAGTTACCAAAAGTACAAATATATAAAATACATATTAAGTTGATGCGGACGAGCAAGGGACGGCAGAGACTATTTCTCTACCTCTTCCTACCATCAAGTGGACCGTCAGCCTGCCTGCCAACCTTTATATTAAGAAATACCTGACTGGTCTCATCGATGGAAGTTCCGTTTCCGTGGTCGAAAGCGAAAAGATCGCAAAATCCTACTCCTTTCACGCTTTGAGCGTATGAAGTGAAAAACACGTTAAGTATCGTGGGCAACATTATGGCAAAGGAGTTGTTTCTGAAATTATGATTAGTATTAGTTAAGCAATACAAATATTAGTAGAAGATACTTCTCGGAATAGTGTGAAATACCTACGCTATGTAAATGACGAAAGTTAAATAATAAAGTAGCAATGTTCTCCAGAGCAGAGGCGGTTTGAAAAGCGGAGCGATTTGTGTCCAAAGCGACTTCACGGAGAATACTCCGACTTCCTCCGTGGAACCGTCTTCCAAATAGATTTCTTTCACCTGTACGCATATAAAAACATTATATTGATAATTTAAGAAATAAAAGAGTGATAGTGATAATTGGCCAATCACAGAGCTCCGCGACGACGCGACGCTGTATTGCTATTGGTTCACATCACGCACGAAATATGTATACCCCGAGATTTTCAAATTAATCTATATATATTTTTTATGTTAAGCTGTCTACAGTCGACAGACAGGCTGACGGTCCACTTGATGGTAAGGTGGCTAGCGTCGCCTATAACGCAAGCAAAGCCTAAGCTGCTGCAAGTGCGCTGCTGACTGCAGTAGGATTAAGGATAGGGGATTGGGACGGGTTAGGGAAATGGGCTTTGGCAACTTTTACTCACTCACCAAAACACAAAGCACACATGCAGTTATTTCACGCTGGTCTTCTGTAAGGAGGTGGTTACTGCCGCCAAATGGGCTGCCCAAACGACTGCGAAACGTAGTGTGCCCTGCCGCTACTTTTCAGATCCAGACCAGAGCCAAATTTGAAAATTTCATTTCCAAAGTCGACCCTGCCGGCAATCGAACTTGGAAACCCTAGAACAGTACGTAAAGGTAAGTACCTAACCACTCATCCAACGGCTAAATTATACGCATCAAATCAATTGTAAATATAGACGTTTTAAAAATAGCGGTACTACCTACTAAAACTATTTTAACTCACAGGATAGTCTTCCGCTTGTACTCCGTTGACGGCGTATATTCTCTGAAGGACCTTCACAGCTTCGTTTTTGCGTCCGACATTTGCGAGAAACTTGGGGCTTTCGCTGAAGAAGGACAACATTAGCGCACCGACTCCGAGGGGAAGAGCCATCACTAGGGTTAGGAGACGCCAGGGTCTGTACTCAATGCCCAGAAACGGGACAGAGAAGTCCATTTTCATTATAAAATAGGCCCAAACTGTAGAAAAACACTGCTATAGTAATAACATTTATGTCAATCACTGCAACTATATATTTATCAATGAATTTATATAAATGTATTATTTTTCTTCCAGAGTTTAAAGCAAAATATATGTTAATCTACCATAATATAGTGTCGGTGTAAGCATTAGGGCGCTCGTCATCAACAGCATGTATTTAGCTCTGACCCTTGCCGTGCAGCATTCGCCAAGCAGAGCGTACGTCGCTGACTCCGCAGCACTGGATCTAAAATAGATTGTAACCTATTTAAATAAATGCCTATGTCTTGTTTTTGGCAGGGAAAAGTGAAGGATTGACGGAAAGTAGACCGCTGACCAGCAAGCGCAGCTTAGGACTTCCAGCCACAAGATGGATAGACGAACTGATAAAGGCCGCGGGTCGACAATGAATCCAGACTGTTGCTGACCGGTCATTTTGGAAAATTTAAGGGGAGGCCTTTGTCCAACAGTGGACATGATTATTATGATGAATTTAAATATTTCCTGTGTGGTACCTTCATCAGATATTCAACCCATTATACTCCAAGTATGAAAAGATATCAAGACCCTATTTTGGCTGCGTGGTTTATAGGAGTTTAAAATTAAAGGTCCATTTATATCTTCTGACGTATCGGACAGGTACCGTATCAGACACCGTCAGACACAGTTTATTTAGATCTAGAGTGCTAGAAATGTGCCATATCAGACATAAACAGTTCCGATTCTGGGCTCAGACAAAATATTCTCTTCGCGAATGCCGGATTGGCGTCTGAGCGGACACGTCCCTAGTTATGAATAGCTATGAAATAATATTATTTTGTCTGACACGCTAAGTGTCTGATACGTTCGTTGTCTGAAGATATAAACGGACGACGAAGCTATAAAGACATTTTAGTTTATTTTAAATGAATTAACTCATAACTTGACTTTTATTTATTCAATACTAGAGTTTAGTCACTTTTTTTTGGTTTTTACACTTCATTGATCACTGAGCTCTTGTTACGACTTTCTGCTCAATTTAACTTTTACCTATAGTGAAATATAACTCTGTATCTATACGAAATACAAAAATAAATTAAAAAATGTGTTCAAGAAGCTTTTGACAATTCAGCCGTAAATTACTTACAAAGCTGAACCAACGAAGCGCAAGGCAGCGAGTACCTGCCAATTTGGAGCCATGCTGCTCATTGCCGAGCTGACGAAGCTGCCTACCATCGCCCACATCAGCACCAGCTTCCTCCCACGCGTATCTGACAGGTAACCCCATGGATACGACATCATTATTATACCTGTAATTAAGTATATTTGCTTAATATTTTTATTAACTTTTACAAATCAACTGTTAGCATATAATAAAAATACGGTCGCTTATAACACAAGCAACGCAAGAAAAGCACACATGCCATGTTTCTAAGTGGTCACTTTAGCCAGACGAGTTGCCCAAATGATCTTGCCACCTAAAATACAAATTATAAAAGCAAAACTGCTATAACATCAAAGCTCAGTGAATTAAAAATCAAAGCTACAAAGAGAAAATTAATCTTTGCATGTTATATCTGAGCTTTCAAACCTATTCTAACAAATAAGTATCACCATAGATAAAATACTACTTAACCAGTAATTTTATGTGTGGTAGTGATATCACACACACAATTTTGATTGCATTGAAGTATATTAAATTTAAGTATATTTAAGTATACACACTTATAAATATCTTATACTTTTATAGTTTGGCGATTAACTAGGGCATAGGCATAGGCATATCAATAGGGTCTCGACTAGAAACCGCCAGGTACTTGTTGAAGCTATCTACATATTGTTAGCCTGAAGAAAATCAATCGTCATGGAACAACACTATGCAGTCGGCGATACGTGACACAACACTATTTTTTCACTTTGACTTTGACGTTTGGGTCAACTGCGAATAATTTCTATTCAATTTCAATGAATACGTTTTGGTTTTAATATCTCTTATATATAAAAATGAATCCCTATTTCTCCTGGTCACGGCATCACGCGTGAACGGGTAGACAGATTTTAGGGTATATAAAAATTGCACGCCGGGCGAAGCCGGGGGCGGGTCGCTAGTATATTATAATAATATCGTAAACGAGCCGTGTCTGTACTTTAAATTTTTTTTAAAATAATAATTTGTACACGTTAAATAACGTACCTATGCTACCGAGGTAAAAAAATAAATAAATTTATTTTTGTCTGTTTGTGCACGCTAATCTCAGAATCCGCTTAACTGAATTGAACGCGGTTTACACTGATGTATTGTAAACAGCTTCCCGTAACATTTAGTGTTTTTTTTATTCCAATCTGTTTACAAAAAAAAAAGTTACGCGCTATACCGAATATCACGCGTACGAAGTTGCGGGCTTAGCTGGTCTCAAATAAATTTTCAAGTACATATATATAATTGTAATAAGAACAACCCATATGACGTATCAATTTACGTTTCCGTAAACATTATTCTTTTGAAAATAACAATAAACAAACAGGAAAAGTAAATCTCCTTGATAAAATTTTCTGTAGATAAATGTAGTAGTGTTGTCAGAATAAAAAACGCGTTGATTTGTATCTGGTGTCGCACGATAAACGAAAGCGATTGTGAGCTCGCCGCCTATCGCATTTATTGATTTGAAATATTAAAAAACATTTACATTCTATACAGTGCCGGATTTATACTTTGCTTGAGTATAGGCCCCTTCACTTTGTGCCGCCTCTTCCTCGTGGCCTAGGTAGACCTAGGCCTTTATTAGGTAATTATTATTATTATTATTGCATTTATTATCGCACAAGAATTTGATGGCTTCTGAAAGCGTGCGAAAACCCTCTAAAATTCGCCGCCCCTAGGCCGGTGCCGCCCATAGGCCGCGGCCTATACGGCCTATTGACAAATCCAGGGCTGATTCTATACTATATTTACACGATTGTTGAATATATAATTGGAAATTCATAAACTATTGCAGAAAGCATACTGGAATTGTAGAAAAATCTTTTAATTTAGTTCTTATCGGTGTTATAACAAAACAAATCAAATCAAATAGCTCATTTCTCAAAAATATAATAACAACATCATCTTTTTGAAGTCGATTATATAATTTACCAGGGTTTCGGAAAAAAATAGATGATGACGATCCTGAGAAGAAACCCGAAAGAAACTCAGGATACTATTCTTTTTGTCATCTTTAAAATAATATATAATAATATAACAATTACAATTATTATCCACAAATTACAGTATAGGTAAACAATACTAAACATAGTTTGAGCTCAGAATCGTTGTAGTTTTGATTACACTTTTAAATTTTTTTACCTATAGGTAAAGCTTTTGATTATCTCAAGAAGTTTATTATGAAACCGTATGTACATTGACCCATAAAAGAATTACTTATGTTGTGGAGTCGCATTTTATTGTGAACTAGCGACCCGCCCCCGGCTTCGCCCGGTGTGCAATTTTTATATGCCCTAAAACATTCCCCGTTATCCCTTTTTCCATTAGCGAAAACCGAATTAAAATCGGTCTACCCGTTCACGCGTGATGCCGTGACCAGGGGAAATGAGGATTCATTTTTATATATAAGATAGACTAGCGACTCGACCCCGGCTTCGCCCGGGGTGCAATTTATATATATATATATATATATATATATATATGAACATTCCCCGTTTATCCCTCTTTCCATTAGTGAAAACCGAATTAAAATCGGTTTACCCGTTCACGCGTGATGCCGTGACCAAGGGAAATGGCGATTTATTTTTATACATAGAGATATAATGGAAATTGTCCTAAAAATTAAGTTTGTATTGTTACCCACATTTAGTAAAAAATCTGTAATGCTTTGGCTAAAAACAGTCCGTAAAGAATTAAAGGTTTTAACACAAACAACGCCCCTTTTACTAGGTGCGGATAAAGGATAAGGGATAAGCAAATGGGCCCAGAAGTCCGAAACACAATAGCAGACACTGCTATTATTTAACGTTGGTCTTCTGTAAGAGGTGGTTACTGCCATCAGACTGAATTTATGACTCAATTGTGCTTGTAACTATTCAAGGCGAGGACTTAGCAGAAAAGCGTTATTTTTAGAGTAAACTTAAAACTTAAATAAATACCATGCACAACATTTGTTTTTAAGCATATTTATAATTTAAGTTCTATACTAAAGTTCTAATCTTTTTTAGATTTACACAATATTAAAGAAAAATCTTCCAATTTTATATCTGTTCGGTTATCTCCGAAAAACTATAAAAGTTTGCTGTGCAATATTGAACCTAAATGTACAGCTTTAAGGTTTCCCTCATTTTATTCGAAAAAAATTTGTTCGTTCTGAGCTTAATCCCTTTTTTAAAGATAACACTATTGATGGCGCCATCTATTATACTACAATAGAATTAGGTGAAACGGTGACATCTATCGGATTTGGGTAGAACTACTTGGTGATTATTATTAAATTATTATTAGCTATATAATATAAAATTGGCGCTTTCATTGAACAGTATCGCGAGTGAATCGGTTCTTAATAGACAAGCATGCTCCATCTTAGATCGCGTCATCACTTACCATCAGGTGAGACTGCGGTCAAATGCTTGATCTATCATTATAAAAAAAAAAAAAAAAAAATATTTCCTCAATCCACTAAGTGTAAAAGCCTCGAAAAAAAACCCACTATTTTGTAGGTATATATTTTCAGTAGTTCTGATTAAATTATTTAATGTACGAGTATATTTTCATGTGGGACAGGGACCCCACTTTTATTTATTTTTCAATTTATTTTACTAAATGTGAGCAAGATCTGAATATTACAGACAGCTTAGATTAGACAATTGCTTTTACATAAATAGACCGTTAAATTGTTTATTTTTTAGAAGTTTAAAGTAAAACCGAGTTCTAATATAAATTTATTAACTTTAAGTGTATTTTAAAATATCGTACACTTAGTTTAGAGACTAATATGGACACAGACCAGCAAACGGCATCGACGACAGTATTCCAATTTCCTGTAGGGACATGCCGAGATCGCATGTGGCTGCTGTAACGATGATGCCCAATCCGAAGATATCGATGCCCATGGCTGTTATTATCATGAAGCAGGCGATCAGCAACCCGATGTTGTATTTGCCGTTACCTTTAGGTCATAAAATATATAATGAACATTATTTCTTTTCTTATAAAAAATGGAAACTGATGGCCAACTTGATGGTAGGTTCTTACCATCGACTAAGGACACGAGCAACATCAGGTATGCCAGTGCGCTCACTTGAAGAAGCCTATTTTGTAGCTAGATGGAAACACCTCAGAAGGGAGATAGTTCAAAAGTTCAAGCCTACGCCGGTTTAAGTTTCTACTCATCCGGATTGTGCGTGGAAGAACCTTATCCAATTAATGCGGATGATTTTGCATGCATGGCGCGCAGTTCGCTTATCAGAGCATTAAGTGAGCCTAGAACACACAAAGAGAGCCTTAAACTGAACTAAGAGGTTTTAACCGTGTAACATCTGAAATTAGCACCCTAAGTGTAATTAGGGGCATTGGTCATCAGGGGTCATGCACAGCGTAATCTTTGGTGCAGCGTACTTAGTAAATACGCTTCCGCTTTTATCTGATAGTAAATAAATAAGTGCGTAGGCGCTTTAGAAAGACTGCCCTCTACCACTCTACACTGCACCAAATATTGTAGGTGCTAATTTCATATGTTACAACTGTCGTTGTGTGTGCAAGGGATCACTGACAATAGGGTATTTTAGTCTATATGAAAAAAAAAATCTAAAAGTATATTATTGAGATAGCTTAGGCAAAAAGCAGTCGGAAAATTTTAAATTCAAAGTTTTCAGAATTTTTAGCTGTTCTAAACACAATGAAATAGTAGCCGCCATGTTTACGTCATAGGGTTGTGTAAACAAAAAAGTGTCAGTCAGTGTCATGTCAATTACCGGCGCATTTGTTTACACAGCCAACCGACGTCACAACCACAGAGCAAAATGGTTTCCAGCGTTTTCGTCAAATTACGCGCGAAATTTGAAAATGTAAATTTTAAATGCATTTTTATTAAACTTATCGATTGAATAAAAATTTGGTGTTTTTTTAGTGGTTCATTAGCACTACAGAATCTAATTGAGACACTTTTTAAAAATGGGTGTAATAACCTTTTGGAACAAATGGACGCTGCAAGGTGACAATGTATTAGCTGGTATTTTGACGCACTAGCACAGAGGTGAGAAAATTAGTCACGTGGGGCTTAATCTGGAATGAACACAATTAATATGGCTGTTAATAAAGTATCAACGTCCCCAAGATGTATTTTATTTGAATCAGAATAACAAATAATAACAATGCTTTTATAATGTAAGTACTCGTAAAACATAAAGTATTTAGTAGTTATAATTTTTCAACAAGTTACCGCCGAAGTGATTAAAGTAGAAATCAAATTATAATTAATATCAATTCGCAACTTGTAATTATTGTATTTTATAAGATACTTGAAATAACTTAAAAATCAATATCAATTTGATCCAAATTTAGAAGTTACGTAAGTTAGTTATCCAGTTTTGCCTTTATTACTTAATTATGAGAAAACGTCCTAAATTAGACAATTGAGATTGTGATGCAAATGCCTTGTGAATTAGTTGCATCCTGATGTTAGTTATGGATGGAATATGTACTGACAAACATACGTCTTTGATACAAAACAGAGCAATCTCACATATTTTGGATTCACAAAAAAAGAGTAGACACTGAGACATTGAACACACAAAAGTAATCATTATAATTAACCTGTCAATTCCAATGCTTCTTCGTATGCGTAACATTTGACCCCACTGACACCTTTTGCAGTTCTATCACTTAGTTCTATATCTTCCACATCTTCTGTTTTCTCATAACTCTTGTTTATTGAAGCCATTACTACATAAAATCATTCGAATCCAATTGAATGACTCGAAGAATGGATGTTTCACACACTCGATCAATATGTTCAATATGTTTGCAATAACCGGTCCATCTTATATAAAAACCTTAATACGACTGGCCGTTTTTATTTCGAGATGGAAGGTTATCTAATTTACGATACGGATGCTATCTGCTCTAGTAGTTGTCATATCGGCATTCACAGATACCTACTATTAGTATTATTTCTGTAACTTCTAATTTGATTTCATATAATGGAAATTGGGTATTATGTTGAAAAGGTTCATCGTTCGCCATTTTTTTATTTGCTTTCCTCAGATATCTAAAAAAGCTTGGTCCATGAATTCGTAAATATATACGTTGATTGCCAAATGTTGAAACTTATAATTATTCAAAAGAAATGATCAAGAAAGGGCCTACCACAGATTATTCAAATAAAATGATACATTTTTAAGCTTTCTAACAAAGAACTGTGCGATATTATAATTTATCAATTATAATAAGTTGAGATATACTTACGCGAGGTATAATCTTCTTTCTCTATATAAAAATGAATCCCCATTTCCCTTGGTCACGGCATCACGCGTGAACGGGCAGACCGATTTTAATTCGGTTTTCACTAATGGAAAGAGGGATAAACGGGAAATGTTCTTATATTTTTTTTTATGTTAAGGTCGGCAGACAGGCTGACGGTCCACTTGATGGTAGGTGGCTACCGTCGCCTATAACACAAGTAATGCCTAAACTGCTGCAAGTGCGCCGCCAACTGCAGTAGGATTAAGGATAAGGGATTAGGAGGGGGGATAGGGAAATGGGCTCTGGCATCCCTTACTCACTCACCGAATCACAACAGCACACGTGCTGTTATTTCACGGTGGTCTTCTGTAAGGGGGTGGTTACTGCCGACAGACGGGCTGCCCAAATGATTGCGAAACGCAGTGTGCCCTGCCAGCACTACTTTCCAAATCCAGACCAGAGCCAAATTTGAAAAGTTGATTTTTCAAAGTTGACCCTGCCGGGAATCGAACCCGGGAACCCTAGAACAGAGCGTTAAGGCAAGCACCCTAACCACTCATCCAACGGGCTCGTCTATATATAAAAAATTGCATGCCGGGCGAAGCCGGGGGCGGGCCGCTAGTTTATAATAAAATAAAACTAAAAAAATACATAATTACACGTTGAATTTTAATCAAGATTACATTTCTATTGCGTGAATATAATTTGTTTTTTAAGCGTGTGTTTTACCAATTTTCTTCATGATGATTTACATGAAGGCAGGCCGCGAACGCGATACGGTTACAAAATGTTGATGTTATATGACAACTGATCGAAGCTTATAAAAGCCATTCAATTACAGAGACCACCTTGAAATAGTCGCATGTTTCGGTGAGTGAATAAGAAATATCAGAGCCTACTTCCTAATATAATTACAAAATGCATAGCAAATGAAACATGTCTATGATAATGCGAACGACCCATTTGATATAAAGCGATAAAGCAAATTACATTCCACTTCATATTACAATTTCACTCAAATCTATTTATACTTATCTATCAGAGCTTTGATGTGAAAAGAAACATCGCATTTCTGGTAATCTGAAAGGCTCAGGTATGTTACTCTGTTCGCTGTACTCAATTATTTCACAATAGGGGATCGGACAGTAATCAGATTAAAATCTAAAATGTACTTAGAAAGAAAATATATAATTTTTTACGATTATTTATGGAATAATAATATTTTTAAATGAAGAAATAAAATTTTATTATTTACAATATTTTTAATCTATACTGAAACACCAATCACAGTGCGTGACGTCATTTGTGAGAAATCATTGTCTTATGCCAATGCAGCTGTTTTGTTATGATATGACCACAAATGACGTTACGCGCTCTCAGATGAACTATCATGGCGTTTTGGCGGCATTTTCAAACAAACAATATTAAAACATGATTTTGAGTACCTAAAAGGCTATAAATAAATAAAATAGTATTTTTTATGGGAATAAATATCCATGAAGATTAATTTAAAACACTTTCTGAAAATTTGTCCGATCCCCTATTGTTATTGATAAATAACTTCGTAATACGTAGCTCATAAAAAAACTTAATGTAGGTAGTGCTTATAATTACTTCAAGTTAATTTGTCTGTTAAGTTGTTGTTCTATTAGCAACTTGTTCATTATTTTGTAATATCACTTTATTTTTAACATTTCTTGTTGTAATTGCATATTTTAAAGGAACAACAGCGTCACGTGAGCAATCTTCGCTTTGTGAATAAATGTCAATTTTCTATGTCAATGAAAGCTAGGGTAGTTTAAGTTCTGCTATGTTACGATTATTGTATAAAACGTTATGCCTGTTATGTAATGTTATATCTTTACTCGCGTCACTTAAATGTGATTGATTATTATTTAGTTATTGAGATAAAATGAAACACAAGATATTATCTGGAGCACATGATAACCCTTGCATCAATATATTTTATAAATAAAACATTATGCAATATATATATATATACATGTATCTGTTACTAGTTACCCGCCTCCGATTTCGTACGTATGCAATTTTTTTTGCATATTATATATGAAAATCTTCCTGGTTTATCACTCTTTTCAATAGTGAAAACACTATCAAAATACGTTGGATGGTTTAGAAACGGACATAGGCGAACATCGTTTATTTTATTTTAATACTAGCGAACCGCCCCCGGCTTCGCCCGGCGTGCAATTTTTATATATATGAACATTCCCCGTTTATACCTCTTTACATTAGTGAAAACCGAATTAAAATCGGTCTACCCGTTCACGCGTGATGCCGTGACCAAGGGAAATAGGGATTCATTTTTATATATTAAAGATTACTAAAATTTTGTTATTGAAATCTGTCTATAATGTAAACAGTTTTATCAGACAACGAATTGGTACTTAATAATAATAAATTAGTCATCAAGAATATTGGGACACGAGTCTAAGAATTATCAAGATAGGGTGTTTTGAGTGATAAAGTAATTAAAATTTTCCTTCTCAGTCTGAAGATATCGTTACCAAATTGACAACCAGATATTTTTGTTTAAGCTATAAAAACTAGCTGAGCTCGTATGTAGCTAGCTTCGTACGCGTGGTATCCGGTGTAGCGCGTAACTATTTTGTTTGTGAACCGATTGGAATGAAACAAACACTAAATGTTACGGGAAGCTTGCTACAATACATTAGTGAAAACCGGATTCAAATCGGTTAAGCCGTTTCTGAGATTAGGGTGCACTAGCGCACAGACAAACAGACGAAAATTCTACAAAAAATTTTTTTGACGTCAGTAACATAAATACGTACAACGTGTACAAATTGTTATATATATATATATTTAATCTTTAATGTACAGACAAGACTCGTACATTGAAGATTAAAATAGAACCGTTTATTATATAAATACAGAAGAGATAAAGTGCAGTTATGAAAAATTAGTTGCCCTGTGTATAATGTTTCTGGTTGTATATAGGTAGAGTCCGGGGTACGAAATCTTAGTCAGTTTTCAAATTAATTCCTTTATCAAGTCGTAGACTCTTAGTATCTTTTGAAACTAAAGCATTAAGCAGACAACTGACAAACTGTTAATTGTCCTTGTGCAAGCATAAATGTCGACTTTCAGACTTTACTTATGTATGTGTTGCGTTCTATTAAATGCTTTAATTCAATTTATTAACAAGCTCCTTTAACTTCCCAACAATCCTCCAGAGTATAGGCCTATTTCTAAATCAAATGAGATTAATAGGAAAATATTAAGACAATAGTCAAATGTCTTAAAGGTAATGCAAGAAGCAGCTCACTTGCAAATTTGCTATGTATTTCTTGACAGGGGCACCAAAAAACAAATTAGCCACAGCAACGCTCGCCGTTCTTATCAAATACCAATGATCAGAACTTTGTCACATTTAATTAGCAATACTAATACTACTTAAGGTGTTGCAACATAATTATCCTCGAAATAACACACACGTTCACCTAAGACATTAAAAAAAACACAAATAATAATTTAAATACAAGACCGTGAGGTCCCGTGCATGCTGAGGTGGCAGAAGCGTGGCGGAAGCTTATTGTGCCAAGAAAAACAACTCGTCTAGCTCCGCCGATTCCCCTACCGTGCCCAGGACGCTCGCCGTATTCCCCCTTTGAATTTCCAGCGCAATGCGTTGCATGAAGAAAGACCCAGCGCGCCGGTCGCCCGATTTTTCGATCAGGAGTTTCCCCAATTTTTTACCGAAAATTTTTGCTTCGGGCGACCACTTAAGGTTAGATAAATTAAATTAAAATTGGTCAAAAAATTTATAATTCCTGGAATAATGATGGGTACCCTACTCCATGTATTTCAAAATTTATTTTCTCATAAGGCTCATAAAGACGTCAGTGCGTGAGTACGCCAGTCTCAATCCCCTTGACTTGACAATTTGGATCGGCAGGGCACTTGTATCTCTCCCAGGGTTGCTTATGGTTTGGCAGTACCATCAAGTATGCCGTTTGGTTTGCTCTTTGCTAATTGAGGTAAACGTGTGAACTTCTAGTTATCCAATATTTTATATCTACAAATTGTGGGTGTAAATAGGACTGGCAGTCTACTTCTTCTTGGTCGTATTTTTCTAATGATCAATGATCCATTAGAAGGTTCACACCATCACTCACAAAAATGTGATTGGAATGACGAGTTTTAACTGCAACACACATAATCATATAAGTAGTAGTATACAACTTACTTTATTTGAATTGAATTATGTACTACTAGTGACTCGCCCATGGCTTGGCACGAAGCTTATTTTTCCGCAAGTTATATACTCAAACTTTCTAACAGAGGCGAACAGCGACTTTGTTAAGGCGACGACGACGCCAGCCCCTAATGATAAAAAAATCCACTTATTTGTAACCGTTTTCCTTTTAAATTATCATAATAATTATAATTTAAAAAATACTCAAATCATCTGCAGGATATATGAAAGGGGATCATCATAATTACTTTTTAAATTATATTTAATTATATATATATATATAAAAAAATTACTAATTTGCGGTCTAATATCGATGTTGTAACCGTGCGATTTGCTTAATAATCAATATTTTAAATAGCTAATTCTTAAGATAAATTTTAAGATCCAATTATCTGAAGGCTCATCAAAAGAAAAATTTGAATTATACTTTATTTAATTTTTAAATAGATATTTCCGAGATTTGCAAGTAGCGACTCCCCCTCAGCAGTCCCGTCAATTCAGTACAGGACGAGTTTTGCGGCTGGAGTCGCCTTAAGAGTCTCCAGTAAGCAGCGCTCAACTCCGCGTTGAGAACACGCGCTAACGCTTTAAAATGTTGTTGTTTCACCTAGAGTGAGACAGGGCGTAAACCAAGGACAAAGGGCGACGCCTACCCGCCCTACCTCATACCGTTCCCCCGCGCTAGAGTGATTCGCTGCAGATTCGCATCAAAATTTTGTAGTTTTTTAACTGATTTTCGTAGTTTCGTTCTCATTTGAAAACCACAAATCAATTTCGAAAAATGCTTTTTCTTATGAAACTAACATAGATTAATCGATGTCGGAAATAGATTTTGACTTCGATCTAAATTATATTTTGGCTGTAGTATTCAGCCGAACTGAACAGGGTTTTGGGGGCTAAACTTGTACTCTTTCTATTTTCTTTTTAATAACATTTCAAGAGTCATTAACTAATTTCAGGCATAGATATGTCTTATCTCATTGTATTTACAAAATTTCATGATAATGCAATGCGTTATTTTAAAATAAGGACGCAACTACGTTTGTATGGAGAATTGAGCTTGCTGAGGACCCTTAAGAATGATTTCGTTTAGAGCTAAGAAGTTTATCTTACTCATGATACTAGTGTTATCTCCTTACTCTCTTTTTATCGTCATTTTGTATCAGATTAACAGATACAAAATGACGAACCCGTTAGATGAATCTGTGCTAGAGTTCCCGGGTTCAATTCCCGGCAGGGTCAACTTTGAAATGAACTTTCAACTTTGACTCTGATTTGGATCTGGAAAGTAGTGGCAGGGCACACTGCGTTTTGCAGTCATTTGGGAAGCCCGTCTGGCGGCAATAACCACCCCCTTACCACCGTGAAATAACAGCACGTGTGCTGTTTTGTTTCGGTGTGTGAGTAAGGGATGCTAGAACCATTTGCCTAAATCTTTCCAATCCCTTATTCTACTGTAGTTGGCAGCGCACTTGCAGCACTTGTGGTTTTGCTTGTGTTATAGGCGACGGTATAGCCAGCCTCTGTGCCGACCTTAACATAAAAATATGATGATATACCAAGTAGATGTTCCATTGCTCTGCAAATTTTTATAATTCCTTCGTGTGTGGCTACCGACAGGATAAAGAATAAGGGATAATGAAGTGATTGGAGAGTCAGCTCTGGCTCTGCGCGTGGGTAAGTGTGCAGTCAATTCACGGTGTTCGTCTGTAAGGGAATATTTACAGTCGCCAATTTAGTTTATGGCTGCGATACGCAATGTTCTTTACTTGACTTTGATACTGATTCAGGTAACTTTGTGTTCTGGCTTATTTATTAAAAAGTAGGTTGACACGAGCTAATTAGATTTCTTAATTAGATCTGAGAATTTTGATACTTCTTTCAGCGCTCTTTTCTTCTAAGTTCAACCGGACTTCCAAGCAATGACCAATATCGAGGAACACCAAGATTATTTAGTATTTATTTATTCTAAATTGTGAGCATCTGTTTTAGATTGGCGAAGTTTATTTAAAACTAGCTTTTGCTTTAGTGCTATTATAGTTTTTCAATTAGTTGGATTTTTATTTTTATGATCCCTTAGGAACAGAACTTTTTGTCTGGATGAAAGATAACTTTTACTGTATCCCAGAAAATGTGTATGCTAAATTTCAAAATGATCGCTTGTAGTTAGACGTGAAAAGGCAACTGACAGACATATAGAAAGACAGAGTTACTTTCACGTTTATAATAAACTAGCGACCCACCCCCGGCTTCGCCCGGTGTGCAATTTTTATATATATGAACATTCCTCGTTTATCCCTCTTCCCATTAGTGAAAACCGAATTAAAATCGGTCTGCCCGTTCACGCGTGATGCCGTGACCAAGGGAAATGGGGATTCATTTTTATATATAGAAGATTAGTGTAGACAGTTGCCTCTGTAACAAAAGATGCCTTTGACCTTAGTTCAATAAACACCTAATTATTTACTAAATGTTAGCGCAGTGCCTGCTTGTATTTTACTAGATTTTAGGAGTAAGGTCATAAAATCCAATCGTCGAATCCAGCTCGGGTGGGCAGCATTTAGGAAACCGTGAGAGATCTTCTCGTCCAAAATTCCTAAGCACCTTAAAACAAACGTTGTCGACCAACGTTTGCTGTCAGTAATGACGTATGGCGCTGAGACGTGGAGTCTAACTATGGGCCTCATAAGAAAGTTCAACGAGCTATGCTCGGGGTCACACTGCGGATCGGGGTACAATCGACATAAGTCGACGGATCGGAAAGTTGACGTGGCAGTGGGCAGGACACATAGTACGGAGAGCCAACTAGGAGTCGACCTTACGGCCATTGAGGCCCGAACGTTCTCGAATAGATGCCTAGCACTTGCACAGAGGCCGCTTCCACTTGAAACTCTCGGATAACCCCGGTCATGTGGCCGTTTTTTTTTTTTTTTTTTTTTTATACAAATCCCTCCAGCATCATGCGCTGAAGCCTGTTTCTACTTAACTCTTGCATACCAGTTCTCGCTTGTATTCTTCTCACACTTCCATTCTTCATACTATATCTTTCTTGCATTCAATCTCTTTCATACCATGCGGGTGGGATTCCCGCCTAATCCTACTCTAGCTATTCTGATATTTCTTTCTATTTTCTATACCCAGGGAAATAAATCAACATCTTGATGTTTTATTTACATACACAATTACATATACATACACAAGGTTTTAGAGCGATATTAATAAAAACAATAAAATTCAATCCTTAAAACTATAATAACATTTTCTTAGGTTTTATTCCTCTCAATTGTCCTCTTGATTATTTTAATACAATATTTTAAAAAGTCCTCTCTTCCTTTATTTGACATAATTTCCCTGATGTTTTCCTTTGTAATTTTCGTTCCTATCCTAATCTCTAAATCTAATTTGTCCGCCTCCGAAGAGGGACAGTCTAGTATGAGGTGAGGGACGGTCTCATCTTGTGTGGGTTCACAGATGCACGATGAGCTCTCCTTGCACTTGAACCTGTTCAAGTACTCAGAGAACCCACCGTGCCCCGTGAACAGTTGTGTCAGAAGGCGATCGGGTCCAATTGACCTTATGGTCTTATATGCTTCAATAGCGTTGGGGAAGAACAGTTTCGTGACCCCTCCGGTGTTGCTTTGTTTGTACCTACGGTCCCATTCCTCAAGCGATCGCATACGGATGCTCCGCCTGACGAACGAGACCGGGCACAGGTCATAGTTCGGCTTCGTCTTCTTTTTAAGTGCTGCCTCCCTAGCCAGGTGATCCGCTCGCTCGTTGCCCTCTAGCCCCGCGTGTGCTTTTAACCAAAATAATTTTACAATTTTATTCTTTTTAAAAGCTTTTCTAATATTGTCTCTGGCCTCGGTAGCTAGAGGATGCAAACAGCCGTTCGCCGCGATGGTTTGGAGGGCGGCCATTGAGTCGCTGTAAATTGCAGAGGTAGTTTCACTTCGTTTGAGGATGACCCCAGTCGCCTTGCACACCGCCAGGAGCTCGGCCTGATAGACGGTGCAGTAGGACGGCAGATTAAGTTTGACGGCCGATGTTTCGGCCTCGCCATTCCATATGGATAGCGCGGCCCCAACCCGGCCATCTATCTTGCTGCCGTCCGTATATATGCGAAGGTGGTAGTCGCTATTTTCATTCAATTGTTCCGCGTCCATCAGTCTTCCAAACTCCAGACTCATGTGCTCGGCGGGATGGGGAGCCTCAATAGCCGGGCCCATCCGCTCGACGTCCCTGTCTTTCAGCTCCGGCCAGGGTACTCCCCTCTTGGCCTCGTATAACGAAGCTGCTTCGCATACACGTAGGTCAAGGGGGATCAATCCAGCCAACAACAGAGCCGAGTTCAAGGACACCGTGCGGTAGGCCTTACATAGCTTTAGAGCAAAACCCCTCTGCACAGCGTTCAAACGCTTGGACACCCCCAATTTCCCCATGTGGCCGTTTATCTCTACGGCATTATGGGTGAGAGGGTGACCATCTGATATTTCCACAGTAATCAGCCCGAGAGACGGGCTCCACTTGGTCCGGGTCGCGACCAAGTGACTTTGTGACCACTCTTCACAAAGTCACTATTGCGGCACTCAGCAAGGCAGTCCTTCCTTGCCGTAGAGTTCCGTCTTCGCGTACGTTGCGTAACTACCACTGAGCGACAGAATCATCCGAGAGAATCAGCTCGCTGTGACCCGCGCCGTGTCTTCGAGCGCAGTCCGACGCAAAAGGAACGAGGGTGAAGCTCCAACCGGCAGTTAGAACCTCGCAATGGTTGCTCCGCCACGAGCTGAGATGATAGGAGCCCGCTCGGAGCACACTAGCGTGTGCTTTCTTCGTTCCCCAGCGGCAATCCGATCAGCCAAGCGAAATCCGGTGACCTCACCGTCCCCTGCAACCGCCCGGATTGCCGAGAGTTAAGCCCATCCACCACAACAAAGTTCTACCACACCTAAGGATACCTAGCATAGGATATCCACCCGCCAGGTGGACAGATGATCTGGCAAGAGCCGCGGGTCGAAGTTCGATCCAGCCTACATCTTCATAAAAATTATGGAGGAGACCTAGACGTCCTACGTCTGAGATGATGACGATGATGAGGAAGGAGGAATAAGTTAACTCTGAACAATGTTGTGGTCTTTCACAAATATTTATAAATTATATGTATACTACACAGTGTGATCAATCCAAATGGGTCAGTGAGGACAAATCTCAAACCATAAGAGATATGAAAATTTTTTCTGAGGAACTAAGGTTTCGATTTTTGAAAAAATAAAAACTTTCGTGAACGAGAATCAATTTCACTATAATCAAATTGGCTAAATATTACTTCTTTTTCGGTCTATCTGCTGGCAGAAAATATGATAACATAAGCCCACCTGAAACAAAAGGAACACATTTTATTGTTTGAATATATATATACAAAAAGAGGTTACTACCCAATCTATGATTGCAAAAATCAATGTGCCCAAATGCTAAATGACCAAAATGCTAAATACTAGTTACACACCGCGGTTTCATACACTATTTAATTTAAAAATAAACAATGTACAAGCGTTAGTTTTTTGAGCATTGAAAACATGTTTATTGATTACAAGTACATTTTTAAGTTTTTCTTGTTTTCTTTTTTAGACACAAAATAAAACACAAGACTGGTGTAAATATAAAAGAAAAAATATTTATCAAGTCTTCTATAATAGCAATCAAAGTTTCGTATTATTTTTATTTCAGATAAAACACTCTACTTACTTGCGATATAAATACAGGAAATGTAAATAGTACTACTGCAGTGATCCATGAAGTAGGCTCCGACCAAATTGATGCCCCATAAGGCGCTGCCTCGAGCAACCATCGCGCCAAGACACGCAGCCATGCCACTGTAAATACAAATAAATAAATATTGTACAGAATATGCTTTCTGGTAAACAAATTTTTGTTCTCATAGATATTAAATAGCCTTCTATTATAGAGACAGATTTTCTCTTTCATATTATTGTACTGATGTAGGTAAATATAGCAGATTAATAGACTCGTATAACAATTTATTAGCACATTTAAGTATTCGCTTTTTATAATTTGAATTTTTAAGCAAATACAGGCTTTCGATATCAAACAAACCATTATTGAAGATGAATAATTATGGTCTTTATTAAAAATTAATAAAAAAAATTAGATTCATGTGACCAAAATCCCATAAGCTGAGCGGCCATTACACTCAATCTTCCTTCTTCCACATCCAAGATACGTCTTCTCAAACTCCCATCCGATGCACGAATTTCTCTATATTGGATCTTATTCCTAAGAGAAACGCCAAACACAGTCCTGGGCGACTTGGAAATGGCCTTGGACATTTCGTCAGTGTCCACGTCTTAGCGCTGTACTTATATGTTAAAACTGGCAATAAACATTGGTTACAGACGGTAAAAAAAATGATGAAGTTTACCGAATGCTGCTCCACCCAACCGTACTCTTCTGTCCGCCTCTTTATAGAAGCTGTTTTTAACCAAACAATATCTTTAAGTATTTTTAAGTATAATAATAATCATATACATTAAATTAAAATAAAGTTACCGATATGATGTTGGATATAAATCGATGAAATAGCTGAACATTGGTCCAGTACATAATCCTTGCAGCATGAAGGCTATGAACATAGCGAAACTAGCTATGTTGCTCGGAGCAACATTCACCCCAATCCCAGCAACTGCTGACAATACCATTAATCCCATAATGATTATCTTCCTCCTTGAAGCGAATTTGGATAAGCACAGATTTATAAATAAAAAAGTCAAAGAGTGTGCTATGCTGGCCGATGCAGTTCTAATTTCAATCTTTGATGAACATGCCTGGAACAAACAAGTTCATAACAAATTCAGTAATAATTGTGATAAACTAGACAGTATAGAAAAATCATTATTATTATTGTTATTTGTAACCAAAAACATAGTACATTATTTACATTTCTATACATGGTAATATAGTAAATTTCACAGTCACAAATTGGGGCCTTTTGAATGACTTGGTTGCAACTTTCCGAGGTGCATCCGTGTACCTGTGGCCAACGATCTCGAAATTCTTGGCATGAGGTTGCGCTCAAATCTCAACTTCGGCACTTCTATCGAGTCCAAAGCTTAAACAGCGGCCAAAAAGCTGGGCATCCTTAATAGGGGAAGCGATGCTTCACACCTGGACAGCTCCTCTCTTTATTCAAGGTGCAAGTTCGATTTTGCGCGGGATGGCTCAGCAAAATATCAACTTCCAGCACTCGACTCGGTAGATCTCAGAGCTAGGAGGTTCATTGGCGACTGTATCCTAATAAGAAACTGCAGAGCTTGGCACACAGACGCAGAATCTTCTGTCAGTGTGTATTCTGTAAGATGTACTCCGAAGAGTGTGCTCGGGAGGTGCATGAGATCATACCGCCTTCCCCTTTCTCTATCGGACGTTCAGACGTATGGCTGATTACCATCCTCACCTGACCAAGCGATTTAAAACATATTTTATAATTCGCATTGCTAAGGATTGGAACTCCCTGCCGGGGTCTGTGTTTCCGAGTTCATACAACCCAAATCTTTTCAAAGTTCGAGTGAATAGGCCTTCTGAGTGAGCTCGCTCCCTCGTCGGTCTCATTTTTCTTATGCTGCTAGATGCTGGCAAAGAGCAAATTAAAGATTAAAAAAAAAGATATAAATTTTACGTTAAAATATCATACCAAGACTGTTTCATGGATTGAATCAAGACGACTGCTCTGAGCACTCGCAATCATGTTGCATAATCCTTGTGACTGTGTACTGTTCGATGAACTGACTTCGGAGAAGAATGTGTCTGCAATGAACGGGTACCACATCAAGTAACCATTGTTTCTGAAAATAAAAAGTGTATATAGATAGATAATTTGTTTTATAAAAATTAACCAGGAATTATCTAAAACCAGACTATTAAAACCAACATTTACAATCAAAGTCGTCAGTGTATCGATCAAGATACCATTCTTTCTATCATGCAAAATAAAATAAATTACCTATAATATTCCTAAACATAGATCATTATAGCCTAAATAATCAGCGTTCTATAATAACCAGTCTAACAGAGTTAGACTTTGATTACACTTTTAATTTTTTCATAGTTAAGTCTCTAATTAATCCCGGGAAGTTTAGTATAGAATCGTATACCCATAAAAGAATTACTTACAATATGAAGAGGCGACAATATAATTTTTAAATCTAGTATTGAGATTGTGAATAATATTGTTCGCGCTCCCAACGCGAACACGACATTGCTCTGTGGCGTCAGTCCCACATTTCGGGCTGACCCCATGCAAATGGATCATCGCGTGGTCTGTGCCGTGTGAGATTGTGTTTGGTCTTCAAGTTCACCTAAATTGATAAATTTTGACGAGTAATTGTAAAAGGAAAATAAACTAGTCTTCTACTGGTGGCAGCCATTTCATTAAGAAAATAAGAAGAATCCCTGGGACCAGAAAAACTGCTGCCAAATTTTTTTATTATTTCGTTTTGTGCTTCTCCTGTAGAGTCGTGTTTTGTCCTATACATCCTTTGAACCCCGACGTATCGATATATATAAATGTGCAATACTTACATGCTATAAATGACACAAATGATATAAAAAAGCTGAAGGGTCCTCCAAAGCAGCGGCGGCTTAAAGAGTGGAGCAGTCTGTTGCCACAGCGACCTCAAGAGGGGCACATCTTTCACTCGGGTGTTGCCCTCCTCATTGAGAACCACTCTCTTCACCTACAACGGAGACAATATCAGAAATGCCATATGCGTTATAATTGCCTACGATCTATAATAGGGAATCTGTTGTTGAAATATAAACAACTACTTAATACAACAATAAGTTAATATAATTTATCGGTTCTTAAGTAATTTTAACATAACTATATTTAAAATAATATAGGTATGAATAGATAAAACCCTCTATTTGTGAAATGTATATTTAGAAGTGGCAAATGAAAGGTTAAAATACGTAAACCGTAGCATTCGTTTATAATGTAGTTGATTTATCATAATTATGGAACCTCTAGTAAAGATAAAGCAAGTCAGAAGAAAAACATAAGCTGTCAACTACGAGATGTCCGTGTCCGTGTCACACATTATTTGATTTTTAATTGTCATTTATTGCAGATGATGTAAAAAGCTAAATTTCAACGCAACGACAACACTATTACGCAATGCTTCCATGTCTGTACATATTCGTTTTATCAGTTTGATGAAGTTCAAATATTTGAAACATCTTTCTTATCTTATTTCTATTTTTGTTATCTAAATAAACTTTTTTGTATTTATTCTTTAAACTAAAGGAAATTGATTAATCTTTAAAAAAATAATTAGAAACAGAGAAAATGATGAAGACAAAGTAAATACATATATCATCACCAATAGTTATTATGAAACAAACAACAGTCCTGCAATTAGAACGGATATATTACGGGATAGGGATTGACCTCAATCTCACCCGAATTCACACGATGCTACTGAAGATGAGGTCCAAGATGGAGTTCGCTTTCCCATTAGTAAACTATTTACTCAAGTATATGGTAGTGGATATAATAACTTTTAGCCTCTAAATGGTACAGGATAGCAATAATTAAATTTTCCGATGTTTTGTAATGAAATTAAAGAAAAAGAAGATGTGTTTGTAGTGGCAATTCATTATGCATTCCGCAATGCATTTCGCAGTCATAAAATGGGCAGCTCCTCTGGCGACAGAAATGTCAGAGCCTATTTTCCTGTCCCTTCCCGATCTCTTAGCTTTAATTTTACTAACATCTGCAATGCACTTGCAGCACATGTGATGTTGCAAGGTGACGGTAGCCACCTACAATCATGTGGCAGCCTGCCTGCCGACTTTTACGTAAAAATAATTGTGTATGTACCTTCAAAGTGCAAATTTATTTATTAATCCGGGCTGTTTGTTAGTAATTATTAAAAGACAAACATCGATACTTACAGGGTAGTCACCTTTTCCTCCGTTTCTTTTATACATTTGGTTTAAACTTTCTAGTGCCTCCTGTTCTCTGCCAGCATTGAGAAGAAACTTAGGGCTCTCACAGTAGCAGGTGAGGAGGAAAGCGCTGATGCCCAATGGCAACGCCAAGATCAGCACGTATAGTCGCCACGGCAGGAACACCAGGAAACCCAACTCGTAAGAAAACTCAAGGTTCAAAATTAAATAACCAAATACTGAAATTAATACATCGAAGATTGAATTTCTTTTTTAATTTAAAATTTAATCTCTTTGTACAGATACCGACCAAAGTAGGCGCTAGGAGATAGCATAAGGATGCTGGTCATTATAATCATGTATGCATTTCTTTTCTCGAGTTTGCAGGATTCGCCAAGAAGAGCATACGTAGCTGACTGAGCGCACGTGCAACTGTGAAGAAACAGAGTGTTTGGGAATACGGATCAAAGTATTATTAGAACTCAATAAGAAATAGACTTCATCTTACAAACTTGTGCTGATAAACTTAAAGACAGCTAAAAAAATCCAATTTGGGGAAAAGGCGCTGAGTGTTGATGTTACGAAGGCGCCCAACATTGCGATGAAAAGAGATTTCTGTCGGCCTTTGGTGTCCGACACGTAACCCCAGAAATAGGACATGACAATCGCACCTACGAATTAAATAAGTATTAAATAAGACTGAAAAATCGAATATTTAAAAGTTTTAAAATTATACTAACCCAAAAAAGGCATGGAGACAAGAATACTTTTCTGTTTCTGGTCCAGTTGAAAGTCACAATTGCATCCGGCAACGACCACCGAGAATCCAAACATATCGATGCCCATCGATAAAAGCGACAAACTCAGTGTAAATAACAATCCAAAGTTATAGAAGCCATGTCCTGGAAATGTCACAATTATACAATATACATATTTAGGTGATTCATTTCCCAAGAGATTAATGTACGAGTAAAAGACAAGTTTATTTATTTTGAACTAGCTGTCCCCGTGATTTTGTGCTCGTTGAAAAGTAGAAAATATAACACCTGAGAAAATATCTGATATCTTTATCGTTGTGACGACGACGACGGCCCCACCACGGCTATATTGGTGCCCAATTTTTTTATATTTTTAGACTATCACTCGAGATTCTAACTTTTTCCAGGGGAATATATGTTAATCCAACTATTTGTGTGTGAAATTTTATCCAAATCCGTTATGGAGGAACAAACATCCAAACATAAAAACTTTTGCATTTATCTTAATATTATTAGGATTAGGTTAGGTTATTACCTATTAGGTATCAATAAGTGGCCATTGGGTCGCATAAGTTACCTCTCCATATATTATCCCAGAGTAACACATTACAACATTTGTGTTATTCTGATGTTTACACTATATTACTGTAAAGATTCATCAAAATTCGTTTAGCAGTTTTTACGTGAAAGTGTAACAAGGACTATTAGGATGTGCACGATGTCTAGGCGATTGTGTTACCAATAGTTTCAAGCAATACACGTTTTCCTATAATTCAGGCAATTTTCTCTTTGTTCTAAATTTAGATCATCTCGAAATTTACTATTTATTTATTTATTTATTATTACATGGCCTTCAACGAGGCAGGCACCGAACAAAAACACACAGCAAGGGACAATAAAAATAACATGGCAGATGCCGCCGCAATTAAAGGAGGCACAGCCTACTCCCGGAAATAAAATACAAAAAAATCAACAAAAAAATTAGGTATCAAAAAAAAAAAATTAATAATAATAATAATAATAACTTTATTTGCATGAGAATGTGAGTACAATGATATAAAATTAAGTATAATACAGTCCTATGCACACTCTGTCGTAATTACGACGTACAATTTTTTTTTTATTTTTTATTATTAGTATCTATATAGATGTCAATTATACCATTTAATTATACAATGATAAATGGAAAAAGAATAAAGAACATAGAAATATAATTATAACGGAAATTTGGAATGAATGTCAAAAATAAACTAGTGTTAATTATCTGAACCACGGAAAAGGATAAGTCTTTTAATTTTGGAAAATTCGTCGTTAAAAAGGTCAACATCGTGACTCAAGGAGTTGGCAACATCCATAATACGATTTAATGGGGAAAAACGGCCCAAGTTGGTTCTGAAATAATTTGGTCGAAAAACAAACATTGCAAACAAATAAAATATATACCTGAACGATTTTATTTTGATAATTTTCGGGTATTTTTAGAATTCCTGAAAAAGATGCGATTTTTGATTAACTACGATTTAAGTTGAGCCTTCACTTCTGATTACGAATTGAAAAAAAAAAAACAATATTCCAAGCAGCACATCATCAGCAATCAAAAATGTCATTCTATAACAATATAAAATTTAAATTCTAGCTATAGCTGTCTTTTTGAAGGATATAATTAATCACCACTACACACACATCGCATCTACTTTCTTCGTTTTCATACCTTTTTTGAAATCAAAATCGTGACGTTAAAAATAAATCTATTTTTTTAAACGGACCTTTTTTTCAGAAAATTTATACTACATTAATTAATCTCATTTTCAAAACATTAAATTTTCGAAATAGTTTAAGTATTCATTCTTGTCGCACAAATCAGTTAGATTTTGTGTGCTGTGCAACCATCCAGACACTATGGGACTTACGTTCACTGTCTTTCTTAAAAAAGGACTCCACTGAAACCCAGCGTTATAAGATCAATACATTGTGAGAGATGCTAAATGAGAAACATTTGTAGCGTATAATGGCGACCCATAGTTACAGGATACATTTAATTCGTTAGTACTTATGTTTTTTTTTCTTTTCAATTTAGATTTCACAAATAATTCCACTTTTCTAAAACTTGTCCAGTCTAATTTCTCACCTGCTACTTCAATAGCCTCATCAAGATCATGGGTTTTATGGGGATCCACTTTATCTTGTACCGTGTCTTGTTTTTCTTCGTCAATGGCTCCATTACGAACGGTTTCCTTAAAGCTCATTATGTTTTGATGAATTTATCTTCGTCGTTTTGTGTTACCTGAAATATTTTCAATTTTTTTTTTGTATGATAGAATAAAAAAATAACAATGAAATCTGCGAGCAGGTGTGCTATGTCTATGGGACAAAACAATTTTAAATCTACAAAAACAGTAATCCCATATTTTAGTTAACACTAAAATTATAATACTCAAGTTATTTAAAGACATCTCGTCTAGTAATTTGTCATGGTATAAATACGGATTGTACACATATCTATCATAAATACATACGAGTATGTATGGTGTCTTATCAACTTCGCAGTAGTTAATTTATATCTTTTATTATTTATAAACTTTGACTTTGTCAAAGCAATATGTTGATGATATAATTAATGCAACATTACGAAATTACTAGTTCATGTAATGTCCTTGTTATGAAGAACGTCTACTAATGGTAAATTCGTGTTATGATTTCACCCTTCATAAACTATTTAAACACCTTAAAACATATTTAAATTGTTTCGTTTCGTTGATTTCTCTTGATAAAATACTTACAGCCTTTTTTAAAATTTTAATTTGTTTATTGAACGTTTAACAAACTAACAATATCAATTTTAAGATACAGATTCTTTTTTACCGAAAGCTTTAAATAAATCATCTATTTAAATGATATAGTTAACAGTCTTGGTGAAATGAAATCTATAAAAAATAATACACTGCTGAAATAGAGGAATGATGTACACTGTTTGACGGTACAAGCACTAATGAATAAACACTTCATTCAATACGATAGTATTACAAATGAAATCAACCGAAACTAAATCAGAAACAAACAGTGAGAGATAATTTATAACGTAAACGATTACATAAAAGATGTGGAAATTCATACATTAGACAACAAAATGGCAGCGGAGTGCCTAGCGGAAAGATCTAAGCAATTTCATTACATGGTAGAAATTTGGTATACATATTTTGTATGTGTACAAATATATCTTATTCCTATACTTGCTTACTTTAACTTAAGTACTTATAATGGCATAATAAAAGTAAATACTTACTTACCATTTACATGCCCCTGATGAAATTGTTATATCTGCTGCACAATTTAAGATTTGATAAGTGCAAAATTTAAAAAAATAGCATTTATGACTGATAAATAACGGGTAATATATACATATTGTATTAGGAGATACCCGATGTGATACATAATTCATTTCCGACATATTTCAAAGACGCAAAGGCAGTCAATTTGAAAGTTGTATTCAGTGGTGATGTTGTTAGGAATGAAACCACGTACCTTCTTTAAATTATTTTTAATTACCCATGTGCGGACATAACTGAACTGAGTTTCCGAAGCTTGGTGGGAGAAAAGCTACATAGCGTTGTGCAGCCTGTAAATCTATGGGACTGTAACCTGTTGCGCTCTCTTCCACGATGCCTTCTCTAGATGGAGTAATGGAGGAGCTTGAGAAAATTAACGCGAAACTGGATCCACTAGCTTCCCTAATTGAGGACATGCGAGTTATAAAGGAGGATCTTGCGAACGTAAAGTCTTCTATGGAATTTGTTTTGTCTTCACTAAGCGACCATAGCAAAAGGGTAGTTAAAATGGAAAATCAGGTTGCATCGCTTGAAAAATCAGTTGAATTCATGGGTACTCAGTACGATGATCTTGTTAAGGCAAAATTATCTACCGCTAAAGACTTCGCCTCCTATTCCATATTGTCGCCGGCCCTAGATCTAAATAAAATTTTATAAATTTGAATTAAAAAAACGTTACAAGTTTAAAATTATTGGTTACTTTAGTTATTACATTATGTATTTAGTTACGATGGTGTAAAAGTAGGGACGTTCATATACACACCACGCATCATATTAATAAACACGTTATTGCACTATCTTTTTTATTCCATAACAAAAGTCAAATTATTAATAAACATCTTCACCTAAACAAAACACCCATTTCAATAGGGGATCGGACAGTAATCAGATTAAAATCTAAAATGTACTTAGAAAGAAAATATATAATTTTTTACGATTATTTATCGAATTATAATTTAATATAATTCATTTAAATATTTTTAAATGAAGAAATAAAATTTTATTATTTACAATATTTTTAATCTATACTGAAACACCAATCACAGTGCGTGACGTCATTTGTGGGCAATCATTGTCTTATGCCAATGCAGCTGTTTTGTTATGATATGACCACAAATGACGTTACGCGCTCTCAGATGAACTATCGTGGCGTTTTGGCGGCATTTTCAAACAAACAATATTAAAACATGATTTTGAGTACCTAAAAGGCTATAAATAAATAAAATAGTATTTTTATAGGAATAAATATCCATGAAGATTAAATTAAAACACTTTCTGAAAATTTGTCCGATCCCCTATTGTTTGAAAACACTACTTTCTTGTAAATATGTTTATAATGAATCTCAATTACTGCCTATAAATTATTTTGCTCAAAGATTATTTTATATAGGTGCGAAAATACTCATATCAAAACCATTTGCTTTAGATTAAAATTGATAAAACAAATATACAATTAGTATAAGTATACAAATATACAATATACAATGTAGTGGCAGGACACACTGCGTTTCGCAGTTATTTGGGCAGCCCGTCTGGCGGCAGTATAACCACCCCCTTACAGAAGACCACCGTGAAATAACAGCACGTATGCTGTTGTGTTTCGGTGAGTGAGTAAGGGATGCCAGAGCCCATTTCCCTATCCCCTCCTACTGTAGTCGGCAGCGCACTTGCAGCAGCTTTGGCGTTACTTGTGTCATAGGCGACGGTAGCCACCTACCATCAAGTGGGCCGTCAGCCTGTCTGCCGATCTTAATATAAAAAAAATAAAAAAAATACAAGTTTTCTACCAAAACTTTAGCATTCTTCTCTTGGATTATGATATAATATTGATGACGGAGTCGTGGCTGTGTAATACCTATGAGGTGTTTCGCGGTGATCGTGCTCGCCCAGAATGGGACTGTGCAAACTTGGAGTTGTCTGGGCACGTCTGGGTTACAAATAGTGGCGAAGGGTTTGCACGCTGCACATGACTTGCAACGTCAGTTGTGTATCTCCCGCCTGATCGTAGCCTACCAGCTCGTATTCAGTTATTTTTAAATGTACTTGATTCTATTATGAATAATAACCCTGAATATTATTTTCTTATTGCAGGGGATTTCAATCTGCCGTGTATTGAATGGCTGACAGGCAATCCGATGGTCCTGAAAAGAGGTGCTGCTGAAGTTCAAAACCGGGCTGCAAAACTTTTGCAGTCAGATGCGTTATTGTATCAGTAAGATTGGTATTTTGTACGTAATAAAAAAGATGTAAACACTATTATTGATACTTTTTACTCAATGCTCAAAAAAGTTATTCATAAAAATATATCTGGTTTTCATAAAAATATATCCGATATGGTATAGTCGTGTACGTATTAATTAATTTAATCAAAGAGAAGAATACAATTGGGTTTTTAATTGGATATAAAAACCCTTTTGAATTATATGTCATTCTTCATTTTGCGTGCTAAACAAAAACTACTTCAGAAAGAGTGTTATACCTAACTCTTATGTAAAGAAATCAGAAACTAATATCAAATCATGTCCTAAAATTTTCTGGAGCTATGTAAAAAGTAAAAGGAATAATAATTCAAGCTATCCTAAAAATCTGCGCCGGTTTTAATGAATATTCTCTGAAAAACTTTAATCCTCCGTTTCATCCATCTTTTCAACAGATTCCCCCAGAGAGCACTTCTCAAAATACAGTACACAATTTAAGATTTGAAACTAATTTAATTTTAAAGCTCTAAGGGAGCTGGTGGTGATATGATCCTCCTATTATTTTTCGTTAGATGTGCGGATTCCCTTGTTTTACCTATAACAAATATTTTCAACAAACTACTTAATGATGTCTATTTACCACCCGTATGGAACACTGCAAAAATCGTTCCTATTCACAAAAAGGACCTGAAAACAGCTATAGAAAACTATCGACCGATCTCAATTCTCAATGTTCTGAGTAAAGTGTTTGAGAAGGCGGACTGCACGTTATCCTATTCTCTGTAACTCAATCCCTGAGCAATAGCAGGGTTTCATCACAGTTTTATTAAAGGACGATCTAGAAACATTAATTTAACTGTTTTTATTAATGAAGTTTTTCGCGGAATGGACGGCGGACATCAAGTTGACGCGATATATACGGATTTCGAGAAGGCGTTCGAACACGTTAATCACGTGATATTACTGCGAAAACTCCAGGAACTAGCAACCGAGGCAACCTGCTTCGAGGGTTTGAATCTTACCTTCGTAATCAAAGTCATGCTGTTGTGGTGGGCGGTTTTTGTTCAGATTTCATTGAAATCCGATCTGGAGTGCCACAGAGCCCTCTTTTACAGTAGTACAACCAAGAAGTACTACTGGTAGTACAAATGCTACAAAGGGATCAGTCCTTGGACTTTTGTTATATGTAGTAAATGTATATGATATAGGAAGATATTTGATTCATTCCAAGTACATCATGTTTGCTGTTGATACTAAATTTGTAATGTCATCAAAAGAAAATCAGAATGTGAAAATCTATAGGAAGACCTGCTTCGACTTGAAAGCTATTAAAAAAAATTAATAGGTATTTTTAAAAATTATAAAAAATTATAATTTAGTTATAAAATTAATGATTTAAAAATTAATTAAACTAAGTTGTTAGTCAAGGATTTAGACATTTTATTAGAAACTAAATTAATTTTTTCCGAGCAAATTGTATTAATTCCTAATAAAGCATTTAAAAACTTGGAATTCATTCTACGCACGTGTCAAATTTTCTCAGATACAGAACGTTTAAAGGTCTTGTACTATGCTTATGTCAGAGGCAACCTGGAATACTGCAGTAATATATGGAATCCCCAGTACAAGACACATGTGCAAGGTATTGAACAAGTGCAGGTTAAATTTTTAAAGCACCTTAACTATCAAAAACTTCACAGGTACGTAGACAAAGCTGAATCTAATTTCTTTCACGGTTTAATGACATGCTCTTTTTATACAATGTCTACAGCGGAGTTATCGATAGCCCTAAAGTCACGACTCTTTCCCTCCAGTTGCGTATTCCTGTTGTTAGAACAAGACACACTCCTTTATTCCATGTCCCTAAGTCATGTACAAAATACTAAAGTCTGCAGAATGCACAGAACCTATAATAAAAGAAATGCATCTTTAGATTTATTTAACTCTAAAAAGTCAGTATTAAATATCGAGCTCATAAAACTTATCAACAATGAAAATCAGAAGGTCAATGTATAATTATTCTATGTAATATCTACTTGTGATAATACCACAGTACTGTATTCCTCACCTACACACTTCATACACGCACACTTACATACGTGCATTCTAAAATGCGCACTATAAGTACACACTACACCTATATTACGTCTCTCCTTAATATTTACGTCCTCAACGAGGTATGGAGGGGGCTATGCTCGGGGTTACACTGCGACATACAATGTGACGTGGCAACATAGTACGGAGAGCCAACTAGGAGTCGACCTTACGGCCATTCTCGAATAGACGACACGTAGAGAGTAGGAGGCCACTTCCACTTGAAACTCTCGGATAACCCTAGTCGTGTAGCCGTTTATCTGGGCCCTTAGGTGTGGCCAATTGATATTTCCACAGCAATCAGCCCGAGAGATGGGCTTCACCTAGTCTTATCGTTGCGGAAGAGTAACTAAACAAGGGTCGCGAGGACCACTGCGGAGGATGGTTACTAAGCAGTTCCCTGCAACCGAGTCTTGATCACCCTCCAAAGTCACGATTGCGGCACTCTGCTAAGCGGTCCTTCCTTGCCGTAGAGTTCCGTCTTCGTGTACGTTGCTCAACTACCACTGAGCGACAGAATCATCCGAGAGAATCCGCTCGCTGCGAACCGCCGCCGTGTCTTCGAGCGCAGAATCGAGACCGACGCGCACGTTACGAGGGTGAAGCTCCAACCGGCAGTTGAAATATCCCAATGGTTGCTCCGCCACGAGCTCCGATGATAGGAGCCCGCACGGAGCACACTAGCGTGTGCCTTCTTCGTTCCCTAGCGACAATCCGATTAACCAAGAGAAAGCCGGTGACCTCACCGTCGCCTGCAACCGCCCGGATTGCCGAGAGTTTATACTGTGAATTATAAGGAATATGTTTTGCTATGGAACTTTGTGTAAAAATAATAAACAGAAATGTCCTTAATTTTAATAAACACTGCATACAAGTTTTATTTTGTCTCCATCGCGTTATTCCCGTTTCAGAACCCAGTTCTAGTTGACAATTAAACTAATCTAACCGTTTGAAGCGATTTCAGTCGGATCAGAACTATTGCTAAGGATAACAGTGTATGTGTTTAAAAACTAGAGAACTTTTGAGAAACGAGAGAAAATAATTAATCCTTTTCACTATAACCAAATTGGCTAAATATTACTTATTTTTCGGTCTATCTGCTGGCAGAAAACATGATAGCAAAAGCCCACCTGAAACAAAAGGTACACATTGTAATATTAATATATACAAAAAGGGGATACCCAATCTATGATTGCAAACACCAGTGTACCCAAATACTAAATGCTCAAAGTGCTAAATACTAGTCACACATCGCGGTTTCATACGCCATTTAATTTAAAAATAAATAATATACAAGCGTTGGTTTTTTAAGCCTTGAAAACATGTTTATTGGTTACAAGTAACCCTAAGCCTTCATCATATTTGAGTGTTTCTAACTAAAATAGGCTAAATTTTTATCTCATTAGTGTAACTAATAGTAATTACAGTTGGTTTTAGTCACAAAATGAAACACAGGAATATTATTGTAAATATAAAAAAACCTGCATTTGTCAGACGTAAAATTTATTTATCGATTCTTCTAAGATAGCAATCAAGTTTCGTATTCTTTTTATTTTAGATAAAACACTTTACTTACTTGCGATATAAATACAGGAAATGTAAATAGTACTACTGCAGTGATCCATGAAGTAGGCTCCGACCAAATTGATGCCCCATAAGGCGCTGCCTCGAGCAACCATCGCGCCAAGACACGCAGCCATGCCACTGTAAATACAAATAAATGAATATTGTACACAATATGCTTTCTGGTAAACAAATGTTTGTTCTCATACATAATTAAATAGCCTTGTATCGTAGAGACAGGTTTTTCCTTTCATAATATTGTACTGGTAATAATAATAATTTATTAGGATATTTAAGTATTCACTTCTTACAATTTGAATTTTTAAGCAAATACAGGCTTTCGATATCGAACAAACCATTATTGAAGATGAATAATTATGGTCTTAATTAAAAATTAAAAGAAATTTTTAGATTCATGTGATCAAAATCACCATCAGCAACCCATAACTGAGCGGCCATTGTTGGACATTTTTAATTGAGCGCCATCACACTCACTCTTCCTTCCTCCACATCTAAGATACGTCTTCTCAAACTTCCATCCATTGCACGAATCTTTCTTTATTGGATCATATTCCTGAGAGAAACGCCAAGCACTGTCCTCTCCATAACTCGCTGGGCGACTTGGACATTTCATCAGTGTCCACGTCTTTACGCTGGACTTATATGTTAAAATTGGCAATAAACATTGGTTACAGACGGTGAAAAAAATATGACGAAGTTTACCGCATGCTGTTCCACCCAACCGTACTCTTCTGTCCCCCTCTTTATAGAAGCTGTTTTTAACCAAACAATATATTTAAATATTTTTAAGGATATCATGCATTAAATTAAAATAAACTTACCGATATGATGTTGGATATAAATTGATGAAATAGCTGAACATTGGTCCCATACATATTCCTACCAGCAAAAAAGCTAAGAACATAGCGAAACTAGCTATGTTACTCGGAGCAACATTCACCCCAATCCCAGCAGCTGCTGACAATACCATTAATCCCATAATGATTATCTTCCTCCTTGAAGCGAATTTGGATAAGCACAGATTTATAAATACAAAAATCAAAGAGTGTGCTATGCTGGCCGATGCAGTTCTAATTTCAATCTTTGATGAACATGCCTGGAACAAACAGATTAATTTCAAATTTAGTGGCAATTGTGATAAATTAGACAGTATAGAAATTATTATTTATAATCAAACACATAATAATATTTCTATACATGGTAATATAGTAAGTTTCACAGTCACAAATTGGGCCCTTTTGAATGACTTGGCTCCAACCTTCTGAGGTGCATCCGTACCTGTGGCCAATGATTTCGAAATTCTTGGCATGAGGTTGTGCTTAAATCTCAGCTTCTATCGAGTCCAAAGCCCAAACAGCGGCCAAAAAACTGGGCATTCTAAATAAGGTGAAGCGATGCTTCACACCTGGACGGCTAATCTCTTTGTCAAGGCGCAAGTCCGATCTTGAATTGTATTGCTCAGAAAAAACCTACTTGCCGCACTCGACTCAATGGATCGCAGGGCTAGGAAGCTCACTGGCCGCCAGTGAGCTTCCTAATAAAAACTAAGCTGCAGAGCCTGGCACATAGAGGCAAAATTGCCTGTATTTTGGAGTATTTTGGAGAGTGTGCTCGGGAGCTGCATGATATCATATCGCCTTCCCCTTTCTTCTATCGGACATGCAGACGTACGGCTGGTTACCATCCTCACCTTGTCGAAATCCCTCTAATTCGGACCAAGCGCTTTAAAACATATTTTATAATGCGCACTGCTAAGGATTGGAACTCCCTGCGGTTGTCTGTATTTCCTAGGTCATACAAACAAAATCTTCGAGGAAAAATGTCGACTAAATAGGCATCTTCTGGGCAAGCTCGCTCCATCGTCGGCCTACACGCCTAGATGCTGTTAAGAGCAAACCCATCTTTAATAAAAAAAATACGGGTTGCACTCCGGGAGTGTCGGCAGAAGTGAAAACTTGTGATATTTTGGAATGGTTAGGAATAATTTTGCACGAATTGCTTTAATTATCAGTATAGCGACTGGTCTCCACTCATTGGCGACCGTCCACCTACGTCACCACTTGTGTGGCTACCGGACGCCACTCTGGCGACGGCGTATATCTGGGTCCGGGGTCTAGTTGAGTTGGTTTTACGAATTTTCGATCAAATTTTCGATTGCGAGTTTAACATTTTTTCCTCATCGTAAAAACGCATAGCGCCGCTAAAGAAGTTTTCACTTCAAAAAAGATATTAAATTTTACGTTAAAATATCATACCAAGACTGTTTCATGAATTGAATTAAGACGACTATTCTGAACACTCGCAATCATGTTGCACAATCCTTGTGACTGTGTACTGTTCGATGAACTGACTTCGGAGAAGAATGTGTCTGCAATGAACGGGTACCACATCAAGTAACCATTGTTTCTGAAAATAAAAAGTGATAGATAACTTTTCTTATAAAAAAATATCTAAAAGCAGGTCTCTTCCCAGTAGTCTTATCGAGTAGTCTTACCAGTTGAACTACTGGGAATTTCCTTCCCAATAGATTTACCAGACTATTAAAACCATTATTCATGTTGTTTTCTATAATATAAAACTATTATTCCAAGTATTCAGGTACATCAGCCGTCGGCATTCATTCTTGAATAAACTGTAAAACAGACCATACGTCTTATCATCGTTCTCGCAATCAAACTCAACCTTAAGTGTAGCAGACTAAAGCACAATTATTAAAACATTTACAATCAAAGTCGTCTGTGTATCGATCAAGATACCATTCTTTCTATCACGCAAAATTAAATAAATTATAATATTCCTAAACGTAGATCAGCTTTGCTTCATTATAGCCTAAATAATGAGCGTTCTATAATAACCAGTCGAACAGAATTCGATTTTGATTACTCTTTTAATTTTTTCAATATTCTGTGAAAAATTAAGAAGAATCACACACTCTAACGTTATTTGAAGAAATATCAGATAAAAGAAAATGCAAAAGAAAGGGCAAAGGTAAAAGACAATCAAAAAGGAAAAACTGTTAATTTCCAAACAACGATCAAACGGAAGGAACCACAATTATAGAGCCGTTATACATTTCAAAATTGCCAATAAGCACTGCAAAAAGGACTTAATACGTCTCTGCGATAACGGAACTATACCAAAAAGTGTGACTCTAATGCGTCTGACGCTTTAAACCAAACAGATGAAGAAGAAGACGAGAGTGACGAACAACTGATGATGAAGAAGAAGAAGAAACATATTAAAATTAAATAACATTATTTTTATTGTGATTAATTACGTACACAAACTTACTAAATGTATTTTTTGAGTGATCTGAACCCTTTTTGGAAAATTCGTAGACCAATAAAAACCTTTTTTTTCTAAACTAGGTAATTTTTAAGTAAAATTAATAATAACAACATTCAATTTTATACACAGTAAAAGGAAAAGTATGTTTGTCTCATTTATTGTTTTCAATTTTAATACTTTGGATATTGTTTTTGACAACTTACTCGTACAGCATGTTATCTCAGACACTAATTAGACAATTTGTTTAGTTAGGACAAGTGAAACTTTAAGCATCACCCAAGTACATAAGCAAATACTTCAAAGTCTTTATTGTATTACGATCTGTATAACCACAGGAAACAATGTAAGTGTCGAAAACTTAAATACTTAAATACTCCAATATTTAAATACTTAACAAGTTACTTAAATACTCGAATTATTGTTGATTAAATACTCGAATCGAATACTTAAATACACGCCTTGTTGCTACCCACTCGTTTAATTTTGAATAAAGAAAATAAATTAATATCAGCTTGGACCACCTGATATTTAATACATGTTAGTAGAATTTTTTTGTTGGTAAACTATCCAACATGGATAATAATTATTGATAGTGTCACGTGAAAATATTAAAAATTCTAAGAATTCTGTTCCTAAATAAGAAATAAATAGGTCTATAAACAAAAAAACTGCTGCCAATTATTTCGTTTTGTGCTTCTCCTGAAAAGTCGTGTTTTGTCCTATACACCCTTTGAATCTCGAGGTATCGATATATATAAATGTGTAATACTTACATGCTATAAATGACACAAATGATATAAAAAAGCTGAAGGGTCCTCCAAAGCAGCGGCGGCTTAAAGAGTGGAGCAGTCTGTTGCCACAGCGACTTCAAGAGGGGCAAATCTTTCACTCGAGTGTTGCCCTCCTCATTGAGAACCAGTCTCTTCACCTACAACGGAGACAATATCAGAAAAATCTATGTTATAATTACCTACGATCTATAATAGGGAATCTGAAGTAGTTGTTGAAATATAAAGAACTACTTAATATAACAATAAATTAATGTAATTTATCGGTTCTTAACTAACTTTAACATAACTATTTGAATTATAATTAAAATAATATACTTATGAATAGATAAAACCTTCTATTTGTGAAATGTATCTTTAAAAGTGGCAAATGAAAGGTTAAACTATGTATACAGCAGCATTTGTTTACATCGTAGTTGACACGGAGTACTAATTTATCCGCTTCGGCCACATTCGAAACCGTGATTCGAAATCGACTTCGAAATAAGAATAATATTTTTTTCTTTCGAAATTGGTCTCGATAAAAGAATAATATATCTTATCTCGAAACTCGTCTTTGGAAACTCTCAAATCAAAATGAAATCAAATACGGAAGTGGAACGAGGCAATTTAAAGTGCATTTATTCACTTGATACCGTGTTAATTACACAAATTGAGTTTATAAGCACAGAAAGAGGGAGGGCGGCAGCTCTATATCAGGGGCGTAAGTACCATAGTAAAAAAAAATTACAAATCCGGCAGCACATTTTATTATTGCGAAAATGAAAATTTGGGATGCAAAAGAGGAATGAAATTACGAAACAAAATCAACACGAGATTCTAAAGGGCACATTATAAAAACAAGATATCTTAAAACATTGGATACTTTAAAACAAAAAGTGAGCACTAATTTTGTCTCAGTGAAAATGTTCATGACGATATGAAGTTTGGAAAAATGAAAGATTCAGTTTGATTAACCTTAGTTAAAGACAAAGCAAGAAAACAAAGCAGTCGTATGAAGAAAAACATAAGCACATTAGTAGCAAAAAATGTTAACTACGGGATGTCCGTGTCACAGATAGTCAAGACTGGATGATGTATTGCTACTTCGCCTGCTCGACTACAATACTCGAGAATTTTTTTTTTTATTAAAGCGTTCTTGTATTGTTTGAAATTCAGTTTTTATCCGGAAGGCCCGTTTATCTGGTTAAATTACAACACACTACAAACACGGATAGCGGACAGGCTAAAGACCGCGTGTTGCGAGCGTTGCGACAAATTGGAAGGGTCTGTCTTGAATTTAGAGGGTAGAAAAAGGGAGAAAAAAAAATATCATGTGGGCAGTCAAGAGTGCGATGCGAACGTTTGCATGTGTGTGATGCGTGTTAGGATGTGTCCGGGTTGCGTATTGCCATTGTGTATATCAGTACAGACACCCATAGTCTGTACTCGATCACTTTGTGCTCTTAAAAATAACAAATACTGTAAAGCAAACTAAGTATGACTACAGACCAGTCTGTATAAGTATACGGTTTGCTTGCATATTTTTAAAGCAAACTACGTATGACTACAGACCAGTCTGTATAAGTATACGGTTTGTTCGCATATGTCTAAAGCAAAATGTGACCGTGTTATTGTTTGTATTGTAGGGTATGTGGGGTCATAAGACTTTAATTATATGTTGCAGTGTACTACGTAACTATGTTGTACGTGTTTATATTCTCTGAGGGAAGCTTTGATGACCCCCTCCATGGAAAAGGATACAACATTTTTCTTCTTCTAAAAACTAGGTTTAAACGTTTTATTCTCTATATAAAACGTATAAGCCTAGGTATTTATTATGAAAATAACATTCTTAAATATAATGGTAATGGGAAAATATTTAGAAGTAGAAAAACGTTTCCTTCTTTTGTATCGAGGGCTCCACAAAGTAATTTCCACGTAATGACTGATGAAAAAAAATGCAGTAGCTATGTAAATAAAACAATATTTAAAAAACATTAAAGTATTTATTTTTGAAAGGGTAAATCAACATTATTTACTATTTAAAACGAAACCTTATTTAATGTTTTTTTGCATTTGGCTGATTTTTATTAATATTTTCAGAGAGATTATGTTGTTTTTTCTTTCTCACATCTCTTCCACTTTGTATGCGCCCTTTTCCTTTAGAGATCCCTCTGTCCTTTCTCCTCAAAACAGATGTTGGTTGAACGCCTATTTTCCTAGATCTACACATCTTTATTCTCTGAATGGCAAAATTTTTGGCTTGGTCTACGGTTTCTATGCTACATAAAACTTTATTAAATTTTTTAATTATCATTAAATTATTAGTTGATGTGTCGGTTTGTAATATTTCAGCCAATCGGTTGAATTGTAATTTCATGACATCTATTTCTTTTTTCATATTTTCTTCATTTTGATGCGCACTCGGTATAATTACTGTTTCCGACGAAACAAGTGGCAAGGGTTGTGTGGATGGGCCAGTAACAGACTCTTCAAATGAGTTTTCAGTGCTCTTTAGATTGACGCTGGAATAGAAGTCTCCGGAAATATTGTTGCCTAATGCTAATTCAGCAAATCTTTTTCTATCTTGCGATGTTATGCGGGGTGATGTTTTGATAAGAATGTTAAAATTTTTTTCTATATAACATAGATGTTTACAATATTTTCCACTCGTACCTTGAGGGCAATCACAACACGCAATATCTACAAACACTGTATAAAAAATCAGTGGGTCACTTTCTGATTGAATTTTGTACTCGTTTTCATTAATTTGATAGTATTCATTCAACCCTTCCGTTTTTTTAAGATATTTCATGTAAATAATGTTTTTGTCACGTCTGGAGTGAGCGAAGTCTAAAAGACGAAGTTTATGGTAGTTCTCAAAATTTTCCGTAATGAACTTTACAAGCGCACAACTATTAAACACTTTAGATCTTTGTAACACTATATCTTTAAATATGCGGATAGAGGATTCAACATAATTATTTGTATTGTTACCTCGAGTCATCAAATCTGATCTGTAACAGAAACACCATTCTGTTCGTCTTTCCCATAAAATGTTCATATAATTTTTCAGCATAGCATTATCTTTAACATCTTTAATCAAATCAGAAAAAAATGCGGTCGCCGTTTCTTCACTTTCAGCATAGAGGACGTTTTGAAATGATTTCATTACGACTTTTCTGAAGTCCTTTTCTACTTTATGATCAGAAAGCCAAAGCCATCGCCAAACTGCTTGACAAACATGAAAGTGACACAGTAATAAAGTAGCTCGGGGGAAAACGCATTTCAAAGCATTACGCTCTGCGTCGGCATCATCGGTCATTATTACTACGGGCTGAAATTTTTTTGTAGTATCATTTTCCAGAGCTTCCTTGGCCGCCATAAAAGCAAGAGTGTAATTGGCTTCGGTATCAGCAGTATGTAACACACAAGCTATCGGTACAGCGCCAATTTTCAAAGATGCAAAAATGAATGTCACTCTTGTGGATGTTTGGTCACAAGAACCACTAGAATCAATGTAGACCATTTCATCTGCATATTCATTTAAAAATAATCTTTTCATAATTGGAGTTATTATAACAATTATCATAGGGTTTTGTTTTATAATCAAGTAAACTCCTTTTTCAGAAAAAATATTCTGTCGCTCTTTTAAAACTGTTACAACGTCGCGATCAGAACGTCCTCCTAGATTAATTTTACGCCATTTATCGTATAAATGTCTGATTTGACGATAAGTTGGATTTTTTTGAGCATTCGCTAGCACTTGATCGTTTGCAGAATCTAAAATGTTTATTTCATGATATTGTTGTGCTATGGTCGGTGTCATACCTTGTTCAAAGTACATTTCGAACTGTTTCTGCACATCTGGATCACATCGTAAAAACTTATAAGCGGATGCAACATGTATTCTATGCGAATGGTTAAAATTTATCTCGATAATGACGTTCATTCCATCTTTTAAAAGTACGTCGTTTTTTATTGTATTTCTATTAATTTTTTTATACTTAATATTTATTGTGGCACTGCATTGAAAGTTCCTGTTTCTTTTTTCATGTTTCTTATTGAATGACGAGTGCTGGCATCCATACTGCTTACGAAATTCTAGTCTCCGAACAGCAGGGCTTCGCTTTACAATCCAGTTGGTGTTAGTAAACTCGGAAAACTTTTGAATAAACCGTTTACACTGGTCACGCGGCGAATCATTTTCTAACGATGGCAATTTACATTGGATATTGGCACTAAATGTCTCACTATTCACAAAACTGCATTTTAAGATTTTGAATTCGACACACTGTTTTGCTAAAAACGTTTTTAACTTGTATTCATGCATATTATAAACAATTAAAGTCTTTATTTCAAACAAAAACAACAAACACTTTGTTTTAATTTGATCGACACGTGCGAACTCGTTTTATTAGATCAAGGACACTGCCATAATGCGAAGAAAGCAAAGAATGTAAAGGATGTACCTAATCTATCTTTGGTGTGAAAGAGACAGAATGTGTTTGCTCTGCACTCCAAATTGTCTGTACTCGTATGTGTTTTGCTCTCACGGATTATAGCAAAGTGTATTTTATTTCAGTCTGTCTCTGTACTGATATGCAGTATGCTCTCTAGCTACAAGAGCATAATTATTGCGTGCGATTACAGAGCAACCCCTGTCTGTGCTAGTATACATTATGGCAATACGCGTCCGGGTTTATAGCAGAAACAGTGACATTTTCAAAGTCAAAACTATAATGATCATATTGTAAGAAATATAAGCAGTTGATATCATACGGAGTTTTGGTTTTTAATTGTCATTTAATGCAGACGATATAAAAAGCTAAATTTCAATGTAACGACAACCTTATTTCAGAATCGGATTTTTTAATGACGCAGTTTTTTCGCGACACACAGTAATTGGTACGGGCTTCTGTACATAGTCGTTTTATCAGCTTGATGAAGTTCAAATATTTGAAAAATCTTTCTTATCTTATATCTATTATTGCTATCTAAATAAACTCTTTTGTATTTATTCTTTAGATTAAATTAATTTGATTAATCTTTAAAAAATTACTAGACACAGCGAAAATGATGAAGACAAAGTAAATATTTCATTACCAACAATTATTATGAAACAAACAACAGTCCTGCATTTAGAAACATGTTACGGAAGAATAGGGATTGATTCACTCGATACTAACTGAAGACGAAGTCCAAGATGGAGTTCGCTTGCCCATTGGTAGCATATTTACTCAAATATATAGTTGTAAATATAATTACAGAGAAATATGATGTGTTTATAGTGACAGTGCGTACTTCGTTCCGCAGTCATAAAATGAGCAGCTCGTCTGGCGACAGTGATGCCAGAGTCCATTTTTCTATTTCTTCCTGATCATATTTTTAACTTTAATTTAATTTTTTAATTTTTTAATTTTTAGCTTTAATTTTCCTATTAAGGTGACGGTAGCCACCTAGCATCATGTGTCAGCCTGCCTGCCGACTTTTACTTAGAAAATAATTATTGTGTATGTGCCTTAAAAGTGCAAATTTATTTATTAATCCGGGCTGTTGGTTAGTAATTATTAAAATACAAACATCGTTACTTACAGGGTAGTCACCTTTTCCTCCGTTTCTTTTATAAATTTGGTTTAAACTTTCTAGTGCTTCCTGTTCTCTGTCAGCATTTAAAAGAAACTTAGGGCTCTCACAGTAGCAGGTGAGGAGGAAAGCGCTGATGCCCAATGGCAACGCCAAGATCAGCACGTACAGTCGCCACGGCAGGAACACCAGGAAACTCAAGTCGTAAGAAAACTCAAGGTTCAAAATTAATAAACCAAATACTGAAATAATCATACCGGAGATTAAACACTTTTTTTTATATAAAAAAATAATCCCTTTGTACATATACCAACCAAAGTACGCGGCAGGATTTAACATAAGGATGCTGGTCATTATAATCATGTATGCATTTCTTTTCTCGAGTTTGCAGGATTCGCCAAGAAGAGCATACGTAGCTGACTGAGCGCACGTGCAACTGTGAAGAAACAGAGTATTTGGGAATACACATCAAAGTATTATTAGAACTCAATAAGAAATAGACTTCATCTTACAAACTTGTGCTGATAAACTTAAAGACAGCTAAAAAAATCCAATTTGGGGAAAAGGCGCTGACTGTTGATGTTACGAAGGCGCCCAACATTGCGATGAAAAGAGATTTCTGTCTGCCTGTGGTGTCCGACACGTAACCCCAGAAATAGGACATGACAATTGCACCTAAAAAATTAAAATAAATATTACATAGGAGTGTAGAATCGAATAGTTAAAAATTTTAAAATTATACCAACCCAAAAAAGGCATGGAGACAAGAATACTTTTCTGTTTTTGATCCAGTTGAAAGTCACAATTGCATCCGGCAACGACCACCGAGAATCCAAACATATCGATGCCCATCGATAAAATCGACAAACTCAGTGTAAATAACAATCCAAAGTTATACAAGCCATGTCCTGGAAATGCCACAATTATACAATATATTTAGATGACCCATTTACTAAGAGATTAATGTAAAAGACAAGTTTGTTTATTTTAAACTAGCTGTGTCCGCGATTTCGTCCGCATTGAAAAGTGAAAAATAACACAGAAAACCCCTGAGAAAATATCTGACATCTTTATCGCTGTGACGACGGTGGCGCCGCCACAGCGACATTGGCGCCCAATTTTTATATTTGTCGAGGTCCGGTCCTTGTGCGTCGGACCGAGGTATGGGTCTCAGTTTTGCACATGAGGACCGGGGCGGATTGCAGCGAGCGGATTCTCTCGGATGGCTTTGTCGCTCAGTGGTAGTTGGGCAACGCACGCGAAGACGGAGCTCTACGGCAGGGAAAGACCGTCTGGCAGAGTACCGCAATCGTGGCTTTGTGGAGGGTGGTGAAGACTCGGTCGTAGGAGACCGGCCTAGTAACCACCCTCCGCAGTCATCCGGAAGAGTGAACACCCGGCTTCGCGACCCGGCTTAGTAACTCTTCCGCGACGACTTCTCCTCCACGTCACTCACTGACTAACTCCTCGGCAGGTATCGCATGAGACTCTGGGTTGTATACAGGTAAACTGTCTCAATCGAGCGCCTTCCACCTGGAGGGTTTTTGCAGACAAGGAAACACGTTTGATCACACAACACTTTAATTATTTAATTAGGATACAGGGAACGGATACACACGGGGCGCGGTTGTATGCCAAAATACTTATGAATCTAACCACTGATATTAATGTCTTTAAAGGTAAGTAGCAAATGGTAAGCAATACACTTATTTAATTAAAACTTTTAGGCGACAAAATAAAACGTGGCGACACAAAACAATTCACAACAGTACGAACTCACGTGCGTGTCTCGGTGACCGAGAGTTGTCTGTTACATTGCAGATGATGGAAATGTGCTCAGCAGAGATAGTGAGTGATCGGGCTACAGCAGGTGGCGTGTTCTTTAGATATTCTTTTTTTTTTTTTTTTTTTTTTTTTTATTATAGATGGGTTTGCTCTTGACCAGCATCTATCCATGTAGGAAGGATGAGGCCGAAGATGGAGCGAGCTCACCCAGAAGATGCCTATTCACTCGAACCTTGAAAAGATTTGGGTTATATGAGCTCGGAAATACAGACGCCGGCAGGGAGTTCCAATCCTTAGCGGGTTATCGCTGACCAGTGATAACCCGTCGCGTCGCCCCGGCTGCTAAACAGCTTCAGAACAGACCAATGTGGGCCTGAGCTGGCATAATGAGGTGGCGAATTGTCGACGTCACAAGATATCTTGCTTCGGCTCTTGTATTTTACCCTTCTCCACGCTTTAGGTTCAAAAGGTAAAACGGACGTCTTACATCTGCACCACTTTAAACGTTATATTGAAACTTTCGGCCATAATAATACTTTGATTAGACCGCATGTAGGCGTTCCGCTAAGCGGGCTAAGCAATAAGAGCGTGTCTCGGATTCACACCTGAATTCCTGGAACTCTGGGCGCCGAAAGAAGCTTTGTGGCCCGCCCCACTTACTTTTACTATCGTAGATCCCGTGATGCACTATCGTTTCCTATTTGGAACGTTCTAGAAAAATCGGCGCACGCGACCGGCTTTCCACTGACTCGACCCCATGGGACGCTACAGCAAATTCCAATCGAGCAAAGGCCGTTCCCTATTTCGTTGGCAACAAACAGTCTCGCCGCTGCAATCATGTCTGTGCACTTTTTAACTAACAGTTAATTCGTGCATCTTCCTGTAGATTACGCCGCTCAAAATTTAATTAATTAATTTAACATATTAATTTAACAAATGGTCTAATTATATTTGTTACAGTCTTTCCTAAAAAAGGACTCGACTGGAATTCAGCGTTATGATCCTTATGTCGTAACACATGCTCAATGAGAAACATTTTTAACATATAGACGACCTATTGTTACAGGATTCAATTGTCAATTCGTTAAGTATAATTTCTTTCTTTTTTTTTCTTTTCACTTTAAATTTTACATTTTTTTCTCTTATCTCCTTACTACTTTTCCAGTCTAATTTCTCACCTGTTAGTTCAATAGCCTCATCAAGATCATAGGTTTTATGGGGATCCACTTTGTCTTGCACTGCGTCTTGTTTTTCTTCGTCAATGGCTCCATTACGAACGGTTTCCATAAATCTCATTATGTCTTGATGAATTTATCTTCGTCGTTTTGTGTTACCTGAAATATTTTCAATTTTTTTTTTGTATTAGAATAAAAAAATGTCACCATGAATCCGGGTATCCGGGTACCATGAATCCGGGTAGCTTTAGTAAAAACATTTCTACATCTATAAAAACCATCGACTTGACATCCAAATAGACTCCTAGTACAGGGTGAACGCATTCAGACAACACGTTATAGAAATTCATCTTATATAATTCCACGCCCGCTAATGTTCGGGCAGTAACGACCTGGGGGCCTAGCCAAGATGCACAAAATGCAAACGCTTCCTTTGCGTACTTACGAAACGAAAGAAATGAAGCCCGGTGATTGGTTGTTGATGTTACAACTGTCACAACAACCAATCACCGGGCTTTATTTCTTTCGTTTTGTAAGTACGCAAAGGAAGCATTTGCAACAGTTTGCATCTTGGCTAGGGCCCCAGATCTGTAACCCGTGAACTTACGTACTTACGAAACGAAAGAAATGAAGCCCGGTGATTGGTTGTTGATGTTACAACTGTCACAACAACCAATCACCGGGCTTTATTTCTTTCGTTTGGTAAGTACGCAAAGGAAGCGTTTGCAACAGTTTGCATCTTGGCTAGGGCCCCAGATCTGTAACCCGTGAACATCTCTGCGCTCGCTTAATAAAATAATCTATTACTTGTTGCAATGGCTCCCTGTAGCATAAAATGGTGTGGCACAGACAGCAATAGCTCAAATTTCAACATTTCACAGGTAAGCTGGCTTCTTTAATTATAACTAATAATAAGATACTTAATTTTAGTATTAGCGCAGTTCACCTCAAACTGGTCGTTCGATCCACGTCACTGACAGTGCATCCCTTTCTTTCATAACTAAATATATGATTACATTACTTTCTTCCTTGATATGGCACGTGTAACTAGTGATGTACCGGGTACCGGTTAGTGGGCAGTGGTCAGAATATCGATATCAGTTTCGTAATTGCATTTAAATCAATGCCTAGTATGGAACAAAATAGGCAGAAAATACATATATGGCTTTTTCAATCAATTTCCACAAATAAGGAGGTTTTCAATTTGGATGGTTTTTTTTGTGTGTGTTACGTGATATCTTCGTCAATTGTAAACCGATTTTCAAAATTATTTTTGGTTCATATAGGGCACATTTCAAGGATAGCTCCATATATTTCAAGAAAATATTTCTACTTTATGTAGTGGAACTCGGTTTTTCAAGGTTTTAAACTATGTAATTATGTTGCATTTTTATTGTGGTTCATTTGATTAAATTAAATACATTCGTATTTAATGGTATTTAACAATCTCAAAAAAATAACTTACAGTTTATTACTACCAAAACATAAATATAAAATATAAATATAATATCCTACTGGCGGAGATAGCGCGTAACATACAGTCATAAAAACATATGGTCGAATTCAGAATCTCCTCCTTTTTGGAAATCGCTTGAAAAATACTGCAAAAGTACCATTCACTCTGTTTAATAAAACCTAGATATACTGTAAGTATCGATCGTTATTTTTATAGAAACTAAATATGCCATCCCTATGTTTTGTGTAGAATTTCGTCGTGACCTTGATCGGACCAATTGGCGTTCAGTACCCCGCGCCCGCGCACCTCAGTTAGTTGCCAGAACAGTTTGCATTGTGAATAAATAGGTATTAGGCGTCTATTTGGATGTCAAGTCGATGATAAAAACAGTAAACCCATGTCATATGACAATTTGTCTTGTCAAGGTACAAATACGGATTGTACACATATTTATCATAAATATATAGAGTATGTATGGTGTCTTATCAAGTTCGCAGTAGTTAATTTATTGCACGCCGGGCCCGCCCCCGGCTTCGCCCGGCGTGCAATTTTTATATACCCTAAAACACTCCCCGTTTATCCCTCTTTCCATTAGTGAAAACCGAATTAAAATCGGTCTACCCGTTCACGCGTGATGCCGTGACCAGGAGAAATAGGGATTCGTTTTTATATATAAGAGATTATTTATAAACTTTGACTTTTTCAAAGCAATATGTTGATGATATAATTAATGCAACATGACGAAATTACTAGTTCATGTAACGTCCTTGTTATAAAGAACGACAATCAAGTGTAGGCACTAATCTAGAAGTGCTATTTATGTTTTTCACCCCGCATAAACTATTTGTACAACTAAAACATATTTCAATTGTTTTGTTTCGTTTATAACTTTCTCCTGATAAAACACTTACGACTTTTTTAAATTTTAAATTGTTTATTGAACGTTTAACAGACTAACAATACGGAATATATAAATCATCTATTTAAATAACATAGTTAAAAGACTTCGTTAACAGAAATCTACAAAAAAATATTACACTGCCGAAATAGAGGAATGATGTACACTGTTTGGCGGTACAAGCACTAATGAATAAAAACTTCAATATTATGGCATTACAAATGAAACTAAATCATGAACAAACAGCCAGAGATAATTTGTAACGTTAAAGATATGGAAATTCATGAACACCAAATATTTTCAACTGTATAGATCGGGCAAGACGAAACGATCCGTAATGTGACATTTAGAACCACGTGGTACAAAATTGCCAACATTATAAGGCTATTTAGCTACGCCATGGTCATCAATATTTTTGTAGTAAAATTTTCCCAATGCCCTCTGTATTATCTATACTATTAATATTATAAAGCTAAAGAGTTTGTTTGTTTGTTTGGTTGAACGCGCTAATCTCAGGAACTACTGGTTCGAATTGAAAAAAATCTTTTTGTTTTGAATAGTCCATTTATCGAGGAAGGCTATAGGCTATATAACATCACGCTACGATAAATAGTATTATATATAAGCAGTGTCCAGAAGCGTGACCGAGTTCAGCTAGTATTCTATATATGTATTTAATCTTTTTGATAAACACCAAAATGCAGCGGTGTAACTTTTTTGTTTGTAAACCGACTGGAATGAAGTAAACACTAAATCTTACGGGAAGTTTGCTACAATACATCACTAAAAGCCGCATTCAAATCGGTTAATCCGTTTCTGAGAGTAGCGTGCACAAACGTACAAACAAACCGACTAAAATTCTAATAACTATTAGGTCGGGGTAAAGTCTTTTCGCATATAGTATGTATAAACTTGTAATAATATCTCTTTGGCTGTACTATTTGTATCTGGCTGGTTTTGATGACATTAAAAATTAGTAAGCAAATTGTAAATTAAGAAACAAATTAGTAAAGTGCTGTTTCCAGCTATTTTTCATTTGTTTTTCTTATAACTTTTTTGTTTGTAAACAGATTGGAATGAAATATATACATATTGTTATGACTCACCAGGGAACGTTCAAGAAAAGCGTCTGTTCCTGTTAACATAACTGGAAAGTTCCATAGTAGAATAGAAGTCACGCCACTCTCCGGTTATTGTCAAGGGAAATTAGTCCTTATGTACACAACATAGAGTTCACATTCAACAGAAATAGTGTTCCCGAACCTTCAATGACCTTGTTTACAATACGTGTGACTTGTTTACTTACTTGTTTACCTACTCGTATTTGTTTGTTGTTTGTTTGTACTAAATTCGAGAAAGATCTAGATGATTAGCAGCGGATATAAATAGGCGAAGTGGCGAGCTAGCGGGACAGTTCATTAAGTGACCATCAGCTTCTCCATCTAACCTATCTCCTCATAAAAGACTTCCTGAAAAAGAGCAAAAAACCTATCTTCACCTAAATATTAAATTTTCCAATTATCCGTTTAAACTTAGCAGTTCAATTTGCATTCCCTTGGTATTGCAAAATGAACTGCTATCATGTTATTTCTTATTGTCATGTCGTGACCACCAAGTCGTTTCTTTTTTTTTTTTCAAAAACTCTTAAAATATCTTTAATTCCAATTTTAATTCCAATTTTAAGCGTATTTACATTCAAAATAATGAAATTGTTACATATTCACATCACTAATTCTTAATTAAATAATGTTGAGTCTCCGTGACTAAATATTTGTCTAACCGTTAATATAAATTACACAATGTTCACTAATTTGGTAACTCATTTGGTAGAAATTCATTTTTCATGCTGATTTAGTAGAATAAATAAATGCAACAGATATTTCACGGTGGTACCAAAATGAAAATAACAGAAGTTCAAACTAAAGATTTATCGATGTGGACAAAATAGAAAAAGATAAGGCTTATAATTATTAAGAGGCTATTAAGATGGCAGGTAAGTACACACCCAGTAACAGTTTGATTTAATTATTTATATTTAATTCAGAGGTGATGAAATATTTACATATCCATAAAATGACATAAGCGCAAACGTCTCGTCTCAATGTGATAATGAGAATTACGTTGTTGTCTGAAACGTCTGATCACTTTTTCTTGATAAAATGAACACGTGATTCGCCGCTGACTAAATAAAAATCACAGCGGAATAATTTAAGGAACTTCAATATTCCAATATAATGATGTGAAGTCAATAACTTATAATTGTGTGCGTTAAATGATTCACAGGAACGTCACTAATACGTCTCCCGCGACAATGAAGTGTGGCGATAATTATTGTGTCATTTCTGGACTGTCAAAAAATTTTTAACTTGATAAGCGTGCAAATGTCAAAAGCACTTCTTCTTATTTTGGTTAAGGCTCCATCAGATCTTCTCCGATGATTTTGCCAGTGTCATAGGTACAATTATGTATGTGAGGTTGTCATGAGTTAAAAAAATTGTCTGTTTGTCCCAACAATTATTCTACTGGAGACTAGCTAGGCCCGCAACTTCGTACGCGTGGTATTAATTATAGCGCGTAACTTTTTTCGTTTGTGAACCCATTGGAATGAAACAAACACTAACTGTTACGGGAAACTTGCTACAATACATCAGTGAAAACTGCATTCATTCAACGCATAGACAACAAACATACAGACAGACAAAAATTCTAAAAACTATTTTTTTGACCTCGGTAACATAAGTACAACGTGTAAAATGATTTTTTCTTTAAATATTACGGCCGGCTCGTTTACGATTTTATTATATACTAGCGTTCCGCCCCCGGCTTCGCCCGGGATGCAATTTTTATATATTCCCCGTTTATCCCTCTTTCCATTAGTGAAAACCGAATTAAAATCGATCTACCCGTTCACGCGTGATGCCGTGACCAAGGGAAATGGAGATTCATTTTTATATATATAAGACTAGCGGCCCGCCCCCGGCTTCGCCCGTGGTGCAATTTTTATATATATGAACATTCCCAGTTTATCCCTCTTTCCATTAGTGAAAACCGTATTAAAATCGGTCTACCCGTTCACGCGTGATACCGTGACCAAGGGAAATGGAGATTCATTTTTATATATATAAGACTAGCGGCCCGCCCCCGGCTTCGCCCGTGGTGCAATTTTTATATATATGAACATTCCCCGCTTATCCCTCTTTCCATTATTGAAAACCGAATTAAAATCGATCTACCCGTTCATGCGTGATGCCGTGACCAAGGGAAATGGAGATTCATTTTTATATATATAAGACTAGCGGCCCGCCCCCGGCTTCGCCCGTGGTGCAATTTTTATATATATGAACATTCCCCGCTTATCCCTCTTTCCATTATTGAAAACCGAATTAAAATCGATCTACCCGTTCATGCGTGATGCCGTGACCAAGGGAAATGGAGATTCATTTTTATATATATAAGACTAGCGGCCCGCCCCCGGCTTCGCCCGTGGTGCAATTTTTATATATATGAACATTCCCAGTTTATCCGTCTTTCCATTAGTGAAAACCGTATTAAAATCGGTCTACCCGTTCACGCGTGATACCGTGACCAAGGGAAATAGGGATTCATTTTTATATATAAAAATTAGATACTGATTGTATTAAATACTGCATATCAAGAGAAAACTTTTGACGAGCTCGTTGGATGAGTGGTTAGGGCCTTAACGCTTAAGCCTTAACGCTCTGTTCTAGGGTTCCCGGGATCAATTCCCGGCAGGGTCAACTTTGAAAAATAAACATTTCAAATTTGGCTCTGGTCTGAATCTGGAAAGTAATTATTTGGGCAGCCCGTCTGGCGCCAGTAACCACCCCCTTGCAGAAGACCACCATGAAATAATAGCACGTGTGCTGTTGTGCTTTGGTGAGTGAGTAAGGGATGCCAGAGCCCATTTCCCTATCCCCTACTAATCACTTATCCTTAATCCTATTGTAGTTGGCAGCGCACTTGCAGGAGCACGCTTGCAGCAGCGTACTTGCAGCAGCGCACTTGCAGCAGCGCACTTGCAGCTTGCTGTAACGTTGGTTGTGTTATAAGCGAGGGTGGCTACCCTCGCCTATAACACAACCAACGTTGCTACCTACCATCAAGTGAACCATCAGCCTGTCTGCCGATCTTAACATAAAAAAAGTTTAGAAAAGTCAAATGGGAAAATGAAATTAAAATCCAATTGCAGGTAATTTTTTTTTATTATTTACCTTGTTATTGTAGGATAACACTACAATATCGCCGCTTATTATCCCTTGTGATTCCCGGGATACATGAAACAACTAAAGTCATGTGACCATTATTTTTGTTTAAATTTATCTGGAGGCAAAATTTTTGCAACAACGACAATAGGTACCTGAAAAACTTATTTTCTTTGTTAAATTTTTTACAACACGCGTACGAAATTGCTAGCTTATAAAAATTATAAATCCTTATGAAAATCAGCAAATAGCCATTTGTCTGTAAATTTATTTATAAATGAGGTTAGCAGTTACTATGTTTACAGCAGTTGGCTCGTGATCTTTTAAAAAGACACAAGTTTGTCTTTTAAAAGTTGATTACTCGTGTTTGATGTCTTCCGGGCGGAAAATCAAGAATTATGCAATAAACTTAAGAGTACAGTAAGATCACCAAGTGAGAGTTCCACGTTTTCACCAGTTACTAGATAAGATACATTCAGTCAGTCAGGGTGCACCGCAGCCTCGCCCGTTTTGAAGCGTATAGGACATTTATTTAATTAGGAACTTAATTGGACTCATAATTTGGGCTAATATTCAAGATTACTTGAAAAGGGCACGACCGTATTTTGTTAATTTTTTTTTGTAGGTACGTAATTCAAATTCAAATTAATTTATTTGCTGAATATGGTATACAAGTTGTAAATTTTTATACATATTGTCCACATATTCTACCGACAAGCGATATGCAAATTAAGACAAATTTATCTAATAAAATAAAAAAACTAAAGGACATGATTTAAAGACATAGTTTGCATCGTTTGCACTATATACTTTTATCACTCAAAAATTCTTTGAGGGAATAATATGCTTTTTCCACCAGAAAATTACGTAATTGTTTCTTGAACACTGTCAGTTTTCCAATATTTCTTTCTTATATTTATTGGAATTTTATTGTATAAGTGTGGTGCCATACAAAAGACACTTATTTTTTTCATTATAGTTTTGGCAGGGACCATTACAAAGCTTATCATAATGTCGTGGACGCTCCATGAACTTAAATATGTTAGGATTTTCTTTTATGAACATTATACACTCAAATATAAACTATGAAGGCACAGTCAGTCTCTTTGTTTGAAATCGCAGATGACTCTAATACACTTTTTTTGAGCTTTAATTACTCTTTGATTATCAGTAGAGTTTCCCCAGAAAATAACACCATATCTTATGATTGCAGCCGCTAGACCATGGTAGGCGGTAATTGTAATGACAAGGCTCGAAATTATAAAGTTTAAATGTTTGATCCACAGAACATTCGACAAGAGACATATGTCCGAATTTTAAATAACTTAAAATTAGGTTAGTTTCTCCATGCCTAAAATATACCAATTGTACGATTATATTTTACTAACATGGCCATTGTTGGTAACTGTGAAGATTGAGATCATGCAATCTTTTTCAATGTTCTAATTGATGGCCAATTTCGAAACTTGTACATTCATGGTCCAGGCTTGAATACGAAACGAGGTTCTCCTTTGGTTCCTTTTTGTTGTGTGAAATTACATTTTGAATTAATATTTTCCATTAAAAGAAATTCAATGTAACTAAAACTTCTACATCTGAGAAATTTTTGTGGAGTTTTGTAATAAATGAAAAGAAAATTTTACGTAATTAATAATAATTATCTTTATTAATAAAAAATATATAAGATACGTATTTTTACGTGAGTTGCGGCCGCTCAGGTCTCGTGCTCTTCGGAAGTATGATACATAACAACCCGCTTGCTGAAACAAAAATTGCCTCCATTAGAATTTAGAACACATTTTATATTATATAGAGTGGCAGGCAGGCTGACGGTCCACTTGATGGTAGGTGGTTATCATCGCCTAAGTACACAAGCACAGGAGAAGTGTTTCGGTCTGAGAGTAAGGGATCGGTCTGTCTGAACAGCGTCCATTGTTATATCCTGGGCATTTTTTCCTACCTGAATGAGGAAGCACATACAAAAAAATATCTATCGATATTTTTATCGATGGAATATGTCGTATTGCATTATACATATATAAATAATACATGTAGTTCTTAGAAATTAAGAAAATATATATGTAATTTATAAGCAAAGATGGAAAGTCCTGATACAGTAACTCTAATATATATATATATATATATATATATATATATATATATATGGTTTTGATTTTGACATGTAATTTAAAAATAAAAAAAATCCTATAAATATGGTTGTTAACTGTACTTGCCAAGGGCTAATCAAAAATTGCTTGAATTTACGTATTTAGTACTATACTTACATATAAGTAACGTGCCGAACATATAAATAGGCACGACACAATGTTGGTCGACCAACGCACCGAACACGACGTTTCCCACTATGGCGCCCACTCGCCCACACATCACTGTCACCGCCATCGCTGTCGCACTGAAATTTCAATCGTATTCCATTGAGCTAAAGAACACTTTGCTATTTGATATTTCGTATTTATTTAAACGCATAAAATTTTCCTATTTTATTTAGCATACTCAGATGTCACGTGTTCCAACAAAGTTATGTTAGTTACGTTCGGTATACACAGATGTCACTACGTTTTATAAGTTCAAATAGTTCATTTTTTTCGACGACAGATGTCGCTGCATCGGCAGTTTACTACATACAACGCGGACTATATACAATATACAATATTTCGACTTTCGACTTTCGACATTTGCCTCTATAAGCCCAGATAATAGAATTAGGGAACATAAATACATGCGTCAGCTCTCGTAACGATTTTTAGCTACTGCTTGTATTAATTTTCCATACCGGCGGCCTTATATGAAAATCGATCAATAAACTCCACAAAAGACCATCGAAATACTGTTTCTACTTGAAGAAAGTGGAAAGAAACCCCCGTCTTTCATTAGCAAAACATATTAAATTGGTAATAAATATACGTACATATTGAACTAGCTGAGCCTGCACTTCGTACGAGTAGTATTTGGTAAAGCGCGTGTTAGGATTACCTACAACATGCAAGAACCACCGAACACATCTACAAGCGATTCCCTGAAGCAATGCAATCTTATAAAATACGTTTCACATAATCATATTGATCCCTTATATCATACTGATCCCTTATCCAATCCTACTGTAGTCGGCAGTGCACTTGCAGCAGCTCTGACGTTGCTTGTGCTATAGGCGACGGTAGCCCACCTACCATCAAGTGGACCGTCAGCCTGTCTGTCGATCAAAACACAGTATTCTTATGAACGTACATTAAGTCTCTCTAAATGTACCATCACATTTTGAAAATACAGTTTCTTTAAATTGATTTCTTGGTGACTCCATAGAATACGTTTTACAGTAGAAAAGACGCAATACTAACGCGACTTTAGTGGGAAATATCTCGCATATGACGCAGAAGAGCACTGCCTCCGTGCAGCTGACGATGGCCTCGAACACGCACGACAGGATCAGGTTCTCCAGCGAAGACCGCACCAGGTTCAGGCCGAGTGCAGCTAGGCCGGAACTTATTAACATTATCACTGCATCAAAAAATATTTTATTATAAAATAATTGACGAGCCCGTTGGATGAGTGGTTAGGGTGCTCGCCTTAATGCACTGTTCTAGGGTTCCCGGGTTAGGGGTCAACTTTGAACTGAACTTTTCAAGGTTGGCTCTGATCTGGATCTGGAAAGTAATGGTAGGACACACTGCGTTTCGCAGTCATTTGGGCAGCCTGTCTGGCGACAGTAACCAGTAACCACCCTTTACAGAAAAGGACAACGGGGACAATATAAGCTATATGCTGTTTGTGTTTCGGTGAGTGAGTAAGGGATGCCAGAGCCCATTTTCCAATCCAGTTCCTTATCCTTAATCCTACTGTAGACGGCAGCGCACTTGCAGCAACGTGACGTTGTTCATGTTATAGGCGACGGTACCCACCTACCATCAAGTATTAAAAACATTTAAAAAATACAAAAGGTATTAAATGTAACGACTTCTTATAATCCTAACATTAAAAATACGAAAGCGCTTTCACGCCTTTGTTACTCAATTGAGCATCGTGAAATTTTGCTTACACGTTATCAGGGATACATAAAAGAACATGGGGTACCTTTCATCCGGATAAAAGTACTGTTCTCGAGGGAACGTCTAAAAATATAAAAAAGATTGTATAAATTTGTAGCGACGCCACCGTCGTCAACAATCATACCAACAATGGTTAAACAAAAGGTCATAAAATGTATAAACATTTTCTTGGTATAATTTAATTTTTGAATACCTACTTTTAATTAATTTTGTTTTATGTAACCAATGTAAATGGTGTGAATAATAAATATTTTGATTTAACCAAGTCGCGTCCCTTTAAATTATGCAAATATATTTTTGTCAGGTGTTGAATTTTTTTAACGCTTAAGAAAAAGCACGAAGCACGAGATAGCGTAATATTTTTTTGTAATTATATTTTTTGGTTTTGAAAAACGGGGCAAAATGCAATGTTACAATTAATACAAAATAATTTATAACCTAAAATAGTTTATGAAGCGATGATATAAAAAATACGTACCCAACATAAGTTTTTTTCCAACAGTGTTGATGGTGAGTCCAACCCATAGAGCTGTGGGGACACAACTCAGAGCTACCAGTAATGTGTGGACGTACACTTTGTCGTCCAAGTTCTGCGGACACGCCTCCTCACCCTGAAAACATATTTCATTCTTTTAAATGATAAGGCTCGACATAGAGACCCCACCTGTTGAGAGCGACAGGCGACGCCGCCACCCAGTGCCTCATTATCGGGCAGTAAAGCTTCTCTGTACCTACTCTAGTCGCTCTAGTCATCAGAGATGCTATAATCAGGGAATTATGATCATTTTTAGTCATTAATGAACATATTGCACTAACCTTCAGTTGTTTGCAACCAAGAGGGTGTATCAAAGCTGGACATAGATCGACGTCGAAACCATTATAACCTAACCTAATATTATAAATGCTTAAGTTTGTTTCCACGGCTTGATTAATCAACCGAGCATCGTGAATTGCATACAGAACAGGACAGAGGCATAACAGATCATTCATCATTCACAAAGTTGCTGAAAAAATATGAGTTGATGGCCCAGGTCTGTTGGAATTTCCAACAGACCTGGGCCATCATCCCGGAAACCTACAACTCATATGGATACCGGCCGAGAAAACCTACATTCTACTTTTGCTGAAAAAAGCTTACTTTTTGATGTAATTAGCGTCTTTGATGTAATTACATATAACATCAAGTACCATAATCAAATAAGTAACGAGATGTTAAGCATGTTAAGACATGTTAAGCATCTTAAAGCAGATAATAAAATATTATGTCTCTTATATTTGATAAAAAATCACAATTTTATCAATCAAAACACACATCCCTAGAAGACTTCTAAGGATGCAAGACTTCCGCGGCAGCCAAGATTGGCCGCAGGCCGCTTATCGTTAAGTGCGTGTAATTTTAAAATCTAAGAACTAAAGCAAAATCTCATTGTCCGCCGCGACCTGCCCGCCAAGTGCGCCATGTACAAAGAGAGAAAGAACGGGAAAATACTTACAACGATTCTAGTGACGTTTGCGGATACCTCGCAAACCCCGGCGGATACGCCCTCGTACATCGACGAGAACTGGCTGAACCTCTCGAACAAGTCCGGGAACCACATCATCAATGTGTAGTAACTGAAATGCATAGTCCGATTAACTGGACACCCTAAACTCTGAACATTAATTCAAAAGTGTGTTTGTCTAAAGAACATGTTACATGTCATGTCTAAAGAAGTTATTATTTCTACGATTTACATACCATAAAAAATTAAAACCATTTTATAAATATTTTATTAATAACATAATATACTCTTTAGTTCAAGTGTAATTTACACTCATAAAAGAGCAGTTAAACTTGTAACAGTAATAAATTTACAATAGAAAATCTATATTACAATATTGCATGGAGGCTATGTCGTAACGTACATTATTCTTGACTATTATCGTTATTGTGTAAAGTTCGTCAAACAGGCTGACGGTCCACATGATGGTGGGTGGCTAAGGTCGCTTATGACACAAACACCGCCATACTGCCGCAAGTGCGCTGCCGACTATAGTATGATTAAAGGTAGGGAAATGGGCGCTGGCATCCCTTACTTACCCACGAAGAGCTAAGGAAAGTACCTGAACCACTAACAAACTCTCTACAATGAGTAATACAGGCATGAAAGTGATATTCAACATCTTACCTAAACATAAGTCCGAAATCAACGAAACAACACAAAACCAGCAGTCCGATGTAAGGTGGCGTCGTGAGCATCTTCTTTCTAACCCAGAAGTTTTCCCATCTCTGTCTCCATGTGAGAGGCGTTTTGGTTTCGTTGCCGTTATCATCCGCCGACACCACTTCTTCCTCCTCGCCGTCAGCGCTGATCATTGACACCACCTGGAATTCAGAGTTTTGACTTGACTTTCTTTTCTTTAACTTTCACCATTTATTTTCACAAGTGAAATAACACACTGTAAATAGATATCAAAAGGCGAAAATAAAAAGCGCATAGTGAAGAATACAGGATAAATAGTAAGGATTTTGAAATATATGGGCTCTAGCATCTCAGGGGGTTTCCTCAGGTGTTTGATGAATAAAATTGAAAGAAACACTTACAGGAAAATCTTTAGCGCTTAATTTTGAGTTTACTGTGAAGATCCTCTGCAGAACATGTAGGGCCTGATCGGCTCTATTGGCGTGTAGCAGGTACCGTGGACTCTCAGGGAAAGGCACCAACAATAAAACCACCAGAAGACTCGGTACACCACAGGCAGCCACGAAAACTCGCCATGATGTGTACTGAAAGTCTGCTCCAATCGCTGTCAAATTGAATCGTGGATCTTGAATTATAAGCCACGCGATTCCTGAAAATAGATTTTCTTTATAAGGTATGATGCTGTTAAATTAGAACTAGGGTGCACTTCGTAAACAACTTCTAGAATAGCATTACTTCCAGGAGTTTCTTTATGTTAAGTTCGCCAGACAGGCTGACGGTCCACTTGTTTGCGTGTGGTTACCGTCTGTTATAGGTAATTTTGGCATATCTAAAGTATTAGATTATTATAAAGTGTAGTATAGTCAGTCGGTGTTTAAGATTCAGAGGGGATGTTAATGAATTTTGAACTTAAATACTGGCTGACTTAAAAAGGTTTGATATTCAAACAGGGAAAAAGAAAAAGTATGATTTTATGTTTTGACGTGAAGAAGAGAATGTGTTTATACATCTGGATAGATGGTTGTGAAATATTTTATTTTTTAGTTATTTTAAATGTTTTGAAGTAATTAAGAAATAAACAAGATGTGTGCACCATCCAGTAAGATTTAAGAAAATGAAGTAATCCGAAGAAGTGAAATCTACAAGAATATCTACCTCCATTTCTTCATATCTCTGGGATCTGTTTATTCTATATCAATAAAACCCTGTAATGTTATGTGCATACATTACATTACTAAACCACAATAACTAATTATATATAACAATAACATTTTCTATATTAAAACTATCAAAACATAATTTTCTTTTCGTTCTCAATACATCATTATTTTTTCTTTATCTGACAATTAAAAATCAACTCACTTTTTATTCTCCTTTTTTACATGTTTGAAAATCAAACCTATTTAAATACAGCCAATATTTAAGTTCAAATTCATTAACACCGTCGCCAATAACACAAGCAACGTGCTTTAAGTGCTGTAAGTGCGTTCTGGCATCCCTCACTCACTCACAGAACAGAACAGCACACATGCTTGATAAATTATTCTCCCAATCTAAGTACTGATTTTATGTAGCTGTGTCACCAACCAGAGAAGATCTGAAAGTACTTATAACCATCTGAATAATTTGTTTACAAAAACAAGTTTAGCTTGAGGTAGATGAATATTGCAGATAGCTGTTGCCTATATAGAAACTTTTGGCACTTAAGATATTTCTTAGTAAACATTAACTTACTTTATAGTAAATCTTACCAGGCAGTAATATGGTTCCTAAAGTCCAGAACACCTCAAGTCTGCACAGCATGACGTCTCTGTGCCTCAGCGAGAGGAAGTCGCCAAAATACGGAAATATAAGACCAGTGGCGCCGATGATACCAAAACCCGAAAAGAACCTGTAAGAAGTTCAGGTCTACAAACAATAGGTACGCTGGGCTAGACTAAACAACATTGATGAAAATGTTGTTTGTACCTATTTAACAAGAGATTACAGATTTATTAAGGCAATTTAAATTTTCATTGCACAATAATAAATGTGATAAGCCACGTGTGCTGCAAGTGCGCTATCGACTACAGTAGGATTAAGGATAAGTGATTGGATAAAAAAATGGGCTCTGGCATCCCTTACACACTAACCGAAACACAACAGCACACGTGCTGTTGTTTCACGGTGGTCTTCTGTAAGGGGGTGGCTACTGCCGCCAGACGGGTTGCCTAAATAACTACTTTCCAGATTCAAACCAGTGCCAAATTTTAAAAGAACCCTAACCACTCATCCGACGGGCTCGTTTTATAAAATGACTCGTTTCATGACTTTTCATAAAATCTCATTATATATTTCAAGACAGTTGTAGAATTGAAAACATTAACTTTTAATTTAATGATACCTGCAAGCCAGAAACGCTGGAAATGACTGAACGACGCTTGAAAGGAAGGCAGCAAGTGCATCCAGGAGTAACGCTCCTATGATGGCCTTCTTTCTACCACGGGCATCAGCCAGGTTACCCCAGAAGTACGAGCCCACGCACATACCTACAATTAAAAATACATTGTATTATTTAGTGAACAGTTGATTACACCAGTTGATTACAACTTGCTGTTGTATATCAATACTAATAGTAGTGTTTCGGCTAGAGAACAAGGGAAATTTCATTTACCTAATATTTATTTAGTTTAAGTATATTTTTTATATTGGATAATTTATATTAGAAAATATGTTTGTTTCTATGTAATATATGTGTTTTAAGTATCATTATTTAATATAACCATCTGTCTAGGCCTTAGAAAAATTTGGACACACAGTAGAAACTAAACAACTAAAGTTAAAAGTCAAAATTTGTAATTATTTATGCCCAATCAATAATTCTAATTGCGATATAATAAGCATTCAGAAAGGGTTGCAATGATCTTTTGAAGGTCCTGGTCCACGTCCACGCCTTCCTGTGGTGATATCGTGAAAAGTGGAATTTACCAATAAGCGGTGTGGCCGTCAGTCGTCCCTTGTCACTGGAGGAGAGTTGGAAGTCGCACTCTGCCGCCGGCAGCACAAAGCTGAGCGTCGTAGTGCTCAGCGCGCAAACGGCGTATACGCCCCCACATGACATTAGTAGAAGCCATTGAAAACTGCCGTAACCTAGAAACATCAAAACGATGACAGTGAAACGTGGGTAGTTATAAATAAAAAAAAGAGAATAGGACTCAGACCCTAAATGTTCTAAAAATATTTAAAAATACTAGCGGTCCCAGCAGACCTTGACCGTCACCCACTAGTAGAGCGAGAGAGACGGGCCAGACCCGCCCGACCTCTATAATCCGATTGCAGCGTCTCCTATCGGGTCGAATTGTGAATCTAAATCATTCACGGGCTCACTCAAACATACACAATAAAATTATCAAAAACGGTCCAGATAAAATTACAATACCATATTAATAAATGTTCTGGGAGACAAGAAACGCTGCTACCTGTACTTTTCATAGAGAATTAAATCTATTTTATAATAATAAATCATTTATTCGATGTAAGTTTATTACAAAACATTTATCTTCGTCAAATATTTCTCATATTATATAATTATAAACTACCGCCGGCTCCGAATGCTGCTTCTAGGGAGAAGAATTCGGCAAGAAACTCCTAATTGCCCTTTTCATAAATCAGCAATTTACATAACACTGTACACACATATACAACTAACATTATAATTTAACTCAAAGGATGTTCATCATTTATATCCTACTGCAGTTGGCAGCGCACTTGCAGCAGCTTTGGCGTTGCTTGTGTTATACGCGACGGTAGCCACCTACAATCAAGTGGACCGTCAGCCTGCCTGTCTGCCGACCTGACATAAAAAAAAATCATTTTTGCATACGGTTTTCTTAATATAAACTTTTCTTAATTTAGAGCTTAGGATGTCCTTAATATGCATTAAAGACAATGATATTATAATTAAAGAACATTTGGCAACCCTACATATTTCCGAAGCGAAAAAAGGTCGTGAAATAACAACAAAATCGTGTGATAAAGTTTTTTGTTAAATTAAAAACATATTTTCTAGATGAATATGTCTATTGTTTGCGAACATGTTTAAGATATTTTTTTAATATTTTATTCCTATTAAAACAATTCAATAATAATTATTTCAAATAATAAAATTAAATTTTAAACCAAACGTCCGATTCTGCTCTAATGAAAAATGATTTTTTCGTCAACACTTTAATTTACATAGATTCGATTCCCTTCACGCCAATTAAATACAAAACTATTTAGAATTTGATTACGCGGTAATCGCCGGATGATTGAGCCGCCAATGGAAGTCAATGTAATTGACGTGTTTCGGCAAATCTTGCACGTACACTACACATACAGGGTCGCGCAGTCGCATTTATATTTAGAGAAACAACAATATCATCCAGATAGGTGTATAAATAGGCGTTATACACATTAGGGCGACACAAAGTCCAAAGTCTGCCACCATGAAAACAACAACACGCGCCTGCACCAAAATAAAAAGACATTCTTTGATATGATTTTGATTAAAATTGCCTATTTTATTGGATTCTAGCCTGTCCATTTCCTATGGAATTACAGAAATTACTGTCTTCTTAATATTACTCTTAATCTTATTGTAAGGAATAAAAAAATATATAAAAACACTCTTCTGTTTAAATTCAATGTTGTGTAAAAATTCAAAGTCAATCCATCGGCTAGTTTTCTATTTTTGTTCACATGGTGTACCTACCATGCAAAATTTCATGATGATCGATAGCAAACAAACAAACAAACAAACTCAATTTGGCATATATAATATTAGTAAGTATGTAAAAAAATAAAAAAAAATAATCAGATAAATAGGTTATTATATAATATATTTAATTGGATCATTTAATATAAATTGTTTGTGAGAGCACCACATAGATTTTATCTATGAAAGATGGATTCTGTTTTAAGGTCTAGGGCAAAAGGCAAATATTACAGCTGGTACCCGTGACTTAGTCTGCATTGAAAAATAAAATGTATAGCGCCAGACAGCTTTATTGCTGTTATACAAATGCCAGGCGTTAAATATTTATTTTTAGATAGCCGGTGCCTGCGGCTTCTCCCGTGTCGATTATATAAACTATGTCCATCGTGTAATCCATGCTCACTATTAGTGAGAGATTTTTTTTTAAATCGGATGAGCAGTTTCGAAGATTACCTCCTACATGCATACAAACAAACGAACAAACTTACAATCTTTATCTATTTCAAATATTAGTATAGATAATGGATACATTGATTATTTCATTAGAGACCAAGTAATGAAAACCTTGATTATATTTATTATAAAATATTGGTCCTTAACATAATATCAATTGCCTCTTAATATACATATAATTCGGTTCATAGTTAAAACAAAAAAAAATTACCTAATAAACAACATTTTGAAAAATTCAATATTTTTTAAATTTTGACAAAAGTGTTTTTTATATATATTTTATTTAAAATAGCAATACTTGTTGGAATAAGTACTGAATACTTACTGTCCGAAGATATGGATTTATTTTTTAAAATAATTTCATTATCTCTTAAAGAGTAATTTCGTTGGGCGTCTACGTTGGCGCCCGCGTAGCAGTTACGGCGTAGACTGGTTATAAACTGGTTACGAAGGTCGTAGAGAGGAAAAACAACGTAATTGTAGTAAACAATAAACGAGGACGGTAGTACTAACAGAGCTTCATTTTGAAAAGAAAATTAACAATTAGTAACGAAAATTTAAAAGATTTTTTAAATATTTATTGCTAACTAGCTTTCCGCCCCCGGTTTCGCCCGAGATGCAATTTTTATATATAGGAACATTCCCCGTTTATCCAGAGTTTTGACTAATGGAAAGAGTTCCATTAGTCAAAACTGAATTAAAATCGGTCTACCCATTCACGCGTGATGCCGTGACCAAGGAAATAGGGATTCATTTTTTTTTTTTTTTTTTCTCTTTATTTAGGAAACAAACAGTCGTTATACATTTTCTTTTTAATATAAAAATTAATACTAAGAGACTTAGAGTTCCATACACAAAACAAATATAAATATTAAACGAAAATACAGATAGTAAGTACTGTAATACTTACAAAATAAGTATCTTAAAGATTGAATTAAGAAATATACATTGTGCCATGATAAATGATCAAGGAGTTATTGAAAGTTTATTTCGCAGTTTAATCCTATAATTAGACAATAATTATACATATACTAGCGGCCCGCCCCCGGCTTCGCCCGGCGTGCAATTTTTATATACCCTAAAACATTCCCCGTTTATCCCTCTTTCCATTAGCGAAAACCGAATTAAAATCGGTCTACCCGTTCACGCGTGATGCCGTGACCAGGAGAAATGGGGATTCATTTTTATATATAAGAAGATTAAGATAATATATATCTGAAAATAGGTATATGTTGACTATTAGACTAGACTATTAAAATAGTGTGTATGTTGACTTTTAACGGATATAAATGGTTTGGAGATACCGAGTACCGTATGAACATTCGAGAATTTACACACTTGAATGTTTCACCAACGAAACCACAAAAAAAAAACTATTTTATTACAAATTTTCCAAATTTTAATTTCAACTGAAGTTTTAATTTGAAAACAGAAACATTAAAACGAGATGCGAGTCTGCAAAGCACATAACCTTCAAGTGCCCTTGACGTGATCGTTTAACATCTATTTTATGGTGTCGTGTGTTTGCCAACTGTTAATTTTACGAGTTAGAAGTGATCAGTAAAACGTGAGATATCATATTTTGTGATCATTGACAAATTGACGCTCTTATGATGAGTTTTATCTCAAAATTTTTACTGTTTGGATTAATAATAATAATAATTTCTTTATTTGTATAGAATGCATTTTTTTTTATTAAAGATGGGTTTGCTCTTGACCAGCATCTATCCATGTAGGAAGGATGAGGCCGAAGATGGAGCGAGCTCACCCAGAAGATGCCTATTTACCCGAACCTTGAAAAGATTTGGGTTATATGAGCTCGGAAATACAGATGCCGGCAGGGAGTTCCAATCCTTAGCAGTGCGCATCACAAAAGATGTTTTAAAGCGCTTGGTCCGAATTAGAGGAATTTCGACAAGGTGAGGATGGTAATCAGCCGTACGTCTGCATCTCCGATAGAAGAAAGGGGAAGGCGGTATGATCTCATGCAGCTCTCGAGCACACTCTCCGAAGTACATCTTATAGAATACACACAGACAGGCAACTTTGCGTCTATGTGCCAGGCTCTGCAGCTTAGTTCTTATCAGTGTATCATCGCCAATGAGCCACCTAGCTCTGCGATCCACCGAGTCGAGTGCAGCAAGTTGGTTGGTCAAAAAAAAAGTCACACTTGGGATAAAAAAAGAGTGGTAGGTATCACTTTGTCGTAGTTGGCTACCCTAATGACAAGTAACACCGGGTGGGACGACGTAATAAGGGATAAGTGAATGGGCACTGTCGCTTTACTTAAGTACAGCAACGAAAATTATAGTTACTGTTGCCAGACAGGCTGCCCAGTTTAACACTGGATCATAAACACAGATGTCTTACCATTAATGAATGTCCATAAAATTTAGAAGTTACATACAATTTCATATGGAATCTTTTTTTTAATGTTAAGATCGGCAGACAGGCTGACGGTCCACTTGATGGTAGGTGGCTACCGTCGCCTATAACACAAGCAACGCCAAAGCCACTGCAAGTGCGCTGCCGACTACAATAGGATTAAGGATAAAGGATTGGGAAGGGATAGGGAAATAGGCTCTGGCATCCCTTACTTCACTCACCGAAACACAACAGCACACATGCTGTTATTTCACGGTGGTCTTCTGTAAGGGGGTGGTTTACTGACGCCAGACTGGCTGCCCAAATGACTGCGAATGGCAGTGTGCCCTCTGCCACTTCCAGATCCAAACCAGAGACAAATTTGAAAAGTTCATTTTTAAAATTGAGCGTTAAGGCAAGCACCCTCACCACTCATCCAATGGGCTCGTCAATGGAATCTGACCATTCAAATCAATGAGGATTTGATCTCCGTACCTTTCGTCTATTAAATGTATATTCGCTTTTCTATCCTCCATTGATTCCACTCTTTGCAACCAATTCTGGGCAACACCTTTTTTATGAGGGTGTATCTCAGATGTTATCTCTACATGCAATTCAATTCGTCAAGTCATCAGCCCGTCAATGTCCTTATAGGAAATTGCATCATTTACTCACGGAGTATAGAAGCATAGGTGCTGTTATTTTACCTTTTGTAAGCTTTTAGTTACCTTTTCCAAAATCACGATTGAATGAAAAGACAGAAAAGTATGAGATGACAATCACTCATGGACAATGAAACCTTCTCTTTTATTTGTATTATTAGAAATAATTGTTTGGATAGCAGGAAGTTTCTCGTACCGTCCTAGGCTGCCCTGGGGTGGATCTGAGTTGTTGCCTTGGCAGAACCCGGTCCACCGCGCTCAAAGGGCAAGGAGACACGGAGGAGTTTTAGTGGGTATTCCCAGTGCCGCTATGATCAGGCGCTGGGCGACTCCCACTCCCACATACTGTAAGCGGATTACTCCTCGTCAAAAAAAGGAAGTTTCTCGTAGCTAAGGCCAAGCAAGTGTTATTTACTCAAAGAAAAACATTTTGCCTTTCTCTCACTTTGCCTTCCTGGCAAAGATAGTTAATGGACACAAGCATTTCCCGAAAAGCTAAAGAGTAAACGAGAATGGGGACAGAAAGATGAGTTGAGCAGCCTTTTCTACCACGTCTCACGAGGTGCTATTTCAATGTGATTTCTGTGAGGGCGAGCTCATTGCAGAAAAATATACCTTTCAATCTATGATTGCCGAACAGTGTGTCTTGTCATTTATAAACAAATTAAGCCCTAAAATCGAAGAATTAACTTGCACTGTCATATTGAAAACCACCATCTTCTGAACATGAGTATTTGGGTCAGAGCTTCCTCGCTACAAATTCAACTAGTTGGAAACAGCTCACATCAATTAAAAAACAACAAGCAGTTCTAATACAACTTCTATTTTTGTATCAAACAAAATATTTAACGATTGTTACGAAGCATTGTAATGGCGCAGTGAAACAATTGCGAAGATATAACGACGTAAATTTTAACTGAGTAAATTGGTTCTGCAACTTCAAAATTCAAAGAAAACAAAATTTATAGTAGCAGGTTTAAAGGGAGTGTTTAGTAGATTTTTTTAAATAGACTGCCGTCGCCTATTGACACGAGCAACGCCATAGGGTACCATAGGCCTTAGTAGGGTAGAGTATAAAGGATTAGGAGGGAATAGAACAATTGGCTCTGGCATCCCTTGCTCACTCACCAAAACGCAACAGCACATCCTGTTCTGTTATTCACACATTCTGTTATTTCAGGGTGGTCTTCTGTAAGGGTGCCACTATTTAGAAGATTTTTTAGGTAAGTAAATTGAAATAGATTTTGGGGTAGAGAACTTATTAACTAGTTGTAGGATATAAAAATTAAGTCATCTGTATCTATACATATGAAAAAAAAAAAACATTTTTTGTCTGTTTTGAATGTGGTTTTTACTGATGTATTGTAGGAAGCTGCCCGTAACATTTAGTGGTTTAAGGTTTATTACGGTTCCTTGTAAATATTTGCCGACTGCACTCCACGTGGACAGAGCCGTGAGAACGATCCGATGAGGGCAGGAAAGAAACGATGAAACTCGCTCGAGAAGTCGAAAATTGCAGAAGTGAAGTGCAGTGATGTGATGTACTTTTTCTTCTAACACGGACTACACCACTGAGGATGTCAACCGCAGTTGTTGACGAAACGTTTGGAAGAATTTCCAACAGACCTGGGCCATCATCCCGGAAACCCACAACTCATACTTTCCATAAATGTACCCAACATACAATTTATTTATTTATTTACACATTCACTCAAAATCCACAACTCTCAATATACAATTAACAAACAAAAATAAGGCATGTCTGACAACCAATTAAGGATTTTACATATGCATACCTAAAAGGAAAATAGAAAAAAATAGAAAAAAAAATAGAAAAAAAAATTAAGCAAAATACATAAATAAGTCATACACTAACACATATTATATATAAATACTTACAAATACAATATATTTTTAATTTAACGAGAGTTATATAAAAGTCGTATTTTTACTTCGACGGAACTCTAATAGTGTTGCGGAATAAAAACCGTTTAGTTCCAGTGCGAGAATGAAACTTTTTCTACTGTGCGTGTATTATGCTGACGGGGCTTTCCAAGGCTTAATAACACGGGAAACCCAACTTCAGTCGGTTCAATACCTCCAACCAACGGCGTTTAATTTACTTGCAGTTCAGGCAATAATTATAGTAAACAATTTTCTGAAAATGCAGCGTAGTTAGTCGCAATTGCCTGAAAAAGAGACTAGTTTAAAACAAAGCTATTTAAATTATGTGATTTGGATCTGGATTCGATTTTTTTTTATTTTTAAACAAAAGATTATATATCGTCTGATAAGATCCCGGTCTAATAAAGAAACACACAACTTTTTCATTCATATTCGATCAATCTCAATTTCTCTAGTCATAGTCAATTTAATGTCTCTAACATTTCCATAGCTATTTTGAAGAACGATTTCTCTTTGGCCTTAATAAGCGTTCGTTTCGGCGATCACCTCCTCGTTCGAGCCAAATCTCTTTCCGGCGAACATTTCTGTTGGTATACGATCAGGTAAAAGTCGCTGGAGGCCAAATCTGGAGCATACGGTGGGTGCGGAAGCAATTCAAAATGTAAATCGTCTGATTTTGCCGTCGTGCATTTTGACAAATATGGGCCCGTTTCTCTGAAATTTCCTATTTCAAGGGATTCAATTGGGGCATATCTAACCTTCTTCAATATAATCGATACCCCAAAATACGAGCGCCATTACTTTGCCAACACACTGTTGCATTTTGGCCGTTTTGGGCGAGGTTTGCCGGCTGCTGTCCACTCAGCTGAATGCCGATCTAATTCAAGCGTATAATGGTGGATGTATCCTAGTTTCAACCATCGTTACGTATCGACGAAGTCTTTTTTATTTCGTCGAAACAGATTCAAACAGCGTTCGGAATCATCGATTTGTTGTTGTTTTCGGTCTACACACTTAGCACACGCGGCACCCACTTCGAAAATAGATTTCTCATAGACTAATTGATCATGCAAAAAAGCTTACACGTTACTTTGGTATATTTAGAGTGTCAGCTATCTCTTGCAACCTCACTTTTCGATTTGTGAACTTTTTGATGTTTTCCGGTATAACCATCTCTTTTGGGCTACCAGAGCGTGGCGAATCATCGGTCTTCGTGCGACATTTTTTTCATCAAAAACAGTTTTTTTTTTCATCAAACCATTGTTTTGAAAATAAAAAAGCTATTACAATAAAACCACTGTAACTTTGAACAGATCTTCATAAAAAATTTACAGCTATTTTGAATATTTTCAAGCAATGTTAATGAAATATAAATTATTACTTATTAAGAGGAAAGAATAGTACGTATTCGTCCATACAAAAAGAGAAAATGTTTTTCCACTTCTAAATATTTTCCAATCTCCATGATTTTTTAATATGTTATTGACACAATGAAAGGCTAGGTTTATAGGTTTTCCTTTTTTCAAAATTTGCAATAAATTCAAACTTATAGGCACCTCAAAAAACCTTATTTTTGTGATTAAAACTTTGTCGAATTAAGCCGTTTATTTTATAAAAACAGTGTAATTTTTTTAAAAAAACGAAACCTATAAACCTAGAATATATCGTGCTGAAACGATCGATATCAAAATCAAAGTGATTTGTTAAGATTTAGTCAGTGGAAACCGTTTTCTCCCGAAATGGAAATTTCATCAAAAAAAGTACCTATTATCAGTCGCGAGTTGCAACGCTCTCTATCGCACGATTGGGGGTCGGGGGGGGAAGCAAATCATCACGTATTATAGGGATGTCAATGGAAAAGTCGATAGTAGAGATGGGATCCCCACCCGCGTTATCGATATCTATCTGTTTCAAAAATGTTGGGAGTAAGTTCGGCGGATTGATAAGTCTGGTAAAATTAAACAAGGAGTAAAATTAACTAAATTAGTATTATTTACAGCGATCACAGCGAAAATCAGTAAACCACTTATGAATCATTTTAATCGACAGAGCAGAATCCCCATAATATTTATCAAATTTTTTTTTGTTTCCGTAATAATTTTTTTGCGCAATAAATAATGTTTAATCAAGACACGAAATTCACTTTTCTCCATCTTTGAAAAAATTTGTTCCATTATTTTTCTTTAATGGTTGTCACAAAAAAACTGACCGGTTCGATCGTATTAGGTGAAAATTTGAAATTGAAGTCGTTGGTGTAGTATTATTCGAAATATTGTATTGTTGATCTTCACTGTCTTGGAGTATCGAATTTGTTAAAGTTTGTCTTCTCGAAGACTGATGATTTACAAACTATAAATATAAACCGTGCGTGTCGTAATGCCAAAACATAACTAGTGGGTGCCGGACTACGTTCCATGTAGGTTCCACAGTTACCCTTCCCTTAGAAACTGATCCCGGTGCACAGGGACAAGAAATAAAATAAAATATTTTCTAAAATGATTTTCTTTTTATCTAATTTCCCACACCAAAAATTATACTTAATGAAAACATTATAAATGCCGGTATTGGCGATAAGCCGGCGTATAGTAGGTGTTCTAGTATTCGCGTATTCGTCTTGTTCGTGAAAATAGCCGAATATAGACGAATAATGCACGAATAGCGATGTGGGAGCTCTAAAAAAAAAACAGTAACGTGTGTAACATGTCTAATTTACCTACCTACTCATTTTAACTGTCCATGAATAAGAATTGAAAAATATATATATTTAGGCTATACTCGTATAACTGTGAGTTAGATTGACTGTGAGAAGGTGTGTACAAACTACAAACCAATTCTTTGCCTTTCTGGCGAAGTGACATTTTTTTCCGGCGGACACATAAGCGTATTCGTTTCTTTTTGCCCCTTCTATAATATGCTTCCATTATCGTGTGACTATTATATCTACAGGAATTAAAAAATAATTTTATTTACATCTACCTACCAAGGTACCTAAAAATTGTTTAGTTACCTAGCTGAAACGTGGTTGAAACCTGAGCCGACCTAAAACCGACTTTTTGACTTTGATTTTGACAAAACCGAATATCTAGCATTTCACGAAAACATTATACCTAGTTATAATTATTATAGTAGCACATGCAGCAGTTTCGTACACAATAACAAAGTCAAAAATCTTTTGTTTCGTAAATATCATATAGATACATACTTAAAATACAAAATGTCAGTCATTTAGGCAAAAAGCCGATTTATCAAAAATCTAATTAGCTTACACTCGTTTTTTTATGTTAAGATCGGCAGACAGGCTGACGGACCACTTGATGGTAGGTGGCTACCGTCGCCTATAACACAAGCAACACCAAAGCTGCTACAAGTGCGCTGCCGACTACAGTAGGATTAAGGATAAGGGTAAGGATTAAGGATAGGGTAAGGATTAGGATTAAGGATAAGGAGGGGATAGGGGAATTGGCTAATTACATAAATAAATAATAAATAATAATAAATAATCGTTACTAATTACATAAATAAATAAAATACTAACTTACTTGAAATTATCACTATAATCTTCAATTTCTTTATATCGGAGTTTCGGGCACGCCACAACAAATAACTAAATAAATAAAAGAGTTCGCCTTCCGCCGTAATTGCTCGTCAACTAACAGCGTCCGTCGATGTGTGCGTGAGGCTATTTGTATGTGTTGTGCGCGATTCCCGGGGACATGAGCGCACGAGCGATAGCATGTGTTTTCCTAAATACCTATTTCGTTAGAATCGCAAAGCTATTCTTTCCTCTTAAGAAAGCTACAAAAAGTTCCACATTTTCTTGGGTCTAATTTTGAGACGCGGCTTTGATGAAGAAAGCCTGCTTTCAATACACATCCTAGTGCTTAATACAATAAAACTAGCTTATTACAAGATACAACCTAGTTTTGCATGGCTGTGAGTGACGCAAAATTTGGTAAACAAAATTTATCATTATTCAGGTATCGACTCCAGGAGGAAGAATCTCTAAATGGCACAATGGAAGTGCGGACTTAATAATTTGATAGTGGGAGAGGCATTAATAGAAATTAATAAAATAGTGCAAACCGTTTCGTAGAACCATTTTATATTTAGAATAATATTTAGAATGGAAGTACATAAATAAATGGTATGTGCCTCTAGCTTTAGACTAGCTCTAGTCGAAAACCAGAGTTACACCCGCGCCAATCTCAAAGAGTTCAATTAGTCAGAAACCGGTATTAGCCAACTATTCCAAAGCTATTAGAGGTGGTCCCCGAGCTTTTAGCTAACGAGGGGCGTCGCCGTGACGTCACGTTGTCAAGGCCCGAGGCAAGGGCGGCTGACAATTATTCCGGGAAACGATTTAGATAAGGCCACAGGAATTTTCCTATAACGAACAGCGATTAAGATTTTCCGAGGTAGTTCCTCAGTAACAAGAACAATATGTCTGCATGTTCATATACATTTATGACATCACCATCTGCGCCCGGCGGCGGTTTCAGATGCTCTTTAATTTAAAATAAATTGGATTCTCTATCTCACTCTGTCGGTAATGCTCGGTTTTCGTTGGACGGCCAAACTTTATTACAAACCCACCGACCCACGTTTTACTTCTCTTTTTTACTCTTTTTAACGTAAAGGTCATAGAGCAGTTAGGAAGCAAGGTTAATTTTCCTAAAGAATTGGACTATCTGGACTGGTAATTCCAGATAATAGCGCGTTCAAAAACAGAAATAATAACCATTCAGCTTTATTATAAAAATATAAAAATATTTTTCGATTATGTTTGTTTAATGCATACATTTTAGGCATTTTAGGCATTGATATTATATGAAAAAAAAAATGTAGACTATAATGTTAATAAATTTTAACATGATTTTGTATAGTCTATCGTGATGTTATATTATTTTTAATAAACGTTTAAAAGCAAGAACTAAGTTTAATAATAAATAAAAAAATGTTTAATAAACAAAAGCAAGAACTAACGTTTTATTCGGCCCCTTTTGGCCGTAAAATGAGAATTTGTTTCGGCCTATTTTCGTACTGCTGTAAAGACGTATTTGATTTAATATATTGTAAATGGAGAAAGAAATTTAAAAAAAATTAACCTTGTTTTTACAAGTTTGAAATTTTTGGAAAATTTTGCAAGATACCTTCTCAAGTTGTAAATAAACTTATTATTTATTATATATGTATTTCCTTTCAATTTCAATATTAATCTAGATCGCATCGTTACATAAAAAATGAAATATGAAATGTTAATTCTACATTAATTTTCCTTAAAAAAAATAACAAAAATATATCTCAAAAAATCTTTGAATCTTTGAATCGTGATAAATGGATTGGCCGACACATAAAGCTAAATAATAGTTCATTTGAAACTTCACAGAGAAAACAATTCTTTGATCAGTTACGGTTATGTTTGTTTTGTCTGGACAACGTCCTTGCCACTTGCCAGCGACATCTGGCGGCAAGTTGGCAGTAAATAGCATAAATTTTTTTGTGCGTAAACTGAATATCTTACTTTATTTTTGTTTTCGGTTTTTCTGATCTGCGGCAGTAACCACCTCCTCACAGTAGACCACCATGAAATAACAGAAACAATTGTCTATGTATCTAATCTTGTTATGCGAAATTATCTAAAATATGTGTCCTAAACTGTGGATGTGCATGTCCCATTACCATCGCTCTTTCAGTCCGACCTCGGCCTTAAAGGTCAAAACCACACCCATACCATACCTCGCGACTACAGTTTGCGCTCTAACAACAGGGTTGTCTCTAACGAGTTCAAATTGATGTTGAAATCATACACGATAATCGCTGTTACACCATCGCCTACAAGTCGGAAAACTTTGGGTTCCTCGCGGTAGCAAATGCTTAAAAAGAAGAGACAAGAAATATATGAGTAACTAGCGGCCCGGCCCCAGCTTCGCCCGGGGTGCAATTTTTATATATATAAACATTCCCCGTTTATCCCTCTTTCCATTAGTGAAAACCGAATTAAAATCGGTCTACCCGTTCACGCGTGATGCCGTGACCAAGGGAAATAGGGATTCATTTTTATATATAGAGATTATTTTATTTTATTATGTGTTTATTTGTATGATCCAGTAAACAGATTAGGTGTTTCGTAAAGAAGAACCTTCCAGGAATGTCAAAGCAGAATTGCAGTGTGGGCAACAAAATTGTGGCAAAATTATTTTTTGGTTGTAGCCATTTAGGGACAATTCTTTGGACACACAAAAAACTTTTAATATCCAATAGTACTCATGAAAGAGAATGTCAGATAGAAGGTAAATGACATTTCTTACGGGCAAATGACAGGTTTAAGAGTTTGACTGCCAACCTTCAGTAATGGAGTGGCACTGAAAAAAAAAGTACTCTGAAGCATTCTTAACGATTTGTGTTGAATTAAAAAACCCGGTTGAGATGTCTTTTTTGCGGTTGAGTGAATTTTCGCCCCAAATGAACAATGAATGTTCGGCACAGTTTCAAAACCATACATGACACCGCTTATAGGCAATTTCTTTTCTGAAAGTAAGTAGTAATTCTAGTGACATCCCTAAATTCTTCCAGAAGGGTGAGGAGGTGTAGGGAAGTAGTAAGGTACAATGGGATAATATGAAAGATAAGATCTAAATTCCTTGGCCGACATCGAGGAAATTGTCGAGACAAATTGATTGGCAATGTGTTTGGTTCGAACGACGCTTCGACTGTCGGAAATACTAGCCAAAATAATCTACTTCTTGATTCTTCGGAAGTATTGCAATATACATATATCAAATTAATGTAAGGTTCCACATTTTGTGAATATGATCCCATTGAATCATGAGATTAAAACACATCGACAATGTTTAATATTATTTTAAAAAGTAATGACTTTCTAAGAAATTCTTAGTAAAATGCAACGATGATGAAATAGGGGACAAATTTTCAGAAAGTGTTTTAAATTAATCTTTATGGATATTTATTCCCATAAAAAATACTATTTTATTTATTTATAGCCTTTTTGGTACTCAAAATCATGTTTTAATATTGTTTGTTTGAAAATGCCGCCAAAACGCCACGATAGTTCATCTGAGAGTGCGTAACGCCATTTGTGGTCATATCATAACAAAACAGCTGCATTGGCATAAGACAATGATTGCCCACAAATGACGTCACGCACTGTGATTGGTGTTTCAGTATAGATTAAAAATATTGTAAATAATAAAATTTTATTTCTTCATTTAAAAATATTTCAATGAATTATATAAAATTATATATTTTCTTTCTAAGTACATTTTAGATTTTAATCTGATTACTGTCCGATCCCCTATTCCATTATCCCCAATTTATCTCTTATCCAGGGTACGATTCCCGGCAGGGTCAACTTTGAAAAATGAACTTTTCAAGTTTGGCTCTGGTCTGGATCTGGAAAGTATACGTAGTGGCAGTGCACACTGCGTTTCGCAGTCATTTGGGCAGCCCGTCTGGCGGCAGTAACCACCCCCTTACAGAAGACCACCGTGAAATAACAGCACGTGTGCTGTTGTGTTTCGTTGAGTGCTCTGGTCTGGATCTGGAAAGTATACGTAGTGGCAGTGCACACTGCGTTTCGCAGTCATTTGGGCAGCCCGTCAGGCGGCAGTAACCACCCCCTTACAGAAGACCACCGTGAAATAACAGCACGTGTGCTGTTGTGTTTCGTTGAGTAAGGTATGCCAGAGCCTCCTAATCCCTTATCTTTAAGCCTACTGTAGTCGGTAGCGCACTTGGAGCAGCTTTGACGTTGCTTGTGTTATAGGCGACGGTAGCCACCTACCATCAAGTGGATCGTCAGCCTGTCTGCCGATCTTAACATTAAAAAGAAATCTCTTATCCTTGATGTCAAGGTCGACAGTGTACTCGCAGTGTCTTCTCTCCCTGTGGCATTTCTTGTATTTAATAGGCGACAGTAGCTAGCTATCAGCATAGAGTGGACCGCAAGCCTGACTTCGACATGTCTTAAATTTTCAATTTAGTGGTAACTTTCAATCTTCAAAAGTTTCCACTAAATTACTATAAGAATAGCAATGCCTGGATGCCGTTACTATCGTTACAGTATTATACTATTGTTAAAGTGTTATAATGTTCATGTGATCACAAATGAAGAAAATTGTGTTAACAGACAGACTTTACACAATAAGAGATTTCCATTTTTCCATAAGCATTTGGTAAATTACAATTTTGCTTTCAAATAGATTTACCAAGTACGAATGATTACCGAGACACTATCATAAAATAATACACTAACTAGTGTAGTCATCCTCAATTGGCAACTTGTCGTAGATATAGTCATAAACTTACTTATGAACCACATTATGTCTGCGAAATGGTTGTGGTTTTAATGTCGCAGTAATTATTGCATAAAGAGTTGGAGTGAAAAACAGTCAAATCCAAATATATACGTATTTAAACATATAATAACCATAAGGGGCTGATCTTGTACTGTTAATAAAAACCGTTCTAAGTATTTTTAAATAGGTATTATATTTCTCTATCGGAAATCAAACACTCGACCGACAGGCTCGTCATTTAATAGATTTGTGATCTTTATCGTTCTGTATTTGACTATAGATACAGACAAAAAATATTTATTAAAGAGTAAACACATACATCGATTATTATAGATACATAAGTATGTGACTCACTTAATCAATTATTATAAGTGTCTATAAAACAAATAAACGTTTGCTTTATTCAATTTATCAATGACTATTTATCGTGTATTTGCGGAAAAACCTGTTAGTTCGTGAAAGATAGTTTAGGTCTTATTTTAGTGCTTATTTTTGATGCCTGAGACTATATTTTAGACTTGTTATATAACAATAAAAATAATAATATTTATTTGTGATAAGCGTGGATAATTTAGCTCTCAAAGATAACATTTAACTTTCATGTTCTATCATAATCAAAACAAAATATTCATTTACTTATTTAATATAACTTGTTATCATGAGAAATTATACTTCTTTGACCTGGATAAAAAAATATTCTTACTTAATATATAATCTCAAATCTATACACTGTGTACACTAATTGTAGTGTAAAATAAATATCAATAAAACCTCATTCGAAACTAATTTTATGGTGTCTTACGACTTCCGTAACTTGCAAATACTTGACCTTTTTTCCCATCACACCAAGAGAAGTGTAACTCCAATAATTGTCAATTGAATAGTAAGAAAATTGTAAAATGCTTACCGGCGTGGTGCAGGGCCGTCTCGAAGGGCGCCCTCTGAACGCGTTCCTTGCTCTCTGCCAACAACACAAAAATAGAATGAGGTGATCGCTGCCAAACCAACCGTACGTGAACAACACGTACCTCCGCCTTATCGAAATAATCACTTAAGGCGATCACTATCTTCAAAAATATAAGATTTTTTGTCGACCCGACCAAACAGGTCAAATAGGAATCTGTGCCCGCAACTTGGTGCACGTGGTATTCGCAATAGCTCGTAACTTTTCTTTTTTGTAAATCGAAATGTAACACTAAATGTTACGGGAAGCTTGCTACAATACATCAGTGAAAACTCCATTCAAATCGGTTGAGCCATTTTAGTGATTAGCGTGCACAAACTGACAAAAATTCTAAAAACTATTTTTTGACTTCGGTAACATGAGTGCAACGTAAACGATTAAATCCGGTTCAAAAGCCTTCCAGAAATACACTGATAAATCATACGTTCAGTCATATTAAACATCATGATGATCGTAACAGACACCGACAAATCCTTAGACCTTTTCGTGCATGATTTTTTTGGTTGGGCCACATAAAAGTTTCTCACGGCGCGAGCATAGATCAACCTGTGACATTTATTTCAAACATTTCATTATTAAACACCTACATCTCCTACCGGGGCGCGGCGTTTCATCAAACAACGATATATCATACCGCGTTTCATCAAATAGATATATCCGAATAATTTGATTAAAAACCGATAAATCCATTTTGTGTTTTTTAATATTTCAATAGGTACCGCACACACGAATGTGGCATTTAGATTTCCAAACAGTGGTACCAACACCAATAAAATGGTAAATTTTGTTCATCTGAAATTTGGAAAGCCATAGACTTGGACATATTTCTTTAATTTCCCATAAAAAGTTCATATGTCATATGTAAAAAGTTGTTCCGACGCTCCTCATGTATAATCACTGCTACGCTAATGCAAGCTCTGTGTCGATCGGTAGCCAATAGCCAATTTACGCAGGTTACAAAGTCACTAAAGCTCTTCTGCTTATTTATAATCTCAATGAAACTTAATTTAATTTAACTTGTGAGTAACTTTGTGACAGCATTTAGTCGTATTACAACCATCATAACTGCTGGAGAAAAATATCCTGTTTTAAATATCTTGTACTATCTACAAACAAAAAGTTTAATTAAGTACCTATATTTTCCTTAAAAAAAAAAAAAAAAAAAACTCATTTTATAACATATTTTTCTTTTTTCTTTTAATTGTTTATGGACATTTCTTGAAACATTTGAAAAGACATTTTGCATGAATATTAAAATAAAAATAAAATAAAATAAAATAAATCTTTATTTGCGCGAACACATGTTTACAGGATTTTAATTTGTATACAGCAGTTACAGTACAAAGTGTGTTCTACCCGCCAAGGGCATGCAAATATTTGTGTTTAATTGTTTGTAAACTAATATATTAATAAAGGAATTAATGTTTCTTATTATAAAATTCTTTAACATCATAATAACAACAATCTAATAACCATTTTGTTAATGTTCTTGCAAATTTAGGATCCGGCAATTCTTTTATATTATTAGGTAGTTTATTGTATGTTTTAATTGCCATAACATAAACATTTCTATTAAATAGTTCTAATCTACATTTTGGTCTTTGCAATAAATTACCTTGTCTAGTTATTTTGGTTCCTATTTTGTTATTTTCGACAAAACAGTTCGGATATTTTCTAACAAATATACACAACGTCTTTATATACAAGCAAGGTAAGGGAAGTATATGTAACTTTTTAAATAGTGGCACACAACTCTCCATAAAGCCAACGTCACATATTGCTCTGATGCATTTTTTTTGGGCCCTAAAAGCTCTTATTATTTCGACAGAGTTACCCCATACCAATAAACCGTATGTCAAAATCGAAGAAACGTAGCCATGATAAGCAGTGATTGCTGCCTCAATAGACACAGTCAATCTTAACCGACGTAGTGCATAAACAAATCTGTCTACTTTATCACAGACCAGACCGACATGAGATTTCCAATTACAATGTTTATTACTAAATAATATTATTACTAAATAATAGTAAGAGTGGATATCTCACGGCGCACTAGTGACTTTGCTAAATATTTTTGACTTTCTCACTCCTTGTTCTTTAAATTTAAATAAATAAGTAGCGACACGCCTCGGATGCAATTTTTATACACAAACTGCAAATTACATACACAAACCTTCTATGTTTATCGCACTTTCCATTAGTAAACGTTAGGTGATTTAGAAGAAGTAAGTAGACATAGTAGGCAAAAAAAATTATTAAAAATGTTTGTAAAGTTCAGTGAACTTGACCGAGCAGCAGAAGTGCGGAACGCGTTGTCATTGTGTGGGAGCGAACTAAAATAGTTTCGGTGGCCTACAAAACATATAAACAGCTCCAAGTTTTATATATACGAGGGAGCGGCAGAACTCGAATTGTAGTAAAACATCCAATATTCTTTATCCGTGATTGTATCAATCTATGCCTTGAAGAGTGTTCCCATAAATTTGATGAAGAGAAAGCTGTCCCAATGGCTATAGAAAAGTGTTTTTATAGCCTTAAAAAATATTTTAATGACAAGGAGAAATAACTAATTAAATGACCAATAATGCGATTAATTCCTGGTATAATGAATTTTTATAATTATACGTCTAAAATAGCGTTGTACTTTGACACGATTTAATAATCCTAAAACAACCAATTAATACTTACTACTCGAAGTTAATAAAAAATGCGATAGTAAAAGTGTATAATTGTTTATAAATAGGCTTTGAGTAATAAATAAATAAGAGATAAACGTTATTGTTTATTCAAACGAGTTGTAAGAAATGTATTCTTACTTAATATTTTTATTTTTTATGACATTACGTCTAAAGGGAGTTACTATGACGAAATAAACAAAGAAATTAAACTACTCTATTCCTTCCCTTATCCTTCCCTATATCCTTTGTCATTAAATGGTCACCTGTCAATCACTCTATATCTATTTTCGTTTAAAAAAGAAAATCTTTATCTCTTTTATGCGAAGGTTCTGACAGACTGTCATCCAAATATTGCACGTATACCTGTACAATTTTAGGGCAAAACAGCGGCGAAAACTATCATGCCGTATAGGAAGATAATAATTAAAGTGCCAGTTGAGGATAGAGCATGTTCTCTACTCACGGTGGTCTTTTCTAAAGGCTGTCTTGTCTTATTATAAAAGAGACCAAACAAACACATTGTTTGTACATCTCAATTGATATAATAAAATGCGACGCCCAGTTCTACTAATCCGAGCTTCAATTGGAATTAATTTGTTGATGCATCTCCTCTAATCAAGTATGGGAGATTGAAACCGCAGAAATTTGGCGAAAACACAATATAACCGGTTCTGTTCGGTTTTATCCGAGTTGTCATTACAGCTACTACTGGGATCAGGGCCGCAGCTAACGCCGTATTAGCCATATCAATAGGGGATCGGACAAATTTTCTGAAAGTGTTTTAAATTAATCTTCATGGATATTTATTCCCATAAAAAATACTATTTTATTTATTTATAGCCTTTTAGGTACCCAAAATCATGTTTTAATATTGTTTGTTTGAAAATGCCGCCAAAACGCCACGATAGTTCATCTGAGAGCGCGTAACGTCATTTGTGGTCATATCATAACAAAACAGCTGCATTGGCATTAAGACAATGATTGCCCACAAATGACGTCACCCACTGTGATTGGTGTTTCAGTATAGATTAAAAATATTGTAAATAATAAAATTTTATTTCTTCATTTAAAAATATTTAAATGAATTATATTAAATTATTATTCGATAAATAATCGTAAAAAATTATATATTTTCTTTCTAAGTACATTTTAGATTTTAATCTGATTACTGTCCGATCCCCTATTATAGGGAACACCGGGCTACAGGGGTCACGTAATGTGTAAGCAAAAAATCGTAAAATGGTATCTACAATCTCAGTTAAATTTTCTAGCTGCACGCTAAAACTCTAAAGTTTGAGTTTAGCGTTTAAGGGATTTAAATCTGAACGCATTGCTTCTAAAAACATGAATTGTTTCTATTGTTAAAAAAAATACCCTCCATTTGGAGTCCTTCCTGTTCGATCCGCCGTCTTTGATCCGGTTTCTCGTTTGTGTCGGTATTTTGAGCTTCGCCACAGTCAGGGCCCCTTGACAAAATTCAATACAGGGTCCATTTACGTTAAGCTCCGCCACTGACAAGGAATGGGTGCTTCCAGGCCCATTATGATTTTGGTGTACCTAATTTCTGGTAGTTACTAGTATTGGTATTACTAACGGTACTAATCCCTAATTTTAATATCTATTATAAGAACGCAAGCTAACCACACAAGCAGTATTAAAAGAAGTAGATATCACAACAAATAAGTTCACTATGCCTATCCGCCAAACAAGTGAACACACAGTGAACACAACCAACGCCACAGGTGCTGTAAGTAGCACTCACCGAAAAACAATAGCACACATGCTGTAATTTCACGTTGTTCTTCTGTTACTGCCGCCAGACCGGCTATTCAATTTATGACCGCGAAACGCAGCCCGCATTAATCCAGGAAATCAGTACCTACTCCCTTCTTACAAAGACCACAGAGAACATCGTGTCTGCATCTTGTGTGTTGTATGAATAAATTATCTTTCAATATTCACAAGCGACGGTAGTCACCTACCAAATTTCCATCACATACTATCAGCCAGCTTGTCATTTTGGAATACTAACACTGAAGAAGTAGTATATATTTATTTATTTTAGTTAGGTTTCCAAGGCTGAACTATTAAAAATATTTTAATAGAATTGAGGAGGAATTTTGAATTATTTAATATGATATACCTTGTAATAATAATTCCGAAATGTATAAATGAAACAATAGATAATTAATATTTTACTACTCTGCGAAATTTATTGTGAAGAAGTTTATTTACAATAAAATTGTGGAAAACTCTGTTACTTTGTAAACGTTTACAGTTGCACCAAGTTGTTAGTCCATGTTTTTGAAGGCCGGAAGTCAATTGTTTTAGAAGAAATAAGAAAAAAAAATAGAATAGAAAATCAACTATAAACTAGGTACTACAAAAAATTAAAAAAAAAATGTTTTTAATACTTAGCAACATAAATACGATTAGGAGAACCTTAAACAAATTCTTTACTTACTTAATAGGGGATCCGACAAATTTTCAGAAAGTGTTTTAAATTAATCTTCATGGATATTTATTCCCATAAAAAATACTATTTTATTTATTTATAGCCTTTTTATTTATTTTTATTTATTTATTTATTTAAATTAATTTTCCAGACAGTTAAATTACAATGCCATAAGTTATCATTGACCCCCACACTAAGCTGTGCTTGTATCGTGGGAGTCTACTGCAAATACATGAACACTGCATATGCTTACTTAATCTAAAATACCTAATATACAATAATATTAAATAAAAAATTATAGAATACTTAATAATAAATAGAGAGTAACATATTTTAGGGGACATATATAAAAACATAGAAAAAGTGCCTATATATAAACTTAAAATTAAAAAGGAAGAAAGCATTACGATATAAATATTAATCATGGTGTAAATCAGATAGAAAATGATAGACCATAGCACACCACAGCTACGCTGGCACAACCCAAAAAATACACAGACTTACTCTAACAGAACGAGCAAAGGATGCCCTCGGTGTCGGCATATGACAAACTCCGAAGCCAGCCCTTAACAATAAAAGAGACCCCTTTGCAATTCAAATTCCCAAAGTCGCAAAGATCAACCACCCTATTATAGATTAACGGATGAAGGAATCGGCCAAATCGCCTTCCGAAACCAGAGGCCACCCGCGGAACAGGAATCCTGAAGTGCCTTTTGGAAAGCAATGACTTATAGGCGCTGCTCGAGATGGTCAAGCGGTGAGCGGAGAGTACAGCCTTCAAGATAAACAGTTGGCGCACCGTGAGAACCTTGCAGTCACTGAAAAGGGAGGTTGTGGGGTATCGATAAGGTTTTTTATACAGTACCTTAAGAGCAGATCGTTGCGCTCTTTCGAGTTGAATTAGTGCCGTTTTGTTCGATCCTCCCCAAACAGATATACAGTATGAAAGCAGGCTCTCGCATAGCGCAGTGTAAACCATTTTTTTAACTCCAGGCCACGCCACATCTCTCACATTTTTCATTGCATACAGTGTCTTCCTAATGCGCCCAGACAAAAGTTCTATGTGGTCTTTGAAAGAGAGGCGGTCGTCAATGATAATGCCAAGGTACTTTAGTGAGGAGGTGGCAAGAATAGAACCACAGTTGCAAGGCGACCGTGGAGAGGTGATTCCACATCTATGTATTTTAATGGGTGGAAGATTTTTTGGCATGGATGGTTTGGTTTTATAAAAAGTAATGTATTTTGTTTTGTCATTATTTAGTGTGAGGAGGTTCAAATCCAACCAATTCGCAATCCTAGTCAAACCCATCTCAGCCATAGAAAATACCGAATCCCATGTCCTATCCCGAAAGATGACAGCTGTATCATCGGCATAACAAACCAACTCGGCCTCACCGCCACAGCAGGTAACAATGTCATTTATATAAGCTATAAAAAGAGTAGGTCCAAGGACACTACCCTGAGGAACTCCGAAGTGAACAGTTTCCGAGCCACTCTGTACGGAGCCAATTTTAACACGCTGTCCTCGATTTGACAGGTAGCTTTGAAACCATTGCAGGGGGGTGCCTCTTACTCCAAATCGTTCCAGCTTCCGTAGCAACAGGGGAATTGACACAGTGTCGAAAGCCTTCGCAAGGTCTAAAAAGACGCCAATGCAGCACCAGCCACCGTCAAGATAATCCGAGATAAAGTCCGTGAGCATTCTGACAGCATCCTCCGTTGATCTGTTTCGTCGGAAACCGAATTGACGGTTGGATAGGAGAGAAAATGATTCTAAATATGATAAAAGGCGTTTGTTTACGATTTTTTCGAGTAGTTTAGCGAAGGTACTTAGAAGAGCAATAGGTCTGTAGTTGGCAGGGGAATCTTTACGGCCATTTTTATAAATCGGGGTAATAGAAGCCTGTTTCCAGATATCAGGAAAAATACCCTGGGACAGGCTAAGATTAAATATATATGTAAGAGGATATACAATATACTCCCTGACAGATTTGAGGACCGAGTTTTTGATTGAATCGGGACCAGGGGCAGAATTATTTTTAAGATTTGTTATTAGTTTATTAACCTCAGCAGGGTCGGTCGGCTGTAGAAAAAATGAGGAGGAAGCGATCGGTGTGTTTAACTTAAGCGCAAGGGAGCACTGATTTATTTGCAGATTAGCCATTGTCCTTTCCGCCAGAAGGCTACCTACACTTGAGAAATATTTATTACAATAATTAACAGAGTCTGATGGGTCACTTTTACAGTTTAAAAGTTCGGTGGGCTCAGAGTTTCTCCTCGACAGATCACAAATACTTTTGATGGTACCCCAGAGCCTTCTCGGATTTTTGTAGTTTTGGAGAAGTTCCTTATTGTAGTATTCCAACTTTAGTTTACGCAGAAGATTATTACAGAAATTTCGGTAGCGAGTGAATATATGTTTCAGCAGGTCATTGCCCGGTTCTCTTGTTGATCTTGAATGAAGTGAGTCTCTGTGCCTAATACACCTGAGCAAGCCAGCAGTAATCCACGGCTTAAGAATTACTCTAGACCTAGCGGTCTTAACATTCCGAGTATTGTTGGTGACGAGCGCCACAAAATGATTAGAAAATTGGGAGGCTGCTTCCGAGGCATTAGAGGAGGTTATTATTGACAACCAGTTAGACTTTGATAACTCGGTTCTTAACATTGGAATATCTGTCTTACCAGAATTGGGTTGTTTGATTTTTGCTGGTTTACTGTAACTCGCAGCCAAAACAACTAAATCGTGATCAGTTACCGGCATAGGGCATACCGCTGACAAACCAACAGTGTCCGACTTAACAAAAATGTGATCCAAGCAGGAAGTCCCCCTTGTCGGCCTATTTACAGCTGGTATGAGACCGTGTTCCGAGAGAAGACAGAGGTATGTGGATTTGACACTCGAAGTTTGGCTTGGAGAGATGTCTATGTTCATGTCGCCAGCCACCAGTAAGTTTCGTCCCTCGTGTGAGGCGAGTAACGTATCGAGTGAGGCAAAGAAGTTGTCCAAAACTTTGAAAGAAGGTGATCTGTAAATACCTATCAATACAATTGCGCTAGAAATCTCAACTACAAGGGAGTCAGCATCACATAAGGCTGGCTCCATGATACTGACGGTCCAGTCATCCCTGACATAGACGACCACCCCCCCAGCCTGATTAATATGATTAGTTGTTTGAAAAGACCTATAACCATCAATCTCACCAACTGAAGTTGCATCTCTGAGCCAACACTCAGTCAAAACGATTACATCAAATGTAGTGCCAGCGCAACTGAGATTCGTCAGGAAGTCATCCAAGTTCCTACCAATGCTTCTGATGTTGTAAGTCACTACCCTGAAGTTCAGTACCGGTGCAAGGATACTCTTAAAGTCACGAACGGAACCTAAACCGTGGCAGGCAAACTCCAAATTCTCGTCAATTACGTCTGAGATAGTATTTAAATTAAATGAGAAGACAGCAATTTATGTGTATTTGGATGTTACAGTATGAATGGTTGCGCACCACGATTCGGCTCCCGCATAACAATCGGTAGTACATCAAAAGAAAAAGAGCAGTGAAGCACAGCGTTCTATCTAATAGTGAATAGGGCAGAAAAACAATACCACCAGCGTACATCAGCATAAGAACAGTACATTTCAGGATATACGAAATAGCATGGTCAGTCAAGAGTTGGATAAGAAAATACAAATTAATATTATTATCTACAATACAAGACACACAAATATGTAACAAAATTAACCAAAACAGAGTAAACAAGAGAGCATAGTGATTCCAATAGACACGAAACCGGTTCAAAACGTTGCAATTCAGGTTCGGGAAGTGAAGAGCCAGGAGGGATGGATCCATACTACGATTGCGTCTTGGTCCGTATGTCTTGGTCGCAAGGTTTTGTTTTACCGAAAAGCCGGTCCAAGTCTTCCACAGATCCAATAATTCGTGCAGGCAACTTCTCCTCTTTGCGTACGAATATGGATCCTCCACGAGTCCAGCAAAACTTGTAGTTGAATTGTTTAGCTCGTGATCTAGCCTCACGAAATAAATACCTATTTTCCTTAGTTAGTCTTTCGTTGATATACATTGGGTTTATAGGACCATGAGTGATATTTTCCGTTGTTAGATTTCGTCTTAATTTGGCAGCCTTGATAAACTCATCACGTTTTGCACGCCTCAGCATTCTAACAACGATTGGTCTTGGCAATTTATTATCGGAGGAGACGGGATCACCTACGTTGCGTCGGGGGCCAACTCTGATAGTCCAATCAATGTCCGAATCCTCCAACGCGATGCCGACCTTGACTGCAGCTACATGTACGGTGTGGTATAAGTTTTCATTTGGTAGCTCCGGAACCCCAACGATTTCAAGTTCGTTTTTCAATTCAGACTGGGCTTGAGCAGAAATCTTCTGATTCAGTAGTCCAACCGTTACCTTAAGAGCGGATATTTCAGCATCACGGGCATGAATAGTTTTTTCAAATTCATCCATTTTACTGTTCCATTGGAGTATTGTCGTCGAAGTTAGACTCATCTGCTCCCTAAGCACGTTCATCTCGTGTCTCAAGGCCCTTATTTCCGTAACAATGTCATTTCCGTAACAGTTTGTGTTGGACATGTTATTATCCGGTGTGAGCAAAGATTTCATCACGTCAGTATTTTTACCGGATTTAGCCCCGAGAATGATACCGTCTGTGGGCGTATTATCGTCGGAAAGTAGTGAACCACGGACTGGGGTGTTCGTGTTGTCACCCTTAGGTTTGGCACTTGTGCATACCGGACACGTCCATGCAGCTTTATATGAGGTTGTTAGTTTTTTGAATTCATCTGTCTTAACGTTTATGCAATCCAGGTCAAAGTACCCTCTGCAAATACAGCATTCGAAAAAATGCTTTGCTTTTATTACTGTACCACATCCGCTACAAGTACGAGCCATTCTAAATTTGTGTATGGACTCCTTTAGTTGATTACAGTAAAATGAAATTCAAAACAGAAAATAAAAACAAACACATGGACCGAGTTCAAGATTCGAACCTCAAACAGCTACGTGCGATGCGGTCGACTTGTCGAATGCGCCAAATCAGCTCAACAATTATATGACAAAATTCTTGTACACTATGTAGTATGTAGTTGTACAAGTATGTAGTGTGGGTAACTTTATAATTTGTTTGTTATTAGTTCAATCAGTTTAAATACACACAAAGACCACTAGCACATTGGACACTTTACAACACCAATTTTATGTCTTCAGTGAGTTGCACAACTTGTATCACAATGTATATGGTAGATTCGGTTCATGTCCATTCAACAGTATCAACTTCAGCAAGAGGTTTCAATTATTAACGCAAAAAACAATTAAAATTTACGGAGCGTTTATAAACACGTCTGTTACCCCCACCGTCCATTTTCCGATCTTTTAGGTACTCAAAATCATGTTTTAATATTGTTTGTTTGAAAATGCCGCCAAAACGTCACGATAGTTCATCTGAGAACGCGTAACGTCATTTGTGGTCATATCATAACAAAACAGCTGCATTGGCATAAGACAATGATTGCCCACAAATGACGTCACGCACTGACGTCACAAATGACGTTTCAGTATAGATTAAAAATATTGTAAATAATAAAATTTTATTTCTTCATTTAAAAATATTTGAATGAATTATATTAAATTATTATTCGATAAATAATCGTAAAAAATTATATATTTTCTTTCTAAGTACATTTTAGATTTTAATCTGATTACTGTCCGATCCCCTATTGAACATAATAATTTAGATATCCATACATATCTATAGGATGATATTATCTAGAGGTCGGTCGCTAGTACAATATATCCTAGTATTTATCATACTTACTATATATTAATCCAAAGAGTGTTTGGTTGGCCGCGTTAAACTCTGGAATATTCAGTTGTATTTTAATTACTATTACTTTTTTTTTCATTTGTTAGCCCAATTCTTGGAGAAATCTATAGAGGCAATTTATCATCACGCTAAGACCCTTAGAAGCCGAAGCAGGTGACAGCTAGATATAAAAAAAAATCGCTGTCCGCCTCTGTCAGTTTTTTTTCGTTACATGATAGTAGATCAAATCTAACTAGTTCAAACAAAAAACAACTCATCAAATTTATTGTATTAAAACATATATAAAGAAGAAATATTGTTATGTCAAATATATAGGACGATAGTGATACACAAATTACAACCGTTTCCTTATAAAATATGTATTTAAAGAAATCTGTGGCTCATTGAGGTAAGGATCATTTGACCGATAATATCGTCTATTTTTGCATAATTGTAGTAACTAATTAATTTTAACCTTAAGTTACATTTTTTTTTTTTTCAAATTTATCATGCCTCATGTTTCCGTGGCTTGTTCATTTAGTTTAACCTTGGCAGTTATTTTCAATTACAGTGTTGCTAGTAATAAATTACATTTAAAACGTGTCGACATTGTTCTCCAATTTGTAAAATCATAAAATATATTATGATTATATATTATTAGTTGCCGATTGCTTCGTTTTCACACAAGCTTAATTTGTATCAATTTGTATCACTTTGTATTGAGAGAATTAACTTGTAGGAAGCGTTTCAAAACACTTTACTATTGAGTAATATTTATAATTTAGTCCAACTCGAATAATTTAAAGAGGAAGTTACATGTTCATAATCAACCTTGATTATGAAATTATTTAATTCGATATTACGATACTAATGTGATGGTCATCTTTCGATGCTACTCGTGTTTTGATTGACTGATTTGAACAAAAACGGCTATTGTGAATTAACTATAACAGTTAGACATATAGCCTTGCGAACTTTTTTTGTGGGTAATGATGAATGCAGTACATTATTTTACACTTGCACAATGATTTTCGCAGCGCACTCCAAATAATGACTTTTAAGGCAAATTTTTGATATCTTGGGTTACGTTATTGTTACCTATTTGGTGTTACTCGCTGGTGTAGCTTTCTATGCGTGAAAGAATTTATATTTTTTTCTATGGTAGTTCTTGAGTTTATCCATTACAAACTTACAAACATGTAAAAAATTTAATCTCTCCTCTTTATAATATTAGTAAAGTAAAGACGAGTAAAAAATATTTCAAAAAAAATTCAGCTTCTCAGGTATAGTAAAGGAACTCGAAATCAAATTAAATTGTAGTAGCTCCTCAAAAAACTTCGATCATTATGTTCATAGTATTTATTGAGAAACACAGGACATTGAATTTGTTAATTCGACAAAAATCAAAAGTAATAATCTCTCTCATCGAATCAGCATTCAGAAACGGCAGTAAGGAACTAATCGTACTAAAGTTGTAATGTTATACTATTAATTGAGTCACCGTATTTGACCATCCCGTCCCGTATCCCGTATTTGTCCCGTATTTCGACAAAATAATACGGAAAGGAGTGAATTGCACGGGAGTCCGAGGACGCACGCAGGGCACGCAGGGCACGCAGGCCAGTGGACAGTACGGTGGCTTTTCTCTACGTTTTGGGCATTATTTTGTTTCCTAGAAGTTATGGCAACCCTACCTATTAATTACAAATGCAAAGTTTGTGACTACTGTGTGGTTACTGCTGCCAGTGTGCCATGCCACTACTAAATACCAATCTTAGTATAGCAATCTCTACCACATTGTTTTAATCTATACATATAATAAATTCGTTAACGAGTCGTGTCTGTAACCTTAAATATTAAAAAAAAAATGTACACGTTGTACCATAGATAAAATACTACTTAACCAGTAGTAGTATTTTATCTATGGTTGTACTTATGTTACCGAGAACAAAAAAATAGGTATTAGAATTTTTGTCTGTTTGTCTGTGCGTTTGTGCACGCTAATCTCAGAAACAACTTAATAGATTTTTATGCGGTATTCACTTTATTCTTTGTTTCATTCCAATCGATTTACAAAAAGAAAAGTGTTTACAAACAGAACGTTAATTGATTTCAATTATCTTCGCGCTCCGGTCACGCTCGTGGGTTTATCACACCACACTATCTCCCATAGAAGACCTTTCCTGTTATTCAACCTAACCTATTGGCGTACAAAACGCGGACGCAGCTAGTTCTCAAATATCCCAAAATGCATTGAAGGTATCATAGTTCAAATACGAGAATAGACATTATTGCAATGCGAATAAATTGTATTTTTCTGTACAGAAAAATATCTCTATTAATAGAAATGCGAAAACAACATTATCCGCTTGAGATAATATTTTTTGCTACAAAGTTTAAAAACAAAGTGTTCTTTTACTTGTGAAAAGTGGAGTGAAAAAGTGTTAGATGAAATGCCACAACAGGCCCAACGATTATACAATTTTAATACATTTTTTTAAACAAATGTAGAAATAGGATACCTCAAACTTAAAGTTATTTTTGTTTTTAATTGTTGAATTTGTTTATTTTTAAAGACTTTAACAAAATTTCACTAATAACTCATTCAATAAATTTATTAATAACTAGCTGAGTGCGCGTGGTATTCGGTATAGCGTTTTTGTTTGTAAACGGATTGAAATGAAATAAACACTAAATGTTACGGGAAGCTTGCTACAACAGATCAGTAACCGCATTCGAATCGGTTAAGCCGTTTCTGAGATTAGAGTGCACAAACGCACAGACAAATAGACAAAAATTCTGAAAACTATTATTTTGACCTCGGTAACACAAGTACATACAACGTGTGCAAATTGTTTTTTGAAAAAATATTTAATAAACACGATAACACGTTTACTATATGTATAGATACGTTTATTTTTATTAGTAGAAAAAAATGTTATTCTAAAATGTTATTAACTGCGAACAACACAGCGATTATTTATACCAGTCGGATTTTAAAATTTCTTTTTACATTTGATAGCCCAATTCTTGAGGAAGCTAGACCACCGAGAAGTACCGAAAATGACCGAGAATTACCAGGAACAGCCGACATGTGCGTGCCTTTTATGCAGTGGATGAAACCGCGAAACACAGCTGGTAGTTAAATAATTTTTAAAACAACTCTATTATACGACGATTCTCGAGCACTAGCTTTAATCTTGTTCGTTCACAAACACAGCTGTCATAGACTAAATTTATGTTTTTTTTTTTTTTTTAGGATATCAGTAAAAAGCAACGTTGCCGTTTCGTGCACTCGGCGTTACAACAAGTAAATTGTTATTTATATCGAAGATAATTATTAAAAAAATCATTAGTAAAAAATTAATATCCCTTTCTTCTAAGACATGTGTGTTAATGGTGGACCAATTCAATGGCGGTTTTTGGTCTGTCAGTGAGTGACTATCAAAAATGACAATTATGCCTCGGTAGTAATTAAGAGAAGCTAAATAAATTTCTTGCATTCTCTTTACACGTGTTTTCGGTGACATGAATTTTGATCTGTGAGCAAAAATTTGCCTCATTCAATAAAATTCACTCAGCAGTTATCGGCACAATGAATATGAGCTGGCTTTCTTTTCGAATTCAGAGGCATTTTTTATAGATTTTACAGATGGATCTGAAGCCTACTTTTGTTAGTTTGACGAGCTCATGGGATGAGTAGTTAAGGTGCTAGCCTTAACGCCCTGTCTCAAGGGTCCCGAGTTCGATTGTAGACATGGACAACTTTAGAAATGAACTTATCAAATTTGGCTCTGGTCTGGATCTTAATAATAGTGGCAGCCGATTTTGTGGCAGTCACCACACCCAGAAGACCACCGTGAACTGTTATGTTTCTGTAAGTGAGTAAGGGATGCCAGAGCCCATTTTCCATGATCCCTCTGAATCCTACTATGATCGGTAGCGCACTTGCAAGCACCTGTACGTTGCTTGTGTTATAGGCGACGGTAGCCACCTACCATCAAGTGGACAGTCAGCCTGTCTGTTTCTTCTTCGTTTCGCCAAGTCTTCGAATGCCTTCTACAGCTGCACCCTGATCGGCCCTGTCTTCATGGAGGTGGTATCTCTTTGTACGAATAATCGCACTTGGATCGACCGGTAGTCTACTACATAGTAATCGAGTAGTAGTGAGACGTACTCGATCACAATATTAAAAGTGCTAAACGTGACTGTGTCGTTATGCCGCTTCATGTCGAGTGCACCTCACTCTTTATTAAATAGATAAAAGCGTTTTGCGTACATCGAAGCCTAATATCGTATCGTCGTCGTCTATTACAATTAGTTCGAGTGTTGAAAAATTCTGTTAATTTTACGAAACTTCCGAATTAGGGGACGCAGTTAAAATTTCCAATTAATCCGGCGATATGGAATGTTAATTTGTTAATTAATAGGAAAAAATAAAAAGTTACCTATTACACAACAAAAAAAAAAATTATTTATTTACAGGCAGAAGTCGTTCTGTCAAAATAAAAAATAAAAAAATTCCAATATTTTCTACATTAGAACCCATCGGATTTCAACGAATATTTAAAAAAAAAATCGCCGAATTGATCCAGCCGTTTGCACTTATGCCCGGTTTACATTTCAATAAGTACAGTAGCGAGTTAAGTTAACTTATCGGCGAGTTAATTTGGTATTGTCGTTTGAACATCAAATGCGATCTTATTTTTCGGCGAGTCCAGTGCGAAGTAGCCCCTCTCCCGCGTCTCTCGCACCCTGCCAACTTAACTGACCGGCATATGAACCGGCGAGTTTAATTTAGTACAGTACCATATTTGCTAACACCAGCCGCTCTCGGCTGGTGAAAAATTTCCTTGAATCTCTCGCGGAATCAATTGGATGGTCAGCCAGTCTGACGTACTTTAATACATATAATATTGCTAGGCCTTAAAAAGTGAACAAACGAACTTCCTATTAAAGAGGCGTCCCAGTAACAGTGCTTGCAAAGATTAGTTTTACCACCTAGGGCTAAGTGAACTCCACTTAGCCCTAGGTGGTAAAATTGAAGTTTGTTGTGCAAACAATTCGCCTCAAAAAGCCACTGGAAATTTATTTCCACTGCACAAGTTAGGAAATGATGTATAACAAAGTAAAGTGAAGAACGAATCAGTAGTTACCGTATTTAGTATGATTATATCGGTACAAATATGGTGTTATGGAATTTAACTAGATTCAAGTGATCGCGCGTACATTCGGTTACAGAAGTTACTTAAATGTATATGATTTTCTATATTATGTTCATTTCAAAATAATATTATTTCATACTAAAATTGAGAATAGACAACAATTAAAAAATAGTAGTACACGACTGACTTTTTTTTTACTATAGATGGGTTTGCTCTTGACCAGCATCTATCCATATAGGAAGGATGAGGCCGAATATGGACCGAGCTCACCCAGAAGATGCCTATTCACTCGAACCTTGAAAAGATTTGGGTTATATGAGCTCGGAAATACAGACGCCGGCAGGGAGTTCCAATCCTTAGCAGTGCGCATCACAAAAGATGTTTTAAAGCGCTTGGCCCGAATTAGAGGGATTTCGACAAGGTGAGGATGGTAACCAGCCGTACGTCTGCATGTCCGATAGAAGAAAGGGGAAGGCGGTATGATCTCATGCAGCTCTCGAGCACACTCTCCGAAGTACATCTTATAGAATACACACAGACAGGCGACTTTGCGTCTATGTGCCAGGCTCTGCAGCTTAGTTCTTATTAGTGTATCATCGCTAATGAGCCTCCTAACTCTGCCTTTGGGATGAGCCTCCATCCCAAAGGTGACGGCAATACTCCATGCAGGATCGGACTTGTGCCTTGTATAAAAAAAACAAGGTAATATAATAATTGATTTGTATAAGTTGAACATTTCCCGCGGGCGAGGCCGCGGTCCAAAGCTAGTTGTTTATAATATACACTGTATGATATGCTAGTAGTGACCTCTAATTTAAATAAGTTGCCACTTATACTTACTTCAAAAACACATTTCAGAAATAAAACAATACGATAGAAATTTTTAGTTAATTACTTGAAAAATAGAAAATTACAGACCTCTTTACCAAGTTGTTTGTGAATCGATAACCTTTTCAGTAACTATTGAAGAGCTTTAAACACTCTTTTTCTGGTTGAAAGGTGCCTCTTAACAAGTACTTGTTACATTTGCATGTACACCAATATCCAATAAAAAATATGAGAAATGCTGTCACAAATGTCGTTACATCACCAACTTATTTTAAGTAAAGTAAAATATGATTGTGACATTACCTGTTAATCAGTAGATAAGTAATACGAACAACCTTCGTCTACAAATTTGGAGGTGCACTGTCGACAGTGATTTAATTGCAATCATAATACAACTCAACAAAAACTTGCGAAGTCCATCAAAAAAGAAAAGGTATTCTATCGTTATGGATGCACACAGTGTCGGCTATCTTCCAAGAAATTAATATTTAGAACCATAATCTCTATATATAAAAATGAATCCCCATTACCCTCGGTCACGGCATCACGCGTAAACGGGTAGACCGATGTTAATTAGGTTTTCACTAATGGAAAGAGGGACAAACGGGGAAATGTTCATATATATAAAAATTGCAACCCAGGCGAAGCCGGGGGCGGGTAGCTAGTCAATTTTAATAAGTCTATTAATTATTTTTACGATCAATTGACATAATCATTTTCATTTTTAAATTATGATTGAGATTTTATTACATTTCTAAAATATAATTTGGTTAAGTTTACATATATATACATAACTTGGTTATAAGTTGTGTAGTTTTCATAGGATTTCTACTATAGCATAATTCTAATATGTTTCGATAAGGAGCTATAATAATCGGTGTGGTATCAAAATTAAAAATTGCATTAAAATTAAGGAAGTTGGTAGTACAAAATATTTAAATGTATCTCAGCAAATAATAATAATTAATTGTTTTAAAAAATACAGCCAGCGCTGAAGGGGCAATTATACATATAGTAATTTAAGATTTGTATGACTATTACAACCCGAATAAAAGAAGATACTACAAATTATTTAAAATATTTATTATTTTTCCTTCACAAATTACAATATTCTTGAAGTACAATATCGGGGGATCTCTTTTCCTTACGTAATATGATTGTATACCTTCCAAGGGTATGAGAATCTCGTTTTTTTTTTTTTTGTTTTTTTTTATGTTATGTCGACAGACAGGCTGACGGTCCACTTGATGGTAGGTGGCTACCGTCGCCTATAACACAAGCAACGCTACAGGTGCTGCAAGTGCGCTGCCGACTACAGTAGGATTAACGATAAGGGATTAGGAGGGGATAAGGAGATGGGCTCTGGCATCCCTTACTCACTCACCGAACCTCTATCTTTATTTATTTATTTGCACAAATAGCCACAACCCCTTTGATATAGGATAACGACACAAACCCACTCACTAAAAATACACGAGCAATACACAAATAAGTGCAAGAATTTTTTTACAGATCAAAATTTGAGTCCCTAAGGATAATTTTTGATATAAGCTTCTAGAAGATTTGTAATAACGATGGGTGAAAGAAATTTTTGATTCGACCTCGTAGAAGTGGTAGAAATGTTCTTTCAAAGTTATATTAAAATAATAAACATTAAAAAAAGTTTCAGACAAATATTGTAGAGAATTTAATTTTACATAAAAACTTTCATAATACTTTCATTGCTAAAATTAAAATTAACACGTTAGGGAGGTTAAAAGGAAACTTTTTTTATATATTTTGTATAATTTGAAAAAAAAATTCATACTTCTACAGATTGGAAATGAAAACTTCTTTCACCCATCGGAATTTCATATCTTATAGAAACTTATAAAATAAAATTAAAATTAAAAAAAAAAAAAAAAAAAAGCAACAATAAAAAAAATTCTATTAAAAAGGGGAGCGACTGAGGGACTCAGATATTGGTTTCTATTTTTTTTTATTGTGTAATTCCCTGTAATTGATAAATTGGTATGTTAGTATTAATGCATTGGATCTTCCAGGAAAAACATACTTATCGAAATATGGGCCTTTGATAATAATTCAGGTATTTTGAAGTGAGTCATAGTTGTTATGACGCCTGCGCAATTTGTTTACAAAATGTGTACTCGGGTGAATGATGTCTACAGACCTTTTCAACTCCAGAAATCGAGATTAGTAAATTATATTTTTATTTCATTCCGATTTGACTGTTCACTGTACGCAATTCAACACGCAAAAAAATAAACAAACATAACTGACTACCATTGTGGTCAAATATGGTATCGTTAATACGTTATAGCTATTCAACACTATTCAACTATTATTATTAACCATATATCAAGAAACAGCTACAATAATTATTGTACTCGAAAGCGGCTCGACCGATTTTGATGAAATTTAGGAGCGAAGTAATTTCCTGTGAAGTTTAGGAGCGAGCAAATGAGAAAAAAGTCTCAAGTAAAAGCCATTAAATAATAAGGGTTATTACAAAGTACATAATGTATTATATATCTAACTATTAGTTTATATAATGGACACATATATTGGAACTGTATGACTGTTTATCTGTATGACGGATTTAGGTCAAAGTGACAGTGACCTCAATCTCTGAGGAGACTTTTACAGCGATCTTAAAATTAATGAATTCGACTTTATTTGAATTTGGCATCATTTAAATAATGAGGGCTCTTGTCAGCTGTAAAATTTTTTCTTCCACTTGCAACTGTTGATGCAAAATCCATTAGCAAATAAATTCATTAATTTAAAATTCATGTGGAAGCTAACTAAACTAGCTCATCTCTCTCTCTCTCTCTCTCTCTCTAGGTATATAATTTATATAATTAAATTATAACATAACTATTACATAATTTATGTATATGTTACAGTCAAATCTCATAACCGGTCAAGATCACTTTTGACTGCAAAAATCAGGCAAAAGTAGTTTTAACCGATGCCCTTAGTTAAAAAATTGTAAGTAGTTAAAAAATTCGCAAAGGACTAATTTGTGTAGTGCTTCGGGGATGTTTGCAATGATTGTTTCTTTGCTGACATGCATAAAAAATGTGCATAAACATAGGCAATCACTAACATTCACTAGTTCTGTCGATATTCGCTGATAGGCTAGATCTATACTTTACTAATATTATAAAGCTGAAGAATTTGTTTGTTTGTTTGAACGCGTTAATCTCAGGAACTACTGGTTCGAATTGAAAAATTCTTTTTGTTTTGAATAGTCCATTTAACGAAGAAGGCTATAGGCTATATAACATCACGCTACGATAAATAGTATTATATATGTATAAGCAGTGTCCAGTACCGCGCGCCCCATGCGCACGCGGCCGCCCGCCGCCCGCCCCCGCCGTAAGGGCCGCAGCGAAGCCGTTGTTTATAATACGGCATTGAATTTGTAGTATATGACATATTAGTGGTAATTCTTAGGCATTCACTTATCTTATTGTTTTCTTATCTTTTCTTGTGTCTTTTATCGTGTGTCTGTAGTACTGTCAATAAGTAAAAAAATATGTGTTAGTAGCTGTATAGAACTGTCTAGAATAATTAATAAATAATAACCTATAGGTTCAGTTGCCTGAAAATAAATTATTATATAATTAATAGATTTTATTGGAATATATATTTTTTTTAATGTAAAGGTCGGCAGACAGGCTGACGGTCCACTGGATGGTAGGTGGCTACCGCCGTCTATAACACAAGCAACGCTACAGATGCTACAAGTACGCTGCCAACATCAGTAGGATTAAGGATGAGGGATTGGGAAGGGTTAGGGAAATGGGCTCTGGCATCCCTTACTCACTCACCGAAACACAACAGCACACGTGCTTTAATTTCACGGTAGTGTTCTGTAAGGGGGTGGTTACTGGCGCCAGACGGGCCGCCCAAATGACTGCGAAACGCACTGCGGACGCCCACTACTTTCCAGATCCAGACCAGCGTCAACTTTGAAAAGTTAATTACCAAAGTTGACTACAACAGACAAATCGAATCCGGAAACCCTACAACAGAGCGTTAAGGCAAGCACCCTAACCACTCATCCAACGGGCTCGTCGATATTAAAATAAATTTATTTTAGAAAATTATTTTAATATCGACGACAACAATAATTTCAAAAGAACAAAAGTGTTGCGTAGGTAGCTTGAAATAAGTTGCAAAATATAATGTAGGTAATAAGTAATGACTGTTTCAATGGCCAACAAGTCCGTGCGATTTTTATTATTACGCTAAACAAACGAAAAACTTTTTTCTTATAAAATTAAATATGGAAAAGTCATTTTATCATTTATAATTATATTCTAAACAAGTTTTAGAAATATAATTATAATGAATTATAATTATAATGAAGGTATCCTTTTTTATGAGAGATTTAAAATAATATAATGAAATATTACATGTATATAAAAAATAATAAATAAAGTTTAAATTATTTGTTTATTTGTTACCAACTAAATACATACTTAGACATAACAACACATTAAAAAAAAAACATTATAAGTATGAATTTAAATTACAGGAAAGCACAGGCATTATTAAAGCAAAATTATAGGCAACACAGCACAGACTCAAAAAATAAAATAAATATATATAACAACAAAAAGAAAGTTATGATAATTACTACGATACACTGTATATAGCCCTTTTAAATTGTCTAATTTTATAAGAAAAAATTTCGATGTCACACTTGTGAAATATTTCATTATAAAAATTGTGAATATTCATATTTTTAATTATGAAATTAAAAAGTGCTTATCGGTAAATTATCATATTATCAGTTCATATTATCAGACAGTTTTTTTCTTCTGCCTGACAAGGATATCCAGCAATAGGCTGGCGCAAAAAGAGGATGAAAATTATATATAAACCGTTTGATCTGATCTTGAAAAACAGGAAAATATTTTCTCAATTATTGGAAGAGTTATAGAAGAATCAATCGAATGAAAATTCTCTTAAACGTAATCGTATAATAAATCGTCATAGTTTCGTTGACTGCCAAAAAATGTCAACAACTGTCAACAATTTGCAGAAATATCAAACGCTTATCTATTCCCGTTCGCTGATGTGTGTATAGTGCAATTTTTATACGTGTATATAATGTCAATATATATACATTAAGATCCAAAGTCATATTTAAGACCTACCATTATGGCCTATAAACTCATTTGACTCATAGAGATTTAAACTATTTCTATGCAACGAACAATATTTTTATTCATTAATCGACTAGAGTTGCTTCTGCGCAGTGTTGCATAGGTATCAATTGGACATTAATAAGACCAATAAAACTTACTCGTCTCGGTTGCTATTTATAAATATTGTTTAGTCTATTATCTGTTTTTAAAGGTAATTACAGGAAAGGCGACGAATTGAAAATTTGGGGGGGCAGGGATTTAGATTTTTCTCAGCAATGACAAAACATATGAAAGTGATGTTTGGTAATCTGTCTTCATGTTGTCAGTTGGATTACACGATTTTTATAACAGAGAAATCTCTTTTAAAACACAGGTTTACATTTTACAGGCACTAATGAAAAAAGCGATAAACTAGGATGGTTTGTGTATATAACTGTATATAAAAATTGCATCCGTGCGAAGCCAGAGGCGAGTAATAACGATAGTTAACATAGATTTTAAAAGAAGTGTTCTGATAAATATATGTAAATGAAATTTATTATTTATATTGAAATTAATTTTAATACTGAAAATTATTTAATAACAAAATAATTTTCCGAAGATTAATTAGAGAAATAAACAAAAACAACTGTTTGTAATTAATTAAAATTAAAATTAGATTTCTATGTGCCATTGACAATATTTGCATAAGCCCGTTTTATATAATAGGTATAGATTAATTACTTATATGCTTTTATTTTTATTTTTACTTTTTTTTATTGAAGTATAGGTACACTCGGCCTATAATAACTGCGATAAATATAATTTTGTATTTAATCAATAATCTAATCATCATATAATTCATAAAATATAGATAATTACATACCTCCGTTTTCATCCATTTTCTTTCGCGAAAAACACAAAAACTTAACCTAATATCACACTCGGTGTCTTTTTAATTCACAGTGAATCTTTGGTAAAATTTAAAACAGTACCTAAAATCGCAACTTTCTTTAAAATTATTTATCTTTTAGTTTTTTTTTTTGGTTTATCCGTTATCCCATTTATGTCACTTTAATTTGACTCGGACGCGATGCTTGCGGTGCATGTGTACGCTAAACCGCGGGTGTGTAGTTCGGAGAGCGGACTGCGTACGACTGACTGGTCGTCTGGTCGTCAACTCGTCAATTGGTCACCAGTTCACCACCGCTCCAACGCCGAATGAATATCAACCGTGCAAGCGTTGACCACTGAGCAGACACTTCACTTTTGACGTATTTACTGACGAGACAAACGTGACTGAAACGGAAGAGGATTTTCATTACTTAAAATCCACCTAATTATCTAAAGTAAACGTTATAAGTAATATTCTGTTTGCATATTTATAAGCGAAAAGACTTATTTATATCTTCTGCATGAAAGTACACATTTGTATGTAATTTTGTGTATAACGTGGACTTTTTGTAAATCTATTTAAGGCCGACATATTTGCCGAAGAAGAGAAAAATCCTCGGAGACTACAGAGCAGATTGATGACACCTAAATCTGGACCAAACATGAATATTCGTAAAAATATAGTTTAGTTTATCTAAAATGAAAGAAAAACATCATCAATACATACAATTTCAAACAAATAACGTGTATGTTTTACTTATGTTATTACCGAGGTAAAATACGAGTTATCGCATATTAAAAACTACGCGCGAGAAAATAAATTGAAGCGGTCTCGCAGAACACGATGCGACGACGGGACATAGGTATAATTTGTTCTGATGCTGGCCATCAATATCTCCTCTGCTTGAAGGGTGGTCCGACCACAAGTCTGGTGCGGAATGACCACAAGTCTAGTCCAATTGACGACCAGCTGTTTTGTTAAGTGGACTGTCATCGGCCAATAGGTATAGGTACCAATGGATGCTAAATACGAAATAGGTCACGATATTTACAAAATAGGACAACCGTTGTAAACTTGTAAAAACAAATTGTTCTCAGTTTAGATAGCCGTGGTAAAGCCAAGGTCACACTGACATATTGTCAACACAGCTCAGTGTGTAAACGTCATTATCCACCCTCGTATTGCGCCGCACCTTTATTAAACTACCCTTATAAAGTCGTAGTCACAGTGAATGCTAGCTAAAATGTTTTGATAATATTGAATAATATTTATCAGCTGTTTCTTGTAAACTCTCAGTGATTTTCTAATAAAATATGCTAATAATATTCCAATAAATCGTGCAGTACTTCTACCAGTAGACCAGAGTGTAAAGGTCAGACATTAATTGAGTTACTATTTTTACATAGTTTTTACTAATATATTATTTATAGTTAAAAACTTATTTATATAAATTGTAGGGAGTCTTGAAATAAATATTAAAATTACATTTATTTGTACATGTAATTATAAAAATGCCCGAAATAACCTTTACAAAGGGAAGCAAACACTCTGACGGACCACTTTATGGTGGACGTAACCAAAGGTGTCTCGGATATTCACATCCGTATCCGCAAATGCGGAACTTCCGATTTAGACATCCGCATCAGCAATATAATCAATCTGAATCTTTTGCGGAAGCGGATATGGAGCTAGTCCTAAATCTCACATATTTCCCCAGGATGAACTATGGATTTTTTTTAAGTTTTTAATTTCAATTGATAAATTTATTAAATTGATCAATTTCAACCATTAATTTTTGTACTTAAAAATTAAATCTGTTATAAAAACTTGAAGTCCGCGTCCATATCCGTATCCGTATTAAAAATTCTGCATCCGCAATAACCGGAAGAAACGCATTTGTGATGTGGAACCTGCAAGATTGTTAAAACCGCTTTGAGTTTGTACTAATCCTGTTCAGTATTTAAAAGAAATATATAATGGTGTGTCGAAGCAAATAATATGCGAAGCTGACTGTGAGCTAACTTACATATGTAAATATAACTTAGTGGATCATCTGACAGTCAAGTAGATTATATCCAAAAACAGTTGGTGCTCTTCTTAGACTAATCGTGTGTGTATTTTATAAGATGTACTTTGTAAATTGGAATACTCGGGAGCTGCATGAGATCATACCGCCTTCCCCTTTCTTCTATCGGACATGCAGACGTACAGCTGGTTACCATCCTCACCTTATCGAAATCCCTTTAAATCGGACCAAGCGATTTAAAACATATTTTATAATGCACACGGCTAAGGATTGGAACTCCCTGCCGTATGTATTTCTGAGCTTATACAACCTAAATCTTTTCAAGGTTCGATCTTCTGGATAAGAAGGTTCGCTCCATCGTCGGCCTCATCTTTCCTACATAGATGCTGGCCAAGAGCAAACCCATCTTTAACAAAAAAATAATTTAAAAAAAAAATCATAGAAAGAAATTCTTAGAAGCATTCGCTCATTACTCAGACCAATTCAGACCAGACCAGACCACGTTCTACCTTGTCTGCAGACGTAGATTCGTCTAATAGGCTGTCACCGCTCGGATAGCCTATATTTAATCCACGAAGACAAAATAACGTAGGTACATTAGTCGTTCTAATAAAATTATTTTTGTCTCATCGTGTATGTCGTCTTCTTGGGCTGCATATAGGTCAGTCTCCTGTCACGAAAACATATCACCGTTCGCAATTTTAAGCACTTCTTTTACGAACTTGTTGACGGATTCATTGCGGAGTTTATAAATACCTGTCATGTGGACTAATAGAAAAAACCTGATCTACTTTAATGGTCAAATTGTTATATAAACAAGTTGCAGTCGTCATCACAACATACCTTATTGTATAATTATGATCAAAGGAGACGATCATGCTAGGTACTGATTCTGACATCAGCGAAATGTGAAAATTTAGTACCTATATTGGGACAATCAGCTATGAAGAAGAAAATTATTCAGAAGCTACTTATAATAAAAATAATTCAATTTTCATGAATAAAAATTTATTCAAATAAAAATTAAAAGTGCAATTCAGTTTCTTGCTTTAAATAATTATTCATTTATTTATTTTTATGTTAAGGTTGACAGACAGGCTGACGGTCCACTTGGTGGTAGGTGGCTACCGTCGCCTATAACACAAACAACACAAAAGCTGCTGCAAGTACGCTGCCGACTACATCAGTAGGATTAAGGATGAGGGATTGGGAAGGGTTAGGAAAATGGGCTCTGGCATCCCTTACTCACTCACCGAAACACAACAGCACACGTGCTGTTATTTCACGGTGGTCTTCTATAAGGGGGTGATTACTGCCACTAGACGGGCTGCGCAAATGATTGCTAAAGCGGTGTGTCCTGCCACTGCTTTCCAAATCCAGAAAAGTGTATTTTCTAAATTGACCTGGCCGGGAATCGAACACGGAAACCCTAGAAGAGAGCATTAAGGCAAGCACCCTAACCGCTCATCCAACGGGATAATATGATTAGGCGTAATGTATTGACGTTTAAAATTTTAATTGTAGACTGGACACGTGTCTGGTAATCAGTAAAACAAATTATTTTTGTGGGCAAAACACCCTTTTGATACAATCCGCAATTAGCAAATTTAATTATTTATTATGGAACTAGAACAAAATAAAACAATAGTAGTAGTCATTTCAAAATAAGTTTACACGCGATTGTCGTGTGACTCGACTCTTCAATCAACACTTGTACGGCTTTATTACATTTTTTCCTTATAGGGTTGTCCAAACAATTAGTTTCAACAGATTGACAAAAAGGTGCCTTCTGGGCAGAAACCTCTTTCACCGCGTAAGTGTAGTTTTTTCACTTCGATTACCGGTAGGGCCAACTTTATATATTAACTTATCAAAATTTGCTCTGCTCAGGATCTAGCAATTGAGGGGGCACGAGTAGTGAGAAGGACGTACGCATTCATTTGGGCAGCCCTAACCAAGAAATAACATTTTGTATTTGGGTGAGTGAGTACGGGATGCCAGAACCTATCCTCGTCCTGCCTAAGCTTAGCTCCGCAAGGCGTTGCTTGTGTTATAAGCTACATTTGCCACCTATGTATATTAAACTAAAAGTGGATCGTCAGCCTATCTGATGACTTTTACATAAAAAAATTGTTAGCCTATCAACCAATGGGTGTGTCTTATTTCTAAAGACGGGAACCAATGATTTTAAGAGTAATATATACGTCAATGACGGTAACCTAATTGGAATTGGGTATCGTTTAAACAGTCAGCAAATGTATTTGTGCATATAAAATACGTATTTTTGCAAAAAAAAAATGTATTCGGTCAGCCAAAATGGCTAGTGTTAGCAACTTATGGCCAGCAAACATTTCTAAATCGGTCAGCAATGTCTGCAATAAATATATAAGCGCATTGAGTGACTCGCGTGTAATAAAATTTTAGAAAACACTCAGCATTATTACAGCAATATTTACAGCAAAAATAGCAAAAAAAAACCTTACTTATTTTGAACAAAATGATCGTTACAAAATATAAATCTAAGTATTGTTACAATTATGAGACCGACAGAAATTAAAAAGCTTAGGCACATATATGTAACAAAATAATTTAGAAAACAATTACTTACATAATTAGTTTTATTCTTATTGTATTATCAACGCTCGTTTTGCCACTTCTTCTTTTTTCCCCTATAGGAATGTTTTCAGCTTCAGGCGGAGACATCGTTTACTTTAAGCGAATCACCAAACCAATCACGTGCTTGAATCTATAGAAATTGAAAAAAGCTGGGCAATCACATCTTCTCTTTCTCCATTCATTTTTCTCAATTGGCAGCAAAACAAGTCTCTTACTGAAATTTTGTTTCTTAAAGTCATCAAAACTTTCCCACTACTATTGTTTCGCCGACCATTACAAACACTGTCAATTTTTCCATACAAACGCTACTCAATTATACTGATAACCATTTTGAAATATGTATACCTATCAAGTAAGCTGCTTATAGACTTGTTTGCTAACCAATTGTGAAATCTTGCTGACCAAGTAGTTATTTTGCAGCGCAACTACTTATTAAAAGCAGACACATAATATTTCAAGCTGACTGCATAATCTCGCATATTGATTAAATTGTTGTCAATTTTTAAAATTCAGACATCAGAAAGATGTTTTCAGAATAAGTTGCAAGCAAAATCTTTATCTTTTTATATTTATTGCAAGCAAAATCTTTGTAAGTATGCTGCCCATATGATTAAATTGCTGATTTTTGTTGCTAACCAAATTTAATAACGGCAAACTATTTAATTGTTTCTCATTACGATTGTTTTATTTTTGAAGTGTACTCATCAAGAATTGATTTTCATTTAAGGCCCCCGGTACGGAAATTTTATGAGGAATAAAATTAATACAAGCGTTGACTAAAAAGCGTTACGTTATCTGTAACATTTGTGCGACAGCTGACGTACGTATTTATGGTCCCTAATTCTATTCTCTGGGCTTATAAAAGCAAACATCGTAATTTTGTATGAAAAGTGTAGTCCCCGTTGAGGAACAAAACAAAAGATAACGCGTTATAAGCTGCCGATGCAGCGACATCTGACGTCGAAAAAATGGACTATTTGAACTTATAAATCGTAGTTATGTTCGAACCTGTGTATATCGAACATAACTAATATAATTTTTGTTGCAACACATGGCGTATGCAGAATGTAATTAATTAATATAGGAAAATTTTATACATTTAATTTTATACGTTTAAAGGAGTAAACTCCAGTCGTGCGTCGGAGCTGACACACACACTTTTCTTTTGTTTTTGATTTTTAAAGAAAGTATTTGGCCGTGAAATGGAAAATAACTAATAAAATGTTAAAATCTATGACGACCCGTTGGGCGAGTGGTTAGGGTGCTTGGTTTAACGCTCTGTTCTGGGGTTCCCGGGTTCGATTCCCGGCTGGCTCAACTTTGAAAAACGAATTTTTCAAATTTGGCTCTGGTCTGGATCTGAAAAGTAGTGCAGGGCACACTGCGTTTCGCAGTCATTTGGGCAGCCCGTTTGGCGGCAGTAACCACCCACTTACAGAAGACCACCGTGAAATAACAGCACGTGTGCTGTTGTGTTTCGGTGAATGAGTAAGGGATGCCAGAGCCCATTTCCCTGTACCCTCCTAATCCCTTATAATCCTACAGTAGTCTGCAGCGCATTTGCAGCAGCTTTGGTATTGCTTGTGTTATAGGCGACGGTTAGCTACCTACCATCAAGTGGAGCGTCAGCCTGTCTACCGATCTTAACACAAAAAAAAATTAGCAACGAGACAACCCTACGACTTGGACTTTGAACTTTGATCAACATAAAGGCACTGAACATACTACTCGTTTATACTAGCTATGCTCCAATTGCCTTTTGTAAATGAACAAACCAAACAAAAACTGGAAAATATTCTAATGAGCTTAATGCATAAGTTTAAAATAAGTACGTTACAGAGCAAAATTTAACGACCCGAAGTATTCAAATGTCAAAATGTCTAAGAGAGTTAATATAGTCTTGTGTATTATGATTAAATTTCTCTTAATTTATGTACATTTTTAATAACATTTGTGTTTTTTGTATAATATATGTCGTTTCAATCGTGGCCTATATATGCAAGTACCATAAATCTGTCTCTGCTTTTTACATATTTTATTCATTAAGTTGATAGGAATTATTCAATACCCACGATTAATTCAACAAAGTACAACAGCGCTTGTTCAATGGTGGTCTTCAGGAAGGGGCTTGTTACATCCGCAGGTTATGATTGCGGAACGCTGTTCCCTCCCACTAAAGATATAAAAAGAAAAAAAAATATTATGTACTAAGTTTCAGATTAAACTAGACCTTGCGGCATCATTTGGGCAATCCTAGCAACATTTCCTCGCTGAATATATTTCTACCTAATTGATTGTGTGAAAAAAATGCCAGGTCTTTGATAGTTCGTTAATTAATTTTTGGGCTAGTACTCCCAAAGACTGCCTTCTGCAGTTCAAAAGCGTTATTAAATAATGTTCTTTTTATCTAATATATAAAAATGTATAAAGGCACTTTAATCGTGCTCTATGTAAAGGTCTTCAGACAGGATGACGATTCCCTTGATGGTAGGTGGCCACCGTCTCCTATTAACCCAAATAATGCCACAGGTGCTGTAAGTACTATACCGACCATAGTAGGGTTAAGGATAAGGGCTCTGCCATTCCTTACTCACACACCGGAACGCAACAGCACACGTGCTGTTATTTCACGGAGGTATTCTTTAAGAGGGTGTTTACTGCCGCCAGACATGCTGCCCCAATGCTACTACTACGCGATTCTCTTTAGGGCTTTAAGTTGCAATGCTCAGTCCATCAACTAATAGTGCATAATAGTGAGAGAGTGAACGAACGACAGGACAAGGTCACTTTTTGCAATCGCGGTTCATTTAACTGTTATCTCGTTGGTGTTGCATTATCTTGCATAAGTGCATTGGACAATTGTTTTACAATTGACGATAGCAAGCTTAGATCTGAACATAAACAATGACAATATTTAAAACTATAACGATCGCTTGGTCGAGTTCATAGTTGGCTATGGTCTGAATCGGTAAGTAAGTAAAGGATGCCAGAGGGCATTTACTGGTCCCTTCCTACAAAGTAACGTAAAAGTGAAAATCCTTAATTTTTAAAATTAAGTTCTATTTGTCAAAAATCAAGCTGTTTTCATAATCGGATGACGGCTGGGGGAAAGGCCATTTTTAAAGACATGTGGCGGATAAGCTGACGACTCGGTAAAACAGTTTATCGGTAAAACAGCGTACACGCAATCGTGCAGGAGTCGACATAAAATTGAACGTTTAAGATAATAATAATAATAATAATAATAATTTATTTATTTCAGCATAATTTTACACTTAAACAAGCTTAATTACACATTTTATAAGTGGATGCAAGTTTTAACAAAGAATGATAGTTCTCTAACTCCCGAACTAGGTTGGACACCTGTATCTCGGGAGTAAGTGCAATACAACTGTGGTGCTTACAATCACAACTATATGAAAGTATAATCGTTACAAAAGTACTTCTATGAAATAAATAAATATATAAATATCTAATGTATATAAGTATGTAATATGTATAAATGATATATAAAAATAAAAATAATAATAATAATAATACATAAATGCAATTTGCGTTAATTTGAATCATTTAATACAATTAATACATACATTTGTCATTTATCAATTGCTCTGTATCATCATAATTTAGAGTTAGCAGCCAATTAGTAATCTTAACCTTTAATTCAAATTTGTTAAGTTTATTAATATTTAAAATTTTATCAATGCAAATATAAAGTTTGGAGCTGAGAGCATTGTGATGCCGAGAGGCGAAGAAGGTCATAATGGTGACGCTACAAAATCACCACGTCTGCTACAGTACCAGAAGTCTTCAGAAGTCTATCTAAGTAAGATATGCAGCAGATCGTATTTTCCTATATCGTTATCTTTGATTCTATTGGGCTTGGCACCGCACTTATATCACATAATATGGCGTTGCTGGAGTTAATAGACGATGACACGTACCATTAAGATTACCGTCAGCTTGCCTGCCGACCTGAAATATAAAAAAAATAACAGCGATACCGAAGTTTTACTCAAAACTGTTTTTACCACCGGCGAGTATTACAAGTAATCAACTCAAACATAACGATTTTGAGTAACTAATATAAAAGGATTTAGTTACTCAAAGGTTCGGAGGCGCCTGGTAGAAATCGCTTTGTGAATCAGCTTTAACTAAAAAGTAAAAGACCCTTACTCGTCGCTTTGTAAACTACTAGCGACCCGAACCCTGCTTCGCACGTGTGCAATTTTTTTGCAAATTATTTATACACAAACTTTACGTATTTATCGCTCTTTCCAATAGTGAAAACTGTATTAAAATCCGTTGGGTGAATTAGAAGAAGTCAGTGAAGAAACAGACAATGACTTTATAAGCCCGCGTGGAATACCCGGCAGCCGAAGCGTATGCGTCTTGGCCGTTGTGTATTCACGGCGCGGTCACGCTTTCCTTACATAAATAAATAAATAAATAAATATTCATCGTATTATATCTTTAACCACACGTCCAAAACATATGCAGTAAAATGCAAAAATCACGTGTATTAATTAATTGTGACGATAAACTTGCTGATTTTGATAAGGATTTGTTGATATAATATGACCTTACACATCACCTAAAGATTTTTATTTTTTAATACAAAAAGTAGTCTTTCTGGCTTCAATATCAAAGTTAGACATAATATGCTATCATTGACTTTTTTGTAAACATTATCAAGCTCTACAACTTTGTCATGGAAATCTATACATACTCGTATATCTAATAAAATCGTAAACGAGCGGGGTCTTTCCATTAAATAAAAAAAAATTGTACCTTTTGTTCTTATATTACCGAGGTCAAAAAATAGTTTTTACAATTTTTGTCTGTTTGTGTGTTTGTCTGTGCGTTTGTGTACGCTAATCTCTGAAACGGCTTAACCGATTTGAATGCGGTTTTCCAAAAATGTTACGCGCTATACCGAATACCACGCATACGAAGTTGCGAGCTCGGCTATTCAATCCTCACCGTCAAAAGAACGTTCGAAAGAAAACGTTTTCGTTCTACCGTTTTTACATCGACTTACTTTACAATCCTGAAATTATATTCTAACTATTAGTGAAAGATTTTTTAAATGAGTAGTTTCGAAGATTACCTCCTACATAACAAACAAACAAACTTTACTTCTTTATAAGATTAGTAAATGGATATAGAAGTACCGTAGTAATTGCAGAGGTCCCTTTGAGCTTGTAACGTTGCCGGTATATCTTCATCTTAGAGCCAGTTCAACGTGTGTTACACGTTGACTGCCTACAATGGTGAGCAGTTATATGAAACACGTAATCTTTCACAAATAGGCAAGTGAAAGGCTGTTAAGGTAATATGTTATATGAAATCATTTAAATGTACCTACATAAAAGAAGAGTATTAGTGAGAGAATAGTAAGAGAAGAGTTTAAGAAGAGACAATACCTATGAGAGGAGACGTAGCCCTCTTTGTGTGTTCTCTACCGGCTGTACAACGATGAGTGTTCCACATTACCTAAATAAAATTCCACTATGCACAGTCCGAATAAGTAGAAACTTTATCCCTCAAACGCTCGAACTATGGAACAAACCCCTTTTGAAATGTATGGGCCTAACTATAAGATGGGCTTTTTCAAGACGGCTGGCAACAAATAATCCTAAATCTGGAAATTAAAGTCCTCGTAAAGTACAGTCGATATCACCAGGATACCATGATACCATCGACCTGATTATATAACTTGTAAATTTATTTACACAATTCTTTATTTTATTCATCGCGTCTTCTTCGTCAATAGTGCATGGCTTGCCTTTGTAAATAGCGACAAGCTTGCCACATTCAGGCAGAATGTAATTATAAATAACACTTCGCCTCATATAAACAAACAAACGTTCACTAAGTCAATGTTTGAACTGCTAATAATTTTCCCTTGTTCATATACATTGACTGTTTTAGAATCAAAATATGTTTGTCAAACAGACATAACATCTGGAGGAGTACTGGGGTCGTGTTTGCGGCTTGTACCACGAGATTCGTCAGACGACATCTACACCGTAACGAGAGAGACGATACTATAGAATCTGTAACACGATAACAGATTTCAAGCGAGTGGTAGAGAGGTTCCGACTGATCCCAAAGCAAACTTTGAAGATATCACCGCCGTAAAACATGTATAAAGTACTGTAATCAACGAATTATCTCATTTCCAGCTACCGTCGTTTGCCAGAATGCACACAGAGTCTTGCTTAGCTTCCGATACTTTTAAATATCTATCAATAGTTTTAACATTTATTTAATTTTTGCTGGCAAGAACGTCAACGAAGATCATCCGCAAAGGAAAAGAAATAATCATGGTGACGGCACGCAATGATGCAGAGGCACCGGCTGCTAAGGAAGAAATATCCCACGACCATCTCTACAAAGTGACAGGGTTGTCGTCAACAAATCTGGAAAAGTTGGCTCAAGGTAATCAAATAGCTTTTTTATTCCCGTATTTCAGAGATCAAAACAAAATTGAATTAATAAATCAAATCAATAATGAATTACGTACTTATTGTGCATAAGAGTTGCCTATATTTAATAGAGACTTGATTTTAGAAGTGTGAAAAACAAAAATAGAATTATTTAATAAAAATGCCAAATCAAAATTAAAAAAAAGAGTTTAGGTATATGATGCAATATTATCAAGCAATCAAAGTGGTAATTAGGAAAGTAATAATCTCTACGAACGGAGTGGCTTGCGCACGCTTTTATGTTTGATAGCAGTTGTATTATAATCGAAGATGCCGATATATCTATCTGTCTGCCGATTGTATCGGTATCGGTATCGGAATCGTGATCCCTAATTACTTCTAAATCACCCAATGCATTCTGTCAAGGTTTTAACTAATGGAAAGTGCGATAATCGAGGAAGGTTTGTGTACATGTGAAAAAAATGCCGACGTCATTCGCCAAAGTCGTTGGCTGTATAATTATTAAGGTGCTGATTAGGGTGCTGATAGGGCTTCCACGATTTTATAGTGCATCGGGGATGTTCGCCGAGTCGCGGGTCGACTGTTTCTATACGATAATCCGGAAGCGGTGTGCATCCCTGGTGCATAGGGTTCGGGCCAGCTCCGGCTGCATCCTGAGCGCATTTGCTGCTAGGCTTGACTGTCAGTACCTGAACCACTGTTGTATGGTTCATGTACTGACTAATAAACATATGTAATACTAACATAGATTTTAAGTTGTTACTAACATAATATGATCCTTGTTGGTCCTAATAAATAAATTATTATTATTATTATTATTAAAGGTGCGAAACACTTCGGAAAGTGGTCCAGCAAAACAAAATAACTTAAAAATAAGTCTCAAGCTTTTACAAATTTTTTGGACTTTTGCCAAACTTTATTAGCCCGTTCAACCGTAAAATTGAGAATTACTGCTGAATGGCCATCACATCTGTGCATATTAGCTGAGCCCGCAACTTCGTGCGCGTGGTATTCGGTATAGCGCGTACCTAACTTTTTGTTTGTAAACTGATTGGAATGATACAAACACTAAGCTGTTTGTATCTGAATACCGTATTCAAATCGGTTATGCTGTTTCTGTGATTAGGGTGCACAAACGCACAGACAAACAGACAAAAATTCTAGAAACTATTTTACATAAGTACCTATAACTTGCACAAATTGTTTTTTGAAAAAAAAAATTTAATGTACAGACAAGGCTCGTTTACGATTTCATTATAGATATTCGTATTTCTAACAATAGTTGAACGGTAAGAGTAAAGAATGGAACTCGAATGGAAAAGATTGTCCCTGACCATTGACGTCTCTGACACAAGAGTTCCAGGTTATATTGAGACTAGATCAACTGTTGAAACGAACATTTTTGGATTTGGACTAGGGCTTCACCCCGATCGACTGATGAATCCTTTGTATTTACTGATTTCCCGATTGACTTAGCGCATAGGATAATGTCTCCATCGGTTCCTGATATCCAAGTTACGTAAAGACTTTTTAATTATTTCATTTACACAATCCTATCCTTTTCTAGTCCGAGCTTGCAATAAACAGAATAATCGTTATTTTCAGCAAACATGTAAGGAAAATATTAAAAGGGCCTCTAATTTAATTCAGCTACTCACAAAAATAATTTCCCAAGCGTCTCCGTCAGCCAAATATAATAATAATTAAAATTGCACTATCCTTTTTAAATTTTACAATGGCAGGGTGTGAATATGAGTTGGAACTTTATTATAGAAGTGTGTACATTGACATATAAAAGACAAGCTTTATCTCGCGACTTCTTCCGCGACCAAAAATATAACGTCAGGGAAAATATATGAGCAATAATTTATTCAATATTTATTACTGTTATTAGGCGTTGAATATTTATTTTTATAATTCCTCGGGAACGGTACTTATTTTCTAATATATGAATGAAAGGGATATGTCTTTTTCTGTATCTTTAACATTGTGTATGTGTTAAGGGAAAAGTATGTAATCCGTCATTGTATACAATTCCTAAAATAGATAGGAAATCTATGATATATTTTGTTATATCCACTTTTGCTAGGAAGTCTACACATTTCCTAAATAGCACTTGAAAAAATGGGCCGATTCATCGCCAAACAATTTCAGTCCCATTTACACAATGTGTTACAAGACTTATTTGAATTAGACTTATTTGAATTAGTTTAAGTTCTGGAATCTTTATGAAATTAATTGCAAGCGGAGCGAACAGGCGAACACACCCGGAATACTTGTTTTGACAAAAATAATGTCTATTACAAAATAGGTTAAAAGACTTATTACAAAATGTGTTATAGACTTATTATACTTATTTTACTAACGTGTTTTATTTATTTTATTCACAGAAAACATTAGTTTATATACATTTCCTAAGATCATCTCGGAATTACATTTCCTAGGAAATATATACATTTCCGGGAAATTCGTATATTAAAGAAACATTATTTCCTAATTAAATTCTGAATTTTATACAATTCCTAGGTTTCACACATTTCCGGTAACATATGCAAAATTTCAAGATGATCGGTTGAGAAGTTAAGACGTGAAAAGGCAACAGACAAACAGAGTTACTATCATAATATTAGTACTTTATAATATTAGTACGGAGTAAGGATCTATTGATTTTTGTAACCTGTAATTTTGTAATCTCTTCAAAAAAAAAAGAATTACAAAGAATTTGTAACCATTAAACTGGTTCGTTTAGAATTAAAATAATAATATTGCAGCTTGCGAGCCTCCAGCTGACTTCGAGGGTGCCGTCGCAGCGACAGGCTACGGCATGTTCAACGTGGCCCTGATGATGTGCACTCTGCCCGCCTTCTGGAGTGCCGTCTCCGTAACCAGCTCCGTCTCCTACATCTTCACCAGGGCCGGCTGCGACATGCAGCTTAGCCTTTTGGACATGGGCACTCTCTCGGCCATCACGTATGGAGGCAAATATCCATTTTAGTTGCCAACATTTCCAGAAATGACATTAGGTACTTTAATGTTAAGGTCAGTTTTCTGAAACTTTTTTATGGCATCCCATTGTCTACCACGCCGGAACAAAATGTAGGGCTGTAGAGGCTAATTCTAAAGCACTGTTACACAGACTCAGGTTCGAATCCCGCGCTGACTATAAAACTGAATATTTTTAAATTTTATGTTTGTATTCGCAGTGTGTGTTAGTTGTAGGTATATGTTAGTCAGATTGAGTAGGAAAGTAAAAACTTAAGTTAGTTTTTAAAGTCGATGACTCGGAGCAATTTGACTTATTTTTTAAATTTATTATACCCACTGTGAAAAGTTTACAGTGTATACAAAATGAAGTAACAAAGGCAAATAAACGTAACATTAAATAACAAACACCAGAAGGTTATGATCAAGTTATGTACTCAAGAGTGGTGATTGACGCGAAAATCTTCATGTACACACGTGTTCAAGATAACATACATTTGACAAGACGAAGGCACCGCGTACCTATAGTGACGCTTTATGTTTTGAAAAAAGAATGTACATTAACCCTGTAGACCTCCTCTATAATTTCTTAGCAGGACATGGCAGAAGTAGCCCGAATCCAGTGACCTTCGGCCCTTGTGGTGGCCTTCCAGCGGCTGTCGGCTCTTACCACATCAATTTACTTATCTGCCGAGTTATAAATATCGAGTTATAATTTGAGTTTTCTTACAAGGCTCGTAGAGACTACGGTTCACCGTCATAATCACGATCTACGTCCACTGGTACAAACATCACCGTCGCTGTGCACAGGCCTAAACTCTGTAAGAAAAAATAATCATTTAAGTAATAGTACATTTATAGAAATACACATTTAAAAAGAAATCAATTTTGTTTTCTTTTTAAAATAAATTTTAAAAGAAATTAAAGGGCTTGACTCCATAGGCCGACAGCCTCTTTACTAGGTTTTGGGTTGTGGGACTTCTGGTGCCTTGAAGTCGCGTGACTTTTTGAAAATTTTACTGTCTCGAGTTCCGGGACAATCGGGGCGCGCTGGAATTTACTTATTTATATTCATATATAGAGATATCAATATGCGGCACTGATATTAATTCGCGGCATAGCACACGAATGCGTCCAGCGGCAAACAAATGAGGCACCGTTCACCAATCGAAAAATGACTGTAGTCGCGAATAGACTAGAAAATTGAAAATGCCTCTATATAGGTGACAAAAAAAGACAATAAGAGATAGGGAGACGGGATATTAGGAAATGATTGATAATGGGGAGGATGATGATGTCGATGAACAAGAATCTAGTGATAAGAGTGATGGCATGTTTATGTAGATACAAAAACACCATACCTGGTCATTGGTAGCGTCGTGTAGGGCGCTGAAAACTTCTGCACGGTGTCATGCGCCCGCAGGTGCATGCGAAACGCGGACGCAGTGGATTTTGCTCGCCAGTGTTTTATTTATTTATTTATTATTACATGGCCTCCAACGAGGCAGGCACCGAAAAAAACACACAACAAGGAACAGGAAAAAATAACATGGCAGATGCCGCCGCAATTAAAGGAGGCACAGCCTACGCCAATAAAAGTCAAAGTAGCATCCCGGCAATAATTATCGCTGACAGACATCGTGTTGACATCGGATTGTTTTCCTAGAAAAAAAAAGACGTGATATATACTTAATGCGGATTATTTACTTTAAAAAAAATTTATTACCTCTACAAGCAAAACTCAATATTTATAACTATACCTGATTTCATTATACCCATTATTAATAAAACTATTGCTTCACGTTTTAACCCATTGATTTAAACCCATAAAGCTAAAAATTACTGTTGCTTATTTAAGCTTATTTTCAATACCAGGTATGATCTCCTCGGCCATGGTGTGGGGTTTCCTTTCCGACACCCTGGGCAGACAACGCATCATGGTTTGGGGCTTCTTCTGCTCGGGACTAGTGGAAACAGCCGCCGCGATGAGTCAAAGTTTCCCGATGCTTCTTGTCACGAGATTTGCAAGTGGATTTCTGTAAGACGTTTCAATTGTAAATACATAGTTTCAATTTAGACTTTAAAGAAGTCACCATAAGAAAACGTTTTGTCTAAACGGACAAAATGCGTCGTTGATTAGAAATAATTGTCACTTTTTTGCGCACAAAAAAAAAATTGGTCCTTGTAAAAACCTGACTGCCTTAAACAAGAAACTCCGAGTGGGATGCAGGTGCGCTGATTACAATGTATAAAGAACAAGGTGGGAATGGACAACAAGGAATGGACCGTGGCATCACACACTAAACCGCAACACAGTAATCTTCTGTAAGACTACAGCTGCCAGACGGTCTACCCAGTGTATGCCTGCAAACCAAAAATAAAAAAAAACAAAATATTTATTTATCAATCTGGTTTCTCCAAGAAACTCTTATGATCGTCATTTAAATTTACCAGGGTTTCGGAAAAAAGCCAAGATGGCGATATTAAAGGCGAAAAAAAGCTGTATTATCACAGGATAATACAGCGAACAATACTGAAAGTCAGTCAGTTCAATCTGTCAATTACAGTGGAACATAGTGGAACACTGCGGTAAACTAACCACAAAAACTAATTATAATTTCAGTTTCAATGGACCATTCGCAGTGTTGACTTCCTACCTCGCTGAATTGCATCGTACGGAGCTGCGTGCTAGGGTTATTCTTTTCACCAGCCTCTTTTACACCATCGCTAATACCACTTTACCAATGTTGGCTTGGGCTATACTCACGAATGACTGGACATTTCAACCTTTCGGAAGCTCGTTCGGTAATTTTTTTAAATACCTAAATATAATATCAGCATATCCACTAGCAGGAATAAAGGTCGCTCTTCCCTCATCTCTCATTGCCTCAAATTTAGGTTATTCCAATAATATTTCCGCAGAAGCGATATTTCTATCTTGTATGCATGTTTATAAATAGTTATTTGTTCAACTAGAGAGTCCTGCGAGTGCCGACTTTAAAAATCACTCACTTCGCTTAGTATCTATAGAATTGAGTCACGTGCGTAGCGAGTGATTCTAATATAGACTACTGAGCGAAGTGAGTGATTTAAAGGCATGAGACCATCGATGTATGAGACATAAAAAAATTTGCTCTCGTGTTAAACATACAACTTTTCACCTCAACAGCGAGAAAAGTGTTATCTTTAGGTAAAAAAATCAATTAAGACAATTTTAGTTTTAATTCTGCTAGAGTTAGACCATCGCCACTGGACGTACTCATTTTTTTAATATTTACCAAAACAGTACAAAAACACCAAGACCTAATGCTGAACCAGTATCTGAATGGCTGTGAAACTATCTTCACAGCTGGGCCAACTCTAGTTGGCTATGGTCGGCCGAATCTAGTCGGCTATGGCCGGCCGACTCTAGTGGCTATGCTGGACACACTAATAAAATCCTAATGTTATTCCTGTGAGTTAAATCGCGTGTTCGAAATTTGAATCACTTTTCCTCGCGCTCGCAGCAAAAATCGATTTTCCTGCAAGTTTTTAGGCACCAAAAGCACCCTTTTAGTGCTAGAGAGGTGAAAAAAATATTATAAGAAATACTAATTAATGGTACTGGTGATAATGATTAGTGCAACCTTTTCTTCATTATTTTCAGTGATTCGCTCATGGAACTTGTTTCTCTTGGCAACGGCCCTGATGCCGTTACTAACGGGTCTAGCGTTTCTCTGTCTTCCAGAAAGCCCCAAATTCCTCATGTCTAGGGGACGCAACGAGGAGGCATTGAAAGTATTCAAAAAGATGTATGTTATGAATACTGGAAATTGTGAAGATGATTATCCGGTAACTATTTTTTTTTAACATTTATTTCTGTCATTATGGATTGTGGATGTCCTAATGCAAGCAGTGGTTATCGACATCATCTGACTCGAGTTTAAAGTAACTTTAAAAAATGCATTAATGCTTAAAAGCGGAAACCTAATGCCATTACTGCTAAAATGGAAAATACATTATTCATATTATCAATTAGGCTTTATCATAAGCTTACTAAAGAAACTTAAATGTACAGTGAGACGTTTAATTATTAAATGAATATGACTTCCTATTAATATAGTACATGTACTATATAAATACGAAATGTTTTAGATGTTTGTTACTCAATTAAGCATAGGTACACTGCTGAATGTGTTTGGATGAAGCTTAGCCCACAAATAGATTATGTCCTGGAAGTTAGCTTGCGATAATAGTTTAAAAATATTTTACAAACCTAATTCCGGGATGACCTGCAGGATTCCTATTCCTGCAGGAACCGTGCGGCTCAATATATAGAATTTCCATTGAGTAGATTGTAACTCAATGTGTAGAAACACCAACATTACAAGAATTGTTTTAGATCAAATCACTGGTAGAGGAGAAGGCAGAACAACAGAGCGAAGGAGTGGCAGCTTTACGTGATGGCTACAAACAATTGGCACCATTGTTTAAGGCTCCGCATATTCTCTGGCTGATTCTTATGTGTGTTATACATGCTGGAACCATGTTTGGGTAAGCCTTTAAGCCTATCAAACAGAACTTTGAATGTAGTATTTTCACTTAAATAAATAATTAAGAAATGCTTCAACGAATAATGTTATGGAAATGTAAAGTAGGTAAAGCAGTTCACCACTCCGATTATTACACTCACGGAGCGGGAAGCGTGACTAAATAGATATACTACAAGCACAATTGCCTGATAACATCAGCGGATGAAATAAATTCAAATCTCGCTCTTCAATGTTGCAATGTTTTTCTTAGACTGACTACGGTTTCATAAAAATGGCCGTTCGCACGGCTTGCGATAGTAGAAGGTATACGGTGGGAGTGAACTACTACTTACTAATTAATTTAAATTGACAATTAGCGCCAACAAATTGTATGATCCTTTTTTATGAATGGTTGGTTACACTACTACAGTAAAAATACGTGTTAACTATTTGTCATATTAAAAAAAATGTTATGAACCTCTGAGTTTGTTTACATTTTTCATTGTCACATTTTTGTGAAATTGGTTTTTTTTTTATAAAAAGTTTAAAAAAAATTCTAACGCATTTCCAGCTCAAACACTCTCCGGTTATGGTATCCTCAACTGGCGGCGATGATAGGCACCGTCTCCAACGAATCACTGTGCTCAGCTATCACCAACTCCTCGACACCAACCAGCGTCGAGAGTTGCATGCCAATCCAGACGGACCTTATGACTTATCTTCAAAGTGCTATCGTTGGAGCTGGCTCTGTCCTTACTTATGGAATCGGTGGACTTTTGGTTAACAGGTGATTTCATATTAGTTGAAATTGCACACCTTGGACGTTTACTAGCGAAGTCTTCATTACTCTAGCAAATGGACTAAGTCAATTATATAATGCTTCTTTTATTTTGTAAAGGTGTGGAAAAAGGATGGTTTCTGGATTCTGTGGGGTGATGAGCGCTTGTATAGCAGCAATGATGCCATTCTTCGGTACCGGATCCTTGTCGGTGGTTGTTATGTTCACATCGGCTTTAGCCTTCACGTCTCTATTTGGCGCATCGTTGCATAGTATCGCTGTTGACTTATTTCCAACTTCTTTACGGTAAGAATTTATTTCTTTATATCTCAAACTGGTTGCGTCAATCAATTTTTTTTTAAATTATGAGGTAGCTGGCAGACTTATTCAAATGGGTACTTTAATAGAAATGGATTTCGTTGCCTTCAAACATGAGCACCGGACATGTAATGGCGCTGTCGACGCTGAGTGTAAAGAGGTAAAGGAACATAAATACTTGCATCAATTTGTAGTTGCTTTATGTTCCTAGGTAATGGTAACCTTCTACCATCATGTGCACCGTCAGCCTATTAGGTAATTGTTACCAATCAGACTTTTGACTCTGTATAAAAAAATCTATATTTACAGGATATCTAAAGTAAAGAGTGGGTAGAACAGTTGGGCTGAAAAGTTCGTAGGCTAACACACTGATGGCGCTACTAGTATTAAATCCATACGATTTTTAGCTCACCCTGACCTTCAAAAGACACGTGTACAAATTTCACAGCTGTCGGACTATTAGTTTGTGGAATAGAGCCTTTTGAGTGAATTAACTTTTGTTAGTTTGAAGAAATGGATAAAAAGGAATTTCGTGTGTTAATAAAGCATTGCTTTTTGGCAAAAAAAAAATACTGTTGAAGCCAAGACTTGGCTTGATAAACATTATTCGGACTTTGCACCAGGAAAATGAACCGTTAACAAGTGGTTTGCTAAGTTTAAATGAGCACCAAGGACGATACACGCAGTGGACGCCCCAAAGTGGCTGTTACCGACGACAACTCCAAAACACTCTACAAAATAATTTTGGATGACGGGCAAAGCAAAGTGAAGTAGAGATAGCTGAGGCTCTAAAGATACCTATCAAAGGAACGTGTTGGACATATCGTGCATGAATATTTGGGTATGCGAAAGCTCTGTTCAAAGTGGGTGCCGCCCAAGCTCACAATCGACCAAAAACAACAACGAATTCACGATTCTGAGCAGTGTTTGAATCTATTCCACCATTAAAAACCCGAATTTATGCGTCGACATGGCTCCATCATTTCACATCAGAATAAAAACGATCGTCATCTGAGTGGACTGCGCGTGGTGAACCGACTCCAAAGCGTGCAAAGACGCAAAAGTCGGCTGGCAGGGTTATGGCATCAGTATTTTGGGATGCGCATGGTATAATATTAATCGACTATCTTGAAAAGGGAAAAACCATGACTATTACATAGCGTTAATGGAGCGTTTGAAAGACGAAATCGCGGAGAAACGGCCCTATTTGAAGAAATGGAAAGTGCTGTTTCATCAAGACTGTGTCACAAATCAATTGCTTCCGCATCCACCGTATTCTCCAGATGTGGCCCCCAGCGACTTTTTCCTGATCTCATACTTGAAGCTTGCTGGAAAGAAATTTAGCGCCGATGGAGAAGTAATCGCCGAAACTGATTTTGAGGCTAAAGACAAATCGTACTATAAAAACGGAACAAGTTAGAGTTGAACTCGCGTGAAGAGGGTTCCCTATCCGCACAATATTGAGTGATTTACCATGTTATTTTAATATCATCGACTTCTTATAGATTTTCCTATAATCTATAAGTAGAAAACTAATTTCTGTATTTTTTTCAAAATTTCAGGTTGACTAGTTTCGAACATATGGGGGGGGGGGGGGGGGTCGGACAGACGAACACACGAGTGATCCTATAAGGGTTCCGTTTTTTTTATTCGGACGTACGGAACCCTAAAAATGGTATCGAAAAATGGTGTGACCGCTATAATCGTTGTATCGCCCTCGAAGGCAACTATATTAAACAATAAAATCAAATTTTATAAAAAAGAAAATTCTATGTTATCCTACGAACTTTTCAGTCCACTTAATTCAGTCATTTTTTCAGTCAATATTAGCAACACTTTCTGATGATGCTTTACAGATCCCAGGGATTAATAAAGAAGATAATACATTTTACATATAAATCTTTTAGTGATGGTGCGTGTTTGTTATTATTTTCAATATAATAAGTTGTCCCTTGTAAATTTTTCTTTTGGCAATTTATAGACATACCTATCCTAATATTATAAAGTAAGTTTGTTTATTACACTATCACTCCTTAACTACTCAACCGAGCATCATGAAATTTTGCATACACGTTATCAGGGTTACATAAAAGGACATGGGGTACCTTTCATCCGGATAAAAGTACTGCTCTCGAGGGTCATCTAAAAATAAAAATTCAACGCCTGATAAAGTCAAGCAATAAATATTCAATAAATGTTTTAACACCTAAGAACAATAAAGCAGTTTAGATGAGAGTGAGTGCGCGAATGGGATGCCACTTATCCTCATTTTATCCCTTACCCTATGGGCTTATTCCTCCCTGGACAACATCTACACATTACGATAACACGACCCCATTGTCGATTGGTTAATGTTCTTAATTGCCTGTGCTCAGGCTCAGGGGCCTGGCTTCGATTTCCGCAGAGCCAACTTTGGAAATGAACTTTTCAAAATTGACCTGAGTGTGCAAGATCCCTTGTTACACAAGCCTATAGGTGGTTACTTTGGGAGCCAAACAGACGGTGTGTTTAGTCTTTATTTATGTATTTATTATTGTGACAAACCCTATGTTGCAAACATATAAACACATAGAGAGTGTTTCAGAGTAATGGCGATATCAACGTTCCTGATGATGGGACGTGTCGGCACCATAATTGGCACTGTCACCTTCCCAGTTCTCATAGGCTACGGTTGTCTACCGCCCTTTATCACTATAGGTGTGGTGTTGAGCAGTAAGTAGAAAATTCCTTTTTTAATCAAACTAATCATTTTCATTACGAAGATAGGGAAAAAGAATGAAAAGAATCGCCAACGTTCCCCTGGTGCCTGAGGGGTGGATAAAATATCTTTGGCGTACTATTTGTACCTGACTGGTTTTGATGACATTAAAAAGATTACATTTCAAAGAAAGAAACAAAGTAGTAAAATGTTGTGTCCAGTTATTTTTATTTATTTATTTTATTTTATTTTATTTTTATTTTATTTTATTTTATTTTATTTTATTTTATTTTATTTTTTTCTTTCTGTCAGAATGAGTGAATTTAATGGAGAATTTGGATACATTTTAAAATTTTATTACAAAAAAAGGAAAAATTGCAAGGCAAGCTGCAAAAAATTTGTGACGTTTATGGATCTAATGCAGGGTCAGTAAGAGTAGCACAAAGTTTGAGCTTTTAACACAAAGTTGAGCACAAGTTTGAGTAGCACAAATCCGGGAATTTTGAGCTTTTACCGCCAGATAGAACCATTGATTCTGGTATCTACTGCCAACAACTGATAAGATTAAAGCAAGAAGTTGAGAGAAAGCGGCTGGGAATTGATCAACAGAAAGGGTGTGGTCTTTCATCACGACAACGCTAGACCACATAACAACTTTAGCCACTTAGCAAAAATTAAGAGCGTTTGGCCATAGCCCTGATATTCAGATTTCCACCAGTTTCGGTCTCATCAGAATTATTTAGGCAGTGTCAGGTTAACATCAAAAGAGGACTGCCAAAACTACTTGTCGCGTTTTTTTTTTTTTTCTACAGCAATGGGATCATGTCATTATCTACAAAATGGCTAAAATTCATCGAACAAAATGGCACATAAATACTGTAAAATGGCACACATAAATACATAAGTGAACTTTGAAAAAAGTCTTGAGTTTTCATATAAAATGGGAAAGAACTTTTTCCCCAACCTATTGAGTACCTACCTTCCCATTATGGCATTCCACAATATTTGATACAGAGCCATCTGTGTTTTCATTAGAACACTATAATGCTTTACTCGTTTAGTACAGTACAGTACAGTAGGCTTAGTAACTGTCTTGGAAATTGTTTTCAGTTGTTAACTAAAGATGGCGTTCTCTGTGGTGTCGCAAAATATAATTTAATGTCCACTCTTTACGCAATGTTATTTCCAAAAATTATTATTGTCTTAAATCATTACCACATTGTTTAAGACGTAAAATAGATAATGAATTTCCGATCACATACATTCATAAATGGCGTCACAAGTTGGCGAAGCGCAAGTTGCGAACGACATTGTAGAATGGAATCTTTATCATCATCGATATCAATAATTACCTATTATATAAAATATAAATAAACAGTAATCGCTAAATATGTTGCTAAGGGCTAAACTCAAGAACGGCTGGACCAATCCAGTTATTTTATAACATTAATCAAAGTTGCTGTTCGCTTCTGCTTCTCATAGATCGAAAATTTTGATAGAGTTTTCACCAATAGAAAGAGCTATAAAATAATAAAGTTTGTGTACATCATTTACAATAATTTTCAGCATGCGGCCTCTCTTGCTATCTCGTGCCAAACACAACTTTGAAGAAATTGGAGTAGTGTGGCGCCCTTCTTGATATTCGATTATTATATGCTTTCTTCTGCGGCGGAATACGAAGTCGATACAACCTAAGGAAAGTATACATTTGAGCAGAATGAAAAAATACTAACAAACTTTTTTTTGAGTAATTTTTTTTTGTAAATAATAAACCTTTAATAAGTAAACCTTATTAACCTTTAAAACTCTTAAGTAGATAACTAAGGACCTATACCTAACGCAACGTGCAAACGTATTTATTGATTAACACAATGATTTTTTAAAATGAAATCACTAATTTAATATTAAAAATCTTATTTTAACACTTATTTTTTACAGTAAAATTTATATGATTACTTTTTTTTGTAAAAACCTAAATAAAAATGACTTTTTATATAAATACGTATATCATACATAATTTGTGTGAACGACATAAATAATGTCTTCCCTGCTCCAATTAATTTCCATTTTCAAATGTAAACGTAATTTTAAGTAGTGGCACACTGCATTTTCGCAGTCATTTGGGTAGCCCGTCTGGCGGCAGTAACCACCCCCTTACAGAAGACCACCGTGAAATAACAGCACGTGTGCTGTTGTGTTTCGGTGAATGAGTAAGGGATGCCAGAGCCCATTTCCCTATCCCCTCCTAATCCCTTATCCTTAATCCTACTGCAGTCGGCAGCGCACTTGCAGCAGCTTTGGCGTTGCTTGTGTTATAGGCGATGGTAGCCACCTATCATCAAGTGGACCGTCTGCCTGTCTGCCGACCTTAACATAAAAAAAAAATATAAAAAAGAAATTATTTTTTTTTTTGAGGAAAGGAAAAGGCTTCATTGACGCGACTACTGGTATATCATACTGATTTCCACCCGCTCCAAAACTAAAAATTTCATACATTGATTCCCAAGAGGTTCGCGTAAAAAAAATTATTAATAATAAATTAAGCCATACCTACCTACCGATTTTTATCTAAGTCCCGAGAGCTCCAAAACATTTTTAAAGTAAAATTTAGTTTCCACCGGCAAGCTCTGGCATCCCGTTCCCGTAACATGCTTCGGCATTTTTTGTATTGAAATAAAGAAATGGGAGTGCTAAAACCATTGCAATAAGGTTAAAAGTAACATGTTTAGAAAAAAATCCTTTGCTGTGTGCTGTGTCGTACTGTCACGTTGTCCTGGCAGAACGCGAAAATAATTCCGTAAACCGATTGTGGCGCCACCTATCGGGGCCAATTTTATTTTCAAACCATATGTTAAAGTGAAGACCTATTCTCATACCTACCAAATATACAAAAAAAAATCGTAAAAATCGATGTCACTTTGTGAAATAATGTTCCCATGTTCATTGTAATAGTGGGGCATTCAGTTTTCGTTCAATCACAGCAATAATTAATAATAGTTAATCTCATGTTACTATAAAAAAAAAGAAATTATTTCTATTTTACTGTATCCGAATGTTGTATCAATAAATTAATCTACAGCAGGCCTACCTGAATGTCATTCGAAGTTTTCTCTCTCTCTCTATCGTACTTATGTAAGAAGTTGCAAGTGGGACACAGAGGGTAAACTTCGGATGCCGTTCATGGTAGCGAGGCAGAGCCATCTATTAATAATTCATCGAACTAACCTATAAATAGAAACTACTGCTGTCATAATAAACATTTAATTTGCAATAACAAATATTGATGTCAATAATTAAGATAAAAACTATCCTATCTTTTAAGTTGGACCAAATAACAGATACTTACGAAGTTTGTTCCAAGTCAGTTCAGTAGTTTCAGAGTTTATCGCGAACATACATCCTGACACGAGATTTTTATATATATATATATAAGATAGGTAATAAAAATAGAAGCACTCGCGGCAAAATCCACGAAGGAAATAATGTATGGACAAAACAACTGCCGTGTAACTTTTGTACCTATGTACTTTTCCCATTGAGTATATTCTACCTATTAAAAGAGTAAAGATTGGGACCTCCTCGACCTTAATATGTGTAATATTAAAACCCGTTTACGAAATTTGGTTAATTTAAAGAGCAAACATTGATAACTGATTGCGAATTAAGAAAAGGCTGGTTGTCGAAACTAGTCGCTAAAGAAGTTACTGGTTGCAACCAGTAGCTCTGTATTATAAAATTCCTTTCCTCTTAACAGAAAAATAATGAGGGTTTTATCGGCGTACGAATTATTCGACAAGTTAGCAATTTGCCAAATAATTCGTTCGATAATCTAATAATTGTTGCTAGTATTTTTTTTTTTTTTTTTTTATGAAATCGAGGTAGCGCTTGACCACTATCTCACCTGATGTGAGGTGCAGATGTGGCCGAAGGTGGACCACGCTTACCTAGTAAATGCCCATTTACCCTAGTTTTGAAGACCCCGAGGTTGTAGTTCTGTGGGAACACAGACGCAGGCAATGAGTTCCACTCCTTAGCAGTTCGAACAAGGAAGGTGGAACTGAAACGCTTTGTTCGTGATCGAGGTACATCGACCACGAAGGGATGAAACCGCTGCCCACGTCTAGTGGTCCGCAAGTGGAACGGTTCCGGTTGGATTATAATAGTTTGTGCCACGAAAACAGGATGCCTTTATTTCAATCCAAAAAAATACCGAAAAGGCAGATTAAATGTACAAGGAAAATGGCTGTAAATAAAACTTTTATTTTAAAATATTCTCTTCTTTTATTTATTTATCCGTATCCTAATCTCATTCATCAGTCGTGCTCACTAACAATTCATCATCGACTCAGAACAATTATTAACTATGTAAATATGTATATATGTATCAACATATTTTGTGAATAATGGATTTTATGCGATTTACAATACACATGACTGAATTAAAACCGAATGACTTGTTCATAAGATAATGTAAACTATATGGAGCGATGGAAATTAAAGAAAAAAATATAATCAAAGAATAGGTATGAGCTCTTTTTTTCCCATTTTAAATGGGTATAGTACCATTTTAACATTGTATAACTAAATTTAACACTGCTACCGAAAGCGCTTCGTGAATCAGTCTGAGACAAACCTACATAAAATTAACTAAAACCGAATTATCCGAAAATGTATTGCATATTATAGTTCTGTGATGGCATATTTAACTGGCCCTTTATAATAAATATTACAATTTTAAAAAAGAAAAGCAATAATTTAACACATTTTTTTTAATTTAAAATGTTTCAAAACGTGGAACAACATTTTTAGACTAGAATGACGCGTTTTATTGTCAACACACCGCCTCTATTCCTTTAAATTCGAGGTTTATATTTATTATTATATTCTTGTATATAACTATTAAATATATAAATGTATAATAAGCAAGTGAATTGACGGTAGTTACCCTATATAAATTTTCAGTTTATTTCCTAACAATATCGTTGAATACACCATACCGCAAGGCACAAAGTTAACAATTCATCATAATATCACTTATATATTATATAAATAATATATATTTTGTTAAAGCCTCAGAATACAGAACAAAACGGAATATTACTTTAATAAATTGGTAACAAATTTCAATCATAAGTTAAAAATTAGATCGTTATAAGGTAAACGATTAGGATTATATAGAGAAATGGGCATGCTTTGGCATCCCTTACTCACTCAGAGCACACGCGCTCAGGCCTTCTGTAAGGAGATAGTTACTGTAGCCAGACGGGCTGCCCATTTCAGTCTTCTAAAAGATAGTCTTCGTAAGCTCTTGAGGTTTCTAGAATGTTCTGTATTCGAAGTTTGAGGCTAAACATCAGTGCCACATTGTCATCACAATCTCTTTTGGAACTAGTCTCGTAAATTATACGTTATTTTGATTGGTTTATTATTTTAACACATCTGAACATAACTCAATTTTGTTCAAATGATTTAAAAAATTCAAATTTTATATAAAACGATTGTAGCGTCTAAGTTAAAGAAGCTACTATTTCATTGTGGCCCTTACAGTTAAGGGGGCGGTTACTGATACCAAACGTATGGCTAGATTAAGTTATTGATGTGTTCAAATAACAAACAGTACAAAGTGACGCAAATTTCTCGAAACTAGTCCGACGATTGCAAAAGAACAACAATTTAAATACGATAACAGAACACACGACACTTCTATCGCCACACTTGCTGTCTCTCTCTTTCTCTGTCCAAAACGAAGCAACGGTGCGACGTTGTGTGCGAATATTCTTTAAAAATTGGCAGATCTCTCATAGATTAATAAAACTAAAATTCATTACACGGTCAAGTAAAGGTCTGGCCCTCCGTTTAGGGCTCCGGCCACAGCACAACATAACCTACAGCGGACTTGGTTAAAATGCTTAACACACAGCCTTCTTCACATAAAAAATATTCGCTCATCATCTTTATTTGTACAAAAGTGAATGAAACATTACTGCACTTAAATAAATTAAGTCTAGGGTAAGGCATATTTCATATCTATAGTACACATAACATTATTTAATTATATATACAGTCTCGCGTTGTCTTAAATAGACTTTTTACAATATACATCTCACAGGGGACAACGCTAGCACAGTTCTCGCGGACACTTAGCTGGGCTTCTTTTAAAAATATATTTTCATTTACAATATTTATTGATTTAAAACGACAACTAATAACCATCGTGTTAAAACTTAATTTTTTACTAAGAAATTACACTGATATTGTTTCTACATAAGGTTGTTTAAGCGATACTTAAATTCTTTAAAAATTTCAAAGTGATTACTTAAATGAGTAGTAAATGTAAAGTTGTCTTTATACACTCAAAAGTGTATAATTGTATATTATGTAGAGAACATACATACAAATTCTTTTACACAAAATGGCTTGTTGCAATTTTTAAATGAATTTTGGCTGGGTTTGTTTTTTTAAGTTTGTTGGTTTCGATTTTTATATTATGTTTTGTTAAAAAGTTATCAAGTAATGTATGGGTAGTTTGTTGGAGAAATTTTAACTAAATAATTCATACTGTCAATTTAACAGTCAAACAATCTTAGTGTTCGAATTGAAGTCAAGTCTGCCTTGAAATCAAGACCAAAATAGTTTCTATGAGAACTGTACTATAGTTATCCTTTGGGGTTTTCGTCGAATACAATGGACCATAATACAACCTTATACAACCTGCACTTCATACATTTTCTTTAATTGTTTTGTGAATTATGAAAAAAAATTGAGTACTCAAGAAACGAGCTAAGAATGTGAACTCACTCACCCCGGTGGTATCTTGGCCTTTACACTGGACGAAAACCATTATTTTAAAATTACTAAGTGACTATACAAGAGTACATCCGCATCATAAGGCCTCTTTATTACAATGACACTCAATAATTGGCAGATTCTTTAAGGACTTCCCAGAGGAGGGATGGAAACTCCACTACCAAATTGGTTACACCAATCTCAGCGAGTTGAATAATGAAGGTGAGTGGCGGCAGGCAGGCTGACGGTTCACTTAATGGTTGGTGGCTATAGTGGTCTATTAAAACGAGCAACCACCATAGGAAGATACAAGTGAGCTGCCACCCGGGATAGGATAAAATATGTGATAGGAATAATAATGACTAATGAAAAATAACTATGCAATAGTTACTTTAGTAAGTTTACCTCTGGTTTCCTGTCTTTGTCTGCATTTGAGAATTTTGTTTCATGCACAATGAAGACATTCCCATTGAGTGTATTGTTTAGAATTTTGTACCAGGTTTAGTCATAGAAAATACTATGCGTATAAACCTTTAATTTCAAGTTAATGCATACAGCTTGCAACAGAATACACGCATCGGTGCATGCAGCTTCTGCAGCTCGAGTCATTTATATTGTTTTGGTTATCAGCATAAAGTAATTCTGTCTGTCACTTTGTTATTCCAAAAGGAGCTAAAAAGTGCTTCACTTAAGCAGGAGCTGTCCCTTTCAATCTGCACAAGCTGTATGTATTAACTTTTTTTACAGTGACACTATTTTGTCAGTCATAAACATATATGAAAAATCGATACACAACAGTTTGTACCTATTTAAGTTTTTTCCACAATAAAGTCACTTTCACTTTGAGTTCAGTTTCCGTCAGCTCGGAGGAGCCAACAGCACCTCGAGCCAGCAAGGGCACGCCGTGACGTCGCGGCGAGAGTATTTGGGGCCCCAGCCTTTAGCGAACGAGATGCGCACAGAGCGAGGGTCCACTGGGCCCACGTGCGGTAGGGCTAGGGCCGTCGGCGGAGCTGAGGGGTCGAACACCCGCAGGCAGTGACCCGGAGCCACCCTCCAGACCAGCAGGGCTTTGGCCGCGGCTGCATCGAGAGCAGGCGAGCTAACGAATACGGGTTCTTGGCTTCGATTGTAAAGCCATACTCCGTCTGACTCTAACGATATTGTCACCCCTAGCCCGATTTTGGCTCGAGTTTTTCTCACCTGGAAGTAAACAACACTGGTCATATGAAAGCACTAGGGTTGATCATCAGCCTGTGTCTCTTCAATATTTGATATAGGCTCTCCGAAGGCTGACCACCACGCACGGTTAACCTGAGTTTATTACACTTTTAAACCTATGCCACAGTAGGTTACAATTTACGTCCAATTAGAGGCTGATGATTATGAAATAATGTCTACAGACCTATTCAACCAAACCATTAAACAGTGAGAAAAAATGTAAGGATATGGGAATATGCTACAAAATCAAACACAATCAATATCAACAGCACGCCTGCCGTTTCTTGGTCCTTTTCAAATGGTTGCTATCGCAAGATAAGTTCTGAGATAACGTTCAATTCCTGCATCATCAGAGAGATAATGCACAAATGTTTTTAGCGTGAAATGATTTAGAGACGGCGTCCAGCGGCGCTCCTATCGGTCCGTTTGGTAAATGATGTCCACTATCGGCGCACTTATCGGCGAGGTTATCTTCGCAGCCCCGACGGAGAGCGTCCGTAAATCAATATACAATTACATGTATGTAATCATTATGCCAACATTTACGCTTTAATTAGTGCAACGTATCGTAGCAGTTCGCAAATGGAATTACAAATCGAATCGTGCATTTTAGCGCCTAAAAACTTAAATCCATTCATTCAAAGGACCTGAGGGTACACTCGGAAAATAAATTGTCTTTTGTCTCTCATATCTATATATATAATAAGATCGTAAGCGATATATTTACATATTTGAAAAAAAAAATGTATGTACACGTTGTACTTACGAGTATGTCACCGAAGTAAAAAAAAAAAGTTTTTAGTATTTTTGTCTCTTTGTTCGCGCTAATCTCAGAAACGGCTTAACCGATTTCAATGCGGTTTTCAGTGATGTATTGTAGCAGGCTTCCCGTAACATTTTGTGTTTGTTTCATTCCAATCGATTTACAAACAAAAAAAGTTACACGCTTCCGAATACCACGCGTACGAAGTTGCGAGTTCAGAACTTATTCGGAACTTAAAAATAATAAAATAACCTTTATCGCATAGAATCAAATTTCAGTCATTGATTCTGCCTTATTTTATGACGAATACAGCAAATATTTAATAAAAGTACGTCAAGATATCGCAAAGATTTTATCAGGAACATTTAGAAATCGAGTTAGGATTTTTTTAATCTAGGCAGTCTCAAGTCTGCAATGCTGAAACTCCATGAAAAAAATGAAAACATGAGAGGCATAGAGGCCACGCAGACATTAACTGGGCAGCCTATCTGGTGATAGCAACCATATTGAAATATGCGTGAAAAATGCTTAAAATATGCATGAAAAGTGTCACAATTTGCAACACCAAATAATAATAAAAAATATATAGTAATTAATTATTTATTTCAAAATCAGTATTTTTATCATTTATAGGCTCTTGTAGTACCTGTAGCGTTACTTGTGTTTTAGGCGACGGTAGCCAACTTCCATCAAGTGAACTGTCAGTCGGTCTATTATCATGAGCAAGTAATATACCTGTTCAGCTTGATCGCCCCTGTGCTCTAACGCGTCCAAGCAGAGGCCGTCGCGTCCTGCGCAGGCGCTCTCGCCTCCGCCGAAGACATCAACCGCCCTCACTCGCACCCCAAACTGGCGACCCACTCGCCGCGTCAGCTCCCAATACGCGAGCCGACACCACTCCGACTCCCAACTCTGTTTCTCTGAAAATTTTACAAATTTCGACTATTAGTGTCTGCATAGGTTAGCGAGTTTCTTTCGACATTATTCCAATACAGTGAAATCTAGGTTGAGAGTACCAGGAAATCGCAGAGATTAGCGTGCACAAACGCACAGACAGACAAGAATTCAAAAACTGTTTGAAAAAACTGTAAGTAAATTGTTTTTTTGAAAAAATATTTAATATACAGACACAGCTCTTACGATTTTATTATATATATAGAAAAAGTAGCTGTCCGCCTGTCACTTTCTCCGCTAAGTTCTTTTAAACCACCGAAATGGATATTGATACGATTTTCATTAAAGGAAAGAACGATAAATGAGGAAGTTTTGTGTAACTTTATAATATGCATTAAAAAAAAAATAGTAAAATATAAATAATTGTTCTATACAAAAAAAAAATCCATGCAAGAAATTAAATACAAATTAGTTTTAAACTATGTAACTAATTAAATCTTCACCATTAATAAATAGCTACTAATTTATCTACAGACAATGCTTAATTAATACGGATGTACATATGTCTGTTTGTATGTTACATTTTTATGTCAATTGCGAAAACCTCGATATGCTGTTTTTTTTTTTAAATTAGATTCATATAAAAATTAAAAAATATTTAAAGTATTTGAGTACAAATAACAAAATAATGACAAATGTTGAGACTTGGAGTAAAATTTGTAAGTTTGTATCTCTCAAAAACTCTCATTATACAAAAATTCTTTCAACTTTATCTAAAAAAGCATCATTGTGGACAAGGGTTTACTATTTTAATTTACATGTGGAAGAAACCGCGGGAAATAGCCAGGTTATTATGGATTTATAAAAAAGTAATTAATTCTGCAATATGCAACAAATTTCAACTCAATATTAACTTCCCCTAAGGTTCAAACTATAGATTTCCACATCGTTTTTTTTTTTTTTTTTTTTTTTTTTTTTTTTCAAAATCAATTCGCCGATTTCGCCAGAATATTTTATGTATTTCCACCTGGCTACAATATAGGCTTCTTAAGGCGAGCCGTATTCAAATAGGTACCTGCAGGGTTGTTGTGTCTGGTGTTGGTTGTGTCCTTAGGCAACAATAACCACCTACCATCAAGTGTACCGTCAGCCTGCATTAAACCCTACCGTAAACCCTGGCATTAAAATTATATAAAAAAATAACGATTTTCATTACACTTTTAAACTTTTGTACCATAATTAATGTGAAGAGTTCTAGTTAAGGGTTTCACAGTCCAATTATTTCGGCTCGGTTACATCACTGCGTTTGGTTCCAGAGCGAGTTGGCATACCGTCTGCTGGTGACAGATTGTCCAATAATCAACATTAACGCGGATGCCAAATGCCAAATGACAGGTCATCCGTATATCGGGACGTTTGCTGTTTTCTTAATTCCTTTGTCTTATAGAGTAACCTGATCTATCTAATGACAAGACAAAATCAAATCAATCGGCACATTACCTCAATTTCAATTAGTTTCGAACTTTGACAAAAACCTGACATTTCTAACAATGTGTTAGATGGCTCTAAGGTAAGTAGATGGCGAAAAGTGACTTGTTTTTAAAATTCAGGAAAATACGAGTCGCTCGCCTGTTCCATTTTTGTTTTGTTTCTATTGTTTTTACGTGAATCGCAAATAAAAATCTTTACAGCTGTAAAGTTTACACATCAGAATAACCTAATCTATATTAATAATTTCGTGAAGGGGTACGGTAGACTCGATTGAAACCTTACCTGAATAATAAAACATAAAAAAATAAAGATTTCGAGTCGACAACATATATCCGCAAAATTCGGATTGTCAAGTATTTTGTTAAATTCTAATGGTGCTGACAGACAAATCGCAGTCGCCATACTGACCGCTCTAGGGAAACGTCACTCACTGACACCTGTGACACATCTTGAGTGATTAATAAACGTTCCGTTTCATTCAAACTAGCGCACATACGCCTAATACGCCGTCGCACCATTCTTTTAAAAACAAAGTGTCCATTACAAAGAACTGTGACTCATGTGACTGTGTAAAACGAAACGTCTTGCCGCAAACATTGAGCAAAATGTATGCCGCTTTGCCTTTAATATTCCTTGAGAACCGATAACTACAGAAATATCTACCTACATTTTGTACCTACATCTGTACATATTATGAGTCACATTACACCCGAGCGAAGCCGGGTTTTCATCTAGTACTTAATATAAGTAAGAAGTCGTCGGCAAATTGGTTATAGGATTCCAAATTTTGTTGGATGCATCCCACTATTTTCATTCTTTACCTTTGATGGAAATACTGAGACCTTTAAGCGGACCACTGAATCTAATAATGGTAACAGATATTATACAAATTTATAACTTAATAGTGTTTTCTTTCTATATATATGACTGTACCTACAAAATGTTTAGAATAAATATAAACAGGTATAATTGGCAACAAAATTTATCATCAGACTGTCCAGAAAATTGAAAACAAAACAGGAGCCAAAAAGAAAGTCCAAGTAAAGTTTGTATAAATATGGGGCAGTAAATAGTACAATTACAATTTGTTTCACAGATGGCACTAACAATGGTGTAGTTATGGTGGTGAGGCGCCATGGTGGCGCCGGTGAATCGATCCTCAAGGTTAGCCGCCAGGAAACACGTGGCTTTCAGAAACAAACTGTGGATACCATTTTAAATAACGCTAACTGGTATTCAGGCTTACTTAAGCAATTCACTACCAAATTTCCTGAGGCTTGGTATTCAATTTAAAAAGAAAGTATTATGGCCAAATGATTCCATCACAAAGATATAAATAAATTTGTTTGGCTTAATGAAAATCTTCAATGAAAAAGGGTCTTTTCATTTCCACGTAATGCTTACACTTTTAACCGCTAAGTAATATCATAGATAACCAGTGTGGTAATATTTTTATATTATAATGAAGGGCTTTTTTTGGTATTTAAAAAAAATTATTTGCAAATTCAGTTTGAACTCAGAGAAAGCAGCGGACAAAAGCTAGTAGCTACACTATAAAAATCCCAATGTGTTAACATTGAGTTAATATTTGTTGTGTATTGCAGGATTAAAATAAACTAGCTATTTTTCGCAGCTTTTTCAATGTGATTATTTAAAAACACTATAGGTATACGTACGTATTATACTTGTATACGTAGTATTAGATGCAGTGTGACTTTTTAAAACAAAATTTAGCTGACAACAAAAGATTGCAAACTAATAAAGGCGAACTTGTATGGAAAAGGTAAAATGTAATTCCAACAAAGCCTTAATGGTTCGACGACCTCGTCACATCGTCTATCGCATGATTCAATTTCTAATTTTTACAATCGCTCAGTTCTTGGTCATTCTTTTTTGGTCTGCAGTGTATTCCTAAGAATCAGAGACTCTGGTGCTCGAAGCCATAAATGGACCCAATACCAAATTTTGTGGAAGAGCCCTCCTACCTGATTGAGGCGAAGCCCAAATGAAGGGTATTTTTTTGTTTTTACACGCATTTAGACTCCAAACTTTAGAATTTAGTGTACGACTGATTGTACTTTTTATGAACTTTTGCTTGCAAAAGTCGGGGCCCTGGCCCCCAGGGCCCCCCGCAGTTATACAGCAGATACGACGGTAGCATTCCCCTACTGGAAGCCTCTTAAGTTTGTAAAAAAATGCAAATATAAAATACACACCTTCGCCATCAGTAGCAAGAGAGCCAGTGACTAGCCGCTCGTGATCGGTCCTCCTGGCGTCCTCTGTGCTTTCACCGTGTTCTGGAAATGGCCGAAATATAACATTTAGTGCTGCAAAGTCAGGGTTTGAATTTTTTTTATGTTAAGATCGGCAGGCAGGCTACCACTTGATGATAGGTGGCTATCGTCGCCTATAACACAAGCAACGCCAAAGCTGCTGCAAGTACGCTGCCGTGCCGACTACAGAAGGATTAAGGATAAGGTATTAGGAGGGGATAGGGATATGGACTCTGGCATCCCTCTATATGACATCTGGCACGGTGATCTTCTGTAAGGGGGTGGTTACTGCCGCCAGACGGGCTGCTCAAAAGATTGCGAAACGCAGTGTACCCTGCCACTACTAAATACTAAGAAGTAAGAATGACAAAAACTATATACCTAATTTTGTTTAGAAAAAAAAAATAGGTGTAGGTACAGAAAAAAAACCAGGATAGAACTGAATACTTACAAAACACTCAAAGACAAACAGTCATATATATTCTTAAACATAACAAAAATCGTAAACGAACCGTCTCTGTACATTAAATATTTTTTCAAAAAAATAGTCTATCTGTAACAATGCGCGCTAATCTCAGAAACGGCTTAACCGATTTGAATGAGGTTTTCACTGACGTGTTGTAGCAAGCTTCTCGTAACATTTAGTGATTCTTTCATTGCAATCAGTTTAAAAACAAAAAAGTTACGCGCTGTACCGAATACCACGCGTACGAAGTCACAGGCTCAGCTAGTCATGAATATAAATGTTTGTCTTAAACTGGACTCGAACCTGCGACTTTTACAGCAAGCCGAGATAAATTATTACCGCTGAGCCAATCGGCCGTATAGTTAGTCCATCATACGCTTTTTGTCATTTTTTTAATGTAATATTTTTTAATATAATATTTGGTGATTTAGAAGCGAATGAAGTACAAAAGCATTCGACACCGTGGGAATACAGTTGTATCGGATGAACCATTTCGAGTGTCACGACTGAACAAGTCCAGAATGAATCGGCGCAACGTATCTATGGAAAACTATCGTCGGATATAAAAATGGCGAGTCATTCACAACTCGGTCGAGTTTGTGAATGACATCAGTGTGGACACCTGTAGATACGCTTACCGGCCGAAACTCGTTTCTCTTACATTAGACACTCGAACACCTATAGTCATTTATTAGAAGTCACGAAAAAGATAACGCGGCGAATGAATCAGTGTTGCTTACGAATAACAATAGGATGTTTGATACACCCTAATCTGTCTGCAAGTTTCAGAAAACTTTCTCAATTCTCACTCATTTCGTCCTAGCCAGCCAGGTGATCAGTAGTTTCCTCTCCTAGACTCTACACCTAAGTCCTTACGATGCACGACGGATATGTCCGCCTAGAATATCCTAGAAGTCATCGGTAAGAGGTCCTCTTATAGAACACCACGGTGAAATACCACCGTGCGTATAAATACACTGCTGACCCCGAGGTGAGCAGTGTACTTATATTTCTATACTAGATGAGCCTGTAACTTCGTACGCGTGTTATTCGGACTTAACTTTTTTGTTTGTAAACCGATTGGAATAAAACGAACACTAAACGTTACGGGAAGCTTGCTACAATACATCAGTGAAAATCGCATTCAAAACGGATAAGCCGTTTCTGAGGTTAGCACGCACAAACGCACAGATAAAAAATCTAAAAAATATTTTTTTTTACCCCGTAACATAAGTACGTGTATAAATTGTTTTTTTTTTTTTAAATATTTAATGTACAAACACGGCTTGTTTACGATGTTATTATATGTATAGATTTTATGATGTTTCCCCCAACTGAAGTCCTCAATTCATTTTTGTATTGATAAATACAAAACTAAATTTATTGTATTTGAATTGTTAAAAACTTTGTTGAAGTTTGTTGTTGTTGCGTCTAATTTGTTGAATATATTTTGCAAAGGCTAAATTGTTGTTGAAGTGATATTGTTGTGAGCGGCTGAAATGAAGAGCTTTAAACAAATTATGAAGCTTCTTCTCGTCCAACTTATGAATGCGGTTAATTGTGTGTGTTGTGTGTAATTAATTTGTTCCTAGCGATGACTTGTGGCATACTACATAGCGTCGGCTTTATGTAGTATGCAATGCTCAAAACTCAGCTTTCTATGTTCCGCATTATGTAGAGTCAGGGAACCATTTATTTCTATGGAAAGAGCTATGCTAGATGTTTAGTTTCTTGACAAACGTAGTCTACAAGAAAAAAAGGAGGCCACATAGCTCACAAAACTTACAACCGTTGACTTCTTTGATAATAATTTAGCTGAAACTAGTTTTTATCAAGCTACAGGAAGGTAACATACAACACCATCGTTAATATTATTTTTAACTTAAGCATCGATGGTACAAAGCTTTTAAATATGTATAAGTTAGTTGTTTAGCATATTGGTGATCAAATCAAGGTCAATTAAGCGATAACTAACTATAAGTATGTAGGTACCTACCTACAATACATTATATACATTTATACACGTCAACAAAATATACCACACCCATTTAAGTAAAATATCAAGCAAACATATTATACTATAGGGATCAGTATTAAGTTGTATCGAAATATATACCTACTTCAATGCTCTACCTGCTGTCAAAGTTTTGTCAGAAATTGTTCAGCCGTTTCGGGTATTAATATACAAACAGGAAGACACAAACATATAAGAACATATATTTTTTGTATATATTAAGATATAATATATATGTAAAAAAATAGGTGCGCGTTTTATTCGTAGTTTGGAGGAGCTTTTTCTAAAGTAATTTCTAGACATTTCTAGTAATTTCCAGTAACAACAAGACGGAGAGGCACACGTGTAAGCCACATTATATTTGTATAATCGGAACGCTCGCGCTGCTTTATATAACAATCAATGAATTTAACAATATTATTGTTAACAGTTTCCTGGGCGTTGTGAATATACTCGTAAAGTAAACAAAGTCCAAGAACTTTGGAGAGCAATAGGCATCTTTACAGAATGGCATATGTGATGTCTTTTGGCTCAAGATTTTGTGTGAGGAAGAATCCTAACCAATATTATAAATGCGATGGTGAGTTTTTTCGTTTGTCTTATCAAAAATATTATCAAAAATAAAAAAAATCAACGCCTAACAAAAATATACGAGCAATAAAAAATGGGCGCAAAGAACTAGTCAATGTGTTGTGTATGTGCTAAGAGAGAACACTTTTTGGGTTGTCACTGGGTAGGCAGTGTAAACACTTTAATGGCTTTATTATTTAAAAAAAAATCTTTAGCTTTAATGTTTCGTAACAATAATGTCACAAATCATGTATCGCAACGATGAATGTTCCAAATTAAGTCTGATAAATAAATCGAGTTCTCAGTAAGAGTTTTAGATAAAATACCGATGACCCCGCCATCGCGAATAGTTCGAGCGACCAAAACGGAACGTTGTACCTTTACCATGAGTTTACAATGACCGCACTCGCTAGCGAGAGCGTAAAACATTTATATGAAAAACTGTCAACTGTCAATGTCAAATTGACAATTTTCCATGTAAATATTTTACGCTCTCGCTAGCGAGTGCGGTCATTATAACTCATGGTAGAGATACAGACCACGAATGATGGTGAGTATATAATCCAACAGTATGACTAAGACGAACTTCGAGTGTTATAACGATAGCATAGCAACTAGGAACCGAGTAAGATATTTGCGTAACCCGCGGAATATCTTAGATTTTCTCCAACATGAGTATGTAGTTATTTTCCTGTGGATTCCAGATTTTAATTTACTTGTCTAAGAACAAAACCAGCATTCTTTGTGTTGCCGTACACCGTTGACAGGTCATGGCGTAGTGACACCAAGATTGGAATTTTGTCCAAATTAACAGTTTTGTTAATAATAAATTATAAAATATTTTCGTTTCGGAGTTTGATTTGTTTTGTAAAAGGCGATTGAACAAGGAACGCCCACATGAGCCGAAAACTAAAACAAAAGCCAGATATATGTATATTTGGTTCATATTAAGAGACCGGCGCCGAGCGAACCGCCCGCCGCCGCCCGGCCCGTGACGCCCGTGATAACGGAACGATAATGTTAATGGATACTCCTCTTTATCGAGACGCACCGCACCGATACCAACAAAAACTCGACGACACTTTCATAAAACAAACATTGACACTTAAATGTCTCATTTTAGAGTTCAATTTCGAGTATGCCACAAGTTTTTTGATGAAATGTAAATGGAATGAATGGGTTCGGGGAAGCACGTGAGAAAGACCCGTAAATGGACACTATCGGAATTTCAATGTCAACCGTATCAGAAAAAAAGGGAAGGGCCGAAGAGCCCATTCATCCGACAGGATGTTGAAATTGATGACGAATCAGATACTTAATTATATAGAATAGGATATACCTAACTGGGATACGCTATTCTAGATGATGAGTGGTTTCAGCTAAAATTAAGTTTCGGTATGAAACTGCATACTTATTATTTTATCAGTAATTTACTTGACTCTATTATACCAACTGAAAATTGAAAATCAGAAAAATGTCCATTACAATAATTAATATGGGGGGAGAAGTATGTCTAGAGCCTAGAGCTGGCTCACGGGAAACCCTATGATGAAGCCCGGAATATCCCGGCGCAATAAAGAGTACACTTTTGCACCCCAACATTGAACGCATTGATTGCAACATTTGCAACCCCGGTATTTCCTGTGACGTATGGGATAAACATGGATTTAAATGTGCTTTTAAGGTTCCTTCTTCGCTCCTAAAAATATAATAAAGGAGTAGGTGTTTAAAAATTTAACTTTGCAATTATGGAATCCTCTGAGATTCCACAATTTTAAGACAATAAATTTAATTGCCACGAATTATATAAATTTAGAAATGCCCGTGTGAACCATATTTGGTAGCTAATAAAATAAAATAAATGTAGATTAAAATTAGAAAACCCCAACTTCATAAATTTAGAGTTGCCTGAAAGACTAAAAAGGGTGACGATAGGCTAATGATAAGTATCTGGCAACGCTGCAGTAATTTCTTTACAACGGGCTTCAAGAAGCCCATAATGTAAGGAGTTGGAAACACATCAGAAGGGAGTTTCTTACAAAATTCACGAGCTCTAAGGGTAATGTATCTATAATAATCCGAACAGTACGCAAATACAACAATGGTGTGATTTTAAGTTGTGTTCTGTTAAATGGTCACAGCCCAGTTTACGCAGAACGCAATGTGCACTGCCTTACTAGTTATCTAGTTAAAAAGCGCACTCTGATAGCTAAGGCTATTATGATTTCAAAATAAGAATCTAGTGATCGAGATAAATCGTCGGAGGTGTCACGCGCCGATTCATGACATCATTGAATTCCTTCACATATCTCAGCGGATAGTATAGAATAATCTTCGATTGTTGATTGACACGGTCCCCGTGTTGATACGGAGATTTCATCTGAACGTATACTCTATTAAAAACAAATACATCCTCCCCGCAGCGTGGTGCCGATGCATTTAAAAAAGGCCAGTGCGGTGTTTGCCGAGCCGCCCGTAAACATTAATAATGTAGTTAAAAATGGCGGTTGGCTTTGGAATGCGCGCACAGGCCGAGGGCCGAGGGACCCAACTCGCCACGCTATTAGGGCTGTACAACGATAATCGATAATCGACACTTTGTTAATCGATAAGAACAATATTTGTAACAAACAATAGTATGGCAAAGGCAAAGGTAGTATCATCTAGACAATAACTGTCGCACGCAAAGTAAGTCAACTCGGCCGTGGGATGTCCAGTCCGATCCTCCATAATAGGCATGATGACAGATTTTAAAATTCCCTTTCATAATGTAAATACACGTCTACCATATCCGAAAAAAACAATATTTCAGCAAAAAACTAAATTTCAACGCGAATTATTGAATGTTTTTAAATCTATTTTGAATTACGCGCGAAAACGCTCTTAGGTGTCATGGCGTCGCGTCTGATGAACCGTGACGTCACCGACATCTCATCAGATTTTTCATTCTGTCAAAGCAAAGTCAAGCAACACGATGGCACTTACCTGGGCGTGACGTCATTCGCTCTGATTGGTGTTTCAGTTAACATGGCGGATTGCAGTTATTTATACTTCTATTTTATTGAAAATCTTATTAATCTCAATTTTAATACAAAAAATGAGTAATTTTTTAGACTCCCTTCAACATATATTTTTCTCCAAAACCATTTATTCTTTGATTCTTTAATACCGTCATCATGCCTATTATCAAGTAGAAAAATTTCCACCGCTATTACAGTCTATGAATCGTCGCTAATTGAAATTGTCCATAATTTTAAATACGTCCTCTTATATCAAACATTTCCAATGATATGAGGAAATCGATGATTTCAAAGAACCGCCAGCTAGATTCGATGCTCGTGCGCATGCCGCGCCGCGATCGGCTCGCTCCCGATATGTCACTATTTAATTAGTGTAGATAACAATGTTTTCGAACGAAACACGCGATTTTATCACAATCGTTATCTATTTGTAAAATTATATGTACAACTATAAGCAACGGGGTGTATTTTGAGGCATTCGTAATTTTGTGAAGAAAGTTACGAGTATGAAAGTATCTATGAAATTTGCACAAAGACATAACTGGCGGCTTCGCCTGCCTTAAACTTGAATACATACAATGTGTAAAGCACGCTACCAATCGAAAAGAATCAGAGCTGACTTATATATTTACACTAGCTTAACTCGGCCACGCTTCGCTGCGGCCCATACGGCGGCGGTGTGCGCATGGGGCGCGCGGTACTGGACACTGCTTATATACAATACTATTTATCGTAGCGTGATGTTATATAGCCTATAGCCTTCCTCGATAAATGGACTATTCAAAACAAAAAGAATTTTTCAATTCGAACCAGTAGTTCCTGAGATTAGCGCGTTCAAACAACAAACAAACTCTTCAGCTTTATAATATTAGTATAGATTTATTTAAAGGTATTTAAAGGTATTTATCCAGATTAGTCATATAAAAATAGGATTGACACAAAATTAACATTTAACATAATAAACTTATTTAAATCGTTATTTGGATAAAAGTAGATGTCGAGATAGTTCACAAAGCAGCTTTATGGTTGTATTAAGACCAGCAACGCTATAAATGTTCTGGCATTTCTTACTCATTTACCGAAACACAACTAACGATGGTAAAATAACAAAAAACAAGTGCTAAGGATTTTAAACAATATCGATAAGAATGGCCCCAGCCTAGGCTCTACACTAGTAATCCCTAATTTCCAGGAAGCAGCGCGGGCGCCGGTTTGCGGTCGGATTCCTCGATCTCCCGCCTTTTTTTAAATCGAATGGCGGCCGTCAATCTCGTCAGGTCCAATCGACCATCTACATTGCATCATGATGCACACAACTTGGTAGGTAGATTAATGTCTCAAAAAAAAAAAGAACAGACAAACTTTTAAAAACGATGTTTTTGATTTTTTTTTTTTAGATAAAAAACAAAACTGAGCGAAGAAGTACCTATGACTATGACCAAAGTAGACCCAGAATTTTCCACATGCACCAGGAAAATTACATTAATACGTATGTGAAACTTCGGATCCTTTTTTCCAATTTGTTTTTGGAACAATTTTTTTTTTTGTTTGGTTGTAGCTAGTGAGGAGCTCCAGTATTACAATTTTCTCGACCATGAGCGAATTTCGCCCAATAGAAACTAAAGATTAACTAGTAACTTAATTGATTTTTAATTAATTATATCATGGTAACACTCACGTTTGATGGGTTTGACGTCATCCATCGCGTACCGAGTGTATGGTGGTGGAGGGGTTTCTGTAACAAAACATACAAATTATTTGATAAATAATACAACAAACGTTAAAAAAAACGCCAGACAAAACAAAAATCTAGTAGTGGCATAGCACACTGCGTTCCCTAGTCATAAAATAGGCGACCTGTCTGTCGGCAGTAACCACCCCTTACTGAAGACCACTGTAAAATAAGAGCATATATGCTGTTGTTTCCGTGCCTAAGTAAGAACTAACTGCTCCCTTATCCTTTATCCTCTCAAGATTTGTAGCGCATTTGCAACCCGCAACATTGCTTGTATTTATAGGTAACGGTAACCACCGTTACCTGTGGACCAAAGGCACCACATGACATGCTCTATGCTTTTATAATGGGAACAATATAAACTGAAGGCGAGTGGAACTACACACATAACGAGACCAGCTTTCAAATTTTGTGATAATCAACCCCAGGAATGAAACCCCGAGTTTCACAGTTTAAAGGTTACGGTATAAATAACCTAACACACAAATTAATCCCACGATCTGGTCAAATTTCATAACCAAAAATATATGTTTAACGTTGATTTAACTTTACCCTTAACTGGGCCGCGAATAAGCAATGTATCTAGAAGTTTTTTGTATGGATACAATGTCATTTTGAGAATGTTCTGGCAAATTTCCAAAACTTTGTTGATAATCCCAAAAAAAATTGGGAAAAGGGATACATCTCAAAAAATCTGTGTGTGTAGTTTGGTGAAGCGAATGGCAGCCTATTCAGCCAGTTGCATTGCTCTCTAGGATAATCTATTTTGAATTTATTGTTTACAGTTGATGTGTATGTTTTGACGAGCCCGTTAGATGAGTGGTTAGAGTGCTTGACTTAACGCTCTGTTCTAGGGTTCCCAGGTTCAATTCCCGGCAGGGACAACTTTCAACTTTTCAAAATGACAAAATGAACTTTTCAAATTTGGCTCTGGTGTAGATTTGGAAAGTAGTGCGTTTCGCAGTCATTTGGGCGGCCCGTCTGGTGGTAGTAACCACCACCTTACAGAAGACCACCGTGAAATAACTGCACGTGTGCTGTTGTGTAGTAAGGTGAGTGAGTAAGCGATGCCAGAGCCCATTTCCCTCTAGCTATCTCCTCCTAATCCCTTATCCTTAATACTACTGTAGTCAGCAGCGCACTTGCAGCACCTGTGGTGTTGCTTGTGTTATAAGCGACGGTAGCCACCTACCATCAAGTGGACCGTCAGCCTGTCTGCCGATCTTAACATAAAAAAATGTCTGAGCTGAAACACGAAAAGGGATATGAAAATATTATGTGGGAGGTGTTTAAGTATCTCTTTCCGTCACTGCCTTGGCCTTATTGTATAGTATTACAATAAAATTACATATGCAATTTTACGATAGTATTTACTAACAGGATACCTATTTCAGAGTAGGATAAAATTTACTAGTTCTCTTTTTGACTACACGAACAAAATTGCCTTTTAGAATTAAAAATAAATTAGGACAAACAAGTCGGCGAGACCACTTAATGAAACATTTACTGAATAAATTAGTGTTTGTGGAATAAGAAATCTCAGAACGGGTTTATCAATTTTCTAAAACTAATAATCGCCGTCTGTTGACTGCGCCGGCGCATGTATAATATATCCCACAAAAAAAAAACGAAAACAATTTTAAAACAAACATCACATAACCGGTACAGGTATAAAGGATACCAGATACCAGACCGTCCGGCAATTATGGTAGTTACAGTCGAAAATGGGGTATCAAACCTTCAAGTGCACACGTAAAATTATAACGTCTAAGGTTTTTTTAAGATACTTATTTATTTTGGATGTCATTTCCACCAGACATATAATCAGAGATAATTTTATGAAGATATCCTCGAATCACACGAATACGATATTAAGGCATTCGAAATTAATATGTCTGGACGAATCCCAGTTATGAGAAGTTTTTGTTCGAAGACTAATTCGATCATACAAGTTAGCCATCGTCAATCACTACTACGGTTCGAATTATACTTCCTTCAACTGCCATTCCCAGATCAGTAGATAGATCTTATCTATATCTATACTTATATAATATGAAGAGAAAAGATTTGTATGTATGTTTGTAACGAATAAACTCAAAAACTACTGGACCGATTTTAAAAATTCTTTCACCTATAGAAAGCTACATTAACAGCGAGTAATATTTTATAAAGAGACGCGGACGAACTCGCGTGCAACAGTTAGTAGGATATATGTTGGGACAAGACACAATCGAACATAATGTCATCGACGTAACAAAACAATTTTGTTGCCAAGTTTGCCAAAGTTTAAACATTTAATTTGCTCATATTATCATCTCATTAGTTATAATTGGACAAGATTCGATTCGCGTTAAACGTAATATGTTATGTCAATGATTTAGCGATAGGGAAAATAGTAAATAATTTAGCGACATTCCAGTGCAATTTAAAAAAAATTAATAAATTTCAAGTAGGATCTCTCGTTATAGTTTCGACAAATAAATAAATAAAGATGACGATAAAATTCAAAATTCAAAATTTTATTCTGCAAATAGGCCGCAGGGGGCTCTTTTACATGTCTCGAGTCTACCAGCGCTTCGGAAGGACCATCATAGCCAAGAAGAATGCGCCGCAAGAAACTTGGCAGAAAGTCATAGAAAAAAGTTGCAATTTATAAACCTATTTCAAAGAAGTTATTATCAACGCAAAACTAGAACACACTTAATTGTTATTTTAGATAAAGTTAAAATGTTATTTTCGGAAGAATTTTATTGGTTCATGTACTGACTAATAAACATATGTAATACCTACTAACATAGATTTTAAGTTGTTACTAACGTAATATGATCCTTGTTGGTCCAAATAAATAAATTATTATTATTATTATTATTATATTATTTTTGAACTTCGAGTACCGATTGATTGGCATTATTTTCGAATTCCGAATGGCATTCGCGCTTCACAATTCGGAGACGGCGCCAGCTACGACGACGCCGCGACGTGATGTCAACACAACAGTTTTCAAAAGTAGGTACGTTTGTTCAATTTCGCATACAATTGAATTTCTATATTCAATAAAGTACGCGGCACACGTACCGCTGGGCGAGATGACGACAAAACGCAGACGGATTGCAGTGTACCGAACAGGTACAGGGACGCGAGAAAAGCGCGACGTGAAACCGGCACATATGTGCCGCAGCCTTTAAGACTTAGTTATAAAGTATGCAGCGGGTGCGTTCTGAGAAGAAGTTAACGATGAATACGCGAGTAATGTCAAAACAATCGGCGAAGTGAGCACGTGCATTTTAAATTGAACCTTCAATGCATCGCATTTCAGGAAACGGGGCGTCGTCGCTTGGGATTTTTACTGGACGATACTCGTAAATGGAGTCGATAAAAATTCCGTTTGCGGGCACATACCGATAACATAATGGTTTGTTGATGCATTAAATCAAAGGGATAAGTCACATTGTTTCCTCTCTAACCTTTCCAAGAAGTGCTTTTTTTAACACAAGATTGAACAAAACTGTGACTGAACACAGGCATTCCCCACACTTGAAACTGAAAAAAGTAAACGACCCTAAGCCCCTAGTGTTACTGCCATCCCAAGATATAAATAATATCAGAATGTCTTCGATGTTCGCGTGAACAAATAGCAAACTTGCATTAACGAAATTAGATCGTAATAAAAACGAGATAAAGCCGATATTTACTTCTATCATTGTCAACATTATCTTACCTTCTTTTAGTAGGAAAGCCACTATACGTACGCGAGTTTGAGTGGCGTGACTGAAAATTCTTTTAAAAGTGTTACGTCACATATACCTATAAGTGTTTACGGTAAAACAAACTCTGTTTTAAACCGCTACAAAGTATATAATCCTAATTGTTTCTTAATTAGAAATCATCGGTTCATTCTCGACTGGCATATTCAACTTTTTGTCCCAATATATCTTAAGGGCGGGTGATAAAGTTCAGATTCGATCGAAGTGAGGTGATATATCGTGTTTGAATTATTGAAGGAATCTGTCAATGAAGAATGGGCCGTGTTAGATTTATATAGGGTTTAAATTGGACAGGCGTTCAATGGAATGTCTGTTGATGAGGTATAGATAAATGTACAACGGTAGGCGAGTATTGGAGGCCCGGCATGTGTAATTAATCTCAGCATTCAATCTATAGCAATAAATACCGTACGTTGTCTGTACGTTTGTCCTTCGATTACTATGTAGGTAACCGACAAACCGGTCCAGGACGGCTGCATGACTGCTAAGTGCTATGGGACTTAGGAAACATTCCATTACAACCATAGCGTTCGCACATGTCACCGCACTATTGCGCTCCTACCGAACAATCCATTGAATTAAAAACTTTCTAAAGATTATGTGTAAATGATAGTTAAAACTGCATCAAAATCGATTGCATATTTAGTTATAAGGTCTACCGACATTGATATACAAATTTGACTGTAAATTAAAAAAGACAATTTGTAAATTTAAAGTTATAAACTAAGCATTACTAAATCTAATAGAAATAATAAATATTTATCTCTTTTTTAAAAAATATGATATGAATTTTTAAAAAAATAATGAAATCGAAATATTGAATAGTACTTAATTTAATTATAATTAATTGTTTAATAGTAAACTTAATTATATTTAAATTTGTTTATTAATGTGTAAATATTTGTAATTTATTAACGTAAATAATTTTTTAAAAGATTTTTTTTTAATTTTTAATTTTACTTTACTAAATTTTTTAAATGAATTTTTTTTAAAGACCTACTAGGTCCTTATATTATTATTAATAAAATAACTCCACTTTTAAAAAACAAATAATTGTACGAATTAAAGAATTTATTCTAAGACATCGTCGATTTTGGATAAACTGTATGCATATTACTGTTAAAAAAAAAAAAACAATATTTTGGGAATATTATCCAGGCCAGCCACTTTAAAAACACTGCATTTTATCACGAAAAATAAAATTAAATGTAGAAGACGATGTTGTGGCTAAAAATAATAAATAAAAATGAAGATACCACAAGTAAATCATTGGTGGACATCTTGGAGTAAATACATGTCGTTTAGTTGACTGGATAAGCACGAGTTGTGAAATTGAAAGAGTTTTTTAGGTAGGCAGCGTTGCGTTGCGCGGGCGCGTGTGAATCGCCCGAAATAGCTCGGCCGAATTATAAACATGTCGGATGGCGCCGGACGGGCGCCGGACGGACGTCGTCCCACGTCCCCCTGCCGCTCGGGATTGCCATTGCGCAGCCTTCATTACTCAACCCTATGCCTCGAAACGCCGGCATGCAAACAGAGTCGATTGTAATGAATGGAGATTACTCTTTTTTTTTTATATTTAGCAGTGGCAGAGCATACTATCGCAGTCGCAAATCAGGCAGTCCGTCTGGCGACAGTAACCATGAAACAATAGCATATACGTTTCATTTCTCTATCTCTAACCTAATCCTCTAACCTTTTACCCTACTAAAGTCGGCAGAGGTCTTGCACCACCATCAGCCTGTCTGCTTATCAGTTATAATTTTCTATTTAATGTTATACTCGTATTTCAGAAGGCTTCAAGCTAAGGCTTCAAGCTACTGCTTGAACTTCTATATCTGTACATATAATAAAATCGTAATCGAGCCGAGTCTGTACATCAAATATTTTTTTCAAAAAAACAATTTGTACACGTTGTACTTATGTTACCGAGGTCAAAAAAAATGGTTTTTAGAATTTTTTTGTCTGTTTGTCGGTTTGTCTGTGCGTTTGTGCACGCTAATCTCAGAAACGTCTTAACCGATTTGAATCCGGTTTTCACCGATGCATTGCAGCAAGATTACTAGGTATACCGAATACCACGCGTACGAAGTTACAGGCTCAACTAGTTATGAATAATATAAAAGTTTTAATTATTTTTTATATAATTTTGGAGGAAATAATTTATTAATGAATTATAGGATTTGAATAACCACAATTTTAGTGGAGACTTCTATTGTTCCTATTTTCATACATCCATTTGATAATTGTTTATTATTAAAATACAAAACTCCTCCGAAACGGCTGGACCGATTTTTATGAAATTTTGTGTGTATATTCAGTAGGTCTGAGAATAGGACGTAAACTATTTATTAACCGGGATTTTAGTATTTTTGAATGAACAATATTCAAATAATTTAGCGGACATTCATTGACGTGAAGTGTCGCGTCACTTTGACGTATATGGTTTGAAAATAAAATTGGACCCGATAGGTGGCACCACAATCAGTTAGAGAATTATTTTCAAGTTCTGGCAGGACAACGTCTGCTGGGTCAGCTAGTGCTTAAAATGTATTAAAGAAAATATGGTATTTCTGAAAGTATAAGATAGGTCAGAAAAGGCGACAAACACGGGCAGCTACAGCGCACCGGAAAACGCAAGTGTCAAGTGACGCATTTAGAATACGGAACTATTTGATGATGCAAATGTCAGTTTTGAATTGAGTGGCGGCGAGGTGGCCGACGCCGATATACATTACTATATAAACAATAAACAAAATCATTCATATTTATGTAATGAATATATCACCGGTTCAGAAAGCTGTTCCTACAGGGAACCACCACATTTGCACCGTAGATCATCTGCAGACATTTTATCAGCAAGTTGGTTATACCAGGATAGTCTTTTGATAATGGTATAACTTATTGTAGTAATTTGTGAATAATCTTCCACTAGTCCGTTTGACCTATTAATGTTTGTTCACTCGGTGCTTCTAAACAATGTGAGTTGGATGCGGTTTTCAGTAACAAGAGATAAAATCTACTAAGAGTGATATCACACGTGAACTGAACAATTATTATATTATTGACACTGGAAAATTGTCACAGAAAAACAGGAAGAATTTCTTTTTTATTTCGAAACATTTTGAAATTTCTTAATAGGTACCTACATATATCTTCTTATTCTTATATATAAAAATGAATCCCTATTTCTCCTGGTCACGGCATCACGCGTGAACGGGTAGACCGATTTTAATTCGGTTTTCGCTAATGGAAAGAGGGATAAATGGGGAATGTTCTTATATATAAAAATTGCATCCCGGGCGAAGCCGGGGGCGGGTCGCTAGTATATAATATAAATGATATAGCCATAGTTGATATGTGTACAAGAGTTTTGATCAACTCTAGAAAGAGCAAAGATGATAATAACTAAATAAGAAGAATCCTAATCCCAATCACATAGTCATTTGTTAAAAAATTAAGGTTTCTTGAAATTACTTGTTTCTTAGCTTCCACCAATCGTCAATATTGATGTGGTCACACCCACACATAATAATGGTAATTTTTCTTTTTCTAAGTATGATGTTTTTATTGTTATTTCATAATAGATATGTAAAACTATGTAAAAAAAAAAACTGCCAATCATTACGCTGCCTAATACGCTTGCCAAATATTAATAGTAGGCATGTGGAAACACAAAACTAAAATGTGGACTAGGTAAATTAAATTAACAAATGTTACACACAAAGAAAAAATTGCTACAAAAGATTTAGTCAAAAGCCACAAAATATAAATTTTTAAATGATACAAAAAAAGCACTGATCTAAAAAAACAAATATTAACAATGAAGAAAAATATTACTACACCTACTTAGTTATAAAAGCAAAATATTATAACTATTTTAAAAATGGATTTTCTTTTAAGAATATATAAGATTATTCTATGTACTTCAGTAGATAGGTGAGCATAAATCAAAAATATTTAAACAACTTTTATTTATATGAAAAGTGATATCACGATTTTAAATATTTTGTACCCATTTGAAGTGTTGTTGTTATAAATGTGGTTTTATGTATTGTATTGTATTTCAATGTATCTTACTCGCAGTCATTTGGGCAGCCCGTCTAGCGGCAGTAACCACCCCGACCACCGTGAAATAACAGCACGTGTGCTGTTGTGTTTCGGGGAGTGAGTAAGGGATGCCAGAGCCCATTTCCCTATCCCCTCCTGATCCTTTATCCTAATGTAGACGGTAGCTTTAGCGTTGCTTGCGTGTTTAGGCTCGGTAGACACCTACCATCAAGTGAACCGTCAGCCTGTCTGCCGATCTTAACATTAAAAAAATTTATTATTTTTATCCATCATTTTTAATTGTGTTACTGGTAATATATTTGTCTAGTTGTTTTTTTTATACATTTAGGTAAGTATTTTTACATATTATGTTTATGCCATTTTTATAGTAACTGTAGATTTGTTGCGATTTTTAAATAAATATGTACAAAGTAAAATAAGAGATTAATCTTTTAATTTATTTTATGTAAATAATTAATTTAAATTTACTAAACGAGATTTTCATTTTATCAATCGAGCGTGTTTAAATAGTAAAGCCGCAAATTTTGGAATCAAGCGGGAGCCTCCGAAGGCAGGGAGTAACCGGTTTTGTCTGACACAGGTGCCATTCAGGGAGTTTATTTGTCCATAATATCTCCATGCAAATAATCTAGCCAGTTTCCCCATTTAATGGTGACATTCAAAATTGCGAAATCCTATGACTCAAAGATAAGGTCAAATGCTTTGATAAAGAAATTATGATAAGGTCGACAGGCAAGCTGACGATCCGCGTGGTGGCAGGTGGCTACCGTCGCCTATTAAGGTGGAGACAAACGCTAAATACTAAAAATATCCATTGTTTAATGAAGATGTTACAAGAAATAAACAAGACAATTGCTTTGAAAAATATATATATTATACTTAAACATGTGAAGAACCAATTGTATTAATTAGAATTTTCGTTAAAGTAATAGAAACTTCACAAAAAAAGTTAGAACACAAGAAGAATTTGACCTTTATTGAAAATTCTCTCGAAAACGGCTTAGGTATTGCACGCATATGAATCCTGTACCTATTAATAAGTTAATATCAGATTAAAAAATTGTATTAATAAAAATTTTTTTTGTGTACCTAATTTTCTAATGGTAAAAACAAAATAACACCATTTCTAGGCGTGTTGAATTGTCTCCGCCGCCAGCGAGTTCTATAGTAAATGTCATTTGCCTCAAGTTCGCTACTGGTCCGTAATAAAAGATAAAAGATTAGGAAGATAGGCATGCATTTTATTCCAAGGCCTTCTTTCTCACCCCTGATGATCACTACCATCGGAGCAGCCCAATTTATTTTAGTAAAATTCAATCGACAGCATACAAATTAGGTACATATCTACTTTTATTACATTGCAGAGAATAAACGCTGCCGATATAAATTTGCTCCAGAAGTGAGTTTTGATGCTATCTATAAACGGATACCAGGGCGTCCTTCAGTAATAAATTACTAAATAACTATTTAACATTTAATAAATTAATAATAATAAATACCAAATGTATTTTTAAAAACTTCAAAAGATTGTTAACAAATTTAAGAAAAATAGTAGCTTCTGTAATTTAAACAGAAATAAATAAATAAAAAATAAATATAAACCGATTGATTGTTCTTAGTCCAGTCTCCACAAATTAAGTAGGGAACTTTGTTATTGGTACTACAATACTTAAGTTACTAAACGATGAACAGCAACTATCTATAATTAAATAGGCATGATGACTGTATAAAGAATTAAAGGATAAATTATATTAGAGAATTATAATATGTTTAATATAAACATTAAGATTAATAAGACTTTCAATAAAATAAAAGTATAAAATAATGCAATCCGCCATGTTAACTGAAATACCAATCAGAGCGAATGACGTCACTCTTTCGTAAATAATATCACCGTGTGGCTTGAATTGTGTAAACTGTGAAGCGTTCCTGGGTTAAGAAAGCGTGACGTATTCTAGCGTTTGGCTGCAAAGTTTAAATTGTATTATTTAAAACATCAATTTTTCCTTCAAAACGTTTATATATTTTTTAGAAATATGAAATATGAACGAAAATAGAAATTTTAGAAACGAAATGTAAAGAAAATGCGTAGAAACACCGTGGAGTAGTTTTTCAAAATCAATCATGCGTATTTAAATGATTTAACGTACTCAAGGCTTGCTACAGTGTAGCAAACTATTTTGCTAACAAAAATGGATGTCATCGAATTTTCCCAATAATGGTATATCTATAGGCACCTACCTAATTAAGTAGATTTCATTTTTGTTTATCATTTTTTGCCAGTAGGACAAAAAACCAAGGACATTTCGATTTGAAAGTTCTACGCCATTATCCGTCGAAGATAATAAGACCATTCACGAATTCGACACAAAAGCCAAAAACGAGACTACAATAACTAAAAAAAGCGATCACGAAATTCGAGTTGAAGTACGGAGTGTCGGTCGTACCTGCGCGGGCGCAGCCGTCGCTTCCGCGCCGCGCGCCCTCTCTCCCGCCCCGCCCGGCGCGACATGGCGCCGGCGCCAGCCAGCCGACAAGCAATTATGGCTAAATAAATATCCGCCGTGCCGCCACTCCGGCGCACATCAACAGATCAATTCTTATACGGCCACCTCTAATGTCTATGTAGACGACATCGTTAAAATTTTGGTGGAACGGCTTGGGGCACGGAATCACTTGTAAAATGGTGGTCAGGGGCTCGATAAAATCCGATACGGCTGCTGGTTTAATTGTCCAGTTAATGACGCTCGTTTGGACACCGGAGTGACGACGGCGCGGCGTCGCGACGCCTTACGATAACGTAAGGATCCCCTTCTCTCGGTGATCAGGTTTAAAAAGACTCATTCCAATTTAGGTATTTACATAAACTTTTGGGTTTTTTGATACAATTTGAATAAAACAGCTGGTATTACTCTAGGGTTAATTGAGGTTTACTCTGGTGTAGGGGCGCTAGCAATTAATAGCTAAGATATAATAATAATACATAGAGAAATCAAATCAGTAATTAATATGTCAGATGTTTTTTACTAGAATTTAACTAACTCTTAGTCTAGCTAAGATTGAATATTATGCTCATTCCTAAGACTAGTGTGAATGTGTGTGTCCTTTGTAAACGTTTTTAAATAATTTAATATTAATGATTAACAACTGAATATTAATTAATTTAACTTTAACTTATAGATGTACTGTACTGTAAAAAGCTGTATCATGGGGCTGTTTTAATACGAAACGTAGATGATTAATCAATCGAGGCAGGTGTACAACAATAAACAGCTGTCGATGATTAAACCGACAATTACGATCAGTGCGATCGTAAAGTTAGAACAGTTAACAGTTTCTACGGAGTTTATTACAATGAAAATCATTAGGCTTCTGAATGGAGATGTAAAATTCAATCATCCACACGCACGCTCACGGCGAACTGATTGGATCTTGCGTTATACCAAAAATATACTGATTACAGAGAAAATGTAATTCGTGGACAGAGTTGCGACAATTATTATGTGAGTTATACGGAAGTGACCAAATATAGATGATGGGATTCCGACGCGAAAGTTGTCGAAATGAGAAATGACGCGGCGCGCACTGTTCAGACAAAGACAAAAAATACACAGGTAAAGATTGTTATGCTGACGGACAAGTTAATCAAGACGTGGCTTTGTACTTCCGCCGCTTCTTTTAAACTTTTTACAAACTATGTACCTATAGTGGAAGTAAAATTGTGACATTTATTCTTGTAGGTAACGAGTTCGAAGGACCGAATTTTCTTTCTTAGGTTCTACTTTTTCTGTCCCTACTTTTCTCTTGATCCATTGTCCGCCGGCGCCCTTGGAGTCCCACGCATCTTGTTCGATATTAATATTCATATTTTTCTTAACTTTCTTCTTAATTAATATGCTAACAGTTATTGTCAATACTCCCACACATGGTTCCCAAGTACAAGTCGGTGTAGGTGGCGGTTTGTAGGCGAATGCGCGTGAGTTGATGTCACGGACAATCAAAAGGGAACTTTTAAACTATAAAATTTTATCAAACATCAAACATCAATCAATAGAAACTTGAGGTTTATTGTAAGTTGGTTGGCGCATGCGCAGCGAAATGTTTGGTAAGTTATTCTAGACTAGATTACACCACTATTTTTTTACGATAAATTAGAGAATTTCTTCCTAATTTTATTTAGATCCACCAACATTTGTTCACACAAAAAGGTTAGAATATATAACAATTGAAGGTAGAACACATTCCAATTAAGTAATCTAGGCGTCTAAGCCTTGGACATTTAATATTGAATAAAAATTGTCCTTTCATACGACTGACGGATCGTAAAGCCTTTCGCGTTAAAAAATAAATTAAAAAAGTTAAAGTTGCGCGCGCCGATATAAGACTATGAAATTAGATTTTTATTCTGTTAGTTACTTTTATATTTTTTCAATGACGGCAAAGAAATATTATAATTTCTCTCATATACACTGTTTCATGTCAGTAATATTTAAGTAAGAAATTTTCTGCTCTGTGGCATAAATATGGTAATTGAATGAAGGTGGAAAGGCTGTCGGCGCGTAGCGCGTTTGTCTTTGCCTGGCGAATTAAAAAGTTAACGGGTTGCGCGCGCCGCCAGCCGTCGTCCGTGCGTCGCGGCAGGCCGGCGCCAGCGCTGTGACCTTGTGGCTTGTCTAGTTTAGTTATCGCCGCGTGCGTGACCCTCGTTTCGCTGTGCTAGGCCTGCGCCTCTCGAGTCTCGACACATTACCCGATACTTTACTTTACTTATACCATCGATAAATTACTGGGTAGGTACTTAAACCAGTATTATACAAACCGAACGCTATTTCACCTTTTTACTTGTCAACTTTTTCACACGTGTGGGAATGTGACGTCGACATTTATGTTTATAGAATCGTTTGTCCTGACTGTCAATGTACAGCCAAAATTACTAAGTCTAGAAAGTTGAAATTTGAAATGAGGGTTTTTGAAAATTTCAACTCCGTGCGAAGCCACGGACAGGTCGCTAGTCTTGTAATGGAACTTCTCGTAATCCAATGGCCAATAAACTCTGGTCATACCTCATCGTCAGCATTGTGATTGTTACAAACTGTGAAATGGATTATCTGTAATACAGATATCTATGTATTTCCTATATCTACCACGAGCTGAGCTCTAATAATTAGAGCTAGAATTAAACAGAAAATAGTCAAGAAATATGACTAAAATTAGTGTACCTACAAAATCTTATAAAAACGATTCGACAAACATTTCGTTTCGCTACGTTTACAATTGTAATGTTTACGTTATTATGTAATTAAAAGAAAGCGTGTGTGTGAACCTTTAGAATAATTTTGATAAAATAACACTATACTTGGCTGATGTCAGATTCTAAAAATAGATTCGGCCGACAACAAAATGTTTACAACTTTTCAGTTGCCAGTCGACCCTACACAATACCAATGACTTGTAATAACGTCGATAAAAACTAGATTCTTATTTGAATTAAAAAGATTTTAGAGGTGAATAAAATGTGAATATGGACGTGCATGAGCATGACGCCACAGAACACGTAACCTCAGATAAGGAAACGGTAGCGTAGATAGCGCTGATAAAGATTTGCACTGATAAACATGATGAACAATAACCTCTAACACCTTCACGAAACTAATCAATTGATTGCCGTTTTTTTTTTTTTAATATATTTAAAAAAAATACAACAAATGCAATTGTAGGTACTCCCGAAAGCATCAAACGAAACGTACATTCTTGTTCGCTTGAAACAGTTTTCACGTAAACAATAGCTGGCTGGATACAAACACCGCACGTTCCAATTTCGAAAACACTATTTATTTAGTGAGAGCATTGGATGCACTTGTTGCGCGTGTCAACGGCCGCTACGCGCCGGCGTACCTACGCACTCTCACTCACGCATCACCTACCAGGTTTGCAGATGCGGCTCACGTGGTAGGGGTTGCAACAGTTCTGCTCCCGACAGAGTGGCAGCCGCTTGAGCTCGGTCGCGTCGCGGACCTCGGGGAACCGGTAGACGCGAGCGACCGCCAAGCGGAGTTGAGCGGCTGTGTGGCCGGCCGGCACGCATTCTCCGGCGCCAGGACCGGCGTCCAGGGCTCTCGCGAGCTTCCGTAACTGGTCGTCCGGCACCTGAGGCGCGCCGGCCTCTTCCAGCCGCCTCCGCAGCGCGCGTCTCCGGAACATCACATGCCGCTGTCGGCGTCACAAGTCGCGCGGCCGGCCGCGCCACGCAACACAAATACACTCATTGCACGACATCACTCGCCGCGTGCGGCCACTCGACTGATTCACTTGCGATCGCGACTCGCACTCGCCTCCCCGCTCTCCGCCTCTCCGATCGCCGGCCGGACTGACTGCTGACGCGCCCGCCGCACGCCGATCACTGTGTAATTGCTACCGCTATCAAGCCACATTTACCCTACCTTTCATAATAAAAGCTCTCTTTGTGCCTTGTTCGCACTTGTCCTGTAATTTAGACCAGTAGGTACTACACAAAATATTTTTTACTTATTCATTAAAAATTCAGGGTATATTTACAGCCAAATGTATAAAGAATAATAATTGTGAAATCAATAGGAAGCTTACATGTGTTTACTTAACAAATTAGACAAAAGAATGTTTATTTCATAAGTCTGTGAAAATGTGCAAGTAAAAATAAATGTGCACTATGTTGTAACTATATATTCATACCAATGTACTATATACCTACCACTATTAATTAAGTAACACAGTTCCAACTTAAAAAAATTAATGGCTCGTGCCGCTATTATTATTAATCTATAATACAATATGTGTGTACAGGGCCCGATTATCCATTAGGCGGTGTAGACAACTGCCTATGGGGCCAGTATCGGCTAGAGCCTCCGAATAGGACATTTTGAATGAAAATTGAATTGGAAGATTTATACGTAACAATTTCTTAATAACAGAATTATTAAGTTTAGTTCTATTTTTTAGTCTGTTTTTCGTCCTAATTTAGTACATTTCGGAACGTATTTCAGGTTATTGAAAAATAATGTTATACATATTTATCAGTTTATATTTATTTTTTATTTAAAAATGTTATTAAACTTTGCATTTAGTAACATTTTTAATATGATGATAACAAATCTTGGTAGTGCAGTAAAAACAGCATAATTATAAATAGAATTGCATAGTTGAGGAAGTTAGAAAACCCTGAGACGATTGCCTAGGGGCCCTGAGCCCTGACATAGTTAATCCGGCCCTGTGTGTATATAGAGCTGCTACAGAAGTAAGAAAAAAAAATGAAACATAGAACGCCATATTGACGCGTTGGCACAAGAACCATTCCATTTTGAGAACGTTCATCCCTTTAACAGTTACAGCGAATGACAGCGTGATTCTTGAAAGTTGAGTTGTTTTTCATATACGACTCCTACAGCTGGAAATCAGATCGATGATAACGAAAATAAAATAAAATAAATATTTCGGCTAATTCTGTTATTACATTTTGTTACTGATACAATAGATTATTTTAAAACAAAGCAACAGGTGGTTGTAATGTCATTAAAGTAACATTTAAAATTAGATTTCTACAATGTAATTAGATTCTACAAGTAATTATACAATACAGTTATAATTTTTAATGCCTCACAAGCCAACTGCAATTATTTAACGACAGAGAAAAAGATACCCGTCTATACACGATTTAGATATTTAAAGTAAAGCTAATTAAAGAGATACTTTTACTATAGTGATTAGTATAATAAAAACCAACTCATGAAAAGTAAAGTATTTAAAAGTGGGAATATATTAGATATTCCATAAATTGGGGTAATATTTAGTAAGTGGTATCACTGGAGGGGGTGTGGCGGGGCACAAGCGGTGCGGGGGGGCGGCTGGCGCCACCGGCGGCGGGCGACGGCGTCAGGTGCACGCTCGTGTGTGTGCGGCGCCACACGCACACAGCGACGTGCGCGCATGCAGACCAGACACGCGCGACGAGATGTGGGTGGATAGTGGACGAGGCACTCATTGAGGATATTCACATTTCGAAACCCGAATACGACTGTTCACTTTTTAAATTGAACTAAGTACACTTTTTTATTTATTTATTCGACACGAACTTCGTCCCGCGCAAACTGCCGCCGCAAAAGCTTAAATCGGAATTAAATTAAGCCTAACCAAAACATTATTATTTTAATAACATATAATTTTATTACCTTATCATTATACTAGCAACCCACCCCGGCTTCGCGTCGATAAAATTTCTCTGCTGCAAATTACATACCCAAACCTTGCACGTTAATGGCTCTTTCTATAGAAAAGATTCTGTTCACGTTAAGCTATGTTTCTGTTTCAACTATGTATCTATGTAATTTCATCTTAAGAGAAACTAAAACCGAACTGAAAAATGACAAGAGTTGCAGTGCAGCGCCTTCTATTCCATCACTAAAAAAATGTGCATTGTGAATCTTTAAAAAATGTGGTATAAAGTGAAAAAGGAATCCTGTAATGAAAAAATAACTGTATTTATATACCTACGTGCTTATTTAGTATTTGGTATTTGGAATATCGGAATTCTTGAACGGTCCTTCAAGATCCTTTCTCAAAATAGTGAGAAATATTTGTTTATAGAATATGGAAAGTTGGAAAGGGCCATGATATTAAATTCTCCGCTACCACGGGAATCCTCGGAGCATCCCTCGTAGTAAAATAAAGACAGAGAGGTGTTTCTCTATACATATATATTTAAGAGAAATCATGGAGGTTGAAAACATTTCTAGAATTATTAATTATCGCGCTAATCGCGATTATCTTTTGTATTCCTCTAACTTAGAATCGATTTTAAACATATTTTATCGATTGGATCCCTATCCCTTTCTAATCCCTTATCCTTAATCCTATTATGGGCGTCAGCGCACTTGGAGCACCTGCGACGTTGCTTGAGGCAACGGTAGTCACCTACCATCAAGTGGACCGTCAGCTTCTTTGCCGACCTTACTTAACATGTAATATGTACGTACGTTTTGTTTATTTGAAATTTGAAGGCAGTTTTATATGGGTATTTATATGTCAGACTGAATTATATGGGTAATTATGAATGACATTTATACATTGCTTTAAATATTACTAGGCTGGCCACCGCGGTTCGGTAATGCTCGGTTTACGTCGGACGGTCGTACTTATAGTTACCGACCCACTACAATAGAAAAAGCAAAAAATTAGGCAATCAATAGCAAAAGATTGTTTTGTTTTTCTGACTTGTAATTTCAGAGTTTAGCGCGTTCAAACAAACAAATCAACTCTTTGATATATTAAAGACTGAAGCCATGTAAAATGGTGTCGCATCTGTGCGCCTCTAAAGTGCTAGTCTATGATAGGTCCACGTTCGGAATGCGCGGCTAAAGACACAGCAATGTAAATAAATTACGGGCGCTCCTGCAAGATAACCCGCCGCCCGGCCAAATCTTTACACTTCGCCTTTTATACATATCTAAAACAACAATTACAATCACTTTTATGTTTCTTCTCATTTCTGATAGTTACGGACTGATAGCTGACGCATACAAACAATCGAAATTTAAGATTTATTTTTATAGGGTCATGGGTCGCAGTGGAAACTTGAGGAAAAAGCAGTTATGCTTGTAACACACCATGTATTTACAATGGGAAAACTATATTTTTTACATTTTTTATGGTAAACACTGTTCTAACCGTTTAGGTATATATTGACATTATACAGTTTGTACAGCCAGGTAGTGGGTGTACGAATCAAACAAGCATTGAAGTGATTTCCAACAGCAACTGTTTTTATACAAATAATTTTCATAAACCTTTTTTTTAATATTTTTATTAATGCTAATAAAAAATATTATCAGTATCGCGTTGCATTTTTTTTATAGTGGGAGTCTCCTCGAGGTGTCGGACCCTTTGGACCCACAATTTTGGACCCTACAGCCTGCTTGCATTTTAAGGCAAGGAGAGAAACTACCGTCGTCTATTAACACAGGCAAAGCCGTAGGCACTTTGATGCTTACGTTAGTAAGATTATAAGACCTTAAATATCTGAGTAAAATTACTTATTCACCGAAACAACAGCATATGCTGTTATTTCATTGTGGTCTTTTGTTTATCATGGAGAACAGGTTGCTCTATTTATGTCTACGAAATGCAACGTTCTCTGTGGTTTTTTTATTATTATTTTGCAAAAGATTTTTTTATACGACAAATAAAAAAATTGTAAAAGAATTCGATTATTTTATGATAAAGTTTGGCAGACAGGCTTTTGTATAACGTAGGTATACAATATTAGACAAACGACAAGGACTTTGAGAGAATTGAACCATATTTTTTTGACATTTATATAATCCTATATCAGCGATCTGTCTGATAAAGGATGATTATTAAAAAAAAATTTTTTTCTTATTTTTACTTTATTTGACCTGATTTTAATAATAAAAAAACACTTAATAAGTGGGGTCAAGTTATACTTGTCAAGTCAAACTGTGCAGAACTTGTCAGAGAACCTGTATAGTACTTTTGACACCGTGACTGAAATGACGTGATCGCATCCTCATCCCTTACATTTTATCCTATCAAAGTCAGCAGTCGACACTTAAATAAAACAAAAAAAAATAATTCTCAATAATATAAAAATCTATGAATATAATTATGTCTCCTATGGACTCCAAAACCGTTCAGCCGATCACCGGGAAATTTTGCATACAGGTTATCAGAGTTTCAGAAAAGAACACACACGTTACTCCGCGCGGACGAAATCGCAGGCAAAACATAGGTAATAATCTATATTAATAAAAATGAATACCTAAATGTGTTGCTATGCGCAAAACTCGGGAACGGCTTCTTTCAGATATTCGTTGACATCCAAGGAAAGATTTTTAAGAGAAAAATTGGAAAAAATGCCTGGAAATTTGCATTTGCGCGAAGACGAGGCCAAGTTGCTAAGAGCAAAATAAAAAATATTTCCATAGCAGACATTATTGTTTCTGCAGATGTTCTAATTTAATTTTTTTTAAATGTTACATCAGTTCTGATGAAATTATCGATTTCTAACACTGCATGGTAACCCGTTATTTTTTAACAAAGCAAAGAGGCCTAATTTTTTCACATAAATGATTAGAATAGAGACAGATTATTTTCTAGAATTTTGTTATTTAGTTTTTATGAAAAAAAAAACAAGTAGGTACCTACCAAGGGAATAACAACAATTATTTTAACTTTCAATTTGTAGAGGACAGAGTATTTCTTGACACAGCATATTCTCAAGAGTCACCGGTAGCCACCAACAGCAGACCAATATTTATTGTTTTGGTACCTGTTAAAATGCTTCGATTGTTGTATGTTTGTTTATTGTAATCATGTACAGTGAATTTATATTATAGCAAGTATATGAGGTTTCTTGCCTCATATGAGGCATAAGAATCTGAATTCCGAGCTTTGTAAAAATTGATTTTGTTCTTTGCTATAATAATAATTTTTTTTTTGATAGATACATATTGTAAAAAACTTAGAATTAAGAATTAAAATGAATAAATGTATGATAATAATAATTATTTATTTATTTTGGACCAACAAGGATCATATTAAAAATAATATATTTTTTATTTGCGCTACTTATGTAATACATACTTGTCTGTATTAAAATATTTTTATACTGGGATAAAATTAAATTTTACTTTAATTTCAATTAATTTTTAATACAATTTCAATTTGTTAAATATCTATTTATTATTAATCTTCATTTATTACTGGCTGAGCCCTCAACTTCATACGCGTGGTATTCAATATAACGCCTAACTTTTTTGTTTGTAAACCGTTTGGAAGAAAGAAACACTAAAATAATTACGGTAAGCTTGTTACAATACATTAATGAAAACCGCATTAAAACCGTTAAGCCGTTTCTGAGATTAACGTTCACAAACAATCAAACAAACAGACAAAAATTCTAAACTATTTCTTTGACTTCGGTAACATAAGTACAACGTGTACAAATAGTTTTTTTATTTTCTTTTTGAAAAAATGTTTAATTTACAGGCACGGCTCCTTTACGATTCATTATATGTATAGAATAGATATATCTAGATTATCATATTTTAGATTTTTGTTTAACTTTATTTTATATATTTTTAACTATGACAGAAAGTCAACGGCTCACATTTTGTGAGAAGTAGTCATAGCTAAAAACATAGATAGATTTAAACATTCTGATATGAAAAAAAATCCATAGCTGATATGTTAATTATTATTTATTTGCGCCTTAATTATTTATTTTTTAAGTAATTATTAATAACAATTAACTTGCACTGAGCAGCACTCAGCACTCAGCACTAATCATTTCAGCCAATCACATTCAAGAGAGTTTTAAAAGGGTACATTTAACACTTTTTAATTCTTAAATGACCTACACAATTACAAAACTCCTTATAATAATTATTGTAATAGGTAAAATTTTATTTCCGTACTCCACTTCAAAAAACAATTTGATATTAATTTTCTTATCTATAAGGTCCAAATTATATACTACATAAATATATATGTTGCAATCTTGGTTAAAGTTTTAGGTTACGCTTATAGTAGTTATTATTTTCATGATTACCTGTATAAACTGTTAAAAAATCCAAAAACACTGCATTAAAAACAGTCTCAATTAATTCACAACAGTTCATTGAATATTTTTTAATTTGGTCGTGAGTCATCCGTTTCGAATGTTTTTTTTTTTTCGGAAAATAGAAGCACGCGCGTTTTCCGAAAAGTTTCTGAGTGTAATGACGTACGGCCCTCTCAGCGAGAGTTCGCCGAATGGCGCCAAATGTGAGGACTGTTTGTACATCTTCATTCGTTTAGAGTTTGTGAATGGAGCTCTCGCTCCCTCACCCTCTCGCACAACGACTACGACGGCTAACAACTCCAACAACTTTTCATATACTTTTCAAAATACATCTAGTCTAAACTTATAAAATCGTTTGTCTTGACTTACTGTCAACGCAAAGCCGAAACTATTCTAAGAAGCTCAAATTTGGAATATATGTTTATTTTATAAAGTAAGCATCCGCTAAGAAAGAATTTTTGAAAGTTACAATTTCTAGCGAACTAGGAGCGGGTTATTGGTGATCAATAAAGTATAAACTCAAAAAAAAGATGAAGCACCAAATAGGACTGTCTGAATTTTTGGCAAATATACGTGAAAAATTAATTATTTTTCCTTGAAAACAAAAATTCAGCCTTTTATTTTTTACTTGATAAAAATAATTGTTGAGGACTATTTAATCCTATTTAATAAAAAAAAAAACAGAGCTAAGTGGAAATCTTTAGAGGAGGCCTTTGTTATGTCGGGAGACAAGCAGAATAACAATCGTTAGCCGATCTATAAAATAATAATAATACTTTATTTAAAATAAAGTTAGTTTAGGTATTAAGTTTAAGTAAGAAAGTAAAAATCAACCATAAAGGCTTTTCAATTACTTATTAAATAAAAAAAATCGCGTCTAAATATCTTCGTAGCACGCCGTAGCTCCAGCTACGAATCGCAAAATGCCCGTAGCGCTTTCGAAGTTTGTATAAATGAAATATTCCATTTTAAATTTCGTTCGATTTTTATACACACGAAAAACGCGAATTGTTTAATTTTCAATAAAACTTTTACAAATACAATAAACAAAGATGGATATTAGTAATATACAAATTTAAATTAAAAGCGATTTCTCAGCTTTAAATTTAATTTAAATTCTAAAATTTAAATTAAAAGCGACTGTGGCATAATAAAAACTTAAATTTCTCTAAATTAATTTAAATTGTTATTGTAATTGATCTCACCTGACTTTTTAACCAAGATATAATTTTTTTTAAACTTAAATGTTGATATCTATACTAATAAGATAAAGCTAAATAGTTTGTTTGTTACGTTTTCACGTAACTACTCAATGATCACCATGGAATTTTGCACACCCTTTGTCAGGGGTACTGAAAATGACACTGGGTACCTTTCATCCAGAAAAAAAGCACTGTTCACGAGCAATCGTCTAAAGATAAAAATAACAAAATTAATGCCTCATAAAAAGGGCCTAGAAGCCTTAAAACAATTAAACGCGCCAAAAACATTTAAGTGTTATGTACATAATGCTAGAATGCTAGAATAATGTTATATATAAATATAACAAAAGGAGCAGAATTTAAGAGGTTTTCTTGTCGGTTTCTTTTCCATAGAAACAGCGACGCAAATCAGTGGTTAATATTTAAAATTTATTGTGTTTGATGATCTCAAAGATTTATATATATGTAATAAATGTTTTTTATTAGTATGAATCCATTTAGTATTAATTTATTTTTAGATTAGGTAATTTTAGTTTTTATTTTAATTTAATTTTTACTGTTTGTATAATTGTTATAGTGGCTAAAATAAATGTATTTAACTTTTTTGAGAGTTCATTTGGATTATTGACGATGCATTGCAGTGTCGTTTTGTCATCCCACAAACATTGTTATCGTTTCGTCGTTACATATCTGTAAATGTGTAGGAGACGTAATGGTATGGGAATAACATAATAAAATTGAAGTAAAAAGAAGTAACAAATAGAGTGGATTGGCATAGGTGACCGGGCGGCGTCTCGCGGCGGCGTCTCGCGGCGGTCGCCGGTCGTCCCGCCCGCTCAACGCCGCCGGCGGGGCGCGCGCTGTGCGGCCCGGACGGCGCCCATCCTATACCGTGTTCGGATATTCCATACTAACCGATTATATTTTTATAGTAATTCTTTTTGAAGTGAAACTTCTTTAGGTGCAACAAGAGTAAAATTTCTAAGTCGAATTAACGCTCTGTTCTAGGGTTCCCAGTTTCGATTCTCGGCAGGGTCAACTTTGAAAAGGAACTTTTCAAATTTGGCACTGGTCTGGATTTGGAAACTAGTGGCAGGGCACCCTGCGTTCGCAGTCATTTGGGCAGCCAGTCTGGCGGCAGTAACCACTTACCACTTACACTAACCTTACAGAAGACGACCGTGAAATAACAGCAAGTGTGCTGTTGTGTTTCGGTGAGTGAGTAAGGGATGCCAGAGCCCATTTCCCTATCCCCCTCCTAATACCTTATCCTTAATCCTACTGTAGTCGACAGCGCATTTGCAGCAGCTTTGGCGTTGCTTGTGTTATAGGTGACGGTAGCCACCTACCATCAAGTGGACGATCAGCCTGTCCACAGATTTTATCATAGAAAAAAATTGTGTGACGCTTCTTGTAACGTTTCTACATGACATCTACCGCTTACTATATGTTTGATCGCCAAAGAAGTTTCATTTCCGACACGCGTACTCTGTACACGCACTTTTTTTATTATCTTCGTTTATTTAATTTATTTTGTTGTAACTTTGCTGTATTGTATTGATCCATCAGTTGTACGAGGGCGGAGTGATAAGTCTGGTAAAAATTAAACAAGCAATAAAATTAATTAAATTATTATTATTATTTATTTTTCAACGTAGTCTCCATGTAGCTCTTCACCCTTCACCCAGCGTTTCTCTAGCTTTTCGATCCGTTTCGTGCATGACCTCTTCGTTGGAGTCAAATCTTTTCCCACCAAGCCATTTTTTTAAATTCGGAAACAGAAAATAGTCACAAGGGGCTAAATCTGGTGAATACGGTGGGTGAGAAAGCATCTCATAGCGCAACTCATGAAGTTTTGCCATGGCAATCACACAGGTGTGCACTCGTGCATTTTCTTGGTGGAAGAGAATTTTCTTCTCAGCCAAATGTGGTCGTTTTTTAAGTAAAATTGTGTTAAATTGGTTGAATAAATTGGCATAATATTCGCCATTAATTGTTTTACCCTTCTCTAGGTAGTCAATATGGATTAATCCATGTGCATCCCAAAAAACTTTGGCCGATAAAACTGCTTTGGCCTTCTTCGGAGCTGGTTCGCCAGTAGCAATCCACTGTTTCGATTGTTGTTTGGTTTCTGGGGCATGGTGGTGGATCCATGTTTCGTCTACTGTTATAAAACGACGCAAAAATTCAGTTTTATCTTGTTGAAACAACGCCAAACCCGCCTCCGAAGTGGTTACACGCATACGTTTTTAATCAACAGCAGTAAGCTTCTTCATAAATCTAAATGTTGGTGTAAAATATATTGCGCACACGTTCGTCTGAGATGCCTACTATCTCGACTATCTCCCTCACTTTTACTCTTCGGTTGTTCAACACTATGTCGTGGATTTTAGCGATCATCTCTGGAGTAATGACCTCAACTGGGATCGAGGGAGCAGAGTCTCCATAATATTTATCAAGTTTTTTTTCGTTTCCTTAATAGTTTTTTTGCGCAAAAATAATGTTAGACACGAAATTCACTTTTCTCCATCTTTGCAAAAATTTGTTACATTATTTTTCTTTAATGGCTGTCACAAAAAAACTAACAGGCGGTACTGGCTGAAAATTTCAATTTAGTCCTTCAAAAGAGTTGAGAACACGGAGGTTCCATGCAATTTGCGATAATTTTAATCCAAAATAGATTTTTAGCAGACTTATCACTCCGCCCTACTAATTAATACTTACCTAATTGTATTATTTTTTGAGACTCTTATTTATAAATTTTTTCTACATATGTTTATTCTATTTGCTATTATTTAAATAATAATAATAATAATTACAATATCTTGCTTGAGTTATAAATAAATGCAAAAAAACCCTCAGAGGTTTGTTAGAAAAAGCTACATAGCTTTTTCTAACAAAAACGCCTTAATTAAATTATAAATGATATTTCATCATGGTTTAGATTTTATTTTGTTTTAAAGTTAGTCGGGTTTTCAATTTTTGGAGTTTACTGCTTCAGAATCGATTTTCAATATGGTCCCCGGTATCGAAATTTTATTCCACTGTTTGAGCTTTGAACTCGATAGAAGTACCAAAGTTGAGATTTGAGCACAACCTCATGCCAAGAAGCTCGAGATCATTGGCCACAAGGACGGATGGTCCTTATTCTGGGAACTGCGTTATCGGCTCTTGAATAACACAGTAGTTGAATTAATAATAAAAAATAAGTATGTGGCAGCACTATTAGAGAAAAAAGGAACACAGTATTTTCAGTCCTAAATAAATAAAATTATTAAATACACTGACTTAACCTGCTGTATTAAAAACTTAAATGGGTCTGGCAAGCAAAGAAAATAAGTGGACCAGAGATATTACAGAATGCTGACCTAGACTTTAAAAAGAAAAAGCGGATATTGAAGTTAGGAGATTATATTAAAAAGGTTGCAGGAACATATTAGATTAGATCGTCATTGTCGAAAGATCTTGGAGAGACCTATTTTGTAAAGCAAGACATTCTTAAAGAAACCGTTGTGAAATAAACACCATTATTATTATTTAAACTAAATATTATATTCAATAAGGACTCGAATAATAATAATTTACTCAAATAAAGAGTATCATTATTACAGAATGAACTTAAATACAATTTCAGAAAATATAAACTCGTATAAAATATCCGAACGTCGATCGCGTTGCATCCGCCTTGTTGGTGCCGTACGCATGAAAAATTATCATCCCATCACTAGTAGATACCTACTTAGGGAGTGCGCGGTAAACAACTACCTCTTTGGACTTTACGCCGTCTTATTAGGCGTCCAAATGTCGCGGGCGTCCGCCAAGACCTGTTTAGATTCGCACTGTGCTGCAATAGCTTCAACTCAAGTCAATTGAACGAAACAGACACCAATCAGGTTGACTTATTTCTTTTTAGGTGTTAATTATATCTTATTCAACTGAAGTAGAACATATGAATGATAAAAAATAATTTAAAACTTAAAACACATCGAAAACACTGGCTTTTGCGGTTTCTTTATCTTTTATCTTTCATCTTAGCTGTAATGGTCAAGAAGTAACCTGTTAAGAATGTAGGTAAAAAGGCAGAACAAACAGTCCAAATAAAAACAGTTTTTACAATGGGTGTGAATGTGAATTTGAGATTTCTTAATGTAAAGGTCATCAGACTGACTTGATGGTAGGTGACCACCGTTACCTATTACAAAAGCAACGCCACTAGTGCTACAAGTGAGCTGCCGACCACAGTAGGATTAAGGATAAGGGATTAGGAAGAGATATAAAATGGGTTCTGGTATACCTAACTCACTTACCGAAACATAACATAGCACATGGTCACTGCCGCCAGTCGGGTTAGCCCTGTCACTACTCGGTTTATAACTAAAGCCGATGCATCAACAGATTCTTAAAGAGATAGCCCATATCTCTTTGGAGTTATTTAAGTGACAATGAAGCCTGGATTCGGAGCTCATACTATGTTTAGTATTGTATATGTACTTTAGTATTAAGGGTATATAATTGTAATTTTTATATTTTAAAGATGACAAAAAGAATAGTATCCTGGGTTTCTTTCGTAGTTTCTTCTCAGGATCGTCATCTTGGCTTTTTTCCGAAACCCTGGTAAATTTAACTGGTAAATTTAAATGACGATCATAAGAGTTTCTTGGAGAAACCTAGATAAATAAATATTTTGATTTTGATTTTGAGTTATTCTCATCTGTACTCCTGGATTTTCAAAAAAGAATCAATCTCGTACGTCGTATGAAACTAACGAAGCTTTAAAAGAGATAGATAGCTTAGAAATAATGAAAAACTTATTTCTTCATGTATTTAATGATAGCGATAATATTATCCTTAAAGATAAGGAATTTTAAATGAAGATAAAAGGCATAAGCATAAGCATGGGTTCGCATAAGATTTGGAATTTATTGAGAGATGTTTCGACAGATTACGTACCCAAAAAATCGAAGGTTCATTTTTAAGTAACCATTCGACCCTGAACATAAAGACACACATCCCATCCAATTTCTTATGGCACATTACTATCAGCAATTGGTTGTCTCTTCTAGAATGGAGTGCAGTTACTAACCAGTGAACCGGAATATTTAAGTTTATGCATATCACACGGGTCATTTAGACTAAAATTTATGTTAACATTTTACTTGGACGACCCATTATTCTAAGTCCTAGGTTATGTACAAATCCCGGGCTCCATAAAATAAGTAATTCTTTTAAGGGTCGACGTATGGTACCTATTGCAATAAGTTACTAAACGAAGCACAACGACTTTCTGTAAATAAATTTCAAAAAACTTTTACTAGCCTACTAGGTGTACTTTTACTAGCCTATAGTGTATCAAGAACTATCGCATAGACAAAAATGGGATTTGACATTGAATATTAAGGTTTAAAAGTTTTTTTTATTTGAAAATAGGACTACGGAAGTTTCTTCTCCGGATTGAATTCTCCGGATTGATTAATTTAATTCTATTTTATTTGAAGATTTAGAAGTACTTGCAAATATTTATATAGATAAATGAATATATATATATATAAATTAATATATAAAAATAAAATAGGAAATGCTAGATGTAAAATTAGTATATTTTTCTTTAAATTCATGCTTGTTTCCACTTCATTACTTGTTTGAAAGAAATAATAAACACAATAAATATTACTGTTCTGTATTTTTTTTTCATAAAGAAGGTAGCAGACAGGCTCACTAATGGTAGGCCTAATGAATATCGTCGCCTATAACAATTAACACCTGAAAATTGAAGAACTTTTAAATTGGCGATTTTAATGTTTAAAAATAAATATTGCAGACTATAAGTATTTAGATACATTTTTTATTTTCCAATACCATATATTATATAAATTGTCTTATCTTAGTTTGTACTTTGTATTAATCCTAATTATAATATTATAAATGCGAAAGTAAGTTTGTTTGTTAAGCTATCACGTCTTGATTCCTCAAGGATACGCTAGTCAGGGATACAGAAAAAGACATTCAGAAAAAAGTACCTTTCGTTCAGAAAAAAAGTAGTACTATTCCCGAGGAATCATTTAAAAGTAAAAATAATAAATCATACTAAGAAAAATGGGCGTCAGCCACAAACTAGTATAGTAGTATATAACTGCTGCATATTAATTCAAAACCTTAGACACGTGTTTACCAATATAAATATTAATTTATTTATTTTAATATGAAATCAAAGAACGAGTCATTATCAATGATAATTATTCTTTAATTTCACTCACAAGACTAAATCATATTTGATGTGATTTCTTTTTAAATTTATTTATGCGAACTTTTCCCCAGGCTTCGAGGATACTCGTACATTGCGCCAACGATGATTTATTCATGAATTCACATTACTGTTTTGCGGTGATGTTTAAACGGTGATTTGTAATGTTTAACTGATTTACGAGCCGATACACGAAAGTCATGTTGGATCGACAGAAAATCAAAGTGATTTATCTAACACGTACACAGCTTGCCCATTCATGGTTATTTAGGAAACCTGTATTAGGTAACCCATATAAATATATTTACTAATATTATGTTACGTTCGTCACTGGCCTCTCCACTATGTAAAATGATCATCTTTACGAATTAACTTCTTCTCTACGGCATTTCTCATGAAAGTGGACTCTGGCCATCACTCTATGTCAGAGCCCATCACTCTATTCACTGCTGCTAAGTCGCAAAGCACTCGCAAACCGTATTTAAGCACTAATGACTTTATAAGCTATTAGCTTTGTGCCGAGTTGTGGATATTCGCTCGATAATTCCTAATGAAGTATAGAAAGCTATCAAGCATATATAAGGCAAATTGTTTTATTGTCAAGAATCATATATGAATGGGGCATGATGGCGCCCACTTTTGGCGCCAAAAAGCAGCGTCGGGCGGGCGGGTTGGCGCACGAGACCCGACGAGACGCGACGAGCGACGCCAATGCCGGACAAAATGGCGACAAATCGCCGACACGTAAACACCTTCTGCTTATACTTTTAGGAGACAATCAAAGTAGATATTCATTTATGAAATCAACAACAGACAGCTGACGGTTCACTTGACGATAAGTGAACCAACGATTCAAAATACAAACTTATTCCAGGAGAATTAGGTAAAGTACGTTGGGTACACCGCTTACCCACGCATATATTCAATAAGAAAACAGCACACGTGCTGTCTTCTGTAAAGGGGCAGTTAAAAACAGGTTGTCGAGCTTATGATTGCGGAATGCGGTGTGTCCAGCTACATCAAACGTCTAACAAGGCTAACGAAAATCAATAAATCATTTATATGGCAATGTACTTATACATTTTATGCTACCATTAAACAAATTTAAGAAAATTGAAAAACGGTAGTTATATACAGAATTATGTATTAATAAATTATTTATTATAATGATAATTATTGAGATTTTGAATATCGGAGTCTGGTGGCATTCACGGGGTGGCATTAGTCTCAAGAGGTCTCACTACATATCTCCCCCTGTTTTTCTTCGTCTTTATGCACTGCTGTAAATTTATTCGTTTTTTTTATATACATTACTATATACATAGATAGAAGACGAAGATATAAAAAACCAAATGGTTACTGATGTAACCAATCAGATAATATAAACAGTCTCCAAGAAGAGTTTTATTTAAATACCTACTTTATACCTATTAAATACTTACGAAAAGTTGTTTCAATTTTCTATTGTTTTACATTAGTTTTGATGTACAATATACGTTTTTTTTTAATTTCATTATGTAATATTATAATCTTTTGTGGAAAATTTATTTAAGGGACATCCACAGGCCCACTGCCTGTGACAAAAAAAATTCAAAACTACAATCAAATCAAAAAAATGAAAGAACTAATTATAAGTTACAGTTTCTTCTTCATTTTAAAAAGATTTTTTTATTTAAAAAATAGAATCTATTTTTTATTTATTTGTATTCAAATCCTCTACGAACAAGATCTCATTGGCGGCCTAGTGCGCATGTACGCTAATGTTACCGTTAAAAATTGGAAAGTTGTTCTTTTTAAATAATTACGGTCGAATTTTAACCATTGAAAATTAATTACTGCTATGATATTTTTGAAAAAAAAAAAACACTATCACAAGTTTTTATATGAAAAGAGCACCTAAGAAGTTTTGTTGGAGAGGACAGTAATGTCAGGTATTTTTATATAGAGATTAGTGAGTTCAAATAGCCTATGTATTGCTATGGGAGAAACACATAGGTACTTAGTTTCACGTGAGCAGTGTACACAAGTTTTAGTTACAGATTAATTTTTTGACTGAAATTAAGGTTACATCCGTCACATGCCAAGTCAAGGCGTTCATGTGCAATTTCGTTAGGCCCCGTTGCCGCCATCGCGGGCCGGCGATTTCGACGCCCAGCCGAAACAAAAGATCTCAATATCTGGATCAATTTTGGAATAGGTATAGTAATAGTAAAAACAGCAAGAAAATCAGTGGTCGAGTTACACATAGATAACTGCAAAGGGCGCTGATAGAACTTCTTCCAGATGCGATCTACCGATCGCATCCCTCAGCAACTTTCTAACTCGGGGACCGTTTCTATCCCCGGAGATATTCAATGATTTTGTACTGGTCTAGTGAGAGTTGCTTAGTACATACTAGCGAGCCTCTCCCGCAATTATTTTTTGCAAGTCTATACTAATATTATAAAGCTGAAGAGTTTGTTTGTTTGAACGCGCTAATCTCAGGAACTACAGGTTCGAATTGAAAAATTCTTTTTTTTTAATAGTCCATTTATCGAGGAAGTCTATAGGCTATATAACGTCAGGCTACGATAAATAGTATTATATATAAGCAGTGTCCAGTACCGCGCGCCCCATGCGCACGCCCGCCGCCGCCGCCGTATGGGCCGCAGCGAAGAGTGGCTGAGTTCAGCTAGTTATGTATAAAACCTTCCTCTTTTAACTCTCTTTCCATTAGAGAAAACGGCATCAAAATCTGTTGCGTCGTTTATAAGGAGTGAGAGAACCTACAGACAGACAGACAGACGCGGGTAGCGACTTCAATTTATACTATATAAGGAAAGAAGCTCGTATGTTACTAACTTTTGCCAGCGACTTCATCCGCTCTCTTTTTCTTAGGTGTTAAAACATTCATTCAATCTTTATCGCTCATATATTTTTGCCAGGGGTTGAAATTTTTATTTTTAGATGATCCCTCGGGAACAGTAGTTTCACTGGATAAAATGTCATTGTCCATGTCCTTTGGCATTGGCAAAATAACATTGGCAACGTGTATACAAGAATTCATGTGATCGGTTGGCTTGAAAGCGTAATAAACAAACATATACAAACTCACTTTCGCATTTATAATTTAGTTAGCGCGCGCGACTTTGAACACGCTCTTTTTAAAATATATATGGCCTAATTTTATTTATTTCTCTAATTACCTTAGACCATAATCTAATTAATTATTATGGCCTAATAAAATATATGAGCCACTCCTTTTTTTATTTATTGCTATAGACATTGTGGATTTTTATTTTTACTATCCCACGACAAAAGTACTTTTATTCTTTATGAAAGGCAGCCTTTATCTTTTCTGTATCCCTGACAATATGTATGCAAAATTTCACGATGATAGGGATAGGGATATAAGCTGAACTGAACGCCTCACATTCGCCCGTTCAGTCCGGTTCGCTTTAAAGAGCGGAGCGACTTTTTTAAATCTAGTTTTAAAAACTTAAAACTAGATTTTAAAAATGTGTTAAGAATTTTTTACCCAACCAAAAAATAGACACAGTAACAGAAAAATATAATTAAGTTGCATTTACTCGACAGTGGCAATCGTCCTTAACTCGGCGCCGACTTCTATTAGTTTTGAGTACATTATTAGTTTGAAATATGCTTTCGATAATAAAAAGTTCAATGGTCTAGACGACACGTAAACAATATGTATATCATTGAATATTTTTTTAAAGAATGCTCTTCTATAAGTTACGTATTTATAGATTATTGCTCTCATCTTTAAGTGTAAGAATTATTAATCAGTTTGTCAAGATTTATATAACATGTAAACCTTATTTGCGTATAATTATATTATTATCGACTTTTTATAATTGCTATACTAATAAAGTTAAAGAACACTGTAAGCGAATAGCTTACAGGTACTTATTTGGCTGCTACAATTACATATCAAAATGCTACATCTATGTTGCGACATACATATATGTTGCGATATTCTATTGATGAGAAAAAATCAATAAATTCGCCCCATAGAGCTCCCCTAATTTATTTACGAATAATAGTGTCACAACGCTATGCAAGTCAAACACTCAAAAACTATTGGGCAGATTGTATGTGGCCACTAAATTGACGATTAATTGTTTTTAGCAACGGATGACTCACGACACCAGACGCACTTATAGTGTATAGCGTATCGTTTACTGATAAAGGTTTGAAGTAAGCTCCATGTCCATAGGCCTGAATAAAGGTTTATAACAGGCACAATCTAATATGGTAAGTACCAAAACAAGTCAGGAAGTTTGAAATTAAAACACAAAGCATCTTTCTACGATATTTTATATGATCTGGTCATATAAATGAAGTATATCATGTAACAAAAAAGATATTTTAAGTCGGGACCGAGAATGGTCTGCATCCGCTACATGACATATTGAGTTTTAGAACTTATTACTTTAGAAAAATAGTTAAATTATTTAAGTTAAGTTATTAATGATATGTCCTTCAAATGTGTGTAATGTATATCTTTACAGGGAAATATCGCGTAAATAGAACCAAATGTGGCAACATAATATTTTGATGTGAATCAGAAAAGCGAGCAGCAATACGAATTCAGTATTTGTTAAATTTGTTGAATAGGCAAGTATTGCGAATAAGTAATTTTTCATGCAAATGTGTGTCGAACAGGCAGATAACTCATAGATAATTCGGAGTGAAATTCGCTTTAGAATTGAAATCTTTCCTTTCTCTTGAATAAGATATACTAATCTTTATTGTTCACATATTTTCTCATGCGTTATTTATTTTCTTTTTAGATGATCCCTCGGAAACAGTACTTTTTGATGATCGGTTGAGTGGCTAAGACGTGAGTGGCTAAGGTTTGTTTGTGTGTTTGTGGCTAAAACAAACAAACAAACCCGTTTTCGCATTTATATAATAATATTAGTTAAGATAGTGATGCCCAATAATAAAAATTGGTAGGGGCAGGGGCTGGTGCACGCTGCGTTCGGCTGCGTAACTTGTGTGGAAGCAGTAATAAACTACTCTCTTGCTGTGATAATCATATAATGACTTTTTATAATTGTTTATAATAATGGATAACTGTATATTATTAAGTCATTTTTTCTGTATTAAAATCGTGGATTTAGTGACCCTCCATCAAAGCGTAGTCGGACAGGCGCAACACTGTGGCGCCGCCGGCGCCGCTGTGACGCGCGCCTCCTAACATAACTACTATTTATAAATAAATTAAATACTGAACATCTAATGTCATTTAGGTATTCTACGTACTACATTACATAATTATATCAATTGAGTAAGTAGATATTTAAACATGTGACGCATAAGCGTCATTTAAGACATCATTAGTACACATTTTAAAAAGTATTCAACGTTACTCAGTACTCTTTGCATTTTATTACTTTCTTGATATCAATTTCTGTAGCAATTAATAAAGCTGAAGAGTTTGTTTGAACGCATTAAACTCTTCAACTATTAGTCAAATCTATACCTATACACATAATAAAATCGTAAACGAGGCGTGTCTGTAAATTTTTTTAAATATTTTTTATTTTTAACATTAAATATTTTTTCAAAAAAAAAAAATTTGTTGGTACACATTTTACTTATGTTACCGAAGTCAAAAAAATATGTTTTATAGTTTTTGTCTGTTTATCTATACGTTTGTGTACGCTAATCTCGGGAACGGCTTAACCGACTTGAATGCGGTTTTCACTGATGTATTGTAGCAAGTTTCCCGTAACATTTAGTGTTTGTTTCATTCCAATGCGTTTCATACCATGCGTACGAAGTTGCGGTCTCAGCTAATTTAAAAATATGTTTTTGCACTGATATAGCTTAATTCTTATCATCACGCTATGAATCTGAGAAGTCGAGCAAAAAGAAAATCAATTCAGAAACACACAGTGAAGAGAGGCGTTTTCCCAGCGTTGGACGTAATGTGTGGGATATGTTAGTGAAATGGTAGGTTCGATTTTTTTTATGTTAAGATCGGCAGACAGGCTGACGGTCCACTTGATGGTAGGTGGCTACCGTCGCCTATAACACAAGCACCGCCAAAACTGCTGCAAGTGCGTTGCCGACTACAATAGGATTAAATAAGGGATTGGGAAGGGATAGAGAAATGGGCTCTGGCATCCCTTACTTCACTCACCGAACCACAACAGCACACGTGCTGTTATTTCACGGTGGTCTTCTGTAAGAGGGTGGTTGCTGCCGCCAAACGGGCTGCCCAAATGACTGCGAAAAACAGTGTGCCCTACTGCCACTACTTTTATTTGCACCATTTTAAAACTTAAATTTTGTATAGTAACAGAAACATACTTATTAGGATAAAATTATAGGCAAATAATATCTTCAAAAAAAATCACTTATAATCAAAGAATTTTCATATAATTTATTTAATAAAGTATAAAATTTAAATTGGTGAAGGGGCCGTCCATTAATCACGTGATCTTTTTTAAGCATTTTTTTAACTCCCCCCTCCCCCTTGGTGATACGTAGTGAGGTTTAAGACTAGCCCCCCCCCCAACATCACGTGTATTTTTAGTACCTATAAAGAATCTTGAATTTTTTATTATATTGTCTTTAAATACAGATATAAACTATAATCTTATTTTATTCTGAAATTAAGGACCATGACAAAAATGTCTAGACTAGGTTGCAAGTTGTTTTTGATTGCCATAAAAATAATGATTTATTTATTTATTTATTTATAGGGTGTCATAGGGTGTCATGATAAACGAAGGGTGTAATCATGCGAAAAACATGTATTGTACTAGTACATGAACATATTCAATGTATATTGTCCTCGGACCACGGATTCGCCCACTTAAATTATTTTTTTGTTTCGCATTAGCCCACAACTTATTAAATTCTTTCTGAGCAATACTAGGTTTTTTTCTTTTTTGTGACTTTGACTTGCAAGTCAAAGTCACACTACACGATGCTTTTCTGTTTAAAAATCGCGCGTTTGACGAAAAAATAAATACACGTGATATCTTACTACACCCCCCTCCCCATTTGTGCTATTTTTGTGATTTTTGTCAAACCTCTCCCCCCCCCCCCCTTCGAGCCTCACGTGATTAATGGACAATCCCAAAGGGACATATTACCTACTTTTTTTAATTTTAAATTGCCATTGAAGAAACAAATCACAATGATTCCTTTCCTTTGGATTTTTCCCACTAATTTCAAAGAAATTTATATGCATACTGAGAATAAGAAATGGTTAGATAAAATTTATTTTTAATATCATTAAGTATGTGAATATGTAAAAAAAAAACTAGCTCGATTGTGGCAATATAGGTATCCTATAATGGCGCTGCATTATAGGTATAAATATTTTTGTCCTAATTAATGGTGTTGCAGGTATTTTGTTAGGTTAGTAGGTAATAATAAATAAAGTTACATTTTTAAGGATTTCTTTTTAAGGCTTCACGAGGCGTTCAAAAAGTTTGTATAGTATCACCTTTCATCCGAACTTAGTGATAGTAGCAGTGAGGTTATTGTTTACAAGGCGGACAATAGTAATCTGTCAAGTAAAAGACGAAAACAAACAATAAACACTCTTGAGACAGGGTCTCGGGGACACCTTTCCATCATTTCGACCCCTAAATCAGGCGGCAGCGTTAAAAATAAGCTCCCCAAATAAATCATGAGCAATCATTAGTGGAGCATTTTGTGGCCGCGGTCCAAGGTATGAGCGATAAACGACTACTTAGGTAGTGCTAATATTTACAATAGGTAAGTGCCTATAAAAATATATACATATTCTAATTCTTTTTCCCATAGAAGGAAAATGTAAGATGGTGATTATGGCCGTAAAACACGAAAGAAACACAATTATAGGCCTGTAAATTAAATAAATCTATTAAAGAGTATATATGTATTGTCATCATGTTAATAATATACATTCATTAGATAAATGCAAATTATTATAACACTGTCTGGGTGTAAAGTTTTCACAACCTGTGAAATATACGGGCTACTTTTTAATTTTTACGCGTGCTCGACAACGCAGTGTAGCTTATGTACATATAATTTAAAAAAATCGTAAACGAGCCGTGTCTGTACATGAAAGATTTTTTTCGAAAAAAAAAAAAACAATTTGTACACGTTGTACTTATGTTAACGGGGTCAAAAAAATAGTTTTTAGAATTTTTGTGTATTTGTCTGTGCATTTGTGCACGCTAATCTCAGAAACGGCTTAACCGATTTGAATGCGGTTTTCACTGATGCATTGTAGCAAACTTCCCGTAACATTTAGTGTTTTGTTTCATTCCAATCGGTTTACAAACAAAAAAGTTACGCGCTATACCGCGAATACCACGCGTACGAAGTTGGAGGCTCAGCTAGTGATGTTAAAATTTCGAATTTTGCTCAGTCACGCTTAAAATATCGAACGGATTCAGCTGTAGTATGCATACGCTTACTTTATTATTTTTCCAGCATCCGAAGTCGCTGGGAAATTAGGAGAGAGGCCTTTGTACAGCAGCGGACGTCCTACGGCTGAGATTATGGTACGTGGCACATAGTGAAACGCTTGTCTCCTATCGCTTGGGCGCGTCGGCAGCATTCTGTTGGACCGCGGGGCGCCGGTGGCGGCGGCGGGTCGGCGCGGCAGGCCGGCGGCGTTCAGCACCAAATAAACAGGCGCCACTAACCAAATCTTGTCTCCTGCTATACATAGGTGTCACAATATATTTCTTTATAATTTCATACGTACTATTTATTGCACTTGCAGCGTAAATATTTCATTAACTGCTAATTGCGGGTAGACTGACCTTTCAATTCTATGCAAAATCACTGCCTAAAGAAAAATAAAATTAACCTAACTTAGTAAGATGCTTGTTGTTTCTGGTGAGCCTGAGATAAAAAAACCGATGTCAAAAAGTGCTCGAGTGGAGACCACGAATAAGATGTCCTTCCACAATCATGGATCCAGGCTGCTTTCTACCCTACTTAAAAATTACGGGAAAGGTCTATGAACAGCAGAAGATGTTCAACGGCTGCGATTAACTTTTAATATACAGTAGCCACAATTAAAAGTTTGTCAAAAAATGTTTAAATTAATATCTTACCAACTGATTGGGATAAATTCCCATAAGACTCTTTAAGTAGGTACCTACATAGGGTATTCACGTATCTGGAGTGCTCGAAAGGCACTAATCATGTGGTGGCACACAGAATGATAGCAAGGATAACCTATTTCCCATGACACTGCGACAATCTTGCAACTTAGGAGACATCAAGCACCTCGGTTGTTCCCTGTCGTTCTAGCGCCAACTAGGCACTAATTTCGAAAGGGCAAGAGAACTGCCCTTAGAACTAAGAGTAACTTAGAGACTAAAAGTAGTCGCCTGCGATTCTCTGTTCACACCTTAGTGTAGAGATTGGAAGAGCTTTAATTAGAACATGAATATTGAACTACAATAGGTATCTAAAATTCCAAGTGGACGAGACCGTTGGAACAGCTCGTAAATACAGTTACGTGAAGCGATAATTTTTGATCCCTTTTTCGATTTTTTTTGACAAGCCGATTTAAATTTGTTTGTAGTTATTGACGAGTTTTCGTGTTATCAAAAAATTTGGGAAAAAGTTTTTGATCCCCATCGTGGTCGAATTTCGACTAGCGGACGAACAGTAGTAATAAAAATGCAGCTATTGTTGAAATCCTATTGAATAAATGTTGTACAATTCTAATGGAAATGAGAAATTTAGAGAATAAAAAGTAAGACAGAGATAAAAAAGAAGTGTGTTGTAACGATAATCGCCAGTCTAGCAGTAGGTAACAATTATTCTGGTTTGATACTGTTAGTTCGTTAAAATCTTAATAGAAAGTATACTGTAAACGTTGAAAAAGACAGCCAGCTCTGGGTCAGAGATAGACTGGTCCCACGTATGTGGAGGGGGTGTTATACGCTATCCCACGAGTGTGACCAGTGTGTTTCTAGACGTTGACAGTTCCGCATTGAACGATGGCATTCCCCAACTTTTTCTCTATATCTTCTCTTCTAAACTTTATTTTTGTTTTTGCGGCGCGGAATAATTCATTAAAAATAATAACATAATAAATCATCCTTAAACTCGGAAAACTTAGATGCACTTAGATTTAGATGCACTAGAGTGCACCTTTTGAGAAATGATAACAAGGTATCCCACATTGCATCGTATATTTCTTTATTTGATCAGTATATTTCTTTATTGACCTACGTGTTGTAATGAAAAATATTAGAAGTAACGTATGGGACATACCTACTCGTATGTGACATACGGCCACATCGCTCGGACGAATGTATCATTGAACAAAGGCACGAATGATTGAGATTACATTACATACAAGGCTGACAGTCAAATATATATGTATATGTATTTCGACATCATTCCTTACTTCACATGACTACACGAACTCAGCAACGTTAGAAAAAGATAATAATTGTATCATCACTCTGAGCTATCCGGAGGTATCCTGGTCAGGCTTTTTGATTTCAAGTGTGGATAAGAAATAACGCTCGGTGTACTGTGAAAGATTACTTAGCAAGCAAACCCACGCGTCCGAGTGTAGAGAAACCAAAGAAATTTCAACTACACATATAGAGCGACTTTTGGGAAAATATTCTTACAAAAAAATATATCTTGCTCGCCGTGACACCACCTAACCATTCGTATACCTAAATCACGTAAAATAACAATTATAACATTTTTGAGCTACTGCACGATAGATGTCACTATTGATTATTATGTATGTGGATGTAAGTTTTCATATAGTACGACCATAAAAGACGTAAGTGTTACCTACTTAACTAAGATTTATTTAAATTCCATTTCAAATTCAGAAAGTCTTAACGAATCAATGTAGTAACTGCTGGTAGTAATGAAATTATCCAGGTAATTATTCAGACTCATTTATTTTTACCTCAGATTTTAATCACCAAAATTAAACTTACAGTATTTTTTTCGTAATTACAACTTTGAAGGAAATAACAACTAAATAAAATCAACTGTGTCTCTCCACTGCTGGATGTAGGCCTCTCCTAAGGCTGACCACCACGCACGGTCTTCTGTCCTTCGCACTTACCGCGAGGCCTGTCAGATCGTCTGTCCACCTGGCCACAGGGTGTCCCACGCTGCGCTTTCCAATTCGTGGCCTCCATTCGAGAACTCTTCTAGTTCTTCTACCCCATCGGTTATCCACTCTGCCACTGATGTGACCGGCACATAAGTCGACAACTTTGATTCTTCGGCGAATTCCCTTTTACCAAATAAACTCGGAGCATAGCTCCCTTTAATCAATCCTGTCGTGAGAGGTCACGTTTCATCACTAGATGACGTAGTTGACGTAGCTTCTGACAACCTCTTTGTCAAAGTTGGTCCTGCCAAACTGGATCGCTTCAAGAATTACCTCTACGGTAACTATAGTCCTGAGAGAACGTGGGCTCGTTGAACATGATTTTCGTCTTGTCACACTACGCGCCGAGAGTCGACATTGTGACTATCCAACATCCCTCTGAGTTCTTCCAGCTACTGTGCTGGTCCTGTCCAGCAAAACGAATGTGAGAGAGATACTTGCCATTGACCTTAACTCCTTACCTTTCCCGCTCCAGCGTTAAAATTCTGAAAATCGTCGAAACGTCCTCCTGAAAATACTATACACGAAAATATATATGTATACCTACGTTACACATTATATGATTACTGTCTTATTTTACAAAACATACCTAACACCGTAACACGCATCCATAACATAACGTAAAATGTACCCTTTGTCCCTAACCCTTACCAATCGCTTAACCTTAATTCTACAATAGTCAGAAGCACACTTGAAACACCTGTAGAGTTGCTTGTGTTATTGGTAGGCGTAGCCCCTACCATCAAGAAGACCATCAGCCTGTCTGCCTACCTTAACATAAATAAAAATTATACAAATTATTTACAAACTTGACCATTGCTGAAAATCGTGAAGATTGGGCTTACTCAATCTTTTTCAATGTTCTAATTGATGGCCAAGGTCTGAAATTCTGTTTTTCAATGTTCCAAGGTCTGAAATTTTGAGACACCTACAATAATATGAATTGCACATTAAAAACCCATGTTTAACCATAGTTTTCTGGTGAAAGATACCTATCCTGATCATCATATTCAGAAAACAGAATGCCAGGCAACGCATTTGATGCGGGATTGGATTCCCTAGTTGTTACTATCATTTTATAAATTTCCTCTGGAGAAAAGCAAAACAACTGCAAATAAAGGATAAACGTCAAAAGAGAATGTTCTACTAGGCCACTTATGTCTGAACACCATAACGGATGGGTGGAATTATACATGATAAAATCAAAAGTAGTGGTTTTTGTGATACTAAGAAATTAGACAAATTTATCCAATAGATATGTACAACGGCACTGCAATGTATCAGATGACATACGTAGCAGAAGGCTGGTATCGGCACTAGTTCTATGTACAGAACTAGGGGAATAGTTGATAGATGGCGTTGTATGCTAACAGGAACCGATTCCTAGACCCTCTACTCGTAGCGCCCCACTTTAGTATTGTAACATATATGTATATCATTGCATGAAACTATTATAAAAATAGACTGCTAAAAAAGCGTAGATTATTTAATTATTTTCTTATGTTTAGTCCCTTCGCAATATGTACGTAGTATATCCCAGTAAACAGATGTAATAAAAGGATTAAATATAAATAAATAAAAAAACAATTTAAAAAAATCATTACTTTAATTTCTGGCTTTTCGCTTTTAAAGGAATACAAAAAAAAGTTTCGCAGTCTTCGGTCAATATTTTAAAAAATGTTTTATATTTCACGAATAAAACAAAATGGCGCTGCCTCGATCGATATGGAAACTTTTCTCAAAAGACTTACATTAAAAATCTTAAATCTATTTTGTTATAGGTATTTAGATAAAATAAATCTAATTTTATTACAAAAAGTCACAAATGAGAATAAAGTTTGTACATGTGTGTACTAATATTACATAGGTACATATTTGTGTCGTTATAATAAAATTGGAAGCAATATACCTATTGAAAATACTGTTGAACATAACATAAGATTTTGATAAGTTTAGTGACAAATCGAACCTTATTCCAATAAACAATATGGTGGTGATATTACAGTCGTCCAAGTAATGTCATTTCCAGATATCTTAAGCAAACAACACTTTTAATCCCCTTATAACCTTAATGCTTTATAACTTATTATAGACAACTTAATTTTAAATTCTATCCGACGTTGTTTGTTGAAAATATCAAGTTAGTTACATAAATAATGTATCCAACTATTTTGTGGATAGATTTATTTGAAAAAGAGGACAGCAATAAGAGAATTGTGGCAAACCCAACTATCGTGTACTGCACGAGAAAAAGGCAATTTTTTTAAGTACACCAATATTATTATTAACCTTTGATTAAACATCTAAACATAAGTAAGGTTAAATAAATGTGTGTCCTAAAAATAATATTACATTAGTCTCGCCTGGAAATTCATTAGTGCTAAATGAAAAATTATAAGACTGAAAAAGTAGGTTAATATTTTATATCGATTCTAAACAAAACAAAAACTTGTATATTATGAAAATAAAAGATCTTTAATAATGATATTTATATTCTAAAATTTCTAGTCGCCTTGAACCCGTTGCCTCCGCCAAGGCCGCCTCCTCCTGGCGACGAATTCAGGAACAACTCTATATAGCGATGATCCATATTGTTCTTGTCGCGCCTCATTGCCTATCGAAAACAACGTTTTAATATGAACCATTTTAGCATCAGTGAGTTCTAGGGTTAGGTCGTGTCACAAAAATAAACACACAAAATAGTAGAGGCGGCCAGACTTGGCCAGATTTGGCCAGACTAATTTGCAAATTTTTTTCTTCTCTTTGCAAATACTAATATGGAAATGTATATACACCGAACTCTACTAATAAATATATGTATCAAAGAAAAAAATATATACACGAGTACTGAGGGAGTCGAAATTGAGGAGTCATTCAAAAGGTTTTTGTCACTCACCCTGATAGCATCTTCGTGACATTCAAAGTCGATATCTGCCTCCCCTGAAGGCCGTCCGTTTTTATCTAACAAAATGTTTATGTTCGTCGGACGAATCGGTTTGAAGAACTGAAACCAATATATTCACAATACAATGGATGCATTTATAAAATATTTCAGACATTTTGATCTGAATGCCAACGGAAACATTTCCAAATATTTGCTATATTTTAACTTTTCAGTAAAATAAATAGGTGTGTTTTAAAAACTGATTGGCATTCAAGGTCTAGCATATTGTGACATATAACAGCACAATATGCTAGATTCACAATAATTTCACAAGCAAATGTTCCGATAGTTTACCTGAGAGTTGTTATAAATACAAACATTTAAAATGTAATAATTATTACTCCTATAACTCGACATCACAGTGAAATTTAATACTTTACAGCACAAAGGGAAAGTAACGTTCTATTCTTTATTAATATATGATTCGCATACAACAAGGATAGTATCATTAAGATATCTCTAGGGGATGACTAATATTAAAATGTCTGTTGCTACTTAGTAGATAAATATTCCGAGTTACTCACGTAGGCAATATCCTGAGGGGTAGCCTTAAAAGGCAGTCCGCGCATATGGACGCAATGGTCTCCGACACGGTTACGGAACCCGCCTCGACCTCCTCCGAATCCACCGCCTGAACAAATATACATTAAAATATAGTTAAAGGTGGGTAGCAATTGTGGAAGTAGCTTTAGCGATGCTGTATCATAAATAAAAATATATATCACTCGATATTTCTTTAAATTTGTCGAATGGTTTCTTTGGACAGTTAGGGGATGGAATTTCTAACCGTTGTAAGTTGCTCATGTATACAACACTCGTCGAAGTAAGTCCTATCCATCCATTATTACACCGGGCCGCCATCGGGCCGTGCGCTCGCCGTGTTTTTCTCAAAGGACGAGGCACGGCCGGGGCACGGATACGGCCCGGTGAAGTATGAATTGGTTCATACAACAGCATACTATGAATATTTTCACCAGGCCCCGGGCGGGGCACGGCCCGGTGTAATATAAATCCATCTTAAATCAGGTGCTAAAATTAAGTTATGTTCAAAATATTAGGCCCTAACATATGAAATTGGCGTTTTGTAAGGGAGTAACCTAAAGTCGATTTTTTCAAAATATAATATATTTATTTAATCAAAGTATGTACCATTGCTATTTATGCACTTTTGCCATCTCATAGGTAGTTCATTGATCCCTTTACTAAAAAAAACTATTCGGACGGGAATCAATGAAATCTTCGAAGGCGCTTTGGACTGCCCCATCGGAGTTGAATTTTTTCCCTTGCAAGAAGTTATCCAAATTTCGAAAAAAATGGTAATCTGTTGGAGCAAGGTCCGGGGAGTACGGTGGATGTCTTAGACATTCCAAGGTTTTGGACAGAAATCTTACACTCTAAGGACTGAAACTTGTATTGGCTGCTGAGTAGAAATTCTTAGCTGTCTATGGACGTATGGAATACAAATTTGGGGGTGTGCTAAACAGAGTAACATCCTAATTATTCAACTATTTCAAAATAAAGTGCCCTGATTACACCTCTGGCCACCGCAAAAAGTGGCAAATAATTTTGTATAACACATAAACCTGTTATATGTCGCCGGTCCTTGCCCTCCCGTCTTTGTCGCGTGACGACCGCATTGCTCTAAGCATATTATAATCTCTTCTCAGTTCTCAGACCACAAACTTTAATCATAAACAAATGTGTGTACGTGTGTCAAACATGCGGAGGTAATGTTTGGTTCAATTAATGCATTTTATTTTAAAATGTTAGTTTTCTATACCTTCTCCATATAAACTTGTAAATGTACCGAATTTCACACTCCCCTGTCCGCGCAATTTTCTTAAAATGGAATCCAAAGTAATATATGGATTTGTTGAAATAGAGTCCAACTTATACAAGAGACTAAATAGTGCCCGAGTTTACCAATAAACAAGCACAATACCATAAATAAAAATATAAAATATTTAAATCTCGAACAGGAACAATATATAGATGTAAGGACCAAAGGTTTAATCAAAGATTCCTGTTCCTGTATAAGGATGTGAGCTGTGAAAATTCAATAGTGACCTCGTCCGTAGGAGGGCCCGCCGCCCCGCGGGTTGTTCCTGCCGCCGAAACGGTCTCGCCGGTCGTAGGGCGCCGAACGGTAGCCGCGCGTCGACCGGAACCCGCCCTCCGATCGGGCCGAATACGACCGAACCTCCTCGGCCGAGCTCGCGAACACCTCTATGTACCTGCGGACACGACACGCGTTTCTTTTTAGTAACCCCTTCGACACATTGTTTTCTAAAATCCTGTTTTTTTAAATAATTTTTAATATAAAATCTGTTTTCTAAAATGAAACCTGAAAAATACACTGTTGTTATTTTGAAAAATAATCAAGTTATTGTAAACTAGGCTGACGCGCCCCGGCTTCGCCCGGGCATTATTCCATCTGGAATAAACTAGCTTACAAACAGTGAAAGAATTATTCAAACAGTGAATATCACTGGTTCGGGACATTACCCTCCACTTAAAATTCGCCTATAGATTTATTATAGTGACTGTGTTACTTAAAATAGAGTTTACCGTATTACAATATACATTTTTTTTTCTCTCTTGGAATATTCCGATTTTATACATGTTATACTAATATTATAAAATCGAAATTTGTTGAACGAAATTGTTTCACTTTTTGAGGAAGGCTATACAATAGGCTAACACAGGCATCACGCTATGACCCTTAAGAGTCGAGCAAAAAAAGGAGAGAGAACTGCCAAATGTGCATGCCTGTCTATGTCAATTTAAATTAAACGACGGTCGAGCCCAAGGGGCACAGCTGCTCCATAATTAGAAAGGCTTTCCACTACCTCCTTACATAATACAAAATAATAAATACCTAAAAATTTAAATATAAGTAATCCAATAAAGTGTTCGGTATTAGTTGTTGCAAACCTCAAACTGAAAATACAATTTGTTTTTTCGATTACTAACCATCTGTTTCGTGACGGTAACCACCGTGCCCTTACACAAGACCAATGTGGAATAAGTGTACGCGTGCTATGTGTTTCGATGCGCAAGGGATACCTGGCCCATTCCCATCATGTCACTTAGGCGCTGCGCAATTCTATTACACTTTTGTGTCTTGTGTTGGATGCAAGATATTTTATTTTCATATAATTCAACCACTTCCTTTGCAGATATGTAGACACTATTAGTTACCAGTTGCTTCCGCCTGACACATGCGGATTACTAATTTAAAAAAAAATTGTGTAATGTCTCAGCAACAAAAGTGTCTACTTTTATACAACGCCTTATTTTTTATCCTTTCAAGTCGGCAAGCAGACTTGCGTCTTGGAGTTATTTGTGTATAAATAAGCAACTACTACTTATGGTGGTAGGTGAACTGACAGCCTGAATGACATTAAAAAATGTAAAAAAAATATATATGCATGTGTTGTTTTATTTTTGTCAATGACAAGAGATTCTACTTTTTGACACCAAATTATTAATCCATTCATTATATACATTTCATGAAAAAAAATTGCAGGGTGCTTATTTTCAGATATTGTCGACCAAGATTTCTTATGAGCTTCACCGTCATCTTGAAAAAGGGTTTTTTTTGCGATAACACAACTCTCCCTCATGATAAGAAAATTGTGATTATCTATTTTTTGTTGATTGAGTCCAACTTATACAAGAGAATAAATAGTGCCGGTGTGTACCATTAAACAAGCACAATACCATAAATAAAAATATAACACATTTAATTCTCGCACAGGTCCAGATCTTCCCTTCTTCGTCTCCCAGCAGTTCGCCCCGCTCCCCTCGTTCGCCCCACCTTCGACAACTCAATATCCAATTTTAAGACATTTTTAAATGCTTCCCCCTTTACAGCACATCTATGTGATTTGATCAAAGACCCATTAAGAAAAAATATAAATGATTATATGCACCCCATAAAATTTTAAAGTTTCTAGGTGATAATAATAATAATTTGTCATTTCTTGATTAAATCACAATAAAGTGGCAGTTACGAGGCAGCATCGAAAAATGCTTAAAATTAACATAACCAATGCAGTTAGTTTATTAATTGCAATAATAACCCATAATTTAACTAAATCACATATCCCCCACTTGTCTATGGCTGTAATATTAAGAATTAAAGGAATTGATATGTTATAAAAATTAAAACTCTGTTAGAAATAATTGGAATCTTCTAATAAATTTATATTTGTACATTTAGAATAAACAATTATAATATTTTTTATCACCCTCACACAACTCCTATGATTTTCCCAGTTGACTGACTAACTGCATGAAACAAAAAATAACTTAAAAGTTTTTTTTAACAAAATAATGTTTTAATAATTCTTTTTAGGTAAATAAATCATGGATCGAAGCCAAAGACAAGAGGTCCCAAACTAAACCCACTACACCAAAATATTGAATCACTTGTGATTTTATTATGTGGTGAGCATAACTAGCAATGATCGAAAATTAAATTGCTTTATTATAAAGTTTCAGAATCATTATTAAGGCCTGGTCTTATCCTAATAATTAACTTTTTTATTTATGATGCCCCTTTTGAGATCTTTAAGTCTCTTTATTTCAAGGTTTATCTCTAAGTTTCTACAGTGAATACTTTGTTCCTTAGAGTTAATCCATGTGATTAAAATTCACCTTTAAAAACATTTATGTATCTATTTATAATCTTAGACAAATTCTTCTAGCATTGAAAATCTTATAGCAATGTGCCATATTGGGACTGTTATTACCAAGGTTTATGGACACTTTCAATGTGACCTATGTACTAGAGATGGGTAAGTCCGCATATAATTCGGAGTTGAATCTGGATATGCATCCAGCTCTGAAGATGTACATCCAGGTACCCAGTCCTTCGGACCAATATGGGTCCGGTGCGGTGCGGCTGTATGTAGGTCCATCTCCAGCGGAGTCGGATTGCGGGCGGAGTACAAGAGCGGAACATAAAATTATATTTATACTTCTCTATAATGACACCCATACATTAAACCCAAGGCTGTCTTTTCCTAATAATGATTAAAAAATTTCGTTACAGTACTAAGGTACTTACATAGATTTAAATATGAGAATAATATTTATTATTCACATATTTACTCAATACAATAACAATGTCTGTAAACCACTAATGGTTTGTCTAGACATATAAATCACAACACTACAACATTACAATTACATTACCTTTCTCATAATAATAAAAATAATAAATTCGTACCTACAATTTATCAATATACAATAATAAAACATAAAATAAATTACAATAATAAAAACGTTACAATTCATCAATCAAAGTTATATCAAAGTTATAAACTGAATCACATACAAGATGCAACAAATATAATACATTGATGTATCGTTTTCATTCCTAATCAGTTCCGCTCGTGCTCCACTCCCACCCGCAATGTATGAATGTACATCACAAATGGATCCATCGCTCACGCAAGTGATGTAGGTCCGCGGATTCGTATCCATCCGGACCTACCCATCTCTACTATGTACTAACAACATTCTTAATCAAACCGAACTTTTTAGTAGGTATAACAAAACAGTATTACTTTTTTAATAGGTATAAAATTAACAAATCTTAGTTAATGTTTCCAGAATAAAAAAATAAAAAAATTTAAATTTATTAAGGAGACATTAAGACAAGACCTCGCCTTAATGATTTTTCATATACATATTCAAAAATGTATTCAATGCAAAAATATATTCAATTAAGTACTTTTGTGTTGCAATTGTACATAAACTTTCTTTTAGTGAGGTAAACCTTCACAATTACTCTTTGGTGAGGAGGTAACTAGTGTCAGTCAGTACGTGCCTACCGCCATAGACTTATTCATTACTCGTAATCCCCACCACTATACCTCCTATCACAAGCTCGTGTTTAACAAGATATCCCCCCACCTGTGTCCTATTTTCTCCCTGTCCCAGGTCATGGCCACTTGGGCGGCGTCCTTGTCAGTGAAGTAAACGAAGGCCTCCCCCGTCGCCCGCCCCGTGTGGTCCGACAGTAAGTGCACCCCATCAGGGCCGATGGAGAGCCCTGCCCCGTCCGCAAAAACATCATTACACATTTGTACTCACTCTAACCTACTGTGGTCAAACCATTAAGCTGGGAATGCAGCAGTGAACATCGGCAAACCAAAACAAGCCTATAAGCTTCTCAAGTAGATTAACAGTATGTGTTTTGAATACTTTTTTTTTAACTGAAGAAGCATACATTAATAAAGAATACAATTATTAGATTTATTTGCCAGGGCAACTACTTACTAAATGACAGAATATTGAGTAGAAATTTATGCTTTTAACATGCTTGAAACAAGCTGTTAAATAAATTATACTTAGTGTTTGAACATAAAACTGAAAAAACAAACATTATAACTCATAATGTGATTTACGAGTTAAAGATCCAAAATAATAATATTAAATTTATTAAAAGTATGCACCAAGTGATATTTGTGATTAAGTAAACCACCTTAAATCACGCCATAATAAAAGAATTAAAAAATCTTTTAATTAATATTGAACCTAACTACAAACACCCGTTTGACCACAGTATAAAACCATTCTATGTCAAATTATCCCTAATTAAAAAATTGGTATTAAATTTGAATAAAATAAATTGCTTGGCTTACCATCAAAGAATTTGACAACTTCTTCTTTAGAGCAACCAAAGGGGAGACCTCTCAGTTTCACTATTCCCATGTCATCACTGACATGTGGAATACTTCCCAGACCATTTTCAACTTGACGCATTGCATTTAATGCCCATTCCATATCCTGGCGATCCGTTGAAAACACTATAACAAATAAGGACTTCAATTAAAAGAAATTTTATATAAGTATTTTTTTAAATTATTCTGCGTGATTTTAATTAATTGATTAAATAATTGCCTTCTATATATCTTTTCCCCATATTCTCCTTGTCTTTCTTCAATGCTTCGTCAACATCTTCTTGAGATTCTACCTCCACAAAACATTCTCCCGATGGCCGCCCTGGTCGCACCTCAGTCAAGTGTATTCCTGTAAAGTCAACTTTGTGCTGTAATAGGGGAACAGCAGGTCAAGAAAAGTTAAGTCACGGCTGGATAAAAGACCACTGACTCCAAAGCGTTTGTAATGGAGAGTAATGGACATCTTAGCATAAAGATATGTTTCTACATAACGTCGATGCATCAAAGAATAGAGAAATTGAAAACTAACCAGATCTCCCGTTAACAATATTCACGCCGCAGAGAAAATCGAGTACATCGTCAACGGTTGTGGAAAAAGGCAATCCACGCAATTTAACAATGTGACCGCCATCACCGGAACCAAACATTTTTATTACATTCGCTTTTTTAGGTTTAGCTTCAATATACGTCAACAATACGATTTAAATTCGCAAAGAAAAAACACTAGAAAATCTGAATAATATCACAAATGATATTAAAAATCATCGACGAGAAAGCTCCTCTGTTTGAGCTTTTTTATTTTATTTTGAATTAATTTTTCAATACAATCAACATTCAACACAATAATTCACCAGTAAAGTGGGAAATTGGCAATATGGCTGACTGACTGACAACTATTATGCTATGCATTCCAAAGAGAATATAATCACTACGGTGCATTCTGCCAAAGACATTATACCATTCTGCTCTTGCGAGTTGTGTGAGTCTGAGTATTAAGTGTTCTGTGGGCTGCTTGCGTGCCGTCCATAGAAAAATAACTAAAGCATAGAAACCCTACTAAAATAGCGACAAAGTTACATCAGTTCATACTGTATTCTCTTATGGCAATGAAAAGGTGTTAGAAAGAGATACATATGCAGCAGTATATTCGTAATGTAGAAGGTTGTCACTAGTTTTCATAATGCTAGTGATGTAACTGTGTCGATTGATAAAAGGCTTACAACGAAGCGCGTTAACGAAGCAGGAAGGAATATTGGAAGACGTTTCAAATTCAAATCATTTTATGTGAACACAATTGGTAATTTATAAAAGGCATATTTTTTGGCGTGGAAACGTCTATGTTTTCGTTTTGCAAGGGGTTATTTTGTGAACAGGAGTGCATAATGCTAATAAAATCAATAAATTTGTGCTGACTAAATTCGTAAATCTTTGAATAAATATAAAAAAAATTGACTTTACCTACCACCTCAGTGTGTTATAGCTTTGACGAAAGAAAAACGGATATAAATAATCGTGTTACCCTTACCCTTGATAGTTTGATTTCAAAACAAGTAACTAGTCTGGTTTTCTGTTTACCGATATACATACAATTCGACATATTACATGAATCTCAAAGTTCACTGTAGACATAGAAATAGACCTTACTCAATGCGCGCCACCACACTCGGTGCTCTGCGTTTCATAATTCATTTTTATTTAATTGTAATTTTTAGGTGTGCATACATGTCTATTCCAGTCATAAGTTCTGTTACAAATGAAAATGGATTTATTTTTATGTGAAGTAAGGTAATCTTAATAAAATTATTTAAAAATATAATATTTATTGAAGTCTCAGCAAAAGTATAAAAAATAATTCTATTCAAAATGGCCATCTTTAGCTTTAATACGCACTTTTCCATGGGAAATTTAGCCACTGCGTACTCCAGAGATTTCTTAAGGACATTGTAGGGTTCATCATCATTCGCTTTTCCCATTCATTATAAAACTTTTTGTTTCCTTTTTATAATGTACGTAACCTTTTTATCTACTTATATTACATATACACTGGCCGGCGGGATTTCATCAAATGAAAATAAGAAGAATAGAATCGAAGTAAAGAGAAAAGGGAGATTGACAGGGTTTTTTCACGGGAGAGAGCATTCTAGAGAGAGAGTCTTAAAGAGAAGATGTACGGAATATATATACAATAAAAGAGATTCAGATTTTTAAAAAATGAATAAGAAAGGCGATCGAGCTGACGATTTTTAATTTTATCTCATCCATACTGAACGAATCCAACTCTTACTTTTATTAAGTCGACGAGATCCGCTTATATCTTTACCTGTGCTCCTGTCGAAAAAGAGAATAAAGCTACAAAACGACGTGATCAACGGAAGATCAAGGAGTGCAACTTCTGTACGCTAGTACTATTATTTATTCTGTGCTACTACCATCTAAATGGTCTTAAGATCACTTTAAATTAAAGATGGTTATTTGACATTTTTTTATTGATATTATCGATATTTTGTGGACGATAATATCGAAATATCGATATTAAGCTATCGATGTTAATATCGATTCCGATATTTCATCAATATCGCTCATCCCTACTGACGGGAGCAGTGAGACATAACAAAAAGTATCAGTCATTATAATGCGACCAAGTTATGTAGTGACGTAACGACACCAGCAACGGAACAACGACAAAATATTTAATTTGGTTGTATTAAAATACATCCAATTACATCCGTTTGACATTTGTCTAGTGACAACCTTCTACATTACGAATATACTACTGCATATGTATCTCTTTCTAACACCTTTTCAATGCCATAAATGAATACAGTATGAACTGATGTAACTTTGTCGCTATTTTAGTATGGTTTCTATGCTTTAGTTATTTTTCTATGGTGCCGTCGTGCCGTATTAGTATCTACCAAAGATAATTGTATTAGTGACTAATACAACATCTTTGGTATCTACTATTTGGTTTGTGGTGCCGTACATCATACACAGAACATGAGACACGTCCCGGCGCGCAAAAGTGCTCCATCCAACTATGCTATAATATTAATTTGATAACACTCAGAAGTTTGCAAAAAAAAAATGCTAAACATTGCAAATATTGAATCGTCTAATATATTTAAAAACAGCTCGTAAGAGATATTTGACACCAATAATTTGAGCCGGAGCTAATTAAATTTGCGCCGTGTTAAATAGTGCAAATATCGACTGATTTCTCTGTAAATTATCAAATTTATTGTTTTTGCCATAAAGCCGCAGGTACATGCGCACTGCGCATGCGCGCCAACTTGAACAAATATGGACTTTTTAAATTGATCAAAGTGGTGCCACTGACGACACTCTACTCGACAGCACATATATGTATAATAGTACATAATAGTAACTTCAGAATCTTCAGTGGGCGCAAATTATTAATGAAGTCAAATATCTCTTACGATCTGTTTCTAAATATATTTCCACGATTCAATATTTGCAATGTTTAGCAATTCTTTTTGCAAACTTTTGAATGGTATCAAATGAATATTATAGCATAGTTGGATGAAGCAAATTAGACTCTATTTATTGATTAGTATTTTTTTAAATTAATATTATTACTTTTGTGCGCCGGGACGTGTCTCATACACAGAACTCTATATTCACAAGGCCTCCTTATTGGAAATAATAATTATACTACGTTGAAGGTTTTACTGTAAATAACTATTCTCTTTGGTTTATAAAAAGAAAAATATTGATGTGTGTGACATTCGGTGAAAAAGGGTAAATAATATACCTATTTAATTTTTCACACATTTTAATTTTATTTCTTCTCTTAATATATTTTTCCATATACTTACGAACTTATAAAACAAGAATACTACATACTACGTATAGCTGGAATGTTCACTACAAAAGTCGTGACGGGTCGTGACAAATAAAAATCAATTCAATGTCAATTGCGTAAAACTACTGCGAGTGTGACAGCGAGTGTCAACGAATATCTCTGCTGTGGTCGATGTCTAAAACTCAGTGGCGGGCGGCGGCGCTAGACCACACTTGGATCGGACGTCGGCGAAATTAGGTTCGCGAGGCCTTTTTTATTTCCCAGTCAAAAAGAAAACGTTAGATTACATGAGCCGAATTATAGTGAAACTAATGTATGAGTAAACGAGTTTTATTGCTAATCAAATGATGATAAAAATTTCACAAATAGAAATTAAAATAGACGAACTTTTCGGCTTTTGGCCTCACAGAACTTTTTCAGGATTATGTCATAGCTAATACTTGCCGCTATTTCAGCTTCAATTGATAGAATTGATAACGCAGATAGTCTCTCTTGGCTCATCGTGCTTCTCAAGTAGGTCTTAACCAATTTTAACTTTGAGAAGCTTCTCTTAGCGGAAGCTGTACTGACGGGAACTGTACATTATATTTATTTACGACTTATAAAAGATATATACCTACCTAATATCTATCAATTTCGATAAAATAATTTCGTTAAAGTCGTTATTTGACTTACCTTAGAAATATGAAATAAATCACAATCTAAATTAACACTTTTATCCACTAGAACGCCACCGGGGTAATGATAATGACTTTACAACGCAATAAAAAGAAACTTTGTGCATGCGAATCTAGTTCTATTCAAAGAAGGAATTATTGTTTACGTTACGCTCGCAGAAGAAATAAAACTGTGCAGAAGAATGAAATACAAATAATTATACGACACAGAGATTCCCCGCCCCGAGACTAGCGCGCGAAATTTCCTAACTTTCATAGTGTTTCCAGAGGATCCTGGTCGGGATAATACCCCTAAAGTACTACTCACTCGCTTCACTCACGCAAGTGTATGAAAATAAATAAATTTTAAATAATTTGTAAAACTTTTGCGAAGCCCCCTCAGGTACGAGGCCGTCGGCGGTCGCCGACGTCGCCGACGCCTAACGCCGCCACTGCTAAAACTCGAAGATAAAACCAAGTGATTATATTCTCTTTGGATAAAACCTCAAAGATATTATTCATACCTATATATATACCCATAATAGTTTGCATTGCAGTTTATTATTTTATAAATATTTAACAATAAAATTAGAATGACACAATAGATATATCACTTAAATTCAAAAGAATTCAAGCTACTTTACTTTATAAATCACATTAAAATAAAATAAAATAAAACAAAAATAAACAATATTATTTAGTAACGCTTAACATAAACCATTAAAAAAAAATACATTTCCATAACTTGTGTATCTGTTAATAAGTGTACATATCTATTGATTTGTAATATTCATCGTCATTGGTCGGTGTCTAGAACTGGGCAAAATACATGTTTTGCTTTAATTAAAATACAAATTACAAAATATTTTTAAGCCGTGTATTTGAAATATAAAATACAGCATTATAACTATTTTATTTAAAACTAGCGGCCCGCCCCCGGCTTCGCCCGTGGTGCAATTTTTATATATATGAACATTCCCCGTTTATCCCTCTTTCCATTAGTCAAAACCGAATTATAATCGGTCTACCCGTTCGAAAGTTATGGGTGTACATACATTTCGAAGATCCATTTTTATTTATATAGATACAAAAGAACTAATCTAGCCCAGAATATTAATCAGGAAAAGAATTTTCGCTCATGAACACTAAATTTTCAAATGTACTATCAGATAAACGGCCCCTTGTTACACTCTTGTCTTTGCTTACGAAAGCTATCTAGTGCTAGTTTCTGCAGAACTCACCCGTTAATAAGATCGCTAGATGTATTTATGTTAAAATGTATTTTGAATCCATTAGTTTTTGAACTACTAACTACGAAATACCTCAGCGTCAGCTATTTAAAATACCAATAACAAATTACATTTTTAGGAAGTAATTGAGATACAAATAACAATTATGTGTTTTCATTTCAATTATGTAAATACTGCCCAGCTCTGCCTGTGTTTCTCCATTATTGGATATAGGCCTCTCCCAAGGCTCGCCATCGGACACGGTTCTTTGCCCTTAACATTCAGTCTCTTCCTGCAATCCCCTTCAGGTCGTCGGTCCACCTGTCATTCCCACGTCTCACGTTGCGTCTTCGAATTGCTGTGGCCTTCATTCGAGCACTCGTCTACCTCATCGATTATCCGCTCTACGGCAGTTGCGATGGACTCTCCTTTACCACTTCAGCTTGCCAATTCTCTCGACTATGTCGACAACTTCAACGAATTTTGGAATTTTTAATCCAATCTGAGCGATTTAGAACTTGTGGACCAGTAGTGCTGCCGCGAAAGGTCACGTTTTAGTATCATACGCAGGACGCACTGACTATAGAAGTTGGTCTTTAGACATTGCATACTTATGGTAATAATTTAATTTAATATTTTCATTGTTACATATATTAAAAAGTAAACATATTTTACTTTTGTTGGTACCTTAATTGAGCAATAAAAAAAATCCACAATATTTTATTCAACATGGTCACCCTTATTTGAAAGGGATTTCGATTGTCTCTTTCATGCTTTCAACACGCGTTTTTGGCTACATAGTATAAAAACACAGATAACCCCTAAATAAATAGTAGGTAAGCTCCGCCCCCCTCTATAGTTTTTGTCGGTCTGAGCCACAGAACTACAAATTGAAATAGCAGTAGCACCATCTTCTGTGTCGTGAATTTGTGGTCTTACTTAACCTCAATAGATAGAATTGGATAGAATAGATAGATAGGTACTCCCTATTTAAACTCAAGCAATCATCAAAAAACAAAATCAAATAATAATATGATCTTAATTTTATTGAATTGAAACAGTGAAGAACTGTCGGTGACGTTGAAAATTAATATAAATTACAAAAAAAAAAATTTGATGTCTAGTTCAAAACCAAATATTTACTTATTTTGGTTTCGTGCCTATTCATTATAAAATATCTTAGTGTAACTCGATAATAGCTTACAATGACTGTCGACGGGGACGAAAAATCATCGAGAGATCGCGTTTTCATGGACATTTCTATCGGTGGTTTGCCTTCTGGCCGTATTGTGTATGAATTATTCAATGATGTTGCTCCGAAAACAGCAGAGAATTTCCGCGCACTCTGCGCCGGTGATGCTGGCAATGGCAAGAACACCGGGAAGCCTTTAACTTATAAGGTTAGATCTTAATAATATAATATATACTTTAAATTGTATTAACTAAGTTAATCTATATATATAATATAATCATAAACGAGCCATGTCTGTACAAAATATTTTAAAAAAAAAACAATTTGTACCTACACATTGTACCTACTTATGTTACCGAGGTCAAATAAAAGTTTTTAAAATTTTTGTCTGTTTAACTGTACGTTTGTGCACGCTAATCTCAGAAACGGCTTAACCGATCTGAATGCGGTTTTCACTGATGCTGCCGACTACAGTCCCTTACTCACTCAATGAATGAAATGAACACAACAGCACACATGCTGTTATTTCCCTGTTGAGGGAGTGGTTACTGGCGCCAGACGGGCTGCTCAAATGACTGCGAAACGCAGTGTGCCCTGCCACTACTCCAGATCCAGACGAGAGTCAAATTTGAAAAGTTCATTTCCAAAGTTGTCTCCGCCGGGAATCGAACCCGGGAACCCTAAAGCACCCTAACCACTCATCCAACGGAATCCTATAAAATGGATTTCAGAGAGAAACTCAGAAATTGTGAAAAATCAATATACACTATTTCTACAGTACCTTTATGAATCAAAAATGCAGATTTAAATAATCTATTGTATATTTAATTAATAAAGTTTATACAGGTAGACAAGTAACAAATACCAATGAAAGCATTAATTTAATAATATAAAATATTTTGAATTGAATTGTATAATTGAGTATAATGATGACTGCATTCAAAGATTTTTAAAGAGAACCAACAAAATGTTTACCTCTTTTGCTATATTCCCTTTTTTATTTGGGACAAAATACTGGTAACACAAAACGTTGAAAGGCAACTCTCAGAATATGAAAGTTAGAATAGAAACGAATATTTTTGATTTCACATCCTGTGACATTTACTTTCAGGGCATGGTTTTTCACAGAGTTGTGAAAGACTTTATGATACAAGGTGGAGACTTTACTAACGCTAATGGCACCGGCGGAGAATCCATTTACGGAGGCACTTTTGAAGGTAATTTCTCAGTCAAGACTTATGTAGATGTATAAATCTATATATTATTTATATATATTTCAATAAGAGCCTTTCTTTTTTTAAAGCATATTCCGTTAATAAACAATGAACGTATTTGAATAAAATTGCATATCTGACTGATGACCAACCTTTGTCTGCATAAGTTTCACAAAAGCCTTTTTCCATGTTATTTCTGATTAATGTATAGGCCATTGTCTTCTATTGGCCAATGTCGAATCTATTTCGTAAGTTGGGAACAATGTATCCCCTGAATCTGGTGTGTTGCACTGCCCCAGTGCCCCACAGGCTTTTCGCTACCTCCTGCTTTACCGTGCCAATATTCAGGTCCTTCTGTATAAACTTATGTATTGCTGAATATTTAGCATTGTTCTTATGGTTTTATTTTGAAATCTTTCAAGGATTCCAATGTTGCTAGTACTAGCAGTTCCCCAAAGCTGTACTCCATATGTCCAAATTAGCTTCAAAATTGTTTTGAAGACAACAATTTTGCTTGTAGCTGACAGCTGTGATTTTCGTGTATTTCTCAATCTAGTCAACTGCTTGCGTTTGCTCCAAATGTGCTTTTGCTATGTCAAGCTCGGTTTACTGTGTGTTTTAACGGCATTGAACTGTACCAGTCTTCCAAAAAAATCCTAAGAATTTAAATTTTATCTATCTTCTATTCCCACACGAGCACTTTCTGCTTTAAAAATAGCCACCCATTGGGATTAATTTTCGTCTATTTTCTTGAATAACTTGGTAACTATTTATTTTAAAATTACAAAAAAAAATACATTTAAGATCTTCACGACAAGACCTTCCATTTGATATGTCACATGATGCAGTTTTCAAAATTTTTTTTTTTCCAACTTCCCCCCAAAAATGACCCCATATCTACAGACTTCATCTATTCACGTCACACCTCTGCGTTTGGGTCACAGAAATTGATATGTGTACCAAATTTCAACGTAATCGGTCTAGTAGATTCCGAGATAATTGACTGTGAGAGACGGACAGACGGACACACGAGTGATCCTATAAGGGTTCCGTTTTTTTATTTGGACGTACGGAAACCTAAAAAGGTCTGGTTATTGATGTCACTTATTGAGGTTATGCAAATTATATTGATTTTTGGGTCTTTACTTGATTTCATTATAAATTCAAATCTTGCTGTTTAAAAATAGCTGTAGAAATTGAAAGCAGCTTCAGTAATTTTATATTGTTTTATTTTCCAGATGAGACATTTGAAATCAAACATGACAAGCCATATTTGTTGTCTATGGCTAATCGAGGAAAAGATACAAATGGGTCTCAGTTTTTTATGTAAGTTGGTGGTAAACGGTAAGAGGTTAAAAATTTAGGGAACAAATCTTAAAATATTGGTTTTAATATCTTACAGATAAACATAAAGCTTAGAATGTATTTTTGAAGGGGCAATACTAACTTAATATTTAAAAAAAAAAACATTGCCAAACTTTATAAGTTTAGTATGATTTGCTGTATAGAAATGATTAGTATTTAATCACACATGAAAATTTTTTTTTACCTTTCATGAATACTAATTGCATATCGAAATAGGCATTATAAATCTTATATTTAACGCGATACAGTTATTAAACGAAAATAAAACTTTAATCTTTTGCTTTTCCTCACAAAAACTACTTCCGCTTGGAGTAACTCCAGCATCCTTTTCTAACTGGAAAATACTGTTCCACTAGTAGGCTCTTTTGCGACCACCCGACTCCGCGATTTATAAAAAGTTCCCAGAGGTAGTAGGTATAGTTGGACCTTCATCATTGGAATCAGTATCTGAAGAAGAATCATTTTCCACTGTATTAATTACAAGACAGATCGTTTAAAAATATAACCTCGTGAACCTAACGTTTTTCCAGAACAAAGGTATCCTATATTATGTTAATCCAGGTAATAAACTATCTGTGTGCTTAATCCAAATCCGTTCAGTAGTTATTACGTGAACAAACTTTGGCATGCAATTTTGAGGTTCGTTTGATTTAAATTTATTGCCTTCTAACTGACAATCTATACATCTTATTTCTTTTATATATAAAAATGAACCCCCATTTCCCTTGGTCACGGCATCACGCGTGAACGGGTAGACCGATTTTAATTCGGTTTTCACTAATGGAAAGAGGGATAAAGGGCAAAGCCGGGGGCGCTATTATAAGAAAATTGTAAACGAACCGTATCTGTACATACATAATTTTTCAAAAATACAATTTTTACATGTTGTACTTATAATGTTACTGAATTCAAAAAATATTTTTTTTAGAAATTTTGTCTATTTGTGCGTTTGTGCACACTAATCTCAGAAACAACTTAACCGATTTGAATGCGATTTGTGTTGTAGCAAGCTTCCCATAACATTTAGTATTTGTTTCATTCCAATCGGTTTACAAACAAAAAAGTTACGCGCCATACAGAATACCACTCATACGAAGTTGCGGGCTCATCTAGTCACTACTAATATTGTTACTTTTATTTTTGGAAATGTCAGGCAGAATAAAATAAACCTTCATAGAGTCCCCCTCATATTCCATAACCCAGCAGAAAGTTTATAGGAATGTGTAATTTGATTTTACTTGTTGAACCTTAGATGAACGATATACAGGCAGACAGGCTGACGGTCCACTTGATGGTAGGTGGCTACCGTCGTCTAAAACACAAGCAATGCCACAGGTGCTGCAAGTACACTGTGGACCATAGAAGAAAGTGTTGATTAAACAAATGATTAATATCTGTGTCGTTGTTTTCTTATATTAAATGAGATATTTTTATGCCATTCAGTTGTTAGGCAATTTTTATAATAGATCATGTTTTAGCAATCAATAACAATTTGTAATATTTCACATAATTGGATCAGTAACAGGGACAGTTACGGAAGAACCTTTTTTTTTTAAGTAATTAAATTCAATGTTTATATAGAACTTATTCAATTTTGTATTATGCATTCATATTTATATTATTTACGTAAATGTGAAAATAGCACTGTCTGTTTGTCTGTTACATTTTCACACCATAACTATACTTAACCGAACACGGAATTTTTTGTATAATGTTAAGCTGAAAGGCAGGAATCGTTCAATGAGTGAAAAAAAGGTTCACAACGAGTTTTGGTTTCTTTTTAAAGCGAAATTTGCGTGGCGGAAATTCGGGTCATGTTCGACCACAGACATGACCCGTTCTGAGCCGCAACTTGTGCGAGTAGAGTTAAAACAAAATTGCATGATATCTTAACATTACGTGACATTGCGCGAGATTAATCTAACAATATTTGAAGTAAATTTTAAATTATAAATAAAATTATTGAAGTAAATTTTCAATAATATAAAACTCCTATTTTAATAATCAACTGTTTTTATGAATAGCAATTAATGATTAATTCGAAAAATATTTTATAAAAGTGCAAAGCAAGGGTGATGGGAATAGACCGTCATTATTACACCTAATATAACGTTCAGAACGCGTCTTAGCCAACCACAAAGCATTGTGGCAATAAAGAAAAGCTTTATTGTCACAACGCGTTGTGGTTGGACATCATGGAAGACACGACGCGAATTTCGCGATGTGGCCGTTTAAAAATTGTCAGGGATACAGGAATGGACATGTGGTACCTTTCATAAAGAAAAAAACTACTCTTCCGGAGGGATCATCTAAGAATAAAAATTCATCGCCTGGCAAAAGTGTAACGGCAATAAAGTTGTTAGGCGTTATATTTTTTATTTTTCAACGCTGACGGAGCCGCGGGCACCAGCTAGTATTTTTTATAATATGTAAAATTTGCTTAAAAGAAATTGAAGATATTTCCAGGTGATCAATGACAACTGAATGACAGATGTTCTTCCTACAGGATACGAGGCCAATTGAAGCCATTTACAAAAATGATTGATTCTTTTTGTTTTTGTCAATTTGGTCATTCTCGCGTCTAACAATACATCCATGGTGATTGTTTGATGCGTCTGTGATAGGTGGCTACCTTCGCCTATTCACACAAGCAACGCCAAGTGCGTTATCGAACCATGTGGAATGAGGTATAAGAAGGGTGGGCTGTGGCAATGCTTACTCACTGGAAACAATGTGGTCTTCTGCTTTCAAAGGTGCTGCCCAATTTACGACTTCTAAATAATTGTCATTGATCGACTGGTGTGTAGGGAGTGCTGCAGATGCGATCTTATTGTTTGCGTAGTAAGGTGGTTTGATGTTGTGTAGAGGGCGCCGTCGGCGGCGGCGGACGCGTCACCTCATTCTTGTTCTGTTCTGTGTGTTGTAGTACAACACAGCCGGCGCCGCATCTCGACAAGTGAGTACCTCTTAATTTATTTTTTGAATACGAAAACATAATCATATACAGTAGAGAGTCACTAATCTGGCATTATTAAAAACGAGGGGTTTCATAAAGTCATAAGCATTTCATAAAGTGAGTACATACTTTATGCCATATGTATATTTGTACATAGGGCATACTGTATGTTTCCGGAACTGGCCACTTACATAAACATTTGAAAATCGAACTCTGGCTGTGGAATACAGTTTGTTTCACTTGTTTTTAAATTGTAACCGCTATAGCGAAAACAATATATGAACGAGTTTATCTTTATTTCTTAAGGTGGAGACAAACGCTAAATACTAAAAATATCCATTGTTTAATGAAAATGTTACAAGAAATAGACAAGACAATTGCTTTGAAAAAAAATATGTATTATACTCAAACATGTGAAGAACCAATTGTATTAATTAGAATTTTCGTTAAAGTAATAGAAACTCCACAAAAAAAGTTAGAACACAAGAAGAATTTGACCTTTATTGAAAATTCTCTCGAAAACGGCTTATTGCACGCATATGAATCCTGTACCTATTAATAAGTTGATATCAGATAAAAAAATTGTATTGATAAAAAAATTTTTTTTTGTGTAATGTTCTAATGGTAAAAACAAAAAAACACCATTTCTAGGCCCGTTGAATTGTGTCCGCCGCCAGCGAGTTCTATAGTAAATGTCATTTGCCTCAGTGAAGCCCTTAAGCTTAAATTGTTGAAGTCACTGTTTTTTCTTACATTTGTCAATATTCTTATGAACGTATATTAAGTTTCTATAAATTCCCTTCAACAGTTAAATTTGAATTTAGTTTATCGGTTCGAAATCGTCCACCCGGTTCCGAAGGTGCCTTTGCCTGTCAAAGGGTGTATACTCGGAAACATATGTTCAATAGCCCTGAGAATACCCTATAAACGCGCTACTTGGTTTGCAGTGTCCACGTTGTGTTTGGTCACGTGGTGAGCGGCGCGGCCCTGGTTCGGCAACTGGAGGCGCTGCCCGTGGATCGCAACGCGCGCCCACTTCAGGACGTCACCGTGTCCAACTGTGGACAGCTGGTGCGCCTTAAGCACGGTACAGTAACCCTCCAGAGGGCCTATTGCATGTTTAAACTCACATTTAGCGAAAATTCACCACCGTCGCGGTGGTGATATGCTATGATAACCATTTCACAAAAGGTGAAGATTTGCCTTTCACATTGTACTGCCAGTAGAACACACAAAAAGCAAACTGTCTTCTTAAACTAAGGGGTTCTAACCATTGTGTATGTACTAAACAATGGATTGTCCTCAATTCGACGCTGCGATGTGTCAAATGAATTATGGCGCGTCAGTCTGAGATAGATCTAGGAGATATTCTAGAGTCTAGAGATAGGTGAGAGCAGTAGCATCCCCATCCTTTATTTATGATTTTATAATTTTGAACAGGCAAGAAGCGTAAACAGGATAAGGTTAAAGAAGAGAGCGGTACAGAGTCTGATCATTCCCAGAAAAAGGATAAAAAGAAGAAGAAGGATAAGAAAGAGAAGAAAAAGAAGAGGTACGTCTAGCAAAACGAATACAACCTATAACAATTACAGGATATGGGTGATAAGAAGGTATTATAATCTTTGCAGTAGCAAACAGCAGCCTTCGGGTGAATCTGGCGAAGAGGAGACTACACCTACCTCCGTTCATCCGTTGGTGACTACCTCCAAGATAGACCCTCGCGAGATTCCTGATGTGCCAGCGAACAGGTTCCTCATGAGAGGCGGGAGGGACCAAGATAAGGATAACAATGATCCCAGGAGGGAGCGAGAGAGGTATAATTTTTGTCATTCTATCGTTCCAGTATCTGCTTCCATTCAGGTGGAGTATCTACTTTTTTGCTTACTTTCAAAATATCGTACTTTTGCGTTCTCCATATGAAGTTTAAATTCAAAAGTCATTACAGATACAGATCTACAGATAATGATATAATATTTAAGATGCAAAAGCGGTGTATACGTGCTATGTTTAAATTAAGAACTATGGATAGCTGTAAGCCACTATTTATCAAATATAAAATTTTGACTCTCCCTTCTCTTTATATATTGGAAATAGCTTTATTTGTTAAAAGTAATATGCATTTATTTCTGACCTTAAACCAAAAAGTATCTCGAAATGGACGAAACGGGGATAGACTTTGTTTACACCCTTCCAAAACAAAATTAATCCGCAACAGCATACATCATAGCATACATCATCAGCATGGCACCCATCATTTATAATAACATTCCTGAAAATTGTAAAGATCTACCTATACATTTATCAAAACTAAACTTAAAAAAATACTACTAGACAAATGTTACTATAAAATTTGTGATTTCCTCGAGGACAGGTTGCTATTATAAATAAATAACTTATAAATGAATAAATAAAAGTAATATAAAACCAATTCGATCTCAAATAATAATCGTAAATAGATATAAGAAATAAACTAGATATTTCCCTCGAAAACAAAAAAATATTATAAATTGGGCAAGGTGTAATTTTTGGATATTATTATTGTGTGTAGATAGCTAATAGTAAGTTTAAATAGTTTTAAGTTATTGGTAATTTTCACACCGAATGATTGTCGGTAAGGTCATGTAGGAGCGGGACAATAAAAATGTTATCTCAGGTACAATACCCATGATCTCGAAAATAAATATTATTATTATTATTATTATTATTAAGGCACTATTTTGAAAAACAAGTTTTTTTTATATAATTTTTACTTAAATTTAACATTCTGGGACCTATTTGCTGAATGTAAAGATATAAAGAAAAGAGAGAAAACAAAAATAGAGTTTTTTCTCAGATGGAATGAGTTTTTTTTGCAACAAAAAGCAAGTCGCTGTGTAAGTCATGCAAATAATCTGGATAATATAATTCTATTTCCAAAATATAGTCATAATCAGCATAGTTTGAAATACTCAATACATTAAAGACATTCTGGGAAAAGGAAAAAATACTTTTGGATTCCTTTACAAAATTTTACTGTACGGTTCAATTTTTAATGTACATTTTGATTGCAATTGAAATATTCTAACTTCATTTTTTTTAAACAGTTGAATTTTTAACTGAGGTTACTCAGAACAAAGCGGCATTAAATGTTTATCTGGTATATTTGAACATAATGAAATCAAAACATACTCATAGAGAGCTTCAGAATTTCAGAATAATTCGATTATTTGTAGCGTATTTTTTGCTTGCATTATGTGATTTTGCATCTACGTGTACGCTAGACTATGATATAATGAATTAAGTGGTTTTTTGCTGGTTAGTCTATTCGCATAGAGCTATTGATATGTCCAATGTATGTTATTCAGGACGAGGTATCGCGAAAGGGAACGCCACTCTTACACGCGCAGTGGCAGAATCATAAAAGGGAGGGGTGTTTTTGTAAGTTATCAATTTATTTTATTTTATTAATCAAAGAGAAGGTAGGGGGAATATGCTCTGGCATACTTCAGTCCCCAACCAAAACACGAAATCACACGTCTTTCGTAAGGAGCCACCAGAGGTTTATTATAAGGGACCTCAAAATAAAAACCAAACAAACAACCAAAGTTACATGCCGTGACTTGTGTCCATAAAGAAGATTGATTCCTTCATCTTGTGGAATATAAAAAAAATACTTAAAGAGAGATGCAAATCAACATTTACACGTGGTTATCGCATCGCATTTATTTTCCGCAAGGCCTATGGCATTTTAACACCAGGCGACATAAATTGAAAAAGAAAATAAAATAAAATCGTGCGCCTTTGGTATGAAAGAAGTTCTAAATAAGACTTAATGAGCTGAGCATTCACTATAAATGGAGTTATATGACTTGCAGCGATACCGCACTCCGTCGCGATCGCGCTCTCGCTCCGTGACGCCGCCACACTGGCGCCAGGCGCAGCGTCGCATCGTCAAGCTGTCGCAAATAGAGGTACTCTGTTGTAACGTACGCGTTCTAGTAATTTCTTTTAACAGTGGGTTACTTGTCTACTAAATACTATCTGTAACATCTTTTACTTGGTTCGTGTTTAAGATTATTTGTCGTTTGCTTGTCATCAATTTTTTGGTCAATTTGAATGGAAAAAAACAGAAGTTGTAATTGATGTTTGATAGAATTGAAATAATTTCAGGAACGCACCGACAGGGAACAAGCGCCACTCCCGAGGATCAAACAGGAGAGAGATACGAGTAAAACATCTCACAGTAAGTATTATTCAATTGTATCTACACTATTAATACAGCCGAAGAGTTTGGACGCGCGAATCTCTGGAACTAGCAGTCGGATTTTTTTTTAGCGGCAGTAAAATTCTTTTTGTATAATTCTTGACGGTTCTTGCTATACAGAGGTAATAACACGAGTGAATGTCGCGATGTCTTAAGTGCCAAGCTTAGAATTAAGCTAAGCCCAGTTTACAAATGGTCACATACAAGGCGCCTAGTTTGGTGACTGGCCACGTTGGTGCCGTCTTTTCGCTTGAACACAACAAATAATGTCGCTCTTAAGAAATTATTATTGATTGAAAACTCAATGAATACAATTCAAAATCAATTTATTTTCAAAACAAGCAGCAAATGCACCTTTTCCATTGTAAATTGTAAAGTCACTAGGCGACTTGCATCCATCCTTTGCTAGCAGGTGGTATAATAGTAGTATCTCCACTACAAGACTCGTCTACTCCAACGCCCATCCGCTGTAACAGAAATCGCCAAGTGTTTACTTTGGACTATGCCCCTCAAAGCATTTTTACTTTACTTATTAGGCTTGTGTTATGAGAAAATCATACAACGGACAGGAGGCGAATCCCTGCACACCTAACCAGAGCCAACTTTGAAAATTTCAATTGCAAAGTTGGCCCTGCCGGTATCGAACCCGGGATCCCTAAGTCAGAGCGCTAAAGCAAGTACCTTAAATCACTAGACAAATGGATGCTGGTCACGACACATTTGACAGATGTATCCCGTCTATCTCCAACATAATTGGGCATAATTTATAATTCCGTTGTGTTATATCAACTTTATAGTTAGGTATAGTTTGTAACATTTTAAAAGTATGATAACAAAAAACGCTTGAGGCTCTACTTTCAATATAATAATGCAAGGCAATGAAGATTGTAAACAATAATTATCTATGTTATGTACATAGATGATTGGTGCAAGAGATATTGGTCGAAAATGTTTGTTCTGTGGAATTTTGGACGACAGATGTCTGTTTCCGGACGCTGTCCAACTGAGCTGGATTCGAAGATTGACCTGCTTTTTCAAGTTGGCTCTTTCTGATGGACTGTTTGTCCCATGTGTATGTACTAGTCAACAACTTTGAGAGTTGAATTCCCAACTGTCACTGGGGTGTGGGTGGACACGACATAGAAATTAGACATAACTTTCGTGTAGTCCATATTCATCTTATGGCACACGTACCCTTTGAGAAACTCTGTTGAGGTGTTCGAGCATACTTTTTAATATTTTCCTAAATTTCACACATCAAAATAAAAAAAGTATTCATTTTCAAAGATTCATTATGATGTAATTTTAATTGACTTAAATTTTTTTTTTTGACAAAACCAATTATTCTGTTTTAAGATAGAAAATTGCAAGAAGTATCAAAACTTTTCCTACAATCTATACAAACTTTATGATAACTATGGTATTCAGCAATATACAATACAATGGCACTCGGGTAGGAAAACACCCAATCTTTTGTTTCGTTTATAGCACCCGTTGAAGTGTTTTCTTTACTCTTAAAATGTTACAAAGTATATATACTGATTGTTATTAAGAAAAAGAAATGTTTTCTTTATTTATCTTGGATTTAAAAGTATGAGCAGCACATCAGCAATCCACACGTTTATTAATTACAGGAGACGAGGGAGGAACCCCGGAACCAATTGAAAAAGAAGAGGGAGAATGTGACACTACACTCGGTATCAACTCTTTGTTTGTCTCTTTTCTCACTCATATTTGTTAATTTGTTTCTATAATAATATCGTCGTGACATTTCACAGAAACATCGCGTCGCGAAAATATCGACTATAATGCTTTGGACTTCGAAGAGGACATTGAACATGATGGTAAGACATTGCCCTATAATCCTATTTACAATAGCCATCAAACGGTTATCAAAGGGAATACTCATTTTCCCCCTAAAAAGTTACACCTCAGAAATCCGGACACATCCTGACCTTATTAATTTACTTATTTCTACGAGACAGGCATTAAAACAAAATTATTGGCTTTAAGCAAATGGTACACGTGGCGGATGCCGCCGCAATTACAGGAGGCAAAAAATTACAAAAAACATATCTTGAGTGTTCATACAAAATGCGAAGAAACTTTTTCCCCAACCTATTAATTCAAATTTAATTGTATTATGCTACGGCGGAATGCCGCAGCACGCTGATTGAAAAATAAAATAAAAAATAGTTTGCCGTGCTGTTCTCCAATTTTTTTTTTAAGTGGGAAGTAAGGCATCGATTGTGTTTTAATTGGTTCGCGTGATAGTATTTTTGTATGTAAATAAAAAATGTTTCAGAGGAGACGGAGCCGAATCAAAGACGCAGAGTGATCCGGCGCCCTCGATCTCCTGCCGCAAATCGCGCCGATCGCCTCGCTATGGCGCTGGGAGTCAACCCTAAGCACGACGAGCCCAGGTGAGCAATTTGAAATCTGGCGCAAAGGACTATTAGCGCATTGTTACCTGCACATTGTAGTATATATTTTTATACGACTAAACACATTGTCATCGCTTCTAAATTGAGTCGAACACAATTTTGATGTTCGCTACGTTCGCTTTGTATAGCGAAAAAGTTCGACACTTTCGGCCGGCGCGAACGCTTTTTTTACAACGTTCCATAGTTAGTCGTAACAATACTTACACTGGCAGTCACAGAACAATAATTATACATGTATACACATATCTACAGAAAGTATACATTTGTTAATTTGGCTCTAAATTTTCTTTTTATCGATAATCGCTACAACAGTAAGAGAGGTGTGATATGTTCTACTGAATAACAGTGGGCGTTTGTTGGAAATATAAATTATGTCAATTGGTACTTAAATATACTAATAGTAGGGATAAAAGCTGTTATCACGTGTAGACGTTTTATGTCCTGATTTGATTGATGCGGTGATTTGCAGTACTCAAGACACAGGATGGCATATTTATCTTGATATCGATTTTATTTTTAGGGTTCCGTACGTCCGAATAAAAACGGAACCCTTATAGGATCACTCGTGTGTCCGTCTGTCCGTCCGTCACGGTCAATTATCTCCGAATCTACTAGACCGATTAATTTGAAATTTGATACACATATCAATTTCTGTGACCCAAACGCAGAGGTGTGACGTGAATAGATGAAATCTATTTATGGGAGGTCATTTTTGGGGGAAAAGTGGAAAATTAAAAATTTTTTTTTTAAAACTGCATCGTGTGACATATCAAATGGAAGGTCTTGTTGTGAAGATCCTAAATGTATTTTTTTGTAATTTTAAAATAAATAGTTTCCAAGTTATTCAAGAAAATAAACGAAAATTGACCATCCCCCCCTTATCTCCGAAACAACTGAACCTAAAATTTTGAAAAAAAAAAAAAAAAAAAAACAGAAATTAGTTTTCTACTTATAGATTATAGGAAAACCTATAAGAAGTCCATGATATTAAAATAACATGGTAAATCACTCAATATTGTGCGGATAGGTAACATCGTACGGAACCCTCTTCACGCGAGTTCAACTCGCACTCGCCGTTTTTTTATTATCACAGAACAGACACGACGTGTACGCGTTTGAAATGTTGGCGATATAATTAGCGACTTATTCTTCATCTTGTCCTGTATAGACAGGACTATAGAGTTAATACTGTGTATTAACTATAGAGTTAATACACAGAATGTCTGCGTGTGTTAGTAGCGTTTACGAGTAATTCGCCCTTGTAGGAATGAGAAAGAAGAGAAAGACTTGCGTCGTCGCCTGGGACCTTCGTCGGCCGTGATTCACGCACCGCCGCGTCTCCACTCGGCGGTAGTCTCTACCGCCCATGAAACTGGTGGACCTCCTCCCGAGGACAAGGAGTACGATCCCTTCTCGATGCTCAGAAGCACTTTCAACAGGAACAAGGAGAAGCCCAGGGAACACAGGTAATTTTTTATAAATGAGTTTTTGATATTTTCGATTTTTGAATTGAATGCGCCGAAATAAAATTTTAATTTTAAAAATATTGGAATTTCCGAATTTCTTCTTTGAATATTGCTCAGTCGTACCATAATCAGTGTTTGTACAATAACACCATATTTTTTCCAAAAACAATTTATACATGTTTGCCTGTGCCTTTGTGCACGCTAATCTCAGAAACGGCTTAACCAATTTTCATGTGGTTTCCATTGATGTATTGTAGCAAGCTTCCGGTAATATTTAGTGTATATTTCATTCCAATCTGTTTACAAATAAAAAAGTTACGCGTTATTCCGTATACCACCGTACGAAGTCGCGGGTACGGCTAGTTTAATATATAATTAAGCACAATGCGCATATATATACTCTTTTTTTTTAAATTAGAATTGAAAGAAACGACAAAGATCGCGGTTATAAAAAACACGAAGAACTCAAGCCTCTCAACTCTAAAGAGCACGATAGAAAAGTTTCCGATAGATCTAAAGAGCAAAGAGATAAGGACCACAACAAACATAAGGCCGATAAGGTGTCGGGGAGCAGAGCAGAAGATAAAAGCAAGAGTCGCGATAGCCAAAGAAGTGAGATCGATCGTCACAGATCCAAGGATAAGGGAGCTCGGGATAAGACAGCCGAGAGAGAGCGGAGTGTCGACCGCGATAGATCGAGGGACAAGGATAGGAGAATGAAGAAGGATAGAAGAGACAAGAGGAGTGTAACGAGGGAAGATGATCGCAGCGCTGGTAAAAGGAGAAAGTCTCGTTCAGCGTCTAGGGGGAGATCAAGGTGAGAGTGATGCATGATTAATTATTATCAACACTATGCTCGGTCCAAGCATTAATTTTACTTTTGACATTTGCACACCTATTGAGTTGATTATGGTAAGACAAAAGGTTGTAAGCTAAAATAAAATATCACTACGTTAAATCGAATAAAACTTCTTCATAAATAGGTATGATTGCTACAAGAAATCGATTCTGTAACGCATAGGATGTCACTAAACTTCTGTCCGATTTAGGAAATTCTTTCACTAATAGAAAGCTACATTATCGACGAGGCTATATTTTATTGTCATACAATACGAAATCACAAATATAAATAAAAGTTAGAGAAAAATTGTCTGGTGAGGTACTTTATTTGCGTATTGAAATTTCAAGACTGTCGAAGCCGCAGGGCCCGTCTAGTTCCATACAAGCTACGTAGGAATTGTTCTAAAAAAGCCGCATTTATTTAAATCGTTTTTTAAGTAGAAAAAACGCCAATCAGCTCAACCGTCTTCTTATAAAACGTTTGGCACCCTTTCCCGATTTCACACGGATGCAATTATTTACACAAACTTCGTCGATTAATTATCGCTCTTTCTATTAGTGAAAATCGTATCAAAATTAGCTGGGTGGTTTAGAAGAAGCGACTTTATTTTATAGTATCCGATAAAATTATTGGATCCAAGATAGGTCCAGTATTTTTCGCTTTAGTAAAAGTTGCATGGTTTTTGAGATTTTTCAATCTTCGTTTTTTTGGGAAAATCGACACCTTCTTTCTTTACATGCTGTTTGCGCAAAAGAAGGAATATATCTAAACTGTTTTCTGTTGCATATTTTCAGAGTGGTACTATTGAACGATATTAAGCATTTTTAAATAACTTAAAAAAAATATTCAAAAACGAAAAAAAATAGCTCCAATTTTTTAAAATTTGACTTTGAACTTCAATAAATAATAATACATTAATAATAATACCTTTGAAAACCAAAATATTACTATTATTATCGCTGAGGAGCTTAAAGGTTGATTCATATTACACCGAGTCTTGCCTTGTCATTCCACCGTACGCCGACCGGGCGCACCAGTCATCAATAGTTTTCGCAGCGCACGCCAAATAATGACTTTTAGGCAAATTTTTGATACCTTATTTTTACATTATTGTAATATTCGTAGGGATCTCTAATTTTTGTAAAAAAAAATACAGCTCATATTACTCATAGTTGAAAGAATTTGTGTTTTTCAGTTTATCCATAACAAAGAAATATACAAAAAATGATTATATAAGGACTTAAAAGTAACCAATTCGATTGAGGTCTTATTGTTACTGTACCATATTTTTAAAAGTGTTTTTGGAGATTGTGATCATATTTAATTGTTTATTTAATTAAGGTCGAAATCGCCCTCCCGCGATAGGAGGAAATCCGATCCCGGTCGCGATAAATTGCTCGACGATGACCAGAAGAGGAAGGTACGCTCTTTACACAATAATAATATTTTATCATTCATATTCATCCTGGGAAGCCAAATGGGCCCTTGGGTTAGTTAAAATATTTGCTATTTTATTGCATAATTCCATTATTGTTTACATACTTGTGTTTCCAGACCCTGAAAGAGAACAAAGTTCTATAAAATTGTGAAAAATAAAAACCCCTAGAAATTCTTAATACAATTAAGTCGTACTTCCGTTGGCTTGTATTGTCAAGTGCAAAAGAGATTAGGTTTTAATGAAGGTTTCAAACTTTATTGATGTCCTATAAGCGGCTGAAGGGATTTTGATGAAATTATTGTGTGTGCGAGTGGGCTCCTGAATGGTTTAGATTGGACAATTGGACCCCCCTACTGTATTGGGTACTGGCGGGACGTTTGCTGGACTGCTAATGTCAAGTATTGACTAAGGTCCGAAATAAATGATAGTAATGTTGAAATGATCAGGAAGAGGAGAGAAACGAGGCGCGCAAGGAGTTGATGGAGATCGTGCGACTCATCAAGTCTCGCCAACGCGATCGCGAGAACAGAGCTGCTGGTAAGCTTCACTTATTTTAGTCAAAGTGTTGCGGCACATATCGGATTGTTTTCGATAAAATACAGTTTACAGCGTATTTTATCGATAATAATAATAATAGCCATTTACTTCCGAAGTGTTCAAGTTGTTATTTTTTAAAATGTCCCTCAATTCGGTATGCCTTTTGGCATAGGCCTCCTCCAACTGCCTTCATTGATTTCTATCTAATGTCAATATGGCCCCAAGGTCATACGAATTTCATCTTCCCATCTTCTTATAGGACGCGCCTGTCTTCGAACTCCGTCTCTTGGATTCGAAACCGTGACCTGTCCCATTTCTGATCTCTATTACTTATTTTATCTTTTAGTTTTATTTCCGTCATACTTCTCTCCATCGGCCGTTGACACTTAGCCAACTTTTCTCGGTATTTTTATCGATAATAACCAAAATATTGGTATACGACTTGTATCGTAATCTAATATTTTACAAAATTTTTAGCGATTGCTCTAACAGTCTCCTAATTGTTTGCATAATAGTCTTACACATGTGTTCGGATGACAAGAACACTATCTTCTCTGCCGGTATCACTAAACTTTCCTTTCAATGTAATATAAAAAGCAAGGTATCGAAAATGTTTAGCAGTGTGAGTTTAAAGTACTTTACACTTTAGAAGTGACAGCATATAATTTTTCTAATTGCCATCTACATTTTAGAAGTTTCGTTTAGATAAATTACAGTTCTAGCCAGACGCACAAACACTAATTGTCAATATTTACAAAAAAAAATCCTGAATGCTTTTATATTTTAACTTTCTATCCAAATATTCCTGAAATCTTCCTTATTTATCTAGTATATTAGGTTGGGGAAAAAGTTTCTTCGCATTTTATATGAACATTCAAGACATTTTTGTTTGTTACATTTGTTTACATTTAATTACAGTGTTTATGTGCCATTTTGTTCGATCCTTTTTGCCATCATGTAGGTAGTGACTTGTAAGCAGTCCTCTCTTGATGTTAACCTGACACTGCATAAAGAATTCTGAAGAGAAACCAATAGAACAGGCTTTCTGCATTCTTATGACCTATATAGTATAGTTTAATGGCCGCCGCTCATTATTCGAGATTCAATTATTAGTAATACATTCGAAATTTTGGTCGGGGAGGTCAGCGACTGCAGAATGCATCTTTTAGAGAGGCTGATTTGTTGTTATTATGCCAGTCAGTGTACCAGAACCTGATACACTCGCGAGCAGGCAATTGGTGTAAACCTTACATCTAAAAAATATCAAAATGTCAACCATTCTTAAACAGTGACATTATTAAGTCACCTCAAGTGTTTACTTAACTTTAAAAATTGTCGATGATTGATAGGGATTGAATGTCACAGAGAAAACCCCATCTAGTTTTTATTTAGATGGTCCGGAATCATACGGGAGCAATTGACTAAAAAGAAAAATTAACATCAAATGCTCAAAGCAATCAAGTTTTTAAATATAAAATTCTTGATTTCTTTAAAATGTATATTAAGCACATACGAGTACCTATATACATAATAGGTTGGGGAAGAAGTTTCTTCGCATTTTATATGAAAACTCAAGACATTTTTTTAAAGTTTATTTACATTTAATTACAATAAATATGTTCGATGACTTTTTGTCATCTTATAGGTAGTGACATGATCCTGCTGTTGTAGAAATTTTAGGACTTCTGATCAAAAATAACGCGACAAGTAGTTTAGACAGTCCTCTCTTGATGTTAACCTAACACTGCCTAAAGAATTCTAAAGAGACCGAAACAGGTGGAAATCTGAAGGTGCAAGATCAGGGCTATATGGCGGATGCATTAACACCTCCCAGCCAAACTCTCTTATTTTTTGCGGAGTGGCTATAGATGTGTGTGGTCTAGCGTAATCGTGATGAAACACCACACCCATTCTATTGATCAATTCCGGCCGCTTTCTTCTTGCTTTAATTTCACCAGTTGTTGGCAGTAGAGATCCGAATCGATGGTTCTGGCCGGCGGTAAAAGCTGATAATGAACAATGCCCTTCCAATCCCACCATACACACACCATCACTTTATTGCGAGTTAACCCGGGTTTTGGCACAGTTTGTGAAGTCTGACCCACCTTTGACCACGACCTTTTTCGCACATTATTTTCGTACGTGATCCACTTTTCATCACTTTTGAAGAATTACCAATCTCTTCAAAAACGGTTCGGTTTCATTGCGTCTCAATAAAGAATCGCAAATGAGTACACGATTCAAAAGGTTTCTTTCAGTGAGCTCGTGTGGCACCCAAATATCGAGCTTTTTTGTGTACCCAGCTTTTTTCAAATGAGGCAAAACTTGCTCGATATTGCTCCACTTTTTCAAAAATTGCGTCCATTTTATCCGTAACAGGGCAACCAGAGCGTACATGTTTGACATCAAAATTCCCGGATTGAAAACGCTTAAACCAACTTTGTGCTACTCTTATTGATACTGCATTAGGTCCATAAACGTCACAAATTTTCGCTGCTTGCGTTGCATTTTTTCCTTTGTTTGTAATAATAAAATTTTATAATGTATCGAATTTCTTCATTAGATTCACTCATTTTGACAGAAAGAAAAAAAAAATGAAAAATAGCTGGAAACAACATTTTACTAATTTGTTTCTTTCTTTGAAATGTAACCTTTTTAATGTCATCAAAACCAGCCAGATACAAATAGTACAGCCAAAGATATTTTATTACAAGTTTATACATACTAAATGCGAAAAGACTTTTTACACCGACCTAATACAATGTTTAAGTTTTTATCTTTCTTTTTTTTATCGCTTGTGTGGGCGGTTCTTAGCGGTCAGAATGGTTTTTCTCGTCCGCTTGCACTTTCCATTCCATGTGATATAAATGTAGTATTGTCTATAATAACTGATCACAAATGATTTTGACAGAAGCAAAGAAGAAACAGCAGACTGCAAGAAGCGGCTCGTCCCAATCCGAGGATGAGGGTCGCCGTCGACGCTCTGTAGACAAAGACCGTAGGAAGCGAACCGAAAGTCCTAGGTTCGATTCTCGGTTACTATTTTCACAGTCTAACCATTTTTCAATGGCATTACAGTAAACCTGGCTTTAGTGTAACTGACTAAAACTCTTACCACCTTGGTTTAAAAAAAAACTCCGCATTTGATCCAGTTACTTAGGTTTTATTCTCGAAAAAATATGTGCGTTCAAAATTACCTAATTTCTGTTACTAATTTTGAATTTTGAATCTCAACTTATTAAACTGGAGTATGCACATAATCTATACATATATACAAAAATGAATCCCCATTTCCCTTGGTCACGGCATCACGCGTGAACGGGTAAACCGATTTTAATTCGGTTTTCACTAAAGGAAAGAGGGGTAAACGGGGAATGTTCTTATATATAAAAATTGCACGCCGGGCGAAGCCGCGCGCGGGTCGCTAGTATTTTATAAAAGTATTAAAAGTCACCCAGACTGTATGACAAGAGGTAATGTTATTAAATATGTTTTTGAAAATGTCTTGCAGGTCTCGCCGACGCCGGTCGCCGAGTCGCAGTCGACGCCAACGGCAGCGTTCCTCCTCCGACCGATAATCTATATTAATACAACATTCAATGCCTATTCCGGACACTTGGTTTGTTGGTTTGTTACACACCCTTAACTCCCGCGAATTTTTCTTCTTTTCCGAAGACATTCTCTTGCACTTCAGATTTTACTTTTCACAATATTTACTATAACCATTAGAGCCGGTTTACACCGAAACGCGACGCGGCGTGAAATGCTCAAAGAGGCAATATCCTTGACGAACGCGCTTCGCGAAGCCACCGAACTACTTTCGCGTACTCACAGAACTGCGTGCCTTTTTGTCTAGTAAATAAGTTCTATATTGTATACCGTCGCTTTACTTTTCGGTGTGATTTGACCCTAAGGCTCTCCGCGTTCATTTTCCAAAACATGTTTGCGCAATGCACTATCAAAGGATATTGATAGAACACAGCAGGCCAACCGTTGCCAATCGTTATGATATTTTCATGTCCAATATTATATTGTTCAATAAATAATGTTCAAATGGATTGTTTTGGTTGCCTAAAAAGAAAGAAAGAAAGAAAGATTTATTCCTCACATTATACAAATACAAGCAATAAATACATAAGATATATCAACTAAACATAAATAAAGCATTGAATCGTGTCTTATTAAATATACTTATATATAAATATCTGCAAAAGAAACCATTTACAAGTGCATGTGTTTGTTATTTTTGTCATGATTATTGCAATAATAGTGTAATGGCTCTTTGAAAAATAAAATTTTAAAAATATAATAGTCTTTTATTTCATCATCGGTCTGTCTCCACTGCTGGATATGGCCTGTCCTAAAGTTCACCACCACGCATATTGCTCCGCATAAAGTGGACAGATAAGGTCTCAAATGAGGAGGTTTTAAAATATGTGGTCAAAAAGACAAAATTGGTTCATACCATTAAGCAGAGAAAAGTCGCGTACTTGGGCTATATATTGCGACATGAGAAATACCGGCTGCTATTGCTATGTAACATCAGAGATTCCCCGTCCTTCGCAAGTCGAACACGGTATTAAAACCGCGTTCGACTTGCGAAGGACAAGGAAAGATTTAAGAAATTTAATTGATTTAAAAAATTAAATCAATTCTTAAAATTGATTTAAGAAATTCTTCTGAGGCACAGAAAGAAGAAATATTTGAGCAATGTAACGCCTAACATCTATTGCAGTTATAGCTTTGCCAGGCGTTAGATGATCCCTCGGGAACAGTACTTTTTTTCTGGATGAAAGGTACCCTAGTCATATCCTGCATCCCTGACAACGTGTATGCAAAATTTCATGATGATCGGTTCAGCGGTTTAAGCGTGACAGACAGACAGAGTTACTTTCACATTTATAATATTAGTATGGACTAACGGCTCGCCTCTGACTTCGCACGGATGCAATGTTTTTCTGCAAATTGTATACACAATACCTCCTTCCTCCCTTTTTCCATTATTAATATCCGCGGTTTAGGGCCGGCTTAAATTGGCACGCCAAAGTATTTAAATTTTTTCGCAGTTAATCGGCGTGCTTTCGCATTCCACCGTAGCATAATAACAATTAAATTTTAATTATATTAAAAGCCCTTAAGGTACAAAATGCTATGAAAAAATTTAAATATTTTGGCGCGAAGCCCTCCAATGTGCGTCGGCCCTTACAAGAAGAGCGGAGAAACAGACTGATGCGGACAGCGCCTTCAATTTGTAAAGGAAGGAAGTATCCGTTAAGAAAGAATTTTTGAAAATGTCAACTTCATGCCAAGCCAGAGGCGGTCCGCTAGTAGGTATAGTATACACATCAGAATAAAACGTAGCCTATTAATTTGCAAGAAGCAAAGATACGACGAAGTCTCGAGCAAAAGCTAGTATAAGATTATGAATTATAGTATATAAGTTAGTATGGGAAGATTGTGTTGTGAAAGTGATCACGAAAAAAATAATCTAAACGGATTTTTATGAAACGTAGGCTATAATTTATAAATAGGGAATCGTAAAGTAGGAAGGGGCAAGATGTCTTGCCTCCGAAATATGAGGCGCGGCGGACAGGCGCGAAAGGCACAATTTACAAGGAACTTCATTGATGGAGAATAGTCCAGTAAACGAGGACATTTGTTGTATGGAGACTTCCGAGAAATTCTTCCGCCTATGAAATTTGGCATGAGATGAAATTAGGTAATACAGCTGATTATAGATGTACATTAATCCAACAAATTTTATTACGGGAAGTACCTTTTTTTTTACCTAAACATGAAAATCGCTTATAAATCTCTGTGAATATTTCCTCAGACTGTAATACTTTCTTTATACGTACGTATGTATTAGTTAGAAGAAGTATGTAAAGGAATCCAACATTTTTTTCCATTTTAGAGATACCTACTCTAAATTTAAGTTTTAACATTTTGCGCTATAACTTCTACTGAAAAATTGTTCTGCTAATTTTTATTTTTTAATATGGTTTTATTTATATAAATACATAACTTTGTTTAGTTATCCAAAAGATTTTCCATTTCAAACATATTTTTTTGGATTTTTGCCTAATTTTTGTATTACCTAATTTCATCTCATGCCAAATTTCATGGGCAGAAGAATTTCTCGGGTTGCAAAAACCTCGTTGATTGGACTAGAAGCGAGCTATTACGAAGAAGAACAACGTTTACTGCACTCTTTTCACTACATTAAATCGATGCTGTGACTTCAGATCCAGTTGGCTCTTCTCTTGATCGGTTATTGTTCTGTTAAGAAACTTCAATTGACTGATAAAATGAAGAAATAGTAGGCCAGAATATTGGCGAGGTCTGGATTAAAGTTATTTTAATTTTCCTGAACATCGTGAAATTATGAACAGCTTTTTTAAATTAGATGCTCTACTATTTATTCTCGTATGAGTTATAATTTGATGTTCCAGCTTTACTATCTTCGACAAGAACTGCTTGACAAAGAACTGGCGACATTTACGAAAAAATAAATTTTAAATTATTAAATGATACTCTCATTCCCTGGATTCTCAGTTGTGTTATCTTTTAAGACAGTGAATTTCGTGGGACTCAAATTTTTCTGATAAATATCATTATTTTGAAAACACAAATTTTAATTGAAAACGCCATCATAAGTGTTTTCAAAAAAAATAATTAATGCTAATAAATGACCAAAATACATTTTCGTGCTTACTAGCTCTACAGCTATTAAAACAGCTATGATCCATATTAGGCAAAGGTTCCTTCGTAAACTTTAATAGATTGATACACTTAATTAAATGTAGGTAAACGAAACCTAAATAAAACTCTCAGATTCAACGCTTGTCCCGACTGAACTACTTAACTGATGGTTATGGCATGTTGGTTTTGTGAAAAACAGAAAACTTTAATCGAACCTACTTCAAATTTATATTTGTATTGAAATTTAGATAGGTAGGTACTCTCCCAACAATTACCTAATCATTTCCAACTCGTATTCACACATTGCGGGGAATAGAGTATTTCTTGGAAAAATATTGAATAGCATTCAGAGGTTCCCAGACTTTTTTTCTCATAGACCGCTTTCAAAATTTAGCTGGTTCCGGTGGACCCCCTGCAGCTATATTTCTACCATATTCTCAAAATTCGACAAAAAATGTGAAGATTAGATCTAACTATGGAAATTTGCGTTGCGGCTGAGTTTCAACGACGAATGGGGAGTTTTCGAAAAGAAATAAGTGAGAATGGATTGTTTTTTTTTGTCACGCCAACGTAGACCCCCGTGGACCCCTGGGGGTCCACCTGGACTACTTTGGGAACTGAGGGAATACATGTCAGTTACCGGTCGAAGCATAGGTAACTATTCCATCATCGTTATTTTGTTCTTTCTACATCATTTCTAAATAGGTAGGTATGTAATTATGTATTTATTCATAGTTTTAATCTATTTTCATGGAAATTGTAGTTTTTATGGACATCGAATACTTTATAAACAAAGATGATACTTATATAGGCATAGCGCTTGACTGAAATGAAATAGGCCTTTGATATTAAATTAACTCATTTTAATCTCTGAAAAATATATTGGTTGCGGGCATTATACAGACTCATTTTTGTCGTATCAAATATAAAGTAGGTAAAACTAATGACTAAAATTTTTTGCTTTTGCAAAATTTGTTTCTATATGACCATTGCGTTGATAATGATATGATAGTTTTATAGCTGCGTAGTCATCAATTTGTAGCGAAGGAATTCCTTTCAATTCAACCACTTCATTGAATATTCTTTTCAGCCAAACTATTTCACGAGCTGCTTCGCTGGCTGCAACGAGTTCTGCTTCAGTACTTGATATAGCAGTGGAACACTGTCGCTGAGACTCCACGATATTGCTCCTCCAGCATATATGCAAATTATACCAGAAGTTGAACGACCAGTTTCTAAGTCTCCACCATGATCAGCATCACTATAACATTGTAGAGCTTTACTCGAAGTTCTCTTGTAGGCAATGCCGACATCTTGCGTACCTTTTATTTATCGCATTATGCGTTGAAAGTATTTCGTCCTTCGTTGGATTGTCTAAATCCCTCGAAACCACACATACGGCATAAGCTAAGTATGTCTGGTCTGGTTCCAACCATCAGTTACATAAGCATACCAACTACTTTTCTGTAAGGAGAATTTTCCTTATTTTCCTCTTTCGCTGTGATCTATTGATCCTTTATTATAGAGGTGTCTCAACAGCTTTACCGTCTTTCATGTTAATTTTTTCTAAAATCTTGTTTGCATAATTACTTTGTTTTATCTTTATTTAATGTTCATCTTTCTCAATTTCAAGACCCAAGTAATAGTTAGCTGGTTTTAATTTCACTTTAAATCTGTTCTTACCAGTAACGTGGCTTGTAGCTCCCAACCAGTTTTCTTGATCTACTTCAATCGTATTGAGATTTATGGTCATTGAATTCATGTTAGCTGTTTCATTATGATGCGTAACTTTCGATGTTGGTTTTGGTGGGCCCTTTGGGCATTGTTTCACTCGATGTCCAACGTTATGGCAATAATTACACTTGTGTTTAATTTCCTTAGATATCTTCAATGTTCCTTAAAGAGTTAATGCATCTTCGCGATCTTTTGGATCTTTTAAAGAAAGCTCTCTCTCGTACGAACATAATTGTGTAGTCAGTTTTTCTATCGTTCTATCCATTTTTGACATCAATAGCCAACTAGATTAGAATGTAATTACAAAAATCTTACATATGAGAAAAATATCTGGTAACTCATATGCTTCCAATTTTGTCATTTCCAATGAAAGTTCTTGCCAAATATTAAGTATTTATCTTAGATAAATGAGTTGACACACCATAATTTGGTTCTTTCTTATAACCAAAGCACTTCAAGCAGAGGTCATAAGCTTTGTCTTCAGATACTCCATCGAATTGTTTATGTAACTCTAACCATACCTCTCTTGCAGTAGAGAATGTCATGACTTTTTGAAGATTATCGTTGTTATCTCAAGTTATTTGTTATCTCAAGTAATGCTATACTATCTGCTTTGGAACATTTAGCTTCTGCGCCTTCTTCTGTAAGCTCATGGTTTTTTTTTTCAACCATGAGCTTACAGCACACCCAGACCTCGAAGAGCTATCTATTTTAAGTTTATATTTTCACGTAATCCAAATCCAATTATGGTCGCCTAATTGACTAATTCGTAGCTTCGTGGAATCCAGAAAAGATTTTTCCAATTTACTGTATTTCTTACTACTTTCCGTCGCGATCAATATCTATTAAAGATTTTCAATGTTTATTATCGTAACATACTTATGGGTGGTTATAATGGGTACAAATGAAAAGGGGAAGTTGAAAAATTTATGAAAAAAAATTGTTAATATAATGAACAAAATTAATGAAGAATTTAAAATTTATTACAAAAAAAGTGTAACACTTGCCGCAAAAATGCGATTTATGTATCTATTGCGGTCCCAGCAAGAGTAGCATAAAAATGGTGCAATTATGCAAGTACAAAGTGACATGATTCCTTAGCCGTGTGGTATTTATTTATGAACAAAAAATTGCGAAAAGTAGTTTTCTCAACCCATTTCTACTCAAGCGAAATCTGAGGATGCCAGGTTAGAGCTTTCATTTCCAAGCTGAGTCAAGACCCTCAATTTTTGCTAACTAAAGATGTTGCTATTAATAAGACAATTTTGTAAGAACTCCATACTTTTAAAATGCTGTTAGTAAATTAACACCGCTATAATAATTAATAAGTATATTTATACAGTAGTTAGAAATAAACTATGTTTTCTTCGTAATAGTGGTGCGCCGTAGGCCCTACCAATCAGAAGTGACATGACTCCACCACTTTGCAGTGATTCGGCCAGGAAGAAAATACTTTCTTTAATTTACAAGGAATTAGAGATTTTGTGTTTAGCAAGTTTCTCGTGTCTTTTTTTTTTAATGTTAAGATCGGCAAACAGGCTGACGGTCCACTTGATGGTAGGTGGCCACCGTCGCCTATAACACAAGCAACGCCAAAGCTGCTGCAAGTGCGCCGCCAACCACAGCAGGTTCAAGGACGAGGGATTAGGAGTGGATAGGGAGGATCGGAGTTGTTGCCTAGGCAGAACCCGGTCCACCCCACTCAAAGGGCAAGGAGACACCGGGGAGTTTTAGTGGTGTAGGACCCAGTCCCTTGACTGGGTGAGTCCCACATATCCCTACCGTCTAGCCAGCGGTAGGGAATCCGTAAATGGATTTCTCCTCGATAAAAAAAAAAAAAGGAGTGGATAGGGAAATGGGCTCTGGCATCCCTTACTCATTCACCGAAACACAACAGCACAAGTGCTGTTATTTCACGGTGGTCTTCTGTAAGGGGGTGGTTACTGCCGCCAGACGGGCTGCACAAAATGACTGCGAAAACGCAGTGTGCCCTGTCACTACTTTCCAAATCCCGACCAGAGCCAAATTTGAAAAGTTGATTTTTCAAAGTTGACCCTGCCGGGAATCGAACCCGGGAACCCTAGAACAGAGCGTTAAGGCAAGCACCCTAACCACTCATCCAACGGGTTCGTCAACGGGCTTTTTATTTTATTAAAGTATAAATTTGTGAAATAAGTACCTACTTACATAGGTACTCTGGATAGAAAGCCGACGCGATACGAGTAATAATGTTATGAAGAGCCTATGTGAAACAAAGTACGAACTGTAATAAATTCCGGTCCTAACATGGCGAGACTGAGGCCTCTCTCGTGAAAACCATAAATCTCCATCATGTAAATGTCTGCAAAATTGGGAAGTTTATCTGATACCAATTACCTACATAAGTAGGTACTTACTCCAGTATGAGTTGGGAGTGGCGTAGGTGTATCTTTCAAAAACAAGTTCAATTTTTCCATCGGCGCTTATGCCTCCCCAAACCGTCCATGAACTGCCACCGTAACTGACTCTTTCTTCAATGCAGCACTGAGCAAAACTCTCACCCTCCCTTCGATACACCTTCTTTCTTCCGTCATTACCATACAGCATGATCTTACTCTCGTTAGAAAAGAGAACTTTGCTCCATTAAAGGTATGACCAATTTAAGAGCTCACGTGCAAAGTTAAGGGGCGCTCTTCAGTGGTCTACCGTTAGTTTTGGGCCATTAGCAGATTTATGAGGTTTCAGGCCACGATCCGCCAATGGTAGAATTGCTCACAGTCAATCCTCGAACCTCAAGGAGCCACTGCTGCAGTTGAATAGTGCTAAAGTGACGATTTCTTAGAGAAACTGACGCAATATACCGGTGATCTACCAGATCCTGGGCCGCAAGTAAACATATCAGTCTCCCGATAACCCCGATAGACTCTATTGACAACAGAGAGGCTAAGACGTAATCGTGCAGCCACAAAACGCTGACTATGCCCTGAATCCAGCAACGCCACGATTTGGGCGGCTTCTCTTGGCGAGATATCCATATATTTGTTAGGAAATATGGATATTTCGCCCCTCTTTGGTAGGATCTCTTTGGTAGGATGTCACAGAGCTTAGTTTAACAATCACTATTTAAAAAAAATTCTGACGGAATACACTTTGAAAACAATCTCTACATTCATTCTGAAATTGTGGTACACCAATGTGCAGCCTAAATTGCCAGCTATTTATTGGCGTATTTTTTTAAATGATATTAGTCCTCTTTTTTATTTAAATGCCCCCTAAATAGTACTTGCAATACAGTTTCGATGTATAGTATAGTAATATAGTAATATATGTACCAGCAACCAGTTACTTTATAGAACCAGTTTATATACTAGTCAAAACAAAATGGTGGCCGCTAAGTATTTTTGATGTAATTTGTAACAATTTTTATTAACAGTAAAACAACGATCTTCTTTACAATTAAGGCTAGTGATTATTGAAAATAATGCTCAATTAGATAAAATATTGAACTTAATAATGTATTTTTCTATATGAAAAACAAACAATGGAAAGAGACTGACATTTTTTTTTTAAATGTGCACTTATAACTTTTAGTAATGGGCATGCCCTCCTCTCTTATCTATGCACTCCCGAAGCCTGGATTGTACCTCACGTTTTCATCTGGAATCTCTTCCCAGGCAGTTTTTTTGCATTAATCAGCTGCTGTTAGTTGTGGATCTCTTGCTCACTCTCTTTAACCTTTGGCTTCAATTGATCCCACATATACTCTATTAGATTTAAGTCCGGATTGTTCACTGACCCCTGTAACACTTGAATATGAGTGTTTTCCAGTACATACTGGGTTGCTCGAGTTGCGTGTGTACGGGCATTATCTTGCATTGGAATGAACCCAGGACACATTTGCAGTGCAAATGAGAGCACATGAGGTCTGATGACATCCCCGATATGACGCTGTGCAATTACGCTTCCTTCATTCAGAATGGCGAGCTTTGTGACTATGACTATGAGGTCTTCACATCATAGTCATAGTCACTAAGTAATTTTACTTTGCTCTCGTCCATGAAGAGCACCATGATTGGTTTATTTCCCAATCCAAATGTTGACGAGAGAACCTTAAACAGTTTACACGTTGAGCCCTGGTCAAAGGAATTCGAACTCTTCGTCGTCTTGATCTTTGCTGATCTTCGTGCAATTTCGAAGACCATTTTGGAATTTCCGAGCCGACATTGTTCGAGTTCGACGGGCACTCAAGCGTATGAATCCCGAAGTTACCCGAACTAGGTATTCTGGCAACAATGCTCGTTTCTTGTTCTTCTGACACAAGCAAAGAGTTCGCTACATATAAATTAATTTTGTTAAATAAAAAACGTATAAGTTGTAAGTTAACTATTTTGTTTTGACTTTAGGAGACATGTTACCTACTTATAAGATATTAGAATTGTCGAAGTACATGTTTAGGTACATTAGATAAGTAAAGACTCGAAAGCAGAGTTGAATAGATTCGATCCATAGGATGTTGTATTGTGCGAGTGGGCGCAGTGCAGCGATAATAAAATTGCATAATGACTCGTACGCAGCTCTTGTACGGCTTTAACATTGATGACGGATGACGCAACCGCTGACCTATCTCAACCGAAATGCATTGAGAAATCGACCATCACCATCGACGATTTTAATAAAACCTTTATCAACGGTTTTCCAATTTAATACTTATGAAGAAATAGATACCTAACAAACGGCTCAATAAAATGTCGAAATATAAAAATAACGACTTCGCGAATCTCGTTAGTCACGGGGCGTCGCGAATAAAAGTTTCCAACTTTTACGGCACTATAAAGTTTCGTGTTGCGATGTAAACACGCCTTTAACTTTAATGAGCCGCAACCCGCAACCTAATTTAGGAAGCGTCCATTACTGGCAGAGTGCGCCGCACGCGGAGGCGTTTCGTACGCGACCGTCGATGGACCGCGCGTCGTGTTTGCATGCAGCGCGCGTGTCCTAAAGCGGAAGTATTAATGTGATTATCGATTTGCTATGACAGAAAATGCGTTGAATGGACAGGATCGCAGGGGAGGGGGCGAAGGGAGGAGGCCGGAGGGGGGAGGCGCGCGGGTGTCGGTCGCCGCGCCACGCCAGTGCGCCGAAGGAAGCGGGCTGCGCTACACGTGTCTACGCAGCCCGCTAATCGAGTGACAATTCCGAGACAGTGCAAATGCTTGTGTTTTTATGGCGCTCATATTACTGCGAGTGTTGGTTGTGGGTGCGATCGCGGCTGCCGCCGACGGTTAGTGCATTTTGTGTATTGTTGTTGTGGTCCCACGTGCCCGGGACGCCAGGCCGTAGAGGTGTTTACGGCGGTCGACGCATGCGCCCCGTTTGGCTCCATCGCGGGTCGTACACCGGCTTAACCTACAAAAGCCTTCGTAATTATGCTCTAACTGTGTACCAAGTAAGTTTAGATGTAACACTCCCGTTCCTGTCGGCGTACGCAGGGGTTTCATAAACTTTGTTGTCGCCTACAATCTTGTTTCGAACCTGTAACTCGGCTTTATCCTGCCGCAAATTGGCCGTCGCGTGTTTTTGTCCTTTATTCTCATTCGGTTCCGCTTCCAACTTATTCGAACAGTTTTCCTATCAACGGCATATTCTTTATTTACTATTTTCAAATTATTTTCCCTTAATTCATTTGTGGGTCTTTACCGCTGCTCTCGTCTTCTGCCTACAGTTGAACTTTTTCACTATAACATTCACCGTTTGGTAGAAAACCTTATTTCTTCACCTGCTGGGCCTCTTTGTAAAATTTCAGAACAAGGTTCTAATATTGCCTAATTCAGAACAATATTCTAATAATGTCTCCTTTTGAGGATATCTTCTATCGGAGTAGTAATCCTATTAGTAGTCATGGCAATCTGTTTGGCGGCAGTAACCACCCCTTTATACAGGATCACCATGAAAAAACAGCACGTGTGCTGTTGTGTTTCGGTGAGTGAGTAAGGGATGCCAGAGCCCTTTGCTATCTCCTCTTATATAGCGTTTGCTCCTCCTATTTAGCAACCTACCATCGAATGGACAGTCTGCCTGCTTGCCGACTTTTACATTAAAAGAGAAGGTAATTCGAGACTTGAAAAGTTCGCAGTTTTGTTTCGCTAATTAATGATAAGAAGATATTCATTCAATTATTGGTGTTTAAATTGACAATTATTGTAATTGAAATAATTGAATGAATAATGACAATGAATTGACAAGGATTTTAGTCGTAAGATTTGATCGTAAGAGCATTTGCCTGTAAATATTTTAAACTAGCGGCCCGCCCCCGGCTTCGCCCGGCGTGCAATTTTTATATACCCTAAAACATTCCCCGTTTATCCCTCTTTCCATTAGCGAAAACCGAATTAAAATCGGTCTACCCGTTTACGCGTGATGCCGTGACCAGGGGCCTTAGACAAAGTAGCATTCGCTACGTAGCGATGCGATATCGAAGTTCGTTATCGTCTCGGAGACAAAGAAATCATGACAAGGTATCACGTGTTTATCACGTGTTACAGTGTCGATTCCTTTGTCTCTGAGACGATAACGAACTTCGATATCGCATCGCTACGGAGCGAATGCTACTTTGTCTAAGGCCCCAGGAGAAATGGGGATTCATTTTTATATATAAGAAGATGTAGAATATAGAGGCAAGAGAGTTACCAATATAAAACCTCAAATAGCTACCTAAAGATAAGACACCAATTAATCAGAAGAGGGAATACAACACATTTTTTATCTGAACCTTACTTAGATCTAAACATAAGAAATAAAACTTAATAAAATAATAATTCCTCAAGGCGGAATTACACTTTTCATACAAGATTTCGACGTTAAGCCCAGAGTATAGAACTAGGGAATATAAATATGTGGTGCGTCAACTGTCGCACAAATGTCAAAGTGACAGATAACGTAACGCTTGTATTAATATTTCGAAAATAGATATAAAATATTGTCAAAGTTTGAAACTGGGTAATAAGTATTATTCACGACACTGAATAAGCGAGAAAATACGAAAATAAACACGAAAATCGTCTAACATCGATTCCCCCAATTAGTCGTCTCCGAGCATTATAAAAGATTTATCGAGTTCAGGACGCTGCCATCTCAAACTTTCCCCTATCCATTAGGTACAGCCCGAGCAAACTTTTTCCTCGGCCAATCATCAAATTATGCCCTTGACATTCAGCTCCCAAACGTTAAGGTCACTCAACGCTCAACAGGGTTTCACGTTGCTAGAACAATTGTTTCCGTGTCGTATACCTATTATCTACTGATAACTAATGTGACACATTCCCGCAGCTAAATGCTTTTCGTAATGCGATCTTGTATGAGAATATTAGTAGTTATAGCTATTTTTTTGCAATCCCTCAGTCTTCGTTTCACCTTTTATAGTGGGATCGTGCTGCAAAAGGAGTCCTTTCGACTTGGCTCCAACTTTGCATCTGTGGCTAATGATCTCGAGCTTCTTGGCATCATGAGGTTGTGCTCAAATCTCAACTTCGGGACTATCGAGGCCAAAGCCTAAACAGCGGCCAAAAAGCTGAGCATACTAAATAAGGTGAAGCAATGCTTCACACCTGGACAGCGCTTTCTTTGTACGAGGCACAAGTCTGATCTTGCATGGGATGGCTGAGCAAAATACCAACTTGCCGCACTCGACTGGGTTAGCTAGGAGGCTCATTGGCGGCGCGGCGGTACGCTAATAAGGCTAAGCTGCAGAGCCTGGCACACAGACATAAAATCGCCTATTTATATGTATTCTATAAGATGTATTTTGGAAAGTGTGCTCGCGAGCTGCATGAGATCATACCGCCTTCCCCTTTCTTTTAAAGGACATGCAGATGTACGGTTACTATCCTCACCTTGTCGAACGAAATCCCTCTAATTCGGACCAAGCGATTTAAAATATCTTTTATAATGCGCATAGGATTCGATTGGAATAGGATTGGAACTCCCTGCCGGCGTCTGTGTTCCGAGCTCATAGAACCCAAACATTTTCTAGGTTCGAGTGAATAGGCATCTTTGGGGTGAGCTCGCTCCATCGTCGGCCTCATCTTTAAAAACCGTGAAATAACAGCATGTATGCTGTTTGTTTCGGAGAGTGAGTAAGGGATGCCAGAGCCCATTTCCCTATGCCTTCCCAATCCTTATCACTTGTAGATCCGTAGCGGTGCTCGTGTTGTAGACGACGGTAACCATCTACTATCAGCCGTCTGTCAACCATTTATTTAATAACAAATCCTACTAATATTACAAATGAGGATATATTATATATGTTTGTTACTCTTTCACGTAAAAACTACTGAACACATAGGATACTTTTTATCCTGAAATATGTTAGGTTACCGAAGGGATGTCTAAAAATACAAAAAGTTCAGCGCCGCCGTCGTCATAGCGATAAAGATGTTGGGCGTTATTATTGTATCATATTTTAAAAGCGAAACGAAAAATTACGAAAATCCGGTAGTCATGTAAAATTGTTGTATGATCATTTGATTACATAATTTTTCGCGCTAATTAATCATTTTATGAGTTATGTTAAATTTACACAAAACTATTACCAATGTAATTTAATGTAACTATATATAGTTAGGGTTGATTTGTAACAAAAATTGTATTTATTCTAGAAGCAAAATATCACGTAAAGAACCTTTCGACGATAGGACATAGACTAGTGGTCATAGGCTTTTATTCGGTAAACAGATCAGTATAAATTGTGAATTATACTCAACTAAGTCTAAGCTCATCTTGATTAATATCAGAAGTTTACGGCCTTTAGATTAATATAGATAATCGAAGTTCTGTGTAAAGAGTTGATGAATTTGTATTAGTTTAAAGTCAAATTTGAAACTCAACTTCACGTGAAAACGGCCCCTTCTCGCGATTCCAGAGCGATGGATATAAATTATAGTATCATTATTTTCAAACGAGGTAAGGAAACGAGGAAACGAGGTAGGGTGCTTTAGCATACGAATCTACCTAAAGTTGTCAAGACAACTCTTACTAAATTCTCCTACTGAATAGGAGCACAAAGGCATACATGCCCTGATGCTCCTACTACAATGGAAGTGGTTACATATGCGAGTAGAACCATCAGGATATTAGAAAAAAACAATTCCTTGTTAGCATACTCCGTTTCAAGTACAGGTGAGTGAAGTTGTTATTTTATCCTATCAAAAGTAATAAAGGCAGGCAATATTATAAACAACGTAAAATTTCTAGGACGACATCGCACCTGCATCGCCTTTGGTGTTGCTGTGTTATGCCCTTACGCAACCGTAACCACTTACCATCAAGTGGGCCGTCAGCCTCTCACCGTTTACAATATAAACAAAGGTTGTATCAATCAACTCAAGTATATATACTCATGATTATAAATCATCTATTTATGATTTAAGAAAAGGCTGTATGTTTCTTTCTCTTAATTATCTTAAGTCGTAGTGTTTACCTAATACCTTTTACAAACATTACGAGGGTAACACTGAAAGATTTTAGAAACTCGAAAACAAAATAATGTAGAATATTGTTTTTCGAAGTAGTTTCCATTCCTTTGTAAGCATCGTCGCATGCAATGGAGCCACTGATTGAAGCAGTGGGCCAACTTTTCATCAGAGGTCTCTATGCGGCTTTTCGAAGACTTTCACTGCATCTTCAGGACTCATAAAACGAATTCCTCAAAGTATAGCTTTTATTTTTGGTAATAAATAGAAATCAGATGGTACCAAGTCGGGAATATAAGGAGGATGACTCACTGATTAAACACCTTCCATAGTCAAATATTCGATTGTTCGTCTGGCGGAGTGGGCTGGAGCATTGTGGTGAAGGAAGATCCTACTTCTTGGGCGCTTCTCTCGAACATTTTCCAAGAGAACTGGCAAACAATTACTATAATATAACCATTTGGATTCTCTAAACTCTAACGCAAAATGTCCCGCCCGACCAAAGTATGAAGCATATTTTTCCCTCCACTTCTTCCTTTCTTCAATTTTGTTGGTAAATCCTCGAAAGTAAATCCTATTGTGCAGATTAACTTTTGGTTTCAGAACTACAATATATCCAGGTGTGACGATTGACAGACAGCATTTGACTCATTATATTTTTCAATCAAGCGATGGCGTTTTTGATTTTCTGTCAAATTATGGGGCATCCATCTAGCGCAAAGCTTCCTCACGCTTAGATGTTCGTGTATGCACTTGACTCATGCCAATGCCTAAACTTGACCAACTCTGTTGGTAACTATGTTACTCTTTTATCAGTTTCAATCCTGAGCCGCACCGCGCTCAATTGTCGCCGCAGATGACAAAATCATAAGTGATATTGCTACGACCACGTTTAATAAACTCACTGAACCAGTTATAAACACTGGCAACGGGATGGGGCTCCTTCATGAAATGACAATCGACGTCTATCATAATTTTGTTGTTGATTAAAACCGCAAGTCTAATAAATCATACAGCGAAAATTTTCTCTCTTCAAATTGTTAAAACAAATGTCAACCGAATGAAATTACATCGATATGTTCTTAATTCGAAATATATATTTATTTTTCATTTCTGTCTTTACATTCTGGCCAGTTCTAAAAACGTTCAGTGTGGCCAATGTATGTTAGTAGATAGAATTAGGTAAATTAATTCATTATATTAATGTAATTTTTGCGTACATAGTTTTCATGTTGTATCTTAGTAAGTGGCCTTAAAGACACCAAAAGACGATATTGGAGATAGCATCATCATCGTCTCAGTCACAGGATGTCATCTACTGGAGATAGGTCTCCCCCATAATTTTCCAAAAATACTGGTAAATAATTTTCCAAGAAGCAGCCTGGCCTGGATCCACGGACGACTCGCGATCCTTATTAGGTCGTCTGTCTACCTTATGGATGGACGTCCTACGTTGCGCTTGCCGGTCCATTGCTCCACTCGAGAACCCTTCGGCTCCAGCGGCCGTCGGCTCTCCGTACTGTCCTGCCCATAGCCACTTCAATTTACATCCGCTGGGTTATGTCGAGCATAGCCCTCTCCTTAGCTCGTTGCGACTTTGAGCTTTCTTACGAGGCCCATAGTAAGAGACCACGTTTCAGCGCCATATGTCATCACTCGCGATGGGATGATAATGGCATAAGATGTGAATCACAAATTCACACAATAAACTTTAAAAGACAGTGTCAAGCGAAAACTTGAACATCTCGAAAATAATTAAAAATATTAATCATTAAAATATCGAAAATATCTCATTTTCCTACAAACGCTGTTATAATCTATACTTATTGTAATAAAATCGTAAACGAGCCCTGTCTGTACATTAAATATGTTTTTCAAAAAAACAATTGGTACACCTTTTCAAAGTAAAAAAAAAAGTTTTTAGAATTTTTGTCCGTTTGTCTGTGCGTTTGTTCGCGCTAATCTCAGAAACGGTTTAACCCATTTGAATGCGGTTTTCACTGATGTATTGTAGCAAGCTTCCCGTAATATTTAGTGTTTGTTTCATTCAAATTTACGCGCTATACCGAATTACACGCGTACGAAGTTGCGGGCTCCAGCTAGTACAACATACGTATATATTTTGAATTTGCGGCGCCCCGTCTTTCATTGACCAAACTCGTCGAGTATTGGTTAAAGTATACCTATTGTTATAATGTATGAAGATATTCTCATTTGAATGAATGTTCGTGAATTAAGTGAGCGCATGTAAAATGTCCTATTAACGTAATATTCAAGTGAAACCTAAATCATGTTCAACGTTAACTTTAAAAAAAAAACTTGCTTTAGTCAAAATTCCAGAGAACCTACAGAGAAATCTACCGTGAACACACGGTAAAAAATTTAAATAGGATTGTTCCTCCTGGGTTTACTAAAACACAGATTAAATATACAAATATGTTTTTAGCTTCTGATAGACTACACAACCCTTTTAATCGATAATACATATTTCAATGAGGCGTCCGAAGGAGATCAATAATGGTTTTAGATGGCCACCAATCGGTCGGTCTTGTAAGATCTTGCGTTGGGGGAGGGATACATTTTGTTTATGAATTTTAATGGTTCCATAAAAATACTTTTAAGTTAGAATTTTTCCACTAGACAATACTTTAAGTATAAATAACTTGTGTGCTTCGATTGAAATAACAAGGTAACTTAATTGTCAATTGAAAATCAAAGTAAGTACTTAATGTGTTTTATCATTTTCCAAATGAAATCATTTTCCATTTCTAAGTGGAACCAGTTAGGTCCCATATGTCATCTGTCGCGTTAAGGTATCAGCTAGATCCTTTAGACACCTTGCAGCTTCGAATTGATTAACGGGGGTTAGAACCCCTTAAGAAAAGATGTAGCCTCTCTTTGTGTGTTCCAACAGCCGCACATTGACGAGTGCTCTGAAGAGTTGTCCCAATTAATTAAATCTTCAAGTTCCAAATAAAGTGAAGTCCATCCGCACACTAAGATAAGGTTCCGCTGCACACAGTGCTGATAAAGCTCGCATTCCTGAACAGAATAAATATTTGGAAGCTCTATCAAATCGTCGAACAATTGTGTAAATCCAAGAAGCTGAGCCCTAGTAATCAAGTAATTAATTTACTTATTACTCCCTATTTTGTTTACTAACCGGTCCCCCGAAGTCTCGGAGAATTATAATTAATTCTTAATTTAATGAACAGGAGCTTAAGTACTTTTATAATATTCTTTGATCCACTTTTTTTGGTGTTTTAGGTGTTCTTTGATTTTTACTTAGCTTTTTAAACGTCAGAGAGGGTTTAATTATCAGTAAATATTGTATATATTAAAAAATAAGTTTCCTTAATATCCTTGAAATAAATATGCTTGAATATCCTTTTCTCAAACTTATTAGACTTAATATCCTTCGTTCTTCTTTGTCCTGAGAATATGAACCCGCTTGTTTTAATCAGTCTCAACAACGTTACAATAACTAATAAAGAGAGGGCGGATTTTATATGTTTGTTTAATATGTGGAGGATAATCTCCCGAACCACTGCAACTATTTCAAAAACTGTTTCACTATAGTTATAAAAGGCACATTATTCTGGATAAACATACATAAATATTATTATGTATACTAATTGCCCCATTTGCTAGTCTATGATAAGTATGATAGTTATGATGGATTTGGATAATCAAGACTATCGTGGCTACCATCCTAATTATAGCTTTCACATCCGATTTCATCCGCGTCCATCGGGAACAGTAATTTTTTGCTTCGTGAATGTGTATGGAAAATTTTATGACGATCGGATGAGCAGTTAAGGCGTGAAAGCGTCACAAACAAACTCACTTTGGTATTTATTACATTATAAGTAGGTTTCGCCTAGTATCAGTAGTCCGGTTGACCGAACTAATGAGACTTTTCAGTCTCAGTAGTCCGGTTATACACATCGCCCGGACTATTGAGCCGCCTCTTGTATCAGTAGTTTTTTTTTAATCCTCTTGCATCAGTAGTTCGGTGTTTGGGAAAAGCTTTTGTTTACCAATGTACTGTTCCTATTATTTATGTATAGGTACCTCGAGCACCAAATTCAAATTTGAATGCTCAAATGGTCTTAGTTCGATAGAAAGGCTGAAGGTCCACTTGATGGTAGGTGGCTACCGTCGGCCTAGGAGAATTAAGCTCAAATATTCGAAGTCAGCCTATATTATTATTATTATTTTTGTTTTTGAAGCTCGATGTTACAGACGTTAGACATACAACTAATAAATTTCGTTATTCACCCGCCAGGACGTAGTTGGAGGTTCAAAGTAAAACGTTATTAACTTGTTCATAGAGTTGAGAATACAAATGCATCTATAGAAGGATCCAAAAAGTATTTAAAAAATATGCAAACAGATACTTCGAGCAACTTTTAAGAGATTTCACTTTTATGTGGAGATAAAAGTCATTTTGTGTCGTAACTAATAACTTTTTAACTTCAACACTGTTTTTTTTTTTAAAGAAATGCATTAAAAATTACAAAATCAACACGAAAACCAAACTAATTTCGACAAGTTATCAATTGCGAAAACGTAGAGTAAGAGATATGACTTGCGCTTGCATGAGTCACTTCTATTTTTTTTAATGGCTTGGTATTGAGATCAAATTCGGCAAACTTTATCGTTTTGTTGTTAACAATGTGTATGTGCGTCTATATAATAATATGTTTTAGTCTATGTTTTGTTTATTTGTTTGTTTTTAGTATATTTAGTTCGTTTGTAGTCGTGCTTAGTTACTTTGTTCACTTGTTATCACTTTGTTAATCTGTTGTGTTTTCTGTTCATCCCAAAGGTAGAGACTGGTAGAGAATGCCCTTAGCATTAAGTTTTTAATAAATAAAAATAAAAACTAAAATTTCTTATTAATTATTCATTAATTCTTCAATTCTTATTATCAAATATATTGGTGGCAATGGTAACTTATTGACATAAAGTGACTCAACTCTTACGAGTCAAATGAGTGCATTGAATCATTACGTTAATGTGAACTCTCCCAACACTACAACTGTCAAACGCCATGTTTGTTTACGTATTTTTGGGCCCTACTATAGTAGGTACCTACAGTCATTTATTTACAGTTCCTAAAAGCAGAAAACGACAAGTTCCCTGAATCTCATTTCGCATTTCAATATAACTTTTAAACGAGTGAAGTTCTCCCGTAATTAATTAAGACAATTTGAATTGAAAGTTAACATTAAACGGATTTCATACCTTGCTCCGCCGCCATTTTCTAATTTTGCGATGGTAATTTATTTAGGATATTACAAGATATACTCTCAAATGAGTAAAATTTAATGCTTTGACTAGCTTTGCTTTTGCGTGTTAAAACGTTTTTTCAGTTTTTAATTTGTATTTTTGTCAGGCATTGAATATTTCATTTTTTTTTCCATTCTGTATTAATTTGTAGGGAAAACGTGACTGAAAATTATAAAAAAAACTAAACCTCGCACGATAACCCGCTACGCTAATCTGAAGATTGCATGAAAATCTCATCTAAATCAGTCGAGCCGTTTTGGAAGGAGCATAACACAGATATATTTTTATATATTAAAGATAATAAAGTTTTTTATATTTCAATATCGATATCCCAGAGAAATCTCCGTTCAAAATCGCCGACGGACAAGTCCAATCCGGTGACACATCGGAACACCTATCTATACTCGAATGTCTAGTAAACGCGAAACCAGGTCGTAAATCGTTGCAAAAAATGAGCGAAACATGTAGAAGTGTTGTCGGAGTCAGAGTGGCGTTGTGTGCCCGCCCGCCCCGCGCCCCTCGCCGCGTGCGTACGCGGCGAGAGCAACAAGGTCAGGGGCCCCTCCTGCAGAGGGGGCGATCGAGCGAGGCCAGGCCCCTCACGCCGTCCGACTGTTTACAAACCGAACGCAGTGAACACTTCGCTTTTTGTAGATCGTACCTCATCTATTCGGATGTTCCCGGTTTACCTTCTCATTAGGTACTCATTTCTTACTTCTATTACGTTAGACACAAGTGCTAGGTGATAGAATAAAAAAAAATTCAAATGAAATTGAACGAATCTAACTACGGTCTATTCAACTTTTGTTCTTCTCGCTTCCCGTTATTTTTCATTTGATTATTGCCTAGCGATTTACAAGCTTTATCGCTTTTTAAAACATTAGAATCATTCTCTTTAATTGGTTATTTGTTACTTATTAAGTAAAATCATGGTTTACTTAGGTTATGTACCTGAAATAACGCATAGATATATTTTCTTTATCTTTTTTTAAGAATAACAATGTACACCTAAACATCTTTCAGCTATTCGAAATTATTATTTCCTTTTAGTAGATAGATATTTTATGTTCGCGACATCAAAGAAATATACCTACTAGTCAAAATAAAATGGGGCCACTAAGTATTTTTGATTTAGTCCCTTTACGTCGAGTCTCTCTATTTTTTTGTAAAAAGTTGGCTTATCCACGCTTCAAGGTCCCGCTATGTCGCGTTTGATGTTGTGTACAATCATTTATTTAAAATTGACTTGTTAAAAACTAGAATAGTTAAAAAAGAAATATTTACTCCAAAAAATTACAAGTATGTATGTAGGAACAATTACAACAGATAATTAAAAATATTTCTCTCTCTAAGTGCATTTGTATAATATTGTTATATTTAGTGAAAATTGATAGACTCCAATGCCTTAACAAAGTTGTGGCATGTGTTGCCTGTGTTGCTATCATTGTATTAGCTCTCTAAATATAACGATATCTACAAATGCTCATAGTAATTTATATAGCAATATTTATAAACAATACTTAATTTTATACTAAACTAGCGTTCCGCCCCCGGCTTCGCCCGGGATGCAATTTTTATATATAAGAACATTCCCCGTTTAGTGAAAACCGTTTTCATTAGTGAAAATTCCATTAGTGAAAACCGAATTAAAATCGGTCTACCCATTCACGCGTGATGCCGTGACCAAGGGAAATGGGGATTCATTTTTATATATAGAGAAGATTAATTAATCCATACTTTTAGTTAGATATTTTGAAAAAGTTTCTAAAATTATCTATCATCAAAAATTGTAATATTAAGAACATTTAATAACAGAAAAATTGATAGGACTACAGTTTTATACTTTTAGTTATTAAAAAAAAAAAAAAAAACAGACACAATGGCGTCTATCAAGCCGACCGAGTTTAAAGACACCTATAAAACAACTGAGAGACTAGACGTTAATAATCTGTTATTTAAATCTAACGATTGAAATAAGGAATTAAAGGGAAAAAGATAGTTTTTGACACATGTGCGTATCTTAAATATGGTAATAATTAAATAACTAATTAGATAACATGTTTACTTGTTCTAAACTTAAATGGTTTAGACTTCGTAATAATAAGAATATTTCAGTTTTTCATTTTTTTCGCGAACTGTATTTTATCGACGTAAAGGTACTACAACCGGCCACTTGTATGGAGACTCGCCGTGGCAGCCCTAAAATCGTATCGTTGGATTTCGCTCCACGTAGAGAAACTCGCTCGATACGAAGTAAATGAACTAAATCGTATAGCATAAAAACAATACTATTAATAAAAAAAATTATTTAGGTAATAATAAAACAATGTTCTTGCTTACAATTAAGGCTAATGATTATTTAAAATAAAATATTGAATTTAAAACAAAAAATGTTGTTTTCCATGAAAACAAACAATGACTGAGAAATTAAAAAAATCATAAATTTAATAATGGATATCTTGAAATGGGTATCCACTCCCAAGGCTTGGATTGCATGTTCTCGATCAAATACCTCACATTTACATACACCTGGAATCTCTTCCCCGGCAATTTTTTTTTTCGCATTAATCAGCTGCTGTTGGTTGTGGATCTCTTGCTCACTTTCTTTAGCCTTTGGTTTCAATTGATCCTACATATACTCTATCGGATTTAAGTCCGGATTGTTCGCTGACCCCTGTAACACTTGAATATGAGAATTTTCCAGACATACTGCATCAGAATGAACCCAGGACCCACTCGCAATGGGATTACATGGGGTCTGATGACATCCCCAATGTAACGCTGTGCAGTTACGCGTCCTTCATTCAGAATGGCAAGCTCGGTTTTGCCGTGTAAGCTAATCACGCCCCAAATCATTGAGTTGGGTCCACCGAAACGGTCAACTTCGTGGATACAGTCATCCGTAAATCGCTCGCCAGGTCGTCTCTACACGCCGATCGTCACTAAGCAATTTCACTTTGCATTCGTCCGTGAAGAGCACCATGCCCCATTGGGTTCATTCTCCAGTCTAAATGTTGACGAGAGAATCTTAAACGGTTTGCACGTTGAGACCTGGTCAAAGGAATTCAAACTATTCGTCATCTTGATCTTGGCTTATCTTCGTGCAATCGATTTCAAATCGTTTGGTCACTGACACGGGTACCCGTTCTCAGCCTAAGACGAGTTTGTAATTTCCGAGCAGTCATTGTTCGAGTTCGACGGGCACTCAAGAGTATGTATCGGTCCTCGCGGAAGCAGTTATAGCCCGATATCTACCCAAACTAGGTCTTCTGGCAACAATGCTTGTCTCTTGGAAACGATTCCAAGCATTTTGGAAAACGTAAACCCAGCTGCAACCCCACGGAACGCTGCGAGTGTCTTTCTTGAATTTACACAAAAATACGATTTCTCACTGAAAATCAGTGCTAAAATGATCCCGAGCTAAAACAAAAATCCATAAGAAATGCCATAAAGGATTCAAATTTAGAGTTTACTGAAAAGTAGCGTACCTATCGATTTTCTATCGTCTACACTATGGAGAGTGTGCATCTATGTTGTACGATTTAATCCAACCGGAACCGTTCCACTTGCGGACCACTAGACGTGGGCAGGGGTTTCATCCCTTCGTGGTCGATGTACCTCGATCACGAACAAAGCGTTTCAGTTCCACCTTCCTTGTTCGCACTGCTAAGGAGTGGAACTCATTGCCTGCGTCTGTGTTCCCACAGAACTACAACCTCGGGGTCTTCAAAACTAGGGTAAATGGGCATTTACTAGGTAAGCGTGGTCCACCTTCGGCCACATCTGCACCTCACATCAGGTGAGATAGTGGTCAAGCGCCACCTCGATTTAAAAAAAAAAAAAAAAAAATTATAGTCAGCATCTGCTCTCAAACACAACACGCAGAGTTCAGATAATAAAGAGTTTCCTACTTATAAATTAATTTTGTTTACTAAAATACCTATAAGTTGCAAGTAAACTAGTGGTTCCTATTTTGTTTTGACTAACTAGTGTGTTTTTGCATTGACACGTAGGCACTCTATGAGTCGATTTGGAAAACGTTAGTAGTTATGTACGAACGATATCGCCTCCATTTTTGTTTTCAGTGTGAAATAGAGTCTATAGTTATGCAGTGCAATCAAAGTTAATTGAATAAATTTCCTACTTTTAACACTAACCAGAGAAAGATATTATTTTTGTGTCTTACTAGTACATGTAGATAATCATGTGTTGACGCTGGTAACGTGGTAAGGTGTGCCCTTGTTGTAAATTGATGTACGTATTGTCGGTCCCATTAATGTTATTAATTATAACAAATTGGGGTCAGAGGGTTGATGGTAATAATAACTCGGTTTACTGTCATATTTCATTCATAACGCTCGCGTTATCTGACCCGGTTCGTGTGTTCGTATCGGCTCCTGTACGTAGTAAATTATATCGTAATTCTATTTGCACTGCAAATAATTACATTATGCACTTGTACAATGCTAACATAACAATGTTTCGTAAGATGCTTTTTTTTATGTAAATATTTGCAGACGGGCTGACGGCCCATTTTATGGCAACATTCGAAAAAGTTTTGAGAATTCACATAGCTTACGCTGAACCCAATTTTGGTACCTAAGTACGTAATGTCCTAAATGGTACAAATAGAGATGTGGCCAAGACCGCCTTGATGACTGCCCAAATGACTGCGAAACGCAGTGTGCCTTGCCACCGCTGCGTTTCTGTCGTGTGTCCGTTCATTAGTTTTCATTGATGCGAAGAATTGACTATTGTGCGGCGATTGTCACACAATCTTTTGCATACTATCTACGAGTCCAGCTTTGAACATTAATCTGTACTCAAAATAAAAGTTTCTTTGTTTGTATGTAGGAGGTAATCTTCGAAACTACTCATCCAATTTTAAAAAAAATCTTTCAATAATAGTTAGAATAGAACTCCTTGATGGACATAGACTATATATTATCCCGTTAAGTTAAAGGGTTTTGTGTGGTAATTGAATTTGCAATAAGTCGACGAAAAAACGGTCGAAAGAACAATTTTCTTTCGAACGCTGCTTTAGCAGTAAGAGATATATACGGTTGATATTTTCTATAGAAAAGTTGTAGTTGATAATGCTTACAAAAAAGTCAGCAACAGCATAATTATGTCAAACTTAAATTAAATTAAATTAATTTAATTTAATTGGTCACATTATCAACAAAATTATGAATCCTTATCAAAATCAGCAAGTTTATCGTTACAAGTAATTAATACGCGTGATTTTTGCATCGTAGTGCATATGTTTTGGACGTATGGTTATAGAGATAATACGATAATATGTAAAGCGTGACCGCGCCGTGAAACCACAGAGGCAGTGCAAAGTCGAGACGTGTACGCTACGATAGATAATTGATAACGGAAACAATCTGAACTTCACGCGGGCTAAGTCGCGGGCGCAGCTAGTTTGTGATATTTAGAAACGGAATTGTATGCAACATAAAAAGCTGCAAATAAAGTATTCATGATTAATCTTAAAACGTGCAACATTAATGCCAAGTATTTTTTTAAAATATAATTAATAACTGTTTGAATAACTTGTCCATAATTAAATCTAGATTTTAGTTATGCTATAACCGGTGCGAATGGAATTCGGTCTCTACTAAAGTATACAACAAATAAATCGATAATATTTGGATAAAAAAACGAGCGGACACGCAGACAGAAGCGGTTAGCGACTTTGTTTTTTACCATTTAAAGATAACAGAGAGAAGCATTTCGTTATTCATTGTCTGTAATATTTTTACTAGCGATTTTCAGGCTTAACTACTCCATTGCGAAGTGGACACACGGCCCCAATTTTATTAATGATAATGCAATTTTGAAAGTTACCAACTGGACCCGCTCGTCACACAGAGTGGTTTTCCTGTTTGCTTATGATTTCTATGAAAATGAATTAATCGATTAATCTTTACGACAATCGTTTATGTCCACAATTAAAGATAATGCTTGCACTAAAATCGGTCTATTTTATTATGATGATGGTACAAATGATAAGGAATAGGAATGATATTGAAATTTCATATTTAATATTTCATCGATTGTCATTGCTTTTGAGGTGTAAAATTTAGTAAGAATTTGTTCTTTTCGTAAGGTATAAGACGAATAATAATAATATTGTGGGATGTCGATTCGACAATCGTTGTCCCGATAGTTGTATCAGTGAACGATCTTATGACGAAGAGCCTCGACCAATACCTCAAGAGGCTCTCGCTAGATGGGTGGATCAAAGGGCAGATACAGAAGGCGGTACTTCTTGCTACGGCACGTATCTTCAGGAGATTCCTCTCTCTGCAGCCCTAACCACCGATAGCTTGGGCCTATAACTAATTTTAATTTTTTTTGTAATTATATAATACATTGTAAAAAAAATTAGAATAAGAATGAAAATAAATAATGTGTATAATAAATCAAGAAGTTCTATAATATTCCAATACAATAAAATACCTACCCAATAGGGCAATTCAAGAATAAAGCTCCTAAAAATATATACGATAGCTCATTGGATTCGGAATTATGTTTAGAAAAATGTATTAAAATGTTTTACCAGGATATTTTTAGGAGTTTTATCAAGAATTTCCAATTGAACTTGTGAACTAGACTAATATGTACTGTAAGTAGTCCTTTTCGTATAATATCAGCCTTTATATTATTACTAGCTGACACGACAGGCTTCCTTCTGTTAAAAGCTAGCAGTCAGCATCTGCTATATATGTTATCTGCTATATTATGTTTATATAATGCTGAGAGTTTATATGTTTTTTCAGGTATATTTCCAATTTAAAAAATAAATTGTATCGCTCCAGCCGTTTTCGAATTTTGTTCTTAACGATTAATTTTATTATTAAGGCCATTTTATTAAACTTTTATTTCTCTCATAAAATTACATATTTAAATGTGAGTTGATTATTAGTTTGTACACTCAGTACTTTGTTCTTTTCGATAATAAGATAACAATTTATTTAAATGTTTAATACTCAATGTTTAAATTTTAATCATGATTTCCTAGCTCTGAAACTTCAATATCACTTACATTAATAAATAGATAGATTACAGAGTGTAATGTCCCTTCAGAAGGTGTTGCAGATGGTTTTATTGCCCATTGGACATTATATAAATACTTCCATCTTACAGATTTTACACTGAAGTTATCCGGCTGAGATAGTCGAGTCACATTTTGAAAGATCTGGATTACAAAAAAATAAACGTAGTTTGCTTTCAACTCAAAACATTAATATTCTTTCAAGCATTCATATTTGAGTTTAGGTGCCCGAAAAGGTTAACATCGTTTCGCTCACGAGTATAGGTAATGGCTTGAAACGTTTTGATGTGTCCTCTTGTCAAAGTCGCAGCTAACCCGTGTCACGCAGTTAATAAAATTTAGCTGAAAACTCTTTTGTAAGTACAACTCAATGTGAAACAGACCACTCTTTTGTACATTTATGAGCCAGTTCTCAGTGCGATCCCCCTCCAAAAAGGGATCAAAGGACGGAAGCGTACGGCGTCTTTGATAGCGGGACGTTTTACGAGCAAGCACTTCTAGACATCGTCGTTTTCAGTTGTAGAAAAATTATAATCATTTTAATAATTAAAAATGCCATTAGGAAATATTTATTATACTAGTTATATTGTATCAGCTTCTGTGCAAGTAGCTATCCACCACGTATAGTCATGATTTCGATGCCTATCGTCTCGGAACCTGAAGAAGCAGTCTCGACTTTTACCTAATGAGATAAGACTATCAAGATTTTCAATGTATTTCGTAATGTTTTTCGTTTGACATTTATTTGTTTGATATAAACTACAAGCATTTATTGTTCGTTAAACACAATAAAAGTAATTGGAATCTATCACCCAATATCACTAATCAAATGAAAAGTCATTTCGTATGTTATTAGCAAGATTACTACAATTTTCTGCTGATAAATGATTTTAATTTAATTATTGACAGTCGTTACGAGATCCATTTTTATAGAGCACGAAAAACTCCCTTTTGCGGGACAAATATTGAAGTAATGTGAGCCGCACTACCCCAATATAGTATACCATACGACATAATACTTTTGCGTATTGTAAAAGGAACGATGTCAGTAAAGTAAAAATTTTACAGTGTCGCAAGAACGATCCGAAAACCGCTAGAAGCAATATAATTCATTAGTACAAAAATAGTATTCCTCTTCGCTACCAATGGGGCCGTACCCTAATAAAAAGAAGTCCAGCAAGTACAACCTGACCTTACACAACCGGAGCCCTTTAATACGCGTTTTACCTTCTAAATTTATTGTTATTGTCCGTGTTTTTAATGGTGCGGAAATTTGCTTGATTTTTTGCCCACAAAACCTTTTATTTATCTCAATAACAATAGTGTTTAGCTTAGGTACATAAAAAGTTACGTTAAAGTGTTTATATTTTACACATTGATAAAGTTATTAAGACAACCAAGAAATTGTAAGTATAATGTTACAGAATTACATACATAAGCTATTAATAAACTTATTTATTTTGTGTAACTTAAAACGATTCTACGGTTCTCGAGCATCGAAAGATCAATTACGTACTAAAAAAAAAATCTTTTCCTTACAGACTTATCACATTACAGATACCTTCTTTGAAACGACTAATACAAAAGTGCTTGTAAATCTCATAACGCCTAAATTTATTTGATTTCAAACAGAATTTCCCTCCCAAGGAAGTGAGCGGAAAGACAAGTTAAATGATTAAAAAGAGATTTTAAAAGACAACATAACTTCTGTATAGATTTTCAAAATATATTAGTTGGATATATTTTTGTCAAGCGTCGATTTTTTTTTAAATGATAGCCTATATACTAACAAGTTTTTTGTATCACTAACAAAGTGTATTGTAAAGTTTCATTATTTAGAGTTTGGATGTTTGCAAACAAACAATCCTCATTTTTGCATTTTTTTTGTGTTATCGACAGACAGGCTGACGGTCCACTTGATGTTAGGCGGCTACCGTCGCCTATAACACAAGTAACGCCACGGGTGCTGCAAGTGCACTACCGACTACAGTAGGATTAAGGATAAGGGATTAGGAGAGGATAGGGAAATGGGCTCTGCTCTGGCATCCCTTACTCACTCACCGAAACACAACAGCACACGTGCTGTTATTTCACGGTGGTCTTCTGTAAGGGGGTGTTTACTGCCGCCAGACAGGCTGCCCAAATGACGGCGAAACGCAGTGTGCTCTGCCACTTTCCAGATTCGGTCCAGAGCCGGGAATCGAACCCTAGAATATTACTTAATTATTTAGAATCATAGTTTTTGTAAGTTAAGGGGGGGCCTGCTGCGAAGGCTTTCAGTATCTACATGTTGAGGAAATAGATTTGAAATTGACACGCATGTATAAGTTAGGTACACACAAGATACATTATCGACAATCACGATTTTGTACCTTTGGCTAAATTAATTAATACGTTTGAAGTATCGCTCGCAATTGTTAATTAGATGTTTGTACATGAGAACAATAATTTCGTTCTTCAAGATAAAGGAGAATACAACAATACCATTCTATATTACTACTCCATACTAGAAAGACTAGAACTAATTCAGATAATAGAAGTTTAAAATTTTCTAAAGTATAATTTAAAATTATCTTTAATTAAAGGATATTAAAAGTTACGACAAAATGTGTTTGTAGTTGTTTCGCTCGAAGTATCTATAAACATTAAGTGCGGCTGACGTTAAATTTTAATTATTTCTTCATTATTATACCACCTAACTGTTATCTAGATATTAAACAATGCATTAAGGCTGCGGTCTGTTGCAAATTGACTATAGTTTTATTTTTAGCGCTGCTAAAAATTTCTAATAAAATAAAGGAAAAACTACAAAATATATTATACAACTAGCTGAACTCGGCTTCGTTTCGTTGCGGCCCATACCGGCGGTGAAGTGCGCGTGGGGCGCGCGGTACTGGACACTGCTTATATAATACTATTGATCGTAGCGTAATGTTATATAGCCCGATAAATGGACTATTCAATACAAAAAGATTTTTTCCAATTGAAAAAATCTTTTTAATTCGAAAAATCTCAGCAATAGTTCCTGAGATTAGCGCGTTCAAACAAACAAACAAACAAACTCTTCAGCTTTACATGTTAGTATAGATAATAAATAGATTTATTTACATTTAATAAATATACACCCACTACACAGTTCAGGCAGCGGCGTGTATTCTTTGGTTATGAGAATCAGATTATCGCAATGGGTTTATGACTAAAACACTCCTACAGGAAATAAATATTAAAATTTATTCGTTCCATAAAGCCAATAACAGATTCTTACTTCTCTCTATACTAATATTATAAAGAGAAAACAATTTGATAATTTCAAAAACTACTTAACTGTTTTTAAAATTTCTTTCATCTATAGAAAGCTACAGTATCAGTATCATACCCTGTATTTTATTTTCCAAAAAAATGTGAGTGCCCTACGAAAATTATAATAATGTATCAAAAATTAATCATTTAATAAGCATTTTAAATGCGCTGCGAAAACTATTTTAATATTATAGATGTGAAAATAACTCTGTCTGTCTGTTAACTTTTCACGGCTAAACCGCTGAACCGATCATCATGGAATTTTGCACACACGTTGTCAGGGATGCAGGAAAGGACATCCAGAAAAAAGCACTGTTCCCGAGGGATCATCTAACGCCTGGCAAAGCTACATATAACTGCAATAAAGATGTTACGCGTTACATTGCTTATATATTTAGTCATATATGAGCAATGTAACTGCCGCGGGCACCAGCTAGTATAAAATGGGTTTATAAAAGTACTCCTGATACCTACAAAAAAGTTCGCGAGGTCTCTGTCTACCTTTTTTTACTTAGTCCGTCTAAGTAAAAAGCCTTGTCTGTTTGTCTGTTATTATTAGTTAACTTCACATTTTATTTTGTTTATAAAATTATATAGTCATTCATATTCTAAGTTAAAGTCCGCGCGAACAATATTTTTTATGGGAGTCGTTTGCAAGGCAAGGTTTCAGTAAATCCGTGGGAATCAGGGTAACAATCGCGATGTCTGCCATCTGCTTAAGGGAAATCATTTGCTATCATAATTTTTTTACCATTCTGTACTTACCTGTTTTTAAATACAGGGAGCGTCTGCCGAAAATAAAACACATAAACGTACTTCATGATGCTGCCTGAGCTGAGGTTTTTAAAATCGCTTTAATTTTCTCTTGGTCTCTGTGACTCATGGTACATTAATATAAATGATGTAAGACTTCTCGAGGGAGATTTCTACGTCCGATTGTCTATGTAGCATACATATTGTCCTCCCAGTCAAAGTATAAAATACAAGAATCTTCCAGAGAGTAGTGGACACTGCTTTAAATTATTAAAAAATTTACATGGGAATACAGATGCTCACAGAATCTAAAAGAAGAAAAAGTACAATTGACAAGTATTAGGAGTTGTTCGCTTTTTATGAACAACTTCGCTTCTTGTTTGTGAAGTTCAAAAATATGAATGGCTTACCTTCAATACAGATTCACCCTACATTAAGGATGTGCGTTATGCATGTTTATTTTTATCGATAAAATAAAATAAAGTTATATAAATACTCAGGTATACTGCTAACACTTATATTAGTTCAAGTTTTGTGTACATATAATTAATATTGTATTATATTTGTATAATATTAGCTAAATATTAAATGCTGTCTGAGTTTATTTAAATAAAAAAAATATGAAAAAAAAAAATAACTTGTCTCAAAATAACTGTGAAGGAAATTATATGGAGAAAATTTGAAAACCTTTAAAACATACCTACTGCAAAGGTGAAATATTGTATACAAATGTAAGTTTGGATAAGCAGCTGCTACGCTTCTAGAAATTTTATCCAACATCCACAAATGTTAGGAAGCGCCTTTCCAAGAAAGAACCCCTGGGTTCTTTTTTCCCTAGTTGAGGGTAGCCTCTCAACATGAAGCGAACCGTCAGCCTGTCTGTGTCATTTACTAATATAAAAGTCTAACATTTTCATAATAAATCCATTCATTGTAGATATATGGGTATTATAATTAACGAGGTAAATGGTAAATTTTACAGAGGTTTGTTTGCATAACAAGTTATCGTTGTTCTAATTAAAAAGATTTATAGACCAATTTGTTTGGTCATTATGATGAATAAAACGCATTTGTGTACAAGTAAACATAACTTATTTACACACGAAATTAAATTTAAATATAATTTACGTGGAATTAGTGGCTGCGTATGCACAGAATTTTGTAAAAGTGAACTTTAAGTGGAAGTTAATAAAATTGAGTTTGCGTCCTGACACCGTTCAGAAGCTTTTCTTCCTGATTACGCTGTTTGGGGTAATTCAGAGTTCAACGCAATCATAAAAGTGCTGGTGTCGTGTGTAGCATTGTTTTATTACATCCTGTTCAAAATTAACGATTTATGTTCATATTTTGCTATTTATCACATTTTATTTAGAAATAAACGTCCGCTTTAATTGTGAGATCTGACAAACGTTTGATTTATCCGTACCATTTAGATGATTTTTACTAAAGCGGCTAAAGCAAGTAACCAATACATTTCTGAATAGTATCGACCCGCCCCTGTGCAAGGATGCAATTTTTCTGTAATTTATATACATACTTTCTTCGCTTATCGCACTTTTCATAGTATCAAAATCGGTCGATTGGTTTAGAAGATATTAGCGGAGAAACAGGCAGATAGTTACTTTATTTTATAATATTATGGAAATACATATATGTATGCATAATATCGACAGTAAAAAGTAATTCCCAAGACTAGTGAGACAGACGGACTGGCATGTACATATTATGCCTATAGAAAATGTTTGAACCGGAATTGTTTGCGAAATCAGGTTAGGCGAGTCCCCTTCTTATAATATTGATGTTTATTCAATACTCGTTAGAAAAAATAATAATAATGGAACTTTTACTAAGGAGTTCTTGAAAATAATGTTTTTAATTGGCCATTCAATAAAATCTTACCAGAAAACGTCATCTTTACATCACTAGACAAAGAAATAGATTTCTTTTCTTGTGATTGTCAATTTTGCGAAGTAGTGTTTAAGATCCACTTTGATACTCTGATTCCATTATTTGAAAACATCTGTGACTTTCATTTAAATACAGATTCGATTTTTGAAATAAATTTAATTTATTTTCTTTTATATTATTTTGGCAGCCCGTCTGGTTGCAGAAACCACTATTGGCAATCCTAAGGACCCTATGAAGATCTACCTATATCCATTTTTTTTTAGTAAAGACATTGTCATTGAAAATTCATTGTCCGATGAAAGTAAAATTTCATGATCGAATGTTATGTGACGCTTCAGAGTAACGATCCGTGACGCTTCTTGTAACGTTTCTACGTGACATCTACCGCTTACTATATATTTGATCGCCACTCCTGACACGCGTTCACTCTGTAATCTGGCATTTTTTTAAAATAATAAGCGAGTGATCGTCATAGGAGTTTTGTGTGAGCTCTCGACTATCATAGGATAAGGGATCCGGAGAGGGTAGGGAAAGGCACAGCACATGTGCTTTTATTTCAAGGTGGTCTTCTATGGATGGATGGATGCCCAATTTGTGACAATTATATTTTATAAATATTTTGTTTAGAATGCATCCATTTTCATACAACGAAACGTGGGTGTTATTTTTTTTAATAAAACTAATATTTGTTTGTCGTTGTAAAAAGATGTTTTTATTGTAAGACCATTAGGTGTGTAAACAAAAGTGATTCGAACAAATTACTATGCTAGGACTTTGAATACGGTATATTGTGTAGAATCGAGTGATATTTAATTTGGACCCATACGTCCCATCGCATGTTTCCCTTGTAATAATAATTCATTGTTTGCTTGTCTGAAGCGACATATTTCGTAACAATACTCAAAAAAAGCTTGTTATGCTTATAGAATGCTTCTATGTAGCATACTTACCGACTGCCCGTATTTGCATAATTTTATGCTCGTTTTGAGCATAAAGATTCATTGCAGCCACTGATCAATAAAATCTTAAACGACCGAATTTCGAGTACCCTCGGGAACAGTAGGGATAATCAAAAATAAAAAAAATCACTCACTTTTTTTTTCTAAATCCCTGCCAAGGTGTTAGCAAGATTTTATCATGACCGGTTGAATAGTTAAGGCGTAGAAACGTAATAAACAAACAAACTCACTTTCGCATTTATAATTTTTTATTATTATTTCAAATTAGCTGCGTCCGCAACGTACGCGTGATATTCGGTATTGCGCGTAAATTTTTTTGTTTGTAAACCGATTGGAATGAAACAAACACTAAATTTTACGGAAGCTTGTTACAATACACCAGTGAAAACCGCATTTAAATCGGATAAGCCGTTTCTGAGATTAGCGCGCACAGACAAACAGACAACGTACAAATGGTTTTTTTGAAAAAATATTTAATGTACAAACACGGCTGCTTTACGATTTTACTGTAATATAATGTTATAGATGTTCCACCAATTGCTTCGTTGCAGTATCCAAGATCGTAATTATACCCGTATGTATGTAGGATCGCGAGAAACCTCGTACAAAATGTGCTGAGAAGATAGATGGCAGAAGCAGATAGATAGGCTTCAAAGAGGCAAAACGTAGGCAGCATCATCAACATTTTGTCACCATTCATGCCTGCTGTCCGTATCTTTGGCACTATTAAAAAAACTGTGTCCGTACACGCTCTTACTCCGTATGTGCTCAATTTCGTAATGTAGGTACAAAAGAAACTTAGTGTCAAATTCGCAATATGTTAATTACCACCGTCAATGTTAGCCAGTTCTCTGTGTCGTGCAAGGTATCAATAAAATTCATCTTGTCTTCGCGTGACAAAACAGCAAAATAGAACTTTTTGCTTAAATACTGTCTGTCTGTAGTAACTCGAGACGAGATTAGCACTTTTCTTTTATGAACGTCGATTAACGAGATCACTCTCGTCCTTATTTCAAGTTAATAAAGAATGTTTATCAATAGCCTTCAAATTTATTTATGGAGAGCACGGGGGCCGGTCGCGATGAAATCCTATTTGTCCAGCACGGGGGCCGGTCGCGATGAAATTCGTTCTGAGAGGGAGGCAATGGTTGAGCGAATTAACTCAACCTTAAACCTTAAATCCCAATGAGGAGACAAGAATCTGGTTAGTTTTAACAACCCCAATACGCAAGCGTGTTTGTTCTTTGCAAAAAGGAGCCTTTTCAACTTGCAAAAAGGTGCATCCGTACTTGTGTTGTGGTCAATGATCTCTGGAGCTTCTTGGCATGAGGTTATGCTCAAATCCCAACTTCGGGTACTTCTATCGAGTTCAAAGCACAAACAGCGGCCAAATAGCAGGGCATTCTAAATAGGGTGAAGCGATGCTTCACACCGACGGCTCCTCTCTTTATATGAGGCACAAGTCCGATCTTGCATGGAGTATCTCTGTCACCTTTGGGATGGCTCAGCAAAATACCAACTTGCCGTACTCGAGAGTGCCTGTCTGTGTGCAGAGCCTGGTTTGTGTGTATTCTATAAAATGTATTTTGGAGAGTGTGCTCGGGAGCTGCATGAGATCATACCGCCTTCCCCTTTCTTCTATCGGACATGCAAACGTACGGCTGGTTACCATCCTCACCTTGTCGAAATCTCTCTAATTCGGACCAAGCGCTTTAAAACATCTTTTATAATGCGCACTGCTAAGGATTGGAACTCCCTGTCGGCGTTTCTATTTCCGACCTCATATAACCCAAATCTTTTCAAGGTTCGAGTGAATAGGCATCTTCTGGGTGAGCTCGCTCCACATGGATAGGTGCTGGTCAAGAGCAAACCCATCTTTAATAATAATAAAAAAATGACTTCTTTAAAAAGGTCGTCAGGCAGGCTCACGGTCCACTTGATGGTAGGTGACTACCGTCGCCAATAATACAAAAACCACGAGTGCTGGTAAGTGCGCTGCCAATAGGAGATTAGGGAGGTTGATATGGTAAATGGGCTCTGGCATCCCTCACTCATCGAAACACAACAGCACGCATGCTGTTATTTAACGATAGTATTCTGTAAGAGATGGTCACTATAGTCAAACTGGCTGCCCAACGATTGCCCTGCCACTACCTGCCAGATCCAGACCAGAAAAGTTCATGAATCGAAACCGCTACCCCTGAGACAGAGCGTTAAAGCATTCGACCAAGGGGCTCGCTTGTTGCGTTTTTGATGCGAACAGTAAAATGATATGAGCAATCAAAAATTAACGAAACTGTCTTGAGTTGAGCATTTTAATGGCAAAGTTTTTAATGGGCGCTCAGGTTTAATCACTTTTATAGTAATTATAATAATTATTATAGAAAACACACATCTTGCAGATAATTAATTCTTAGTACACGATATTAGTTTGTTTAGAAAGACAAGTTGAACTTGCGTAGTGGACTGTTTCGGAACCCAGTGAGCGGTGCGGCCCCAGTACGTTGACCTGTGGCAAAGATTAAAAAACAAATTCGCAAATAGGTAAACTTGATTGATACTGGCTTAATAGTAAGGTAAGATATTATCCGATATTATTACTTACTAGCTGTGCTCGGATTTTATTGGTAGACCGAACTCGGTCACAAAACCACACCTATCTTTTTCTTTTTCTCGGCTCTTAAGAAATATTAACCATCCTTAAAGAATATCAATAGTTTTACTATCTAACAATAAATTATTATTTTTTAAATTCGACTGCTAGTTCCAGAGAGATTAACACATTTAAATAACGGGGAACTAAGGTAACTAATAACGGCAAATCATAGTGCACAAGTAAATGAATTGCATACTCACAGCAATGGTGTGAGCTTTCTCCGGACTTGATAAGAAATCTCGTAGATTATGATGAAACCACTTAATTTTTAAGCAAATATTACCACAATATAAATAGGCATAAATGCTTTTGAGAAATGTTGAAAATATCCCCATAATTTACGACCGGATGAGGATAAAAAATTATGAAATATATATTGATCTAACTAATATATTTAATGTATATTAAAATATTCATTTATCTATGTGTGTTGCCAGTGATGACATATGGCGCTGAAAGGTGGGCTAACTATGGGCCTCGTAAGAAAGTTCAACGGAACTCAACGACTCGGGCTTTGCTCGAGGTTACACTGCGAGATCGAATCTGGATTGAGGAGTTTCGTAGAGGAACGAAAGTTAATGACATAAGCCAGCGGATCAGTAAGTCCAAGTGGTGGGCAGGACGCAGTACATAGGTTCTCGAGTGGAGGTCACGGACCGGCAAGCGCAGCGTGACGTCAACCCACAAGGACATACGACCTGTGGCTCTAGCATGAGTTTACGATACTACACTCGCTAGCGAGAGCGTAAAACATTTATATGGAAAATTGATAATTTGACATTGACAGTTCACGATTTCCAATACAAAAGTTTTACGTTCTCGCTAGCGAGTGTAGTATTGGTGTAGTATCGTAAACTCATACTAGAGCCTCTGATAAGGACCTCGGATCAATGGTGAATACAGGCTGCTTCTGATCGGTCCTAATGGAAAATGGGACAACTTCGATAGCAATAAAGTATCGCATCTGAATAACTATTATTCTTTGGGAATACGTCACAGCGATCGTTATGAAGTATTTTTTTTTCTGGTGTCTTACGCACGAGTGTTAGGCCGATTGACCTTGTAGAAGCAACCTAGACGAATATAAATGCCAAAACAACGCTATAAAAATGACGCAGCGGCCGTATTTCTAATTTAGCCGGCTTACAGGGGCACTTAGGGGTTTAAGGGGAGCCTACGTGGATGTTTCTCTGCTTTTGTTATTCGTTTAATTGCGGAGCTTGAGTGGTTTACCTGTTAGCCCTTTTTTTATTTAAAATTTATGACGAGAAAATTTGTAATTGTAGAAACCTAGCTAGGCGCTGGTGTTGGGGTTACTATTACTGCGCCATTTATGGTCTAGACCAAACAAACTGTTCTAGTGTACAGTTGTACACTATTGTACACTATTGTCTCTTTAGTTAGAGAAGACTCACCTGAAATCGGTTGTAGAGGTGGCAAATTATGAATTAAAAGAAATTATTTAATGAATAATAATCATTTTTGGTTTCCTCCGTGTTTGAAGGCATTGCATAGGTAAATAGGCAATCTATTCTAATCAGGTAAAAATATATAAAAATAATAAACTTAAATAGCGAAATTAGTTTACTGGTTACTTAGTGAAAATAGTTAACACAAGTAGTTATTCTCGGCCTCAGCTTTGGCAAATCGACCGAGATCATCAGGTAGTAGGACCTGATCGAGGGAAGGAAATCGACCTTCCAAACTTCACAGTCACTAGAGATCGTGAATTTAAAAAGCGTCTCGAAGTAATCACAGAGAGAACATTGTTGGTTTTAACGTCGTTTGTTTTTGGACGATTGGTTATGTCCGTGAACTTAGCTGAGCCATGTTTGAATTTTCTAAAAATTATTATTGGCTCAGTTTATGCTACATTGTGCCGAAAAGCATAAATCGTAATCTTAAAAACGATTTTTTATCGTTTTTAAAGTCTTTGTTGACTTTCAATATGAAGCTATATCTTATATGTAAAGCTGAAGTACATTTACTTTCTTCTTTTTAAATGTATTTCTTTTTTTTTCATGGTGACCAGAAGAGAATGTTTAAGGTGAGAGTGAACACCAAAAGAAACCGTAAATCAAAAAAAATTACAGTGATAATAATACGACGAGGCCCATTAGTCGAGTGGTTAAGAAGCATCTTAACCATGAAGTTTAAAAAGTTCATGGTTTTTTAAACTTTTAAAATGAACTTTAAAAAGTTGGCTCAGTTTTGGGTGTTTTAGTATTGGCCAGGCCACACTGCGTTTTGCATTCATATATTGCTGAGCACCGCGTCTTACAGCTCCTCTACACAAGGGGCCATCCCGATGGCCCACTATGATGGGCCATTGTGTAGAGGGCGTAGTGGCGTCTGATGGCATATGGTGTGTGCGATGGTTTCGGGATGTCGTCGGTACCGCACGTCAAATAATATTAGGCCAGTGATGGCGGTATAGTCCGATTCAAACTTAAGCGCTCGCAGCTAACTTCCGAGCCGCCATAAAGTTTGAATCGGACTATACGCATCTACACGTGGCCCACTAGCCCACACTGCCCACTATTCATACTTAGTGTTTGTTTGAACGTGGTTGTGTGTTGACGCTTGTAGTCTATGTTGGAGAATTACATTTTACGAGTTAAAAATGTTAAAGTCTCGGCCAAATGACGAAACTATTTCGTGGCGAAAGCATAATATGGAATCCCAAACATAAATTACACTAGGACAAAAATAAAATAAGATCTGTTGCGATGAATAGATAACATCCATCATTTTCTTTTACGTCATTTTCTTATAAACTTTTTTCTCCTACACGTTATGAAGACAATAGTATGCACTAAGTAGATATATTGTCGCAGCGGCGATAGTTTCCACGTCCATCTTGATATGCTAAGAAATTAAAAGTGAACGCACTGAGCAATGGTCCATCGTGTAGAGGTAGCTTTACGGCAGTAAGTAACCATCTCCTAACACAACAGCATGTGTGCTGCTGTGTTCCGGTGAGTGATTAAGGGATGTCAGAGATCATTTTCCTATAGCTTCCTAATCCCTCATCACAATATCATTAATCCTACTTAGGTCGGCACCGCAATTGGAGCACCAATGGCGTTGTTTGTCTGTTATTATTGCTTTATCTATTGGGCCCTATCTCTTTAAAAATAATAATAATAATAATAATAATAATAACACAATCAAAAAGTTACATCAATATTATACAATAAATGTCCAATCCAATAGGGCGTGCAAATATGGATATTTTCGTTATTATTATTGCCTTTAATTTAATATTTGCACTTCTTTCTCCTATTCATAAACAATTGAACATACTATAACTATACATTATGTGTACGCAGACGTTTTTGACACCATTGAAGGGAGCCAGACCATTTAATCTATAATATACATATACTTAATAAAATTGTAAATAGACGTAGTAAAAAATAGGTAAAATACAATTACGTCAAGTCGCGTAGATCCGCGAATTTATTGCCCGCGAGTTGACGTATAACTCAACGAGCCGTGTCTGTACATGAATATTATAAAAAAAAAATACAATTTGTACACGTCCTATTTATGTTGCCGAGGTCAAAAAATAGTTTTTAGAATTTTTGTTTGTTTGTCTGTGCGTTTATGCACACTAATCTTAGAAACGGCTTAACCGATTCGAATGCGGTTGTTCACTGATATACTGCAGCACGGTTCTAATAACATTTAGTGTTTGTTTAATTCCAATCGGTTTACAAACAAAAAAGTTACGCGCTATACCGAATACCACGCGTACGCGGGCTTTTTTTTAATTATTATTAAACCAAGGTAGCGCTTGACCACTATCTAATGTGAGGTGCAGATGCGGCCGAAGGTGGACCACGCTTGCTTACCCAGTAAATGCCCATTCACCAATAATTTTTGTAGTAAACTATAATTTTGGTTTAACTTTTTAACAATCCAGCGACAGCCATGTTTTTATTTGTTAAATTAATTGTAGGACGATATCCCAACGGTTCAATTTTCTGCGAATGCCTTCGTCATCCTTAGAATTGAAGTAGTTGTGTAAATGAGTAAGTTCGGTCGAAGAGTGCGTCAACCTTAACGTCGATGTCTTAACCCGTCGAAGTGTGAGGCCCCGGACGCTGAACCCCTCACTATTAGCTATAAACAAACCTTTGCCGAACTAACGATTATATCTGTTGGAAATAAACAATTTATTATCGATACTAATGTTATACATGATATAACATTCGCCGAATTACTAATAGCTTGAATACGGATTCCTTCTCGTCACTTCTTATATATCTATACCTACATATAATAAATATTGTACACGTTGTACTTGTTACCGAAGTCAAAAAAATAGTTTTTACAATTTTTGTCCGTCTGTGCGTTCGTGCACGCTTAACCGATTTGAATGCGGTTTTCACTGATGCTTCCTCTAACATTTAGCGTTTGTTTAATTCAAATTGGTTTACAAACAATATGATTTTCGGTAATGTAACTTTTGCAATATCCTACTTTAGTGAAAATGTAATTATGGGATAATAATATTTTTAATCATTATCCCTTGTTTTTATAGCTATTTTATAACAATATTGTTTTAATTATAACAAGTCTTATTATTGTTAAAATAAGACTTGTTATAATAATTGCAATTTTGTCATAATAAGCGAAATGATAGATCAAATATTTCTTTTTTAAATCTATACTATGTGTCTGTTTGTAATGTCAAAATAACTGAGTAAATTTATGTATATCAAAGTATAACGGTACATTTTTAACAATTTTTGAAATTTATATTTGTTTGTCTGTCTGTATGTTCCAGCTAATCTCCGAAATGGCTGGATCGATTTTGACGGGACTTTCACTGACAGATAGCTGATGTTATAAGCGCCGAGTTCAGCTAGTACAAATTAAACAAAAACACCTACCTATATGGATTATTACGATTAACATACCTAATAGATTTTCCTATCCCTTCCTGAAAGTTCTCCTTCCTAATAGATTTTCCAGCGAAACGGAAAATACGTCTTTAATCATTAATCTTTTAACAGACACTACAACCTAAGACTATATAAGTAAGTACGAGTATATTGTGTACAGTATGAATTACTTAAAATAAAAACTTATTCTGCATTATTCTATTCTATTCTATTATCCACTTGTATCCTTATAAATGGATATAAGGTCACTGCTACTTTAAAAGTGAGTTATGAAGTTATGATAAGCAAAAACCTAAATTAATTAATTGCAATTAAAAAATAATCAATTATAAATCCAAAAACTAATAGAACTAGTTATTTAATAGTCAGGATTTAATCTACCGGTTACTAATTAATATTTCCATCATATTATGTTTGCCTATAGAATTCGCCAATGCTTACCACATTGGAAGCAAATCCGCGTAAATTGTAACAAAATAGTCCCCAAATGAATTTAAACTTTATTTAAAATTTACCATTATCACCAACATTTAAACTATGACTGATAAATAATTTATTTAAAAAAAATGCTTCTCCATCACCATTCGCCGTGTTATTTATGTTCAGAAATAACTGATTGTATGAATAAATCATGAGCAATTTAGAAGTTGACTCGAGTATGATTAGAATTTATCTGCGAATGAGAATTTATGTTCTAATTATGTCACAAACGCTGTTCGCGGTTTAGTTCTATTTACGCATCGTATTTATTGGCGTTGCGTGTGTGTGTGTGCTTGTTTCCGCATGTGCGCGTGCGTCGTTACAATTGCTTGCGTCACAGTGAGGCCCAACGAGAGTATTACGCGTTAAATAAATCGTTGGCCAAGCAGAGTGAGGCCCACCGCGGTTGGCGCGTTCCGGTTCAGCCGCCGATAGAGTACTGTAGGTACACAATATTTTAGATTATAGTAGTCTACGATATTCTTCAGGGTTTAAGCTATCTTTATGTCAAGTTTCATCAAAATCGGTTCATTGGTTTAGCTGAAAAGGCCATTTATAGTTAGACTTTGACGAGCCCGTTGGATGAGTGGTTAGGGTGTTTGTCTTAACGCTCTGTTCTAGGGTTCCTGGGTTCGATTCCCGGTAGGTTCAACTTTGGAAATTAAATTTTCAAAGTTGGCTCTGGTCTGGACCTGGAAAGTAGTGGCAGGGCACACTGCGTTTCGCAGTCATTTTGGGTAGCTCGTCTGGCGGCAGTAACCACCCCCTTACAGTAGACCACCGTGAAATAACAGCACGTGTGCTGTTGTGTTTCGGTGAGTGAGTAAGGGATGCCAGAGCCCACTGACATACAAAGTATGTCATATACTATCTTAATTAATGAATATATCTTACTAGCTGGTGCCTGCGGCATCGTCCGCGTTGAAAAATATAAAAAAAATAACGGCTGACTAAATATGATATAATAGACTAAATATAATATCTGAGCAATGTAACGCCTAACAACTTTATTGCAGTTATAGCTGAGCCAGGCGTTAGATCTCTCGGGAACAGAACTTTTTTCTGGATGATAGGTACTCTATTTTATTTTATTTATTTTATTTTTATCCTTTCCTTCCTCTATGTCCTTTCCTGCATCCCTGACAACGTCTACAAAATATCATGATGATCGGTTCAGCGATTTAGGTAACAGACAGACAGACAAAGTTACTTTCATATTTATAATATTATACTTATTATCTAGATCTGGAAAGTAGTGGCTGGCAGGGCACACTGCGTTTCGCAGTCATTTGGGCAGCCCGTCTGGCGGCAGTAACCACCCCCGTGAAATAACAGCACGTGTACTGTTGTGTTTCGGTGAGTGAGTAAGAGATGCCAGAGCCCATTTCCCTATCCCCCTCCTAATCCCTTATCCTTAATCCTGTTGTAGTCGGCGGCACACTTGCAGCAGCTTTGGCGTTGCTTGGGTTATAAGCGACGGTAGCCACCTACCATCAAGTGGACCGTCAGCCTGTCTGCCGATCTTAACATAAAAAAAATAGTCCTAAAATATATGTTATTAATAGGCTTTACTATATAAAATTTAAAATCGTAATAAACAACAAACTAGAAAACATTCTGCCAGAGTTCTTGAAAATATCTGGCAATTCCCTTATAGTGGGTATTAGTATGTTATATATTCAACTAGTAAATAGGTACTTCATTTTTTTGTCTTAATAAAACTGCTAAATAAATTTACACTAAAATTTTATTTTAACAACATGCATTTAAATAGTTTTGCTAAAACAAAGTACGTAGGTTGTTATTTTGTTTACATAATTTTTGTTGGCACTCGACGCCTGGCGTCCATCGATCTGGGGGCGGTTTTTAGGTTAACTTTGCCCGCTACATCATTTTATACTGCGACGATGATAGAACTCTTTTATTGTGTGTCAGAAAAAATACATTTTGTTTAAAAGGAAGACGTTCTGCCTCACTATGATAAAATCTAGGTTATTTATTGTGTTCATGGTGTACGTTTCGCGGCTTGATTGCTAATCGTGCTTTTAGCTCATCATTTAGCCTGCTTTTGAAAAACAGGAGTAATCCCACAAACAGTTTTTTTACGACTTTACTGATTTAGAATTACATTAAAATTTCGTACTGTAAACCTATATACTATATTATGTACCTGTACATAATATCTATATAAAATCGTAAACGAGCCGTCTCTGTACATTAAAGAGTTTTTCAAAAATACAATTTGTACACGTTGTACTCATGACATTGAGGTCAAAAAAATAGTTTTTAGAATTTTTGTCTGTTTGTGCGTTAATCTCTGAAACGGCTTAACCGATTTGAATGCGGTTTTCACTGATGTATTGTAGCAAGCTTCCCGTAACATTTAGTGTTTGTTTCATTCCAATCGGTTTACAAACAAAAAAGTTACGCTTTATACCAAACACCACGCGTACGAAGTTGCGGGCTCAGCTAGTTATAAAATAAAGCTTCTATCGGCATCTCTGTCTCTTTCTCCCATAACTGCTAAACTGCACAACGAATTTTAATACTGGGGTGAAATATCAATTAATGTAACACATTTTGCTCTATCTAAAATACAAATATTAGCTTCGTCTGTTTGTCCGCTTTTATTTTAATACGGTTATTATATTATCAGAATTACTTTGTGAAAGTTTATAAATTACAAGAAGAGTGTTGTTGTGTATCGGGGTGTTGAAATTCTCCATTCCTTGTTCCCATCTTGCCCATTATCTTGGATTTAACACAGTCGGATACATTTGCATACTCCGGGTTTTGCTTGTCCATCGTTGTCACCTTTGCTTGCTACTCTTTACAATCGTCCGAGTGTTCTCTTAGTCCTCGACTCAGATCAGCTGAACAGATCTCAAATTTTGGGTTCAGTCTGATCAGAATCGAGGGTGGCCAACCATAGTATATCTTTGGTCACGCAAATGCCTACTCTAAGAACACACAGTTAGCCCCCACACGATAACAAACAATTCTTATTGCTTGCCGTTAAGGAAGCCTTAAATATGTTGGAATCGTTTACGTCTCCCGAAGGACGTGAAAATGTTTTTCCAAATAAATTTTGTGCCTTGTGACAAATTTCCAAATTTCCTTTTTTGAAATAAACTCAAGTGTAACCGATGGATTTTTGAAGAAAGGCGGTAATGCGAGTTGGAATTATATACGTACATTTGAAGCACACGTCCCGGCACACTCTGCTTTCCGCTCACGTACTCTCTGGCCCACCGTTTAGTTACGATCCAATTCTCGTCAATATGAAACGAGACTCCGATCTTTTTGGAATTTTCCCTTAAATTATTAGATAATCTCTCGTTTATGAGATTTCATATCTTCATTTACTTAAAAGCCTACCTTCGCTGCATTGCATACATAATACTGAAGACCTGCCCCGGTTTCGCTAAAGGTCAATTTGAATCAACTAATTCAGTTTCATACACGTAAACGCACATTCAACCGCAATCAAAAATGAAATAGTGACGACAGTTTGTAGTTGTTTCTATAACGGTATCCTAATTAATATTAAAGTCATTTTTAACAGTAGTGAAATTAAAATAACGTCAAAAGGCGTTGAACTTGTCAAAGTTGGCTCTGGTCTGGATCTGGAACCCCCCTTGGTGTATTAAGACCTTGTCGTGGTGGGGGGGCTTAACTCTAGACAATAGGGGATCGGACAGTAATCAGATTAAAATCTAAAATGTACTTAGAAAGAAAATATATAATTTTTTACAATTATTTATCGAATAATAATTTAATATAATTCATTTAAATATTTTTAAATGAAGAAATAAAATTTTATTATTTACAATATTTTTAATCTATACTGAAACACCAATCACAGTGCGTGACGTCATTTGTGGGTAATCATTGTCCTATGCCAATGCAGCTGTTTTGTTATGATATGACCACAAATGACGTTACGCGCTCTCAGATGAACTATCGTGGCGTTTTGGTGGCATTTTCAAACAAACAATATTAAAACATGATTTTGAGTACCTAAAAGGCTATAAATAAATAAAATAGTATTTTTTATGGGAATAAATATCCATGAAGATTAATTTAAAACACTTTCTGAAAATTTGTCCGATCCCCTAATAGGGGATTGCAGGAGTCGGTGGGGTCACCGGCCTTCGCTTAGCTGATCGGATTGTCGCTAGGGAACTAAGAAAGCACACCCGTGAGTGCTCTGAGCGGGCTCCGAACATCGGATCTCGTGGCGGAGCAAACGTTGGGAGGCTCGCAACTGTCAGTTGGAGCTTCGCCGGTCACCGCACGCTGGGCCGAGTATCCGTACTCAGCTCATGCAGGTGTTGGCCGGTGAGAGACGGCACCCCCGCTCCTTGTGCATCGAACCGAGGTATGGGTCTCGGCTTTGCGGAAGCGAGTAAGGGATGCTAGAGCCCCCTTACTCACTTCCCTAAACCTTTCCAATCCCTTATCCTTAATTCTACTGCAGTCGACAGCGCATTTGCAGCACCTGTGGCGTTTCTTGTGTTATAAGCGACCGTAGCCACTTACCATCAAGTGGACCGTCAGCCTGTCTGCTGACTTTAACATAAAAAAACCATCAAATAATTATTTGATAATAATCATTACTTCAGTCATCATAGTATATAACTATAATATTGAATTTAGCATTTTTTTTATTTAACTGGAGGATTTCTTCCTTATAAAATCATTCCGTACTTACCTGATTTATTTTCATGATAAGGTGTGGAAAATGGCTCTAGGCTTGTGAAGAAATAGGAAAAGGTCATTATGTCATGTGTAAAAATCGAAAATATAACATTATTTTTTGAGTCATTAAGTCACCCACCGTCACCCTGTCTGTCGTTCTTTGTCATAAAAAGAACGACAAAATGTTATATTGAGCCGTTCCGTGTCAATTCGGTGACGGCAAAACTTTGAAACTTGTCTAGGCGTAGTTTCCCCAGTTTGTTTTTGAAAAAAGAACAAAATAACTAAACCGCAACTGTTATAAAAAATAGTGAAGAGGCAATCGAAATGAGTGCTCTTGGGTTTCCCGCACGAGGCGGCCATCTTCCAATATGGCCGTTACGTCAAAAGTTCGACGACCCCGGCAGAGGCTGCACTTAGCTCCATTCATAATCTTTTTAAGTCAGAAATGAGTGATTTGCTATGTGTGATTTTAGTTTTGGTGCAACGTCTCACTTTCATAAATGCTAATTAATTGATTCATTCCAAAACGCAAACATGGCCCGTCGTGATTCATTGAAACGTTTTAGGCGTGCTTCTCCGCAATAGAGTCATTCGCTCAACAGTTCAAAACCCACGCTCTTATGCAACTTTTCATTGTGTTCAAATAATGTATCTGTGTTTATTTAACAATAAGACCACAGACTATATTAAAACATAAAGGTTATTGTAGATTCATTTTCTTAAATTTTATTGGATGTAATTAAAATTACTTCAAAACATCTAAAATTACTTATATATAAAATATTTCACAACCATCTATCCAGATGTATAAACACATTCTCATTTCTTCACGTCAAAACATAAAATTATACTTTTTCTTATTCCCTGTTTGAATATCAAACCTTTTTAAGTTCAAAATTCATTAACAAAGGTTGTATCTACTATACAAGAAAAGTGCTCCCGTTTCTTGCCTAATCGAATCTTGAATTTTGAAAATTTGTGAATGACAGAAAAAAGAAAGAAAGAAAGAAAGTATTTATTTCACGACTTCTCTTTGCCCGCAATTTCATTCGCGCCCCTTTATCTTATAGCTTGTAACATTAATTCAATCTTAGTCGCTCTTATATTTTTGTCAGTGCTTTTTTCTCTGGAGAAGATACCTTTCCATATCTCTGACAAAGTGTTCCAAAATTTTATGATTATCAAACAAGCTTAACAAACAAACTCACATTCGTATTTATTACTAGTTGAGCCCGCAACTTCGTACGCGTGGTATTCGGAATAAGGGGTAATTTTTTGTTTGTAAATCGATTGGAATGAAACAAACACTAAATGTTACGGGAGGCTTGCTACAATACACCAGTGAAAACCGCATTGAAATCGTTTAGCTGTTTCTGAGATTAGCGCGCACAAATAGACAGTCAAAAACTATAAAAACTAATTTTTTTTGACCTCGGTAGCATATGTACGTTATTCAACGTGTACAAATTGTTTCGTAGTCATTTGGGCAGCCCGTCTGGCGGCAGTAACTACCCTTACAGAAGACCACCGTGAAATAACAGCACGAGTGCTGTTGTGTTTCGGTGAGTGAATAAGGGATGCCAAAGCTCATTTCCCTATCCCCTCCTAATCCCTTATCACCATAGTAACTCTACCAATTGTCATCTTTCTGCGCATGACTAATGACACTCTTCTGCATGTTCTGATCAAAGGATTTAAATGACTCCTTACTCACAGAGTCTAATCTGTATCAGAAGAATTTTCCGTTAGTTCTAATATCCGACTACGTCTGCACAGGCGGTTTAAGAATAAATATACGGTATTCATCCTAATGTCAGAGCATAGTTTCAAAAACGTTATTTTTTACTTTAACTTCAGTGCGTATTTGTTATGCATTAATAAATAATAATTCATAAAAGAGGAAAAAAATAGCTCTTCATGGGTAACGCATTTTTGTTGTCGGATGATAAAAATAATTAAGATTAATAAGCATAGTATGAAAAAAAATATACAAAAAAAAAACATTTGAGCAACAAGTATGCCGAATATAATTGTATATTTGCAACATAATTATACTATAGGCCAGCGTCATTAACAGAAACCACTGAAAATAAGAAGGGCATTAAACATGTATCAAACAGAAATTGGTTATGCATTTACACTATCATACTGAAAGCTTAAATAGAGCTGGGTTTAAAAAAGACCTTCTAAATAAATAATATATTTTCGCTATTCTAATAGACGTGACGTCACTGTCTCGTATGCGAAATACCATAATATAGTAATCGGCATTATACATCTTTTTCATTGAATCGGACTGGAAATGCTTTTACCAATCATGTATTTACTAAGAAGCAACTATTCCAATATACATTTAAGGGGTTCGTTATATTCATAACATAGAATAGGCGAATCTATTCATGGTGTTACACAGGCAGTGAAATTTATTTGTTATGGTGCCTATGGTTGCAAACGGTAGTTTGAAATATTATTAGAATACCATGGCAGGATAAATAGTGTCCATGTAAAATCTGTGTGTCGACTTTCACACAAATCCTTTCAATAAATATCCACTCTTCATAAACTTTCGGAATTATTATCGAAATTATAACGGTTTAGAAATCATGAGCCTGTAATTAAGCTATTAATAAAATAACATAGATTGCGGCGGGAAAGAATTAGACAAAGAAACCAGAAACCAATTTATTTTGTGTCCCGTGATATAATATTTGAGAAATATATAACACTAGCGGCCCGCCCCTGGCTTCGCCCGGCGTGCAATTTTTATATACCCTAAAACATTCCCCGTTTATCCCTCTTTCCATTAGCGAAAACCGAATTAAAATCGGTCTACCCGTTCACGCGTGTTGCCGTGACCAGGAGAAATGGGGATTCATTTTTATATATAAGACTAGCGGCCCGCCCCCGGCTTCGCCCGAGGTGCGATTTTTATATACTAAAACATTCCCCGTTTATCCCTCTTTCCATTAGCGAAAACCGAATTAAAATCGGTCTACCCGTTCACGCGTGATGCCGTGACCAGGAGAAATGGGGATTCATTTTTATATATAAGACTAGCGGCCCGCCCCCGGCTTCGCCCGAGGTGCGATTTTTATATACTAAAACATTCCCCGTTTATCCCTCTTTCCATTAGCGAAAACCGAATTAAAATCGGTCTACCCGTTCACGCGTGATGCCGTGACCAGGAGAAATGGGGATTCATTTTTATATATAAGACTAGCGGCCCGCCCCCGGCTTCGCCCGAGGTGCGATTTTTATATACTAAAACATTCCCCGTTTATCCCTCTTTCCATTAGCGAAAACCGAATTAAAATCGGTCTACCCGTTCACGCGTGATGCCGTGACCAGGAGAAATGGGGATTCATTTTTATATATAAGAATTGGACGATAAGCCTGACGTATTACACAATATTTGTAATATTGTTACCATTTTCCTTTTAATATCGTAATAGAAATCCTTCAGAATTATAATATATATATAACAAAGGTTTTGTTTCAAGGTTCTTTCTTTTGTTCGGCATGTTTTTATTTAAAAATTCAATTGAAATTTCTTTTCTATGAAATCTTTATTACGATTGTTTATGACTTCTTTAACAAATCAATTTAAGAATATTCCTTCCTGCGGAATTCCTATGTACTGATTATGTAATCATGGTGACAATTGATGTCTATTGATATTCTAGCGTTGATGTGTATTGACAACTCTCTCTCGTGGGGCCTCTTCAACTAGTGAAGGTTGACATTCCAGCGGAGTCGGCAATGAATCTGCATTCGCCTTGGTTGTGTCTTCAAGGGAAGAAACGGTCCACCGTGGGCCCGTCTGACCCCCTTATGAGTTCCGTAGCATTCGTTCGCCAATTTTGTTTTTCCCATAATAATATTATTATTAAGTATATCGTGTTTTAAAAACTTGAAAAAACAATCTATAATTAAAAATTTAAACTAACCCCCGACATTCTAACGAGCCCAAACATGTCTGTAAGATTCTGAGGAGTTGGGTGTCCAGAAGATTATTTATTGCTGCAGCATCAGGTCAAGGTTACCATGTTATGGAAATACCACCGCAGTAACGTTACGGTAAATTTCAAATCAATCGAACCTGTGGAAGTTAGTGAGATCATTGCAGACAGACACACAGATAATAAAGTATAGTTATGTATCTCTAAGTAGAAGCGAAAACCGGATAAAATTTATTACGCGGTATGAAAGAACTAAGCTCATTACATTTTTATATTTTATTCTTACTTCTGGACATGAAAGAAGATAGGACTCTTATTAAGAGATAGTAATTGAATAAAAGAAACGCTTAATTAAAAAAATCCACTTAAGTTGTAGGCAACTTTTACTTATTTCACGTGCAATTAGCTTAGAGTCTCTGCTTTTTTTTAAATTTAAATCTTAGAAGGCAGCCAAACGCAACTTCATTCCGAGCAACTTAATTGAAGCTCCATTTATTTACTCAAAATAAAAATAATAAAAAAACTACATTAAGACGGTGAAATCCTTTTTATTCTTTTATTTATGTTTTCTCAAGCGACAAGCAATCAAAATAAAAGTTTTAACAATATAAGAAGTTATAATTTATTGTTATACAGAGCGAGGGTGGGCACATATGTACATCAGGTCCGAGGGATGAAACATCACTTACATCAACAAAAATATATAGGATTACAACATCATCGAAATTTTCCTCATACTAGTCAGTGCTACATTTTTGTTGAAATTTTGCGAATAAAAAACATTTTATTTTTATTATATTAACCTATTTTATGATGGTACTATTATAAAAGAATTATAGAAAATATTTTAAAACGAAAAGTCAAATTTAAATACAAATGATGAACTAACAAGACTAACAATTATTATTGTTTAATAGAATAATAATAATAAATCGTTTATTCAATGTAAGTTTTTTACAAAACATTTATATTCGACAAATATTTCTCATTTAATTATAAACTACCACCGGTTCCTAACGCTGCTTCTATGAGGAAGAACACCTAATTGCTCTTTTCATAGATGATTGTAGCAAAATTCAGCAATTAATATAAAATTGTAATGTTATAATTTAACTCCAAGGATGTTAATCATTTATATCATCCAATATTTTATAATATCCCTTATTGAATAGAGTTTTCTTAATATAAACTTTTTAATATAAACTTTATTTATTGATAACTGTTGTGACTGTTGTATATTATAAAATTATTACTATAATAGGGGGTCTGACAGTAATCAGATTAAAATCTAAAATGTACTTAGAAAGAAAATATATAATTTTTTACGATTATTTATCGAATAATAATTTAATATAATTCATTTAAATATTTTTAAATGAAGAAATAAAATGTTATTATTTACAATATTTTTAATCTATACTGAAACGTCATTTGTGGGCAATCATTGTCTTATGCCAATGCAGCTGTTTTTGTTATGATATGACCACAAATGACGTTACGCGCTCTCGGATGAACTATCGTGGCGTTTTGGCGGCATTTTCAAACAAACAATATTAAAACATGATTTTGAGTACCTAAAAGGCTATATATAAATAAAATAGTATTTTTTATGGGAAAAATATCCATGAAGATTAATTTAAAACACTTTCTGAAAATTTGTCCGATCCCCTATTATTGTTAGTTTATACGACCTAGTTTCAGAGATTAGTAAATTACGTATATATATAATGTGTACGAAAAATCGTCGCTCCCTTGAAAAATGTTCAAAAATTGTTCAAAAATTGTTCATTTTCAAATATTAATAGCAGTTTCGATTTGTGTCCACGTGAAGTCGTTGACCTTAGCCGCTTACTTTCACTATCCATCTAGATTTCTAGACCGGTCGAATAGCTATCAATGGTGAAGTGCTCCTAAGACTGCAGTCTCTCAGGCTCCGTTATAGATAGAAACATTGTTATATTATTTAAGCGGTATGTGGTTTATTTACTCCGAAATAATAAATATGATTAATATTTGAATTTCATTATGAAAGTTATTGTCCATATCTGTCTGATCTATAAAACAAATTGGTATTCGAAATTGCTTTCGATCCAATGTGTCATTGAGCCACTGAAGCTACAGTGAAATGATTCATTTGTCTGTAAAGAGATAAGAAAATATACCAACCAAGTACAGAAGCGCCCTTCTATTATTGAGTCGATTGCGTTTTGGCAATTCGACGTTTCATCCCGAGTTTATTCCACGGCTCTAACTTTTGTTTATTTAATAATTTCATTTACAATGTACGGCCAAACAGTCCATACGGTTTTTGGGCACTGCCTATAACTTAATAAACTTTTTTCTTTAAAGTTTTGTTGTCTTATCATGATTTTATCTTAAAAACGGGACAAGTGCGAGTTGAACTCGCGTGAAGAGGTTACGATGTTACCTATCCGCACAATATTGAGTGATTTACCATGTTATTTTAATATCATGGACTTCTTATATGTTTTCCTATAATCTATAAGTAGAAAACTAATTTCTGTATTTTTTTTTTTTTCAAAATTTTAGGTTCACTAGATTCGGGGATAGGGGACACACACACGAGTGATCCTATAAGGGTTCCGTTTTTTTAATTCGGACTTACGGAACCCTAAAAATGTCAAAAATATTTAATTGAATAGCAAATTAGAAAATTTTATAACAATTCACTATTTTTATTTCAAGGAAGGTAAATTGTAGTCCAGAGTTGCTACATTGCAAAGTATTAATCGCGTATGTAGAATATAATACGTCTTCGCCGTCTAACTTCGAGCTGTATTTTTATTAATATAAGCACTTTTAAGGGGAATGTTAAAATTGCTGAAACGAAAGCAAAATGTTGTAAATCAACGTGACCGATGTATAGGTAAGGTAATTAATTGATTTGTAATGTTTTTCGTTTATAATAGTTATAATTATTATATACTAACTGAGCCCGTAACTTTCTACTTTTTTGTTTGTAAACCGAATGGAATGGAAGTAACACTAAATGTTACGGGAAGCTTGTTACAATACACCAGTGAAATCCGCATTCAAATCGGTTAAGCCGTTTCAAAGATTAGCGTGCACAAACGCACAGACAAAAATAAAAAAAATAAAAAAAAATTTTTTTGACCTCGGTATCCATGGTACACGTGTACAAATTGTTATTTTGAAAAATTTTTAATGTACTGACACGGCTCGTTTACGACTTTATTAATGTATAGATATTCTGAACACATTTGTCCATAAGTACTATCCATAGTAACTATCTACTTATGTTAGTATTGTTACGTGCAGGGTGAGTTAAACTGCCGTGTAAGGACGAAAAGAACTATTTATTTGCACAAACCAAGATTACTTCAAAATCACTAAACTTGTCCGATGAAACCGTTAAACTTGCCAAAAGTCGTTAGTAATTCCCTTAATGAGTCGCCGGTTCACTGTCGCAGGTAACTTCGCAAAAGGTTCGAAGGTTCGCTTTCGAATCGCTGTTATCGCACAAACTGAGTCACGCTTGGTCCGCCGCCCCCCATTATTTATACTTCGCGCCAAACGGCTTAATGTATTTCGAATTTACTAGAAAATCTAAACAACATCGTAAACAAGCCATTGAAATTCGGGAATGCTAGTTCTGTTGAAATATAAACTCTATGTTGTAAACATAAGGACCAGTTTTCTTTGACACTAATCGGAAAGGCGCGTGTGTCTACCATCGATATGGTGGGACGTTCGCACTTCCGGCTGGCGCGAACGCTTTTTCCAGAACGTTCCATAGTTATTCGTAACAGTATGTTACATAAATCACAGCCGTAGGACGTCCTGCTGCTAGACGTAGGCATCCCCATAACTTTCCGACCGACCGGAAGCAGTCTGGATCCTTTGTTGACCCGCGGCCCTTATTGAGTCGTCGTCGGTCCAACTTGTGGGTGGACGTCCTACGCTGCGCTTACATGGTCTTCACTCGAGAACCTTTGTGCCCCCAGCGGCTGGAGGAGGTGTTTAGTAACTAATCTACTACAAAATAATACATTATGTTTTTATATTGCACTCGGTATCAGAACTTTTGAATGCCTTTTTGTGTCTCTTGTAAATTTTATGAATGCTTAGCATTATGAATAGAAATTGGGTGCCATGGGAATTTGGTTTAGTAGTCGTTTCGCACGAATCTAATTCGTCTCTAAATGTGATACCCCTAAACATTTATGTTTCTTAATAGTCGATTCACATGACATTTATTTGCTTACGTGAACAAGACCATAGACAATAACAAGACCATAACAAATTCGCAATATTTAACACCCATCGTTTCTCGACCTAAGACAAAAACCTTTCTAGCATAGGTATAGTTACTATAAGCGCAACTATAGTTACTATAACAAGATGATGAACTTAGTCAAGTGCTGTAGGCTTCAAAAAGACCGCGATGACGTCACCTTAACGACCTAGCCAATTCTCAACCTATAAAATATTTGACGCGGGCGTGTGGATTGTTAATTTTATTGTTTAGGAACACATTTCTTGAATTTTTATTGTGACAGGCCAATATAAGCAACGAACTTATAATAAGCATAATGCATAATTTATTACACGATGATGAAAACCATGGTGTAATAAAAGCACATGTGCTGCTATCTCGGTGCATAACTAAGCGATGCAAGCCTGCGGCCCTCCTAGGATTGACTAATGGGTAGAAAACAAAATTCTAATGTTACTAACAAGCCTCCAACACAATGTATGCATTATTTCACAAACCCTAATAATAGGTAGTGTGCAGTGGAGAATAGAATAGCCGAATGCCGAAGGCTTGGAGAGTTAGTTCCTAAATTCCACAATAGTCCCGTTAGAGTGCATACCGGTGCATGTATTGAGCAACATTCCTTCGGCTCTCCCACGACTGTCCCCCTCTCCCGTCCTCCTCTCACCTCTGTGCCCCTCTCGCTCCCTCGCGTGCGGAAATGCCTGCGCCCGCGCAACGGACATGCAAAGCCTAGTCAGGGTGAATGCACTGGTGATTGGTCAGTCGATTTAGGGGTCGGAAATTGTTAGAATGTTTCTTCGATACGTTGTCCAGTTTTCATATCAAGTAAAAAGTTCAACATTATACACTTTGATTGTATACTCTGACTATCCATAAGTTAACCTGACGTAGTTCTTAATGCGCGAAAGATTTTCTGGAAGGAATATATTATGTACATATTTTATTAAATCGATAATTAAGTAGTCAGTAATAATTCAACCTAATTGTACTAGTATTCACCCGTTGGTCGAAATTCGACTGAGTATTGTGAAAATAAAAATCTAACTTTTTCAAAAAGTTTCTGATGACATAACTACAAAAAAAGAGAATAGGTAATCTGGATTATTCATAATTGTTTTAAAATCTGCAAATTAAAGCATCAATTAAAACCATATTGTGACACCAAAACATAATAAGGCTTCTTTTTATATCATCATTATTGTTTTGGTGTTTTAAAATAGCCGTCGTTGGTTACTTTATCTTTGCAGCGTTTCGACTTCTTAATAACACTCTTGCTTTTATCGAAATATCTGTTCTCAATGAAGTCGAGTAGCTTCAAAAGTTTTTAAGAAATTACAACTAAGTATAGCATAGCACTTAATTAAGTACAATTGCAATAATAAGTCGGATACTCTTACTTCTATCTTTATAAATTTGCTCTTGCATCTATCTTATATTTTGCAATTATTGATCAAAACGGAGAAATTTTCCTCGTTTATTACCAAGAGTAAAGATGTGGTGATGATTTCTTTACATCTTTAACTTGAAAGTGTCATCGATTCCCCAAAAATACTTTTATCTCATATTTCACGCTCTCAGAGTTTTATTTTCGTGACAAAAGTTGCCTATCTCCTTCTCCAAAGTCCCATTTATCTCTTTATCGAATTTCATCAAAACCGATTCCTCAGTTTAGGCGTGAAAACGTAACAGACAGACAATCGGAGTTTCGCATTTATAATATTACTTCGAATTGAGTAACACGCGCTCAGTTTGAAATGGTCGTCGTATAACAATCCTGGTATGTACGGGAAGTCACGACCTACCGGTTTATCTGCAAACAAATACATTTACAGTGACAACCGACTTTAACGGTCTGGGAATAGACGCAGCTACCATCCGCGCTATTATTGATAATGGCGCAGCCATTTCCTGCGCGCACCGCACTCTGACTATGACTTATGGGGCTTTTTATAATCATATTAAAGCGTCATCATCATCACGATTACCTAGTCATCAATGAGCGTGCGCTATAGTGTTTTCTTTGGCGACACCCCTGATATATAAAACTTGAAATGTTCTTTGAAAAAAGCTCGAGTTCAAAAGTGAAATGTTAAGCGATTCTTACTCGACTGCCGTAAAGGTTTATTTTCTTTTGCACGCCAATAAAAGGTCGGAATAAATCTTGGAGCAGGTGGCAGGGTGCACCTGCCGATGCGATAATCTTTTATAGTCAATGCAAATACCGCGATGAGCCAGTTAGGTTCAAATGTTTGCACGAACGCACCGTGTCCAACAACCTTTCAAGAGTTACGAGGGCTGGTCGACTACCCGGAATATTGGAATTTAGAATTTAAATACATAATATAAAAAATTCAAAAGTTTATTTGTTTTGTTGAACGCCCTAAATTCTGGAACTTTAAAAAAATCTAAGCAGAAACGTAGTAACGTAACGAGCCGAGATGTGTCAATTTTAATTAAACGAGGCGACAGATGAAACTGCGAGACGCAACTAGTCCACACTAATATTATAAATGTGAAAAAACTTTGAAAAAACCTTTACACGCCTTACCTACTCAAACGATCGTCATGAAATGTTACTTATATGTTGGCAGGATTACAGAAAAACATGGAGTAATTTTTACCCAGAAAAATCTATAAATAAAAATCATCTATAAATAAAAATCCAACACCTGGAAAAAGTTTAACAGTTTTGTCAGACGTTATATTTTTTATTTTTCAGCGCCAGCTAGTAGGCTGTATATTTTCACAAAAAAATTACGGTGTGACTTTTTCTGTTATCAAAAATTAATATAATTTCGAAAAGAAGAGTTAAAATAGACACAATTTCTGGAATATATGCGTTCCACTTTATAAAATTCTTTTTTAAAAAATTACCCCTGCTCAATAATTGCAGCTACTATGGTGTTGGTTGGTTCATAGGCGACGGTAGCCACCTATCAGCAAGTTGGTACCTGGTCTGTACCAACGTAGCCAACTGTCTACCGAAATTGAAATATGTCATCGTCATAATCGTTATCAATAACAGATCAGATGCTCTAGCAAGACTTTAGGGAATCCGTCGGCATATCCTCGGCCTTGAAACCGCATATCAATATTTATTTATAACTTAAAACATACAATAAAACAGTAACAACAAGAATTAATGTTACAAAAAGGTCCCTACTCAGCATTTTGCAAGCCCATGCCAGCACTGATTTTCTGTAGGAAACCTTAGTACAACATATTATTATATACTTCAATAAATAAATAATTATCAAAACACAACTGTATGTACGAATTAACAACATTAAAACCAGAAGAATGAAACAAAACTATATAAGGCAGGGAACTGCCGCATATAAATAGTGTAGTAAATAAAAGTTAAGGTAGTTAAGCTTTTAATTGCCTGTTATTAACATTTTGCATAAAACGTACCATTCAGAGCTTGAGTTTGTATGAAAGCATAGTACACCTACCTAGGTCGGTATATCGCATGTGAGCTTTTACAAAGCTCCAACTGAGCACTTTTCAAAGAGATCTCTGTGCAGTTACAACTTTTAACAGCTTCCTTTTCATTTAAGTAACTATTGTGGTTGTAAGAGTGAAAGAGTAGATTGATCAACAGTTTTGAATCAGCACTTCTATTGTAGCTGTGACATCACTTGCCAATAGTCAACTCGAAATCTGATGCTTTGAAATTAACTGGGAAATATTGTCACATAACAGCCAGTCTGTTACTGATTTTATTCCATATTGACATCCCCTTCAACATTAAAATTCATGGATTTTATGCATATCCATATGCAAGGATACATTTATTTGTTTATTTGTTTATTTATTTATTTCAGCAACAGCTTAACACACTTAACGTTTATTAACATTAACACTCAACATTATTGGTCCAATTTGCAAGCCAATAAGGTAAAGCAGACCACATCGATTCAAATTTGGTATACAAACTTACGTATATATATCATGCTTTGGTAACATGTTAACAATTCCGTAAAATAGAGAAATTTGAAAAAAAAAATGACAAATAATAATAGGTACACAATTAATAACACGATACACAACTTTTATGGCCAAAGTCAAATAATAATAAAAACATAAATAAAGTTAAGAGTTAGTAACAACAATGTCAATTGGCCCCATATAAAAAAATGTTAAAATGTCAAAAAATTCTACCAATATAAAAAACAACCCAGTAATCAATTATGTAATCAATAATGAAATTAATCTATAAGTAAACTTTATAAATTAATTTGTTGAATTTTATCTTAAGATTAAATTAGTTTACTAAGTACTCTAGTAAAAATGTTATCCCCATACGATTAGGGACATGCCAGTCACAGACACAATTTAAGGAACAGGGACACAATTTGAGATAAGATCTACAATAAATTAATGCCATAATAATAATAATTGAAGGAATGTTCAGGTCGGAGAAATTTCTAATCAATTGATGAGGGATTTTCTTAATGTTTCAGTTTTATTAGAAATTTGATATAAATATTATAGAGATATTGTAAATTATCGGTTTATAATATAGCTTCAATACGAAGATTGTTGTAATAATAAGTTCAGTTAGTTCATGGTAGCCTGTGTACTGGCCGGCTAGTTTATGATTACGGAACGCAGCGTGCAACTAACTTAGTCATGGAAACCAGCTTTTCAAAATAGCCTTTGGTCTGGGTGTAAGGTAATGAATACATCGATGTAATGAATATACACTGGTGAACAGTGTATTAGTGTATTATACAGTGTATCCGATGAATTTATAAGAAGCTACAATAACAGATGTTTTCTTTAAGACAACCTTTAAATCTATTCGTAAATATATGGCAACCTTATCGCTGTGAGAACGGTGGCGCAGCACAATTTTATATTTTTTAGTCGATTTCTCGGGAACTTAATATCTTTCCTGAATAAAAAGTATTCCTATATATTAATCCAGCTAATAAACTATTTGTGTGCTAAATTTAATCCAAATCCGTTCAGCCGTTTTTGCGTTATTGAGGAACAAACATCCAAACATTCAAAATTTCGCATTTATAATATTATTAGGACTAGCTGAGCCCGCTTTGCTGTGGCATGCGCGTTGGGCTCGCGTGGCACGTACTTATTACAATATAACTAGCTGACTCAGAAGACGTCCTGCCCGAACCCGAAAATAATTCTGTAATATTTATACAAAAATAATAAAATCGTGATTAAGAAATGGTGAAAAATACTTTACGACCTATTCTCACACTCTACCAAATATAGAAAAAAATCATAAAAATCCATCAACCCGTTTCGAAGGAGTGCGACGATAAACACCGTGACGAGATTTTTAATACCTATAGTTTTTTTTTCTGAAATAAAGGAAGCCTAAGTTACTCCTTATAGCATCAGCTATCTGCCAGTGAAAGTCTAAATCAGTCCAGCCGTTTCGGAGATTATCCGGAACAAACAGATAAAAATTTTAAATTGGTTTTTCGTTATAAATACCGTATATAATTTGATATACAATTATTAGTAAAAAGCAGTTATCTTGACAATATAGACACTTCAATTTTATTTATTAGTACATAATAGATAACTTTCAGTTTTCTATTTATTTCCCCCTTTTTTTAGGTGTTAAAACATTCATTAAATTTTTATACATATTTAATAAAACCGTAAAGGGGCTGCGTTTGTACATTAAAGATAAAAAAAAAAACAATTTGTACAAGTTGTACTTATGTTACCGAGGTCAAAAAAATAGTTAGAATTTTTGTCTGTTTGTCCGTGCGTTTGTGCACGCCAATCTCAGAAACGGCTTAAACGATTTGAATGCGGTATCACTGGTGTATCGTAGCAAGCTTCCCGTAAAATTTAGTGTTTGTTTCATTCCAATCGGTTTACAAACAAAAAAGTTACGCGCTATACCGAATACCACGCGTACGAAGTTGCGGGCTCAGCTAATTGTTAATATAGGTGTTGAATTTTTTATTTTTATTTATTTTATTTTATTAGGGAAAACAAACAATTACACCATGTATATTAGACTAAAAAAAGAAAAAAAACTTAAATAATAGTGCAATCAACAACATTTTCCACAAAGTAGTAAATCAATTTTATACAGAGAGGACATATAAATACACACCAATAAAAAAAAAACCAAGAGAGAAAAATCAATAAAAGAAGAACAACAAAAACTCATTAAGCTAATTTTTATTTTCATTTTTAGACGATCTCCCATCTTCTTTTATTTGTTGTCTTCTTTTATTGTAAACTAGCTGGTGCCCGCGGCTACGCCCCCTTTGAAAAATAAAATAATAACGCCTGACTAAATATACGAGCAATGTAAGGTCTAATATCTTTATTGCAATTTTAGCTTTGCCAGACATTAGATGATCTCCCGGGAACAGTAACTTCTTTTCTGGACGAAGGGTACCCATCTCTGTGTCTTTGACAACGTGTATGCAAAATTTCATGATGATCTGTTAAGGCGTGAACGCATAACAAATAAAAAAACAAACTTACTTTCCCATTTATAATATTAGACGATGATCAAATTAGCAAAAGTTTGTTGACACGTGTAAAAAAATGAAGATAATAGGCGATAAAAAGCTGGTGCATCGCGTGTCATCGGTACAAGGAAGGAGCAGGGGGTGGCACTCGTAATTGGAGTGGGCTGTGTGGGTTCAAAGCCCGGCCCACCCCGCTCTGCATTCTATCTACTGTTACTTTTTAATGTCGATGTACTTAACACCCCCCAGACACGTCGTGGAACGCACCGCACTACTTTAAGTCTCTAGTTACATCGTCAAATGGGATTATCACACCTGATGGCTTAGTTTGCAATAAAACATGCTGACGTAAGCAACATCACATGAAACCGCCAGGCGGATCACTTACATCCTCGGCAGTGGGCTTTAAGTAAGGGAATTGAAGTCCATAGCATATTGTAATAAAGTATATTATTGTGTTTGTAGAAGTCGCCTCCGCGACGTAGGCCTCAGCTAACTCTCTCCAATCTTCTCTCTGTCTAACCTTTCTCATTCAAACCGTCCCACATATTTTTGTAAAACATATCCATATTAATGTGAAAAGTAACTCTGTCTGTCTGTTACCTTTTCACGTCTTAACTGCTCAACTGATCATCATGAAATTTTGTATGCACGTTGTTAGGGATACAGGAAAGGACATAGGATACATTTCATCCAGAAAAAAGTACTCTTCCTGAGGGATCATTTAACGCCTGGCAAAGCTATAACTGCAACTGAAAATCAGCGCTGTGACAATGTTGCAGCCTACATAAGCTGAGTTGTGTCCTTTTGGTGTTTATTTATATTTTTGTGTTCAAATATGTTTCTCTTTTTTTAAATGCCAATAAATATTTCTTTCTTTCAATAAAGATGTTAGGCGTTACATTGCTCATATATTTAGTCAGGCGTTATTTTTTATTTTTCAACGCTATAGCAGCCGCGGGCACCAGCTAAGTAGTATGGCGTCACTTTTACCGTCTCCTGTTTTGGGCCATTTAATATTTTCAAGCCTACAAAGATATAAGAGTGGTGAGTACATCCAAATAAACGAGGTTGGGCATTGAAAATATCGAGAGGATCAATATTTCTCTACGGTTCGGAATCGTGGACGATTCGAGCAAAGGATAGGAAGAAAATGGACGCCTTCGAGATGTGGTGTTGGATAAAGATGCTTCGCATACAATGGAAAGCTAGGAGGACCAATGCATCTGTCCTGGACAAATTAAGCGTGAAAACCAGACTCTCAGCGATATGATATGTAACAATTCTCAGTTACTTTGGTCACATTGCCCGTCGTCCGCCAGAAGACCTCGATAAACTAGTTATTACGGGCAAGGTTGAAGGAAAGAGACTTCGAGGCCGATCACCTAGCCGCTACTGTGACCAAATAACTACTCTCGCAGGTCTTCCCGTAACACTTGCCCTGAGAGAAGCTGCAGATCGGGCGGAGTGGAGGCGTGTAGCTACGTGTACCACACAACTACGAATGACTTTAAGGGACATTATCTTCAGCACTGAAGAATACGACTGAGAAGAAGAAGAAGCCATGGAGATTATTATAGAGATTATATAGGTTTCAGCCGTGCCACGATGAGAAAGGCAAAATTCGTCTTTAAATCATCGTGATAAATAAAGCAATAGATTGTTCTTGGCCAATTAAGATTGTGATCGTATCTGGAAGTAAAAAAGTCGTCTTTTATATCTTCTCTATATATAAAAATGAATCCCCATTTCCCTTGGTCACGGCATCATGCGTGAATGGGTAGACCGATTTTAATTCGGTTTTCACTAATGGAAAGAGGGTTAAACGGGGAATGTTCATATATATAAAAATTGCATCCCGAGCGAAGCCGGCGGCGGGTCGCTAGTTTGTTATAAAAAAATATACGTAAGTATATAAAATGAAAGATGCTGTCTGCCTACTAACTTTTAAATTGGCTACTAAAATAAGTTCTTTTTTAGTTGAATAGTTACAAAACATTTTCAATTCGTCTACTCGTATTAGGTTGATACTAATTTATTAAAATAGGAACCAATTCGAAAATGATTCTAGACACGTATTTTTTCCCTACTACGTTTCGTTTGACCATTGTTTGCAAAAATCGGAAGTACATTTCCTAATTTATGAATTTTTTTGTGACTTCTTACCACTTCGTTATTAAATTGTTGTTCACGTTTTGTTCTTATTTATTTAAATGAATAAAAACTATAAAGAAAAAATATGATAATACTGAATTAACTAATAAAGTAGTTAAAAGTCTTTCCAACTGAAAGATGCAAGTAGGTACCGCTCCTGTTAGGATAGGCGATTGGAAAAAGGTGAAAAACTAATGTAAACTAATGTGAGAAGCTCTGGCTTTCCTTTGCTTAGGCATTAAACAGCACAAGTATTAAAAGGGTGGGACTTACCGTTCACAATAGACTTTGGTCTGGATCTAATGAATTTCGCAGCCTGGCTATGTGCCGATTATATGTATTATGTAGTATGAATGGTCGCCATTGGAAATCTTTGCTACGCTGATATCGATACACCTACAAGTTTTTGTGAATTGGAATGACTAATATTGTATTGAATTTTCAAATAAGGTTGTCCAATTCTCTACCAGAAAATCAAATTCATTTCTTTTCTATCCGCAAAATGAGTTGTGAATTTCATCCGTAGATACAGTGATGAGGGAAAATGTGAAATTCGCATTACCTTTTACGGGAGAAAAATAAAAACGTTTTCTAACAAATAATAAATATAACTATGTATATCAAATGGAGTTTTTCGTTTTACGATCTTTTCCCATTGAATTTAGAATTTAGCGCTATGCACAACATATAAAAATTTTGTTCGAGCTGCATAAACTCTATTAATTAATTAATTAATTTACTAACGACCCGCTCGCGTCTTCACACGGATGCATTTATCGCCTGCGCCTCATGTGCACCATTGGCCAGCACCATCAATGGTGCAATTGAAACTACTATATACCATTTGGATCATTAATTATAATACAACTATTCCTTCCTTGTCATGTTATAGGCTTTTCAAGAATATACATTCAGTTAAGTGGATACTTCATATAGAAAATACTGGCCACTATTCCACAAAGTCGAGGAGGACTCTTATTGTGCGAAGGATATCAGTATCATTTTCACACAAAATATAAAAAGTTTAATAACATAATATGGAGATGTCGGCTAAATTTTTTTATGGTAGGTACAATTACAGCTCTGTTAAATAAATTTCAAGTCTGAACAATTCTTCCGAAGCAGACTCCATCTGTCTCAATATATCAGAGAAAACATCCCACACTCGCTACAAATAAATAGGCACATGTATTGTTGTTGTTGGGGGTCTTTGAAACACACATGAAACGGAAAAACCGCCTAGATATGCGAATAAATAAGTTCCTTTGACCGAGTAGATTTTTATATCGTTCATTTATAAAAAATATGAAAGCGTCCTTGCAATGTTTCTTTGCGAACGTTTGATGGACAAAACATGACTACAATATTTCATATTTTCTGGAATAAGTTTTTTGTTTGTATGAATACTCTATCGATGTCTTACTTAATTTCAAGTCGGCTTCTCTGCCAATAATATTTTGTAGACCACTACATAGTGTGGAATCATGCGCCGAAATGATCGGGAATAAAAAAAGCTATTTGCAGATTAAACATAAATTAATTTTTATTGTTTCTCGAAGTATTCAATGCATTTTTTTATTGTTTCGAACCAGTCATTGAAGCAGTAATTCGAGTCTAAAGTAGAAATTTTCCCTTGTGAGCTCAATTTTGTTTATCGACTTTAAAACGCTATATAATAAAAATATTTCGGTATTTTTTTAAATGTAAAAATGCTATCGTGATTGTAAAGAGGCCAGTAGGTATGTAACAAAAAAGGTTTTAATCTAACTCAGTTTAAAGTACTCAATTCTCGTTTCGGTGTGCCTTGGTAAGTAGGAACAATTTATATGGGTGTTAATAATTTATATGGTGCCGTTTCTGAGATTAGCGTGCACAAACGCACAAACAAACAGACAAAAATTCTAATAACTATTTTTTTGATCTCTGTAACATAAGTGCAACATGTACAAATTGTTTTTCGAAAAAATATTTAATGTACAGGACACGGCTCGTTTACGATTTTATTATATGACGTATAGAAATGCGATTGTTTTATGGTGTATATATGTTTCTGTTAGATTAAATTTTTCGCCGTAAAGTGAACGAAATATAATAAGTTTACGAGAGCGATTCCGCACGAACTCCACCGGAAGTACCCTCCTCCCTTCCCGCCCCAGCAGTGTCAGTTTCCGGTTTGAATATTACATGAACCTAGTGCTTAGAGAAGCGTGTTTTAGAAGTAACTGCTATTTGCGTTAGTCACTTTATGGAATATTAAATGGAATAATCAATGAAATTGAGGCGTTGATTATAACAGCATGACGGGTAAAACAAAAGAGTATGAGTTTTATGAAAGGTATCCTATGTACTTTTCTGTATCCCTGATAACCTGTATGCTAAATTTCATGATGACCAGTTGAATATTTAAGGCGTGTAAGCGTAACAAACCAAACTCACTTTCCCATTCATAACGTCCGCAACCCTTTTTTTAGATATTAAAACATTTATGCAATATTTATTGCTCATTTATATTTGTCTGACGTTAAATTTTGTATTTTTATTTTTAGATGATCCCTCGGGAGCAGTATTCTTTGTCCTTTTCTGTATTCCTGACTACATGTATGCAAAATTTCGTGATAATCTGTTGAGTAGAAGACGTGCATAACAATTTCGATTTCATAATATTGGTTAGGATTAAGATGTTGTCTAACTAATTTAGATGTAAATATCTATTAGATCGACTGTATAAACCCTTCCATAACAATACATGGGATGTTTCGCGATTAATCAATCAGTCGGGAACTCAGTGACTGAGCGGTATTCTGGTCCAATCTTGAATATATTGGTATTTATAACAAATTCAATGACGTCAATGAAACTCTTAAAATATATTATGCAGATGGATTTTAAATTTGATATTTTAAGATAAGTAAATAAGTACTAATGTTAATTAAATGGCTATTAATTGAAATGTCACATTATTTGTTAAAGTTTGTTTATTACAGGTTGGCTGACGGCTACTGTCGCCTATAACACAAGCGAGGCCAGGGTTTGGTATGCGCTCCGACAACCCTTCCACACCGAAACAACACTACATTTGCATTACACGTCTTACAAATAAAACGCATAGCCAATACTTTGAATTGATGCAATTTGATTCGTCAAGTAAAGATTCTTTAAGGTGGAGACAAACGCTAAATACTAAAAATATCCATTGTTTAATGAAGATGTTACAAGAAATAGACAACACAATTGCTTGAAATATATTATACTTAAACATGTGAAGAACCAATTGTATTAATTAGAATTTTCGTTAAAGTAATAGAAACTCCACAAAAAAAGTTAGATCACAAGAAGAATTTGACTTTTATTGAAAATTCTCTTGAAAACGGCTTATTGCGCGCACATGAATCCTGTACCTATGAATAAGTTAATGTCAGTTAAAAAAATTGTATTAATATATTTTTTTGTGTATTGTTCTAATGGTAAAAACAAAAAAAAAAAACAATTTCTAGGCATGTTGAATTGTCTCCGCCCCCAGCGAATTCTAATGTAAATGTCATTTGTCCAAGTGAAGCCCTTAATATCGTTATATGTGATGGGAGATCAGTAGTATACTGTTGTGACATAACGAGACCCATATAAATATATCCGTAACTATAAAAAAATTTTATTTATACTTTTTTGGCGTTATCAAAACGAAATAGCTGTTGGGCCACTCTGGGTTTGCGTGTCTATCATATTTTAACATAAAAATATTGCAAACCATTGCAATATTTCTTCAGCGTAGTTTTTTTTTCTCCTCCTGCTTTCCTGGATAATCCTTTTTGCAAGTGTGTAGTCCACTTTATGCTAATATTATGTACACCCCAGAGGCTTAAGGCTCGCGTGTCGGTGCCGGCTCGTAAATGCAAATCATGCTAACCCGTCCCCTAGTTCAGGGTTCACTGCCTATTTATTGCTTCATGCCTTTTTGAGTTCACCAACTAAGTCAGTTCGTCTTTATTTTAAATTGACTTTATAATTTAGTGTCAAAATTTCACGAGCCACATGAAAATTGCTGATACTCTGAAACCTTTGTATGAATCTCTGCTGTTTCTCATAAAATAGTTGCAGAGGGATACGTTAGACCAGCCATACTCAACCCTTTTTACCTTGGGCCACATAGTTGCTACTGTTTCATCTTGCGGGCCGCAATAATATGCCTATCTACCTAATATGTACATAATTATGTGATAGTAAAATAAAACTCCATATTAAAAATTAAAAGCATTTATTTAAAAAAATATGTGATTTTTTGACATTGAGACAAACTTTTGACAATTTTTGATAAATTTGAAACGTAATTACAGCACACTACTCTCAATATAGGTATGTTGACGCAAACAATGTCAAGAGCAAGTGTGCGCAATTTTTTAGCATCATAGTTATCCGGCACTAATTTTCCGAATTCTTCGTATTATCTCTCTTTTCTCCCTTAAAAATCGCCCCCAGATTGATATCATCTCTTGATACCAGATTGATACCAGATCGATCAGCTCATCGAATAATTTTACATTATCAAACGCCAATGCTGCAAACTCTGTTGTAGTGGCTAATGATTTTCAATTAATAGAAGACATTTCTTTATTTTACGTAAATCCTATAATCTTATCTGAAATTCGTTGCTTAAGGAAAGCAAGCAATTAGAAATATGTCAGGTTTTCTGGGGACACCTCAATTCGATCCTGTTGAGCTTTTAATACAAAAACAGCACGTGTTCTCTTTTATTTTGCCATAAACCATTCGTCTATTCCCATCATGTCTCTTATTCTGTCAAAGTAAGCAGTGCAAATACATTGTTCTGATTTCGCTTTTGCCTGCATCTATCTGTAGCGGTTTGAGTTGATGATGAATCGGGCCGTGTAAAAAATTATGATTCAAAAAGAGCATCGTACACTAGACGTGCATAGAAGTTTAAAAGTGCAACCCAAAAATGGCCAAACACCGGACGTTTACTAAGTCACCTACATTCAAAACACCTCTTTATTCAAACCACGCACGTTGTCAAGGAGCTTCTCAACTTTATAGCAATGTCATAAGCTGTAGGAAGTTCAGTTTCCTTCTTTGCATCATGCAACATGTCGTCGAGATATCGAAATGTTAATTAGTTCGTCGAGAACCTTATTCTCAGGGAACTTTATGCCATAAAAGTTTACGGCTACACAGGATGCGAAACTTCGCTACTCAGAAGAATTTACCAGAAATATGTCTTATTTTGAGGCTAATCCTTTATTCTACTTGGTCATTATAATCTTTGTTGGGACTAATTTTAAGGTATGAATAGTCTCCATCCGATGTTTATTTATATTATTAAACTATTTGTTTTATATTATTAGCGACACGTTCCCGGCTTCCCCGTTTAACGCTCTTTCCATTACTGTAAGGCCGGCCCCATACATACGTTTTCCGAATTCGATTTCGGAAAACGTATGTATGTTGTTATATAATACACGAAATATTAATAGTTATCAATAGGGGATCGGACAGTAATCAGATTAAAATCTAAAATGTACTTAGAAAGAAAATATATAATTTTTTACGATTATTTATCGAATAATAATTTAATATAATTCATTTAAATATTTTTAAATGAAGAAATAAGATTTTATTATTTACAATATTTTTAATCTATACTGAAACACCAATCACAGTGCGTGACGTCATTTGTGGGCAATCATTGTCTTATGCCAATGCAGCTCTTTTGTTATGATATGACCACAAATGACGTTACGCGCTCTCAGATGAACTATCGTGGCGTTTTGGCGGCATTTTCAAACAAACATTATTAAAACATGATTTTGAGTACCTAAAAGGCTATATAAATAAATAAAATAGTATTTTTTATGGGAATAAATATCCATGAAGATTAATTTAAAACACTTTCTGAAAATTTGTCCGATCCCCTATTGCATATTTCCAGTAACAGTAAGCATTATCTTCATTGATTTATAATAGCTGGTGGTTAGTTTTGTGGTTGCCGTTTTGTTATGATGGATATAGATATAATATGAACAATTCTATTATATATCTTTAATGTTATCGCCTACAGATACAGATCTATTGACACTAAAACCTAAATGTAATAAACACAAGAAGAATACCTAGACCTCGGTGGAAAGAAAAATCATTGCAAGAGACTTGTAAGTGGATAGACTTGTAAGACAGATTTCATCAACTTATCATGATGATTAAGCAAATCATTTTATATTGTCCTATTGCCACAAAAGATTCCTTAAATTACATACAGTGGCTCTGATATGCAACGTTAATCTTTAAATCTTTTGATCGATCTCAGAAGGTTCTCTCGCCTTTGCTTATAAACACTAGCAATAGCTGTAAAATGTAAGGTACGCTGCCAATGCTAGGAAAATACAGGGTGAGGAATAGAGGAATGGTCTCTGATCTCTCTCACTTACATAAGAAAACAAAACAATTTGTGTTAAATTATGCATTCACTGTTCCATCTATTCATCCAAAAAATCCCTCCTTTATTGTCATATTTAATGTCTTTGGAACATTAGACATAAAAAAGAATCAGAGCGTTGTCACCGAACGATGTAGGTCTAAAAAGCGGTGTGCTCCGTGAACGTCATCTCCTAAGGTGTTACGCGATCGGCCTAATACTGATTAGCTTGCATCATACACCCAGACAACCTTGTGGGAGGTCGTTCACGTCCGTAATACATGCGTGCGCGCAGACAAAACAACCGTTTACCTGCCCAATCGCAACCCAACACATATTTTCCTACGTCGCTTTTTATGCGCTCACTTAAATGCCAAATAATATTTTTTAGGAGAGCGTTTCGTTAGGCCGACCGGCGGTCTGGGGATCTAGACGAGGTGACCTTTTGCACGGTTTCGTCAACGTGGAATAACTTAATTTGTAGTCAGCTTTTTGCTACATATACCTGCAATATAGGTAATTGTCAATCTATACATTATAAAAGAACTAGTTGTGCCTTGCGGTTTCATCCCTCGTTTAATTTAATGCTCGGTTTTACTAAATCACCGACCCAGCGCATTTTTTCATTTTATACTATTGTTTAGTGCGGGGTGAGTTAAAATGCCGTGTAAGGGCGAAACGAACGATTTATTTTCACAAACCAAGATGACTTCTAAAATCACTAAACTTGTCCGATGAAATCGTTAAACTTGCCAAAAGTCATCAATGATTCCCTTAATGTGTCGCCGGTTCACTGTCGTAGATAACTTCGGAAAAGCTCCGAAGATTCGTTTTCGTATCGCAGATTGTCGCACCACTAACGAACACTTGACCGGCTACCTCTTATTTATACTAAGCGTCAAACACCTCGATGTATTTCAAATTTACTAGAAAAAATAAACAGATTGTAAACAAACCCTTAAAAGTTCGAGAATGCTATTTCTGTTGAAATGTAAACTCTATGTTGTACACATAAGGACCAATTTCCTTTGACACTAGTCGGAAAGGGGCGTGGCCGGCACGAACGCTTTTTCCAGAACGTTCCATATTTAGTTGTAATACTATTTTAGGTTATACCATTTTGGAATTTGGACTAAATGCGCCATCTTTTAGAGTAACTTGCCGAAATAGTACAGTACATTTTTTTTTTCAGTGCAGTCAGTTGAAGTTGAGCGTTGTAATAATTTTGAGTAGGTACATGATTGGGTTAAAAGGTGTAATTTTCTTAAAAATTGAGGCAGATGTGTTTTTTTTTTATACTCTAACATACAGGAGGGTTATTCAGGATGTTAGTTTTGTCGTTTTTTTTCTAATGCACATAATTTGAAAAATACGTGACTAAGACTATTTATTTTATTTTTCTGATAACTGGATTACCAGGACTATCAGCCGTATACGGTTTGACTTTGACTTTCCGGACACCTTGTATAAAAAAACTGCAAAAAAAGTTTTTCAAATTCCATATCAAATATCGACTTTCAGGTGACGAACCTTTTCTCACCTGACTTTACGTATAATTATTGTGAAAGTTTGTGAAGATGTTTAGTTGTTTGTTTATCACGCAGAAACCAATGAACGCTTAGGAATGAAACTTGAAGCACAGTCGCACGTCCTGGATAAAAAGATAGAAGTTCAGAAAATTATTATCAATGCAATTTTTTTAAAGTATTATAGAGAAACTGGGATAGTTGACGATTGGACTACATTAACAACTCCAGGGATTTTTTTATCTTTTCTTATAGGATATTAAACAAAATTATAAACTATAGTTTATAATTTTGTTATAAACTATAGTTTATAATTTTGTTATAACTATACAAAATTATAGATAGTTTGGAATACTGCTTCAACTGATTCTTTAATAATTTGATAATTATGTTGATTTAGTTGTATTAATAATTTGTATTCAGAACCAAATAATGGTATCATAAAGTCAACAATTGATAAACTTTTCTAATTACTCGTAAAATATATTAATGTAATTCTACGTTTCAATAGTGAAATTCCACGTTCATAAAAGAGATATTCGTATTTATTTATATGCAAATCGTTCATTATTTTATGGTCATTAATCATTGACGTAGGTACGTCATTCGTATTATATGCAATATCCTGTAGGATTTCCTTTGAAATTTATATGCAATGAGCTCCTTCGCCTTCCGTCCACGATGACATATAGTAAAGTAAAGAAGGCAATATTTACCTGTCTAATAAAAATGCAAGTTGTATGCTGTTCTAGTATAATTAACTAGCCGTGGCCCCCATCTTCACCTGCCGTTTAATTTAAATTGACACAGGCATGGATGCACATTCCGGCTATTCTCGGGCGGCTGCACAGGCTTCACTCGTTCGTGACCTACCGACCATCACCGGTCAGTGCAATCAAATGCATTGAATTTGCTACTCCCGGAGATGATTGCGTACAAAATTACTCTTCAGTTTTATTATATCTATCCTAATATTATAAAGCTGAAGAGTTTGTTTGTTTGAACGCGCTAATCTCAGAAACTACAGGTTCGAATTGAAAAATTCTTTTTGTTTTGAATAGTCCATCTATCGAGGAAGGCATAGGCTATATAACATCACGCTACGATAAATAGTATTATATATAAGCAGTGTCCAGTCAGTACCGCGCGCCCCATGCGCACTCCGCCGTCGCCGTCGTATGGGCCGTAGCGAAGCGTGGCCGAGTTCAGCTAATTAGTAATAAATTTGTCGCGTATTACCCTTAAGAAAAGTTCAAATGGTATATATATATTTTTAATTTTTTTAATTTATTTATTTACACACCAACAGCTCAACAAAACTATAATTTCATAATTAACTTTAAAGTACTATTAGATTTATAATGTAAGCCAATTACAGGCGTGAACATTTACAGTTTGAAGTTATATACACACAAGTTACATTACATACGTAATATTGGCTTTAATTGGTAAAAAAATTATTCGTATTGAGATAACCTTTTTTAAAATATTATTAATTTATTTTCAAACACAAAACAATGCCTTGAATACCAAGTATCACTTATATGGCTAATGATGTCATTTGGGTATTTTATGGAAACTAGTTGTCAATTTTAAAGTTATAAAAACTATATTGTTTTATTTAAAAAAAGTATGTTTTTTGGTGCATAAATTGAGTGTCCAGGTTAAAGGAAATAAACAATAAAGGAAAGGAATGAAGGAAATAAATTGTTACGGAATGCTATGCTAACAAGTGACATTTTATTTTTTGTAATAATTTATGCTAATACGAGATTATCATACATAATAGAGACAAACAAATTATATTCGTGTTAAAAAATAGATAGTTTTGAATATTTACAAGTTAAATAAATAAAATAATTGAATGTATAGGAGGACTCTCTTCCCGTTTCCAGTAAGTTGTAAACACAATATTTTTGAAATAAACAGAATTTTTTCATTCCAGATACCTGCGGAATTTTTTCTCAAATCGGTTTTCTCATACATTTCCCTTAAATTTACTGAAACCCAACTGGATGATAGGATTCTTTACATTCATTTTCATTACGGGTACTAGCGACCCGCCCCCGGCTTCGCCCGGGGTGCAATTTTTATATATAAGAACATTCCCCGTTTATCCCTCTTTCCATTAGTGAAAACTGGATTAAAATCGGTCTACCCGTTCCCGCATGATGCCGTGACCAAGGGAAATACATAGAGATATACATAAAGAATAGATAGATAGAGATAGTTGCTTTAATTTTTTTTATATCTTACTATTACAAATATTAGAGCAAAATGATGAACACTGATAGTCCAGGCTGTGTGATAATTTTTTTAAATGACAGTTCCCGTGGGATTAGGTAGTCTTTGAACTACATGACGTCCTTGCACTTACTTAGAACTGGTATCTTAGAATCTAAGAAATCTTAGAAACCTTTCGCTATACTTGGTGTCGTATTGCACGGTTGGTGTGAGACAATTCTAATCTGGTTCTAATAAGCTCTGGGGAAGGATATAAGTTACCATTAAACTAATTACGCCACAGGCGTAATTTTAACTAGCTTTTGCAACTAACTAAACGTTTATGTTATATGTTCTGTTAGATGCCTCTGACATGTGAAACAGTATTGTCCTGTGGCAGTATTATGTCATCGTCTTTGTTATTCTATCTTAACAATATCGCAATGGTGGTTATTGTGTTAATTAAAAGATCGTTGCACCCACAAGATTGCGTCACCGCTGCACTCGTGCGCTGGCACGCCGTTCGATACACCTACCTTATTTAGTCATGAGTTGACTCTCAATGCATTTTTTTCCTATTTCTACTTACCTTACTATTAGGTCAACTAGCAGAGAATGTCCTATGCTGAACTCTTGAAGTAAATCTTGCAAAGAAAGATCGGTTTAAGATATTATTGTTAAATATAATTCACTTTAATTATGACAAAACGTTTGTAATTGTTCTATTTTTGCAAAACTAAACGAATTTGATGTCATTGCCACTTACAATTTATTCGTAATGTGTTTGCTGTTAGAAAGAATTTAACCCTTAGCACCTAGGTTTTTTTTAAATATTTGTTCGTCATCAAGGCCAACCATATAATCTCTTCTAGAAGAGGTCTTCAAGAAGACGTATAAATGACTACCCGTCAGCCCAACCGTCTACAAAGTATACAAGGTGTGCAATATAGTATATATACCACTTTGCGAGAGTTCAGGAGGAGGTTTTCTGTCTGGACTTTGGTCGGACTGAATAGATCTTCAAATCGATATGCTCTGCTTTATAGTGTGGGGGTAAAATTGCTCCATAAAATTTGGTCACGCCAAGCAAATATAAAAGTGGACTGGATTTTGCATTGGTGGTACATGTAATCAAAGGACGAGGAAACGAAGGAAGTCTGTCACTTACCTCTTTACCTCTTCCTTGGTCCTCCAGCGGTGTAGACTGCAACGGGCCCGTCACACACAAAGTGCAAAAGCTCCAGCACTTCGCCACTTCAATGATACACTCGCGGAACGGGAAGCGTGACCAAATAGATAAACTACAAGCACAATTGCCTGATAACAATTGCGGATGAAATAAATTCAAAACTCCCGGGATCGCGCCGATTCAAATCGGCGGATGAGTCTACGCGCGTTATTGTTGCGATGTTTTTTTAAGAACGCGGTTTCATAAAATTGCTGGTTGTATTGGATTATGGTAGTGACAGACTATGAATAGGTATATGGTGGGAGCGAGACACATACCACAGCGAACTATTATTAATTAATTTAAATTGACAATTGCCGTCAACAAAATTTAAACCGATGTATGCACATAAACAAAATATTTACACACACATGAAATTTTTTTTTATTTTTAAATTAATTTTGACATAATGAAGGTCTCTTACAATACAGACGAAGCCTTGTGTGGGGTCCTCTTCTTTCTTCCTTTATTTAACACAACCTTTAAATTTATTTAAACAATATCGCAACTTTACAAAAATTAAATAAAATGTCTAATAAATAATCTCTAAAACAATTCCTTGTGTGCCTCGCTATATTTTGCCTTCCACCGATCCCAGCCTGTACGGTACATATGAGCGCGGTCGTAAACTCATTTTTACGAACTTATCGAATATTTCATGACCCTCTTATAGCCATTACGGACAACAGAGTTCTTTTATGTACATATTATATTTTTTCCTCTATTAGATTTACTAGAGATTCTGCCTGGTTGCACTAAAGGATATTTTTAAAGCGTTGTTTACAAGAATGTGACGTTCTTTGATGTTTTATTCTGTATGGGAAAGACGGCAGCCAGACGGTCCGTGTGTGGCTTTCATCGCATTATATATATGCACGACCAACGAAGAGGAAGGGGATGCAAGTGCGCTGCCGACCGGGATAGGATGAAGTGTCAGGTTTGACCCGTGCAGCAACAGAGACTGTGGCACAGATCAGGGTGGTTGCTGCAGCTGAACAGGTTACTCAGCTTGTTCAGATACAGATTTTAAAAGAACAAGCGATATTATACAGAAAACCGTTGATATATGTATTTTAGTACAAAGTGTATTCTTCTGTCTTCTTCCTGGAGCTAATGCCGTAGTTTCCATTCGATAATAGGTTTTATGGCTTAATAATGAGGAAGTAACAAACATACAGTGTTACTTTAGCATTTTTTTTTTTCATTTAAAATTTTTAACGTCTAGTTAATTATGTATTTACTGTCTAACAATTTAATAACATAACTAAAATATAAGAATAAAATTATAATTATAATAAACTAATATAAACTATAATCGAAAGTCCTAATTTTAATATAAAAACTAAAATATATTATTAAAAGGAGTCCCTTTAGGCAAGGTTCCGAAGATACTGGCAGCGTTCCCCCTTTGGATAGCTAGACTAATTCTTTGTCCGAGGTAGCTGCCAGCTCTTCGGTCTCCTGTGATCTCGACTAACCTTTTTACTATTTCCTTAAAAAGCCTTATAGCGCTAGGACCCCACGGACCAAGGGTCTCGACACCGAATGGGACAAAATCATATTCGGAGCCTAGACCCCTGTATTTATTATAACTTTAGCATTTATTATAACTAGTGTTCGCTCACTGATTGAATTGTTTCATTTTTTTTTATTGCTAACATTAAAGCTCGCAATAGCTATTAAACAAAAAAAAAATCGTTTCAGAAACAAATCAAAAAAGTATTGAACTGTTTTGATTGCCTCCGTAGCAAGTGAACAGATTTAGAAAGTAATGTATACAGTTCGTGATTTTACCTATTTATACAGTACTAGCCGGCGTCTTCGCCTGCGTTGAAAAATAAAATAATAACGCCTGACTAAATATACGAGCAATGTAACGCCTACATCTTTATTGTAGTCATAGCTTTGCCAGGCATTAGATGATCTCTCGGGAACAGTACTTTTTTCTGGATGAAAGGTACCCTATGTCCTTTCCTGCATCCCTGACAACGTGTATGCAAAGTTTCATGATGATCGGGTCAGCGGTTTAGGCGTGAAAAGGTAACAGACAGACAAGAGTTATTTTCACATTTATAATATTAGCATGGATATAAATATTGGAATTTACGTGCAATAGATTGACAATTTTTAGATAATATATGACCCGATATTTCTTCACTCGTTATATGAAGGCTTCTCCTGAGCCTTGTTTTAAATAAAGTTTCGTCCAACCAGAGTTAGTGCACTTATAGCATTGCTGATGTTAAAATTTAGTAAAATAGATTTGAAAATAAAATAAAAGTGAGCCATGTTTCAATTGACGCAATGTCAAGGTGAAAAGCTCCACGCCGTTTTCCACGCGGTCTCCGTAGGGGACAACGTCTGTAGGTAGATAGGCGTCTGTAGGTAATACCGCAGTGGAGGGTGAATGCACTGTTGACCCGATCACTCGGGGGTCGGACATTGTCGGGATGAACGGAAATTCCGCGAAACAGTGCCTTCGATTCATTTATTTATCTCATCAATTGTTCTTGTATTTTGCTATTATCTATACATATTAATAAAACCGTAAACGAGCAGTGTCTACATTAAATATTAAAAAAAACAAAACAATTTGTACACGTTGTACTTATGTTACCGGGGTTAAAAAAATAGTTTTTAGAATTTTTGTCTGTTTATCTGTCCGTTTGTGCGCGCTAAAAAAGTTACGCGCTATGCCGAATACCACACGTACGAAGTTGCGGGCTCAGCTAGTTTTTTAAAATGAATGTAGTTACCATTTAATCGCGCCATCTATCGCTTAAGTGTGATTAAGTGTATTCCTGAATTTTGCTTTTATAAATTTCGAACTGAGAACATTCCAACACCTATCGAAATAATTTGATGTTATTCGGGCATAGTGTGGCCTCTTATTACAACAAAACATTGTTATAAAATTATCATTGCTTTCACAGATCATGTGTATATTGGCATAATATACACTCTTAAATCATGAAAATTATAGTGTTTATAAAAAATAATAATAAATATGTTATAACTTAAAATTATTTGTATTATGTGAATATTAATTTTATCGCTTAGTTTTGGTTTAAAAGAAGAAAACGTTTCTGTTTTTTCTATAACACGCTAAACGCAACTGAAAGATTTTTAAATAGATAGTAAAAAAAATATTCCATAAAACGTGGTGTACTTAATAAAGAGCCCGTTGCCTTAACGATCTCTTCTAGGGTCCCCGGGTTCGATTCCCGGCAGGGTGAATTTTTAAATTTGACTCTGGTCTGGATTTTGAAAGTAGTGACAGGGCACAATGCGTTTTGCAGTCGTTTCGGAAGCCCGTCTGGCGGCAGTAACCATCCCTTTACAGAAGACCACCGTGAAATAACAGTACGTGTGCTGTTGTGTTTCGGTGAGTGAGTGAGGGATGCCAGAGCCCATTTCCCTAAACCTTCCCAATCCCTTATCCTTAATCCTACTGTAGTCGGCAGCGCACTTGCAGCACCTGTGGTGTTGCTGGTGTAATAGGCGATGGTAGCCACCTACCATCAAGTGGACCGTTAGCCTGTTTATCTACCTTAACATAAAAAAAGATGTTAATTACAATAGCAGAACGATTAAGTACATATGTTCTTAATATAAAATTAACTTTTATTTCTTATTTTTCAGTGGACTTCTACATAACCGTTTCCAAACGGCTTATTATAATACGTATGATCTAAAAACGTTTTTGTTTTGTGGTAAAAGGAGAAACAACATACTCGTAACACAGTATTCAATTCCCTGAGAACGGTTGCTATTCGATCGCTCGCACACACACTACCACCACACCACACATGTATAAAGAAATAACTGCAACATTCTTCCGCTGAGCAAAATGTCCACTTATTGATGTAGGTCAGTGCAGCCGTCCCTGTCGCTCGCGAGCGACAGTCTATGGTGCTCTCGCTCGCACCGAGCCCGACCACGCTCAGGAATTTATTTAACCTCTCGGCTTGTTGGTTTTGCATTGCAGCTTTTCATTTCGTATTTACTTCAAATGTCCCTCCAAAGGAAGCACTGCGACTATATAATTTTAAGTAGTGGCGCAGGGCAAACTGCGTTCGAGTCATAGCTCATCTGATGGCAGTAGAAATTACCGCCTTAAAGAATGCTAAATGCGAAAGTGAGTTTGTTTGTTTTGTTTGTTTGTTACGCTTTAACACCTTAACTACTCAATCGATCATTATGAAATTTTGCACATACGTTTTCAGGGATACAGAAGGGGACATAGGGTACTTTTCATTATAAAAAAGAGTACTGTTCCCGAGGGATCAATGGCGTTTTAACACCAAAGAAGAAGTCGCAAGCGAAAGCTAGTTCGCCACAAAGCTCAATACGCGTAGTTTAGTGATATCAGAGCCTATTTCTCTATCTGTTTACCTAGTAGGTAACTTTTAGCCTTTATCTTCGCCCTTAGCATTCGCCCCTAGCCAAGCACGTATATAGAGGGGGGGATAGTTGGGATTTATCCCCCCCCGAAATCTAACTGAAAAAAAAAAAAAAAAAAAAAAAAAACGATAGATGTCATTCATTCAGAAAGTAAGAAAAAAAGACTGGTCGGCATGTGTGACCCTAGATTTATAGAACGTCAAGACTCTATAAATGTATTTTGTGAGTTACTCAAACCTATTGTCATTACATTGAGAGAACTATCCTGCACAAACAGAACTGTTGCCCAAACTGCGTCTACATTCATAGCTGCGATGGAAAAGAGTAGTTTCTTGGTTTCTCTGTGTGAAAACCTGTGAAAGATTTTTCAGAAAAATTAGAGTAAAGTACAGTCATTACAGCGATTTTTACACAGTTCACATGGTTGTTTCAATGTTTGTCCCCCCCGAACTAAAAGTCTGGATACGTGCCTGCCCCTAGCACCCTTAGCTTTCCCTCGCAGCTTAGTCCATCTTTAATTTAGAATCCTAGTCTTACTACACAGCTGTATAAAAAAAACCACATAGAATTAAATCAAATTATAAATGTCTAATATCCTTTCTTAGCGGGCTCGTACATTACAGATCGTTATGAATATCTTTATCGGTATGAGACTTCATCACGGTGAGTGAGTGAGTGGTGTTTCGCCAAGTTTCCTATATAGCAAAAGTGCTAAACTTGTATGGTCAAGATGATTCTCTGTGCTGGAACTCATTTCCATGTACATTGGAATTAAATGCCAATGGCTTCTTGAAAATATTTAATAATATCATTCGAGTAATAGGTGAAGCATGAACCCAACGACACAATAACTTTATTGGAGCATGTATTTTTTGAAGGCGCACCTAAAAAGTTAAATGTAAACGACGAGGCCTTCGGGACTCTGGCGCGTGATGTGAATATCGCTTCTGTATAGTCACGAACGGTGACGTATGAGAAAGAGTTTGGCCCCGAAGCAATGTAGGAAAAGGAAGGTCTTTTTTTACCAAATACTGAAACTGCGGAATATTAAGAATATTTCATCTATATCTATACATATAATAAAATCGTAAACGAGCAGTGTCTGTTCATTAAATATTTTTTCAAAAAAAAAAAAAAAAATGTACACATTTTACTTATGTTACTGAGGTAAAAAAAATAGTTTTTAGAATTTTTGTCTGTTTGTCTGTGCGTTTGTGCACGCTAATCTCAGAAACGGCTTGACCGATTTGAATGCGGTTTTCACCGATGAATTTTTGCAGGCTTCCCGTAACATTTAGTGTTTGTTTCATTCCAATCGGTTTACAAACAAAAAAGTTACACGTTATGCAGAATACCGGGTTATACGTTAACTCGCGGGCAATTAATTCGCGTATCTACGCGACTTGACGTAATTGTATTTTACCTATTTTTTACTACGTTAGAACTTAGAATTATACATTATATCTAATGAACATCTAATCTTCTATATATAAAAATGAATCCTTATTTCCTTTGGTCACGGCATCACGTGTGAACGGGTAGACCGATTTTATTTCGGTTTTGACTAATGGAAAGAGGGATAAAGGGGAATGTTCATATATATATAAATTCCATCCCGGGCGAAGGCGGAGGCGGAACGCTAGTATCTAATATAATCTAGCAAAAAAATTGTTGATAAGCTTGTTGCTGTAGAAACAAAGTTAGTCAACGAAGTATACGTATAATTAACATAAACCAAACTGCTAAATTTAACATTAATATCTGATTGCTGACATACAAGCAAATAGGTATGTATCAGTTCACTTAAACCTCCAATACTTAGCTTCAAGTTAAGTTACAGCCGTATATAAAAGATTTTCTTCGAGTGTACCTACTCATTGATTTTCGACTTGTATGTAGCAAAGTGCTAAGTTATTCATATCGCTTGCTCTAAAATTGTCCCTACTTATTTACTTTCAACATTTTCAACACGTTTTACCATGTCACGTTGTAACTATGAATGTTTTTATTTTCTTTGTTATTATTTTTACAAGGACGAAAATTTGCCTACTATAGGATTCAGTTAGAACTTATTAGGTTAATGTCGTCGCTATTAAACGAAAATGAAATTGTCTACATAGGGTGAGGACTAGGTGTTAGGAGGATCAGATAATGAGAGACATTTTTCTAGTGCACAATGATACTGTGTCGGTTGAAGGAGACATCTATACTGATAATAAAGGTACGACAGACATGCTCATTACTAGCACGAAAGCATGCTATTATTGAGCAATTACTACTTAGAAGCATGTGTGTCGAAACATTCATAGTAATGAGCATGCTCAAAAATTAACAGTCGTTTGATTTTTGAACGTGTTACCTGAGGTTTGCTTATGAGCATGCTTACGGATTCGATTGATTTCGATCCACGATGTGTTGCGTCAATTAAAAAAATATGTCTCGTTGGGGAGAAGATAAGACTTTGCTTTTCTGTACACGGTTCACCTCTATTTTATTTATCCCGTTACTAACCCAAATTCACCTTTTTTTGTTCTTTTATTTTTAACCAAATGGTCTTAAAAATTGCGTTGCAATCAATGGGATTATTTTGTTGAGCTCTGTACGCATAGCACTGACACTATTATATCTTTGTACAGCCATTATGGCCGAGAGCCTGGTTTAAAATAGCACGTCTGGCCAATTGTTTGCTTTGAGGATGCTTATTTAGGAGTATGGTTATTGCTGGCAAATGTGAACAGTTACAGAGCATGCTTACCTATCCCTTCGCAATCCCTTATCCTTAATCCTACTGTAGTAGGCAGCGCACTTGCAGCAACTGTGGCGTTGCTTGTGTTATAGGCGACGGTAGCCACCTACCATCAAGTGGACCGTTAGCCTATCTGCCGATCTTAATATAAAAAAGAAGTTAGTTTTAAGAAAACGTATGAGCATGTCTGTCAATACCTTAGTGAATCCGCTATTCTTAGGAACAATCAGTTAGATTTGAACATTTTTTTTTTACATTTGATAGCCAAATTTTTGAGGAAGGCTATTTAATGTCATGCTATGAATCTTAGGAGCCGAAAAAAATAAAAATAAAAGAGAAAGAACGCTAAACGAAAACGAGAAGGATATAAAATGCATGCGGGCGTTGCGGTGCAGCGAAACCGCGGGAGACAATTAACTCAGTTGTATATCAGTTGAGGTAAACTGCGCTATACTCAAGAGTTTCCAATTACGAAGCACCGTGTCAAACTTATTAAACACTAAATAAATAGAACAGGCTTTCTGCATTATTATGACCTAAGTACCTACAGTTTAATGGCCGCCGCTCGTTATTCGAGATTCAATTATTCGTAATACATTCGAAGTTTTGGTCGGGGAGGTCAGCGACTGCAGAATGCGTCTGTTTTAGAGAGGCTGATTTGTTGTTATTATGCCAGTCAGTGTACCAGAACCTGGTACACTAGCGGGCAGGCAATTGGTGTAAAACTTGCATCTAAAAAATATCAAAATGTCAACCATACTTAAACAGTGATATTACTTAGCTGCTCACCTCAAGTGTTTACATAACTTTGAAAATTGTCGATGATTGATAGGGATTGAATTTCACAGAGAAAACACCATCTAGTTTTTATTCAGATGGTCCGGAATCGTACGGGAGCAATTGACTAAAAAGAAAAATTTACATCAAGTGCTCAAGGCATTCAAGTTTTTAAATATAAAATTATTGATTTCTTTGAAATATTATATATTAATGATAAGCACATAGTATTAGGTACTAGCTGAGCCCGCAACTTCGTACGTGTGGTTTCGATATAGTATTTATTTATTTATTTAAACTTTATTGCACAATCGTACAAAAGGCGAAGTTATTATCTACCAGTCAACCATTGGATAGATCAGAAAGAATGACGGAGGTGCAATTGAAAATTTACAAATTGAATAATTAATTACACAGAGTTCATTAATAAAGAGTAATGATAATATAAATTCTAAAAATACTCACATGAACATAATACATACTTATATACATACAACACAATATACATACAAATATACAGAACAAAAAAATAAATAAAAAAACAAAGAAGATGACACTATCAACTCTGAGACAGTGAAAGATAATGATCTCGAAGCATCTTTTTAAAGGAGATTTTGTTGGGGGCTTTCCTAATGTAATATGTAACTTTTTTGTTTGTAAATCGATTGTAATGAAATAAACATTAAATGTTACGGGAAGCTTGCTGCAATACACGAGGGAAAACTGCATTCAAATCGGTTAAGTCGTTTCAGAGATTAGCGTGCGCAAACGCACAGAGAAAAATTCTAAAAAAATATTTTTTTGACATCGTTAACATATACTTAAAACATATACATAAACATGTACAAATTGTTTATGTATATGTTAGCAAGCATATCATTTAAATGATATAATTCCATGTTTTAAATACAAACATTATTTTGTATGTTAAAATGGTTTATCCATGTGCCGAGCTGCCGAGTTTCATCAAAAATGTTCGTATGATCTTCAATCTTCAAATTCAAAAATTGCCTTGTGTTACCTATACCTATTATAAACTTTTCTTTGTTTGTGCTGTTGGTGTACCTTTAGAAAATAAATAAATAAATAAATAATATTGGTAGAGAGAGATGTTTGCTACGAAATCGAAAAGTAAAAGATACTTTTCTGGAAAGGGAACATACAATTTATTGTGATAACATCAGAATAACATTTTATAAGATACGCGAACGAACTCGCGGGTAAAAGCTAGTCGGCTGTAAATTACGCACAATTGGAAGCAGTGCAACGACATGAGACCATTTCGTCGAGTTCCATGTATTATTGTGTGAAAGAGAAGTGAGTATAATGTGTAATGTGTAGTCAGAGAGAGACGCACAGTACAGCCTTGACCTGCGCAGTAAAGCTTTTACGGCCCCATCAACGGTCACTTCCGAAAATATTGCGAAATGGCGCCAAATATTCGAGTAAAACCGTTTTTCTTTTAAATTATCCTTCTAGATCCAACTTTTTTACCTGTTATGGGACATAATATAGTCTACCACCTGTTCATCCCACAAAAAGCGTATCGTCATATACCTACTTTTTTAACACTTTTATACCTCAATGACAGCGAATCGTTTTTTTTAAATAAAAAAAAAACAGTCAACAGCAAACAGCTGTAACTTTGACCTTGGGCATTTGACAATAATTAAAATTTAAATGCAATTAATATCTGCTGTATCCCGTACTCCCTATAGCTAACTATGGGAAGAGTTAACAGTTACTGACCACTTATAAATAATAAATAAATAAATATTTTTATTCACTGAAAACTCGTTTACAAATTTAATTAAGATTGAAGACTCCTTTTAAGCGGAAGCCTGTACCAGGAGCCTTCGCTCTTCCATAAAAGCTAGTCATTTATTAACAAATCAAGCCTCAGTAAACTTTACCAAACAAGGACTAAGATAGAAAATTATTGTTAGTAAAATTATTATTATGCTCGTGTGAGAATGTACGATGTGTTAGTGTGGGATGTATGTGTGGCACTATGTATGTGTGTGTGTATTATTCCGTTATTGCATTACTATTAACAGATCTTCCACCTCGTCATAATTTTTAGTTCTAAGCCAATCCGTAATAAGTTTTTTACATTTGAAGTACATTTTGTCATATATATAAATTTCCTTATTAACTTTATTATATAAAAAGGACGACCTTACACAGTATTGCATTTGAGCAAATTTAGTTTTTCCTTTTATCATTTTTGTTACTATATCCCTTCTTCTCCGAGAAAATATCACAGGATCAAAATTAAGTGTTTTATGCTTTTTAAGTATACAATTTAATATATATAATTTTCTAACTGATAGGATATTAGACTGTTTATAAAGTGCATCAGTGGAAAATATTTTCTTCTTAAAATACATAATTTTAATTAGTGCACGTTGTGCTCTTTCTATATCAATAGAAATCTATATCAATTGAATATCTAGTGGTATTCAGTGACGTATAGGTGGCATTGCTTGGTATATAGGTATAATATATAAAGCAACGTTTCTCAAACTTTTTCAACATATTCCCCCCAAATAGTTAACAAAATGAAAATACTTTTCTGTGCTTCATATGGAAAAAATTTTGAATTAAAAAAGCAACCAATCTATATCTATCTATACATTAATAAAATGGTATACGAGCCGTGTCTGTACATTAAAGATTAAAAAACAAAACAATTTGTACACATTTTACTTATGTCGCCGAGGTCAAAAAAATAGTTTTTACAATTTTTGTTTGTTTGTCGGTTTGTCTGTGATTCCCATAACATTTAGTGTTTGTTTTATTCCAACCCGTTTACAAACAAAAAAGTTACGCGCTATAGCGAATACCAAGCGTACAAAGTTGCGGGCTCAGCTAGTATAATAATATTTTTTAACTTGTGGTTAGTAATATATTCATAATCAAATATTTTACTCACGGTTTACTTACTCAAAATTTTTTTTTTATCAGGGAATTATATTTCGTTTTTTAAAATTTATATAGCTTTTAATTTGGCAATAATTGTTCTGGAATAAATGCAGATAAAACGTTTTAAAATGTGTATCACGAGGTGAATATGAGGTGAACTCACTGCATCATATTTCATAATTTATTTACTTAATATTAAGAGAAAAACAATTAAGCAATGTTAGCATGCTTGTCTTTAGAAATAGTACTTCAAAAGTGGTACAAGCGCTTTCACTGCTGCATTGAAATTGTGTATATATATTTTCTACCTACACCTATTTTTCGAGATGTTACATAGAACTTTAGGAGACACTTCATCAAAGGTGATGTCCGCTTGTCCGTCTCACTTTCACTTCAAAAACCTGGCACGTTAGCGGCTATCACGACTGGATGCGTAAACGGCGATGGTGCGTAAGGTCAAGGTTGTCGAAAACGACAGTTCGCACTCGTTTGAGTCACTTTCGAGACCCATTACAGATAATTTACGTTTCAAAGAATTATATTCCTGAACCCGTTTTTATGTTCGTAAGGTGCCCAGAAATCCAGTGTAAAGTGTTTGCATGTCAAACTTGCAGAACAAATATTGGCCGCAATGCTCCCATAGTTAGGTTCAAAAATCAATTCAATTCAATCTGTAGACTTGATCTTCAGATTGACATAAACCATGACAGTTTGGCAGTCTTTCGTCGTAAGATACAGAAATGCATACCATCTTTCAGGAATGTTGAATGATCTTTACTTAATGATTATATATATCGTCTACTTAATATTATATACCATTTATGTATTTTAAATTGTATCTGGTTGCAGATTCCGTTGTCTGCTTTGAGTCTGTAACTATTTTAATTATAACTTTGGATATTGGTATAAGTACTCTTATATTTTATTCTATAAGCCTTTAGGGTCTATAATAAATTTGTAAATGCTGTGTATACTATAATTGGAACTCACATCAGACTATGACCGAATGTGAATTTTATTATTATATGATTTTTGTGTTTTCTGTTGGTGTACCTATTATAAATAAAATAAAAATAAAATAAAATGTTGGCCCAAGAAATGAGCACCTAAAGGTCTAATTTTATAGCGGCTCATTTTATATTTTACTAGTATTTGCCCGCGACTTCCCCCTTTTCTTAAGTGTTAAAACATTTATCCAATCTTTATTGCTTATATATTTTTGCAGACATTGATTTTTTTATTTTTAGATGATCCCTCGGGAACAGTTTCTTTTTCTTGTTGAAAGGTATACCCTATGTCTTTTTGGAAAGGTTTAAATATTAATTTAAACACTTTTATTATGAAGCAAATTGGTATCGCATTTGTAATATTTTCTATTATAAATATTCTGGTATTTATAATTCATAATGGAATTTATTTATCTATGCGGTTTATTCTGGTGGCAGTAATTGCTCCTGTACAAAGACCATCGTGAAATAACAGTACGTTCACAAATGTATTTCGCTGAGTAGGAAGTAGTAAGTCTAGCATGAGTATATAATGAACGCACCGCTAGCGAGAGCGTAAAACATTTATATGGAAAATTGTTAATTTCACATTAGCATTTGACAATTTCCCATATAAATGTAGGTTTTCTCGGCCGGTATCCATATGAGTTGTAGGTTTCCGGGATGATGGCCCAGGTCTGTTGGAAATTCTTCCAAACTCGCACGAGAATCAGTCTCGCTCGAGAAGTCGAAGAGTGCTTCTGCAGTGCAGTGAGTCACAGTTTGGTGCATTGCTGTGCAGTGATGTGATGTACTTCTTCTTCTAATACGGACTACACCACTGAGGATGTCAACCGCAGTTGTTGACGAAACGTTTGGAAGAATTTCCAACAGACCTGGGCCATCATCCCGGAAACCTATAACTCATATTCCCATATAAATGTTTTACGCTCTCGCTAGCGAGTGCGGTCATTATGAACTCACGTTAGGCCCATAGATGCTGCAACCCTTTTCTATAACCTCACCTAGTCTTTTCTGTTTTATTCCATTCAAGTCAGCAGAGCACTTGCTTTATAGGATAATGGATAAGAAATAAGCAGGGTGTTTAATAAAACACAAAGGGCATAATCAGTTATTTTACAGGGTGTTCTGTAAAAGGGTGTTTATTGTCGCCAAAGGGCTGCTCATTGTGCCCTGTTACTAAAAAAAATGATTAAAAAAAATAGTGAATGTGTTTGATATTGTTGAATTAGTGTTGTTACAGTTGTTATAGCTTTGAAAATTGGTTTTCATTATTAACAACACCGGGAATGGAACCCGGGCCCTTTGATTGGCAGTGCTATGAGTAATGTATATGTTACCCTCAACTGTGAATAAGGCTGCAAATAGTACTTAAATTTCTGTGAATGAATTATTTAGTGAAAAATAGTATTTCAATAAAATTATGACTACAAAACACAATCGAGAGATCTTCTTATCAAAAAGCAGACAATTTCTCAACTTATTTAAAGTTTAGAAAGAAATCGCGAGAAGCGTTTTTCATTATCATGTTTCGTCGTTCTTTCGCGTCAGCTACAAGCCTCGAGGAGCCTTGAAACCGTAATGTTTCTACAAAATTCGGAACTGTTTACGAAATTGATTGTTTACACGAGCGGAAATATTATCAGGGATATGACCTATCTTATTAATGTGTACATTTTGATATTTCACGTTTATTTATTTATTTATTATTACCGGAATGGGAAGAAATTGGTAACAAACCTCTTATAGTTGTTCTTTCATTCTTTATTCTTACTAATGAAAATAACCATGCCTCTCTGTTACATCATAAAATTTTGCATACACATTGTCAGAAAAAAAAGTACTGTTCCTGAGTAAAAATATAAAATGCCTGGCAAAACTACTAAAGCAATAAAGATTGAATAAATTATATATTTTATCAGGGTTATATTTTTTATATGATTCAATAAAATCCAGCTAGTTTATAAATAAATCTTCAATTTCTTTCAGCGAGATAGCTTGTTACGCTGTTGTAGGCCTAAGTACACAAATTGATAAATTATTTAAGTTTAGTACCAGATAATTGCTGTGCACTGTGTCGTATATTATCGTGTTCAGTTGGCCTTTAAAATTGTTACTTATTTTATAGAGTCGAAAGTGGGAAGGGAAGATTAAGGGAAGTCTTTATAAATGTACTGTGAAAATCAATTAGTAAATTGATTTCATTAAATTTATTTCTGAGCGAGACTCCCTTCGATCAATTTATATAGATAACACCAACATCCCGTTTGTGGAGCCCAAAATATTGAATCTACTTTCAGTTTCCAAATAACTTTAGTACAAATAATTCAATATAGCCGCTGTGATTGTCCTCTTTATTAACTTATAATTCATCAAAAAATTAAATATCATAATTAAAAAAAAAGATAAAATTTTAGCATTTTTAATTAATTGGTTTCGATAATAATGAAGCCAATAAAGAGCTTCACCATTTCCTAGACTAGTCTACAACGCTTTTATAAAGCTACAGTAATTTTATTTAAATGAGGCGTTTGTGACGTAATCAGCTACGTCGTAGCAAACTACGAATGCTACGAGCTCGTAGTTATAAACAAACAAATTGAAACTATTTTTCGCTCTTTGAAATATTTTCATTGAATTCAAAATCAAAATTTTTATTAAATTTTAAAAATTTATTTAATTTTTAAACACAATATACTCAAAAAGACAATAAAAACGTTATAAACCTTTGTTTTCCTGATATACCCATGTTGTTTGTTTAAAAGTATATTATATTATAGTGATTATGAATGGGTATATACATATATAAGTTTTTGTACATCGCAAGGTCACCATTATATCCCCATTATACCATAAATAAAAAACAAAGAACCGAAATGAAGGGTAAAGTATATTTTTTGTATATATAAATGATTTGCAAGATACTTTGTCTTACAATTCCTACCAATGTCGTCGGTCCCTTTGGGATTTGAAAGAGGTTTTTTCTTGATCGACGAGTTCAAAGGAAACAAAAATATCCCGCCGACATAGGCAGTTTTCGGAGAAAAATGTTCTTTCTTAAATAATAAAATTGAATAATTTTTTCCAATGTTTGTTTACCGCGATATTTCTCTGTAACAATATTTGTTTCGATGTCGTCTTGAAGTTTCGTTGACATGAAAAACTGCCTTTGTGTTAACTAAAAGGTAAGTCCTTGTAATTTTACTTTTAGGTGGTGAAGACAGGAGTTAAGTTATAAAATTACAAAGGTTTGTTGTATTAAATGTTTTTTTTTTAAATGTACTCGCAGTTTTGTATTGTATTTTTATGTGAATGGTTGTGGTAAGTGGCTATACAGTTGCTATATATACACAAGCAACACTAAGGAGATGCAAGTGATCCACCGACCTTTAGGATAAAGAGTAGGTACAGGATAACAAAGGACTAAGGAAATTGATAGACGAATGGGATCGGACATTCACGGTGGTTTTCTGTAAGAATTATTGGTGCAAGACCGGCTGTATGGTTTATGACTGCAGTCACAGTTTATCATACTACTATGACTGAGTCTACTCACTGCTAGGACGGTAGCCATATAGCGCTAAATAGCTGCCCGTGGTTAGGATTGCTAGTAATGACGTAGTGAACCCAGGTCTGAATATTTACATTTAAAGGTGTTGTTGTAAATTGACAGATGTGCCGATAACATGGTCGTCGTCAACCCACTACGCGCTTCGTTGCGTGGTGCCGGACGCGCCTCGGACGACGCAGCCCTCCGGCAGAACGCGACGAAATGAGACAGACAAAATTATATGGTATAAAGACGGACAGAAGGAACCTGTCAGCAGGAGGTAAGTTAATAATAGGTTCTTTTCTTTGTTATTTTCATTTTTACATAGTCCTTTCTTATAATTTTCCAAAAGGACCGATCAGAAGCAGCCTAGATCCACCCGCGGCCCTTATTAGGTCATCTGTCCACCTTGTGGGCGGACATCTGACGCTATATTTGCCGATTTGTGGTCTCTCCGTACTATGTTCCCCTTTGCGAGTTCAATTTTTTAATAATCCGCCGGTTTATAACATAATTTTTCTTTTGTCTCCTAATTCCATCTCCCAGAGTTACCCTAAGCGCAGCATCCTCCTTAGGATCTATCCATCCTCGATCCTCACACCACTTAATGTGCCCTGTTTTGTGTTGTATTGGCTGCAGAATAGGGAGTGCTGTTATGAATTCTTTCGCGGCTGGTAAAATCTGTATCAAAGTGTTGGCGCAATAAAATTTTTAATGTATTTCCAATCAGCTGTACTCGCAGGCTGTAGCATGAAGCTCTCAAGAGAGATTCAAACACGTGCAAACCTTGTATTTTCGGTGTGCTTGTGTTCAAAGTAAAATGTGACCACCTACCATCTAGTAGTGTTAACATTATATGAGAGGATTACATAATAAATAAATGGTCTTCTCCTGTTCCAGGGTAAATTCTAAAGGAGAGTTGGAGGTGGGGAAACGCAATGGCACTGGATTGTACCGGTGCACCGTTAAGCTCAACGATGGAGTCGTTCTTGGATATCCTATTAACTTGAAATTTTCATGTAAGTACTTTTTCCAACGTCCACCGTTCATTGAATCTACACACAGATGTTTCCGTTCTAGCATTAATGCCGATGACCTTAGTTAGAAAGCTTTATACATATTTATATCGTCGCCTTAGTGGTGAAAAGAGCTAACACACATTTTTGACCAAATTGAGTTATGAACATCATCATACTCAGCGTTAAACGGAGATTCTAGTGGTGAAGAGATCTAAGTGATAGCTCAAATAGAAGTTGTTTTTTTTTTCCTTCGACGTGAAAGGAGTTAAATGAAACTAGAGCCAAAAATAAAAACAAGAAAAGCGCACTTAAATCGAACTTACTTAATTTCAACACTTTAATTATTACCTTCTCACAAAAAATTGTTAAAATCGATACAAATAGAGAAGATAAAACAAAAAACATTTTTTTTTTGTGAGTGCTTATTTATTTCAATTGTCATTATCTTGGAACCAATTTAGTGTGGAATAGCTCACTTCACCACTAAGGCGACGATATATTTATGTATTAAATACAGACGGTCTCGCGGCTGTGATTTTCTCTCCTCTATGTAAGGGCTAATGGTCCACCAGTCTAGCCCACTGTAAGACACCAGTTAGCTGTCACAGGATACCATCTTTACCGTAACGTTACAGGAAGTGATTCACATTCTAATTAACACATTAATCGTGTTTTCTAACACAGCCTTATTAATTCTGCCGAGCCTTTATATTATGTTGTTGATTATATTGTTTATTACTCTATGTGTATGTGATCAAATATTTAAATGAACACTAAGAGGTGTACATTCCATTCTACACTTAGCATCCGACCCAACTAGGTTGCTGTGATTTGGCACTCTATTTAATTAGGGTTACAGAAGTGCTCTTTTGTAAACGTAGTGATTAATTACTTTTTAGTGAAACTTCGGCTTGATCGTAAGTGCTAGATGTCACACCGGTAGGTGATATTTATGAAAAATATTGTGTCTGGCGTTGATATGCCGTAGACGCTGAACGGGTCGTCGTTGCTTCTCAGATCATAATGTGCGTCAGATTAGATTTATCACTGCAATTACAATGATTTACATAAGATATTGCCGAAGTAATTGCCCTTATATTTTTGGAATTTATGCTTTAGGAGATCCATTATATATATTAGTTTAGTTTGTTACCCAGCTTTTATTATTTCTTTTGGTTATTCTTTTGTTCTATGCCTTCAGAAATTGTCTTTTTAATTCTAGTCATTATGATATATACGTATTAGTCATTTTAGCACTATGTCTAGACAGAATGTTACCGAAGGATTTATAATTTTCACCTATGCTGTAATATTAATATTTGTATTCCAAATATACAACATTAACAAAATTAAACAAAATTAACAAAACAAAATTTACAAAATGTTTATTAGATTGTTGTTATTATGATGTTAAAGAATTTTATAATAAGAAACATTAATTCCTTTTTTATATTAATATAGTTTACAAACAATTAAACACAAATATTTGCATGCCCTTGGCGGGTAGAACATACTTTGTACTGTAACTACTGTATACAAATTAAAATCCTTTAAACATGTGTTCGCGCAAATAAAGATTTATTTTATTATTATTTATTATTTTTATAAATAAAATAAAATAAAATAAAAAATATAAATAGATCGTTTTATATTAAAAAAAACTAGAAATTTCTTGAATAACGCCTGTTTATCTATCTATTACGATTAATCGAATGAACCGATTTCGATGAATTCTTATATCGAAATAGCTTGGACATTAAACTTAAAACTATTTAATTTTTTTATGCCTAATCAAAAGCTTTTAATTCTTTAAAATTAAATGGCTGTATTTTGTGAGCTCCTTCTTAACGGTTGTATGTGCTGTGATGATATTTTTAATTAGCTTATTTTAGCAAGTAAGTTCGGCTAGGTTTAGGATATAAATATAATATATGTATTGCCAACAAACAAATAAGATGACTTACTTTAAAATTTCGAAAACAATAAATTGTGGGAATAGACGGCAGATCGGATGATGGTTGATTTGACGATAAGTGGCCACCGTCACCCATAAATACACAACACCAGTGGGATTTACGTAGTTTTTTTTTTGGAGTGATAACTTCTTTAGGGGCGTTTTGCCGAGGTCTACTAACGTTCACACGTTAGTAGACCGTCACGCCTGGGTTAGTGACGCTGAATCAGGTATACATACTTGGCACCACTAGACATCAAGTGCGCTCGGATTCGTTACATTGTGGAACTATTGTGCGAAGAAGAGTAATCCTTATTATTGGATGAGACAATAGATACAATATTATACAAATTGACAAGAAGTGTTCCCGTCAGCATCAAATAATAGCTTCTCTTTGATCTCGCACTGATACGACTTGGCTCACCTTTCAAGCTTCTCTACAGGAAAATGGAGTCATTCTTCAAAACTCGCCCCAAATTTTCTCGGAATTATTTGTAACGTCCTAATTTGCTCTTTTCGAAAGCCTTCAACTTTGTGTTTTGTTTACACAAACAAAGATTTGAAGATGTAATTTCACGATTAAATTACTAGATGTTCAGACATTTTCAGAATTTGAGCTGTGATAGTTCAGCCTATTTTTTAAGTGGAAATAAGAATGCCTATTCTATTTCTCTCAATAAAGTTGCAATTTAATAAAAGCACTTATAACAAGTTAACATACATATTCATATACTAAGAGAAATGTACTTTAGGGATTTATTACATACAGAAAGTGGGAAAGTGGGACTGTGATTTTTTTAATTACTAATAAGTAATCTCCAAACGATGATATCATTGAGTCCAGGATATGATTCTCACTGGGGTGGATCGGAATTGCTGCCTCGGCAAAGCCCGGTTCATCCCTCTCGAAGGGCAAGGAGACACCGAGGAGTTTTAGTGGGTAGTGCCAGTGCCGCTATGACCTAGAGCATAGCGCGGAGCACTGTTGACCCCCACATACCCCTACCGCCTAGCCAGCGGTAGGAAATCTGTAAATGGATTTCTCCTCGAAGAAAAAAAAAGCATATGATACTCAACATGTCCTGGCTATAACCGTTGTGACAACATCTCTGCTGTCACAACGGTTGTAAACTGGGAGGCTTGTCTGCCTGCAGTAGACCACCATGTAATAACATAATAATTCTGCTATTGTGTTTCGCAGCACATTATGCCAGAGAAAATTCCTTTATTTTCTTTTAGCAAATTTTGTAACTAAGCAAATTTTTCTGCAATTATGTATTCAAATTTTTGGGGTCTTCCGCAAAAAAGGTTAATCATTAATCATGTACCTGCGTCTGTAACCAACGGACTTATTTCAAAGTTAAGAACATTTAAGAGTAAGTTTAGATTTTTTTTATGTTAAGGTCAGCAGACAGACTGACGGTCCACTTGATGGTAGGTGGCTACCGTCGCCTATAACACAAGCAACGCCTAAACTGCTGGAAGTGCGCTGCCGACTGCAGTAGGATTAAGGATAAGGGATTAGAAGTGGATAGGAAAATGGGCTCTGGCATCCCTTACTCACTCACCGAAACACAACAGCACACGTGCTGTTATTTCACGGTGGTCTTCTGTAAGGGCGTGGTTACGGGCTGCCCAAATGACTGCGAAACGCAGTGTGCCCTGCCACTACTTTCCAAATCCAGACCAGAGCCAAATTTGAAAAGTTGATTTTTCAAAGTTGACCCTGCCGGGAATCGAACCCGGGAATCCTAGAACCGAGCGTTAAGGCAAGCACCCTAAACACTCATCCAACGGGCTCGTCAAAATAATTATGTTACCGCCGCGGATATACGTTCTCGACTGCCCTGACACTACCTATATCGGTGAAATTCTGCCCATATTTGGCAATTTATTAAGTGTTATATCTAAGCCTTCAAAACATAATAATCCATATTGTTCGAAGGTACAGCATTAGAGGGAAATCATATCCTTGCCGTAGAATTACTTTCTTGAAGTTAGATTAAAATTATAAAGTTTCAGCCCCCAGACGATTGTTTGAATCATTACAAATGTGAACTTGTCCAATTTGGGCACCTATTTTACTTTAGCTAGAACATTCAACGATATAGACATTATTATCTAAACAAGCAGACAACTTATTGGAACTCGACTAAGGAACTAAGTTTAACAAACGATGAGTTTCCCGAGCAAATTACTCCGGACAGGTGTCGACAACTTTTCCTAAACAAACCCCGACTGCAACTTTTGTGAGGATTAGGGACATGTATTTGTCCTTATTTTATCAAAGTAAAATTTCTTTTGGGGTTTATATTTTTAGGGCACATTAAAGCTTAACTTAAGTTTACTTGAGTGAGCTTTGCTTAGCTTAGGATTTTTATTGTAAAATTTCATTTTAATGTTTTCTTGATAGCTGTGTGTATTTTTTTCTTTCTTATAGTACGGTCATTCTATGAATGCGTTTTTGACATTTCTTTATGTCAATTGCATAAAGTTCATTTCCGAATAAACGATACAGAAAATGTATGGAATTGACACCTGTCAGAACAGCACTCTTTAATGGCCGGAGTATAAACAGTGAATAAGTTTAAATGCTTGTATAACTTAATTAAAATATTTTAATTGCATATGTAACCTTTAAATTTCATATATAATACCTAAATGATAGGGGAAATCGCACGAATATCCATCGAGTCGCTTAGAATTAACTTTTTTTTTCTTTCCCAGTCCAATAATAGCTTATCTAACCACAATCATATGCGTTAAAAAAAGATACAAGGAGCTGTTAGCGATGTTCCATTAAACGTCTCCAATTATAGAGAACTGGTTTTCATGTTTTCATGTTTAGCATTTCACATCTCTTCAAGCGTGTCTATCCGTATATGTTTTCTTATTTTTTATTATCTCTTCTTTCACAAGAGGGACTTTGAAGTGCTCATATATTTCTGAATTGTTTACAAACCATTGCGAACATGAAACGGTTCTTAGAGTTCACAATGTAATATTGGATATCCTAGATGTAATTGCGTACAGTCGCAATATAATCCCACAGTAATTACTCTGTACTCACTTCTATTCTCAACAATATTCTAAAACGAGTTTCTCAACTTTCAAAGTAACCGAAAATAAGACACAAACAATTATACAATATATTATCACATATTATTATGTTCATGACATTGTCAAGAGGAAAATTTATTTTTAAAATACAAAAACACAAAAATGTCAGCTGCATCTTTATTAAGAATACGCTTAAACCATTGGACCGATTTTGATGAAACAGATAGACCGTGTATAGGATAACACGCTGGATACTTTCATTCCGATAATATGTTACCGTGTGGGATAACAGTTTAATACTACTCTAGCTAATTTAATAATTTAATATTGTTCTGGAGCTGTTCTGAGCGGAACTGTTAAAAACAACCTAGTATTTGATAAAAGTGTATGTACATCAAATTTAAAGTGGGTTAAATTTTATATACATTTTTATGAAATATCTAAATTGATGTAGTAGTACATACATACTAAATACTAAATGTGGCTTCGAGTCAGATTGTTGTACAGTCGACTGTAGTAACAATGGAAGCTCGGAAATGAGAAATATCATCGGCTGAAAACTGAAAAAGATTGAACTTTTTGTTGGCTTTCATATTCTTTTAAAAGTAGAGCTATTTGTTTAATTCTACTTCCCTGATTTAAAGATGTTAATAATGATTTAAATTTCAAAAATATTTGTTTAATCAAGTTTATACGTATTCTTAATATGAGTGTAATTGAAAAACAAACCAAAAATCATCGTTTAACAGTAACGAAAAAAAGAAACACAGATGAAATTTCAGTTAAATATTATTTGTTTAGTTTATTCATTAAACCAGGTATGGTAACATAGGCAAATCATTTCTTATTAGAATTTATAATTATGACTAATCGTCTGTAATCGGTTGCGTGATTAATTGAAAGGAGAAAAAACTGTACGGAATTATGTGACGTACTTCGGTCAGGGTCATAAATTTCCCTAATTTGATCGATAAATGAAATTTTTCCTCATAAAGATAAATACATAATTAAAAAGATATATAAAGATTATATTAAAGGTGAACTTTCTTTTGACTCCAATTCATTGAAATTGTGCCAGTGCGGTTTGCTCGTGAAGTATCTACTTAAGCTTGCCGCTCATTCGACTGACTTCGACCACCTATGTACTCTCTTCTTCTCGTCTTCTGAACACTGTTAAACGATACGAAAATCTTTTTACGGGTTTACCTTGAGAAAGCGACGGGCATTAGTTAGAAAAGACTGAAATTCTTCTATCATTATACTGTATAAGATAGTATATACAGTAGACAGTAAAAGGCAGGCTGATGACGAATAAAATCCCGGGAACCCTAGAACAGAGTGTTAAGGCAAGCACCCGTTTTTTTTTGCGTGGAAAAATCTGTGCGGAGTTTAGGCGCGGAGTTTGACCTCCGCGCCGTGGAGAGACGTGCCGGAAACACATAGCATGTGTTGTGATGACGGTGGACGACCCCATGTCCGCTGCCCCCGGGCGAAGTTGCATGAGCCGTTTATACTTACGTCTCGCAGCGGGCAGTCAGCGAGGGACTTCATCTCTGAAGCACCAAATAACCTCTTCTCTTCGGCACAACCTACCGCAGAGTCGGAAGCAGCTTTCACCTGAAGCTCTCGGATAACCCCCGCTCATGTGGCCGCTCATCTCTACGGCATTAAGGGTGGACGGTCCAAAGGTGGTTTTCACCTGACATTTCCACGGCAATCGCGACAGCCCGAGAGACGGGCTCCTCGATGTTGTCGTCGTGGAAGAGTTACGTTGTCGCCGGGTGGCGAGGCCGGGTGCTCACTCTGCCGGGGGGTGGTTACTAGGCCGATCCCCTGCGACTTAGTCTTCACCACCCCCCACAAAGCCACGATTGCGGTACTCTGTCAGATGGTCCTTCCCTGCCGTAGAGCTCCGTCTTCGTGTGCGTTGCCCAACTACCACTAAGCGACAGAGCCATCCGAGAGAATCCGCCCGCTGCGACCCGCACCGGTACTCATGCGTAAAACCGAGACCTATGCCTCGGTCCGACGCACAAGGACCGGGGGTGCCGTCTCTCATCGGCCTACACGCGCATGAGCCGATTACGGATTCTCGGCCCAGCGAGCGGTGACCGGCGAAGCTCCAGCTGACCTTTGGAGCCTCCCAGCGTTTGCTCCGCCACGGGCTCCGATGTTCAGAGCGCGCTCGAAGCACTCACGGGTGTGCTTTCTTAGTTCCCCAGCTACAATCCGATCAGCCAAGCGAAGGCCGGGGACCGCGCTGACCCCTGCAACCGCCCGGATTGTCGAGGGTTAAGCTCCACCACCACGACAAGGTCCTAGCACACCTATTGGGGGCAAGCACTTTAACCATTCACCCAACGGGGTCGTTTTGTTTTACGCCCGTTGGTTTTGTATATGAATTTTGACGTGATAAGAAGATATATATGGAAATAGGTTTTGTGGCACACGATTTTGGCAGTGCTCCGAGACTTGTGCTCATGTAAATACTTCGACATAATGCTGTATTGAATTTATTGGTGTATAATCGATTCTCCAACCGTAAGCCCTCCACACAACGGCGCCCATTCGCCAGAATGGGACTCATTCGCGTTGCCTTACATAATAAATCATTAATATTCGATAGTCCGCCCACACACGCCTCAAAATAACCTTCCCTAAACGTTCTACGTAACTATCAACTATCGCATTGTGACTTTTCTATGATTGTACAAAACTTAACAACATTGAGGTTTTGGGTAAAAAAACCTTAATGTTTAAAACATTAAGTAAATCAATTGTACTGTTTAGGTAGTATAATAGACTCTTCTGAATCTATAAATATCCGGTGCTAGAAGAGATATGATTAGCGCGAACAAAGAACTTTTATCGTTAGTAATTGCTATTAAATAATCTCTAATGCTTATAAGGGATTGTTATCGTCAGTGTAGAACTTTAAGAGTTAAGAGCATTGGAATTATTTCCTCTGTAGAACTTAGAGCCGTAAAATTTCCTAAAAGCTGTAAGACAAGATGCTTTATCTACAAAATGGCGACCATAATCGCCACATTGCGTCTTTAAACCTTTAGTTCATACTCATAGACATGTATAGCAATAATCCTACTGATCGCTGTTGACTACTATAATAAATAATGAATGACGACAGCTGTGTGTCATCTCGTGTTTTCCAGTGGTCAGTGGTTACTGGGAACCATCCCGCCAATACCTGAGTTGAATTTATCCTATGTGATTGCGTTTTTTCAGGCGGTATCTGTGTTAAAGCTTGCTTGCCTACTCTTTGCTTCATACACCGTGTATGTAAACGGCGTTACTGCTTAGGGCTTAGGGGTTTATGTAGGAAAGGAAAATATAGACACTATCGTACACATGTGTAATGCAACATGGCATTTATCCCACGTGGCGAACACAAAGGAGGCTCAGAGCGCGTACACGACATTCACTATGGGCGAACGGACCAACACTGACTCAAAAACTACATTCAAATAATTTTAGCACGGTAGCACTAACCGTCGCATTCCGTCCCCACGTACCTGAGATCCTTTGTGTTTACCAATGGTTGGTGGACTGTAATACATTTATACAAAACTTATAACTAAAATCTACATTACATTACCTATATTAACATTAACATTCTACATTAGCTATAACACTATGATTCTGCCGTTAACAGTGTACATTGTAGGAAATATTAAGGTGGATTTATATTACACCGGGCCGTGCCCGCTTTTGTATGAACTAATTCATACTTCACCGGCCCGTGTCCGTGGCCCAGCTGCGCCCCGGCCTTGGAGAAAAACACGGCGAGCGCACGGCCCGGTGGTGGCACGGTGTAATATGAATCATCCTTTATGCTAGTACTGTTTGAAATGAAACATTTGCCACACGTCGAAAGGCCATCAGGATAACATGTAGGTACTTACAAAGATACATATTACTGCCTACTTGGGCACAACTTAACAAGAAAATGAACAACAATTTGTTTGCCGTCAACTTGTATCTTGGTACGTTGTAATAACAAACAAACGGCACAAAAATATGTTCCTTTTTTATCTCTTGTTATGCGGGTATTTGAGGAGATTTAGGGTGAGCGCTCACTCTCGTAATAAACTTGCTAGGATTGCGACTTATGTCAGTGGATTGTACGGCGACAAACGCTTTGTCGACAGACAGACGAGACTCTTTTGTATTACATAAAGTGTAAGAAGGCTGAAGGTTAATTTAATGATTACCATCGCATAAGTGAATAATACCAGAAGGTGAAAGCTCGCTACGAGTTTCAACCCTGATAGAATAATGTAAGGGGGAATTAGGCCGTGGAATTCTACACCTACTTACCGAAATATAACAGCACAAGTGCTGTTCATTCACAGTCATTTTTAATGAAAGGTTACTTAACATCCTTACTAGTTTACCTAGTAAGTACTAAGTCTAAGTCCTAGTAAGTACCTAGTAAGTACGAGTACTAAGTCTCGTATTTAGAAATTAAATAGTTATCTATAAGTTTATGTGAATGGTTAGCTACGTATATAATATATATTAAATGAATGTCGAGTAAATCGGTTCAGCCAATTCAAACATTTGCCAGGGAATACAAACAGAACGATAGGCCAAAGTTTTATAAATACTGTTTAGATTTTAGTTACATGCAACATAAATCCGGAAGTGTTAAGTTTTGTTTATTTATACACAAAGTAGGGGTGGCAGAATTTTTTTTTAAAGAAAATAAAAAATATTCATTATTTTTGGAGTTTACTCTTTAAGAATGGATTTTCATAAAGACCCCCGGTATGGAAATTGTAAGAGAAGTAAAATTAATACAACGTCGCTTCAATATAACACTATTGATGGCGCCGTCAATAGTGTTATATTTTTGGAGTTCACCAAGCAGTTCTACCCAAATCCGATAGATGTCGCAGCTTCACCTAATTCTATTGCAATGTAATAGATGGCGCGTTTATTTACCCTTTTTTCCTATTGCATAGTCAAAGACAATTGTACTCCAGTTGTGCGTGACACACACACACTTTTTTAAATATTGCCATGAGTCGGTAAGTGTGCGCCGTAACTTTGTGTTACATTATTCACGTGGCACCGAAGCCGTACGCACCGACCGGAGGTCGTCCTTAAACTGGACGCCATATTTCTTTTCCTGTCAACTTTCCCGCCCAATTTACTGATATATTGTTGTTTGGATTTGCCTTTTCCAGATGTAAACATGTTACCAGTTCACTCAAGCAATTGTTGCAAACGTTCTGTTTTAACTGAGTATATCTACGAGTATCTTACTTATGGTAACGTACATTAAAAAAAAAGTAAACCGTTTCTGACGGCTTTCAAAATTAGTCTAAATATTATCTGAAAACAGTCACCTACAAAAATTTAGTTGAGAATTAATTCGCCGTTTCGAAGATAAGCAGAGACAAAAAAAATATAGTTTTTATAGTCCACGAAAATTTTATAACAAATCAAAATGTGGCATTTTTGATATAGGCTTCTAGAAAGAATTTTTGATATCAGCCTGTAGAAGGGGTAGAAAAAAAATAGGTGTTTTTTCCAAATTACACAAAAATGATAAGAATAGAAAAAAGTTTCAGACAAATATTGTAGATAATTTAATTTTACATAAAAATGTTCATATTTCTTTTTTTGCTAAAATTAAAACTAGGAAAGATAATAAGGGCTGATACTGTGTTTTTTTTTTAAATGTACCAATTTTAGCAAAAAGTTAAATTAACATTTTTGTGTAAAACAAAATTCTCTGCAATATTTGTCTGAAACTTTTTTTTAACTCTTACCTATTTTGATACCTAATTAAAAAAAAAAACACGTAAGTATTTTAATTTTTTTTCATACTTCTATAGGGTGGAATCGAAAATTACTTTTAGCTATCTTTATTTCATATCTTCTAGAAAATATCAAAAATGCCCCTGAATCAAATTTTGATTTGTTAGTAAATTTTCCTTTCAATGTTTATAAGTTTCATTTAAATCGATTCAAGTTATATAAAGTAAGACCATATGCTTGTTTACATAGTTGCTACACCTACTTTGTGAGAACAGTTGAAATAATAATTATCGTCGCACTTACAATATTACTTCTGCTTTATCGTAACTTTGCAACGTAGAATGTTCGTAGCACCTCGTAGCAATAGATCTACGGTGCTGCTCTTACAGTAGTTTATTAGTTTATTACTATTGCAAATATGTATATTATTGCTATTGTTTGACGAGCCTATAAGTGGTTAGGGTGCTTGCCTTAACGCTCTGTTCTCGGGTTCCCGGGTTCGATTACCGGCTGGGTCAATTTGAAAATGAACTTTTCAAATTTGGCTCTGGTCTGGATCTGGAAAGTAGTGGCAGGGCCGATTTTAACATAAAAAAATAAAAAAATTCGACTTTACGCATTTCTTTTTTGCTTGAAAGAGTAACAAGCATCCATAGTCCATATAAAAAACTTTATCATTTATAATAATGGCTTTTGCTCGCGACTTCGTCCTCGTATGTCCATAAATTATAGCCTAATTCTGTTTTATCGAAATCCGTTCAGTAGTTTTTGCGTAAAAAAAGTATCAATATCAAGTATCAATACATCCTCATAAAAAAAAATATCAACATCCTCATAAATTTGAGAGTTTATGATATTAGTAAAATTTATAGGATTTTATAGGCTTTGAAGATAGTAATTAGAAGGTATTTCTTTTAGAGAGTGGCGCTTTTTATAAGACCCAGATTAGGCCCTACATGGAGTACTGCTCCCTCCTCTGGGCTGGTGAAAGTATCAGCTAGATCCATTTGACATTTTGCAGCGTCATATTGTCATATTGTCAATTGGTCACAAAACATCGGTTAGAACCTTTTATTTAAGAACAGATGTAGCCTCTCTTTGTGTGTTCTGCGGGCTGTACAATGGTGAGTGCTCGGAAGAGTTTTTCCAATTAATGCCCACCCCGAGTTTTTACAACCGTACTGCGCGCCATAGATGCACAGTTCATTCGCATTATTTGGATAAGTTGCTGCTGCACACAGTCCAGATGAGTACAAAATCTTCATCTAGCTACGACGTGGGCTTCTTTAAGCGAGCCGTAAACAAATACCTGCTACCCAGGTGTTGCTTATGTCCTTATCAAATGGAACATCAGCCTACTTACCACCTAAAAAATATACATAGGATATACACACGAATTAAATAAACATCTACTGCATAAATGCACATTAGCAAGGAATCAGCAATCAATAACATACTTTAAATACTTTTAACGAGATTAATCATGGTATATTAATTGTTTAATTAATGATCTTACATTTGTCATATCAATCAGCACATCAGCACACACTAGCTCCTTCGCCCTCCACATGCATCTGCAAGTGGCTCTCTTGAGGTTATCGATCCAAGAAGCAGGTATTCTCTCTTCAGCTGACTGTTTCTTTTGCTAATATACGCCTGGAATGCGCCACAATAATTTTAATTGTTGAAATACCTCCGAACATTCCTAAAGCGGAGGTATTTATTAATAAATTCTCGTTATTAACAAAGGTTAAACATTTGTAGAGATTTCGAGAGAAATTATAAACGTGTAAGGAGCTTTTAATAATTGAACGATGTTTAATCTATCAACATCCGGGCGTTTGATCGTTTTCAAAGTTTTAATTAAATATCTAGGCTCCGACGTATACGTAAAGAGACCTCGAAACAGTGTTCTATTTACTCCGATTCATGGAGAAAATAGACAAGTCTTTTTAATGGTTGTTAGAATAATTTTGTTTCAGTTTATTATTTATAACACATGCTTTCACTCTCCTACATAATTTCTCGGATTCCCACTTTACACTCAGAACAGAGAATATTGAATCTATTCCGTAGTGTTTTATTTAAAATATTAATAATAGTTCAGAGCTTAAAGCCGTGAATGTGACTTCGTCTTATTGATCATATATTTTTTTCCGGGCGTTGAATGTTTTATTTTTAGATTATCCTATGGGAACATTTTTTCTGGACGAAAGGCAGTCCATGTCCTTTTCTGTATCCCTGAGAACGGGCATACAAAATTTCACGATGATCGGTCGAGTAGTCAAGGTGTGACAAACAAACTCACTTTGGCATTTATAATATTAGTTTTTACGATTATTAACTCGGTTTCCTACAATCTATCGAATTCTATTTTATATAAAATTTAAATTATTAAGAAGACAACCCAAAAAGGCGTTAAAATACTGTTATACTGTTAATTTCTGTAATAGCAGAATTACAGAATAACTTTAATTACTCCTTAGGGCGAGGAAGCCGCTAGTATTAATAATTCATGTATTGCTAAGCCCCGTAGCGCCGCCGCCGTGGATAAATGTCAAATTTTTTACCTGTGTAAGATAGTCACATATTCCATTTTATACATTACTGGATAAATTAGTATACGTAATATACAGCCTGTGTCGTATATCGTATAATTTCAAAGATTGAAAGATTTTTTCAAATAAGTGCCGGAGATTACCCTCCACGTATAAAGAAACTCAAAAACCCGCTCTCTATTTATAATACAGTATAGCAAGGTTCATGCTCGACGCAAGAAGCCCAAGATAGAGACAATAAGACAATAAGACAATAATTATACTGTATCCATAGATGTTATTTGGTTTCAATTGGTATTCGTTCATCCTAATATTGTAAATGCGAAAGTAAGTTTGTTTGTTACGCTTTCACGCTTTAACTACTCAACCGGTCATCATGAAACTTTGGATACTCGTTATCAAAGATACTGAAAAAGATATAGGGTATCTTTCATCCAGAAAAAAGTACTGTTCCTGAGGGATCATCTGAAAATAAAAAAATAAAAACATCTACCTGACAAAAATATATGAGCATAGCAAGTCTGAAAGGGGCGTGGACGAAGTCACGGGCAAAAGTTAGTGTTGTATAAGTTTCACACAATCACTCTTTTAAAAAAAATCTAATAATTTTGTTACATCAATAAATTTGAACGTTTTATAAAAGTAAATATTAAATGAAAGTACAAATGTTTAGAGCTTCTGCTTTATTGCCAGTATCACTAAAATAAAATGAACTATTTAATTTCAAACTGTTAACTTTTATTATTGGGTCAATAGTTTATTTAGCTCAAAACCGGAAAACTGTGGGCGATTTTATATTTTACCTGTTTAAGATATGTGTATAATTTGAACACGGTACTATAGTACTTTTCGACGAACAAAACAATTGAGGTTAAGTATTATTTTTAATTTGAACTCCTTTTAATCTCGAATTTCATTTCCGACTTCAGTAGTATATACTTTGAAATTCAAATTAATTACCCCAAATTAAATTTTCCTTGTTAGTCCAGTTTAATGTTATGGAATTGACCTAGTTTAAATAATAACAGTTAATGAAGGGCGTGGATACAAAGTGCCTCATTAATATTGAAAGTAGTGGTATATACATGATGTTTGAATGAGTTTTGTTAATGGGTTACTCTTTAGAAGAGACTACAAAAGGATTTTAATTATTCCGCTCTAGTGCTGCCTCGAGGTTCAAAACTATGAATGCACTCCATTATTTAAAAAAAAACCCCACAGACTTTTTCATTAAACACGAAAGGAAACCTCTTTTGTCTCAATCCATTTAGTCTGTTTCAAGTGTCACACTTATTAATCCAGGATTTTTATTTTCACGAGCCCGTTGGATGAGTGGTTAGAGTGCTTGCTTTAACGCTCTGTTCTACGGTTCCCGGGTTCGATTCCCGGCAGGGTCAACTTTGAAAAGCCAACTTTTCAAATTTGGCTCTGGTTTGGATTTGAAAAGTAGTGGCAAGGCACATTGCGTTTTCGCAGTCATTTAGGCAGCCCGTCTGGCGGCAGTAACCACCCCCTTACAGAAGACCATCGTGAAATAACTGCACGTGTGCTGTTGGTGTTTCGGTGAGTGAGTAAGGGATGCCAGAGCCCATTTCCCTATCCCCCGCCTAATCCCTTATCCTTAATCCTACTGCAGTCGGCAGCGCACTTGCAGCAGCTTTGGCGTTGCTTGTGTTATAGGCGACGGTAGCCACCTACCATCAAGTGGACCGTCAGTCTATCTGATGACCTTAACATAAAAAAAGAACATTAAAATGTCTACGAACTCCCTATTGCTGGTAAGTGATGGTTTTCTCATGTAAAGGTCATCAGATAGACTGACGGTTCACTTGATGGTAGGTGGCCACTGTCGCCTATAACACAAGCAACGCTACATGCGCTGTATGTGCGTTGCTGACTATAGTAGAATTAACGATAAGGGATAGGGCAATGGGGTCTGGCATCCGTTTCAAAGCAAGTTCTGATCTGAATCTGGTAAGTCGTGGCAGAGCAAACTGCGTTTTGCAGTTATTTGGACAGCCCATGGCAGCAGTAACCACTTCGTGAAATAACACATGTGTGCTGTTGTATTTCTATGAATAAGTAAGGAATTCCAGAGCCTATTTGCCTATCCTCTCCTAATCCCTGATCATGTATCATAACTATGTAAGTTTGGCATCGTACTTGTAGCACCTAGCGTTGTTTGTGTTAAAAGGCGTCGGTAGCGTCAAGAGGACTGTCAGCCTGTCGACTTTTACATGAAAAACAAACACGATATTTACTAATATCAATCTACAACATATTTTCTAATTTACATATAATAAAACGAGCCTTATCAGTATCTACATTAAATATTAAAAAAAAAATCTACAAGTTGTACTTATGTTACCTAGATAAAAAAAAATAGTTTTTAGAATTTTTGTCTGTCCGTTTGTGCACGCTAATCTCAGAAACGGCTTAACCGATCTGAATGCGGTTTTCACTGGTGTATTGTATTAAGTTTCCCGTAACATTTAGTGTTTGTTTCATTCCAATCGGTTTACAAACAAAAAGTTACGCGCTATAGTTATATCTCGAATGAGAACTTACCTTTACACAATAACGTGGTAGCGTGTTGCGGATTATTTCGAGTTTGGGAAATGAATACAAAATTTATCCATTCAACCATGTAGGCTTAACTATAATTCGCAACCTGGGTACAAGGATAAAGGGAGAGCAGCCTTTGAAACAAATGTAGATCTATCGTATTCTGACACACATTTGTAAGTACATTAAACGGGGCTTATACACAATTAAATATGTAAACCGACATAATGGTTACGTCGCTACTTTTGTTTGTCTGCGGATCTCCTCGTACCTGAATCGATTTTGCAGAGTAACCCCAAGCATAGCCCTCTCCACAGCTCGTTGAGCAACATTGAGATTTCTTACTGGACTCTAATTAGAGACCATCCTCAAGAATTCTAATTAGAGACCATGATTCAGCGCCATATGTATAATAGGAAATGGCTTTTTTTGATTGAATATCCACCACATTCCCTCTTTCACCTCCGCATTGATCTACTGCCAGTTGAGGTCATCGGTCCAGTGACCAAGTGATATGTGGTCTTCACGCCTTTTTAGGTAGCCTTCTCGACCACCTTGGTTTTCCAAAACTAGACAGCTTGTCCGGCTGGAACGGTTGTGGTTGTCTGGCAGGATGGTTGCCTTGATGCGTAAGGATGCCGTTTGCCAAAGCCGCATTATTTATCCTATTAGGATGAAGCCCCATTGTTTAATAATGTCCTAGTTTTCCTCCTACGGTTCCACGACGGCGGCGGTCGCCGCTTACCATGAGATTAGTTTTCATTTGCCGTGACCTTTTTTGCCATAAATTACAAATTAAAATTTAAATGTTATACTTAACATGATATTGTTTTTTAAAGTTAAAAAAAGGGAAAAGATTTGGTAAACATTTTAATAGCCAAGCAAGATTTTTTTAAATACCTCTTGCCTCCTACAAAATCGTGGTACGATTTTTCTTGCCCAAATGAATTAGCCTACAACCCTGGACTTTTCAAGTCGCGAGTGAATCGGTTCTTAATAGACAAGCATGCTCCATCTTAGATCGCGTCATCACTTACCATCAGGTGAGACTGCGGTCAAATGCTTGTTCTATCATTTTACTGATCTAAAATTGGTAAACCGCGATTACAAGGGAATCCAATGCGAGCAGAGCCTCGTGTATGTGTTAATGAAGTAAGTTGGCAACCCCGTCTCTGATGTAGTGTCAAATAAAAGTAATTTATATGAGTGCTTCCAAGCCCAGTAACACACACATACATTAAATCCGTTCGCAGCAACCGTCTGTTCACAATTACACGCACTGAAACAGTTTCGGTTCATTTAATGTGTAAAATATTCCGCCACAATGTAATGGTGTGAAATTACTTGAGGCGTTTGATAAAAGTAACGTGGTCTAATTGATGAGTCACGAGCGTATTGAATATCATAAATGAAAATGGCTATTATATTTACTAAAATAATAAAGCTAGAGTTGAATGCGCTAAACTCTGTGGAACTCCCAGTCGGATTCGATGAAATATTTTTGCATTAGAGAGCCCAATATAGGCTGCGAACCTAAGGAACTTGGAAATACAATAGCACGCGAAAGCCGCACATTACTGTGTGTGTGTGTGTGTGTGTGTGTGTGAGAGAGAGAGAGAGAGAGAGAGACATTTGAGAAACAATCAAATTTCTTTTGAATTAAACTTGGAGTGAAACCGTGGTGCACAGCTAGTGATAAAATAAAATAAATAAAAACTTATAGTCCAATATCAATCACTTTTTTCTTTCTATGTCATGGACAAACTTCGCAACTAGTCTTGCAACTTTTGTTCAGTGTTAAATTACAACAAACAATAAGATTAGTTAAGTTACGATTAGGATATAATGTGTGTTAACTGTCTAGCGTAGAATTTTTATTTTTCTCATATATTTTTTGAGAAAATTTTCCTATCTAAACCGACATACATATAATTTCAATACAAGGAAAACTTTCATTTGTTAAATCGACGATTGTGTAATTAAGGTAATAACAAAACAAATTATCACTTAATAGATGAGTGAGAAGACGTGTACATAATTGTACAGCAATTTCCCATTTAAGCAATTTTCGCAATTGGACTGTGACTTATCCATTAAACTCGAAGGTACAGTCATTAACACAACGTCGAATCTAATTTGTCCTATCTCGTCTCCTCGTTTAGATTTAAGAGGTAACAATTTATGTAGTTAGTTAAATCACCTTTGTTTAATGTCAGCCCGCTGTCGATCTTATTAATTATTTAGAATTCGTAGCCTTTATAATGATTTCAAATTGCGAGTAGCTTGCAGGATACTCAGTATCGCAGTCATAAACTGAGTGGCCTGGCTGGCGTCAATCACTACTCCCTTACAGAATACCACTGTCAAATAACTGCACGTGTGCTGTTGTCTTTCGATGCGTGAGACTAATTCCTATCCTCCTATTATCCGTTTTCTTTCAAGGACATAAATTTTAACGGCATTGTGATATATGTACTAGTGGAGTCAAAATGTATTGCGTCTAAAAACGTGCATTCTTTCTTTTGTAAAAAAATACCCTTCATTTGAGCTTCGTCAGTCAGGTGGAAGTAGATGGATACAGGGCCCATCTAGGCCAAGCTCCGCCACTGGGTGAAGCAAGCATGTTCGAAAGTACTGCAATAAAGGTGATTTTTTTTAATGATAAATTTAATGTAATCGTGAGGTGAGTTATGCAATATTTTTCAAAAAATGCCTCTCGGTCTATGTAAGAACGAATAGTGTAACTAAACGGAAGAGGCTCAGGGAGAGAAGATTCCATCTTCTTTTTTTAATCATTCCAAATGCCTGACGTGACCATATGAAATCACAACGCTCTGTTAACAAAGGGTATGAAGAATGATGATAATGGACAACCGTTCCGAAACCTGTCACGGTCCCATAAAACCCTAAAAACCTCTTGTGTTTCCTCTTGTATTAGGTGACGGTAGCCACCTACCATCAAGCGAACCGCCAGCCTTTCTGCCAACTTTTACTCAGTAAAATCTGTCAACGCATCTAAAACAAGACTTAATTGTACTGTGGTTCTCATTTAAATCATAATTATTTATTTGTTTTTAATACCAGGAATAAAAAAAAATGACCAAATAAGAATATGTACCTTTGCTTAAAATTCCAAGGGCTCGAGCTAGATATGGTATGTGATTCCTGTAAATCCAGATAATTCCTTATGTAGTATTTTATTAAGTGAGTCCAGTTTTCCGACAATATTGGTGAATATTAAACCGAACTTAATCCGGCAATAGTTTTAATTAAAGCTTCGTTATAGGGCCAGGAAATTGTTTCAAACGGGTCCCGTTAATTTTGTTTGTAGTTCAACCACTTACTTATATTTCGCATAAATGTGCACCCATTTTGAGGGAATAACTTTAGGGTCAACATTAATCTTGTTTATCGTGGTTTATGGAAATTCATTGATAATATCGTTTCACGATTGCATACGCATTGCCAAATCTGATAATTAGCAATTTGCAACAAAAATATAAACGTGTCGTTTATTGTATATAGCTCGCCGTGTATTTTATGTAAATTATAAATATTTGGTAACATAAAAATCTTCTCAAAGGGAAAATATGCATGTACGTGTTAGTTCGGCATGGATACAAATTAAAAATATCAGTGATGGGGCATCTGGGATATTTATAGGGGACACGGAACCCAATCTGCCCAAGGACATGCTCGCACTCAAGCTTGCCATTAAGTGTTCTGTGAAGAAACAGCATATCCTGAATCATACGTCAGTCACGCAGGGTATGCAATTCGAAAAATTCCAATCTCTGTGCGTATGGATGCCTGTGCGATATGCCGTTGCAAGAATACGCTAAATATCTTGTGAAAGAGCGCTGAATGCTTTCGACACGCTGCGAAGATACGCTATACACAGGACTCCATGCCACACTAGCGAAGTCCAAGACTATAATACAAGATCTTCCGAGTTTTTGTATGCTTGAAACCACGCGAGTTGCGCTTAAGGAACCCGAGCATTCGAGCACCAGACCTTACAATTTTATCAATGTGCAGCACACCACGCAATGATACCATTGAAGTCCATTTGCAAGAGAGCAGCATCGCTAGGATCATCTATAGTTCTGTAGATTTTGATGTCGTCAGCATAAATGGAAATATTGTTGTGCTTGACATGTGTGGATATATCATTAATATATATCAAGAAGAGAATAGGACCTAAGTGGGACCACTTTTAAAGCAAGGACCACTTTTACTTGCATTTGCATAACGGATAATCAAGCAAGAATCATAATTGTTACAGCTTTGGCGAAACAGTTCAGCGAGCAGCCAGCAAACGGCAGTGCCTCATTGGGGCAACCGTATGTCCTGGCGTGTAAAATCAGCTCTGGGCCACCTGCTAATATCTCCTGGACCAAGGACGGACATCAGCTTAGACATTCCAGGTAGGTGCTTATCCTCTTTCACGCACGATATACAAGCGTGTGACCTATTAGAGATAAGGAATGGGATATGGCATCCATATATTTTATTTATTATATTATTTATAAAATAACGAAACATTTGATAAAATAATCACTTCAAGATAATAACTAATTCATTCTCAATCTGAAAGCAAAAATAATAACATTAGAGACCATTAGTTTATTAGAGATTAGATTACATTGGAGACTCTTACATATTGTGTTATTTATAAAGTCTTTGCAAATTTACTGCAACAAAATGGCCTGCCAAATCGAATGACCAGAATTTGGCCGGTGGAAAATAAACAGATAATTGCTTAAGAAACAAAAAATCAACATGACCCACCATGGTCAGAAACAATTCCATTTTCGACATGGAATTTAATCTGCATTTAATCTTCTTTCAGACACTATATTCTGGATAATGAACTCCTACTTACGGAAGTAGAACAAGAAGATGCTGGCTTGTACAAGTGAGTTCTTTTAAAGTTTGTCGTTACCCTTATTTAAAAAAATAAAAAATTACTACATACACAACATTTTCAGGTGTATAGCCACAAATGTATATTTAAATAAAAGTCGCATCAGCCACCCAGGGAGGCTCGAAGTGGTTGCCACCTCGAAACAAATGCCTTACTTTCTACCGATGTGGCATAAGGAGGAATATTTTGTCACTAAGGGACAAGAATTTTATTTACCATGCGCACTTAGCGGATGGCCGACACCAAAGGTAATCGTTATTTTCAAATTATGTCTCACTTGATAGTCAAACGGGCTGTATTAGATGGGCTGTCACATGGGGCAGTGTGCGACACCGGAGGTACTTTCCAAAAACACCTAGCCAATAGGGCAAAGGGAAGCATAGGAAAAGTTATTTGGCGCTCTTTATTTTTTTTACGTAAGAGTCGTCGCCTATAACACAAGCCGAGCCGGGGGAGATGCAAATGCGTTGTCTCAGCGGAACTACCTAGTAAAAACCGTGTATATAAGAAGACTAGGGACACAACCTCAGCTTCGCACTAAATTGAAATTTTCAAAAATCATTTCGTAAGGGGGAGACAAACCCTAAATACTAAAAATATCCATTGTTTAATGAAAATGTTACAAGAAATGGACAAGACAATTGCTTTGAAAAAAAATATATATTATACTTAAACATGTGAAGAACCAATTGTATTGATTAGAATTTTCGTTAAAGTAATAGAAACTCCACAAAAAAAGTTAGAACACAAAAAGAATTTGACTTATTGAAAATTCTCCTGAAAACGGCTTATTGCACGGCATATGAATCCTGTGCCTATTAATAAGTTAATATCAGATTAAAAAATTGTATTAATAAAATTTTTTATTTTGTGTATTGTTCTAATGGTAAAAACAGAAAAACACCATTTCTAGGCCTGTTGAATTAGATCCGCCGCCAGCGAGTTCTATAGTAAATGTCATTTGCCTCAGTGAAGCCCTTAACATGGGTGCTTACGTTATAAAATAGTGTTCCAAATTTTAGCTTTCTGGACTTAGTAGTTTTGGCTGTGCGTTGAGAGTCAGTCAGGACAAATTATTTTATAATAGGCATTGATATAACACTAGATTCGCCTCTTAAATTGTATCTTTTTTCAGAATTCTCAACCGTCACGCGTATTGCGCAGTTTAAAATTGCCATTATATTTGAATAGCTATATTTTCATTGTGTCTAACTCTTGAAAAAGAAATTGTTACATAATGTTACAGATAACTTGGAAGAAGGAAGGCAAAGTGTTAGATAGTAAAGCCCAAGTTCTCGCAGTGACTGTGGAAAATGACAGCACTTACTCGTGCGAACACGATGACTTAATTAAGGTAATGCCATGGGTTTGTTAAAATTTACTATTACTCAAACCGTGAACATCCAGACTGCTATCCTCAGTCATTATTATGTATTATTTTATCATTGTTTATTATATACACAAGAACCTATATAACCTTCATATCCATAAAAAGGAATTGTAGCAGCCACTCTGGAATCAGTAACCGCCCTTACAAGAAGACCACGGTGAAAAAACAGCATGTGTGCTCTTTCGGTGAATGGTGGACCCGGCAACATGTCCGACATAAAAACTTGATAGTTTTTATCTTTTTTATAATTTAGATGTTTGATAAAGACTTGAATGCGTTCGATCCGATCAGAATAAATGGTACATTGCGGATACGAAATGACACTAGCGTATTCGACAATACTACCATTGCTACCAACATAGGTATTATGTATGTTTTTATATGGGTATACAGTAATTAAATAGCTTTTGTAAAAGTTAACTGTATTCCTAACTAAAGTTAGGTTAGGTTAGTAATTAGTTCTTGTGTGCTTGCGCTGAGGACAGCGCACAGCACAGCACACTCTTGCGGAGTGCCCTAGATGGTCGGCGCAGCGAACTGAGCTCGCTGCGACCATTGGATTGGACTTCTCTCTGCCGACCGTAGTGAAAGCTATGGTCGGCGGCAGAGCCGCTTGGCAAGCGACTCAATCCTTCTGCGAAGATGTCATCTCGCAGAAGGAGGCGGCGGAGAGAGAGCGGGAAGACAACGTCCTGTCCCATACTCTCCGTCGCCGACGAACAGGACGCAGGCGGCTGGCGCACGCCCGCCACCTGGACCCCTGACAGGACTAGGGCGGTAGATGGGGACTCTACCGCCCGCTTCATCCTGAGAGGCACGGCGCACCTTGGCAGTTCGGGTGCGCCGTCCAAATGAGCCGTGTTCGGTTGCGGACCCCCACCCGCGGTGGAGCTGCGGAAGAGTGTTAGTCCGACCTCGCAACTTCACCAACAGCGGATGAGGAGGATGTAAATTCAACAGTAAATAACTGTTGAATTTAGTAATAGAATTGAAATATTGAACCTTTGATTACAATTTCTCAGAATCACTTAATTTGACCCAATTCGAGTTGATTGGAGCGATTTTAAAAGGAATTTCATTATAGATAACAAACAAGTGAACGATTACTTGTAAACATCATTCAATCATGTATTCCGGTTTTATATAAATTTCTTCTGTTATTTTTACAACTCAAAACGAAAAGGTCGCATAAGTATGCTACAATCAAGCCACCCGTTGTTGCTTTTTTTTTAATTTTTTTGTTTTTAACGTTTGTCTTAATAATGTTTTTTGTTTTAGCTAAGTTTTATATCTACGTCTATGTTGTTTTATGTTTTACTTGAGTTAGAGGAATTCCATTTAGTATGGAAATGTCAATTGGATCAGATCTGATTTGACAAATTTTTATAAGCCAAAATAAAAAATTAAAAAAAATTAATGACATTATCCTGCTAAACACAAAACGTATAAATGCAAACATCTTATATTCATAATATTAAAATTTTATAATTATTAATGAGGGATCGGTCGAAAATTATCCCAAATAGACGACGAACATATATCAGAAAAATCTTCAATAAAATATTTCACATTTTTAATTTTCTATCTGAAAAGCGGAAAATATAGTTTTTCAATCGCTTTTCACCGGCACCCGAGTATGGAACATCTATGAGGAGTCAATGACATTTGTGCGACAGTTAACGCATTTATGGGATTCAATGCTCTAGGCTTATAAAAGCAAACGTATGCAGAATGTAACTAGATAATATAAAGTAATTAGGTATCCAGTTATCTATTGACACTAGGAAAACTCCAAACAACCATTCTTGTGTGGATATCCTTATAGATGTTTGAAGAAAGATATTCTATGTAAGCACACCGTTATCGCGAGCGTTGTTTCGTTTACCCCCTATTCCGAAGAATCAATTCAGAGATGTTGATCAATATTGTTTGCTCTCTTGGTTATTTTTTTAAGAATATTATTATCTGGCTCAGAATGTGAGACATATTCTGCCGCAATTTATTCCGTATATTATTTTTAATTAACATTAACGGGATATCCACACACATGCACATGTAACATTAGCGACCCGCCAATATAAACACCCATGTTCCAAATTTTAAGCTTTCTAGACTTAGTAGTGAAAATAGAATTACGAAGACATTTTTATCGCAAATAATCGCAGTACCCAAACCCATTAGTGGTCCGATATAAATCGAAGTGGACGGGAACAATCATTTCACCCTTTTGCGATAAAGGAAGAATGAAAAGTTAGCGTCGAGGGTCACCGGTCAAGATAATTGTTTGTCGTTTCATTTGATCCACTTCATCTATACATATAAAAAAAATCGTTTAACGAGCCGTGTCCAAAAAAAAAAAAAAAAAAAAAAAAAAAAAAAGCGGTTTTCACTGATTTATTGTAACAAGCTTCCCGTAAAATTTGGTGTTTGTTTTATTCCAATCGGTTTACGAACAAAAAATGCGTACGAAGTTGCGGACTCAGCTAGTTTCAAATAATTGTTTAAAAAATATACATTCAATGTCAATCCGCATTGCTTTTTGTTTGTTTCACTTTATTGAAGGCATTTATTGAATGGTCTATCGATTAGTACTCCCGCCATTCGTTTAATAATTGTGGCACACTGTAGCTAGCAGCATTTCTCAACAAAAGCCTGAACGATATCCACACGTGTGCGCCAGTTAAAGCTATTGTAGCAACAGGAGGGAAGTAATTTGTTCAACATATCGCACATTAAAAAACCCTGACACTGTACTACTTTTCATTACGGCCCCTTATGATGTTTCAAACTTTTGTTTTTGCTGAGCGAGGGGAATAATAATGATATTAAGCTATTTCTACATAAAAAATATATTCATCCGTTTTTGTTCGTTCTGGTGAATTTTTAAGACAATTTGTAGTTTTTTTTAATGTTAAGGTCGGCAGACAGGCTGACGGTCCACTTGATGGTAGGTGGCTACCGTCGCCTATAACACAAGCAACGCCTAAGCTGCTGCAAGTGCGCTGCCGACTGCAGTAGGATTAAGGATAAGGGATTAGGAGTGGATAGGGAAATGGGCTCTGGCATCCCTTACTCACTCACCGAAACACAACAGCACACGTGCTGTTATTTCACGGTGGTCTTCTGTAAGGGGGTGGTTACTGCCGCCAGACGGGCTGCCCAATTGACTGCGAAACGCAGTGTGCCCTGCCACTACTTAAAATTACCACACATATTCAAAGTCTTGTTGACAATTTGAAACAATTCTCGCTACATTTTCATATACGGTGTGTGATAGATCTATTTGATATAGTCTGTGGTTTATTAATCGATCGATGTATTTTTTAGACTTTCAAGCTGACTGTAATTGAACCTGTGAAGATAACACTGCCTCCGAAGACAAGGGAGGCGCCGCGAGCACGAACAGTTAGATTTAATTGTTCTGCATCAGGGAAGCCAGAACCAAAGATTACTTGGTACAAGGATGGGAAACCCCTAGTATTAGCTGGACGGGTAAGCAAAATTATTCTAGAAATTATTTGTAATCAATACCGGTTTGAAATGTGAATTCGATGAAAAAAATATCAAGAAAAGGTATTTTTATTGCATATTTGTAATCACTGTATGTGATGTCACTTTTAACATTGTCTATCTGTTGGATTTCTTTAAAAATGACTCAAATCATTTTGAAAGTTCAATCGTATTATTCTGTCACGTTAATTTTGATCAATCAGAGCAAAATAAGTCATAATCAAAATGGGCTAAGTATAATCAATTTACATAAAATTAAACAAAATGCGCTTTAAGCAAGTTAAGCAAGTTCAAACAACAGACATCGTGTAATGTACATATTTGAGATTCTCATATAATTGAATTTTCTCGGCATTTCGAATTTCAATAATAAATAATAATAATTTTGATAACTAATAATGATGAAAGCAAGATTAATTTCTGAAATGAAAGAAAAAAAAAATTAAATGTAGTGTATTTTAAATTTTCACATAAACTAAAATAATTATCTCCAATACCATAAAATAAATATCCAATATACGAATAATTAATTAATTAGCCCTTTCACTTCGAATTCCGCCTGTCTGCTAGTATTAAAACTGCCGAACTACAGTTTTAATACGAGTACAAGATTTCGACGTTTGGTTTTATAAGCTCAGAAAATAGAATTAGGGAACATAAATACACGCGTCAGCTGTCAAAGTGACAGACAACGTAACACTTTTTAGTTACCGTTTGTATTAATTTTACTCCCCATAAACTTTCCATGTCGGGGGCCTTATATGAGTGCAGACCAAAGACTAAAATGTTGTTAAAGAATTAGTTTGCAAAAGCTTTTTAAACTTTTTCAGATAAAGTTATTAAAAGCACCGTACATAGATCGAATGGAATTGGTGATCAGTGGAGCTACGTCACAGGATGCCGGTAAGTAACAATGCATAAGCTATTCAATGGCTAACACAACTAAAGAGTATTTTTTTTTTACTTTTAACTTGAGTCTTCTTCAGCATAATGAAAGAATATTCTAGATACCAAAGTTGAAAGCCGTGTTTGTTAACTAATCAAAATTAACAAGGGAGAAGTATAGGCTGCTTTGATCAAGATATACCGGATTTTTTTACTATGTGATGCTTCAGTGTTTACTAACAAGTACTAAAAGACTTGTTGATTTAATTGCAGTTAATTTGTTTGTAGGGGTGTACCAATGTTTTGCTGCGAACGAGTATTCAATGGCGTCGTCGTGGGCCACATTGTCGGTGGTGGGGGACACGGCGACTGCGCCCACTGGGGTCAAATGTACTCCGGCCGGCCCCAAACTTGTCGTAGTCACTTGGGCTTGGCCTTATACTAAACAGGTCTTCGCGTATACCGTGGAAAAGACGCCACTAGGTAACATTTATACTTTTTTTTGTTTTATTGATTCTATTTTATCTAATTAATATTATGAATGCGACAGTGAGTTGGTTTGCTTTTTACGCTTTCATGCCTTACTACTGAATTGATCATCACGAAATTTTACATACATGTTGTCAGGGTGTAGTGTAACAACTCTAGATCACTGTAGGGGTGGCGGTTGAAAAGAAAGATAGAGACGTCGAGAAAACACCACACTTTAATATCACTTAGTGTCCCTATATGTACACCAGAAATCGCCGCGGTCCTTATAAAATTTCACACATATATAATAATTGCCCTTCGTTCAGTGAGAACAGCTTAAATAGATGAGGCTGTGCACAGCGTTGTAACATCCGAGTCCGACAGGATCTTCGGTAAAAATAGTTATTTTATTAACTCGTCGACTTAATAAAATAGGATTTAGCTTCGTTTAGCCTTTTGAAAAGAATCTGAGTCTCAGTCGTTGTACATATATTTCTAGCACCTTTTCTTTATCGATTCTCTCTCAAGAATCCCTTTTCTCCTCCTCGAGAAAACCTGTCAATCCCTTCTCTCCCAATCTTTTCGCTGCTCCTTTTTTTCGCTATTCTGTTCTGTTCAAAATCCCCCAGCCAGTGTACATGTAATTATAAGTAAATAAAAAAAAGGTTACATTATAACAAAGAAACAAAAAGGTTTTTAATGAATGAGAAGCGAATGATGATGAACCCTACAAGGGATAAAGATAAATTTTGAATAAGAATAAATAAAGAATAAGAATAATAAAGAGCAATAAAGATTGAATAAATGTTTTAATACTAAGAAATAGGGGCACGAGCGAAGTCGCGTGCTCCAGCTAGTTCGGTTGTAATTATAAATTAACACAAGAATTATTTCTACGTAACAAACCCAGTTTTTTCCTAAGGAGTATTATGCTATTGGCTATAGTAGACGCATTATCAACTGAGTCGTCGAGCAATAAACATCAATGACGATAGGAATGTGCAACGGAATGCAGATTGCTATCGATAAGTGGTACGATCGACACGTGTCTCCGCACATCACTATACCACTCCATAAGATCTGTAAGTGCGAGCGAGATAGACTGATAAAAATGATTCATTACCTGACGACTCATTTGATAATGCGTCTACTATAATGCCATTAATAATTGCTTAATTTGACTAATTACTTAATTTACATTATACCCTGATTGGTATTTTATAGAGGTATACCTAACGAGTAATATAATTTGATTTAGATAAGAGTGAGCCCTCATTACCCGGTGAACCTCATCAAAATCTTGAGGAGCATGTCAATGTAGCAGAGTCTTTGGCACCATATCAGTTTCAGGTAAACTTACAGCGTTATGTCACATATTGGTGATTGGATGGGATGTGGATTTTTTTTTAATAAAGATGTGTTGTATTTGTCCCAGGTACGAGCATTTATAAATGCTTCATCCGAAGGTAAAAATTTGGCGAGCGACTTCTCGGAAACCGTCGTGTGTCAAGGACAAGGAGGTATTTTTCAAATTATCCATTGATTTTATGATTTTTTTTTAATGTAAATATTGACAGCCAGGCTAACAGTACATTTGATGTTTACGGTTACCGTCACATATTCACGCAAGCAGAGTCATCAATATTATATATTATATATAAATGTTATAAATATTATAAATGCGAAAGTAGTTTGTTTGTTAGGCTTGTCAATGTTTAAATGTGATTCATTTATTTAGAGATTTTGTTTTTAATAATCGATGAATAATAATATTCATACTAAAATAAAAAGGTTAAAGTTTTTTTTGTTTGTTTGTTTGCTACGTTTTCACGGCTTAATTACTATTCGATTTTGTTGTAAATTATTAATTATTATTTCGATTTTTTTTAACCTTAATAATATTTTATTTTAATATCATAGTTTAATTTAGGCGAGACGTTATTCACGCTTACTTATAAAAAATATTGTTAATCTCCTACTAATTAATAATATTAATTTTAAAATATATATGAATTGTATATCAAAATCAAAATCAAGCTTAAGTACCTTAGGCAGGGTCCCAAGCATGCTGGCTGCATTGTATTGCAAGGCTAATTTGCTAACCGAGGTAATAGCCAATTGGAATCGCCAGTTATGTCGACCAAAACTTAAAAAATTTGGGGTCTTCCAAATGACGGAATTTTTTTTTTAGTGCCCATAAAATTAACGAAGAAAGAAGACTCGGTGCAAGTTTCTTGGATAGAATTCGCAAGGGAGACTCCTGGAGTGGTGCAGTGGATTCTTCAGTACAGGATTATGAACAGCACCGAAGTGCATAACATCACTCTGAATGGTGATGTTAGTGATTATAATTTGAATGGTGAGACATTTGCTGACTGTTTTGGGATATTATATTGCTTTAATGAAAGCAGCTGTTTCTTTAAGACTCAGTTCGCTCAACTCTCTCTTACTACGTGTAATATTCTTGAGTATATTTGCTTGGAAATTACTTTACAATATGTTTTCTAGTGTCTCCGAATTCTCCACTGCAAGTAAGAGTGTTGGGTTCGAGGAGTTTCAGTTGGCTACATCAGGATTTATCACTGGTGCCATGGACCACGTTAGGGGAGGATTCTGATGCTGGGTGAGGAACTAATACCACGTAGTTAGTGGACTATAAACGATACGATTACGAGATCCTAAAATAATATGAAACGATAACGACATGAGCTGCGATAAAATATGACTGCTCAAAAATATACTTATTTCGACAGGATTTTATTTAGTGTTTGATGTGGTGACATTAATTTGATTTAAATTGCTTTATTACAATTTAACTGTGTTTTTTTTACTTTGTTGAATTTTTATTTTGTATTTTTTTATTATTGTCATAATGTTGTCGTGGCCTATAATTGAGCTTAGCTTTTTCTGCAGCGAGTTAAACGGTATCCCGCAAGTCGAGGAGGTGGCAGTGAGCACTCGAGAGTTCTCGATCAAAGTGATGTACGAATCCAGCGACTCGTCTCTCGACAAATCGTTCAAGTACAATGTGTGCATTAGGCGGACCTACTACGAAGACGAGGAAGAGGACTGCAGATTGTAGTAAGTTATTATCGCTTCTTAATCATAGTTCAAGTTGCCTAGAACAAGCTTAGCCTAAGTTTTTAACTGATCTTTGTAACAATAGGCTGGCGTGCGATTATATAGGGAAATTAATGATTAATGGAAATTAAATTAATCAAGTCAGGATGACCATAGAGTACTAATTCCTAAGAAGTGGGATTTGTCAGAAATCGGCCATGACATGACCACGACCAGTTTCATAATCAGTCGTAAAACGTCCACAATTGGACATAGGTCTACCCGTAACTTGCAGCTCGTAGCAGCTTTGTTCCAGAACATTATTTAGTGTTACATTAGTGTTTACGTGATAATACAGAATTTCCACATTTTAATGAGAAATCTATGGGTCGATGAGTTTAGTATTTTACATAGGACCCCCGTGAAATAACAGCGCTTTCCTCATCTAGTCTCGCCTTTTATCCTGTCTTCTTCTACACTTTTCACCCTATCCCGTCTAATGAGCCGTCTGTACGCTTTCAGCAACGAGTCCGAGGTTACGTTCCAGGGCTTGGAGCCAAACACGCGCTACGTAGTGCGAGCTCAGGCCAAACTGCGCGGGAAGACCAGCAGTGGGAAATTCAGTGCTCCACTAATCGTCACCACAAAACCCGAAGGTTGCTGTCGTAATTATTTTGTATTGATTTTAACACATTTCTGTTTAAAACTGGATGACTCTGTGAACTTAGTTCCGCCTAAAGTTGATTTTATTGTAATACTCCATACGTCATTGTCAATCTAAATCAACCTTTAAACTCCAATTCATTAAGAAAGGTATTGTTGTAATAAACACTGTAAAACGACAGAATTCTTTTCACACTCATTCAAATATTTCGAAATTTTAATGACAATTTTACACAACCGCACGGAATGAATAACAGTTGTGATTGGTCAACGACAAGTCCACCGTGGAAGTCATCTACTGAAAGTAATCTGAAGTGGAAATTCCTACACAATTTCACACACTAATTACATATTAATTTCGATTTTTTTTCGAATTTTCGGATATTCATTTGGATTTTTCCTAACTTTGTTTTTGGAGTTTACTCGTTAGGAATCGATTTTCATATAATTAATACAAACGTTAACTAAAAAGCGTTACGTTTTTTGTCACTTTGACATTACTGCGATAGCTGACGTATGTATTTATGTTCTCTAATTCTATTCTCTGGGCTTATAAAAGCAAACGTCAAAATGTTGTTGAAAAATGTCGAAAAAATGAACTATCTGAACTTATAAAACTTTCTGTGTATGCAGAATGTAACTAAATAATATAAAGTAATTAGGTATCAAGTTATCTATTGACACGAGGAAGATTTTATACATTTAAGGGAATAAACTCCAGTCATGCGTCGGAGCTAAAGATAAAGATAACATTTATAAAGATGTTGGTAATTTTGAACTCATTATAATTTTGAATGTTAATGAAATAAATTTTGTTTTGTTTTTAATTTACTCTTACTTTGGCCGTGATCCACTTGCAAGACCATTGAAATGCAGTGAGTCGAGTGCCCATTCAAGTCGATCCAGATGCAGTGTAATAATGGCGGATGTGTTGGTGTACAGAGAGCGTGAAGAACATAGAGTACAAGTACGTGAATGCGACGACACTGAGAGTGTCGTGGAGCGGAGGCGGGCGAGTGCCGACGAGATATCTCGTCTCATACAGCGCGCATCTCATGAAGCCGCTCGAGTCTTGGACCACACTTTACACCTACAACAACTATGTGCTGGTAATCACGCAATTTATTCTTCTGTACGAAAATAGGAATTTTTAACAGATTATTTATACAAGGGAGGCAAATTATCAATTTCAATCGAGATATATTGGTGCACGAGTGAGAGAAGGTTTTAATTTAATACATCCAAGTTCCAAGTAAAAGTTTATTTCAAATTTCTTAGTTCAAGACATATTGTGTAATTGTTTATTTTCCCAAAAAAATAACAGTGAAAATTGATAGGATTATATAGCGGAGATATTTTTTTGCTTCAGCTGACTGACGTGGACTCGAAAACGGACCTTTATGTGATCGTGAAGGCGTCAGATTCGTCGCCAGCCATGGACGCCCCCGTACTCACAATACCCGCCGACACTAAACCGCCCCGTAAGTGTAAAATAGTCTATCCTATTAGTTTCCAATACATCCGATTTTTTGAGGCTAAATGAGTCTGAGAATGAGCCTCAGATGAAATAATATTTTTTAATTCTTTGTTTTCTACGATTTGTTTCTAAATATTTGGTTCTAATTCTAATATACTAGAGGTTATAGTTAGAATTTGAGTTTATTATAAATTGTAAAGTTGATTTTTTTTATAAATTTGATCGAAGATATTTTTTTCATGTTAAGATCGGCAGACAGGCTGACGGTCTACTTGATGATAGGTGGCTACCGTCGCCTATAACACAAGCAACGCCAAAGCTGCTGCAAGTGCGCTGCCGACTACAGTAGGATTAAGGATAAGGGATTAGGAGGGGACAGGGAAATGGGCTCTGGCATCCCTTACTCACTCACCGAAACACAACAACACATGTGCTGTTATTTCACGGTGCTCTTCTGTAAGGGGGAGGTTACTGCCGCCAGCCCGCCCAAATGACCCAGAGCATTAAGGCAAGCACTCTAATCACTCATCCAAGGGGTCGTCGAATTTTTTGGCCAAAAAGTATTTTTTAAACTTTATTCGTTTAGGTTGAACCTCTTAAGTATTATTTAATAGTTTCTTCTATGAAATTTTTGTCCATTCTTTTTCTGCAAGTCTAATTCGCATTTTTACCTTTGTGAAAGGAAAAAGTATTAGCGCAGTCTAACCATACTTACGTCTACTTACGTCATACAGTCAGGCAACGAATATACTTGCGTAGAGCAACGTTTGGCGAACTCTCTTCAGTTTGCAGGCTGAAACATTGAGCTTTGTATGACGTAAGTATGGTTAGACTGTGGTATTAGGGTCCAAATTGGTCTTTTTACTAAGTAAATAATAACATCTTAACTTTACATAATTTTAAATAAAAATAAACGAAAGACGTTTCTTCTTATTTTCATAACGCGCGTTAAAATATTGGGTAGTGTACTTTTTGGACAAATCCGTTCCCAATTTCCCAGAACTGGGGCTCGAACCAGCCCAGATTTCATAGTTTTGAACGAAATGTAGGAACTATGTATAATATAGTCAAATTTTTATACTTTACAGTCGAACAAGATCCCAAGTACATATACACAAGCTCCGGATTACAATTGCTGTTTGGGTCGGCTGGTTCCAGAATGTTGAGGTTCACCCAAAACATCACTGTGCCAATGGAGCAATGGGCGGTTCTCAACACCACCGCTGATACTGTTGAGGTAAACACAACTAGCTTAGCTAGTTAGATAATTCTATTTTACAGTTTACGACTGTTCCTTTTTTAATTTTTGTTGTAAGGAAAAGGTGAATATTGCTTAATATTGTAACATACCAATATAATTTATATATATTTTTAAATTTCTCCAGTTGAATGGCCTGGATCCTACCCGGACGACATACGTGACGGTATACGCGGGGTGGAAGGAGGGCAAAATGCTGAATATCGCCCCACAACCGATTCAAGAACACAACTCTAACGCACTTTATTTAGGTACTATTTAGGTATTAAGTAATCTATTTTCGTTCTGGATTAATTTTCTCCATATAAAGGTCAGCAGACAAGCTGGCGGTCCAATTGATGGTAGATGTCTATGGTGCCAGTAAAACAAGCAACACTAAAGGCAATTCAAATCCGCTGCTGTCTTTGATAGAATTACGGAGAATTCACTCACCAAAATACACACTGTAAGGCATTGGGTCACTTTCCTCAAATGAAAAATCCAATTTATGTCTACGGAATGCAGTGTATTATGTGTAAATTTATTGCCTTAGAAATAGTTAATTACATCTTCGTTTGTGAGGCTTATGTTTTTCTATTTTTCAAGTTTCGAGTTTAAATCTGAAAGAGATTAAGATTACCTCATTACGAGGGGCACACTGAAGTGATCGGGAATAAGAAAAACCACATGCACGGTATAGCTAAATTGTATTTTATTGTTTTTCGACGTATTCTCCGTTCAACTTAATGCACTTTTCCATTCGTGCAAACCAATCATTAAAACAGTAATTCCAGTCTGAAGTTGATGTTGACAAAATGGCTGATTTGTACGCTTCCACAGCTGCTTCGGGGTCTTCAAACCGTTGACCGCGTAATAAATCTTTCATTCTAGGGAATGTAAAGAAATCGTTTGGGCTCAGGTCAGGACTGTACGGAGGATGGCTCATCAGCTCGACGTTTTCCTGCTTCAAAAAATCATTTATCTTCCGAGCCGTATGGGATCGCATTATCGTGATGTAAGATGATGCGACGTTTCGGGTTATTTTTTCGGAGTTCGGCTATCATTTCTGGCAAACAAACCGTGATATACCACTCGGCGGTAACCGTTCTGCGTTCCTGTAAAGGAATTGTAGCAACGTGCCCCTTTTTCGAGACAAACGTAGCGACCATTTTCTTTGACACGCTGCGGGAGCGAACCACTTTCGTTGGCTTGACCTCGTCTTCGAAGACCCACACTGCTGACTGATGTTTTCTTTCAGGTTCGTATGAATAAATCCATGATTCGTCACCTGAGACGATATTATAAACGGCATTTGACTTCCCTCCGTTGAAGCGTTGCAGAGTATTCCGGCACCAATCTACACGAGCCGCCTTTTGCTCTTCGGACAAATTGTCAGGAACCTAGCGGGAAACTAGCTTCCTTACACACAGCTCATTATGTAATATCGACTAAATTGCAGTCATTCCTATACTGATAACAGTCCGAATCTGCTCGTATGTCACATGACGGTCATCTAATATAATAGTTCGCACAGCTGCGATGTTTTCAGGCGTGACTGCTGTTCTTGGTCGACCTGCAGAAGAAACAGTGCTGAGCGACACACGACAGCGTCGGAACTCGGCATAACAGCGGTATATTGTCGTTTGACTCGGTGCTTCAACATCATAAATCGAAACAAGTTCGCTGAGACATTTATCTTGAGATAAGCCGCGACGAAAATTGTGATAAATTATGGCACGGAAATGTTCACGCGTGAGCTCCATTTCTGTTAACGACGTGTCAATTTTAAACCAACATAGTTTTTGTTTTTAATAAAAAAAATTAATTGTTTGAATGTCATTAAGATTCTAAGAGGCCAGTATTCAAATTCTAAAAAAGGTTTTATTGTAACTCAATCCGAAATATTCTATTACCGATCATTTCAGCGTGCCCCTTGTATCATAAAATGAAATACTCTACCTACAATGAGGAAAATTGATTTTCTAAAATATTAATATTTCGCCCTTTTACGAAGCAAAATATCACACACTTTTTAATTTAAAAAATAAATTAATTAAATTATTAGTTAAAATTTATGACTTTGTTTGAGAAGTATGTAAATTGTTACTGCAGTAAAAATTAATTAAAACTGTAGTAATTGAATTTATATAACTCATTAGTGCCATAAATATGAAATTTTATTAAAATGCTTTTTTTCTCTTAGGTCTTGGCATTGCTAGTGCTGTCCTCGCTCTTGTAATAATTGCTGTCGTCGGCTTTTGTTTTTGGAGAAGAAGGAAAAGGGCTCGTTCGCCTATAAGGTTTCTAAATTATAAACATATATTACATAATTTATCTTTCAAATAGTCAGTAGTCATCTTCAGTAGTCAAATTAGGCTTACAATTTATTTGTTTTTACAGGTCACGAAGAAGAAATACTTCTCCAAACGAAGCGACAGAAGAAGAAGCCACTGAAATGAAAGTAAATATTATTTATTTATCTATAATTATCTATTAATACAGTCGAGTATACCTAACAAACATGTAATATAAAATTTAATAGTCACTTAATCTTAATAATATTTTTTTACCTATACAGTTTCTGATAAATTTACAATTATTTAGAATTAATTAAAATTATTTACTATTAAAATTAATTTAAAATTATTTAAGCATCCCACTAGTACAGCAGTGATTAATGTGCAGACAATCCAGGTTGCTTGCGAGCTTTTTTAATGGAAATATGTGACGGACAGGAAAACCCTTATAGAAATGTCGCCTTTACACCTGTGTTACACCAGAGTTGGTAGCATTGGCATGGTCGATTATCCAGGAACAGTGAGGAGTAGAGAACAAAGTGAGGATAGGGGAATGGGCTCTGATATCCCATATTAACGTACCGATGCTTAACAGCAGATTGGCTAATTTAACATATAGAATTAACAAGCTACAAAGTGGCTATGAGCGAAGCTATATAATAATAATTTAAAAAAAAAACCCGTGGGAAAAGAAATCTTGATTAACTTTATCTTAGACGGCTTATAAAGCAATAAACGCTTTGCGATCTAAGCTAAACAATGTTAGCTTAGCTTTCGGTCTGCACCCACCCTTATGTCCAGCAGAATATGAGTAAAAACTTTTGATACGATCACTATAAAACCAAAGGCATTAATTTAGAAGACAAACGTTAAAAATGTCATTATTTGGTTCAGAATGTCGGCGGTCGTCTCGCTAACGGAGGCGGTTCGAAGGAGGCTGGCGAGCCTCTTCTTAATGGGCATGTCCACATCACTGAAAATCCAAATGTGAGTACATCGCTCAATGATGCCATAATATCGCCACTTTGCTCAATCATTAAAGACAACGTTTGCAAATCTCTACTTAGCGTGTTGTGCGACATTTCACGTATGTTACATAGCTGCAACTCGCAGTTTTAATGGCCACATATTTTTAACTTTAGAACTAAATTTTAACTATTTAGTGTCATCCGGACCATAGCCTAAATGTGTGCCAGATTATTACTACCTTATTGTTGCCCGCAGTTCTAACGGCTCAGTCCTTTTAGTTTTAGGACTAAATCTCAACTATTATCGCGCGGGAATTTAGATTCGTCCAGGACGTGACCTAAACGTGTGCGTGCATAGAGTTAAATCTGTTTAACAGTTTACGAGTGATCAAGTAGCATGTTTACAAAGTTCCAATATGACTTAATTCAATTTTTTTTTTCGTCTGTAGTACTAAAGTTGTTTCTGTTTTAGCCATCATGGCTAAAGGAAATAGGAGGATGAAATTATAGCGGCGGTAGCCATCCACCAACAAGGGTGCCGTCAGCTTTATCAGAAAAAAAAAAGCGCTTTTATTATTATTATTATAATGTCGCTTTCATTATTTACATTAAATAGTTGACCGCTTGAATTATTTTTTAGCAGTCAAAAACGCCGAACGGTAAAATGAGGAAAAGTCGCAACTACGACGCAACGTTCGACGTTTCGCGGTACGAAGAGGCTGATGCCACCATGGAGACAGTGTTGGACCCCGACACGTCCGCCTCCACCACCTTCCACCTGCTGGACACCTCGCGAAGACCGGAGTACGACCTCTCCAGGTCCTCGAGGGACGTGAGCACCAACGACTCTTTCAAACTACCCGACGATAACATGAACTCAGAGTTGAGGGGTAGTTTTGATAGGGACAACAGCATCGTCCACCCTACACTGCAGCCCAACGGTTGAATGTCCATCGGTCCGGGTGTCCATTACAAGGGGGCTGGCGGCCCATTCTCACTTCGCGTTGTCCGATGGTGATTTGACCGATTTATGTATTTTCCTTTTAAATACCCAATCCGAGTGCCGGTACCGGTACCGGATCCCAATACCGATGAGGCTCGTATTCTCCGCGAGGATAGCTTGGCGTGTTTTGTTCCTAAAACTTTATTTTTTAAAGGCTGATTTTTTGGTAAATTACGGGTACACTTTTTTGTATATAGTTTATAAATAAATAATTTAATTCGAATGCCTCCAGTAGTGACGTGTGTGCGTAGCATTTAAAAAAACGCTCGAAGGGAAATTTGTTACGTGAGATTATGATAAAAGATTTCTTATCGTTTAAACACTTCTTAAAGGTAATATAATTAAACTTTCTTTATAAACTCAAAAGCCAAGCTTGTTAAGCTTCATCTTCATCAAGCTTGATTTTCAAATAGCTAGAAAGTCCCTTAAACGGTTTCCCTCCGGTATTTTTAAATGCCGTCCCCCACATCACTAGACCTCCAGCGCTGGTGAATGTACAAATGTGAGACTAATTCTGTAGGCGATAAAGACTAGTTTCGCTAGTGTTGCTGGTACTGGATGTAAGCGACCAGTGTAAAAGCACGTGAAGGTATTCTCGTTAAGACCGCCGTATTGAACATAACGATTGCTCGTCGCAGTCGTTGTCACTATTGCTGTACATATACATTTTTATGGCTCCGTTTGGAGCAAATGCGAAATGCACTTTTGTATATAGCGTTAACAATAATTGGTTGAAATCGGCCTGAGATTAGTGAGGGACAATAAACAATTCACAGGTTCGTTGAGAGTTTATATATAATATTGAGTGTGTCTTGAGTAAATTGAGTGCCTCCCTTATAGTACACACCTGAACACCGCATGTTACAAATAGAATTCACCGTTAGTGCAACGTAAATCGTACAAAATATAGACCAAATTGAAATCCAAACACCCCGTATATAGTACCTAATACACTAATCTTGTATATAACATGAATGTATTTTATGGATGTTGAAAAAGTTGTGTATATCAAGATTTTTCCTTTTTTGGACCGTTGCTAAATTAACCTTCTTTATGATGCAGTTACGTTAAGAGCTCGATTGCTACGAAATCCCAATCACCATTTACCGATTCCATACTAAGTAATTTAAATACATACTCCTCGGTTATTGGTCGTAGCAGTACATAAAAAAATACATGGCATTTCTGAGATTTCATCTGAAGGTTTGGAAGCAAATTTAAATTACATAATTTCATATTAGTGCAGTATCTGTGACATTTTCACGAAAAAGTCATTGCTTAATATAATTTTTTGAATTAGACGCATATTCGCTATTCCTGGCGCATATGTTGTGTTTTTACGCTAGTTCAATTAGCGCTGCGAATGTTTTGCTTCGCATTCTCTTTTCGGTTATAGCAGACAATTAAGTTGACATAATAATTTCTTTTAGGCTTCACTGGCTCGTACAGTTGGCCTTATTATATATAATGCGAAGAATATCCTTTCAAATGTCTTAATAATTAAAGAAAGATATCGTTCTAATATTAAATATTAGAGAGTTTATATTAACTAGTTCCAACTGGATGACATGGATTGATTACTTATATTTTATGTGTAGGCTTTAAAAAATTACTCAACTCGGTACTAATAATTTATTCTAAACGATTTTCATAAATTATTAATAAAAAAAAAAACAACAAACGGCTATATTTGAACTCTTAATGCATTAATAACGAACTTCGCAAATATACTGGGGCGTTTTTTTTAATTTTATTTTTCACCTAATTTTCTATGAAAATCTTATTGAAATGTCACTATTTTATCTTAAGTAGAATTATTTAGGTCTTAAAACTAATTTAATTGCGTCACACAGAAGGTTGTTTAGTGAAAGCCCAAGAAGCTATCCGTTACCTTTTATAAACATTCCATTAGAACACAAATTAATATATTTCGCACATAACCAATCATATATATTATTATTATGAAATAACTTTTTTTACAATGTTACCGTTATCTTTCTTTTAAACCTCTTTAGATTAGACAACAATAGAGCGAATTAGCGGACGAGATGAAAATTTTAAATCCATATTTTGTTAATAAATAAATTTCTATTAAATAAAATTAATCGCTAATTTACTGCTAAGCACAAAAACTCGAGAAGGACTCTACATCGATTCGGCTATTTTTTTGTTTTAAATAGCCGAATTCCGAGCAAGGTTTTCTTATGAAGAGAAAAATTTAAAAATATGCCCGAAAATAATGTTGAGACATGTCTGACAGCGATATCTAGGGCCAAACTAAGCAGAGCTTGTACTATGGGTGCTAGATACCTGATAAATATACTTTTTTTAAAATATATAATACATAGAAAACACCCAGACAAACTGGCTTATTCAACCATAGAAATTTACCCACTACCGCCGAGTCAACTTATTTTATTTTGTGGAATAAAAACATGATGGAATCACGATAGTTCTCCGAGTCTAAAACAATTTTTTATCTCGTCCCGTTGGCCTTACATTAGATAGTTCTATAAAGTGTAAATTACATTTTATAATACGGTTATAAAGAAAATACAACGAAAGTACGGATATTGTATAAGATATTAAAATAGTTTATAGACGTTGAAGTTACTGAATAGTTAAATGCACCTTTTAAAATAAATAGCTCAGCGTTAAATAGAGTTAGGTAATAATTGTTGCAAAAGAGTCGATTCCTTAAATTCTTTAAATTTTTTTCGCGACACAAGCTGTAGATGTATCACCAATAAGTTGGTTAAGAATGCGTTTTATTTTTAAAGCTTTCTAAAAAATAAAAAATAAATTTACTGTGCTATACTTTTCAATAAACAACTTTTTGTCTTCTTCAACTTAATATACGTAACTGATGTTTTCCGGACAACCTCATATATATATAATTTACTAGTGACCCGCCCCCGGCTTCGCCCGTGGTGCAATTTTTATATACTAAAACATTCCCCGTTTATCCCTCTTTCCATTGGTGAAAACCGAATCAAAATCGGACTACCCGTTCACGCGCGATGCCGTGACCAAGGGAAATAGGGATTCATTTTTATATATAAGATTTATTATATAACACGCCATAAATGCATTTTTGAATCTTTATAATAAGCAAAAGAATAAAGTTTATTTTCCGTATCAATACTCGATTGCTGTCCATACTTCAAGTAGTAAAAATCACTCAATCGTAAAAGCTTATTGGTGAAACTTTCAACAGTGTTGGGTCTCCGATTCCCTCGCAATCTCGTTATAGATCACCCCATATCACAATTTTAAAAATCTACCTCATTTACTTCGTTATAAACTTTTATTAGATACTAGACTATGGTGTTTTACATTTTAAGTTTTTTTTACACATTCTTATATATGCCTGGTAAATACCCATCGACCTGCTATACATTTATCCCATGGTTATTTCACACATAATTTATTTTAAGGACCTTTAGTGTAGAAACCTTCTTAACTTCCTCCACTTTTAACAATAGAATTATATACGACGCAAACGAACGCCGCCCAGTCGCTAATTATTATGGGTTATAGGATTTAATGTTTTTTATTGCAGTTTCATAAACGAATTGTGTATTTTTTTTAAATTAATAATTCGATTAGTAAATAAATTCATTTGCATGTCCATACCAATTTTTTTTTCCAAATTACTTAACTAAAATTTCAACTAGTTTTACTGAAGGCGCGTACAAATTCGAGCTAAATAGATATACATATATACATCTTGTAAATTGAATATACTTTAAAGCACCCTAGGTACAATTAATGTAATTATAACCAGTAATCGGATTAGCCATTTACGTTTTATCGAGTCAAAAGTAAATTTAATAAGCAGAAATTGTCGTTGCAGAAAATATATTTTATTTACTATTTCATCGTTTGGATTAACTTAACTCATTGAGATGACTTTAACTACATAATAAACACTTACCTACAGCCATGGACGTACAAAAAAAAGGCGGACCAGTTCGCCTGTACATACAGGCCGACACGCAACCATTCACACATTAAACTCCGGCCATTATAAGAGTGGACAGTTGTCAATTCCATACATTTTCTGTATCGTTTATTCGGAAATAAACTTTATGCAATGGACATAAAGAAATGTCAAAAACGCATTCATAGAATGACCGTACTATAGTCGGCCATTACGCGTGCAAACGTCAACACAACCGACACGTTACGCGGCGAAAAAATATAAATATACAGCATGTCTTGTGTGGTGAAATGCTTTAAAAACCGTAGTGACCGAAAGAAAAATAATCCAGGAATCACTTTTCATAGGTAAATTAATAATTTCCCGATTTTATACATTAAAATCAATTTTCATTCACTAGAACAAAATAATTTATCCCAAGTCCAGTGTTGCACACATAAATAGCCGCCGCCATTACGGTGACTCAGTTTTGTCTTAGCGGAAGTTCCGTCCGACTTTTTTTGTACGTCCATGCCTACAGCATGTGAATTTTTGGATATTATTCGAAAATTCAATATTGTAATCTGATGAATATAAAAAATTGGTTTTATATAAGTACTAAATTTATAAGTATTATATTTTATATAAGTACTAAGTATATAATACTATAAGTACTATTAGTATTTATTATACTAAGTATAATAAAAAGTTAATTACACTACAAAGTTGTCTTAAAAATATCGAATTTTTGGTTATGAATAACCACAGTCGGTACGTTATAGATTGTGCGACCTTTGCGATTACAGTAATGATAATTGTCCCTGACATACAATTATTTTAAATTAGCGTTTTGACTTTTTAAAACGCGTAGATGGCTATAACGTGTAAATAATAAAAAAATATAAAAATTTACAATTCAGATTTAACGTTAAATTTGTAATAAAAAAAACGCCGACTATGTACCTGATTCTTCAATTAAACTTAGTTAACTAGAATTAGGCGTAAGTTAGGTCTCTTATCTAGAATTTTAACTTTGACGCTAGGTTTTTTATAACAGGGTCTAAGCTTCTATTTGGCTCGTCGTTGAAATTGGATAATAAATAGCCTAATTATGATTTAAATGCAGTATTTTTGATTTTTGATTTTTCATAACAGGGTTCGGTACATATCCGGCGTAGCATTCGTGTCACCCCGACGGATATGTGTCGAAGATTTTAACACATCGCTGTTGTCTCTAACAAAAATATCTTCTAGTTTACTTTGGAATTGTTTCAAGGACCATTTAATGTTGTAACACTATTTATGAAAGTAGGTTACTGCATATATTATTTATAATTTGCGAAAAACAAAATTTGATTATTTTAATTAGTTTTACAAGATTTTTTGTATGTAATTTTTTTTGAGATGAACTGTTGCATAGGTGAACATTTTGAAATGAATTTGTACCTATATATTTTGAAAAGTTTGTAAATATGCAATGAATTTTGATCGTATGGATTGGTAGTACCGTCTCGCACTCCCGAGAGCATTTGAGATATAAGAAATATGACTCAGGGTTGTGTTCGTATTCAATTTTACCACTTTTTTGTACGTTTCTTATTAATATAAATAAATGTAAAACCAAAATGTCTATAAAGGATTGTCATCGCAATAACAGATACCTGAATGTTGTACAATGATTTTTATAAATTATTTTTATTCATGTACCTTTTTAATATTATTATTTATAATACATTTGTTGGTTAAAACTTGTTATTAACATGTGGAAATAAGTTTAACGATAGAGTTTCTTTAATTTGTTTGCCTTTTGTATTGTACAACTATGTTATGCTACATGTGCTAGAAACGCCTAAAATTGGTTAGCCATAAGTGATGACTGTATATGGCTAACTATGTATGTTTTAATAGTTAGCCAAATATTAATTTTTCATTGCTTATTGTCATTTTAATAATCGAGATTATTGTGTCCACTATCCTAAAAAGGCACTTTTGATTTTTATTCATCAACCCTGTAAATTTGAAACATTTCTACAAATTAGCACGATTTTATTAAACTGTAATTTTTTTAATACCTTTTTTTTAAGATATAAGACATAACAGTAATGTAGGTGAAAGTACCGCTTCTAACGGTGGTTTAAATGCGTTTAGCTTACTTGTACAGGTGTGAGGTGCTGTTAAGTGAAATTAAAACACTTTCTAACATCGAAATGTTTTGAACAAAAAGATGGATCATATAAAAATGTACCATACGATTAGACATAAGCTGGACGACGGGTTCGATTGACATAAATATCGATTGCTTTTAGACATTGGCTTCTCCGTCCTTAATGAAAAGTTATAATAAGCCTGAATTCGTGCCTCCGGAGAGAAATTTGGAATCCCAGTTCTGCGCGGATTGGGATAGGCCAATGTCACCAATCCCACTAGTGTAACTGTAATCCATTCCATTTTAGGAATTCCAGTCAACGTTCAAATATTTTGTTGCTCCATAATAAATATATATATTTATCAACCACACATTCCATAACTGGCTGCAATAGTTTTCCTTACATAATATACATATAATATATGTTTTATATACGACAGTTAATTTATGTTTCATTTTATTACATAGTCATCCATTATATTCGCGAAGCAATAGTGTACCTACATACAAATTGTAATTAGAATGTTCATTTGTAAATAAAACCATATTTGTTGTTTAGTCTGCCGTTTTGTGATCATTTAAAAAGAATCGTATTATTTTATGTTGGTAATACTTTTCATGTAATGGTGAATGCTCTGATGAGTGTTCATCTGCATACATCCGGATAGTAAGAAACTTTACCCTTTTGGAACAATCTCTCTTCCGAGGTGCCTAGTAACAGCATAGGCTTCTTCAAGCGAGCAGTAAACAAATTCATGCAGTGTCAGCAGTATAAGTGCACGCCCCACGATATTAATTGTGTGTAAAGGCGACGACGGCAGCCACTTACCATCAAGTGGACCGTCAGCCTACCTGCCACCTTCTAAAATAGAAATTCTCAGTATTGAAATCTGTTTCGTAATTGCTTGAAGAATCTAATGTGGGGGAATAACCTTTCAATTTAATGTGTTTCGTTTTAAAATCAATCCAATTTAATATTTTCAATTAGTGTTTATTTAAACGTTACCAATGGTTTAACTATTACTTAATAAGTTACTAACTTAGTAGTTTGTTCAAGTGAGATTTCTGAATTGGTCACAATTTGGTAAACCATTCCCATCCAACGTATTACCGTGGATCATTTTAATGGTTATTTTTTGTACTTATTATGAGAGCGTCCAGTGTATAGAGCATTATATAACATTAATAATATATAAACATACCTAAATGTATACTGACACAAGTGTTGGCAATTTTAAAGATTTTTGTTTTCACCCTTTTATTATTAAGAAATCTTTTTATTAAGTTTTTTCACACTTTTATTTGGTATGGATTCATGTTACTGATATTAATACGCTTTGCAACGATAATTTTATTGTTTAAGTGATTATTTAGTTTCGTAATTTTACTTGCGAGACTTAAATTAATAAAAATCAGCAATTAATTAGTGCGCTAAATGAGAATTAATGAAATTGACGTAATAGTTTTATTGATTTTGAATGACTTTCAAATAAAAAATAAAAAGGAATAATAGTAATAAATTACTATAAAAACAATGATTACAAATATTTGTTTGTTGTTTTAGTAATTATAAGAACTATAATAAGAAGTTATTGCAAAATTATCCTAAAAATATTGAATAGCCACACGATTGCACGAATTACACGAAATTTTATTGGTGAACACACTGGCCATTGTTAATTCAGACCGCAAATTTTTTAATTAGGAATGTTTTATTTTTTCTATTCATGCATTCTTTGGGTGATACTTACCTAATGCCTAAAAAAAAGTTAAAAAATTAAGTTGAAATATTATCCAGAGGCAAGGCATCATCCGAATTAAAAGTAATCCAAGTCGTAGTCAATCTGTGTGCCAATTTTCATCCAAATATGTTCGATATGAGTGAAACAAACTAACAAAGATGTCCGAAATCTTATTTTAATTTATGTTTAAAAAAAGTTTTTGAATAACTATACAAAATGAGATATTTTTGGAGTTTACTCGTTAAGAATCGATTTTCATATAAGGCCACCGGTATGGAATTTTTATGAGGAGTAAAATTAATACAAGCGATAACTTTAAAAGCGTTTTGTTCTTCTAAGCAGTTCAACCCGAATCCGATAGATGTCGCCGTTTCACCTAATTCTATTGTAGTATAATAGATGGCGTGTTAATTTGCCCCATTTGCCCTCTTCCTATGCATAGTCAATCTTACTAGGAGTAAACTCCAGTCATGAGTCGGAGCGCTGACGCACACTTTTTTTATTTCGTTGCAAAGTGTAATATGTTTAAAAGAGTTAAGTAAGTTGTTGTGTAACTTAAATATAGAAAATTCGTTTGGTGGCTCAATTAAAGATGTAAGTTATAAAAATTAGCCACGAATAATACTAGGAGAACTTAAGTATCTTACTTTTAATGTTTGCTGAAACTGGAATTTTTGATAGCGTCACTATTTTTTTTTTATTTGTTATCCGTTTTACACAACCGCAATTATATGTAGGTTCTTGTGAGTTATGGCAATGCAATGTTCTGAAAATTAAAATATTCTCTTTATTATTTGACTTTTATAGCTGTTAAACATTCCAGTTTCAATATTTTAAAAATGTAAGTTATATCTATTCGAGGACATGATAGATGAATTTCCTTCCGGTGGACAATGCAACTTTTAGGCCTCGCGCAACCTATTGGCTATTTTTTGTCATCATGTCTCTAATAGGTAATTTAGTTACTGTGAAGAAAATCTACCTCAACCAAAATTACCGTATAATGTTATGTGTTTTTGAGTCTTATTATTATTATTACTAATATTAATAAATTAAAACGTAGTGTTTATTTCTAATTTGCGTCGTTTCAATTGATAATAATAAAATAATGTATTAGTTCCAACTTTTCTCTTTTGATACGGTAATTATTGTTACCAACAGTATTGAATGAAGAATGGACGTTGCCACGACGTGGTCATGTCGACTTTGAAACGAAAATAAATTTGAAAAAAAAAAAAAAAAAAGCCTAGTATGCATTTTTATTTCAATTTTTTTTATAATCCATTTTTGATGTGGACAAACAGATTAATTGTTTCGATTAATTAAGCTATCGTGTTAAAGAAGGAGGTTTAGTGAGATGTACTCGCCGCTCTGGAGTCCCACTTAATTAACACGATTAAGTTTCTTAACTGAATAACGAATTTATGAAGTGCTAATTTATGCCAGCTAATTTAGGACAGTTCAAAGGATAATATTTGGCTAATATAATATTAAATCTCATAGATCAGTCTTATCTTAGCTATTGTCTGTAACAGAGTCTTCCCGTGTTTGAGGAGCTATGGATTATGTAGTTTTAATATGTTACACAGAACTTTGTTCAGGTAAAATGACTATAATATATCGACCTACTAGTTTTCGCAGACAAGCAGATTTGAATCAATTGTTTGAAATGTAGCTTAATTTAATAAAAACTCATAATACTCTCAATAATTCCTAGTAATTTAGTTCTTGTGTCGTGCTTATAAAGCATAAATTTTGATTCGTCTGACAACATGATCATGTTGACCAACTCTTGACCAATCGTCAACGGTCCAACCTAAGTGGTCACATGCATATTCTTGTCTTGAAATACGAGAGTGCGGGTCAATGGTTTCAAATTAGCTTCAGTAAGTCGTCGTCTTACAGTCCATGCACTTAGGAGGCCTCCGAGGCCCAAAAACTGTGTTCCGTCCGTGAGTAAACGAAGCATTATATGTTGTCCCAGTATCGATCTTTCGTCGTGGATCTGCCATTTCCTGGTCTGCGTAGGTTAGAGCCGGTTTCCTCATAACGTTGGAGACAGCGACACACCGACTGTCCGTGCTGTATCACGCTGACTCCGGCCGTGTTCCAGCGTTGTGAGAATTCTGGTACATTCTTCAGATGTCAGCGACATTATAGCGGCTTTATTAATGAATAATGAACACTAAAATTATTGTTTATATCCATTTTTATCTCACAGAATATTAAAAAAAAAGCATTTTTAATGGTATAACTTTACAACGGAGGAACAGAATAGGCGAAGCAAGGAGATGAAAAATTCAAAATACAAATACATTGACGTTTTTATTCACTGCTTGTTCCTTAAGTGTACTAACAGACTTTGTCTACACAGTCTCGACACAGCTCCTTCGTCCTTGCGACGCAATTTGGCTGCAAGCCGAGCCAGGCTGAAGCGGGATCTGGTTCGACCGTCGCGGCGACCACCTGAAATTCATTAAATTTTATGGTAGAGGCTGGTGGATATTGTAGATTTCACTTCTTCGGAATACTTCATATTCTAAATTTCATTGGATGTAATTAAAATTACTTATTTGGATTCACAACCATCTATCCAGATGTATAAAAACACACTGTTTTTTCACGTCAAAACATAAAATTATACTTTTTCTTTTTTCCTGTTTGAGTATCAAACCTTTTTAAGTCAGCCAGTATTTAAGTTCAAAATTCATTAACAGTGGATACCGTCGCAAGGGGGTATTAAAGTGGCAGCCCGAATTATAAAGACAAAGCGCGGTGATTGAGAAAAATATTATTATGGTATCACTTAAGTATATTTTTTCTATCTTCTGTCCTGGGGGCTTAAAAATTTAAAATTTTGGCAGTTGATAAATTTTATGTAGATATAAACTCTTGTCCCATAACCTCTTGATTTACATTTCTTATCAACAATGTTTGTTACGTCATCCTCCAGGGTTTATCCACTGATGAAACAAATAGTCAATAATTTTATTACTAAATGTGCTGGCTGAAAATGAGCGCAGCTGTAGGTGTTTGCCTAGCACCTCGGCACAATGTTGAGCCAGTATCCGATTTGCTGCCGCGAGGACATAAACACGTTTTTTATTAATTTCTGTGTTGTATATAATGTCAGTGTCTTTCGTGCAGTGAACAAAAGTCTTTCTTTCTTTCTTTCTTTCTTCTTTCATTTTGGATCTTAATTATTATAATTAAAACTATTGTTACTGCAAAATGGTTGATGTTTGAACCTAATAACTAGTTAAACTGTCTTAACTCCTAAACGGAGACTCCCAGCCTAGACACTTCTTTATTCTCGAGTCGCACGCACGCAGGCAAACTGTTCCTACATATAACCACTATTAACTAAAAGTCTGCAGTTATGCATCCGATTGCACTTCTAAGCATCGAACGTGTAGATGCATATCTAGATAGACATCTAAACAGATTATTTATGTATCTAATAGATACACATAAAATTCAAAGGTACAGAAACTTTCCAAACTTGGCTCTGTTTTGGATTTGGAAAATAATGGCAGGGATACTGAGTTTCGCAATAATTTGTGCAGCCCGTCTGGCGGCAGTAACCACTCCCTCACAGACCACCGTGAAATAACAGCACGTGTGCTGTTGTGTTTCGGTGAGTGAGTAAGGGACGCCAGAGCCCATTTTCCTATCCCTTCCCAATCTCTTATCCTTAATCCTACTGTAGTCGGCAGCGCACTTGCAGCACTTTGGCGTTGCTTGTGTTGTAAGCGACGGTGGCCACCTACCATCAAGTGGACCGTCAGCCTGTCTGTCGACCTTAACATAAAAGAAAAGATATAAATATTTGAATTTTATTTTGAACCCCATAGATTAGATATAAGTAGGTAAATTTACCTTCAGCAACTCTTTGCCACGCCTCTCTATCCACGTTCACCATGCCAGTGGAGGCACTACGACCCAACACTGACTCTTGAACAGGCCCTTGGCTTTCCGTGACGTCACTCTCGCAGCTTATGCGGCTTGACCTTTGAATTAAAATTTAAACTAAAACCACAGAAAATTTAAGTTTTATTATTATATTCAATTAATGTTAATAAATTTCGATATTAGTGATAGAAGAGTTTTTCTTTTAAAAAAAATTAACACTGCTAAGTACAAATTTAAAGGAATAAAACTGGATCTACATTAAGACTTTAACCACATACTTCATAGTAATTGCAGATAAAACGCAATATACAGAGAAACCATCATCATCGCACTTGTATATTTTCTTGTTTTTAAGTTGTGTCAACTTTGTGTGTAATTAATAATAATGATAAACACTGTTAATTAAAGATATCACTCAAGTTTTATATTGTCATGGTTACCGTAACCAAATCTGTACCATCTTTGCCTTCATAATTAAAGCAGCAAGAATATCTCAAGATAGCAGAACCAGTAGAATAGGATGCGAAATTAGTTTGTCGGTTATAAGGTTTGTGAAAATCGGATACTTGAAGCCACTGATGTGTGAAAGCTGTGAAATCTTCCGTTCTTGGTAGTTGATCTAGATTATGATATTTAAAAATTGAGAACTTATAAGTAGTTTTTGACAGTTAAGTAATGCCTATCTTATTTTTTTATATTTTAAACGAATCTAGATTTTTTTAAATTATTCAAAAAAAAATACAATAGGTATATTATATTTTCTATATATTTTTTAACTATAATATATATCAAGAACAGGCGGTATGGTTATAATTTTCTCTGCTTTTAACTGTACAAAACGGCCACAACTCAAGAACATAGCGAATCAAGTCCTAAATACACTTACCTATCTCCAGGCCTCAAATCATTTGCGGAACTAGTTTCCCTTCGTAAAGGCACAGCAGAAGCCAGAAATTTCTCTCTTGCTGCTCTGATTTTGGCCGCTCTCTCCGAAAGCCTCGTTGCTGCCGCGTCAGCGTCCTTCAAGGAAGTGGCTTGCTCTACCGTCGATATAGACCTTCCAAAGAACGTTGGGTTCTCTGACATGTAACTCGTAAAGGGCACGCTCGTATCTGATAATTGTCTCATTACCGGCACAGATTGCGTATCAGTTTTATTCAAATTAGTATTAGGGAAATTGGTGGATAAGTCCTCGACGATAGTGTCAGTGCTTGCGGTGGTATATCTAATCGTTTCCTGGCTACTTTCAGTCTTCTTCGGCAGTGTATTTTGTTCTGGATGTAATGCATTAGCGCTGTGCGATTTCAGAACTCCATCTCCAGATGTCGCTGTAGGTACAAGGCGTTTTTCGGCCGATGTTTGATCGCGCCGTGAGAGCTGGCATGCACTGGCTGATTTCTGGACTTCCCTCTCGAGGAACGGATTATTCCTGCAGAGTGAATACCACTAGGATTTATATATTCATAGAACAAAATAGTAAATTTCTTTTAATTGATTTCATTCAGAAAATAAAAAAATTATATTACCTAATATTTACTCCAACGGGCATGTCGGGAGGTCGTCGCCTTTCAGCTGTAGGTGATCGCCACGCTGGTGAAGAAGCACCACTGCTAGCTCCGGATGTATGGCCTAAATAAATTTAAATGAAAGTATAATATTGAAACAATATTATATGAAGTAATTCCTTTTTACTGAAATTAGCATGTCAAACAAACCTTCCTCATTGATTTTTTTGTTATAACGCTGTATCATAATACGTATGGACGGTGCAGTTTCCTTTGATTGGGGTTTTCTCTGTGATGATGGCGACGAAGGCAACGGTGGTCTGCTTCTAGGCTTCTGCTCTTCTTCTTGATGATCTCCAGAACCCTTAGAGTGTGAATGCAATATTTCTTTTTCCGCATTTCCTTTTCTTTTGTCTGTACTAAATTTCTCTCTGGAAGGACTGGCTTCAACTAGGTCTTCAACATCAACTGGTATCACAGCTCTAGGTACCGACTCACCACTGCGTACTACAGGGGAGAAAATTTTACGTGTTGTCTTAACAATAACTTCAGGGGTGACCTCTGGTGATTGTGGAGCTTTCAATTTCAATACGTATACCTACGAAATAATAATTACTGTATATACCTATAATGAAAAAGTTATTGGCACAAAAAGGATAAAATACACTAGATATTTTAGCAAAAGTTTGTGTAGACATATGACTGAAGGCACCTAAAGTGTATTAGAAATAGTAATCATAAATTATCTTTACCTGCTAGGCTAAGAAATTCGTGATAATAAAATCTGGGTGACCAAGAAGACCAGAAATTCGTAAATCGCTATATTATTATAATTAGGACTTTAATTTTTCCATATATACTTATCCTCACACAGAGAAGAGGCAGTAGGAACCAATATTTATTTATTTATTGGATGTGATATAATATATGTATGCGTGATATAATTGCTAACCGAAGAATGAATCGCTTACCTCTCCTTCATAATCTGATTGTAGAGAAGTTGGAGGAGTTCTAGGCCTTTCTGATGCTCGCCGAGGTCTCTTTCTCCTTCTAGGTATTTCTACAGTGACAGTATCAACCTCTGGTTCAGAATCGCTTTCTGAAGGTTTAGACTGTTCTCTCTCTAACCTTGCCCTGGATTTAGATTTTTTCTTCCCATTAGATTTATCGTCTTTACTTTTGATCTTTTGGTCGTCATTACAACCTCTGTTCCTTAGTTCTCGAGAACTATCACTTTTATTATCTGGACTTTTACTTGTTGAAGCTTCTATCATATCTGCAATTTCATCTTCCCGTGGAATATCCTCATCTTCACCAAACCGGCTGGAACTGCCTCTTTCGATTTCTTTAATTGTTTTTCTGATAAACTTGGCATCTTCTTCTATACTAGGTTGTCGGCCAAGCGTGATCATTTTTCTTGACGATTTTACCTGTAAATATAATTTCATAGTAAAAGCGTATAACGCTTTTAAATAATTTATATAGTGTTTAGATATTAAGGTTAGTTTAGTAAGAACGCACTGTGTCACCTGTTCGCGAGAAGGTTTTTCTTTGACTCCAGATTGACTCCTGGACTTCACGCCGCGAATGTCTGAAAGGACAACTATTGCAATGTTAATAAAATTATTTTTATTAACTATTGTTTGCAAAGAGCTCACATTTATTATGAAAAAAAAAATGAATTAGTTCTATTTATTTATTTTTATACCACCATTGTTCACTACTAACCAGCGCCATTTTGTAAAACAGCAGTTCCGGTGACTGCCGATGTGGTTTCACATAGTAGTCGGGCTTCAGCTTGTCCATATGTATACACTGGTTTCTGCGGTGTGTGTCGCGGTGAAACCGCCATTAGGGGTGCGGCCGTACACACTTCTTCAGCTTCTACTTCCACTAAAACCGCACCTCTTGTATTTTCACTGTCGACATCGTCTATACCTTCGGGCTAAACGAAGCGATTAATAAAACATTATGGAAATATATATAAATGAAGATTTTTTATAAAAATGATAACTTACAGAGTGATCCCTCTCATATTCTGAATCGAATTCATCGGCATCATTGACGCTCAAACTGGAAGCATGCAGTCGTCCTGACCCTGCTGCTGACGGGGCTACACTGCCATCGGATTGAGTTCGAGTGAGTGGTGCTGCCGGAACTTTGCTTCTCGCTTTGGCAGCTCGCAGTAATGCAGACGTAGAAGCTTCAGGAGCTATTCCACGAGACTTCTCCCATTCGTGAAGCTTACGGGTAAAGGAACGAGAAATCCCTGAAATTGTGTACCGTAAACATAATAATATGAACATATCATTTATGTGGGGAAAGGTTAGTTGTTTTATTACCTTGGAATTTAAATAAACCCGTCGAAGTTTGTACCAGGACTTCGTCAGGCTTTGCTTCTTCTTCCCAAGCTGGCACAGAGTTGGTTTCTTTCATACGTTTCCATTCATCTACAAAACAAAGAACAATAGTATCGACTAATGTATGGTACCTTTTGACCATCTCTACGGATTAGCTAATCTATAGAGTACTAATATGAGATATCCAATTCCAAAACACGTAAGTGATTTGTCACTTACAAACATCAACTCTCGCTCGCTGTGAAACAGTACGACGCCAGTGACAGATCTGTTCGTACGTGTCTGTTTATTTCGAAATAAAACAAAGATACTTTCACTTGTTGTTCTATTCGGTGATGTGGAAAAAACAGTAAATCATCGAACTTTAAAACAGACGGAATCACATTTCATCGGAAAGTAACAATAAATATTAAGTTCTCAATTTATATTCATATTAACACGGCTCAATGTAAAATGGACAATAGGAGTGACGCGTATCTTTTCGTCTCGCTTTCACTTAAGTAATACCTTAAGTATTAAGTAAACCCTATTAAGTGATCTCATTCTAATCTTTTTATAGCTGTACTTCAGTAATCAAATTATATGTCGATATTTATTTGTATATTTTACAGGAACTATTTATAACGTAGAAATTACTTTGTCTTATTGTAGGTTTGTGTAACGTGTTTCTGCTAAATAGTGCACATAATTTATCCACTATATTAAGTAAGTTAGATATTGATCCGAATATGATGCACGATAATTAAATAAATAATCTTTATAAGATTATGTAAGATGTCAAAGAAGCTGACTTCGTTGACAGTGGACAGTGGATTTAAAGTATTTTTTAAGATTTAAAGTAACACTAAAAAGGTATATAGAAAAAGTACAACAAAATAAGTGTATTTTTTTTAAAATACACAACTGATTACAATAATTGTCAATTGTTATACGCACCCCACTTCTTAAGAAAGTCTTCGCTGAGATCTTGTCTCGCTGGAGCGGGTGGTGGTTGTCTTACACCTTTCATGCGTTGCCATTCAGCCAACTTCTTTCGGAAATCTGCCGAAAGCTGTTCTTCCGTTGCCACCGGAGATGCTAATATGAATTGCAATTATAATTTTAATTATCAATTCAACTTATTTAAGTTATACGGCTACGGGTACAGATAGGTAAGCAATTTGGTCAATAACTTTGGTTAAGCTTTTACAATATGTGAAGTTTTCCATATACATATGTATAACAATATAAGTGACTACCTAGTTTCCCGCGTCTGTCTGAAATTTCTCGGCCAAGTCTGCACTGTAAAGCCGCGTAGTTCCGAGCTATCTCTTCATGTACTCCAACGCTTGCCTCACATCCGCTGCTAAGGCCCTCTGTTTCTGTTGGAAAGAGTTTCTCTTAAATCATTATTCTTTTAAAAGGTAATTAAGGTTTTTTATAATGCATCTGTCCGCACACGCTATAACACTGTTTATGTTCATCGTAAATTCGCACAGTTAGATTATATAATCCACCTGTGCGTCTTATTATGGCACAGTTGGATTATATGGTCTGAATATTGGACACCAATCCTTCCGTATTTTTTGAATAAAATAAAGGTAACCCGAGTAAGACGCATTGATCACTTACTTACTGAAAAGTCTACTCAACTACTAATAAGTATAAATAAATAAAATAATTAAAACCTGGATAGAAGGAAAAAGAAGAAGATACGTTACTTACTATATACGTGTGGATCTTGTAAACTGAGTCCAGTGATCAGTTTCTTTCAGTCGTTCAAACAACACTGTCTTAAATAAAGGTATTTCGGTGATAACACGGACGCAAGTAGTCTGTGCCTTTACTTTGTGTAAAATCGCTCAAGAAAAGAAACCAAGGCACATGAAATCTCCATAATTTCTTAACAAAATATAATGATTATTTTACATGAGACCATTTATATCATTTGAACGGAAATAACAGTTTTCCTTATAAATATGGATGCGTAGCAGTCACCCAATGGCTATCTCATTCATGCTACCGTCTAAATACTATTGCCTTCTCTCTTATTATTACACTTGTTTGAAATTGGAATTGTAGCTGTGGAGGAGTTTACGCAAATTAATGTTGTATTCACCTCATTTGTCGATTACTTAATATAAGAACGTACCGTATCTTCTTCTTTTTTGCTTCTATCAGCGAATTAAAATTAAAAAGTTGAGACAGTATACATAGAAGAACATTTTATGTCTATTACTCTATGGTATTTTAATTTAGAACTATACAAATATATCATTAGAAAATATGTGACATAAAAGATGTATAGCTGTGTCAGAAAGCTTAAATATTAAAAGTGTGGGAATTTTAAATTGTGGTCATGTAAACTGCACTCCATTGATGACTAGGTAAATGATAATGAAGAGAAAATATGTAAGTAACATGAGAAAACATGTATTACTCTGTACAAAAGGAGATAAAATGTTTTAATAATCCAATCCTCTCTGATCTAACTATTAAGGGGACTTACATTACAGAAAACTGTCCCAATGCGCATAACTACGATGGAAAAAAGATATCCATCGTACTCCTTAAAACGCCTTCATGGTGTACTATTTTAAAATAAAATTGAGTGTTATGTTTGCAGGTGGATAAAGAAGCTTATCACAAATGCACACCGGCTTCATCACACTATTTTTAATATTCGTCGCAATTTTTTATTCATATGTGAGCTCTTCATTATTATCATTACTTAATCTAATTATAATCCTACTTTGATCATATCATACAGATTTAAGGCCTATTCAAATGTAAACGGTGTCCGCTAACAGTGCTGGTAGCGAAATTCGCTACTGGAGTCTGTAGCGGTCTTCCGTCGACGCTCAGTGAACTTCTATCGTCCGCGAAACTTGGAACACGCGGTACATATATATATACATATACATTATAGGCGACGATAGCCACCTACTGTCAAGTGGACTGGTTAGTCTGTCTCCCTACATTAAGCCCTTGGCATCCAAATGATAAATCCGAATTAGGAGGGGATAAGAATATTTTTATAGTGATCGGTCAAACGGTGTTGGAGTTTTACGATTTCATATAAACGAACATCAATTTTTTTTATAAACAGACAAAAAAGACAAGAAATTCAAAATTAATTCTGTTATTGTGACGATTAATATTGAAACAGCAGATCCGTGATTTATTATAGATTACAGATTTTATAATATTTATATACGCCTGTAATAAAAAATATCATCGCTACATAAAATGAAATTTATTAAAAACTAGCGGCCCGCCCCCGGCTTCGCCCGTGGTGCAATTTTTATATAGTATATGAACATTCCCCGTTTATCCCTCTTTCCATTAGTGAAAACCGAATTAAAATCGGTCTACCCGTTCACGCGTGATGCCGTGACCAAGTCAGACCAAGGGAAATAGGGATTCATTTTTTATATATAAGATAGACAACTTCGTGTTTTAGACCTATCATCGTAGTGAATGGTCAGCAACGGCATCGGCCCTTCAGCAAATTTGGTCCGGCAATTGCCGACTGTCATGTCGTCCAAACGAGCGAAATCAGTACAGCGCGGTAGGCGCTACGAGTGGCATAAGCGATCGGCTGGAAGATACAAGCCGTCGCAGTCGACCTGGTACTCCCAGTAGTAGACTCAATAGTCGGACCAAGATCACATCCATTGGACCCGGTCCCAGCGTTGACTGTGTCTGCGACTCTTGTCCTTGCGAAGTTGTAGAAAAAGTGTTAAGGTCAGTGCCCACTTTTAAATTCACCTACACAATATTAACGATCAGTCCACTAGACAATATTCACTTTGGCGTTCCATTCGCTAATCACTAGTAGTAGGTAAATGATTGCTTAGTAGGTACTTAAACAAATAGTATCTGGGTCCAGACTACTTCTGACATGAAATAATTATTCATTAAGCTTAAAGAATAAGATGAAAAAATTAAGAATGATGAACCTTAATTGTAGAGATGTTCTCTCCAATGAGGGTTGCAATTCAGTCACCTGATCACTAAGACCTCGGTGAAAAGAGGATGAAGTAGCCAGACGAAATATAGCAAGCTAGAGTTGCAAGAGTGTCAATTACAAGAGAGTAAAGTCCATATGATTACAAAAAGTTCCATCATATTAAAAGATGTTGTGCGGACTTAAGTTTTAAGTTACCTAAGTTGTCTGTAATTTAATTTTAACTTAAATTTTCGGCTTCCTCGTAGTCTTGAATTTTTAGGCAGTTTTTGTGATTCAGTGTGGTATAATAATACTTTTTTCTTTTATAGAGCATGCAGCCCAGTTACAAACATGTATTCGCAATTAGTGGGCGCCTTCTCGACGTACTATTACAACTTGCTGGAAATGGTTCGTCAAAAATCTGTTTCACCTCATTGATACTAAGTTAATTTCATAATTTATACACATTATGCTTTAGATTTCAGAAATGCAGGCGTCATTAGACCAGACGCTGCGGCAAGAAACAGACACACGCCGACAAGCGCAGGTAGTATAATGTATGTACCATTCTGCAAGTAGATAGTAATCTATCACTGGTAAATTACAGTGTACTGAACTATATTCATTCACATGGTTTCACATTTTATATGATAAAATTCGACAGACTGGCCGACGGTCTTATAGATGGATTGAATTGACTTGAACAAATGATAGGACAAACTGGCAATAGAATGCATCTGGCAACCCCGAATTTGCGTCCCGAAACAAAACAGTGCATGCTAGTAGAACAATTACATAGCAAGCATAAATATGCTTTTGGAATTAGAACACTAATAGAGATTCGTGATCTTAGCACTTCCGTTATCTATGTAGAAAAATTAAAGTGTACGATTCCGAAATAAATTTTGGGAAAGCTTAATAGCCTGTCTGTCTGTCTGTCTGTCTGTTCTTTGTATACAGTATTCGGAAAAAACATTAACAGATTTTTCAGTGACAATGAAAATTATGAAACTGTGAAAAAATTTAAAATCTCACGCATACTCGTAAGGGGCTTTTTCATTGGTCGATATGGTCGATAGCTTCATCGGACCGGATTATAGCATGCGGGATGCGGAAACCTCAAATCAGTACACAATTGTTTCTAGATTTGAATTGACATTTTGCAAGAGTAAAATTTGTGATTGTTTAACTGATTTACAAATGCTTAAACTGTCAAGTAAACAGCTGCTGAAACGTGCGGTGCAGGATTTCCATCGTCCCGCATGCGGGCCCCAACAACTAATGAAAACGGTTCCCGCATGTGAGCCTCATTACACGCGTAAACAGAACATTTCCCGTATCCAGCATGCGGCTACTATGGACCAATGAAAATGAGCCCTAACTTTGGGAGTTGATGTAAGTCCAGGGTTGGTTCGAAATGGAATTAAACTAACCGCTTCGGTGATGAAATGTCTAGGATATCTATAGGGAATGAATATTCAGTCTAATTTTCTCATGGAAATCTGTATATTCAAGTTTGTCATTGAGTAGGTAGTTTGTGAAGAAATAACAAGTCTGAGCATCTTTGTTTTTGAGCCTTATTTTAGAAACACACTGATATTTCCATTACTTTTCTTATATGAAGTGTTGTTTATGTAAAAAAAATTTAGGTAGTTAGAGTTTCAGAATAGTCAAGAGATCCAAATAGATGAATTACCTTTTACCTATTTGAAGCGTTTTCCTCTACAAGGTTCCAATTTTATCTATTTAATAAGCAACTCGAAATAATATATTTAAGAAAAGATTAAGCAATTACTAGTCAACCAACGATATTATAAATTTAAATTAGCAGTAATTAATTAATGCTCTTTATTCAATAATATTTGCACACTTCTTAGAGAGCATTATTTGTGGAAATATTTCCTACGTTTTAATTTCAGATAAGTACTGCAAAAGAGTTTGATTCGTCAATGAATTTCAACTACACGAAGACTAATGATGCTGCATTGACACTGAGCGGCAAAGATGTGGCTTCCTCATCGAAATCGGACAAAGAGGACGAAAAGAAAACGACACCTTCCGGTTCGAGCGGTGGCTGCTCAAGATGCTCAGAGAAAGGTCAAATCTGCGTGAAAACCTGTCCAAATGCCAAGAAGAAAAAAATCATATTTGATACACCAAAGAAATAAAATCTAATGTTTAATTATTTTTTTATTAGCTAATTCCGCTCCCGGCTTTACGGGCTCTTTTGGATTCAGGGGGCGTCTTCTAGTGGTGTGGCGTTTATTCGGCTACCTATTTTCGGAAAATATTATATGCATATGTAAAATAGTTCTACAAATTCTTGCGCTAAAAAACTTCTTGAGTGGTCGCCAAGACTTCTACCATTTGAAGCCAAATTTTCCATCGTTAGACTTTTAAAATTCATCGAAGTATACACGATGGGCAAAAAACTGATGTTCAAAGGCCTGATGTCGTCACAGATCTGAAATTACCCCACGTATGTTAGACGAAATTGCTTAGTTTATGAGATATGATAGCTTAGGATTTTTTTTTTATTTTATTGTGGCGTTTTTATTTTTTATTTCTTTTTCCTTAGCCTTTATTGATTCTTTTCTACACCTGTCGCAATGCTCACACAGTGGGCTATTCTGAGAAAAAAGTATGACCTAACAGTAAGTATCACGAATATTAAGCAATAGTAAAAAAAAAAGTTTGCGCCGAACAAACAATAAATTTCAAATGATTAAGATAAATGCAAAATGTATTGACTTCTTCATAATTTTAAAAACTTCTATGGACTCTTATTATTTACAATTATACACAAAACTACTGTACTACTGTCTACCATAAGATGTGGTGTCGTTTTCTGGGGAAACTCCAAGTATTTAAAGCCTCAAAAAAAGTGTATTAGAACCATCTGCAAAGAAAGTCATGTAAGATAATATTTTTCAAAAATGTTGACTGTGCCTTTAGTGTTTATATTTGAGTGTATAGTGTTCATAAAAGAAAATTCCAACATATTTAAGTTCATGGAGCGTCTTGTATGGTAAGGATAAACTTGGTATGGTCCCTGCCGAAACTAGAATGAAAAAAATAAGTGTCTTTTGTATGGCACCACACTTTTACAATGAAATACCAATAAATATAAGAAATATTAGAAATTTTACAGTGTTAAGGAACACTTAAGTAATTTTCTGGTGGAAAAAGCATATTATTCCCTCTATATAGTACATAAATACATTTATTAAATGATATAAAATTTGTCTTGTAGATTTGAATACCGCTTGTCGGTTGAAAATGTGACATATAACTTGTGTATACCATGTTCAGTAAATAAATTATTTTAAATTTGAATATACTTAACGGGGTATTTTTTGAGTAATTCATGAGAAAGTACATAATTAATGTTTTATCAAATTTTACAAAATGTCACTTTTCTTTATTTTAATAAAAAAAGCAGTCTGATTATTAGTCTGTTATTTATTCTTAATACAAAATTTTCAAAATAGCCTCCACCCACAGAATCAAAAACACGTTGATTACTGCCAAATAATGCTGTGAAAACATCGAGATGAACAGGACCTTTTCAACAAGATTTCGTGGACAATTGAGTCACGGTTTGAAAGAATGGGCATATTTAAAATTCACAATCACCACACTTGGGCTACAGAAAATCCACACTAGGTCAGATAGAAAATCCCACTCGGTCAGACAGAAAATCCACACTCGGTCAGAAAGAAAGTTCACACTCGGCGACTGCAGAACCTAATATATCCTATACGCTACTCCATTACAACATCAGGATGTCATGTGTAGCATTTTTTAAATATAATTATTATAATAGAAACTTTCTTAATGATTAAAATGCCCCACAAAATCGCCACGGATTGTCTGTGAGAAAATTATGGAAAGAAAACAATTATTCTCTATGCGTTCTATCTGTAAGTCCAACACTTATGTCATTTTGAAAATGTCTCCTTTAATGTAATTTTATAATGATTCCCATATAAAAATCACAGCTTCTTTTAACACTTCTTTTAATAGCTGCTTGTCCAAAATCTACAGAATAATGTAAGGAAAATGAATATAAAGCCATGTAACAAACAAACGGAAAAGAAATGCCTCGAGGTAAAATATTCACAATGTCTAGAGGTCTTCAATTGGATTAATGTCATATTGTCTAATGTTTTATCTTAGAAAAATTAACCTTTTTTTAATGTCAATACATAAAAATTACGGGTTCGTCTTTCTTTTCTTAAAATTTTTTTGGCCCATCATTTATATAATAATGACATTGATGACAGCATTGATATATTTTATAATATATCAATGCAAGATCGTCACGCTTCTATAAAAAAGACTGACTATTAAACAATAACTATGTAAGTGGTTAAACAATTTCGTAGCGTCGTATCTGCTGCTGGATGAGCTATATCCTATAGCTCACCATTCTAGTAAACTGCGGGTTGGCAGTGCTAGGAGTTTACATATCATTGGAGATTCCTAATAGTATGTCCTATAATAGGTGACAAAACTCTTAAGTTTGTAATTTCTAATTCATATATGATGCCTTTTTTAAATGTTAAGTTCAGTATAGACAGGCTGACGGTTCACTTGGTTGTAGGTGGCTACCGTCGCCTGTAATACAAGTAATGCCACAGGTACTGCAAGTGCGCTGCCGGCTACAGGTTCGGCATCCCTTACTCACTCACCCAACCTATAAAATTGAACGTAAATTGGTTTGGCTTGTGTATTTATCATAACATTTATTGAATAGTGATTGTATGGGAAATTATTTTTGTTTCTCAAAAAGAAAACAACTTCCGTAAAATTAAATCCTATTAATAATATATTAATATATTATTTATTTATTATTATTAATATATTTATTTATTTATAATCCTGCAAAGTCGAAATTTCAAATCGGTGATAGTTTTTAAATGTGAAGATTGTGAAGGACTGAAGTTTGATCCGATGTGTTGATTCCATTGCTTTTAGGATTTTTAATTTTAAACGAAAAATTGAAAGTAACATCTAAATTATGTCATACTATCTCTTGGATCTATCTTCATCTTTCCGCGGAAATTTTTAATTTTTATATAATACAGGCTGATACATTTTTAGTGATACCCATGGTATCACTAAAAATGTAGGTCGAACTTTATAATGTAGCAAATATTTGATTTTTTTCGCCTTAAATGTCCCATAAATTTTAAACTTAAATTCTGCATTTGTATGTAATTTTTTTTTACCGCGTAAGCAATAATATCCTTTGTCAATTTTTTTATTTTTATTTTTTCGATTTTTTTAAATTTGATGAACTTTCAGGAAACCGCCTATGTTTTGCAAGATGTTTGAGACTGTTACCGTTTGCAGCTGCTGCAATACTTATTGTCACTGTAGTGGTGAGACTTACACAACTTTGAAATATTTTCCGTGTCTAGCTCATTAAAGACATTTAACTTCGAGACATAGGAGTTCGCTTACAACGACAACTTGATTACGATTAATTATTGTAATTGACATAATAACACCAGCTCGCAGTTGAAGCCTAATTATATCAGTAGGAATTGTCCCAGTAGGTAGGTGCTTTTGAACAGAAAACGTTAAAACCTCCTTTCTATTCACAGGCCTTTGGTACAAGTGATCGATGTAAGAAAGTAGAGAAAGGAACAATCTCTTGTGTCATGTGTGATGCCCCAGCATGCAGTGTTTTCAATAGGTAAATTTGCCAATGTCTCAACCTGGTCGAGTTGTTCGCACTGAATAATTCTCTAATCTTCTTTTCGACAGATTCATGAACACCACAGGAGACCTACTTAAAGTGGTGATTAATACTGCGTTAGATTCTCTGAAAAAAGTAAGATATATTATGACGTCTTTTCCATATAGTTTATGTATATTTATAGTGGAGTGAGGTAGCTGAAATTTATACAAAAATTTTTCACGTTTTGGTGACGGTCCATTTGATGGTAGGTGGCTACCGTCGCCAATAACACAAACCACGCCACAGCTGCTGCAAGTGCACTGCCGACTACGGTAGGATTGGATAAGGGATTAGGAGGGGATAAGGAAATGGGCTCTGGTATCCCTTACTCACTCACCGAAACACAACAGCACGGTATGCTGTTATTTCACGGTGGTCTTCTGTAAGGGGGTGGTTACTGCCGCCAGGCGGGCTGCCCAAATGACTGCGAAACGCAGTGCGCCCTACCACTACTTTTCAAATCCAGACCAGAGTCAATTTTTGAAAATTACATTAAAATCGAACCCGGGCCCCCTGAAACGTTAGGCAAGCACCCTTGCCACTCATCCAACGGGATTTTAATCCCATCCAGCGCCCTTTTAAATTCAGATAGTACATGGGTAGATGAGTTTAAAAAGTCCGGGACGCAAATTTTTTTGGCCTTCTAGAGGTGATGATGACGTAATAAATATGGCCGCCAAAATTTTGTGATGCGATTCTACATTTGCATATAATAACTCGGGTTTGTGTTTCGATATTAACCTATGTTACAAATATTTCTGGTATTATGAACATAAATGATAATGTCAAATATACCGTTGGAAAGTGCGTTTACTCCTGAATAATATTCACTAACAATATAGAATCGTATGTAGAATTGGATTACAAAAAATTGGCGGCCATATTTATTACGTCATCAACGCCGCTATAGGACCAGAAAAATTTGTGTCCATAGGCTTTTTAGACTCGTCTGGCCATGTACTATCTGAACCCAAAAGGGCGCATTGGTTGCCAGATCCGAAATTTTTTTCAGCTACTTAACCAAACAATTATAGATATTATACAACTAAATCGCTGTCTGCCACTGTCTGGCTTCTAAACTATTCAGTATACCAAATTTCACATCAATCCACCCGTGGAAGTTAGTGAGATCCCTTCGTCTACTAGGAAATGAGCTGATGATCATCAAACGCCTGAAGAGATCTTCGTAAACTATAGCTAAGAACCATAGCTTCGATCACGTCAGCTTACAAACAAAAAAAAAACAGGGTCAAAATGGATCCAGCTGTAGAGCTAAAGATTCCACAGAGAAATAGATACACAGATAAACCCGTACACAGACACACACTTATAACACCTCGTTTTTGTGTGGGGAGTCGGGCGTAAAAACTCAACATATACAGGCTGTTATTTCTCGGTCGTCTTCCGTAAGGGGGTGGTTACTACCCCAAACTGGCTAACCAATTTACGATTGCGGAACGCAATGTGTCCTGCCTCATTTTAATAATAATGTTTCAGTTAAATGAAGCAGTCGGATGTATTTTGAAATCTATTGTTTCAAACCAACCACGAAAAACCATGAATGTATCTGGCACAAAATCCGGGAGAGGAGATGCTTTAATAAATTCAAATGTATCGTCGCAAAAGTGTGACGAGTCATGTTTTAAAGTGAAATCAGAGGTCTTGGAAAAGAAATCATCTGATAAGTGTGACGCTGTAGTAAAAGTGTCTTCATCAAAGGTTCAAGCGAAGTGTGATGATTCATGCCCCAATATGTCGAAGGTCTCGGAGAAACATTCAGATAAAGGAGAGGCTGTGACGAAAAAATCGCCATCCAAGAGTCAAACAAAGTGTGATGAGGAGTCATGTCCTAATAGTAAAAAGAATCGGGTAATAAAGAAGTTGGAGAAAAAAATACCGTCTACCAAGAATCGTAATTTTTGTAAAGAAAATTGTCCTAATATTGAACCCAAACTCTCAAAGACAAAACCAAATTAATTGGATATTATGTATAAACAGTTTTAAATCTGTTATAACGGAGGCTCTATAGGACGGGGAATAAGATTTATTATCTACCTATATTTTAAATTGAATAAAGCAAAATCTTCATAAATTAAATCATGTATTAGGAATTAATATGTTTTTTCTTTATAAAGAAAACCTTCTGTAGATAGAACTGTGATTCAGATGAGTTCATATTGATACTATGTATTTTTCTTATAATTTTGATATAGGCAGCGATTTTAGCGCGAATTGTACAACGAAAAGCACTAGTCAGCACTTAAAAAATCAATAAATAAGAGTACTAACCATTATTAAACATATTTTTTTATTGCTCTTATCTGTTAAATTTCTAGTTAGTATGGTAAATTTTTTGATAGTCCAGTTCTTTTTTTTATTATCTTTTTAATTTTAGGGACTTACAAAGGCATGTCAGCCTTATCATCTCATGAGCTAGATTACAACATATAAATGTTACATGTAATACATATGGTACATATGATTAAAAGCTTCATGGGTAAGGTTATAAAGTTCTGAGTATTTAACATCACACTACGACCCTTAGAGGCCGAACAAATAAACAGAAGGCAGCAAAAAGGAAGTATTTAATAGAGCGCACGGGCGATGCAATTTATTTTGATATCTTTTAAATTAAACCATGCATTGGGGTTTTTTTTAAAGAAATCAAACTAATTTAACCATAAATTGGGCAGCTGATCTAGCAGCAATTACCCCCAAAAGACAGCAAATCGACAGAGCACTTTAATAGGGGAGGGTAGCTAGCTTCCACCAAATTTAACATCAGCCTGTCTGATGAATGCGAATGTTGCGGAATACCGCAGAACGCCGATTGTTGCCGTAGCATAATGCAATGAAATTTGAATTAGGAATATTAAAAGCAACTAAGGGAACCATTAGGGCTAAATCTTGTGCTATCATAGAATTTTGAAGATATTGATTTAATTTAAGGGAAATCAAGTTCTAATTAGACGGAAAGCATTATTTAACCTTTACTAATTTGGGTAGGCATGTAACTAGTAGTTATCCTATGTTTCATTTGGGTGTCAACTTGTATGAGGCGGTTTCCGTGTGACAACATACATACAAACACCTTCACAAACGTTCGCAATAATAATATTCAAGTAGGTAGACAAAAATTATCATACGAATTCTTTAAAATCTTACATATTTCAACACTTCTTTGAAATACATGGAACAACATTGAATACAAGTGTTCTATAAGAATCTATAATTGAATCTTTTTAGAAAATTTTGACAAAAATGACAGTATGTCATTGTCATTGTATGGCAGAAAAATAAAGAAGAATATTCATTCAACTTAATCTAAATCGTTAGTTTTTATTGGCTTTATTTTACAATTATATGTTCATTTCATTAATATGCTCAAGTCGTGCTAACTTTGGAAAAATAAATGAAATGAAATGCCCATTTAAGGGAGTTTTCAATGTCTGGAAATGCCACAGCCTTGAGGTATCACAGTCTGCTGAGAATTAATTATATTTTCTGAGAATATTAGAATTTTCTGAGAATATTAGAGCAGTATATGAAATAATTTCAGAAAATCGTAAATGTTTTCCGATGTGTGTGCTACAATTGACGTCTTTTGCAGTCATTATTGCCGCCGTGTTGGTAAGGACTGTTGTTTTAATACTGCTGGTTAATAATTTTTCATTAAGCACCAAATTTATATAATATAAATTGTATTGTTTAAAGGTTTTACCTCTAAATCCAAACGTCCCAGATGAAGAAGCGATGAGAGGATTGGATAGATGTGCTTTGTGTGACTTTTATTTTACTTTAACCAAGTAAATAAAGCTATTTTGTTCTTATAAAATTGCTAAATTAAGGCGAGTATATCGTAAACTGCTGATAATTGAAAAAATGTATTTAAATATTCTAAAAAAAAAAACACCTCAAACTAAGTTTCATAAAATGAAATCAAGATGGCAATTATACATATCAAAGTAACAATATCTGAATGACACTTTGAAATTTTTCTTGAGAACCAGTTGTCTTAAATCGAAATTACTCATACTGAATACGAAGTAAACCTTCGTTTATGCGGTACTACCTTTTCCCGCGATTTCGTTTATGGCTTTAATGTTATTCTGATATAAATATAAACCGTTGTATAATTCTGATATAGAATTTTTGTTTGTTTGTTTGTTTGTGCGTTTGTGCACGCTAATCTCGGGAACGGCTTAACCGATTTGAATGCGGTTTTCACTGATGTATTGTAGCAAGCTTCCCGAAACATTTAGTATTTGTTTCATTCCAATCGGTTTACAAACAAAAATGTTACGCGCTATACCGAATACTACGCGTACTAAGTGGGGGCTTAGCTAGTTACTCATTATATTTTCTATATTTCTTATTCGCGGGCACCAGCTATTAAACTATTATTTCTTTAGAGTTCCATTAAAATCCGTTCAGCAGTACCCATCGGGTGTAAAAGAGTAAGATTCTTCAATCCACTCTTACAAAACTTTTTATTTGCAATGTTATTAGTTTGATATTAGAGTATTATTTCCTTTAAAGACTTGCTGTTTTTATTTTATTTTGTGAATATTTTCCCTCGCCAAATAAGTGTTCCTATAATTAAGTAATAAGTAGTTAAAAAATACTTGTCTTTAGGTTTATAGAAAGTTTACTTCAAGAAACTTAAATTTAGGGGGTTCTTAAATTGTTGGGCCCTGTCTAGACTTAGAGGCATTTTTCATTATTTAAAATAATTTATAATTTTTAAGCTAATTCTTTATACTCGTCTTAATTCTATTACTGTAAAAATTAACATTACTTGTAATCCACGCTTGAAATCTTTGATAATTACTGAAAAATTGTTTTTACAGAAATAATCCTTTATCAAGAACCTCCTAAGGAGGGTTTAACAGAACCCTCCTTTATCTTGATAGGTCGCACTTACCATCAAATGAACCGTCAGTTCGCCTGCCGGCCTCTGCATTGAGTAGTCTTTTTATAGAGTATAGTCAGTCCGGTATATGATAAGCAATAGTCAATAGTCAATGAGCAAATGTTATTGGTCGTTCATTTTCAATACAAATTAACTTGAAGTTAATTTAAATAAACTTTTTACATTTAATGCATCCCAATATGTTTTACCTAACAGCGTTTTTAACACCACTTTCAACGCAATCGAGATAATGGTGCACACTACACTAGATCGTCTCCATAAAGCTAAAATTAAGGTAAATTTTATTTATTACCAGTGATAAATTATATTTTTATTTACTTATTAATTTATTAAATAACCATTTCGTAAATTATGTAACACGAAGCCATTGCGTTAGGTTCACGCAAATTTATTGACATAATTAATGAAACAACGTTTAATTGTTACCGATATTCCTTTACAGACGTCTTATGATTAGTATAAATCTTCGTAAGAATAAAATGCATCACTGTAGGATTGACGATGGTTAGCTCTAAGTGCTGCATGTGCAGTGTGCACTGCCATATCCCACCAAAATACAACACCACGAATGCTGTTATATTTTACTATGGTCTTCTGTAAGGAGGTAGTTACGACAGCATAAAAAGGTTTATTGATGATTATAGTCAATAACAACGAAGTATTGTCTCTTCTCCGTTATTAATTTTACGTCTTTGTACGACGAATTCGTTGAACAGAATATTTTTAATGTGCGAAACTGTTACGCATATCGCTGTTGAAGCTCTTAACTAGCTAGATGAAGCCAAATAGACCGAATGAACTCCTTACCTGTCCTTCTGCGCCTACCATCTAAGTCTCTAAAACACCTTTTTATACACCTATGTGTATACAAAGGTGATATTTTTTATATTTGTAAAAAAAAAAAACAATTCAAAAACAATTATTAAATTACTGAGAAATAAAAATATCTGTACTTATTTCTATTATTCATTATAATTTCAGTCTTACCACTTGCTCGAAACAATTGACGGTGAAGATTTGTGCCAGTCTGTTTGCAGTCAAAATGTGAGTTTTTTTATTCAATAAGTATTGCATTAGTTTTAAAGTCTTAGTTTAAAACCACATATAAAGTCAAATACCCTCCGTCTCGCGATCGGGCTCCGACTAGGTACAGAGGTATGTATCCCCCACACTTGTCCCTGTGGTAGAGATGTCGACCGCTTGGGACATCACGGACTTTCTTGTATTAATAGCGCCGGTCGTATTTCAAGGCACGCCAGCATAAATAGCATCATACATCGGTCTCTTGCCACCATTAATATACCTTCGATGCTCGAACCAAATGGTATCATGCGTGATGATGGCAAGAGACCGGATGGAATGTCTCTAGTTCCATGGAGGATGGGTCGTCCGCTGGTGTGGGATGCTACCTGCGTCGACACATTGGCACCGTCCCATCTCATCTATGCCTATTTTATAGTTGCTTTATAGCAATTATACCTACAGTTAAAATACGAGTATTTATTTAGTCAATTAAATGGTTAATTTGTCAAAATTTAACTGTAAAATTTACGAGACTACATTAACAGTAACCCAATGAAAATCCTTATGTATAATCTTATGGTTTATGTAACCTTATCGATAAGTCATATATTTATCGATGGTAGTGTAATACGGTCAACACTTTTCAGAACACTTCATTCAATCAATCAATACATCTAATTTTACGCTTCTTAAATATTAAATTAGTTCTAAATAACCCATGTATGTATATGTATGAATGAAAAATATCATGTCAAGCTTAAAAAATCAATACTGATCCACTTGGATCACAAAGCACAGAAGACAGTAATCTTGGAAACATTTTGTCCTGCTATAAATTCCTATTTCATGAGTGTTACCTAACTTGAAACAAATGAGTATTTTTATATTAAAATAATGTAGAGTTTTGAGTTGTTGGTTACAAATTCACATACAATAAATTCTCAATACTTAATTAATTTACCCAAGTTAATGTGTTACCTTACGTTCCAGAAAGATTTGCAAGCGGCAAAGAAAAACCCTTCGAAAAAGTGTAAGTGCAGTAGAAGTAAAAATTGTTATCAATGACGACATTTGTTTTAATTTGTAATTAATTTAATGTAATCTAATAAATGTTTGGTACTAGTTTTCCTGTTGCTTATTTTATTAATTTTTTTTATGGCAAACCTATTTTATAACACACGACTGAAAAGCTGGAAATGCATCTTTGGGAATACCGTTTAAGATTTCAGACTTTACTGGGCACAATATTTTCCAAAGATTATTATTCTAGCCACTACAAGACGTTGTTGGGACATTTTTTATTACTATAATTATTTTATTTTAATTTAGTATAGTTAAATGTTATAGATTATACATACAACGATGTAATGAACTCTGAGCATAGTTTTGATCGCAGTAGGCGAAATTTTAATTTAAGAATTAATTAATTTACAGATTAATTAAATAAATTAGGTACTATTAAATTATTAATTACATTTTTGTAACCGGAGCAAAAAAAATTTAGACACTAGATCCTAATTCCCAAAGTGGTCCAGGTGGACTCCCAGGGGTCCACGGGAGACTCGACGGTGGTCTACATAGGCGTGACAAAAAAATCCATTCTCACTTATTTCACTCAGAAAACTCCCCATTCGTGGTTGGAACTCAGCCGCAATGCAAATTTCCATAGTTAGATCTAATCTTCACATTTTTTGCCGAGTTTTGGGAACATGGTAGTCTGGGAACCTCTGCTTTAGATGATGAGAAAGAAGGTTGAAGCTTACTAAACAATTCAATCGGCATGTGCTGTATGGCTGGCATTAAGTAGGTGCTTTAAAATTTTTCTAAGACGTATACCATGTGGTTCACGTAGCGTAGACCGTCTTTAACGTTTTTCTGACTAATTGTATTTTAGGATCAATACTTATTTTAAGGCAATTCTAAAATTAGACCTAGCGTATTGAAACTCTGACTGCTAGGTGTGTTGCAGTAATCATTGCGTCCAACAATGGAATTGAATGACTCGGATGTACCTAGCAGTTCAAGCTAATTTTACACATGCCTCTGCTCACGGATAAGACGTGAAAACGTCGACAGGCACCTATCCTATTCTTCTATATCAATTTTGCTATTTATTCTTGATCACGTCGGAGTGTGTCATTGCATTATAATCACTCTAGCTTCTCATACCCTCTCTCTTTCTCTCTCTCTCTCCCAGTGCCTCTTTAGTCCTGAAGTTTGGCCGTCAAACTGAGGCCATGGTAAACTAGCACATGAATGATTGCATTAGTATATAATTAGTACAGACAAAGCGCACTGTTTTTCGCATTTATAAATTGGGCATTCATAATATAATTGGCATTCATAATCAGTTTTTCATAACTGCACCTGTGCTGTTGTGTTTCGGTGAGTGAGTAAGGGATGCCAGAGCCCATTTATCTACTCCTAATCCCTCATCTTTAATCCTACTGTAGTCGGCAGCGCACTTGCAGCAGCTTTGGCGTTGCTTGTGTTATAGGCGACGGTAGCCACCTACCATCAAGTGGACCGTCAGCCTGTCTGCTGATCTTAGCATAAAAAAAACCCGTTTGGCGGCAAGACTACCATGAAATAACCATGAAATAACAGCACGCATGCTGTTGTAAGTGAGGAAAGGATGCCAGAGTCCATTTCTCTCTCCCTTTCTAATCCCTTTACCATAATAGGGTAGACAGCGCATTTGCAGCAACCATGGCGTTTGCTTGACTCAGCCGAACTTTATATTAAGTCGTAAGATATTCTATCTAAAAATTACATAGTAAGTTGTTACATTTGAAAGTGGTAAAACAGCTCACTAAAATGATTTATAAGCGAACTACACTTTAGCTATTTCCGTATTTACTATATTACACAAAATGTAACGGTTATAAATTGAATTTTTATGGCATCCCATATCGTAAACCTTCGCGTATGTGATTTTATTCGAAGAATTTCGCAATGGTTTATTTCTGAAGAATCTATTTTTACCCGTCGTTGTAATATCGAATGAATTTCATCAGTTAAATATGAGGGACGTCAAAGTATATTTAACAAATTGCTTTCATGTCTTGTTTTTTATGTTCCTGGTGAGTTATTTTATTACCTGGATAATAGATTTGAGGGTACTTGTGAGATTAATAACATTAAGTATTGAAATATATTTTTATCTTTTTAAAAATATATCTATGCCGGACAGTCTTATTGGTCAAACGGGCGATGTCGCATTTTTAATTCACTTAGTAGTCAGGTCGTTACATAAACAAAAGCAACATCTATACATACAATAAAATCATACTTGTACTTTTGTTATTACAGAGCTAAAAGAATCGTTTTTTAGAATTTTCGTCTGTTTGTGTGTTTGTGCACTCTAATCTCAGAAACGGCCTAACCGATTTGAATGCGGTTTTCACTTATGTATTGTAGCAAGCTTCCGGTAACATTGTTTGTTTCATTCCAATCGGTTTACAAACATAAAAGTTATGCGCTTTAACGAATACGGTCCAGCAGACTCAGCTAGTCCTGGGGGCCTAGCCAAGATGCACAAAATGCAAACGCTTCCTTTGCGTACTTACGAAACGAAAGAAATGAAGCCCGGTGATTGGTTGTTGAAGTTACAACTATTACAACAACCAATCACCGGGCTTTATTTCTTTCGTTTCGTAAGTACGCAAAGGGAGCGTTTGCAACAGTTTGCATCTTGGCTAGGCCCCCTGAGCAGTAAACAAATTTAAAATTCTTTTAAATTTGTTTAATCTTAGAATTTCAAAATGGGCTGAGATCTCGAATATTGAATTTAATCTTTAATATCTATGAAAATATAGATTTTCATTAATTATTATAATTACAACATCTGTATATTGCTATATATACACACATAACTCCACATACACACTCCACTAACTTATTTTAAACTACTCAACAAATTTTGATGCGGTTTTCACTAATGGAAAGAGCGATCAACGAGGAAGGTTTGTGTATATAATTTGCAGAATAATGTATCTGTTTGAAGCCGGGGGTGGGTTATGTTAGTACACGAATGAATTTGCTCGCAAGCACCAAGGAAGATTAAAATTCACGGACAAAGTTCCACTGCGAAAAAAGCAGATGAAGAATTGTAACGGAGACGTAAACATGTGTATGGAGGATTGCCTTGGGGTCATGTGAAAATAAAGGCGACCTATGGAATGTTAGAAATTTATGATTGAAGACAGTTATATATTTTTGTACAACGTCAGGTCCCTAAAGTAATTTAAAGTATTGAATGAATTTTTTAAACGGTCCCACAAATTTCGTACAACCGATTTTCAAAGTTGACAGAAGCATCGAAACCGGTCAAAGAAGAATTGGATGGTGTGATAGAGGATGTTATAACGAAGAAACTAGCAGAAGATCTGGTGCAGAGTATTGAGAAGAAGTTTATTGCAGACCTTGCTAAGTGTGTATTTCAAAGATTTACTATATCATGTTATCCGCAAAAAAAATGCTAAGCAACATTTATTTGTTTGCTCCACACAGTCCTAAATGATGACACAAGCAATGGTTGTAACTGTGTGAGAGCCCGGCGCCAGTGGGTTTGAAGAATACCTGTATTACAGGTCAATGAGTAAGGAAGCCCATTGTTCTATCCCCAATTTTTCCTTTTATATTTTATCCTGTCAAAGTCAGCAGCGCACTTGCTGACCGTTATCCGATAAGACAAGCAAACCCCTAATAGTGCTTACTTAGGGGCTATACATTTGGCGTGTTTGTATTTAAAAATGAAATGACGGTGTTTGTGGAAAATGAAATGGACAGTCATTATGAGTCCGACCTTTGCATTAAAAGAAAATATCTTTTATATTTGAAAGAACCTATAAATTCTTATACAATTGCAAATTATTTCTGAAAATCAAGTTTACGTCTGGCGGCTGTACGCGAATTAACGCGAAACGCTGTGGTATTTCAGTGAGTGAATAAGGGATGTCAGAGCTCATTTCTCTATCCCTCTTTTATATTTATCCTTAATCCTACTAAGGTCGGCAACGCATTTGCGACACCTATGGTGTTGGTACAGACGGGAACACAAGTCGGTAGCCATAAAGTGGATCGATAGCCTGTCTGACGATCTATAAATTAAAATTTAAAAATAACAGAATTGCCTTTTTAACAGATCCATTGACATGGTGACAGCGAAGATTAGAGTTTTATTACAAAACGGGACTACTCATATCTACGAAAGAGTGTCTGAGCTGCAACATCGTCTCGAACATGTTAGGAACAGCTCCGGAACAGAGGCATGTATATATATACCTATATCTTAAATATTTTATGACAATAATGTAATTTTTTTTTTAAATTCCGTCGACCTTTCATAATTTATTAAAGTTTTTTTTATGTTAAGATCGAGACGGTACACTTGATGGTATTTGGCTACCGTCGCCTATAACACAAGCACACACAAGCAACGCTACAGCTGCTGCGAGTGCGCTGTCGACTACAGTAGGATTAAGGATAAGGGATTGGATAGGAAAATGGGCTCTGGCATCCCTTACTCACTTTTGTTATTTAACGATCTTCTGTAAGGGGGTGGTTACTGCCGCCAGGCGGGCTGCCCAATGACTGCGAAGTGCAGTGTGCCCTGCCACTGCTTTCCAGATCCAGATCAGAGACAAATTTGAAAATTTCATTTTTCAAAGTTGACCCTGCCGGGAATCGAACCCGGGAACCCTAGAATAGAGCGTCCAACAGGCTTTGTAAGGTTTTAATAATTGTTACATGTCAATTTAAAATACCCTTTAAAATACTTTAAAGTTGAATAGTCACGGTTATTATATTTATTGGTTACTATATTGTATTATATTTATTATATTAGTCACGGTTATTATATTTTTGAAATTTTACTCAAATACATATTACTCTATTTAAATCTAGACCATTATCCTCATAGAAAACAAAGTACAATTTTATTGATATTTTTATTATTATGGCGCCAATATTAATCAATATGCCACGCCTTTACTTTGTTCTTATATACCCTAATAATTACATGAGCAGTCATTAAGTTAATTAAATTTACGTCTATTTGAAAAAAAAAACCTGTAAATTTCTTAGAATTCTCACATTATTGCAATAACAATTATGACAAAAGACTGTAATAGTATAAAAAATACAATTAGGTACAATAATTAGAAAATAAAAAAAGTTTTTATACTTTTGACTTACCTATATTATTTATTAGTATGGTAGAATGGGACGTCATAATTATTTAAATGCAGTTTATATAATAAATTTCGGTAGCCAGGATGAGCCTCTACTTGTTTATAGAAGGCTCTACCTTCGCCCAAAACCAATTGCAATACCAAAGAAAACACAAACTCACTGTCGTCTCCAGTCTAAAGGATCTTTTCATTCTTGTGTAAGAAATGGTTACTGTCGCCAGACGATCCGTTTAGTTCGGTACTGTAAAACGATTGCGTTTTACACTATTTGAAAATGAAATAATTTTGCGACAGGCAGACAAATGTCTCGCGGAACGCAAGAACGTCACAACAGATATCATCGAAAAGGGCCTTCATCAGATGGTAATCTGCGGGTACGCTCTGATCGGTCACGACCCAGCCAACGCGATCAGAATAGTCGTGGAACTTAAACAGATGATCAGAGAGGGTTTGAAGCCGGTATGTTTTTTCCCGCCAAAAATATTTCTTCTAAATTAAGTATAGTTTAAAATTCCAAACTTAATATTGCCAGTTAACTTAAGTCAACTTTGTACTATGTACATTTTTAGGGACATGTCGTAGTTAAAATTTTATTTGGTTTTCGTAAATCTGATGATGATTCAGAGTAAAATCTTTGAAATTAATTTATTTGTAATTTTAAATTTCCGATGCACCCGAAATTCACTTGCATAACCAATTAAACTAATTCAATTTAGTATTAAGTGGACTTCAATAAAGAAAAAAAAGTGTTAAGTTAAAATGATAAGACAGGATAAAAGGCACTTATGAATATCTTGAACCTATGTTTGTCTGTAAACTTTTGAACCATTGAACCGATATTGATGAAGAGACATAAATCTACTTTTTATTCATTGTAGCTGCACATAAAAGCTGAAATAGATCAGTTGTTTACTATTATTAATTTTATTAATTACATGGGAATTTAGTAAGTTTTTAATAGTATAGTAACAATAGCTTGAATCCCTGAAAAGGCCAGTACTAATTATTGTGGATTTATTAAATTCAAACTAATCCTCTGCTCTTAATAGATTATCGGAACATGAACACGAAGCTTGCTCAGCTGATTAGCATCATTAAAAAATTTTTTTTATTATTTTTTTATGTTAAGGTCGGCAGACAGGCTGACGGTCCACTTGATGGTAGGTGGCTACCGTCGCCTATAACACAAGCAACGCCAAAGCTCTGCAAGTGCGCTGCCGACTGCAGTAGGATTAAGGATAAGGGATTTGGAGTGGATAGGGAAATGAGCTCTGGCATCCCTTACTCACTCACCGAAACACAACAACACACTTGCTGTTATTTCACGGTGGTCTTTTGTAAGGGGGTGGTTACTGCCGCCAGACGGGCTGCCCAAATGACTGCGAAAACGCAGTGTACCCTGCCACTATTTTCCAAATCCAGACCAGAGCCAAATTTGAAAAGTTGACTTTTCAAAATTGATCCTGCCGGGAATCGACCCGAGAACCCTAGAACAGAGCGTTAAGGCAAGCACCTTAACCACTCATCCAACGGGCTCGTCAAAAAAATGTTTAATTCATAAAATGTTTAAAATGTTTCATAAAATGTTTAATTTTCAGATTCGCGAAAATGAAGTCGAGGTTTATGACTTGTTGAAAGTGTGCGGTCATGACCACGACACTTTGAAGAAGGTTATTAAATGTGTTATATCGAAAGTGAGTCAATATAAACTATAATTATAATATAACTATATGTAATTAATATTATATACTTATATACTATATCCGCCCCCGACTTTGCATGGATCTTTTCTGCAAACCTTCAATAATCTACTTCGATTATGCTCTTTCCATTAGTGAAAACCGCATGAAAGTCCCTTCGCGATTATCGTGAACACACATACGTGTATACATACAGCTGGACGCGGTGGGATACTATATAATATAATATGTAAAGTTTATCCATAATGCATATCAACTATAATATACTCTATGAAATAAAAGTACTGCGATGTACTTTCATTCATAAAAGATTCAAATATAACCTAATAAAAGAACATCACACTAACTAAAACGAGGCTACGGAGGCAACGGAAACAATGTAAACAATCTTTCAGGGGTTTAAATTTTTTTAAATAAAACATATAGTTTCATAATGCGCATTTTAATAGTAGTAAGTATTTTATCTAATTATGAGTTTTTATGAGTTTCATAAGAACTCATAAAAAGGTGCCAAAGTGTTGTCAAGATCGCTTTCCTGTACCATGAAACAGATTTTTACATGCGATGCGATGCGAGGGAAAAGGAAAGAGATACATAATCCTTCGTTGTTGTAAAACTCAGTATGAGTCGGGTTTGTTTATATTGTTTGCTTTGTTTCTAATTATTACCTATCTAATTATTAAAACACTTATTAAAGAATATTAAAAATATTAAAGAATACAATTTTTAAATAATTAATAGCTAGCAATAAAATGATAAATTAAAATAATAACAATATGCCTGTAAAAAATTTAAGCAAGAAGGATGTGATCTAGGCGTATACCTAATATCTATTATGAATCTTCCTACCGTATACGATAACTTATTGTTCTAGGATTGTCTACCCTGTTAAGGGTGTAAAAGACAATATTCGTCGTAATTAATTGTTTATTAATAAGTTTAAACTTATTAACCTTTTATAAAATCGTGATACAGGTCCAGGTCCTAATTAGCTGACAGTTATTAGACAGTCAATTGTTCATTGGTGTTGGAGAACACAACTCGCTTCCTCAATAGAACATGAGTATCGATATTTATAACACGTAGACGTGTTGTAAATAGATTCTCATACATTTGAGTATGGATTGGTAGTCGATGACCTCATTCTGAAGAGTTACATATAGTTAAAATACAACTAAACATAATTTCCTTGGAAGCTGGATCGAGTGGTCGAGTAACAACTTTTGCCTTGATATATGTAAACTATGCCTCAACCAGACGGCTATAAATACAATTATATTTTTTTAAATCCTACAGTTTTATTAGTATTTTATCGGTCAATCACTTATAAGATCAGGTAATTAATTAATGAGATACTTAGTGGTTAAGAAAGAGCGTAATTTCCTAACTTAAGTATACCGTATTCTGCAGCTAGTGATGCAGGGGAAAATACAAGGAAAACGTAGCAGAGGCAGGAGAAAGACAACCCGGTTGAGAATTTGAGAGAGTGGTTTGGTTTGAGCACTCGCTCCCTTTTTCGTGTAGCAGCTTCCAAAGTGAAGGTAGCCATGATGGTCGCCAATCTTGGCACCATCAGAAGTGGCATATCGTTTCTTAAAAGGATACTGCAACCACTATCATTATACTTATATCCCACTTTATAAGTTACGAAAATATTTTTAGATATATTTTGAAAATTCTGCACACATTGACATCCCTTAAAAAATCCGAAGTGAACAAAATAAAACTATATGTAAAATACAATATATATATAAAAACACGGGACAAGTGCGAGTTGAACTCGCGTGAAGAGGGTTCCGTACGATGTTACCTATCCGCATAATATTGAGTGATTTACCATGTTATTTTAATATCATGGACTTTTTATAAGTTTTCCTATAATCTATAAGTAGAAAACTAATTTCTGTATTTTTTTTCAAAATTTTAGGTACAGTAGTTTCGGAGATAAGGGGGGGAATGGTTAGACAGACGGACACACGAGTGATCCTATAAGGGTTCCGTTTTTTATTCGGACGTACGGAACCCTAAAAATTAGGTATATAATTGAATATTGATTGCGGAAACACATAAAATTAATCGCAATAATAAATAAAAAATAATTTTTCTTTTCAATTATTATTTGGGGAAAAAATATCATTTAGAAATTGATAGAAGATTCAAAATGAAAATCTCATAGCTTGCAATGTTTCTAGCAATGTTCACCTACAAACGAAACCAATAAATATCATTGCCTATATTTTTGACATTTATTTCTTTAATTGCTTTTCTTAGTCTTATAATGCATATACGTATCAGTATGTCTTTGTTGATAGAAGAATGCCATTAACATTACCTTAAAATTTCAGTCGCCAGTAATAAAAACATCAATGATGGGTGTCACAGAGAAGCTTATAGACGGCACAATAAAAATAACTAAATTAATGGCTCACGGTGCTATGCATGAAGCATGTCTCATAGAGGTCATAAGGACAGTTGAAGATCAATCGTTTGGTATCATCGAAGATGTAAAAGCGTGTACCAATGGAAACTTCAATGTTAGTGAAGACAATACAGAATACCTTCGCACCGACAATGCTACGGTTTTTGATATAGAAAGAAATATAGATGAAAATGGAAATATCGATAAAGATGAAGACGCAAATAATGATAGCCGTACAACAGATGTAAGGGAAGATGAAAAAACTGACAGCGCCATAACAGATGTGAAGGATGCGCTTAGGCGAATGTTGGACAATAAAAACAATAAAATCGATAAAAAATTACGCAAGAAGTTGAAGAAACTGGAAAAGACACTTACCGCTAATGATATATAGAAAAGAGATTTATTAAAATCACTAGCGAAGCGTTTAGTTATAATTTTCTTATTAGAATTTATTGCAATTGATAAATATGTGTAAGGAGGAAATAAGACAATAAGATAAGGCATGGGATTTGAAATCTATTACTCATACACGAAACAAAAAACCGCAAGTACTTTTATTTCAAGGCGATCTTTTGTAATGGTTGTAAGGGAGCAGTTACTGTGGTCTTGTAACCTAACCCTACATTTGCAATTGATATATTTTTGACAAAAGTACAATGTTTTTAACAAAAAACGAAAATATATTCAGAACTAGCTGAGCCCGCAACTTCGTACGCGTGGTATTCTGTATGTATAGCGCGTAACTTTTTTGGTTGTAAACTGATTGGAATGAAACAAACACTAAATGTTATGGGAACTTTGCTACAATACGTCACTGAAAACCGCATCAAATCGGTTAAGCTGTTTCAGAGATTAGCGTGCACAAACGCACAGATAAACAAACAGACAAAAATTCTGAAAACTGTTTTTTTGACATCGGTAACATAAGTACATCGTGTACAAAATATTTAATGTACACAGACACGGCTCATTTACGATTTTATTATCTACATTTTATACATATGTATTTTAAAACAAAAGAATTGTACAAAATTGAGAAGGATTTTTAAATATAGATAAAATAGGATACCTTTAGAGATATTTTTTATTATTTATCTATCAACAGCATATCCAGAGTTACTATCGATGTTTTCAACGTTGTTTTCGAATATAATAAAATCTTAAACAAAGCGCAAGCTGTTATTAATGAAGTTTACGTAATTCCGGGTAACCGGTTAATGTTTAAAAATGATAATAAGTTTACGAAGAGCATAAAAGATTTATTGGTTTTTGAAAGATTTTTCATAACAGATAAAATATGTAATTTTATTGGGTAAATAGCTTTAACAACTTATAGAGGAATAAGCATGATGAAAGATTTTATAGTCTGAATTTTCTCAATAGAGGTTTGTTACTTTAAAAGTTTGAAGGCTTTTGAAGTTTTGTTACTACTAGCTTTTGTCCGCGCCCCTTTTTTGGGTGTTAAAACATCAATAAGTTTTTGCTCATATATTTTTGTCAGGTATTGAACTTTTTATTTTTATTTTTAGATGATTCTCCGAAAACAGTAAAGAACTTTTTATGGATGAAAAATACCCTATGTTCTTTTATACCCTATGTAATCTGACAATGTGCCTGCAAAATTTCATAATGATCTTAAGCGTAACAAAATAACTCTCCCATATATAATATTATATTAATTTAAATCTAGTGTAACAAAACCAATATAATCGAGGGTTTTTTTAGTGTTTTTTTTATTCTCAATAGAGAATAAACGTCTTATAGCATTTCATTAATTTGAGGAAGAATATGTAGCGCACTACTTGGTTTTTCACTATTTGGATTAAATTGAAAGACTGAAGAAGATTTTTAGTTTGACTGTTTAGTCCATTGACCATTTAGGTACCAGGCAAAGACGGATATGTTTATCATCCCTATCCGCTGATTCAGCTGGTGATGAGGGAAAAAGTCGCTGGAAAGAGAAAAGTTGGGCGAAGGAAGAAGTCGTAGCTGAAAAAATCATGGAGTGGATCGGGATAGCTAACGGGATCCCGATCCACTCCACTGATACTGTTTTATTAATCCAAATTACAAATAGTTAACAGGTCAGCGATAATTGTTTACGTTACGAGCAATGTATTGAAATAACGAATTCAGTTGCAAACATAGTGAGATCGAAAGTAGGCGAATCTTCGTGTAGTGTTAATGCCTTCTCTTTCATTTTTAACATAAACAAGCGCACTGATTTCTAGAACGATATACATATAAGTAATCATTATTTTTTTTTCCGCCCCTTGGGAAATCCTTATGGGAGACCCGGCAGCGAAGGGGACGCTGTGGGATTATGCTGGACTCCTACCGGCTAAAACCCAACGACTTTCTAGGTCGGCAGTAGGTGGGCGAGGTCGCGGAAACGTTGTGACACGACATCCGCGATCCGTTACTGCTGTCTAGCGTGGGGTTATAAAATATATGCTATGTGGTGGTGGGATTCGAACCGCGTTCCCTCAGCTCAGAACGCAGGTTATATTAAGTCACACAACCACTACGCCAACTACATAAGCTGCTTCTTCAAGCCGCTCAATGGACTTAACTTTTTGAATTAAATATACGTAAAATGTACACGTATTATTTTAGTTTAGGACCTAGGACATAATACAATGTGAAATTGCAATAAAATTTTGCTATGTCTGGTCTCGTCAAGAATTTATCCCCTTTATCCCTTATAAGAATAAGGGATAAAGGGGGAATTGGATTTCTGTTATGGGGTGGTTACTGCTAGACTACGATTTATCATATCCCAGTTTGTAATTCAGGAACGCAATGTATCCTGTCATTACTAAAAACAGGGTCCGGTTGAAACAATGTAAACAACCCTCTAAATATACTAATCCTTACAATTTTAACTAAAGTTATTTTAATTTAAAATATACATAGGTTCATCATATGTCATAATTTATCTATTCCAGGGCGTAGTGTTAGATAAAGGGTTACTTTGTCACTACACAGAGTGAATGATCTTGCTACAAAGCTTATCCAGAACTATCCTGTACTTTAGGATAAGCTGAATTCATTTTAAAATATTTCTTATTACTTTACATTTTATAACTATGTTACAAACTGATACAATACAGTAGCGAAATACATGTTTTATACCCAGACATTTAGTTTAGGCTTTGATCTAGTCTGTCGATATGTTTGAAAAGATTATGTTTACGTTTCGTCTGGCGGAGCAAAAGTTTGCTAAGCTGTTCATACATTTCTATCACATTTTTACGTGCGGGGTGAGTGTAAATGCCGTGTATGAGCGAAAGAAACGATTTATTTTCACAAACCAAGATGACTGCCAAAATCACCAAACTTGTCCGATGAAACCGTAAAATTTGCCAAAAGTCGACAATGGTTCCCTTAATGTGTCGCCGGTTCACTGTTGTAGGTAACTTCGCAAAAGCTCCGAAGAATCGCTATCGTATCGCTTGTTGTCGCACAACTTACTCCCTTGACCGGCCACACCCTTATTTATACCAAACGCCTCGATGCATTTCGAATCTACCAGAAAATGTTAACAAGATTTGTAAACACGCCATTGAAAGTTCGGGAATGCTATTTCTGTTGAAATGTAAACTCTATGTTGTAGACGTAAGGACCAATTTTTTTTTTTTTGGTGGCGATCACAATATTTCAGCAATGGACGAAGTGATACTGGTACTCTAGCAGACAGAAATAGCCACTAAGACAAGATAAGATAAGGACCAATTTCCTTTGACACTAATCGGAAAGGGGCGTGGCTACCATCGATAAGGTGGAACCAGGCTTTCGGCCGGCGCGAATGCTTTTTCCAGAACGTCCCATGTAGTTACTAGTTAGTCGTAACAATATATTTTTCTGTTTTAACTTTTTTCAGTTTACTTTTATTTCCAATCTCATGATATCTTCATATCACGAGCTTAAGGTTATGAGGGTATCAAGAGTAGCACAACGACAACTATTAACAATTCTCGGAATGTGCGTCTTCAGTGGTCAGTGGGTACTGATATGATCGTAGTTATTAGCATTATTTATTGAAAGGTTAAATCTCGTACAATTGAAAGGTTAACGCCCGTTTACCTCATATTTCTAATTATTGTTTTTGTCTCTGGCGAGTGGCCAAGTTTTAATGTACGATCATACGCCGGACAAACAGACGGATGTCAGCACTTTGAGGCTTAATTTTATTTGTGTTTGTGGGTATATAGGTTGCCTCTAATGTAAATTCAAACACTTAGCCATAAGATAAACTTACTCGCTCCGTTTAAAATGCAGGGAATATGTAGTCGCTTTTAATGGAATCATATTGTGTAAGTTGTAATACGGTTCGTTTAATTTTTTTGTGACCTATCACGTTTTTGCTATTATTTAACATTTGCTACTGGACATGGCACATATACAAACAGTTTTAAAAAAGTTCTGCACGTAAATTCACCTTATTGTTAAAGTGACCCTATGTTTTTTTGCTCTTGACGAGCATCTATCCATGTAGGAAAGATGAGGCCGACGATGGAGCGAGCTCACCCAGAAGATGCCTATTCACTCGAACCTTGGAAAAATTTGGGTTATATGAGCTCGGAAATACAGACGCCCGCAAAATGTGTTTCTGTAAGTCTTTATTAGATCAAATCAATCAAATTTCTTTATTAGATTCACTCATTTTGACAGAAAGAAAAACAAATGAAAAACAGCTGGAAACAACATTTTACTAATTTGTTTCTTTTTATGAAATGTAACCTTTTTAATGTCATCGAAACCAGCCAGATACAAGTAGTACAGCCAAAGAGATTTTATACAAGTTTATACTTACTATGTATGTATATGCGAAAAGACTTTTTCCCATTAGTTTATACATACTATATACGTATGTATATGCGAAAGACTTTTTTACATTATTAGTAGTGTCTTGCGGTTGCGCAACGGGAGATAAACGGTTTAATATAATAACCAATTGTTCTCTGACTTTTAACAGGAAAAAGAAAATATAGTTATTTTACAAGTCGTTAATGTTTATTGTAAACAAATCAACTGTTTACAGCTTCTAATGCAAAAGCTTTCAAATTTAGTGTAACACTTAATGTTACTTTGTAAACTGTACTTGTAAGTGTGCCGGTTTGTTAAATTTTAACATATTTAATAGTTATGCATCCTGCGCACTGCGCGCTGGATGATTCATAGTTGATTTCGCGGAATTTCAATGGAGATTGTGTTTTCGAAGAAAAATGCGATGCAAGAAAAGCTATAATGGAATGAGCTTAAAGCAATGTTATTATCCTTTAACGAATTAATGCCGTTTTTGACGTGGATTTTCTACCGCAATACTCATAACAAATCCAATATAATACGTCTTCAGTAAGTTTCGAACAGTTTGCAAGACATTCTATCTTTCTTGCTCCTCTTTCGGAATTAATTAGTTATATGACACATTAACACACAGAGAGACATACACACACACAACTTTTATATAAAATTAATAATTAAAATGATTTTGTAATCTGTAGAAATAGTATTTTCTAAATGAAAAAGGTTTAATTTTATTTAAAACATCGGTTAGGATAGATGGCTACCGTCAAGTGTCTAAGGCCTAAGGACACAAATTCAAGGGAGTTTCAAAACTTTTTTAAAGCTCGCTCCAAGAAGTCGATATTGCAGAGAAGCGCAAACACTTCAGAAGGGAGATCTACCAAACCAAAGTTTCTACCCATCCGGATCAGCAACAGATCGTCGACAATTGAAAAAATACGACGGTGGTGGGCAAAATCTAAAGCTGCTCCAACGTTTTGTTTATTTATGTAACCATTTAATAGTTAAGTGAATAGATTTAAAATAACAAGCCCCAATTTGCAAAAGACATATATAATATGACAAATATTACAAAAAAAATTATTTGAAATGTAGAGTGCAAAATGTTACCAAAACTATTCGGACGGATATTAGTATAAGATCCCACCGTAAAATTCTGCATCTATGTATCTGTTATTTGATCGAAATGTGATTTAAATAAAAGATTACACGTCGGGTCATACAAGGCCGTAGGGTTGTCTAGCAAAATCTTGCCTCAAGTACCTTTTCCGTAATTATTTTTGATACCTTTTTCTAACAAAAAAAAAAAAGAAAAACTTGGGTCTTTATGGAAACTAAATCGGTCTCTTTTCTATTGTTTTCTTTTCTATGATCGGTCTCTTCTCTTTTCTAGTGCCTGGCAACCCAAGAGTTGCGACAGACTAAGAACTCCTATTTTTTCAGTTATTAAAATCGGTCTCTTTTTTATGGTACTTCATATGGTTTCCAAGCAAATGAGTGCAGTTGTTAAAAAATGTATCAAAAATAATTATTTTCATGGTACTTACGGCAAGATTGCGACGTTGTATGACCCTACGTGTAACCTTTAATTTAAATCACATTTCGATCAATTAGAAGATAGGTACAGAATGTTACGGTGGGATCTTAGACTATATGACACGTCAATGATTTAAAAAATGTTGACAGAGTGAGGTTGGTAGTGACGTAAATTGTAAACCCTATAATCATTATACTCTCAGTGAAGTATCACATAAACATTTTTAAGAACAAAGCGTGTTATTGCCGTTCAGCGTTCAGTTTACAGCTTCAGACATGCGCGAGATTTCAAGGTTATGGATCATTGGAATGTTTTGGGTTTTAAACTCTTTGGAATATTTTCGTAAGAAAACCAATGTTTCACATTTACAATGTAGTGTAGGTAGTGTAGGGAATGCGTTGTCTGAAAATACAAAAGATGGGATAGTAAGTCGTAACTGTGAGGCCTATAAGGGCATCAGTAACCTCATGTGCCCGTGCCTAGCAGACCATCAGCCTCTTGCCATCCACTCTTCCGCCCACCACTAGCTTCTCCACCCGGTTCTCTGCGAACTATGTGCCCAAAGTAATTGAGAAATTTTTGATAGCGGGTGGCGGATAGTCTTGTCCGAATCCCAGGCTGTTTGAGGATAGATGTCTTTGTCCTCCTGACTGTCGATGGAATGCGTAACATTCGTCTCCAGGATTACATTTCAAAGGCATCTTATCTTTTGCGTTCCACAGATCGGAACGTCCAATATTCATCCCCGTACAGTAATATCCCAAAGACCAATGTTCTTACTATTTTACTTTTGGTGTTGTTTGAGACTTTCTTGTTTTATCGTATTAAAACAAATTAACTCATAGCTGATTGAGTTCTATGAGTTCTTCTTCGAATCTTTTCTTCAGATCCTTCTTGGTTGGAACTTGGTTTATGTGCTTCCAATAGCCGCACTCGTAACAACTTTGGTCTATTTCATGTATCGGTTGATAGCACTAAATAGGCGAATAACAGTGTGTTCATACATGCATTACTAATTTTAAAGAGATTGATGTGCTGGGAGTAAGAAGTTTGATTTCTCAATGTTGATCTCCAATTGTACAGGCCTAGATGGATAAAAAGCTACAAAATCTTTTCATGGATATACTAGCGGCCCGTCCTGGCTTCGCACGGGTGGACATTTATTTTTTAAACTTTTTTGAATATACGAACTTTTTTGAAAAAGAATATACATACCAGCATCGGTGAAGAATGCCGAATGCCGATTTGGACTCGACGGCACTGATGCAGATGCAGATGTTAGGAATGCTCTCTTGACCTTCGTCCATTTGGAGGCACGAGGTGGTCGGTGCTGAGGAAGTCGAGCGCCAAGCTCCAGTGAACGTTGTTTACGAAGTAAAGGATGAGCTGGATCTGATTCTGCATAAATTGATACATGTTACTAGAAAACCTGATTCCCAAACAGGAAAATGTACGAAATTTATCATAAAAATAAAAAGTCTACTTCCAAATTACTTCTAAATTTCAGAAATTACGCTAGAACTTTACAACTGTCTAAGACCTAAGTATATATTAATTTATGAATCAGATTTTTTCCATTAAAAATAGTTCTTTAAAGGGTGTCTTATCAATATCAATATCATTTGTTTATATTATAGTTATAAACAATTAAATTATCCGTTCGAAAAGCAGCCCTTTTCAAATAAAACATCCATATAAAAATTATTGTAACTTTTGAAAATAAATTTACAATCAATATCAAGGCATTGTGAACATTTTTTAAGCAGGTTAGTTTGCTATACTTTTTGCTATCTATTATAGGCCATACCCATTTCACTTTTGTAGTATATTTAAGAGTTTCTTACTTATGTTATTGAGCCTGGAACTAGGAACAATAAGTTAATCTTTATTTTATAACCAGCTGAGCCCGCAACTTCGTACGAGTGCTATTCGGTATAGCGCGTAACTTTTTTGTTTGTAAACCGATTGGAATGAAACAAAACTAAATGTAACGGAAGGTTTGCTACAATACATCAGTGAAAACCGCATTCAAATCGGTAAAGCCGTTTCTGAGATTAGAGTGCACAAACACACAGACAAACAGACAAAAATTCAAAAATCTTTTTTTTTTATTTTGGTAAACAACGTGTACAAAATATTTAATTACAGTACAGATACTCGTATACGATAAATGTGTAATTGGTAGTAGTCTCTATTGTCAATTTATTAATTATTTATTTTCATAAATGTAATGTGAAAATACAAATAGTAAATAGATCTCAGACCTACTCCCTGTTATCGATTTCATAGACGCACGAGCAGCTAGCTTCTGGAGCAAAAGTATTCATGTCAGTATTTACCATCAGAGTTAGATGCATTTTTGCTCCGTAGTTCATTTATTAAATATACAATAAACCCACAATACTTACCGAGTTCTTCAGAAGATGGTATGGTGAGGGTTAGAGCTGGTGGTGCATCACTGTCTCCACCATCACTCAGAGACCGTCTTCGTATTGGGACTACGTCTGGGGAGTTTTTCACCGCTCTACTTGATTTCTTTCTAACAGAGCCGTGTGTGATGATATCTCGCATTTTACCCCAAGGACTCTTATGCAGCTTGTTTGGAGAGGGGGAAGTGGAGCTGTCATCCTGATAAAAAATATGAGATACGTTTGATGTGGATGTCCTGATACCGCTCGGTGTTGACCGTTTATCTAATTATTATTTATAAAAAAGGGTGGCAGGCAAAATAATGTTCACTTGATGGTATGTGGCTACCGTCGCATATGTGTTATATTATACTCCGCTACATCAGGAGAGATACATGTGATGCCTGACCTGAGAGGATAAACTAAAAGAGCGAAGATGGAGATAGGTGAATGGGCTCTCGTATGCCTTAATAATACACCGAAACAAATAAACGGAAGTGCTGTTTTTTTTTTATTTTTTTTAAGGTTAAAGTTAAAAGACAGATTGTCAGTTCACTTGATGGTCGTCTATAACACAAGCAATACCACAGGTGCGGCAAGTGCGCTGCCGACGGACTAATTTGTTATTGTCGTCAGACGGGCTGCCAAAATAATTGCGCTTTTCCACTTTCCAGAGCCAATTTTGAAAAGTTTCTCTTTCTCCACCGAACCCGGGATCCCTGAACGTTTTACACTCTTTCTTATTGTATAGAATGTAACAATTGACACAAGAGAGAAAAAAAGGATTTAAAAAAGCGATAGTTAACAGGAGTGATTAAAATCAGGTCCAAAAGTGATTTATTTTGATATGTGTACATGAAGTCATCGAATTATGATTACATTAATAAAAATGTTGTATAATGTGATTCTGTAGGACATTGATTGTATTTTAATGATTTGCCGGGATGCTACCTTGACTTTTACTGGCGTAGGCTGTGCCTCCAATTGCGGCGGCATCTGTCATATTATTTTTTTTGTCCCTTGCTGTGTGTTTTTGTTCGGTGCCTGCCTCGTTGGAGGCCATGTAATGATAAATAAATAAATAAATAATATCAAATTAACTTAATATTAATGATATAATAAACGATACAGTATTTTATATAGGCGCCCTACAATTTCAAACACAATATACACTTTGTGTGGTCACTGCTGAACCTTTAGCAAAGAAAGAGTTATAGGGATTTTTGAATTAAGTTTTTATTGTTTACAATACTATTACTTTAATTAAAACTGCACTCGAAGACGTTGCCAGTGAATGGAAACCGCTCAGAGCGAAGAGAACAGTACATAAATACTTGCTAGATTACCTGCGTGGGCGCATGGAGGAATGTGTTGTCATTATCGTCACAGCGTAGCACGGGCTTCCCTGAAATTATTGTAATACTTACATATCTGGCATACTTTCAGATTCGTGTCATACGAGCCTTCTATTATCTAACTCTATTAAAATATTTTACGATTTTCCATTGTATTCCAATAATAATTGAAGTCGTGTAGATGAAATTTAAGACGATACAACGAGAGAGCTATAAATATCTGATGCTCATTTTATGAAGACGATAAGAAACCCTTAACATTTATAAATCGCTAAGAAAAACTTTTATTTTTAATCGGCAGACTTTTATGGGCAGACAGGCTGAAGGTCCACTTGATGGTAGGTGGCTACCGTCGCCTATAACATAAGCAACGCAAAAGCTGCTGCAAGTGCGCTGCAGCAGCTTATTATTAAGGATAAGGGATTGGGAAGAGTTATGGAAATGGGCTCTGGTACTCCTTACTCTCTCATCGAAAACAACAGCACATATGCTGTTATTTCACTGTGGTCTTCTGCGAAACACAGTGTGCCCTGCCACTATTTAACAAAAATACACTTAAAGACAGATAAAAAACGAACTGATATCGCCCATTACTTCAGATAGATGTAATGAATGTTTCAAATGTATTTCTCTTTTTATGTTTTAAAGTATAACATATACATGAAGAGAAGTGGTGAATCTTACCTGTTTCTATCCTTAGTTCTTCACAGGATGAATTGGGCGTTAAAGAGATGGCGCTGCCAGGAGTTAAACTGGCGGAGTCTTTTGTTTCCAGATTGATTAGTCCTGATGCTGGGGTAGACCCTGCTAAAGCTACAGCGCCAGCCATAGCACCGACAGCCACCGGCCCAGCTGCAACGCCAATGGCTGCTTGAGGCCACTGAGCCTTTTCCCATCTGAACAAATACTTATACAATAGAATTTTGAATCTGATATTTTATGAAAAATATAACAATTTAATTATAAAATGTCGGATATTTATTGTGGGATTTTTCTGTCATAGTTCACAATAATGTCAATATTAGCTGTTTATAAAAATTATACAATCCAAATTTTATGTATATACTGGTATATCTTTTAAATATTTCAATCTATAAAATGATTATGGGCCTTTCAAAATTTAAAACAATCTCTGGGTCCGTGGGGCCCCAACGCGCTTAAATTTTTTAACAACTTGTCAAAACGTTTGGTCGACATAATCGGGGATTATAGAGCTGGCCATTACCTCGGGCAACAGATTAGCATTGCCATACAACGAGGTAATGCAGCCAGCATGCTCGGGACTCTGCCTAGGGGACCGAAACTTTATCATTTATAATATGTTAATGTTTATAAGGAATTATTGTAATTGAAATTAAATAATATATTGGTTTGTATATTTAAAAACAATTTTAAACTAATTGAAGTCATTTCGGTGTTTTCTAAAATTTTATAACATTAAACTCATTCTAATATTATGATTACTTTTTATTTTGGAACTAACAATTTTATAACCTATTTTATATTTAACAATGCAATTTTTTCTTTAAGTTATGTATTCAAATCACTCTCATTTAGCGGTTTTTCCACCAGAGATGCGATTTATTTGAAAAAATGATGTTTTTCCGTTAACTTTTTCTAAACCATCCAGCAGATATTGACACGGTTTTCACCAGAGATGTACAAAATGGTTTTAAAAAAGCATTTAAATACAAAATGCAAAATACTTTTCAGATTTACTTAGTAATATAGTCGCGGGCGAAATCTAATATCAAGCAACATTTACCTAAAAGCTGCCTTTACTCGTGTCCATTTTGAAACTTTGGATTTCTCAACTTCCTTAGAAAAGATGCCTTCAGATCTACGTCTTAAGGGGGTGTCGGGAGTGACATCGCTGTCGTCACCGCCGGCCGACCTAGATCTTTGTTTCCTTAACAGTGAACCACCAAATTTTGAATGTCCTCTCCATTTGGAACCCGATCTCTTCATTCCTCTACCTCCAGTATATATAGAGTCGAATATTGCCTGACCCTGATCACTTTCGAACTCAGCATCAAGGGCCTCATTCAAAAACTGCTGTACATCTATCTTCTCCGCTTTTAATCTTTCGTTCTCTCTATTTACAGCTTTGTGAGCCTCATGAAGCCGCCTCAAATGATTTACGTCTTTAAGTTTCCGCAGTAGACGTTCGTTGTGTTCTTTTAGCGTAACAAACTGATCGAGAAGATCCAGTAATCTTTCCAATTGATCGAAAGCATCCAAAGTGTCCTTGGTTTGTAAAGCTACTTCCACTCCACGCTTCGAGGCCAGATCTTGGCGATCTTTAAGCCGTTGCAGCATATTGTCACATAATGCTCTAGAATTTCTGGCGTCCAAGTCATTTGGAGACCAGTTGTCCGGAGTGGGGCCGGCCGTACAAGGCGATGACCCTTCAACGTCTGAAGGTGAATTCGGAACCCTCACCGAAAGAGAAGCTGGTGGTTCACCTCTTCTTCTTTTATGTAGGGATGTGCCACTTGGTGGCAAGTCTGTTAACTCTCTGGAAGCTTCTTTGATTTCCATTTTATCTTCTCTTTGCTCGGTGACGTCACCGCTTTCCTTAAGTGACGTCATCATGCAGCTGCAAAGTGGTTTTCGTGTCTGCGCTATTTATACATAAAAATAAACGCACGTGCACCTCTTGTAAGCGTCGAAATGTTCAGAGTTTTTAAGGGAATGCATACTCTTATTGTTGAAACTTAAAAAAAAAAATCCTTATTGTTTTATCACACACAATTTTATTTTCCGGATAAATGCTATGAAAATGTGTTCAAATATGTGTGTGTCATTCTACGTTAAAATCTCACATTTCACAATAACAATTTAACTGGCACCAATTTCACGCTATTTTGAATATCGAACATACGTTTCCTATCATGTAAATAACTATAAATTAAAATGATCATATCTTAAATAACTTATTATCAATGGCACTGTTTATAACTTGGGGTTACAAATAATATATAATCGCTACACTAAATACAAATAAATAAATAAATTAAAGTATCGTTCAGTACCGAATTCATGTAATTCAGTACCGCCCCGATGCCCTAACGCATCTCGAGAGTTGGGCGGGCGGCCACAGACTGATCTTCGCCGACGCCGGGCGGAAGCTTACGAATATTTCCGAACGCATATTTTTAGCCCAAATCTAAATTTGATCAATTTTAAATTAAACAAAAATGGTACTTAACTGAACGCCATACGAGTCAACGACGGCGTACACGATAATTTTGCGTCTGTCTCACTTTCTTAATGCATTCGTGGCTTCCGAACAGAGATCCCATTAACCCATTTTTAAAAGGAATTAAAAATTGTTTCGTTTTAACTTTTTAAAATAATTTCTGGCACTGTTACTTAAACATTATACATTTTTAAATAAAAAAAAATGTATAATTTTTAACAAATTGCATTTATTTGCTTGAAATCCATTTTTTAAATGAAAAAAAAAAAAAAAAAATTACGTCCGACGACCCCTTGATCGAATGGCTTAAGGTTTAAGGTTTCAGGGAACTCGGATTAGATTCCCCTCAAGTAGTGACATGTCACACTACGTTTCACAGTCATTTGGGCAGCCCGTCTAGCGGCAGTAACGACCCCATTACAGAACACCACCGTGAAATAACAGCACATGTGCTTTTGTGTTACGATGAGTGGGTAAGGGATGCCAGAACCCATTACCCTATCCCTTTCTTATCCCTTATCTAGTAGCACCCGTGGCATAGCTTGTGCATTTTACAGAAAGAACAAAATTATTATATTGTTTGTCGAATATAATAATTTTTTAATATATTAGGTCGGGGAAAAAGGTTTTTCGCATATAATACGTATAAACTTGTAATGAAATCTCTTTGGCTGTACTATTTGTATTTGGCTGTTTTTGATGACATTAAAGAGGTTACATTAAAAAAAAAGAAACAATTTAGTAAAATGTTGTTTCCAGCTATTTTTCATTTGTTTTTCTTTCTGTCAAAATTTATTTATTTATTATCTCATACATGATTCAATACACAATGTTTACAATGTCTGTAAACCATTATTGGTTTGTCTAGACATTTACTTCACGCCAATACACATTACACTATAAATCATATATACAAGAAATTACAATAACAATGTTACAACTCAATTTAAAAGATGCAAAACCGGCCGACCGAATCATCGACACACATCGGTATGCTTTGTGCGTGTGCAACTCGCTACACAGGTGTCCCATTCTATGCAGTGAGTCAAATGAAGAAATTCGATACATTTTAAAATTATATTACAAAAAAGGAAAAAATGCAACGCAAGCCGCGAAAAAAATTTGGGACGTTTATGGACCTAATGCAGTGTCAGTAAGAGTAGCACAAAGTTGGTTTAAGTGTAATCTTATTTGCGGGTTGATTTTCCTAAATAGTCAATATACAGAGGTGTGACATACAAATTGTACATGCTTAATTCAACTTGAAGCAGCAACGGAAGTCTTTAAAAAAATGGAGCGAAATATTTTTTGTCTTTAATCCATTGAAATGCAGGGCACACTTATTTCAAAATGAAACCACACAGAAAAAATAAAATGACAGTTACACAAATTAAAAAGTAATTTATTCCCAGAGGATTACATTTTCAAAATGTTTTGTTTTACTTTATAATAAGTGGCCAGTTAGATATATAAACTTTCTGACCCTCTGACGTACCTACTCAGTTTACTTTATCTAGTTTCATGGGAATTTATAACAGGGATAAAAGTTTTCGTTTTACAAACTTTTTCATCTACTCAATAGTAAGATAACTTATAAATTCAAGATGTTAAAAACACGGCTCATTCCCCTCCGCTCCAAATCTATTGTTCTTTAAAACTAATTTTTCCACACATTTATTCCCAGCCGCTCCATGAAAAATAATAAATAAATACATAGTTAATGTTTTCGTTCCCAAGCGCTCCAAAATTTGTTTCCCACCCGCTCCAAAGGAATTGAATTGACAATTATTTAAAATTATTTTTAATATAATAACGATATACAAAATCGTTCCAAATATTTTGAAGTAACGTTAACAAAACCAATGCAGATAATAAATCTCGCATTTTATAATAAAAATCCTCGGAGCGCTTGGGAAAAAATGTATGGAAATAAAACAAATTTAAAAATAAATGTAGGTATACATTTTGGAGCGCATGGGAACAATTTATTAAACATTAATTTATATTAAATTTTTGTTTTGGAGCGGTTGGGAACGAAATCTTGGAGCGGAGGGGAACAAGCCAAAAACACTGGTCAAATACAAATAAAAAGAATGATAATTATTCAGCCTTAAATTTATTTAAATTCATTCGAACAAAAACATTGAGCAAAATTTCTTTTGAGCAAACAGTAATATTAGTTTATAACATACCTACTTTTATTTTTGTTTCATTTCTTTCTATTTTTGTTTAAGTAAAAACACCTTTAAGTAGTCTCTCCCCATAAGAACTCTTACAACTTCTTTATCAAATGTTCGCTATCACCTATCGATAAAAATATTGTCTAAATTCCTATAATGGTATGAGTATTCATATCTTAACCATAATTTCTTCTAAACTTTTCCTCTTAAGGTCAGGGACAGTCGCGTCTTCGTGTGGTCTTCCTACTGGCAGGAGTAGTTCTAGTCGTTCGTTAGATGGCCTGCAGAGCAAGTCTCGCAGACGTGCATTACAGTTCAGAGGAGTGGAAGTCAGGGCGACCAGTCCGCAGTACTGAAAGAAGGTTTCATATCGCTTTAGATTTATGCACATTTGTTATTATTAAGTCCGACGAACATGTAGACGATTTACGTAATGGTATTCGTTGATGGCCACCGTCGCTTATAACTTACAACTAGACAAGAAGCATGTGCAGGAAAATAACACCATGTACATAGATGTTGTGTTTCGGCGAATAAGCGATGCCAGACCCATTTCCCAATCTCTTCCTAATCCTTTATCCTTAACCATACTATGATCGGCAGCGCTCTTGCAGGACATGTGGCGTTGCTTGTGATATAAGCGACGGTAGCCACCTATCATCAAGTGGACCGTCAGCCTGTCTGTCGACGTTAGCATAAAGTAAATGTACACGACAAGAATAAACGACAAGGCGACATGATAAGAATTAGCTCAGGCATAATTTACTCACTCAGCACATATTTCATAGTGGACTAAGGGGATGGTTAATGGCTGAAAGGATCAAAGAACATTGGTATCCTGGGTGTGGACATTTCGAGCAGGGTCGAGTTTAGGTGTCATTTGGAAGGAAAGGCTACTCTAGCTTCAAAAAAAATTGGCGTGTTGAACAGAGCAAAGCAGTATTTCACACCGGAGCAGTGCCTTATTCTTTATAAGGCCCAAATTAGGCCCCACATGGAGTACTGCTCTCACCTCTGGGCTGGCGCGCCTAAGTACTGGATCCATTTGACACCTTACAGCGTCGAATTGTTCGAATTGTTGACGATCCAATGCTCATACAGCAACGATTAGAACCACTTAGTTTAAGAAGAGATGTAGCCTCTCTTTGTGTGTTCTAGTTGTTCCAATTAATGCCTACCTCAAACTTTTACCACTGCACTGCGCGCCATAGATACGAAGTTCATCCGCATTACTTGGATAAAGTGCCGCTGCGCACAGTCAGGATGAGTAGAAACTTTATCCCACGGACGCGCGAACTTTGCAGCAATCTTCCATTTAGCTACAATATGGGCTTCTTCAAGCGAGCAGTAAATAAATTCCTACAAGGTCGGCAGCGCACAAGTACCCCCCCTGGTGTTACTTGTGTACATAGGCGACGGTAGCTACCTACCATCAATTGGACCGTCAGCCTGTCTGCCACCTTTAATAATATAAAAAAAATAACAGGATCTTAGAAGTTCAAAAATCAGACTTATTGAGTCTATTAATTAATAACTATAAGTCTACCTATATATAGGAAGTTTCTAAAGGTTTTTTTGAAATTTTGACAATATTACATAACAATTTTGTACATTCGGTCAATAATGGATAAACTTGGATTCAAAAATAGGTCTAGTCGTGCGATCATTAATTGCGATTAGCCTGCGATTAAATTTTAGCTTTAGTAAAAGTTCCGTAAAAGATATTCATAATTTTTTTGAAAAAAAAAAATTTGAAAATTATTTGACAAAAAAATCTAAGGTAAAGGGTTCAGTTATTTTAATTTTGTAACTTGGAAAAGGACAGTTACATAAAAAAAATACGCTGACTATTTAAATAAAAAAATAAATTAATCCAATTTAAGATAGAATTCGAAATGCCATTATCATCGTCAAGAGTCTCAATTCACTGATGACTTTTAAATTACATTTTTCAAGAAATGTTGTTCTGTATTTCTTCTGGTCGCTGGTAGAACATGACTAGACATATCTTTGATACAAAATTTATCCATTTCTTACTGGACACGTCATCGGGAAAAGGCCGCGGAAAAAGCCAAGAAAAACATTGATTAAGTAAATGAATAGATAATTGACTGCCGTTATTTAATGAAATTACCTGCACAGCTGCAATCAGAAAGCCAGCTGCTATGGCCGCACTAACTTCGTTATAGTAATGCATCCTCTTCTTTCCATCCGGTCTCAATGAGTAAGTTTGCCGAAAGACCAGAAGTAGCGCTGGAGCCTCGGACAAGTAAGGCTTAACCGCTTTAGTAGCGAAAGGTTTTAAGTCCGTCACCCATTGCTTAGACATCCTTTGCTTATAATTCAAATCCTCCTCTTCTTCGACAATGTCTCTGATGGCTGCTTTTATATCTGGATCCTGGACGACCACGAATGTCCATGGTTCTGTGTGAGCTCCCGAAGGGGATGTTCCTGGAATTGTGACGGAGAATGGTCTTTCATAAACGTTTTCTGAACAGTATATGTTTTTTTCAATATAAGCTTAGGTAGTATGAATAACAATTAAAATTCTTAAAAGTGAAGTCGAAGTAAATACAGTGAACCACAAGCATATTTGGCGTATTTTTTTTCAAATATTTTATAATGAGTTTTGTAATAAATTACACCCATTCAAATTATTATGGTGCTACTAGCCAACCGTCAAAACAATCATTTCCCAAACGAAGGCTTTTTTTAAGTAACATTAAAAAACCTATATTTAAGGGCTTCACTTGGGCAAATGACATTTACATTAGAACTCGCTGGTGGCGGAGACAATTCAACAGGCCTATAGTACGGTCATTCTATGAATGCGTTTTTGACATTTCTTTATGTCCATTGCATAAAGTTCATTTCCGAATAAACGATACAGAAAATGTATGGAATTGACACCTGTCAGAACAGCACTCTTATAATGGCCGGAGTATAGAAATAATGTTGGTTTTTTTTGTTTTTACCATTAGAACAATACACAAAAAAAATTAACTGACATTAACTTATTAATCGGTACAGGATTCATATGCGTGCAATAAGCCGTTTTCGAGAGAATTTTCAATAAAGGTCAAATTCTTCTTGTGTTCTAACTTTTTTTGTGGAGTTTCTATTACTTTAACGAAAATTCTAATTAATACAATTGGTTCTTCACATGTTTTAAGTATAATATATATTTTTTTCAAAGCAATTGTCTTGTCTATTTCTTGTAACATCTTCATTAAACAATGGATATTTTTAGTATTTAGCGTTTGTCTCCACCTTAATCCATATCGATATATATAAATAAATGTGTTGCTAAACGGAATACTCGAGAACGGCCAGACCAATTCCGTTTAATTTTTTTTCCAAGTTTTTATGAAGGTTTTTATGAAGAAACAAATTGGAAAAACTCTCCGGAAAAACGTAAAAACCTCCATTTTTGTTTTTCCTATCCAGTTCCTAGCTGACATTTCAAACATTTCTATCAAATATTATTTGACGTTTGCCAGAACGCTTTAGTTAGACAGAACGACGACGTCTGTCGGGTCCTCAGACCAAATAAAAACTAGACAGAATTTTATGAACAACATAGTGAAGCCGGTTTTATAAAGACGTGTGCGTGTAGGGCGGCTATAAGCTCCATTTTAATTTAATTTGTATTGATAATATTGGTTTCCAAGTTTACTTACGTATGAAATGTGATTTCTATCCTGGTGTTTATTTATACTTTCTTTTAGACTGGTTGTTACTGCCTTTCACTAAGTTATTTGGCATTTTCTCTAGTAAATATTTTAATTAATTACCTATTACATCAAGCTCCATGCGCTGAAGGTGCTCAACTAAAGGCGAGGCGTAGTTTAACTGCATTTGTGTGGGTGTAAGCGTGTAAGTACGGCAAGGAGTACTATCTACAAGGGTATATCTTTAGTTTTTATTTTATCTGAGGTCAGCTAGTATTTAAATTAAAAAAAAAATTCAAGTTATAACTAATTAAATAGCATCATTTTTCTCTTTCTGACAGCACATAACTATAAATTTCTAGCAATGCTAGGAAGAGTAGACAACCACACTTACCAGCAGTTTTAATGATGTTATCCAACACCTCCTGCGGTATAGGGTCTTGGCTGAAACGTCTAACAGTTCTCCTCTGCGCCATTAGTTCGTAATATTCCCGTGATCTGTGCAGTATCTCTTCATCTGACCTTCTTAAAGGTTTATAAGGAACGTGCGGTGTGTCCTCAGGGATGGCTGGCACAAGCTGATCAGGATCTTCGTCAACATCATCGGGAAAGTCACGCTCTGGAAAAATTATAATAATTTCATTATAAATTTGTATAACAATACTAGATTTTCCTGTAACTTCGTCCGCGCCATTTTTTCTTAGGTGTTAAAACATTTATTGCATGTATTTTTTTTTTTACTTTTTTAAAATTTATTAAATTTTAATTTAATAATTCCTCGCGAGCAGTACATATTTTCTGGATGAAGGGTACCCTACGTCCTTTTCTTTAGCCCTCAGAATTTGTATGCAAAATTTCTCTATGACCGGTTGAGTAGTTAAAGCGTAAAATCGCAACAAACAAACAAACTCTTGTGTTCTATTAATTTTATTTATTGGATTTATTTTTGTCTTTCTTATAAATAACATTAAATTTAACAAATGTATACGCATAAAAAGAATGTTTTTTTAAGGCGCAATATATGATAAGCTGAGATTCGTGTGTTTTGACTTCTTCATGCGACCTTTGATATGTGGAAGGAAGTTGACATGATAACGACAGTACTTATCAGCTTAGCGCTTGTTGATTTTAATATATTTGTGTAGGTATTTACATTTTTTTAAATGAAATTTTTAATAAAATGCGCAAAAGTTTTAATACACATTATATTTTGACTTCAACCGAATGCAAAATATTCTGCTTTGCATTGACAGGATACAACCAAAACGTAGCAGAAAAACAGCCTATCTTTGTGTTATTAATCTATTTTGTCTCTGTTTTTTTGATGAAATAAAAATAAAATTCATTTATATCAAGCATTTAAAAATGGCCCCGATTACATTATATAAAAATATTTTTTTAAATGGAAAAATTATAATCATTAAGCCAAAAATATTATAAGTTTTTAAATATATTTTAACTGTACAAAATAAAATTCAAAAGAATTGGCGAAGTTAAAATTCTTTATTTCAATTATTAGATCAAATTATTGTCACTGTATAAGTATGTATCATGTTTTATTTAATATGTCATTACCATCACCGCATTTATAAGTTAAATGTGGATAATAAGGAGAATGTAGTATTGCAGTGGATCCCGTCACATGTGGGCATCCCAGAAAATGAGAGGGCAGATAAATTGACTACTGAAGTACGCTGTGATGGCATACCTCTACTAATATCCCCGTATTATACGGAAATATTGACCACATTAAAGGAGAGATGCAAACAACTCTGGAAGGAAGACCATCCGACCACATCCTTTAGACGTACCATGGTTTGCTGATGCGCCGCTTTGCAGACGCGACTTGGTAACTATCATGAGATTGCTTTCTGGAGACATTCCATTTAACCAATTGCGAAAAGTGGCGACGCCGAATTGTGCTGAGTGCTACATTGTGGAGGATGTTTAGTGTTTACCACGTGATAAAGAAGTCTGGAACGATAGGATGCGTAAACTGGGCTCCAAAGGTCAATTTACGTCGCAAGTAGGTGACTTGAACAGCGCCCTGGCATTCCCGTTATCCGATGATGCCAGGGAGCTGTACAAGATTTACTATAAAAGACTTAATGATAAGATATGATGACCTTGCACAATGAGGCGACATGTCCTTTGGAGAAAAGCCTCTAAATAAAGATTTAAAAAAGTACAGCTTAGTACTTATATCTAATTATAAAGTAATTACCAAATAATTAAATACCAATCCCTACTACCAATCCCTCCTATCAATACCAATCCCTTCTATCAGTCTGATAAAAACGTTACTTGATTAACTTTTTAAATTAATTATTGTTAAATTGTGAAATGTTTCCTACTGTTTATTGTTTCATTTCCAAACTATAATCTGCTGCTGAACTTATTTTACTTTTTTTATTAATAGTGGCAGGGCACACTGCGTTTTCGCAGTCATTTGGGCAGTAACCACCCCCTTACAGAGAACCACCGTCAAATAACAGCACGTGTGCTGTTGTGTTTCGGTGAGTGAGTTGCCAGAGCCCATTTTCCTATCCCCCTCCTAATCCCTTATCCTTAATCCTACTACCGTCGACAGCGCACTTGCAGCAACTTTGGCGTTGGTTGTGTTATGGGCGACGGTAGCCACCTACCATCAAGTGGACCGTCAGCCTATCTGCCGACCTTAACATAAAAAAAAATAGTAGCATTTGCTTCATCTTATCTTATCTTCGTAACCTATGTGCTGTTCTTATATAAAAACTATACTACTGTAAATTTTTAATCAAAGTCTGTTATAATACTAAGTAGGATCGTTTCAGGCTTAAATGTAAAGTCAGGGTAAGAAGAGGTTCCTCACCTGAAAGTCGACATTTGCTTGCACCAGGACAATTTATCAGTCATGCGAAATAGTATATTTCATTACAAGTGCGGAAAGGCTGTCATTGTAAAGAGTTCCGACAAATGTCTACCCGAGCCGAGTCGCAGCCGAAGGCGAGGGTTGACAGTCGGAACAAGTTGCAATGACGGTTCCGCACGTGTACTGAACGACTATTTTTAATACAGTTGCGAAAAAATGAAGCAATTTAATAAAACAAACAACTAAACTCGCAAAGAAAATTTCTGGAAAATGGCGCCAACCGTAGAATAAAAGTAGAGATTTTTTTTCTTCAACCATTCTGGTAGGCAAACGAAACTATGCCCATACAGCCAAGTCTTCAGTAGAATTTTTTTATTGATTTGAAATGAAAATGAAATTTAATGAGATGAAATGAAATGAAACCTAACCTAACTCATTAAATCAAATCATTAAATCTGATATTGAAACAAATTCGTAGCTTCTTTTTAGAAATATACGTATTTGCATGAATCATAAAAACTTTTTAGTAAAAACTTCATGGTTGGTTTTTCTTTTTAATAGACATTATTTTGACAGTTGGGAAAGAGAACGCACGAGTGCGGGAAAGGTAAAAAAAAAGCACGAGTGTGTAATAGCCATGGAAGTAATAAGTACTATATACAACAATACTTCCATGGTAATAGCCCACATCCCGAACGCTATACGTCCCTGCAATACGCCACTTTTTGAGCAACTGTATTAAAAATTTCATTTCAAACGTCTGTCAAAAGGTACTAAGAGTCATCGACTTGATAAAGGAATTAATTTGAAAACCGACGAAGGTTTTCGTACCTCGATTGTACAAATATTATTGACTGGCTGTTGCACTTGACTTCGTCCGCGTCTCTTTATAAAATATTACTCGCTGTTAATGTAGCTTTCTATAGGTAAAAGAATTTTTAAAATCAGTACAGTAGTCTTTGGGTTTATTCATTACATACATACATACAAATCTTTTCTCTTTATATTAGTATAGAAGTATAGATAGAGGTCTCCCAGTGACCATAAACAATATTATTTAAAAATATCAGCTTTCTCCATATAAACTATATGTGTACCAAATTTCACACACCTCCATCAACGGAATTTTCTTAAAAAGGAATTGAAAGGCTTTACGTATTACTTAATATTCAAAACAATAACACAATTATAGTCATAATTAATTTATTTTAGGAATTAAAGATTATAATGTATTTTGAATAGCAATAAAGGCAAAGAATTACAAAAACAGTGGAATCGCTCGATAAATCGATCACCCTTGACACATTTCTGTAATCTAGGTCTCGCACAATAACAATCGACGCGACTATATATTATTATACGTTTATGATAAGTATAAGTATATAGTAATACAGTAAATAATTAAATAAAAGAATATGCCCTATTACCATCCCATATTTCATACAAATCAAAGAATTTCTTAACTAGTACAAATTAGAAAAAACTGTATATTGCGATATGCTTGTGGCACAATTAGCGGAGAAAAAAAAAGTGTTCATTATTATAATATTTCATAAAAGACTGAGCTGTTAAGCTACTTTTTAGGGTTCCGAATAAAAAAACGGAACCCTTATAGGATCACTCTTGTGTCCGTCTGTCCGTCGCTCACAGTCAATTATCTCGGAATTTACTAGACCGAACACATATCAATTTCTGTTACCCAAACGCAGAGGTGTGACGTGAATAGATGAAATCTGTCATTTTTGGGGGGAATTAAAAAAATAATTGAAAACTGCATCGTGGATATCCATATCAAATGGAAGGTCTTGTTGTGAAGATCTTAAATGTATTTTTTTTTGTAAGTTTTAAAATAAACAGTTTCCAAGTTATTCAAGAAAATAGACGAAAATTGACCATTAACCCCCCCCCCCCCCCCACCCCCCTTATCTCCGGTTGACTGATTCTCTTGTAAGGAGGAGGGGTCAAGGCAGAAAAAGGTGTACAAGTTTTTCTACAACTTAAAACTCGTAGGAACACGCGGGTAACGGCTGTGCTGATGATGGCTTTATGTACCTACCAAAGCCCCAAAACTTGAAAGACACCATTGTGTGCATCGGTTAAACTTTGCACGTGAACATCGCTTTTGGGACATGAACCAAAGGGGACGGGCACTCTTCAGTGATGAGTGCGGGGTGCTTTTAAATCAGATCGACAGAAGACGGCGAATATGGAGCCGCAAAGGAGAACGTCATATTCAGTCTAATTTTGAAAATACGGTGGCATATGGCATAGGGATGTGTTTGGGAGCTCGTACGGAGTCAGTGGTGGTCGATGGAGAAATATATCAATATATCAGAGATCGGTATATCAGAGATATCTTAGAAGAACAAGTTGTCCTATTTTCCCTCATAATGATGATGGCTTTATTCTGATGCAGGATAATGCTTGGGCTCACAGTTCTCACTACGTTCAAGCATACCAAACCATGTGGGTATAACAGTGATGCAATGACCAGCAAGATCCTCGGATATGCATCCTATAGATAGAGCATGTATGGGACTTGTTAAAGAGAAGCTTTAAAACCAGAATGTCGCTCCCAACCACCTGGGAGAACTGCAAAAGCATTACTTTAAGAGTGGCAGAGCTTGTCCCAAGACATAATTGATAACCAAATTCTCGGCATTTCGCAGCAGATAGAAACGTTAGACAGAGCACGAGGCGGAAACAACACTCGATATTAGTCATTCATTTTCTTAAATTTTCAACAGTGTTTGTGTTATCACAAAATATAGAAAAAGTGTACTTTGTTTTAATTTTAATTACTTTTAATTAAATTTAAGACTTGTAAAGCCGATGTTAAAAGATGTCAATCGGTTTGTTACTTCAAGTCTCATTATTATTCTTTTCAGTATACACTTTGTTATTTTATACTCTGCCTTTTTTTCTGTTCCCCTAATTGTGACGTACTTTATTGATACGTCGATCACTAAAACCATAACGACTATTAGCTTTTGTGGATGTAAGGCCAGGTTTAAACTCATTTACCCAATTGTATACAGTTGAACGCACAGGAGCAGATGTGCCATTAACTCAGCTTTGATCTTTTACAAGTGTTTAATTACCGCATGAAATTCACTTTTTTCCATTTTTTTAAATAAACATATTTTTCTTGCTTCAATCGACGATAAAAACGGAATTATGGATTGATATAACTGAGACTTTGACAGCTCTGTAATAAGCCATGTTTACCAAAAAACAAACCACTTTCAATGCTAAGAGAGATTTTGGATTTTCTAAAGGTTTATCGAACGTCCTTGTTACACTTGCTTGATGGAGATTAGGCTCACAATATCCGCTGGTAGTCCCACCGAGATGGTATGATATAATATACCTATGTATTTGTAATAATAGCTCGCACTAAGGTCACTAAGGTGCTTGGTTAAACACTTCCTGAACTTCCCGAATCTTCTTGAACTGTACCAGTAAAAAATTTCGAGACCCTCACAAACAGAATAAACTATGTTCTTTAATATGAAAGACGACTTATGATTTAATAAAGTTAAGGTTTGCCATAGTTGATAATGTAAGGCATAGTATATGCCCTAATAGCCTTATATAAATAATAACATACATCATGTAACAAAATCGACCGTAATTGTATTTGCATACCCTAATGATTAAATTTGCCCATTTATGGGGAGATTTACTCATTGGAAATAATATTTTATTAAGAAATTCTTGACAGTTTGTTTTTGCCAATACAGTTTTTTATTATTATTTTATAATTATTACCCAGAACAAGAAATTTACCGACTTAGATGTAATTTGAATTTTAGTATTAATTAGTAAAGAAGAAAGGATTGTTTGTATAGAAAGAGTTAGTATGTAACATCCAGGATGAAATCATCTGTGGTCCGTGAAGGACGCGACATCTTAAATGTCAATGTCTTTATATACTTTAGTAGCAAAGATAATTGTACAACATCTTTGTTTAGTAGACATATCATTGACATGGCGATGACCGTCGGATACAAAGAATATACTACTCTCTAGATCGGATATAAGCGATGTCAGCGACACACAAGGTTCAGCAGAGTTTAATTTATAATTGGCGAAATAAGGTAAATAAGATAACTGTATGTAACAATAAACAATATGTAAGAGGGCAAGCGATAAAATCCGTCGAGGGCAAAGTCTCATTTCATCACAAAGGAGAGTGGCCAAAACTTGGTTTCCGGTTGATATCGTGCAATAAGTCCAGAGAGTGATTTGTTCCTGCGGTCTGATTCCGATCAGTTTTTTTTTATGTTAAGGTCGGCAGACAGGCTGACGGTCCACTTGATGGTAGGTGGCTACCGTCGCCTATAACACAAGCAACGCCAAAGCTGCTGCAAGTGCGCTGCCGACTAACAACAGGATTAAGGATAAGGGATTAGGAGTGGATAGGGAAATGGGCTCTGGCATCCCTTACTCACTCACCGAAACACAACAGCACACGTGCTGTTATTTCACGGTGGTCTTCTGTAAGGGGGTGGTTACTTCCGCCAGACGGGCTGCCCAAATGACTGCAAAAACGCACTGTGCCCTCCACTACTTTCTCAATCCAGACCAGAGCCCAATTTGAAAAGTAGATTTTCAAAGTTGACCCTGCCGGGAATCGAACCCGGAAACCCTAGAATAGAGCGTTAAGGCAAGCACCCTAACCACTCATCCAACGGGCTCGTTGTACGATGCTCAACTAGGTGCATCCCCAAATGCCGACAGATGACGTGGACAAACTGGACCGAGCTCTGGTGTCCCTAAGGAGTCGTACAACAGGCGCGAGCCCAGCGAGGGGTTCGCTTCCTGTATTGGCTAACAATTTTATTGTGTGTTAGCCTGCCGGGCGCCTCTCTAGATGCCAGCCGTCGACGGGAACATGACCTCTGCCTACCCTGACCCCTGCGGGCTACGCCAGCGTGCTGCGGGGCCCCTCAGCATGTACCATTTTTATTAATTTCATTATTTTAATGTAGTCAGTGCATTCAGACACGCATTAGATAGTATGTTTTCTAGTAATTTTATTCACCCTACCTTCGGATAGTAGACGCCCTGGGATGGTCTCATGTGAAACTTCTGAATAGTCGGTGGTAACTTTCACGCGTTTTTTTATGCGTTTGCGGGTGCAAATATAAATATAGGTATTATATATGCGATTATAAAGATATTCGCTGCTTAGAAAACCTAATGCATAGTGTTGACACAGGGTTTACTTATGTGCATACCAATCAAGAATGACGCTTTGAATATTGTCACTTAGATTTTACACTTTGTGGTCGCCAGACAGTCTGACAGTCTGATCCACTTGATAGCAGGTGGCTACCGTCGCATTTTAACACGCCATAAAGGTTGCAAGTGCGCTGGCAAATTTTTAGAAGATAAAGATAAAAGGGAAATACAACAGCACAAGAGTTGTTATTGTATGTTGGTCTTCTGTAAGAGGGGAAGTACCTACACCGATTGCCAGGCCAGTTTTGACAACCACTACCAATAACACAAATCTAATGTAATAATAAAACAAACAATTTTGTGATATAAATGATACCATTTGGTTTGACTATGGAACCAATATCGTTACACCACCACCAGCTGTCATATTTATTTTAACTATGACTAATATAGTGAGTAATTGTTTTGTATATAATAGAATATCTTGCAGCAATCTTATCTATGTCTTAGTATATAATTTTAGTTTATCAACGCTTAGTATGAACAATGAATACATTTAAATAGGTACTAAATAAAACACTGTCTTTTACTTTTTTACTTAGGAGCTACTTCGTTACACACTACTCAGGTATTTGTTAGTCTTCATTCAGGCGTCATATTTCGCTTATGGTAAATGCCCGGGCGAAAACCCTTTGGTTAAATGAGAAAGCTTGAATGAAACACGTTTAGCATAGAAATAGTTGTCAGGCTCTTACGCCACTGCGTATGTAACAAACGCTATCCCACATTCATTTCAACTATCCTTTTCTAGGAGCGATCTTTTTTTAAATCGTAAACGAGCCGTGTCTATACTCGTATGTACTTTAAATATTTATTTGTACACGTTGTACTGATGTTACCCAGGTCAAAAAATAGTTTTTAAATTTTATTTCTGTTTGTGTGTATCTATGTTTGTTTGTGCGTTTGGGCACGCTAATGTCAGAAACGGCTCAACCGATTTGAATGCGGTTTTCAGTTATCTATTTTAGCAAGCTTCCCGTAACATATTAAGTGTTTGTTTCATTCCAATCGGTTTACATATAAACAAGTAACGAGATATATCGAATATTACGCGTACGAAGTTGCGGGCTCAGCTAGTTAATAATATTTTAGGCCTGTGGTTGGCCTATTAGTGATTATTTTCAGTTTTATACTATGTAGTTAAATAGTACCATAATCATCATTCATTCATCATTAACAACCCCACAGCAGGGACACAGGCTTACCTTCTCAACAAGGGCATATGGGCTATATATATGGCTTCAAATGCGCCTTAGAATTTCTTCTTTGGCATTTATTTGCAAGTTTGCTCACTATTTTTTTTTATCACCATTATAACCATAAAGTTGTTAGAATAAAACCCACTGGTACTATGACATGATACGCCGCGTCTTTTCCACTGCGCCACCGACGCTCTCATAATATTATGTTTCAAATGCCAGCGACGAGCATAAACATGAACATTATAAATAATTGATATCATTACCATTTTCAAAGATCCATGAAAATATTACAATAAATGGATTACACTATTATTATTATTTGTTGTTCGCAACAATGAAAAACCTCATATTCTTTTTTGTAGGTATTATTTAAAATAAAATAAAAACCTTTTTGTGTAATTATATAAATGGGAATTTAGTAGATATAGCATGCGCCATAAGGATCACCATCAGGTCAACTGCTGGACGTTGGCCTACAGTGCCTAATAGGTACATAAAAAATAGTAATTTTTAATTGTTATGTTATTTTCAAACTAAGTTCTTAAATTGACTTAAAACATTTTTGTAGAGACAACTGGAGGGTGATAATTAGTAAAACAGTTTTTAAATAATATTGTAGGTGTAAATATACATAATTTACAAAGTGGAAATATTTATGCGATTTAATAATATCGCGTTACAATACGTTTTGATGAACCCGTTGGTCGAGTGGTTAGGGTGCTTGCCTTAACGCTCTGTTCTAGGTTACCCGGGTTCGATTCCCGGTAGGGTCAACTTTGAAAAATGAACTTTCAAATTTGGCTCTGGTCTGGATTTGGAAATTAGTTGCAGGGCACACTACATTTCGCAGTTATTTGGGCAGCCCGTCTGGCGGCAGTAACCACCCCGTGAAATAACACAAATAAAAGACCACCGTGAAATAACAGCATGTGTTTCGGTGAGCGAGCAAGGGATGCCAGAGCCCATTTTCCTATCAATCCCTTTCCTTAATCCTTCAGTAGTCGGCAGCGCACTTGGACCGTCAGCCTGTCTGCCGATCTTAACTAAAAAAAAACAATAAAGTGCGATTCGCCATTTCGACTAAATTCCATTTTTTAAATCATGTTATATATATAAAGATAAAAAACTTAAATTCATAGGAATGGGTCGCTGGTGACCGCGTCTAGGAAACACCGTTTGAAAAAAATAACATAAAAAAAACACTAAAATAACGAATGAGATATTTCAAAACTATGGAAGCTGTGTAGAATAAATGTCTTGGTCCAAAGAACGATTAAAAAAAATAAAAACTTCCATTACTGACCTTTGCCGCTACTCCCGTTTCGCGCTAACTTTTTTATTTTTGCGGCGATCCTGTTCTGTCGTTGTTCTAACCTTTTTTTGTGGAAAACTGTGAATAAAACGAACGAAGCAATAAGTACACTGTAGACTGCATAACAATTATTTTCAAGAGTCCAAACCGCCAAAGAGATCGCGTTCATCGTAGAAATAATTATTTAAAATGGCAACTTTGTAAGTCTATATCATACAACACATGCGTCGCCGCACAAATCGCTCGAGTGACTAAACTGAACGTTTGTTGTCTGTCTTGTCGGACTTAATACGCGACAAACGAATTGATAAAACTATTTGCGACACTGTTTTCAACTCTATTTTCATAGCAATACGTTAATGAGAGGTTATAATAAAATACACGATTCTCCGAGAATAGCTGCATGTGCCGGTTTTTTTTATCAGAAACGTTCTCGTGCAGCCTTGGTTTTTTTGGTTTAAATGTTGCTCACAGAGCACAGTGTACGTCATAGACATGGTTTTAAGTAATGGGAATTATAATATATCAATCAAAATTATTTTCACTTTTTAAATAACGAAAAAAAAAAATACACCCCGCCCGCGAGAATGCAATTTTTATCTGCATAATTAACACAAACCTTTCTATTCATTAGTGAAAACCGTATCAACAGTGGTTTAGACGAAATTAGCGGAGAAACAGAGAGAGGCGGACAGAAGCAATATTTTATAATATGTATAGATTATGATTACCTAATTAATTATAAATTAATATTATTATTTTTTTATACTAAGTCGACAGACCGGCTAAAGGTCCACTTGATGGTAGGTGGCTACCGTCGCCTATAACAAAAATAACGCCATATGTACGTAATGCAAGTGCGCTGCCGACCTTAGTAGGATTAAGGATAAGGAATTGGGTGGGGATAGGGAAATGGGCTCTGGCATCCCTCACTCACCGAAACACCACAGCACACGGTCACAGCGGTAGGCCGACGCCTTTGAAGTTGGGCGATGCCACCACCTGTGTAGGCACTCATAGGGTTGTCACAAATTGAATGCCAATGACTTTTTTGTAATATTGAAGCGTTAATACGGGTAAGAATTATCAAAATATAATCTTATCCGTATTTATCAAAAATGCATGGCCGCCATTTTAGATTTCAAAATGGGTGTCATTTTCATAATCTTCACCCCAAGAAACCTCAAAAATGACATCCATGTCTATATTTACCAAAAAATGCATGGCCTCCATCTAGGATTTCAAAATGGGTGTCATTTTCATAATCAGCACTCCAAGAAACGGCGATCACACCCATATCTATTTATCAATAAATGGCTTATGAACACTAGATTTTAATACTTAAATGTATTAAATTAAGCTGTTTGTTTCTGATAAATAAAATATAAACCCAAAACATTCTCTATCATTCGGAAATTATTCCAATTCCATCAGAGTCAAGTAAAGTTCTTACCCTAATGGTATAAACGATAAGGAACCAAATATAAACATAGCTCTTAAAGGTTCTTACCATAGGGTTCTTAAAACCCTCTAGCCTAGACCTAATTTGTACATTTGCATGTTCAGATGTTTGTTTCTCAATAACGCAAAAACGATTGAACCGATTTCGATAAAATTTATCCCACATATAGTTTTTTACCTGGAATAACATATAGGATACTTTTTATCCTGTAAAATCGATTGGTTCTCCAGAGATCATCTAAAAATATAAAAAGTTCGGCGCCACCGTCGCCGCAGCGATAAAAATGTCAGGCGTTATAATTGTTACATTTTTCATTTTTCAAGGGCATCAGGTAGTTAATACATAAAGCATAGCGAATGTCCATCTGCAAAATGTACAGTTCAAATAGTGAAGGATTTTTCAAATTAGTACAGTATTTTATAAAAAAAAAAAAAAAACGACTATTGATTTCATGTTTAAATCGATTATTCGCTAAATGAAGGCTCCTTTAAATATCTAAACGTGCCAAAAACGACTTTTTGGAGCATGTGAACCGTAGAAGGGCTTTAATCCAAACAAAATTATTTCATCGTTGTCAAATATAAATCTGCTATCTGAACTTTTTTTGAGATTCCAACAATTTGATCTTAGTGAATAGTAATAGTACACTGCTTTATCTATTGCATAAAAAAACCGCTAAGTGCCCGCACTTAGCTGAATTACGAATCATGTGTGTATATATTTACATAAGCTATGTGAAAAATTTTCCCTTTAATCAAAATAATAAATAATATAATCCATTGAATTTACATGTATAAAAGACCAATGTTACCATGTATGTAATAGCAACACTAAGTTTCAAGTAAAATACTTTTTTTTTAAATGAACCATTATATTAAAAAATTCAGGAATTTTTATTTTGTAAATATCTCAAAAGTATAGTTTTTTCACATAGCTGACTTTAGTTTAAAAAACGACGATTTGCTATGTATATTTTAGCAATCTCCTGATTTTGACATTAAAGCAAATATTTTCTAATAAGCATTTACTTTAAGATATTTGTAGGCAATATTATTGCCCGAAAATAAATTGCGTTTGTGAATTTATGCGAATGTCAGATAAGTTGATAAGATGTTGCTACATATGTGAGATGTGGTATAAAAGGTATCCCCCAAAACTTTTTTTTTTCTTGTAGACTCCGTCCTATATTCAGTTTTGCTTTCAGCTCTGGGCGAACGCCTCAATATACCAATAAAGCCATTTAACTAGTCAGAGGTTGCATAACTGTGTATTGTAAAAGCTCTAATACTCAGACGACCTCGCTTCGAACCCCTAAGTGCAAGTTTCCTGAAGAGTTTTCGTCAAGATAGGACGATTTATGAGAAAAAAAAGTAACATTTTATAAGATACTAGCGACCCGTCCCCGGCTTCGCCCGGCGTGCAATTTTTATATATATACCAATTCCCCGTTTATCCCTCTTTCCATTAGTGAAAGCCGAATTAAAATCGGTCTTCCCGTTCACGCGTGATGCCGTGACCAAGGGCATTACGCGACAACTCGCATTACCACAATATTACTTCCATATTGTCACTTTTGGTTATTCCATATTGTCACTTTTAAGTATCATAATTTTTTAATTATATCAGCAGTAAAGCGGTTACAATAGTTCAAGTAAAACAAGTAAACAATGAAAAAGCTATTATGATAACCTATGTATTCGTAGGCATTTATCAATTAAAATATCATGCTTACTTCATTTATTTATTTTATTTCAAATAATACTTATGATGTGCACGCGACTTCGTACGCGTGGTATAGTTGTGAACCGATTGGAATGAAACAAACACGTTGTATATTAAATATTTTTTCAAATATTTAATATACAAACAGATACGGCTCGTTTACGTATAATTATATCTAAATTTGTTTTATGCAGGTTTTTAAATTTTTTAAGTAATTGGCCACAATTAGTTTGATTTTGGCATGGAACTTTATGTATTTGTCTTTTTAGGGTTCCGTACGTCTGAATAAAAAAACGGAACCCTTATAGGATCACTCGAGTGTCCCTCTGTCCGTCAGTCACAGTCAATTATCTCGGAATCTACTAGACCGATTAAGTTGAAATTTGGTACACATTCACACCACACCTCTGCGTCTGTGACCCAAACGCAGAGGTGTGACGTGAATAGATGAGATCTGTATATGGGAGGTCATTTTTGGGGGGAAGATGGAAAAATAAAAAAAAATTTTGAAAACTGCATCGTGTGACATATCAAATGGAAGGTCTTATTTTGAAGAGCTTAATTTTAAAATAAACAGTTTGTAAGTTATTCAAGAAAATGGACGAAAATTGACCATCTCCGAAACTCCTGAACCAAAAATTTTGAAAAAAATTTAGAAATTAGTTTTCTACTTATAGATTATAGGAAAACCTATAAGAAGTCCATGATATTAAAATAACATGGTAAATCACTCAATATTGTGCGGATAGGTAACATCGTACGGAACCCTCTTCACGCGAGTTCAACTCTCACTTGATTTTTTTTTTAATATAGAGATTTTGCGTGTGAAAAATTTTGTAATTTTAAATGCAAACTCAAATTCTCAAATTTTAAAACACTTAAATACTTCTACAAATTAAATCGTTTATTTCTCAAAAATATGATAACAAGATCACTTTTTTGAATTCGATTATATACTTTATCAGGGTTTCGGAAAAACAATAGCCAAGATTATGACGATCCTGAGAAGGGACCCTGAAAGAAACTCAGGATACCATTCTTTTTGTCATATCTAAAATAATATAAATAATAATTACAATTTTATTAATACACAAAATAATATATATGTACAATAATAAACATAATATGATTTCAGCAACTTTTAAGCGTTCGAACAGAGTTTGGTTTTGATTACCTACACTTTTAAATTTATTTATAGGTAAGGCTCTTATTATCTGGGGAAGATTATTATAAAACCGTATACATTGATCCATAAAATAATTACTTATAAAAGAATTAATACATAATATATTATCATAAAAGTGTAAAAACTAATGAATTTATTAGAAAAATCTAATCGAAATTAAATAAAATATGATTAATAATTTAGAATTTCGTACTTTTAAACTATGAAATTCTAAATTATTGTCAAGGATTCGAGGGTGTCGAGATAGGAATCATGAGTACCTACAGTTACGGCCTGCGGGGCTGCAACTTGTCAATTTCGAAAGTACCGATTAACCCAGATTTATGTGGCGGCGACTTGCACCATCGGCGAGTGGACTGTGTATATTTTGTGATGTGGGAGAAGGTATAAGGGGAATAGGGAAAGAGCTCTTACCACTAGCACTTTCTCTCGACACCTTCAGGTGGTCCATTTCTTCTAAAGCGGGACTAATATGACACTAATTTGAAGGCTCACAATAAAAAATAACATTTGACACACTCGGGAGTGCGGCTTTGGCTTTATTGTAACGTGGCTGATTAGCGAGAATAAAAATGGGATTATCGCGCATATGAGATGACGACATCTCATATGCGCTCAGGGGTAGGAAGGGAGCGGGGGAGGAATAGGTACAATGTGGACGACTGGTATTTTTCGAAGGGAGAAAGGAATGTATAACTATGACTGGGAGAAAATATTTAAGGACTAGCTGAACTCGCAACATCATAAGCGTGGTATTCGGAGTGCTCAACTTTTTTGTTTCCCGATTACAATGAAATATACACTAAATGTTACAAAAAGCTTGCTGTAATACATGAGTGAAAACCGCATTCAAATCGGTTAAGCTGTATCAGAGATTAGCGCGCACAAACCCACAGACAAACAGACATAAATTCTAAAAACTATTTTTTTTACTTCGGCAACATAAGTACAATGTGTACAAATTATTTTTTGAAAAAAATTTAAATGTACAACAGACACGGTTCGCTTATGATTTTATTACATAAAAATCAATAAAAAGCGGAAAGATTATACTACCCCAGCTGCCCATGGTCACTGGGGAAGAAAGATGAAAAAATACTTGCCATCTACCAGCGAAAGATGGAATCACGAGTCATGGCAATCAGACGGAACATCGACGACATTGTTAGATATCTAACAAGTAAAAAATTAGTTAGGTTTAAAGAAATGATCAATAAGTCCTAAGTTCTATTAAAAATAAAATAAGGGTGATCAAATAATGCTTATGTCTTTATACCTAGGGTGAAAAATATTAAATGTTTTTAGGTTTTTATTTGATTATCCCGCAATTTAAGCTTCGAGGTGATTGATTGACTGGGCTTGGTATCAATTTCTCGCTATGAGAAGAAATGACTGCGATTTCCCCAATTTGAACATATTTGTTCAATACAAAGACAATATAGTGTAGTATATACCGTCTTATATGTTTTTATAAGATCATAAAAAACCATTTGTATGACTAAACTTGGCCTGCGTATCCGCACTTTCAGCGTCTCTGGTTTGAATTACCTTTTATATTCCATAGTTTATATGTTATAGATATGTTATAATGACTGTAGCATTACAATTAAATCCCTCGAGTAATAATCACTATTAAAAATATACAAAAATATAAAATATTTTTTTTTGACAACCACAGCTTTGTGATAAGTCTTCGGATTTTCGAATATTTCCTCTTAATCTATACCAAGATATGCTGCAGTGGACCGTGCTGTTGTGGCCCCTGCGGGCCATGCTGCCCCAACATCACCATTTACACGTGCTGCACGAAGATTTGCTAGCTGGCTCTGTTCGCCCTCCGTTTTGTTCAGTTGACTACCATGGGACGTCTCTTCATTTTAGTGCCGTTTTGTGAAATAAAATAATAATTATTATTATTCTTACGGATTTTTTTTAGTGCTCTGAATATCGAACAATAATTGTGCATATTAAACTGAATTTTAACTGTCATATTTGATAGAGACCGTCGACTCTATTCCAACATCCCCTGTACATACATACAAGTAAAAATGTCAAAAACTGGCTTACCTAACTTTTACATACAATTTTTATATCAGTGGCTCTAGCATGAGTTTACGATACTACACTCGCTAGCGAGAGCGTAAAACATTTATATGGAAAATTGATAATTTGACATTGACAGTTCACGATTTTCCATACAAAAGTTTTACGTTCTCGCTAGCGAGTGTAGAATTGGTGTAGTATCGTAAACTCATACTAGAGCCTCAGGCATTTTTTGTATGACTGATGACATTCCCCTTACTGTGACAAAATTAATTTATAAATTAATTTATTAAATGCAAATGAATGTAGTTCCTTTAAGCAATAATCACTTCCAAATATACTTGATCATGCTATGGACTATGGAGAGGGCTATGTTCGGGGTTACACTGCGAGTCGAATCAGGATGAGGAGAGTCGTAGACGAACGAAAGCCGGCGAAGTTGAAGTGTCCGTGGGCAGGACCACCGTTGGGGTCGGAAAGTTCTGCAACGGACCGGCAAGCGCAGCGTAGGACGACCGGTCTTATAGGAAAATTATGGGAGAAGCCTATGCCCTACAGCGGACCTCCTATCATTGAGATAATTAATATTGGCCTCTTTATTAACTTAAAACGGTGTGTGAGTTTGTTTATTACATTATTATTCTGAACTTTCAAATTCCATTCCATTCGCTCCGAACTGACATAGAAGTGGATATTTTTCATGACAGATTGAGTTGTTTCAAAAGAAAACTCTCAAGGTTGAATAATGTTGATGAATTGATTGATTTTGACGATTTTTAATGCATAGGTAATAATAATAATGTAATTTTGAAACATTCTTTTGACAAAATTGATATTATTTTTTGCTTTTTTGACTGATTGGATTGTTCATAATTTAATTTAATTGTTGATATATATGTTAAATTTATATTATTTGATATTACTTTGACTTTTATTAATAATTAAATTTTAATACGCATTACTGCTCGTCCTATTATTTATGTACTTTTTAATTGGTGATTGTAATAGTTGATGATTATGTATTGAATTTAACAGAGATAATATGTAATTTGTAGCTGTAGGGTCCCTGTAATTGGAAAGCAAATGTAAATGTGTTTGTATAATTTGTGTGACTTAGTCAATTTTGCTGTGCTTTTGGTATTTCCATTAAATAAAATAAAGTAACCCTAAAAAAATACTTATGTAAATTCGTGGACATAAAATAAATTTCAAAGTTTGCAAAGATAGTGAACTCAGGTGTAAATGCTGCTACAGCCAACTATATCTATTCTTCTGAAGGTTTTTACCTAAATTACCTAAATCTAAACCTTACCTATTTATACCTAAACCTAATCAATATTAGGTTTTTACCTAATATTGAATTTGTTTTAACCTAAATTAAGTATATTCCTGAATAACTTTGATATTAATATTTGGGTTCACTAATGAATTGTATATTAGCTTGTTTTTGTCAAAATTCACTTCAAAGCCCACTCTGGATGATAATATCAACTTAAGTCAAAATTTATATATATACAGACTGATTTATTAACAAATTATTGAACAGCAATTAATAAATCACTAGTCTCCTATAACATGTATGAAAAATTTAAACTATAGATAAGAAAGTTAATATACTTCTTCTAATATGTATATGATGCTCAGGCCCAAGTCCGAACGAAGCATAGCAAGCCGCACTTGCTCGAGAGCCTAGCGAACTTTTTGGTTTTAAAAGGTATTTAAGGTGAATCTAGATTCCTATAGAGCACTATAATAAGTATTAGTATTATACAAGTGTAAATATGTACATTCTCTTAATAGCTAGATTAGTCAACAAAAGTATTTAAAAAACTTGGAACTTACGACAAGGACGAAATGGATTAGGATATAGAGTGCTCTACTAATTCCCTTATTTTTTAATGCTCAAAGCTGGCGGAAGAAATTAGTTTTTTAGTAAGAGAATAAAAATATGTTTACTATTTTATTTTATTTCAGTGTGTTTTATTCAATTATAACTAAATTATTAACAAATATAAGTAATTTACATTACTGTTTTCGGCACAGAATTTAAATAATAAATAAAAATCTGCTTAAAATAAAAATAAAGAAATTTATTCTTTTGTTTTATTGTAATCTGCTCTCGCCTACATAAATATAATATATTGTTCATTCAATCTTCTATATATAAAAATGAATCCCTATTTCCCTTGGTCACGGCACGTGAACGGGTAGACCGATTTTAATTCGGTTTTGACTCATGGAAAGAGGGATAAACGGGGAATGTTCATATATATAAAAATTACACCACGCGCGAAGCCGGGGGCGGACCGCTAGTAGATCATAATAATCCTCTTGTCATTTCGAAAGTTCATACAAGAACAATTGATTAAAAACAGTTTAAAAAGAACAAACTCGATTAGATAAGTACAGTCTGCAATTGTAGTTCTAAAATTACTTTGTTTTAATGTTAAATACAATATATATTTGTAACAGATAAGAATAATTTGTTTACTCGAAATCCAATCGAAGGACGTGCGCATACTTCTAAGCTTAAATAGATATTACTTAGCCGAATGCTGCCCAGTTGTTTAACTGTCTGCGCTGGCGCATGCCGACCAACATGGTCAAGTTTTAGTGATATACATTCGAGAAAATTGAAAGTGCGTGCTTACAAGTAATTTCTTTTTATGAGATCTACATCATCCCATGAGAGTCTGTCGGAGATAAATGTGCGAATCCTGTGCTCAAATTTTGGATTGACTAGGTGGTTGGTTGTTTTAAGTTTTAATTAATTTATATACTTACTTAGTTATTCACATCTTATACAGGCTCCGGATTTTATGTGTTTTTCTCAATAATTCAAATAATTTCTTGCGGAAGTTTTTTTTAATATAAAAAGTGCATCTATCTAGCCATATTCTTTGCGGTAGGTGGCTTCGGTCGCCTTTAAGGCGACTCACTCAAAAAATTCGTCATACGAAATTATGTTTTTCTAAGAAACGCTAATTTCTAGATGTAAAAAAAATACTGTAATACTTTACTCGATATAATTAAATCCTAAAGTAGCCTCCAACACGGAATTTCAAATAATTTTACTCAACAAAAATAAAAAAAAAAACAAAAAAAAATACTAAATGAATGTAAAAATATTTTTACGGATTTAGAATTTAGGTACTCTGAATCTATGTAATTTAGGTAATATAATATATTATAATAATTATATATATATATATATATATATATATATATATATATATATATATATATATATATATATATATGTATGTGAGTGTGAGTGTGAGTGTGTGTGTGTATATGTATATATAATTATAAATAAATCAAAAACCATAATATTCGTCACAATTGGACGAGTCAAAACGATCGCGTATGCTTTCCTCATTCACACTCGCGAAACGTGACAGTGATAGCTGAGCGACGGTGCTGGACAAACCTGTGCTTCTAGCGGGGTGTGTGATAGTCCCAATTCTGAGTTTTGGTGACTAGAGGGAACGGCCTTAAAAAGGCTATATTGCAACGGGCGCAAACACCTCAAAAGTGAGATTGTTCCAAAGGTCGCGCGAGTCTGCGGGATTAGTTTCTACTCGAACGGTCGCGGCGCTTGTTTGTGTTCTTAATTCATATCAAAGAGCATTACTTGGATAACGACACAAACAATCCAAGAGGTTGTCGACTTACTTACTGCAAGACTTTACTTATAGTTCGCTTTGAGAGAAACAAGTTTTAAATACACAGTTTAATTAAAACACCTCAGTTAGGATTTGGTTCCCCCAGGTGATAAAATTTCTACCCAATCGGATCGTGAGCAGCAGCACCTTATGCGGTTGATGAGGATGAATTCATAATTGTACAGCCGGTAGAATATACTAAGATAGGGCGTCACTGTGCACGGTCCGAATTGGTAGAAACTGGCAGCCTGGTCGGGGCTGAGGGACGAGGTCATTGAGCAAATGGACCCAGCAGTAGAGGCTGCCCACCCCGCTGAACATATGCGTCTTGAGTTCGTAAGTCTGATGAATCAGGACTCAAATAGCAATATTCACTGATTGCAGTAAGAACGACGGCCAATTTGAGGCAACCGAGACTTGATCTTAATTTACCGTCCTACTACAAGGACAAGGATTATCCTCCGGGACAAAGGAACCTTTTTTGCAGTCCACAGTGATTTCATGGCTGCTTTGAAAACCATCGTGGCAATTAATTGTCTTCAGTGGAAACGAGATGGAAAATAAAAACCATTTTCAAAAGAAGTGTGAACTTATTCTGGATAAAAGCACACGCAGGACTAGAGGGTGATGAGAGAGTTGATCACTTGGCGAAGGAGGCAGCAGCTGACACAATAAGAAATCTTAAATACGATTTGTGCTCGGTCTCATTCATCAGGCGAAGAATTCTGATGCGTTCGCTTGACGAATGGAACCAGAGGTACCAGGCGGGGGACACTGCTGCTGTGACCAAATTGTTCTTCTCAAACGCGACAGAGGCGTATAAAACTTTAAGGCGCCTTTTCCGCGTCTTAAAACTTTTTCCGCGCATATTGCTGGAATGCCTTGTGTTCGCGGCGGAAAGGCTGGACATAGAATATAAGATGAATATAACTAATTTTAAAGAAACAATGATTGGAAAAGTTCTTAAATATTTTAAGGATAAAATAAAAATTGTTTTATTTTTTATTTTTTAAAACAAGATCCACCAACATTTGCTCACATATATAAACATAACATAAACATAATAAATATAGTAACAATATCAATAAACAGGCTCGTATACTAAATAATAAGGAATATATCTATCTAAAAACAATTGAAAAACATTATTACAGAATAAACAAAAAAAATTACAAAAATAATACATAAATACATAAGCCCATTTTCCTACCTCCCTCCTAATCGCTTATCCTTAATCCTACTGCAGTCATCAGCGCACTTGCAACAGCTTTGGCGTTGCTAGTGTTATAGGCGACGGTAGCCACCTACCATCAAGTGGACCGTCTGCCTGTCTGCCGACCTTAACATAAAAATAAAAAAATAAGTATATATGAAATACTGTTAGTAAGAAACGAAAAATATAATATACAATAAGTAAACGAAATTTAAAAGGAGTTAAAAATTATATAAGGAAACAGAATGAATCCTCCTTTTTAATACTCTTGCAATAATAACCGACATCCATTCTAATAGTATATTAATTAACAATAAATCCGGTTCATTATAACACAACGTGAACGTTTAAATGGTTTAATGAATTTAAAATTACTTAAAATCCACGCGCGTTTAGATAGTATTAAACACATCCATTTTACAAAATTTTTCCTCCTATTTAGTTTTGTATTTGCTTTTTGGTTTCTAAATTCATAATTTCACAGGACAAGTTTGGTGCAATTTTTTTCTGTAAATTATATATAAATTGTTTATCGTTTCATCAGCGAAAACCGTATTAAAATCAGTTGCGCGGTTTAGGAGGAGTTTTATAACATACAAAACAGACAGGATTTCCTGTCCACATCTTCAATTAGTTTTCAATTTCTTTATAAATGACATTCAAATTTATCTATACTAATATTATAAAGCTGAAGAATTTGTTTGTTTGAACGCGCTAATCCCAGGAACTACTGGTTCGAATTGAAATTTTTTTTTGTTTTGAATAGTCCATTTATCGAGGAAGGCTATAGGCTATATAACATCACGCTACGACTAATCTCGGGGAATGTTCTTATATATAAAAATTGCACGCCGGGCGAAGCCGGGGGCGGGTCGCTAGTAGAATATATAAACAGTGTCCAGTACCGCGCACCCCATGCGCACGCCGCCACCGTATGGGCCGCAGCGAAGCGTGACCGAGTTCAGCTAGTAAATCATAAATGGTATTTTGGTAGTAAATTTAACAATACCATGTTTACATTAACAATTAAACAAATTAAACAAAAGATTCTCATGAAAGAAAACCATTAACTGTGTTTACTTATATAGAGTTTATATAGAATATAAGGGATCGTTATGTCCTTTTTACATAATAAGTATGTCAATGGAGCCTGACCATTAATTTTGACGATTAAAAGATAACCTGCTAGTCCAAAATCTATTTGAATGTATGACGCGTTATCACAAGTAATATTAAAGTTTATCTCTTATATAAATCGGAGCAAAATAATTTGTATTCGTGAACTTTTGTACAGTTAATTATTATCGATGTTATTTATTATTCATAACTTGTTGGACGAAAACAAGTATCGCTTAGGCTTTTTTAGCCGAATATTTCGAATGCACGTTTGGTTAACTATATTGTATACATTTTGGTGTGCAGCACACCATCAGAAAAAATTGCGTTTTTTCTTGTTTTTTTTAAACATTTTTTTCTAGTTTCCCATGAAAAATACTAGTTGCATTTAAAAAAAAACATTTTGTTTATCAATACAATAAATCAGACTCATCGTGCATTTGCGAACTGCATACCTACCTATAATATTATACGAAATCACCATTGAACCCAGTTAAACTTTGATTCTAACCAAAAGACGTCCTTTTTCAAACATCCTATTAATAGGCTCCCCGGCGAGTTTCCTGGATTTGTAAAAATATCTTGGGATCCTATTTTACTACATTAGTGTTTAATAAGTTTTTTAGTAGAAAAGCATTCTTCTTACTGAAGACCATCTTAAAATAACAGCATATGTCCTGTTGTGTTTCGGTGAGTAAGTAAGTCCATTTCCCTGTTTCCCTTATACATTATACATTATTCCTGTCCCTTATACATTATTTCACTATGGTCAGCAGGGCACTTGTCAGCACCTATGGCGTTGCTTGTACCAATCTACAATCAATCCACTTATAATCAAGTGGACCATCAACCAGCCTGCCGACGTTTACATAAAAAAAAACATTATTTTTTTTTCATCATCAAAAAAAAAAACATCAAAAATCGTAAACGAACCGTGTCTTTACATTAAATATTTTTTTCAAAAAAAACAATTTGTACACGTTGTACTTATGTAAACGATGTGAATAAAATATAGTTTTTAGAATTTTTGCCTGTTTGTTTGTTTATGCATTTGTGCGCGCTAATCTCAGAAACGGCTTAACCGATTTGAATGCGATTTTCACTGATGTATTGTAGCAAGTTTCCCGTAACATTTAGTGTTTGTTTCATTCCATCCATACCGAATACCACACATACAAAGTTGCGAGCCCAGCTAGTACTGCGTAATATCCAAATGATCCGGCAGAGAATATGTTAACAGTTGAGGTTGAATTGGTATTTTTGGATGAAGACAATAAGTGGACAGGGTTTTTTCATTGAAAATAAATATTTCCCCATTTCTTTTTTTAAGGCAGACATGAATAATAGTACCGAAACACTTAATTATTAAGATGACAGTAACACAAACGCCGAGAAATACTCAAATGACCGTTTTTAAAGTAAGACAATGCAAATCACAACTTCGACGTAAGTATTTTTTGTTTGTTTTGCAATTAGTAAAGTAATGCTTTCAGCTAACGAATATTTCTTGTATAATGGTCGACAGACAGGCTGACAGTCCACTTGATGATACCTAGATGGCTACTGTTGCCTATCAACACAAGCAACGCCTTCGGTGGTACAAGTACGCGCACTGTCGATCTTAGTAACATAAAGGACTAGGTTGTTCTAGTATATTTTATCTAATAGGGAAATGGTCTCTGGCATCCCTTACTCACTCACCGAGACACAACAGCACATATGCTGTTATTTTACGGTGGTCTTCTGGGAGGGGGTCGTCACTGCCGCCAGACGGCCTACCCAATTTATGATGGGAGACATAGAGTGCCTTGCTACTACAAATTACTCTACTTATTGCCATAATGTACGGCTGTGAAACGTGGTCTCTCAAAGCGGACACCATCGCCTACAGGCATTCGAAATGTGGTGCTACCGCGAATGCTTCGTATTAGTTGGACAAATAAGTTGGTCAGAAACGAGACCGTAATCCAACGCGTCAAAATACCCCGGACGATGAAGAAAACCATAAAAAAACGCAAGATTGAATATCTTGGCCACGTGCTTAGATACGACAGATCTCTGCTTCGGTTCATCATGATGTATAAGGTGGAAGGCAAGAGACGCGCTGGGCGAAGAAGGAAGTCTTGGTTAAGAAGAGTGGACTGGAATTGATTCGGTCTAGCAACTGTTCTAGTTGACTCTCAACAGAAATCGGTTCAGGAAGTTGACGGCTAACCTTCAGGACTGAAGAGGCACTGAGCAATAGATTCCGTAAAGTAAAAATTATGTCTCGTCCACAAACAAGTCCTCAGAATTTCTCCGAGGGATATCTCTGAAAACTAAGGTGGTACACATCCACCTTCCTTCCCGGTCAGCTGAAGTGGTAATGGGCGTTGGAGTATAGACCACGGTGAACCGACACCATACTCGCTGGACTGAGATCCTCATGAGATGTAACATATTCAATGATACCAGTACTAATATATATTAAAATTTGTATACCTACATATTATATTGTAAGTCCCAGTAGCGGTAAAGTGTCGGAATCGTAAAACTCTGGCTGAAGATTTTTATACAAGATAATTATTATTAGGTATGCTTTTTAGAGTTATTAATAATTTCGGAGTAATTACATATTTCTAGGCATAATTATTTCTACATATTACAGAAGAGATTTTTTAAAATTGTTTACGAATTTTGTGGACCCGATTTTTTTCGAGGGCTGTCCTTAACCTACACTAATATAGGCTACGTTGTATTATATAATAATACTAATTTTCGTTATAAAACACGTGAAATTTCTTCGCAAATATAACAATCAGACGACCATTTTTCGCTTATTATTTTCCTTTATTATTGAATCTGTTTTTAGGTATTAGTTTTTATTTTGTTTTTACAGACGCCTCATTCGTAGTAACCTCTAAAGGTTAATGGAATTTAAAAAAATTGCACTATTTCTTTAGAAGTCAATATCTATTTGGAATGTTTTGCAAAATGAATGAGAATTTTTTTGGCCGTCTTTCCTCTTTAACCTTCTGCTTTTAACTAATGATTTATATGACACTTGTATTTTTCACCTTCCTAGTAAAGTTAATTAGCAAGTAGAAGAGACACATCTAATTGTTTTCAATTATAATATATCAGTTAAAAAGGCAAGTGAATCATTTTTTCGAACGAACTCGTCAATAACAGATATGCTACTTGTTGCAGGACCAATAACAAGCGTCATTTATGGTAGTGTACTATTGCTTCTGGGTATTCTCACTGTCGTTGTGGATCCTTTGGATTTATTTACGAATTGGGTAAGTTTAAATTCATTGTATTATTTTGGCAATAAATGTACATTTTCCTGATAAAACTCTAAGAAAATCTTGAGATCAAAATCTGAGTGTCCTAAAAAGTATCTTTCCTTGGTTCCTTTTTAATGGAATATTTTATAAAAAATATTATAAATTCGAAAGTGAGTTTGTTTGTTTGTTAAGTTTGAACGATTACGCTTTAACTACTCAATTGATCATCATGAAATTTTGCATACACGTTGTCAGGGATACAGTAAAAGGATCATCTATAATAAATAAAAATCAGAAATTCAAGGGCAGACAAAAATATATGAGCAACTAGCTGTGTCCGCGTTTTTTGAAAATTTCCCAGGAACCTAACCTAATTTTACAGGAATTGTTCTTTCAGAACAAAAAGTATCTTAAGAGTTAATTCAGGTAATAATCTATCTATGCTTGATGATTTCATCAATCGGGTAAAAATATATTGATTCTGCTATAATTTGTCGTAGTTCATGGAGATAGAAGAGGGCTCATTCGTGTACAACATGTGGGAACGACCCACCTACAGTTTATACTCCGAGGTGTGGATATTTAACTACACAAACGTTCCCCAATATCTTCGGAAGGAAGACACAGTTTTGAAGCTTGAACAAGTCGGACCATTTGTTTTCAAGTAATGTTTGCTTTTTGTATACTGTCTGTGATCCGTGGTTTCACCTGCCGGTTAATTTAAAAAACGAAACCGAATTCTTTTTCTCTTCGCTCTCTCGGTAATTTTTACTTTTTCTTTTTGTTTGACTAATGAAGGACGTGGCGCGATGTTAAGCCTTAACCTTTCTCAAAAATTGAATTATCTAATGCGGTTTTCTTCAGCTACATTATTCCTATGGCATTTTCTTCTCCTATTTTTCAAGAGTTGGTATTCCAACCTTTTTTGAGTGATAAGCAGGTTAGTAAGTTATTAATAAATGTCGTCAAAGATTCATAGTCTCCTCACATAAGGAAGTTTCCTCGTGAAGTTTTCTTTCGCTGCTGTAAGAGCAAGTGAGTGTAAGGAAAGATCTAAGGTCACAAAAGAGCAGATAGAGATTTCGAACTTTCTCTTATAGTATCACCAGACACCGAGAGGATCTCGGTGACCTCTTAGCCCATAGGAGGCCTAGTTTGTTTAAATTTTCACGCGACCGAATAAGGGCGTGCATTAATTATCAAAATTATTTCAACATATAACATTGCGTCTAATGGGCGAATGTTTTTCCTGCTCTTAAGATAGATATTTAAAAAAGAGAAAAAGAGAAGGAGAAGACAAGAGAATCCAAGCCAGTCTTTTTTCACAGACGAAAAATAGAAAATAGTGTGTAAAAAAATAACACAAGGACAATAAAGTATTAAAACCTTCTGCATAAACAAAAGTTTCGATAGTGATTACTATATCGAAATGAATCAAATTTTAAGGTATTTCAATTTCACTAATACAGTCTTTTAAATTGACATTCCAGAGAGATAAGGACAAATAGAAACATTAGAATAAACAAAGAAAATGGCACGATGACGATCATCCCAAACACAACGATGTCCTTCGATCGAGAGCAGTCAATAGCGGATACTAAAGATGTTAAACTGTTTGTACCAAATATAGCGTTACTGGTGAGTTTCAATATTTTCGGATTTTTTGAAATATTTACATCAAAATGGATAGTTTTTCGTAATATCGATCAAATATGTTTTTCATTTATTGAGCGATCAACATTGGTAACTGAATACGAAGTTTGTTCTCACTGCGTTTCGCAGTCATGCGTCTAGTGGCAGTAACCACCCCCTTACAGAAGACCACGGCGAAATAACAGCACGTGTGCTGTTGTGTTTCGGTGACTGAGTAAAAGGATGCCAGAGCCCATTTCCCTACCCCTCCTAATCCCTTATCCTTAATCCTACTGTAGTCGGCAGCGTATTTGCAGCAGCTTTGGCGTTGCTTGTTTTATAGGCGACGGTACCCACCTACCATCAAGTGGACCGTCATAAAAAAAACATAAAAAAAATCTTTTGGCGATTATAGGGGAGAATTCCGTTAATAGTATGTACAGGAATAATAATATGTAATTCTATTATTACCCTATTTATACATATACAATATTTACATCGCACATAGCAAAATCGCGTTTGCTTGTATCAATCGCGCACACTCCGCAGCGATGCGACAATATAAATATTGGCCATGAAGGTATTTCGTCCTTTTACACCGTCGACGTCGACAAGCCAATCAATATCGCGAAATTCCCGAAGAGTATGCTATGACGGTTGCTGCTGGGTCCTAATCCAGCTATAGTGGTGTAATAAAATATATAAAACCACGTTGGTAAACAGCTCTTTTCAGAGCTATTCCAATTGTCTATATGTTTATTTCTTACACCTTCACTCGGTATGGTAGCTACATCTATAATGATAAAAAATAGCCTTTCATTTCAAACTTATATCAAAATTACGAGTACTTACGTAGAAAGATAAGAGTTATCTTATACATATACTTACTTAATTAGGAAGGTTAAAAGTTTTTAAAATATTTTATTTTGTTTATTATAATTTTTTTAAGTTAACAAAAAATAAATAATTAAGAAAATATATTAAATGAATTAAATGAAAATTTTTGCGTAAATTTTTGCTCAACGGTTTTTAGATTTTTTTTTCATATTTATAACAAATTGTTTAAATAGTTGGTAAATTATTTTCCTTTAAACATCATAGTTAATTTTTGTCAACAGAATAACAAAATTTTTTTCTTCATTTCGAAACAAATTCTCTATAGGTATATTTTTTCTGAAACTAATGAATGTAATTTTTTTTAATCAAAAAATATTTAAAAAAAATCGACACTTGCAATTTGATATTGCTTATTGTTTTTAAGTTATTAGAGAAAAACTAAACGTTTTTTCTTCTCATATTTATTTATTTATTAGCTGAGCCTGCAACTTCTTACACGTGGTATTCGGTATAGAGCGTAACATTTTTGTTTTTAAACCAAAAAAGTTGTTGTTTTTGTTAACAACTTTTGTAACAAAACTAAATGTTACGGGAAGCTTATTATAATTAATCAGTGAAAACTTCATTCAAATTGGTTAAGCCGTTTCTGAGATTAGCGTACACAAACGCACAGAATAAAATTCTAAAAACTATTTTGTTTAATCTCTGTAACATAAGTAAAACGTGTAGAAATTGTTTTTTTTTTTTAAATATTTTATGTTCAGACACGGCTCGTTTACGATAACTTTTGCAATTGCTTATGTGTGGGTAAAAAAATTCAATACATTTTTCTAGACTTCATTCCAATTCATTCTTGAATTAACACCGATTTGAACTTGAGAACTGAGCTATAACCCAAACATATTATGTAACTGGTTATCTCAATTTTGTTGTATACGTATTTTTATTTTTCCGGAATTGACAAGTTCATAAGTTTATCTATACATCTATACATATATATCTATACATATACATATAATAAAATCGTAAACGAGCCGTGTCTAAACATAAAATATTTTTTCAAAAAAAAAAAAAAAAATTGTACACGTTGTACTTATGTTATCGAGGTCAAATAAAAAATAGTTTTTACAATTTTTGTCCGTTCATCTGTTTGTATGTGCGTTTATGCACGTTAATCTCAGAAACTTAACCGATTTTAATGCGATTTTCACTGATGTATTGTAGCAAGCTTCCCGTAACAGTTAGTGTTACTTTCATTTAAATCGGTTTACAAACAAAAAAGTTACGCGCTATACCGAAAACGACGTGTACGAAGTTTCGGATTCAGCTAATCTTTTCTATATATAAAATTGAATCCCCATTTCCCTTGGTCGCGGCATCATGCGTGAACGGATAGACCGATTTTGATTCGGTTTTCACCAATGGAAAGAGGGATAAACGGGGAATGTTCTTATATATAAAAATTGCATCCTGAGCGAAGCCGGGGGCGGGTCGCTAGTTTCTATATATAAAAATGAATCCCCATTTCCCATGGTCACGGCATGACTCGTGAACGGGTAGACCGATTTTAATCCGGTTTTCACTAATGGAAAGAGGGATAAACGGGGAATGTTCTTATATATAAAAATTGCACCACGGGCGAAGCCGGGGGCGGGTCGCTAGTTAGTAATAAAAAATTCTGATCGACACTAGACAGGGTCAACGCTGATTATAATTAAAATCAAACTATATTCATATAACTATAATCAGCTACATTTGCAGTTTTTAACCGTTTTTAGTGTGTTGAAATAAGTTCGTTAGGTGAGTTACAAGTGGCAAGGTAAGCGGGATATTTTGTTAGAAGGGTTTCATCGGTTTGGGGAGTTTGAAGGACAAGCAGTGATTTAAACGTTCGAAATCTTTAATTAACTTTAGCACGAACGTTTAAATCATTTAATGCAGTCAATGAATTAACAGCACATTTGAAATTTAGAAATTTTTCACATTGGAACTAAATAACTATAAACCTCACCTAATTTATGTGTTTAGGTTAGGTTAATGACCACACAACAATCAACAATGAGAAATCAAGTAGTATTTGCAAATCACTTTAGACCTTCAGATTTATTACTAAATTTCATTTTTCCTCATACATTATCTTCGAAGTTATAGTAGTCTTCTAATCACCGATGATTGATGAGCCCGTTGCATGAGTGATTAGTTAGCTCTTTTCTAGGGTTCCCGGGTTCGATTCCCGGCAGGAGCAGGGTCAACTTTGGAAACGGATTTTTAAAATTGGCTCTGGTCAGGATCTGGAAAGTAGTGGCAGGGCACACTGCGTTTCGCAATCATTTAGGCAACCCGCCCGCCGGTAGTGACCACCCCCTTAAAGAAGACCATTGTGAAATAACAGCACGTGTGCTGTTGTGTTTCGATGAGTGAGTAAGGGATGCCAGAGCCCATTTCCCTAACCCTTCCCAATCCCTTATCCAAAATCTTACTATGGTCGGAAACGCACTTGCTGCACTTGTGGCGTTGCTTGTGTTATAAGCGACGGTAGCCACCTACCATCAAGTAGACCGTCAGCCTGTCTGCCGACCTTAGGATTAAAAAAACCTCATGACTTACATATTTATAAATTTTGGTCAACTAAAAACTAGATAGACACATTATACATAATGTATATACATTATACATTATTACTGTTAACCACATTTAATTATATTATTATTATTTATAAGTATGCCGATAAGGTAGACATGGGTTCGAATCTCGATCAATCTTATTGATGTTTTTTTTTTCGGTTTAAATTTGGATTAGAAATAATGAGCATTTGCTGTAATGGTGAAGAACAACACGTCCGCAGTGGACTAATGTGGTGGACTTTTGACCATATCTCGCACTCAGCATGTAACCATCAGTGTGGCGTAATAATGTATATACATTACGGCGAATTAGTCAGATTCTAAACAAAAAACCCTAAAAGAGATATTCAATAAGTATGTTTTTGGATACCATTTCAAAGTAAACTCTCTCACTTTCGGTAAGGAGTTTTTTTGAAATGTAGCCTTATACAGTGTCAGAAACCTATGTGTCACTAGCAATCTTCGGAATAGAATCACCATTTTTGTGAACTACCACCTCAGACAGAAGAGAGGTCTGTTCTTTAGACATAGAACAGTTTTTTGTCCAGTAAATATATCAAGTTCTTGTTTACCTATTGTGTCCGTTTTTATGATAAAAGTCGACAAATAGGCCAACAGTTATCAAGGACGACCTTGATAGAATAAAGAATAATGACAAGAACTAGACAAAGGATAAGGATAAAGGAATGGACTCTCCTTCGCATCTACCTTATACTTATCGTTATGAAAACAACGCGTTAAACTTAAATTATTTTTAGGCCCTCAGCACTGTAGCTGCAGACAGACTAAACTTCATTGGTAATGGTGGAATCTATTATTCAACAATCAGTCTTGGATCGAAACTGTTCCTTAATCTCTCTGCTGAAGAATATTTCTGGGGCTACGACGATCCACTTGTCACACTCGCAAATAATTTTCTCCCCGGCTGGATTGATTTTAAGAGAATCGGAATTTTAGACAGAGTTGGTATATCTTTGAATTAAACAAAGTATGACGCTCCCAAGTAACTTTAAAAGATAATTATCATTAATTATTTTATGTCAACAGTTTTATGCAGTAAAAACGGTAGAAGCAGAAGTTGAATTGAAAGATAGACGGACGAGATTTTCTATAAAAAAATGGGGCAATTCGGAAGGTCTCAAAGAGCAAGGTTTTACGGACTACAACACCAGGTATATTCAAATTTTATTGACAAACAGTTGGAAAATGAACGTTGTTGTGAAAATCTACCAATAGGACATCAACCTCAGGAAGGCTGTTTTGGTGGGTTTGCAGGGATACTGAAGTCTATTTCCCAATTCCCACTTTACTAACTTTTGCACACGTCATTTTCCACGTCTTTATATATTAAAGTTTTTCGATATATTAACTACATTATTGTAAAGTTTAACTGAAATCCTTTCAGTAGTTTTTTCGTGAAAGAGTTAACACACATAGGATGTTAATCCATTTAATCGTAGAAGGGATAACACAGGATGTTAATTATAGGATTAAGGCTGTGTACCTAATCCTCTCTGGTATTAATTGTGTTTTAATACGAACGACGGTAGCCATATATGTTACAGCTGGCTGTTCACTTCCTCTGAAGATAAAGAGTTGATGAAACTTTGAAGATGTTGATTGGTCAATTGCACAACTCACCATAGGCACAACTTTTGAAATAGTGACATAATGTCGGCAGAAGCTTCTTTTGTCATAGCTTGGAGTGGTCGCATAACATGAGCCACATCTTTTATGGTGGTGAGCTCAATTGCAGTCAGAATCAATTTTAGAAAAAATTATATCACTTATGTGCGGCATAAGATCAATCTTCGATATTTCGCTTCGAAATATTTAGTTTTTTCGATATCGATATTTTTGGGCGTCGATGTCGATATATCGATTTTATCTGTTTTCCGATATGTCGTTGCATACCTACATTACCTACCTAACTGCAACCGTTATACAAAATAAGAAAATCGTAATAAATGCCTCTTTAAAATGCAAAAGAACTATTCAAAGAAATTTATTTCAAAGACCAAAATGTAGATCAGATCTATAAAATAGAAATGTTTGTGTAACGGAAATTAAAACATACAATAAATAAACTATTCAATAAATAATTTAAAGGGATTGCCGGATCCTAAATTTACAAGTACTTTGACAGAATAGTTACGGTTATATTTGTTGCTGAAATGACTTTAAAGAAAGATTTTAAAGAACTTAAATGTTTATTGCTAATAATAAAGACTTAATTTTACAATTGATTAAAACAATTTAAGTACAGAAATTGGCATGCCCTTGTCGCGTAGGACATAACTTTGTAATGTAATTTCTGTATAAATGTATAAGAATTAAGATCCAATACATGTGTTTATGAAATTATTTAACGATTATTTTTGTTGAATACAAAAATTTAAATATTTAATTGAAGTTGCAACAACCACAATCACAACAACCGTACACACTACTACGCATAGACTGTATATGTATATACCATCGTATAGAGTGGTGACGCGTCGCCACGGGCTGCGTCGTCACGCTATCAATCAGTTTCACCCGCGCCTATAGATGTTTCACATCAAAAATAAGTTATTTGTTTATTTAAAAAAAAAATGTATTGCAGCAATCTCTGTAATCGAATAAAGGGAACGTACGAAGGCCTAATGCTACCCCCCAAATTCAGCAAAGAGAGAATGATACCCATATTCAAGAAACAAGCATGCAGAGTATATCCTTTTACCTTCCAGCATCAGTTATCTGATTATGGATTCAAGTATTACAGGTAAATCCAATAGCAATTAATTTTAACTACTGTTAAGCAACTATGCTTGCTTATTTAGGTTAACATATATGTATGTCAACATAACTTCTGTAGATCATTGTTCATCGCTTGCTTTACTGTTTGTTTTATGACAAATGGTGGCACATAGGCAAATTCTAAAGGAAATCCTACAATATATAGCAGGCTTCCTACACTTTTAGAGACATGGGATGAGGATAAGGTTGAGGATTTTCAGGTAGACCTTAAAATATCTTTTTAAAGATTTTTGATCTGAGATAGGTTTGTTAAAATATAGTTTCTTCATGGTTTAACGACTCGGCCGATTTTGATCTATTTTTAGACTACTTTCTCAATTTTGAATTTTCTCGTGAGCTAGCTAAACAGCCTCTCAAAACCATAGTAATTGAATTTGAATTTAATAAAAGAAAAATTAACCTATTTTATGTTATCGTTCGTCAATCAAATGTTTACAAATTAATATCCTATCTGCTCTAATTATTTAAGTTTTAGAACATATTTTTTAACGTTATATTTAAAAAAAAAAAACCAACAATTTAAACTAATCAAACAGATACGCAATGGAACAATCGGCATTCAGCAAATCATCTCCCTACTCTTGCGAATGTAAGCGGAACTGTCTCCCTGAAGGGTTCGTCGATGTTAGTAACTGTTATTATGGTAAGTGACCAAAATTTTAGACTGATTTAATAATAATTACAATTTAAATTTCAATGAATTATTCAATGAATAGACAAAATAGACTTCCTCAAAAACAGCACCGATTTTTTTCATTTTTTGAATTGTTTTTACATATTATTTAAAACTAGCGGCCCGCCCCCGGCTTCGCCCGTCGTGCAATTTTTTATATACCCTAAAACATTCCCCGTTTATCCTTCTCTCCATTAGCGAAAACCGAATTAAAATCGGTCTACCCGTTCACGCGTGATGCCGTGACCAGTAGAGATAGAGTTTCATTTTTATATAAAAAGATTAATTTTTTTTGGAGCATTGAATTGAACATAAAATCAGATTTGTTAAAAAAAAACAGGTTCCCTTAAAAAGACTTCATACATTAATTTAAAATATACTGAAAATAAAATATAAATAAAGAAATTATCATAATGTGGATTTTTTCACAATGTAGCTGTGTGGGTCGTATATGTTTGTTAAATTTCGCAAGTGGTGTTCACTTGTAAATGTTGTACGCATTAGATTATATACGTACTCACTGTAATTGTAATAATGTACTTTGATTTAAGTATTAAGTGTATCTAATTGTTATAATTTTATATTTTAAAGATGACAAAAATAATAGTATTCTGAGTTTCTTTCGGGGTTTCTTCTCAGGATCGTCATCTAGGCTTTTTTCCGAAACGCTGGTAAATTTAACTGGTAAATTTAAATGACGATCATAAGAGTTTCTTGGAGAAACCTAATTGATAAATAAATATTTTGATTTTGTAGTTAACGTATAAGTGAGCCTAATAAATAAATAAATAAACTTGTATGCTTCACTTGTATACGTTGCATATACTTACGTATATTATATATACTGTTTTAATAACATAAATAATTCCATCCCTGTTTCTAAACGTTTGTCATTGTATACAATATGCGGAAATTGCAGGTATTCCTCTCGGAAGACGAAACCATGTCTCCCACAGTCATAGTTTCGTATAGTTATTGGGGAACATATAGTTATTGGAGTAATTTAACCCCAGTCATTTACGGATCGAAAATTAATCATTTTTGAGAAAATCCAATTGGAAAATATTTCAGAGAATTGGAAAATTGTAAAAAAAAAAAATTTAAAGGCTAAATAAGTACCATAATAAAATTGAAATGTATTTTATATTTGTATTTTGTTTTCATCCTTTTGGATGCAAATGGTCACATAAGTTACTAATAATTTTTTTTATCTTCACACAAATGTTATTATCATCGAATAAATATAACTTAAATCAAATCGTTTATTTCTCAAAAAGAGAATAACAAGATCACTTTTTAAAATTCGATTATATATTTTACCAGAATATATGATAAGTACCTCGTGTTCTTAGCTATCTAACAAGGTAAAATAATAAAGCAAAATTACAAGACCTTTTCGAGAAACGTTAGACACATTTTGATATATAATAAATAATTTTATGTACAGGTTTTCCTATAGCATTGTCCAAACTGCATTTCCAAGACGCTGATCCAAAATACCTAGCCGACTTCGAAGGTCTAACACCAGATCCGAGTAAACTTAATTCAATATTTGATATAGAGCCGGTGAGTAGCCATTCAACAATTTAATGCAATTCTGACCCAGAAGTCCTGAATCTTCTCGGACAGTGAGAACTAACAATATTTTTACAGACAATAGGAGTTCCAATGAAGTTAGAATGCAACATCCAAGTTAACATTGCAGTGAGGATGTCACCAGCTAATCCTGTCACTAAACCTGTGCGAAACAAAATATTACCACTTATTTGGGTTTCGATGGTAAGTTTAAAATATCTTCTTTTAACCAGACAGGCCGACAGTCCATTTGCTAATCGAACCGCAGTTACCGTCCCCTAGGAATATCGGCAACACCAAGGAGGATGAAAAGGATAGAAGGTAAGGGACTATTCGAGATTAGGCTTAGTATGCCTTAATTACGCACTGAAACACCAAAGTACGTTTGGTATTCATTTACAAAGGTTTTTCTGCAAGTTAAGTTGCTTATACCACAGAATACAATAATAGTACAAGTACTTATACGCAAAGAAACGCAGTATGTTCTGTCCATACGAATTAGCGCAGGTGTCTTCTTATTATTATGAGATAATAGGGCGGAGTGATAAGTCTGGTAAAAATCTATTATCGCAAATTGCATGGAACCTCCTTGTTCACAATTCTTTTGAAGGACTAAATTAAAATTTTCAGCCAGTACCGCCTGTTAGTTTTTTTGTGACAGCCAGCGATTCCAGCCGCAAAACTCGTCCCGCACTGAATTGACGGGACTGCTGAGGGGGAGTCGCTACTTGCAAATCACGGAAATATCTATTTAAAAATTAAATAAAGTATAATTCAAATTTTTCTTTTGATGAGACTTCAGATAGTGGATCTTAAAATATATCTTAAGAATTAGTAGCTATTTAAAATATTGATTATTAAGCAAATTGCATGGTTACAACATCGATATTAGACCGCAACTTAGTAATTTTTTTATATATATAATTAAATATAATTTAAAAAATAATTATGATGATCCCCTTTGATATATCCTGCAGATGATTTGAGTATTTTTTAAATTATAATTATTATGATGATTTAAAAGGAAAACGGTTACAAATAAGTGGATTTTTTTATTATTAGGGGCTGGTTGAACAAATTTTTGCAAATTTCGTGTCTTGATTAAAAGAATTCAGTTAAAAGAATTCTAAAGAGATATTTTCTACTAATTTTTAACAATTTTTTTTAATTTTTTTTTTTTGTTGCAGTACTGCAAAATGCCACCACCACAAATAATATTACTTCTAAGACTGCGTCTGATCATCGCACCAATATTGTTCATCATTATTGAACTGCTCATGTTTGTTTTCGGCCTGAGTTTGGGTATCAATGGATTTTATCGAATGTGGAGACCAAATCGGAGTATAAATCTTAAGCCGAACGCCAAAGATTCTATCGTAAAAGGATATGATAATGTTAGTTTAGAAGACAGTAATTTATTAAGCAATAGATAACGGGTATTTCATGTAATGTAAAATAATGGTAATAAATGATTATTATTATTATTTTAATTTTAAATTGGACATTTTCTTATTTACTCTACACGACAACTTACTCATTTGCGATTAAAAGGAGCTTTGTTCATAGCTGAATATAATTTACAGATTACCATATCCTGTATTAGATTGGAACTATAAGTTTACTTTGAAAAATAGTTTTAAAAGCAATGGAAGGTAGACTAATTTGTATACAGATGACCGATAATTCTGGGTCTTCAGACAGGGTGACGGTTCACTTGATGGGCGGCTATTGTCACCATCAAAATAATATAACCTGATTGTCGCCCATAGCACAAGCACCGACCGGCACAGGTGCTAACAAATGCGCGGCCCACCATAGTACGAATAATAAGGACAAGTGATTAGGATAGGTTAGAGAAATGGACTCTGGCATCCCTTACTCACTTGGAAGTAGAGCTTTACTAAATATCTTTTTAAAGTTGGCTCTCAACTTAGCTCAAAGTTGGCCGCGTCGGAAATCGAACCCCGAGAGGAAAGCATGAATATTTTTTAAACATGCAAATTTAACATTTTTTCCATTTGTCTCTTAGGCTTTTGTGTTACTATCAATTTAACCGTAAACCTTACATATTTTTGGTATATTTTTTACATTAGAATTTAATAGTGTGACAACAAATGTCTGATTAACTATTCTTTTTTTATATTTTTATTATTATTATTTTTTTATGTTTAGGTCGTCAAGACAGGCTGACGGCTGTCTGTCGAAGACAGGCAGGCTGAATAAAAAAGAAGTAGAAAAAGAACCAGATATACAAATATTTTTCATTATTCGTTTCAATTATTTTAATCGAAATTCTTGCTAATTAATTAAATTAATGTTTTGATACCTTTCGGCACTTGCACGAAAAGCTATATAAAATTCTCGTGTCACAGTGTTTGTAACAAAACTCCTCCAAAACGGCCGGACCGATTTTTACGATTTTTTTTGTATATTTGGTAGATATGAGAATAGGTCGTAAAGTATTTTTCACCCTCCTATCCCCACCCCCTTTTTTTAATCGCAATTTTAGTATTTTTGTATGAAGAATATTCAAATAATTTTTAACAGTTTCATTGACGTGAAGTGACGCGTCACTTTAACGTATGGTTTGAAAATAAAATTTAACTTTTTCGTAACCCGAAAATAATTCCGGTTACGAAATTATTTTCGGGTTCTAGCAGGACAACATCTGCCGAGTCAGCTAGTTCTTTTATATTATTAAATTATTATTTTTAATAAAATCGTAATGAAGAGTAGTGTCTTCGATCACTGTTATTATAGCTACCATGCCATTCTCAAACTGTTTCTTAATAATTCAATTGGAAATTAATAATTAATTTAATAATTAATCCTTTATTCTTCTTAAGTTTACATTATCTTAATTTTTTTACATGTCTATATTATACAAATTTACATAAATTTAAATTTATTAACATTTACAAGATAAGGCATTATTTTTAAAAGTAAAATTTAATCACAGTTATTTTGAGTGGTCAACAAATAGTTTAAACACAAACGAAATAGAACTTAAATAGGTAGGTTACTTAATTAATTTCAGAGTACATTGCCCTATAGTCTCCTTTATATATAATTATAGACTATACTCGTATAATACAGGAAATATAATTTAAAATATAAATGAAATGTACGTAGTTTGTTGAAGAATAGAGGTAACGTAAAATTTTTTTGCTTACAAATAATTTTTATCTGTATTTAGGAATATTTTTGTACATCTTCATGGACATTGATCAAGCAAACTATTTAGTGCAATGACTAAAGTTATCTCCAAATCTAAATAAAAATTATTTAATTTTAACTAAGAAGTTAATTTGAAACTAATGGGGACCAAAAATTTATTGACTACAAAAATAATAAAAAAATCTTTAAATACAAACTCTATACGACTCTTAAGTTATGAAAAGGTCTAGACAGTCAAAATGGTAATTATATTAAATATGTAATTACAATTTTAAATAATAAATTTATCTAATGGTAAAATAAATTGCATAGGTACGCACTTTATTTTACCATTATATACAATTATATTACCAATTAAATGTATGCTAATTAATTTAAGTTAGTACTAAAATTGATTAAATACGTATGGTAAAATGGATACAAATGACTACAATTTTAAAACTGTATACAATAACTAAAGACTAGAACTTATATTTACAGTAAATGGTAATCAAATGATACAGTATCTATTCTATGATAGATATACTGACAATGAAAATTGAAAATTAAGGGAATTAAGACCTGGTTGAAGTTATAACTTAAAGAAAGTTTATGTGGAAAAGTTTTGCGTTCCAAACAAGATAAGTAAGTATATCAGTTTTACTTATTATATTTTTTTATCAGTTCTTTTTAACTTTTACTACTATTGTAGTTGAGTTATTATAATATCCAAGTCGAATCTTACAGAAGACCTTACAACTCGTTACAGAAGACCACCGTGAAATAACAGCACGTGTTTCCCTATCCCCCTTATTCTTAATCCTGCTGTAGTCGGCAGCGCACTTGTAGCAGCCTTGGCGTTGCTTGTGTTATAGGAGACGGTAGCTACCATCAAGTGGACCGTCAGCCTGTCTGCCGATCTTAACGTTAAAAAAAATCCATAAATAACTTAAAAATATTTTTTATTCTTTCATCTAACCATTAGGAAAAATGCAATGTCTCGAAATATTTAATGGCATCTTCACATAGTAACGCAATTACTCTACAATATTTGTTTACATACATTTTCAAATAATTGACTTACAAAAATTTAATGACTTACAAAAAAATCATCATGACGTTCGGAAACATCTAAATATAATTTGGTACCATAACACTAAGTATGTTCTAACTGGCATAAACGTGAGCATAAATCCAGGAGACGTAGTGGCCGACATTCGTGTAGACATCTGGCACTCCTCTTCTGGCACAACCTGAACCGAAAGATGTGAGACCTCGAAGCTCCCAGCGACCTCCAGATCGGCATTGCAGAGGACCACCACTGTCGCCCTGATGAAATAAGTTATACCTTGAAATTATTTTTCAGTTTTTTTAATGTTTATGTCGTCAGGCAAGCTGACGATCCCTTTGTTAGTAGACGGCTACTGTCGTCTATAACACAGGCAAGTAAGCTGCCAAAGGGATATGAAAATGGCGTAAGGCACCTCTCACTCACTCAGAGACAAACGTAGCGTGCCCTCTGTTACTACTTTAATACAAAAAAGTTAGACATCAACAATATCTTGCGAATGATTATACATTTACTCCATACATTGTAAAGCGGTCATATGATTAATATCAAGAACGACATATTAATGAACACTGAATCCAACGTGAAGATTTCTTAATAGTTTTTATCATTGTATTTTTCACTGATTTTATTTTTTACTTATTTTACCCATATAAACTTTTACAAGTAAATCGTAAAACTAAATAAAGTTACATTAATCTACCATCGGTTCGGAAAACCGTTTCTAGGAACAACAAACCGGCAACAAACCTCCATAGTTGCTATACTTGTACATTTTTTATATATAACTAGCGACCCGCCCCCGGCTTCGCCCGGGATGCAATTTTTATGTATAAGAACATTCCTCGTTTATCCCTCTTTCGATTAGTGAAAACCGAATTAAAATCGGTCTACCCGTTCACGCGTGATGCCGTGACCAAGGGAAATGGGGATTCATTTTTATATATACAGTCTTACTAATAAAAAAAAGTTATACAAGCGTTCAACATCTGTATAGTTATACATTGAATAACGACTGTATAAGGCTTATACACTCGTGCTCCTAATAAACGCTGTATAAGCATTGTATAGTTATACCTTGTTTATAAGAATTGTGTTTTTTGTTACGGCAATTATATTCCAAACGCGTTCTGAAACTGTATACTTTAAATAATGTTTATGTTTTATAAAATTTATTTATATATATTCTAAGTCAAACGAACGAAAATATATAAGTTAGTAAATTTTAAATATTTTGTATGTCACAAATACTTGAAATTGTTTATTTGTGAAGTTTTTACAATTTATAAAAGTCATGTCGGTTACGCGATTTGTACTTCCGAACGCACGCTGCAATCCAAAAAGATTCCATTCATACCTCTCAAAGTCAAGACTTGATAATTGACAAAATTTTTAGAATTTTTGTCTGTTTGTCTGTGCGTTTGTGAACGCTAATCTCAGAAACGACTTACCCGATATGAATGCGGTTTTTACTGATGTATTGTAGCAAGCTTCCCGTAACATTTGGTTTTTGTTTCATTTCAATCGTTTTACAAACAAAAAAGTCACGCGCTATACCAAATACCACGCGTACGAAGTTACGGGCTCAACTAGTATAAAATAAAATCGCTTTCCGTCTCTGTCTGTTTCCCCGTTAACTTCTTCTAAAACACTCAACAGATTTTGATACGGTTTTCACAAAAGGAAAGAGCGATCAACGAGGAAAGTTTGTGTTATATAATTTGTAGAAAAAAATTGCATCCGTGCGTAGCGTGAGGCTACCTTTTTTTTTACGTTGGGAAATCCATCATGGATACCCAGCAGCGAAAGGGGGACGCTGTGGGTTATGCCGGACTCCTACCGGCCAATACCCAACGACTTTCTAGAGCGGCCGTAGATGGGCGCGGTCGCAGGAGAACCTTGTTGCACAACTTCGGCGACCAGCGTGAGGCTACCTAGGTCGCTAGTTTTAAATAATAGGTCCAATCAATATAACTCAACGTTTCGTTAGCAAAATATTTATTTCGGTACTTTATGATTTAGTAGGTACACAATTTTCTTTATTTATTTATTTTTGAAATAACGTTAAGTATCCATTTTTAGTTATTATTTAAATTTATGTCGAAAAATTAGAACATTCGTAAAATGTTAAAAAAATGTTATATCTCTCAGAAACAGTTTGAAGACGCTGTTGGCGCTAGCTTGTGTCCTCTTGTTATAATTATATGTATATGTAAAAAGTTTTAAGTGGACTGTGGTTCATATATAGGTTACTCAATGACAATGAGAATGTAAGAATTATGTAGAACAAGATAGAAACGAGATGGTGGCTACTGCGTAATCTAACAAGACTTAAATAAAGTATTATAAATGAGAGAACCCTCCTATTATTAAAAGCAATAACACTTCTTTAACAACGACGCCGTTTTCTTTCTGATAATTGCACGAAACCCGTCAGTTCTTATAATATATACAAAACACATTTAAAACCTTAAAACTTATTTTGAATCTATGAAGGACGGTCATAGAATTTAGGGTTAAACTATCTTAATGTTAAATTATGGAAGTCAATATCACGTAATACATAAGTTTCCATAAATACATTTACTTTGAAATTACTAGATCCGAGATGGTTCTAAAATAAAAATGAAGTAAGTATATTTTTTGCAACTGTCGACAAGCTTATCATTTCCTATAATCTTATTCATGTCAGTGTTACATATCAGATTAATTTCTTCGTCAAATTCAATGTTCTCTCTATCACAGATCTGTCTTAATTCAGTCAATCATATCAGATCTAGATAAGTCAGCTGTTGACTTGTAAGTTTTTAATTGCATTTATTTGTTGTGGGTTTTTTTACACGTTTTGAAAGTTTTATCGCATCGTCGTCGAAACTTTCGCTGAGGTTTTACAGGGAAATCTATGTTTCTAGTCGTATTAACAATTAAATTTATATTTTAAAACTACAATAATTTTTGAAAAGTACATGATAACACGTGAGCAGTATTAAAAAAAAATTACAAGAATTTTATACCTCTTTCTAACATATAAAGACGAAGGGTGTGTTTTGTTTGTTTGAACCGAATAAACTCTGGTATTATTCGGATTTAGTTTTAGATTAGGCCAATTCTTGAGGAAGGTTTGGGCTATTTAAGGTCACCCTTAGTAGGCGTGCAAAAAATTATAAATCGTCGGGACCTAACGACCTATATACCTAACGAGAAACGAGGATTGTCCTAAAGAGCCTAAAATGTACACGCCCTTGTCAATTTAAATTAAACGGCGACAAAAACCGTGAGACACAGCTGAGTACTAAATCAATTAATTAAATACTCACAAGTATTTTACGGTCATTTGTCATTTGCCATTTGGTTTGGATAATAGGCATGATGACAGATTTTGAAATTCCCTTCCATAATGTAGACCATATCCGAAAAAAATAATATTTCAGCAAAAAACTAAATTTCAACGCGAATTATTGAATGTTTTTATTTGAATTACGCGCGAAAACGCTCTTAGGTGTCATGGCGTCGCGTCTGATGAACCGTGACGTCACCGACATCTCACAGATTTTTCATTCTGTCAAAGTCAAGCAACACGATGGCACTTACCTGGGCGTGACATTATTCGCTCTGATTGGTGTTTCAGTTAACATGGCCGATTGCAGTTATTTATACTTCTATTTTATTCAAAATCTTATTAATCTCAATTTTAATACAAAAAATGAGTAATTTTTTAGATTCCTTTCAACATAATTATATTTTTCTCCAAAACCATTTATTCTTTGATTCTTTAATACCGTCATCATGCCTATTGTGACAAACTAACTGGTGATCGCGGCTTCGTCCGCGTTGAAAAATAAAAAAATAGCGCCTGACTAAATATATGAGTAATGTAACGCCTAACATATTTATTGCAGTTATAGCTTTGCCAGGCGTTAGATGATCCCTCGGGAACAATAGTTTTTTCTGGATGAAATGATACCCTATGTCCTTTCTTGCATCCCTGACACCGTGTATGCAAAATTTCACGATGATCGGTTCAGCGGTTTAGGCGTGAAAAGGTAACAGACAAACAGAGTTATTTTCATATTTTTAATATTAGTGTGAAAGGATGGATGACAAGGAATACTAAAAATAAAATAAAACATGATGTTAAAATCAATATAGGCAGATTATAAATATGTAGCTTTACTTTAATGTAAACCAATATGCTGTTTTTTTTAATGTAAGGTCGTCAGACAGGCTGACGAAGCACTTGACTATTGTTATCGTCACCATTGTAGGATTAAGGATAAGGGATTAGAAAGGTATAAGGAAAATGGGTCTGAGTTCCCTTACTCACTCACCAAAACACACATGCTGTTATTTCATGGTGATCTTCTGTAAGGGCACCGCGATTTTTATAAAAATATTTATGTAATTAGTGAACTTCATGTATTAATAACAATTTTATGTATTATATGTACCTTACGCCTATAAACATAAGCAAATAGTACAGAGTATGCAAACACGATGCCTTACATACGAATTAAAGCAGGTATTAGATTGTTCTACCACTATTTATATGTGAAGAAGTGTTTGTTCCGAGGACACTTTTAAGTTTTTTAATAAGTTAAAGTGGGATTAAATAAAATAGATAAAAATAAATCTCACCACACAAGCTCCTGTGCTTCCATCAGTGCTGCCAGCGCACAAATGTCCATCATTCAGTGGCAATGTTAAAGAATATCTGTCTCTACATAGCTGTAAGGGTAAGACCGGAACTTCCGCTTCTAGCAATACGTCTGTTAGAGTTCCGTTAGTTTGTTCTCTGCCCCAACCCGTCGCGTAACATTCGTCTTTGAAGTCTATGCTATTGTGGTCATCAATAAAAGGGTCTATTTCTTCACCGAACATCAATTTCTTATCGCTTCTACTATTCGTGTTCACTCTAGGTCTATCTTTACCTATTTTAGTTTTAATTAACTTAATTACACTATCTAAAGTGGCACTATCATATACCATGTCACTATTTCTTTTGTCGTTCTCTGTTTTACGTATATCTTCATTAATTTTTTTGTCTGTCTGTTTGCTTGAATCGTTAGCGACTCTTACGTTGTACCTCATGTTCTTGTGTTTCTTAGTAAATCCACTGAATATTGATTTCGTTAGGTTGTTCAGCTTTTCTAAATATTTAGACGCAGTGTCTGGATGAGGTTTCGGCGGTTTAGCTTTTCTCCTGACCGGATCTGTGTTGGAATCAGGTCGCATGTAGAACGAGGTGCTTCTTTCAGTATTAAAATTGGTTATCGGTGGCTCGAATGGAGGCAAGCAAATTGTTCTGATTCTACTGCCAGGACTCACGTCTGCTGCTCTAGTCATTTTCATTAAAGCTGAAAGTAATAATTGTTTAGCTATAGTATTGCCGAATAAAATTGTGTAAGTAGTAAGTAGAGAAAAGAGATGAAAAGAGAAAAGAGTGCAAGTAGTAAGTAGAAGAGATGCTAAGAATGAAGGAATGTAAGGACGGGGAAAGTCTTTTCTTTAAAAGTGATACCTTATTCCCCTTTCATAAAAGGTTTCAATCTTCAACAAACAACACAAATGTCTTTTTAATTTTCAGTTATTGCCTTTATCAATCCCGTTAGAACTTTATGGCTTCCAAAGATATTCTAACTATAGGACAATAAAAAATGATTAAATATTGCTCCAAATTTTCATCGAGAACGGCGGTTTTGGAGTCCACGGGTAACTTACAATACATACATCGATTTTTATATATATAGAATATAAATATGAATGCCACGACATACCTATATCGTGTTGATAATTATGAAATCGATGATGTAGCACAATTCTCTCGATGGGAACGTAAGATCCCTTTTGCTCCGCTCTATCCCACTCGCCGAGAACTGCTGTCCAAAGTGCTGGCACTGGTAAATTGAAGAGTTCACTGCAATCAGGATAATATTTTCTATTTCAATATAAATTAATTCAATAATAAATAAGCAACCAATTTAAATACAAAAATGGGGGGTTATCCGTTGCGTAAGTACTTGGTTGCGTATTCATTACAAGAAATAACGATGCGTTTAAAATGAATTGAAATATTTGGAATAACAAAATTGTCATAATGTTATTTTTAATTATTAGGTATTTGTGACACTTGTCATATACTTGCCGCATTGCATAGAACTGCCGTGGAATGCATGGGCTCGTGCGTATTAGGAAATCAGCAACTAACATTGAAGGTAAAGGATTACGCCTTTTAAAGGAGTTTTACTATTCGCTTCTTTTACTCATGTACTGAACCAAATCAACACACGTCTCATAATTTTAAGAAATCCTAACCCCCAAATATTATCCTTATGGTATGATTCCCTCAGGATTTTTTTTTATTTATTTTTATTTTATATAGAAATAAATATTATAATACACCTATAAATAATTTTAAATAATTACCGCTATAATAATATTTAAAAAAAAATAAAAAAATCACAATGTAAATTCAAGAAATAATGATAATCGCTGTTTCTTCGTTTCGGTTCAATAAATAACGTAACAACCAAATCTAAGCAGATATAAAATTGAATCTCAATAATAATAATAATAATAATAATAATAATAATTCATTTATTTGCTGAATTAGGATTGAGTTCCTTTAAAATTCATTTTAGAAAGTATCACATTATATTCTAATAGCAAAGGAAAACATAGCAGCACATTACACAAGTACCTACATTATTTCTTTGAAAATAGCAACTGAGGCTTCTTCCCGGTTCTTTCAAAATTCCCAAGAGTCTGATAGTCTGACCTACTCTGATAGATTTAAATTACTTATGGAGACATAGTTGCTTTGAAGAAATTTAATTTAAAAAGTGTATTGTTGTTGCACAGTACTTATGAATACAGTGAGCTGTCGTTAACAGCCAGAGCGGATGGACCAAGACTCCGCCGCACCAGTGACCGATGAGGCCGTAGTTCGGATGCAGGAGTTGAAGAGATACCTGTAAAAAGGGACCAACAACTATATTTGAAAAATTCTTTCACTACACGTTACTTCATGGTCTAGTCTATACATTTATAATAAAATCTTAAATATTTTTTCAAAAAAAATGGATTTGTACACGTTACGTTAGAGATGTAAAAAAATAGTTTTTAAAATTTTAGTCTGTTTGTCCGTGCGTTTGTGCACACTAATCTCAGAAACAGCTTAACCGATTTAAATGCGGTTCTCACTGAGCTATTGTAGCAAGCTTCCCTTAACATTTTAGTGTTTGTTTACTCCAATCGGTTTAGAAAACAAAAAGTTACGCACATTCAATAAACAAGACTTAAACACATTCTATAAACATAATTGCAACATAAAAAAATCATTGTTACTCTACTAGTAACCACGAAATATGTATAGGGCATGCAAATGATCAAAATGATTATTCAACAGCGAAGAAGTCCCTGAAGTTACGACTGGTTAGACTAAAGGCATAGTCTTACAATACTAAAGGTATGTAGCGTACCTGCCAAGGCCAAGCCCCTCGTTTCGACTCCCTGCCCTTGATGATGCGGAGCTGGCCGGCAGTCCTCTCTCGGGGTTGTCTCGTATGCCTCCGTAATGGTACTCCACACTCTGTAAAAATGTCAATAATTACTATTAGTAAATCAAAATACTATGTTCTACTGTTTCCATCTTATTCACGGACAGGGAAGGCACTTGGAAGGGTCAATAAGAGCATGTTCTTTATATTATTATTAGCATTTTTATACCCGTCGTAACTTCTACATAAAAGATCCGATTCCAACACCTTAAAGAGGAATTTACATGTATACATAATCGAATTTGAATATTAATTAATATTGTGGTATGAATGACATCGTCATTCTAATCTAACTAAAACCCTTGGACTAATTTGAACAAAAACGTTTATTATGATTTAACTATAGTAACAGATAGCCCGTAAACTTTTGTGTGGTTAAATACACAAAATTGGTATTTAACCACACAAAAGTTTAATTGGTGTGGTTAAATACAATCAATGGTTTACGCAGCGTGTTCCAAATAATTATTTTATAGGCATATTTTTGATACCTTGTGTAATTTTCGTAGGAATCTCTATTTTTTTTATTCGCTGACAATGTAGCTTTCTATAAGTGAAAGAATTTTTAAAAACAGTTAAGTTATTTTTGAGTTTCCCAATGACAAACACACAAAAAATTAAAAAAAAAATCTTTTAAAAATATTAGTGTAGATATACATATTATTATTGAAGTCATATGTTAGTAATTTATTTGGTGTATTATAACTAGCCGTGCCCAGTGATTTAACTCGCCTTTTCGGCTTAAGAATATTTATTCTATCTCCATATTATTTTATGTCCTTTTTTCTCTTATCTTCTCTCTTATATCTTGGGATGTAAAAAATCCTTTAAAGTCTAACATTTTTAATTCAATGTAATTTCAGTGAATATTTCGCAATAAATTAACAAAATAATGTGGAATTATTATATACTAGTCAAAGAAAATAGAGGCCACTAAGTATTTTTGATGTAGCATAAAACAATACTATTAATAAAAAAAATATTTAGGTAACAGTAATAGTAGATTTTACAATAAGTGCACAAAACGAACCATTTTTATCCGGCTGAGAGTAATGCCGAGGATAAAAATGGTTTTGTGGACGAGTTATAAACTCTGCTTTACACTTCGATTGCGAGGAAATAAAACAGTAGTATAACATAACATTTCTTTAACATTGACATTGACATCTTATGACATTGGCTTGGGCTGCAGACCTATACAGCCTACTATTAAATTAATTTTGTAATAATAATTTTCTTAAATTAATTAAATAACCTACCGTACTTAAATTTAAATTTTAATATCTTTTATGTCTTAAAAACACATAAAGCAAATAAATTTAAGTAAATATTATAAAATAACAAATTCTATCTATGAACTTCTTACTGTGTTTGGCTGTATGGCTCATTTTCTTTGCCTTAATGTAGATACATTTATGAGTAGATACGTTAATGCACTTGTGCACTAAATTCGATTTTGTGCAGCCTACATCCTGCACAAATAAGCACTTTCAGAGCATGAGAAGTGAAAAACAATGTTCTTGCTTATAATAAAGGCTAATGATTATTTAAAATAATACATTAAAAAAAATATTGAATTTATGATAAATAATGTAATTTTCTATAGGTAAAAATAAACAATGGACGTCTCCACACCCTAATAAGCCGATCGTCACTAAGCAGTTTCACCATTTTAGTTCATAAAATGGCACTCGTCCCTGAAGACCACCATGCCTCTCGTTCTGGTTTATTCACCAGTCCAAATGTTGAGTCCTGGTCAAAGTAATTCGAACTACTCGTCGTCTTGATCTTTGCTGATAAATGCTGATGGACCGATAGATATCGGTCCTCGGAAGGGGTTGTAGCCCGAAGTCTACCCGAACCAGGTATTCTGGGCGTCTCTTGGAAACGATTCCCAGCATTTTGGATACGAGACAAACCCAGCTGCAACTTCACAGAACGCTGCGAATGTTCTTCTTGAATCAATGTAACGGCTTTGATTGCAGTAATCGTGTCCAAATGCCTTCACACTCATAGCATGGTTCACTTGAAAAGATAATTCAATAAAAAAATATTATTCCTTGCTGAAAATTAATACTAAAATGAGCCTGAGCATAAACAAAAACATCATAAAGAGTACAAATTTAAAATTAAGCATTTAGTCTAAAACACCACAAAAAAGATTCAGATAAATAAGAGAATCATGAGTATTTTTAAAAAGTATCATGAGAAAACCTCAAATTACCAATGGCTAAATACATTATTATTTTTATGTAAGAAATATTGTTTATATGTACTCATTTTTTGTTTCCCGATTTAAGTGTTCGCATTATATAATGGTGAGCAATTACTTTGTCGCAGTCATCTCATTTAGTTGAGACAACATTGACGCCCACTCATTTTAAAATGTTTTTAAGCACGCACTTATTCAGTTCAAAAAGTAAACTTATGCGGAACAAAGTCGGTTTTCACTTTCGAATCAGTTAAAAACACATAAACTTTGGACGTGACCATCTAACATTAAGCATGTATTTGGAAAAATTGTAATTGTAGTTACATTACATAACTATTAAGTACTTTGAAATGCTTTATTAATCACAATATAAATATTATTTTTTATTGAATCTATCTACGCATTTGAGAAAATATTTAACAGTTTTTTTACTATTTATTTATTTAATAAACAATATAACTTAAAGCCTGACTTAAGCTATTACATTTTAGTATGTGGGAATACGACTAAAATCTATAAAAAATATTGTAAAAAAAATATAATTTCTTTCTTAAGTAAATGTCGACAGACAGATTGACGATCCAGTTGATGGTAGGTGGTTACCGTCACATATAACACAAGAAACGCAACAGGTTCTGCAAGGGCGTTGCCTACCAGATATTTAAAACTCAGATATTTAATTTCTTTCAAAAATATCAAACTTTCACTGCTTTGTATTAATTGTATTATTTATTTTTATATCGACACATATTTTTACAGCCTTTTATGAATAAATAGAATGTTAAACCGAGTGACTGCAGTTATCCATCCAAACAATATGCATCCTAAAAGTGCCTAAGTTCACAGTTTTCGTATAGAACTAGTTTGTGGTGACATGGTGTATTTCACATTTGTGTATCGAACGCAAATTAATGAATATTCATTTAATTATACGCTTCAATAATTGACGAGGCATTACGTCGCATATTTTGTCGTTTTCTTTTCGCCGTACATGGTTAAATATTATAATTCATTATACGGCAGTTTAAGTTTTACTTCCTCATGAAATTGCTTATGCCTATGAACAATATGAAGGACTGTCGCGTTCATGTCACTTTTGTTACAGCATAACAGATTATTCCAATTGACTCTTGAAGGTCATCAGATGAACTCCAATCTGCTTTCACTGAGAATATCGCAGTGAAGTGAGAGAAGGGATTTCTCTGCGGTCTCTATTATAATACAGTAATGTTGCTGCTGGACTTCAATCTTTATTAGATTACACTTATCGATGCTGCATACTTATAATAAACTAGCGACCCGCCCTAGCGCAATTTATATATATATAAACATTCCCCGTTTATCCCTCTTTCCATTAGTGAAAACAGAATTAAAATCGGTCTACCCGTTCACGCGTGATGCCGTGACCAAGGGAAATGGGAATTCATTTTTATATATAGAGACTAGCGACCCGCCCCCGGCTTTGCCCGGGGTGCAATTTATATATATATAAACATTCCCCGTTTATCCCTCTTTCCATTAGTGAAAACAGAATTAAAATCGGTCTACCCGTTCACGCGTGATGCCGTGACCAAGGGAAATGGGGATTCATTTTTATATATAAAGATTATAATTATTATTTTAATTTTTGAAAAACATATTGTAGTAGATACGTGAATTATAAAATTATTTATTAATTTTCTCATTAAAATTAAAAAAAAAATCAGTTTGCTTTAAAATATTCTGTCGCACTGCCTGTCCCTGTTCCTTTTGGTTTTTCAGTTTATGATTTCCACTTGTTCCCTACGATTCCTAGGGGATCTGTATATACTTGTTGAGGAGGTTCAGGAGGTGGACCAAGCAACCTGAGCGAGTGCGCCGGACACACGACGACGCCCCCTTACAGGTTTCTCTAGGTAAAAATTTAATTTTTATTGGGGTATCTGATCCCTAGTCTCACTGTTGTAGGAATGAAGGTTTTTAACCACGAAAGGACCCGTCCAACCCTTGGATTCTATTCTTTTTTTTTTGCAATCGTAGTTGTAATAAAGTTAAGCATCCACGAATGGATACTTGATTTTTCTTCTTTTCTGTAACCGGACTTAATTGTAACAAAATTAAGCTTTAAGCATCAGGGTAACTCTCACTACATGAGTGGACCCTTAGTTGTAATCTTTTCTTTTTCTAAAGTGGTATTAAATAGAATGGCACTATAAACCATGTCTTCTTTTACACTAGCGTTCTTTTGTTAAACCAATATTTCTATAAAATGGTTACAGTGCAGTCCGAATTCCCTTGTTTTGGATTTCCCCGAAAATTTTAGATTCCTAGAGAAGAACTGGAGAAAGCTAATATTTTTATATGATACTAGCTGGCGACCGCAGCTTCGCCCGTGTTGAAAAATTAAAAAAAAATAACGCCTGACTAGGTAAATATATGAGCAATGTAACGCCTAACATCTTTATTGCAGTTATAGCTTTGCCAAGCGTTAGATGATCCCTTGGGAAATGTACTATTTTTCTGGATGAAAGGTACCCTATGTTCTTTCTTGCATCTCTGACAACGTGTATGCAAAATTTCATGATGATCGGTTCAGCGGTTTAGGCGTGAAAAGGTAACAGACAGACAGACAGAGAAATACATTAAATAAATTAACATAAACATTATACACACTACTTCGTTTTTGACACACCCATACACTGCGTATGTAATATGTATATACTCTTTTTTATGGTCGTATTTTGACCAGTGGGAGATCATTAGTATCATATTAGATGTACCTACAAAATGGACTTACACAAAATTCCTTTTTTATTCAAAAAATGGGTAGCATTTCATCTCTCGTTTTTTTGCTACTTTATCTTGGCAGCAAGTGCAGTATTTGTACAATAGTCAATAAATAAACCTATTTATTTTTCTCTCATTCATAATTAAATCTTATTATTAAATCTTATACTTATTTAATTTTATTTATAAAATCTTTAGCAATATATTTGCGAGTTCTCCTTTAGCGAAGTGCATTTTTTATGGCACCATCACTCATAAAAGAAACTCGGTCCACCATTTTAAAAATAAAATTAATGATTTTAAGGTCGCCGTAGATGTAACGAAGAGATAGTATCGAGACGGTAGTGCCGAATTATCTAGCTAATTGCTTCCGAGATCTTATCACTCACATTAACCGACCGTTATCTCCGACTACTTTAAAACTTCTGCAAACGACTATACGAGGAGCACACTGAAATGATCGGAATAAGAAAAACCACATGCACGGTATAGCTAAATTGTATTTTATTGTTTTTCGAAGTATTCTCCGTTCAACTTAATGCACTTTTCCATTCGTGCAAACCAATCATTAAAACAGTAATTCCAGTCTGAAGTTGATGTTGACAAAATGGCTGATTTGTACGCTTCCACAGCTGCTTCGGGGTCTTCAAACCGTTGACCGCGTAATAAATCTTTCATTCTAGGGAATGTAAAGAAATCGTTTGGGCTCAGGTCAGGACTGTACGGAGGATGGCTCATCAGCTCAACGTTTTCCTGCTTCAAAAAATCATTTGTCTTCGGAGCCGTAAGGGAGTGTTTCGGGTTATTTTTTCGGAGTTCGACTATCATTTCTGGCAAAAAAACCGTGATATACCACTCGGCGGTAACCGTTCTGCGTTTCTGTAAAGGAATTGTAGCAACATGCCCCTTTTTCGAGACAAACGTAGCGACCATTTTATTTGACACGCTGCGGGAGCGAACCACTTTCGTTGGCTCGACCTCGTCTTCGAAGACCCAAACTGCTGACTGATGTTTTCTTTCAGGTTCGTATGAATAAATCCATGATTCGTCACAGTTCGATTCTGCGATTCGAAAGCGATACTTCGGAACTTACCTGCGACAGTAAACCAGCGACTCATAAGGGAATCATTGACGACTCTTGGCAAGTTTAACGGTTTATCGGACCTTTCGTTTAGCCCTGTTGGAAGTCATTCTGGTTTGTGGAAATAAATAGTTGATTTTCGCCCTTAGACGGCAGATTGACTCACCCCACACGTAACAATATTATATAGTTATTACCATACTACGTCTGATGGACAATTTTTTTCTGTGAGGGTACACCACGCTAACTTTTGGCAGCCACACTGCTAAGGGAATACGTAAATTAGAAAATACCTTTATACTGTGATAGCCTCAGTGGCTGTGACCATTGAGGCTTTCTATCACAGCCTTTTTGTATAGTACCTAAATCAAAACCAGAACATCAATCATTGAGACCATTGAGACACAGAACTACAACCTCGGGGTCTTCAAAACTAGGGTAAATGGGCATTTACTGGGTAAGCGTGGTCCACCTTCGGCCACATCTGCACCTCACATCAGGTGAGATAGTGGTCAAGCGCTACCTCGATTTCATAAAAAAAAAAAAATTGTTTTTTTAACTTAAACTTTGGAGAATTTGGTAATAAAAACATTTCTTAATTTCAGTAATGTTCCGTGATTATTTCAGATTTCTCAAATAGGGACATTCATAAACATAACATTCGAAAATAAACACATTGAGCGCGAAGCACGTACTCGATACGTTGTTCTAGTTAGTGCGCAGTTCAAACTTAAATATCTAAGAAACCCCATTACCAAACTACGATAAAATCCCAGTAAAATCTATCATTTCTTCTCTATTTTTTTATCTTGAGATCGGCAGACAGGCAGACGGTCCGCTTGATGGTAGGTGGCTACCGACGCCTATAACACAAGCAACGCCAAAGCTCTGCAAGTGCGCTGCCGACTGTAGTAGGATTAAGGATAAGGGATTAGGAGTGGATAGGGAAATGGGCTCTGGCATCCCTTACTCACTCACCGAAACACAACAGCACACGTGCTATTATTTCACGGTGGTCTTCTGTAAGGGGGTGGTTACTGCCGCCAGACGGGCCGCCCTAATGACTGCGAAAACGCAGTTTGCCCTGCCACTACTTTCCAAATCCAGACCAGAGCCAAAGTTGAAAAATTGATTTTTCAAAGTTGACCCTGCCGAGAATCGAACCCGGGAACCATAGAATAGAGCGTTGAGGCAAGCACCCTAACCACTCATCCAATGGTACAAGTTTCAACCGTTAAATCTTATATATAAAAATGAATCCCTATTTCCCTTGGTCACGGCATCACGCGTGAACGGGTAGACCGATTTTATTTCGGTTTTCACTAATGTAAAGAGGAATAAACGGGGAATGTTCTTATGTATAAAAATCGCATCCCGGGCGAAGCCGGGGGCGGGTCGCTAGTCGAAAATAAAAATAAACTGTTGGCCTGATCTCCATACAAAACTGATTGATCTCCTTTAGAAAGAGAATTGAAAATCTATAAATCAAAATCCAGCCACATGATAAAGTATCTGTTTTTATTTATAATACTTATAAATAAGGATATTGAGAAAACATTCATGTATTTACTGTGCATTGACACTGTGTTGTGGTTCATGTTAGCGACCTCATCAATATTACGTTTGCTGTAATGAGTACCTACTTTCACTATCTCGCCTCAACTATAAATCGGTGCAACACTGTTTGTTGTGGCTTGCATAATACTTTAGAAGCTTACGTCAGGGATTGGGCTCGGATTTAAGCTAATTAAATTAAGCTTAAGAGCTTTTAAATTGCGCAACGAACGCACGTACCTCTAACTTTATGATGATTTGTGTTTAATTGAATTTTTATTTCATAAAGCCTCACAAAGAGATTACCGCTGAAACCTTTTACTAGGAAAACTCATCCTTCGATTATGAATTTCACTCTTTTTAATTTAACTCTTTCTTACACGGATAAAAAATTAAAAAATTGCATTCTACAATTTATACTAATATTAGAAATAGAAACGATGGATTATGTAAGTTTGTTTATATCCAGAGAGCAATCTCCGGAATAGCTGCATTTAAATAAATCTTTTACTCATTGTAAAATACATAATTCCAGATAGACATATACGAGTATGTATTTAAGCTACCTATTTTAACTGCCAAAAGGGTATTACACCCATTTTTAAAAAGTGTCTCAATTAGATTCTGTAGTGCTAATGAACCACTAAAAAAACACCAAATTTTTATTCAATCGATAAGTTTAATAAAAATGCATTTAAAATTTACATTTTCAAATTTCGCGCGTAATTTGACGAAAACGCTGGAAACCATTTTGCTCTGTGGTCGTGACGTCAGTTGGCTGTGTAAACAAATGCGCCGGTAATTGACATGACACTGACTGACACTTTTTTGTTTACACAACCGTATGACGTAAACATGGCGGCTACTATTTCATTGTGTTTAAGAACAGACTAAAAATTCGGAAAACTTTGAATTTAATTTTAAAATTTATTTTGTTATTTTACGAACTAAAACTAACATTTTCCGACTGATTTTTGCCTAAGCTATCTCAATAATATACTTTAACATTTTTTTTATATAGACTAAAATCCCTATTGCTCACAAGAGAAGCCAAGAGGCTTCAGTGTACATCTATCATATACTTACATAATAAGCCTCTCTACTTTATTTCGGAAATAATCAGCTACAACATTTTCAAAAAGATGGCAAGAAAGGACATTAGATATGTATACATATAAAATGTTTTTATTTTTCATAGTTAACTTTATTGTCTACAGATTCAACATTTCTTTCTTTAAAATACGTTTGTACTTTTTATAAAGTAACTAGCGACCCGCCCCCGACTTCGCTCGGGGTGCAATTTTTATATATATGAACTTTCCCCGTTTATCCTTCTTTCCATTAGTGAAAACCGAATTAAAATCGGTCTACCCGTTCACGCGTGATGCCGTGACCAAGGGAAATGGGGATTCATTTTTATATATAGAGAGAGATATAAATTTTTTCATGTTGCAGGTCGGCAGGCAAGTTGACCATAAATACTTAAATGGCAGGTATCATTACCTAAAAACACGAATTTAGGTTAAAATGATAGGGAGGTTTAAATGACTGCCACAGAAAGTGCGGATATGCATTGAAACACAACAGCACACGTGCTGGTATTATTATTACAAAGATCTTCAAATATTTCAGTTTCACCTTCGCTTACATATTTCTGTAAGTAAAGAACTTGTACAAAAAGTTAATGGTAAATGAATATAAGTTCGCTCTAAAATCATACAATGTCCAATCAATGAGTATATTTGCCCTGTATCGTTATTAAAAACAACACATTATGTTTTAGTATCAAATTATAAGCAAAAAGATTTATGGTTTAAGATATTTATCTTTAATAAATATTAGCTTACATTACGCTGTGAAATCGTTTTGGCAACCGTAAAATTGTGATTCATTATATGATTGTTGAATTATAAAGCTTTCGTTTTGAAATTGTTTTCAACATTTATAGTCACTTATTATGACAAACTTATAAATAAAAACATTAGACATAGAAAAAAATGTCTGGCGATGTCTCAGCGCGCTTTTCTACGGTCTACACTAATATTAAAAAGAGGAAAGATTTGATTTTTTGTATACAAAAACAAAAACTACTTAAGGCTGGAGTCTCCTAAAAATTAGTGTTCTTGCATAATTTACAGAAAATAAATGTTTTTTTACAGTTACTAACAAAAGAATAAATGAAATATATTTTACATTTATTGAAAGTGATGGATTTGAAATTTCAAAAACACTTTTTTAATTTTATTTTGATGCACATTTTAATAGCTCTATTGGGCGTTAAAAATGCCTCTATTTAGGTTGAACGCGTTGAAGGTCTCATTCAAGCACATGCTACGTAAAAATTATAACAAAAATACGAAATATATTCAGTTTACATTTATTCTCATATCGTTAGCAATAATCTAAACTGGTTACTTTTTTGATAAACGCTTTAGTTTTCTTATTTAAAGAGAAAACTAACGTATATTTTATGCAAATACATATATTTTTCTGTTGAAAATTTTTTTTAATGCAGTCGCTCTTAAAACCACTTAGTAATGACCTATTTTTTAATAAATTTATGAAAAAAAAAATACAAAAAATATTTTTTTTTATGTACTTTTTAATAATTGCAATTCATAACAAAAAAGACGCGTGAAAGTGCGCTTAGTTCTGTTTGCTAAGGTAGAGTCGCAAAGCGAGACCGGAGCCTTAACCGATTTTAAAAATTCTTTCACCAGCGAGTAATATAGGCTGTATTTTATTTAAAAAAAAATTAGAGATCCCTACGAAAATTATAATAACTCAACACAAGGTATCAAAAATTTGCTTTCAAAAGATAATATTTGACGTACGCTGAGAAATTATGTATGTTGATGTTACATAAAATTATGTAAACCTACATGTTTACCTATAGCACTCATCTTTATCGCCACAAAAAAGCCCGTGAGGCTATATGTAACAGTGTAGTACCTATAATATATGCATATGTAGTTACTGTTAATGAATTTGAACTTAAATAAAGGCTGTAACTAAATAGGTTTGATTTTCAAATATAAAAAAAAATAGAGTTGGATTAGATTTGACGTGTAAAAAATAGAATGTATTGAGAGACATTCACGTAGTGAATGTTTTTATATAATAAACTATTTTATAATGGATTGGTAAATGTTTTAAAGAATATATGTTCACATAAAATGAAGGAAGTTTTATTGATATAGTTGGGATAACAAAGGTATGAGAAAAGATTTAAATTACGAGGATAGCTACAATGTCGTATAACCCAAAAATAACAAGAGTTGCGACACATAACCGATTTGTCACAATATCCGTTTTTTAATCAAATAAGTCTATCAAAACACGGGTAGAATTGAAATATGATGACATATGTATGTATCATGTTATTAATCGTTATTCCATTAAAATAGTTCTGATAGGTTGATAATATATTATATTTTATATTTCATTATATATCTTAGTTATATAAGTATTTTTTTTATCAATTAATAATACATACTTAATTCTATTTTATCAGTGGCTACCATAGGCTTAGCTCACCTTGATTAGGGTGGATTGGATTTAGAACTCCAGCGAAAAATAAAAGTAAAATTATTTCTAAAACAAATAAAAATGTGAGCTGTCATTGAACTTGAAGAAGTAACGAACGCCGCCGTGCGCGTGCGCATGAATCAAGCAACACACTTTTTAACCTTAATTTACTTAAACTCACAATAGACCAATAAGCGAGTTAACCTCCAACAAAAGGCAAGGTTAACAATGAACAGATAGAGAAATCTTCCAAGTTAACGGTAAAAAAGTGACACGCGAAAAGTTTACGGCATTTTTTCGACAAAAAGTCTATGGATTTTTTGTAAAAGTAATTTATGGATTACGGATTGTGTCTGTCGTAACAGCTGCTTTCATTGTAGACAAAAACGTTAGTTACGTGAAAGATTGTAGCAGTTTGGAGCCGGATACTGCTGCCACTACGCACACTTTCAACCTTATATTATTATTTGTTATTAATGAATTTTTACGTTACCTCAAAGACAATAATCTGCAACACGCTACATATTACACAATCATTTATGTTATACGTGATACTGTTGGGTATAGCAATCCACTAGCTGTAGCCCGTGGCTCTGCTCGTGTAATCCTGCTGATAAGTTTAGAATTACCTCCTCTTCGTCGAGGGTGGCCGGGCAACCCTCGTAGTACTGTAGGATTGATAGCCACCTAAAAAGCCTACCATCTTGTGGATAGTAAGATTTGCTAACACTAAAGCTAAAGTAAAATAAGTACACATTAATATTAATATTAATACACATCAATCTATTAATAAATATGTATCTTATGTATTATTTATAGAAAGTGGTCTATCTATGTGCTAAGTCTTATTTATCAAAGTACCTAATATTTTATATTATACATTATAGTATTTTATAACACTTTCACATTAATAATGACGTATAGTGGCAGAGATCACAGCATTTCGCAGGCGTTTGGGCAGCCCGTCTGGCGGCCGTTGAAATAACAGCACGTGTGCTGTTGTGTTTCGGTGAGTGAGTAGGTATGCCAGAGCCCATTTTTATATCCAATCCTTAATACTACTGTAGTCGGCAGCGCACTTGCAGCAGCTGTGGCGTTGCTTCTGTTATAGGCGACGGTAGCCACCTATCGGCGGTTAAAATCGGCGACCGTCAGCCTGTTCGCCGATTTTAACATAAAAAAGTTATAGGATTAAATAGAATTAAAAGCGTATCTTCTAATGGTATGGTTATGTTAGCCGAATATGGTTTTGTACCATTCGGAGTCGAGACACTCGGTCCGTGGGGCCCTGCAGCATGAGCCTCTTCAAAGACATCTCGAAGAGGCTTATTGATGCGACGGGAGACCGAAGAGCTGGCACTTTCCTCGGCCAACGTATTAGTATGGCCATTCAACGAGGAAATGTTGCCAGCGTACTTGGTACAATGCCGCAGGGTCCATTTTTATATTATTAGTTTTAATCAATTTAGTATTAATTTATTTTTAGATTAGGTAATTTTAGTTTTTTATTGTAATGTAATTTTACGATGACATTAAATAAAATGTATCCAAATATTAGTATTAAAATATAGAGAATATATCTTCTACTAGATGAAAATCCGGCTTCGCTCGGGTGTAATGTGACTCATGATATGTACACATGTAGGTACAAAATGTAGGTAGATATTTCTGTAGTTATCGGTTCTCAAGGAATATTAAAGGCAAAGCGGCATAGATTTCGCTCAATGTTTGCGGCAAGACGTTTCGTTTTACACAGTCACATGAGTCACAGTTCTTTGTAATGGACACTTTGTTTTTAAAATTAATGGTGCGACGACGTATTGAATGGCGAGGCGTATGTGCGCTAGTATGAATGAAACGGAACGTTTATTAACCACTCAAGATGTCACAGGTGTCAGTGAGTGACGTTTCGCTAGAGTGGCCAATATGGCGACTGCGATTTGTCTGTCAGCACCATTAGAATTTAACAAAATACTTGACAATCCGAATTTTGCGGATATATGTTGTCGACTCGAAATCTTTATTTTTTTATGTTTTATTATTCAAGTAAGGTTTCAATCGAGTCTACCGTACCCCTTGACGAAATTATTAATATAGATAATACAAAAATTAATCCATAATGTGTTGCTAAACGTAAAATTAAAAAACGGCTAGACCAATTCGGTTAGTTTTTTTTTTTGCAAATATTCATTGTAGTCCGAGGACGGTTCTAATAAAGATAAAAATTGGGAAAATTGCCCATGTTTATGTTTTCAAACATTTCAATCAAATTTAACAGAAAGACGTCTGTTAGGTACCTAATATATGTAGAATATATTAAATGACTACATAATGCGCAGCCGTATCTATTTTTTAAAACTAAAAAAGTTCAGAGTTTAAGTGTTGCATTACAAAAAAAGTTGTACATAATCAAGAACAGTGACCAAAATAAATTACGTTAGAACAATATTTGTGGTTGGTAATGGCGTCTGTAAAATATGATGTAACATTTGTAATGTTCAAATGATGTGACATAATAAACCTTTTACGCGTGATTTACGTGTATGTTATGTTGTACACATCCGTTTTATAATGACATACGTAACTATGTATTTACCTGTAATCATGTTTAAGTTTTAAGCGAAAGTTAACTTCAAAGTTAACTAGTATTCATACGCCTACTGATATTGAATTGAAACTAAAATGTACTTTTTCTATGGTTGTAAAAGTAAAAAAGAAATTATAGAAACTATAACTTTTATTTATAAATTAAACTAAAGGTTAATTTAAACTACGAATCACTGGTTAAAAAATCAAAAATTGCCTTTTTATGTATATATTATACGTAGATAAGATGTACTTCGGAGTGTATATTGTATAAGATGTATATTATATTATATAAAATGTGTATTATATAAGATGTACCCTTTCTTCTATCGGACATGCAGGCGTATGGCTGGTTACCATCCTCACCTTGCCGAAATCCCTCTAATTCGGACCAAGCGCTTTAAAACATCTTTTGTAATGCGCACTGCTAAGGATTTGAAGTCCCTGCCGGCTTCTGTATTTCCGAGCTCATACAACCCAAATATTTTCAAGGTTCGAGTGAATAGGCATCTTCAGGGCGAGCTCGCTCCATCATGAGCCTCATCTTTCCTACATGGATAGATGCTGGCCAAGAGCAAACCCATCTTTAATTTAAAAAAAAGTATTTACAATTTCGACATACGGTATACAAATTACAAGTCTGAGGGCAATTCTTTGAAGGATATGATGCGAAATATGAAGATCGGTCGAATAAGCTAGCTATAAAAGAAAGAATCAGTCATCTGAACTGGGAACTGGTTGAGCATCTGTCGTGCAGTGGATGGGCCTTGGTCGTAACGCTTTACAGGCCGACTATCTCTGCTCGTTAGACCGGTGACCTCAAGAGAGCTTGTTGGCTTTAAATATATGCGGAGGATTGAGGATCAGGTTTAAAAATGAACAGTATCCAATAGTGAACGCTCATGAGCTGATGATGAATTACGGTTTGAGCAGTCCTGGAATGGAGATCACGGTCGATACGCCCTATTGGCCGGCTTGTGTTTACAGGCGACTTATCATCACTTTTCATCAGTCAAGTGTCAGTCTTTTATCTCTACATACTAGCTGATCTCACAACTTCATAAGCGTGGTATTCGGTACAGCGGGTAATTTTTTTGTTTGTAATTCGATTCGAAATGAAACAAACACTAAATGTTACGGGAAGCTTGCTAAAATTCATCAGAGAAAACCGCATTCAAATGAGTTAAGCTGTTTCAGTGATTAGCGTGCACAAACACACAGACAAAAATTCTAAAAACTATTTTTTTGACCAGGGTAACATAAGTACAACATGTATACATAGCACTTTTTTTAAAATCTTTACTGTACAGATATTTACGATTCGTTTACGATTTTATTATATTATAGATAGATGATTGTCCGCGTCCGCCTGTTTCTCTTATAACTTCTACCAGCCAACGGATTTTGTTACGGTTTTCACAAATGGAAAGAGCAATTACACATTGTGTAAATAATTAAAACAAAACAACAATTACAAATTATTAATAAAAGTAATAAAAAAGAAAATTTCATTTTAATTTAATTTAAAGAAATTTAAATTTAATTTAATTTTAAGAAAATTTTTAAGAAAATTTAATAAATTTGACGAGCCCGTTGGATGAGTGGTTAGGGTGCTTGCCTTAACGCTCTGTTCGATTCCCGGTAGGGTCAACTTAGAAAAACCAACTTTTCAAATTTGGCTCTGGTCTGGATTTGGAAAGTAGTGGCAGGTCACACTGCGTTTTCGCAGTCATTTGGGCAGCCCGTCTGGCGGCAGTAACCACCCCCTTACAGAAGACCACCATGAAATAACTGCACTTGTGCTGTTGTGTTTCGGTGAGTGAGTAAGGGATGCCAGAGCCCATTTCCCTAACCACTCCTAATCCCTCATCCTTAATCCTACTGTAGTCGGCAGCGCACTTGCAGCAGCTGTGGCGTTGCTTGTGTTATAGGCGATGGTAGCCACCTACCATCAAGTGGACCGTCAGCCTGTCTGCCGATCTTGAAATAAAAAAAAATAATCTCATTTTATTAAAATTAAAAATCAGATATAGAATTAAAAATTGGAGCAAATTGTATTTACATTACATTATTTATATTTATATAACTCAGTATGTATGATAACTCATTGTCTAGACAACTCTATCAAGCTTTCATCTTATTATAATGTAATCATTTTTATATAAATAATTAAATTAACGACGAAGGTTTCTGTATAACATTTGCAGAAAAAAATAATGTAATCCGGGGCAAGACTGCTTGTAATGAATGTTATGAAACAAAGTTTTGTATGTAGTGAGGCTGTGCTCGCGCATGTCGAATGCAATCCTATTTAGTAACGGTGTTACACTTTCCTTCTCGGAATTTCCGTGCAGGGATACAAACGGTCGTCTACATTATTTTCACTTTCAATACCCACGTTTCCGTTTTTATCATACATATATTATATTCTCTTAAAAATACAAAATATTGATGATCCAATACTATGAACGGCGACATTTATAGTTTTGGCTATTCGAAATTATTTAATTAAGAAGTAACCTAAATGGTCCCAAAAAACCTAAAAAATGCATATATTTTCTTCAAACTAATTTAACTGTAATATAAGTTTTCGATGTAAACAATGATCAATAATAGGAGTGTTAAAAGAAGGAATCATGTACGATGCTTGTACGTCTTAAAATAAAATAAAATAAATCTTTATTTGCGCGAACACATGTTTAAAGGATTTTAATTTGTATACAGCAGTTACAGTACAAAGTATGTTCTACCCGCCAAGGGCATGCAAATATTTGTGTTTGTTTGTAAACTATATTAATATTAATAAAAGAATTAATGTTTCTTATTATAAAATTCTTTAACATCATAATGACAACAATCTAATAACCATTTTGTTAATTCTTGTAAATTTAGGATCCGGCAATTCCTTTATATTATTAGGTAGTTTATTGTATGTTTTAATTGCCATAACATAAGCATTTCTATTAAGTAGTTCTAATCTACATTTTGGTCTTTGCATTAAATTACCTTGCCTAGTTATTTTGGTTCCTATTTCGTTATTTTGGACAAAACAGTTCTGATATTTTCTAACAAATATACACAACGTCTTTATATACAAGCAAGGTAAGGGAAGTATATGTAACTTTTTAAATACTGGCACACAACTCTCCATAAAGCCCACGCCACATATTGCTCTGATGCATTTTTTTGGGCCCTTAATTTGACTTGTTAGAGTAAAATTAAAACTTTGTTAAAAATACGGCTTGAATCGCGCAGATTTATACAATTAATCCTATTTTATGGGCAAAAAATAATAAATTACAACCAAAAAAAAACCTTTCGTGTCACAGCAATAACAATTTTCAGTGATAACTACTTTTGTTTTTAGCTTATTAATTAACTTAAGTTCTATACTAAAGTTTTAATAGTCTACTTTTGTGTCCGCTTTTATATTTTACATTATATTTAAGAAAAAAAAATCCAATTTTAAATCTGTTCGGTTATCTCCAAGAAGCTACAAAACTTTGTTGTGCAATATTGCACCTTAATCCATACGTTATTAAGTTGGCTCATTTGGGTAAAAATTGTTTTCGGACTGATGTTAGTCCTTGTTAAACAAGCGTTGAAAACCTTATAATAATAATAATAATAATAATAATAACTTTATTTGCATGAGAATGTAAGTACAATGATATTAAATTAAGTATAATACAGTCCTATGCACACTCTGTCGTAATTACGACGTACAATTTTTTTTTTATTATTAGTAGATGTCATTATACCATTTATTAGATGTCGATTATACCATTTAATTATACAATAATAAAGGGAAAATATTGAGTCAAATTACAGTTAAACAAACAGTAATGATGTCATGTGTAATAACTATGTCAAAGCATGGAAAACAAGTCAAAATCAAATATCAAAAATTTCAATTACAAGGTCCATTTAGGTAATCCATTTATGTATTACAGATATTTTATATTAACATTTATATTAATAGTCAATCGAATTTGTCATCAAAATATTCACTAACAGAGTAATAGCATCTATCTATTAATAGTTTAAATAATTTGTTTTTAAACATACGAGTATTGATATTAAATCTTCTCAGACACATCTTAACCGGAAGTACAGCACGCAATATAATGATTTACTTATTTAAAAAAAAAAACTTATAGACGACCTCACAACACTTCGTTTTGATCTGAGATCAAAACGGAAAGAAAAATAATAAAACTTTAAAATTATTATAAGTGAGATCAGATCTGTATATCAAAACGGAACAAGCCTAAAAAACCCTTCAATTTCTCAATATACCGGATGACGTAATAGTAAGTATTAGTTAGTGGTCAGTTAACTAAGCGTTCATCTTATAACCGCAAACGTGAACTGCACAATCACCTTGTTAACTTGTGATTGTGACGCAATTTTTGTTGCGTTCTAAATTACAAGCGACAGCGTTTTCTGGACTGTTTTATTTTTTTGTATTGTGTTATCATAATGTTTTGTAAAAACTAGGAAACAGTAGTACCAAATTAAACAAAGAAGTTAACTGACCATATAAGTTTTTAAATTTAATAAGGCAAAAACGATTATTTAATAAAAATGTAAAGAACTATTTAATAATTTATGACAAAATTTTTAAATTAAAAAAAATGTTTGAAATCTGAATCCATAATGTGGATTAAAATTATTAATATATTAAAGGATAAAAAAAGATTACATTAATATTTAAATATTTAAAAATAATTAGTACACAAATTAAATCCCGAGTGAAAGCTTTTGTAGAAAAGACTGTTATGGTAAAATCGCTTTCGCTTATATCTTTGGTCCACGTAATCTCAACAAAATGAAGCACAAAGTACTATGTCATGGTAATGTTGGTAATGTGCAGTGAAAATGCATTCCTAAGCGTGCGGTACGTGACGTACGAACTTGTTAGAATTTGACGCCTCTCCGAGGTTATGTAATCTATGGTAAGTAACCATTAACTTGTTTCCTTTAGAATGGAGGCGAATTACTTTTTAATGCTTCTCTCTAGAAATATTTATTTGTGTATGTTTGTGGCTTTTGAAAGGTAGATTGATTCAAACTTTTATTTTAATTAATTAATTTCAAAGCTTTTTCCATTTATTATTTATGAACGTAAATGGATAAAGATCGTTTTTCTTTTCAAAATACGGAATAGAAATAAGAATTATATGAATGGGGTTTATGAAATTAAAGTCTATGCCTCTTGATAATACGATAAAGGAAATAAAAAACTTAAGAAGCATATTTTTTTATTTTTTTTCCTAACACCAGCTTTTGATACCAATATTTGACTCATCAAATATTGAGTTAATAGATTGGCTAGAGATATAAGATATTTTTTTAGATAAATATTAAATGAGGAAGTGTCTTATTAGGTGGAACATAAAAAATGGATTTGTACATGATTGTATGTCCTGTTGCAGGAGTTCCTATTGTACCAGGAGCCAACGAGAGGTATGTTTGATCACGCAATTATGAAGAAAACAGAATAAACGAAAAATACGTAACAGGATAATCCCTTATCCTTAATCTCCTACTGCTGTCTGCAACTTTGGCGTTGCTTGTGTTATAGGCGATGGTAGCCACCTACCATCAAGTGGACCGTCAGCCGGTCTATAAAAAATATAAAAAAACTATAAAAAACATTACAGTTGATTATAATATTGTTATTTACATTATAGTCTTATTATTTGCTATAATCATATACACTGAAAAGGTACCTGCGTATAGTTTTATAAATCTAAATAAATAAACAAATTTTAAGTATCGATCGAATCGTCAGAAAACGGCCCTTTCCCGTCACGATGTTCGACCTTTATTGTTAACTCAATTAGTGAGGTGGTTTCGTGTTCGATTGAGCTGTGAGTGGTATCGTGTCATCGCAGGCATCGAACTTGTAACCCTAGAGAGTGAAAGCTGCGACACACCGTCTGTTAAAGATACCGGGGTACGTTGACAGGAGTAGCATTGCATTTCCGCGGTATCGTTATACGGAGAAAGGGAAATTAGTTTCTGCCGAGATAGTGGATTCACATTCATGTCTTTGATTTTAAGGGTGCTTACACACATATTCGGATTGGCAAGCCTGGGGGAAGCTCATCTGTTCGGACTTCGGACAAAAGAGATTTATTTTTGTGTTTATTTTAGAAAGCCGATAAGTCATATACGACAGATTCTATGACAATCTGGGCTGCACTTATTTTTTATTTACCCACGTTTTCCAATAAGAATAAAATCTGTAAGAAGGTCTTCTGTAAGACTCATTATGCAGGGGTGTGTTCCAGCACTCCTTCGGCCAAGGTTAATTTTGCTCTAATGTCATTTGGTCATACCCGTTACGGCAAGCAGAGCATAATTAGCTATGACAGGTCGCCCGGAACTGGTATGATCAAATCTTGTCCAGATCAAATTATGCTCGAATGGAGTGCTGGAAAGGCGTGTATCAGCGGTTAGAGCAAAATTAACCTTGCCCGAAGGAGGGCTGGAACACACCCCTGGGCTCATGGGGGTATTAAGAAATGAAACGAGTGATGTTGTCTCTTTCCCTTCATCATACACACGTCTCCCTCGCACACTATGAAGTAAAATCAAGAGGCGGAGCCTCTGTACCACCCTCAAGAGCTTTCGTCGGAACCCCATCCCGACTAATCCTAGATATCATTACATAGTTGATGTATAAATATGCATAATAGGTATAATTATATTCTGATCAATCCTCCAGCATCCTACTCACTCGGGCATCGTGTCTGCCCCCGGTGGTTCGATCTACCGATAACAAGAACGGTCTCTCTAGTGAGAGTTTCTTAGGTTAAGTTATTATGTAAGTTTTTGTTAGTAAGCCCTCGCACCAAAAATATTAGCCTAGTTTATAAAAAGAGCCCTGTGCCTTCAGTCCGAGCGTCGTAGTCACAAATGTCATTTGTCTCGCAGTCTTCTGTAAGACTACCTGTATTTGTTTGTAGTCTTTTGTAAGAGGGTAGACTAAGAGCAACCATCCTCTTGCAGAAGAAAACTTGAAATAATACCATAGGGTTGTAATATTTCTGTGCGTGACTGCCTGAGGTATGCTAGAGCATCGAAATAATGTAGTGGCAGGGCACACTGCGTTTTCGCAGTCATTTGGGCAGCCCGTCTGGCGGCAGTAACCACCCCCTTACAGAAGACCACCGTGAAATAACAGCACGTGTGCTATTGTGTTTCGGTGAGTGATTAAGGGATGCCAGAGCCCATTTCCCTATCCACTACTAATCCCTTATCCTTAATCCTACTGCAGTCGGCAGCGCACTTGCAGCAGCTTTGGCGTTGCTTGTGTTAGGCGACGGTAGCCATCTACCATCAACCATCAAGGTCTATCACCTATCATTAAGGTCGGCAGACAGGCTGACGGTCCACACCGTCAGCCTGTCTGCCGACCTTAACATAAAAAAACTAGAGTAATTCCCCTAACTTGTGCGATTTCCTCACATTGATTATAAAGCATAATATAGTTTTGCATGTAAATGCGCCTTAATGTTATATCCGAATGCACATTAAAGCCATCTGAATTGCACGCGCAACGCATCTGCGCACGCGCATAAAAAGTAAAAGTAATGTTTTGATATAAAACCGGCAACCTTGACCGAAGCTCATACTCCGTATTTATAATTGCTTGCAATTAAGTCATTAAACTTTTTTATTTTTTATGCAAAGATCGGCAGACACACTGGTGACGTTCCAACCGACGATGGTAGGTAGATGGCTACTGTCACCTTAGAAGAATAAAAGAATTATTCTCTTTTATTCATACACATGCTCTTATTTCATAGTGCTCTGTCAGGCGGGTGGTTACTGCCGCCAAACGGGCTGCCCAATTTATTATTGCGAAATGCAGTATTGTTACTATTCAGTCCCCTGTGATATTATTATTTTCTCTGACACTGTCACTTGTTTAAGATTCTTTTGTTACTAAGATTTTTATCTTTTGAATTTTGAGAAAATAAAGCACAGTTTCTACCACATGATTAAGTTGGTCAAGCGGTTGATTGTCGTGAGTTTTACTTTATTCTAAGTAATGGTGAAAGAAATCTTCGCAAGGAAACCCATGGAACCCAGTTTAGATCTTCTTACATTGAAGAGGTATAGGCCGATGCAAAGCACGTATTTATAATATAGTTAGGAAGTTAGGATTGTGTCCAAATCGTCAGTAAGCCATCAAGGATGTACTCTTTCTGACAAAATTAAAAGCTCTTTCACTTATAACTCAATTTTACTTATAGATACAAAAAAGTGTGCCGATAAATTGTCCAATTTCCAATTGTCTTCATACATCTGAATAAAACTTAGCTACGCCAAAGAAGTGTGAAAGTGCACCTAACATGCGGCTACAATAGTCGAAACAAACTTAGAAACTCGTTAAAAATTACCGAAAATCGATACAAGCTATCGATTCCGAGCGAAACGAATTGCTGTAATGTTCCACTTGGTACTACAAATTCAACCGCCTTTAAAATTCAGTTACGATTAATTTTTCAAATAGTGTTTTCTTAGAAAACAAAAACGCGAAGAAAACTATTTTTTTTAATATTAATAAAAGGTGGCAGACAGGCTGACGGTCCACTTGATGGTAGGTGGCTACCGTCGCCTATGGACACAAGCAACACCAGAGGGGGTACGTGTGCGCTGCCGACCTTGCAGGAATTTATTTACTGCTCGCTTGAAGAAGCCCATATTGTAGCTAGATGGAAACACCTTAGAAGGGAGACTGTTCCAAAGATCGCGCGTCCGTGGGATAAAGTTTCTACTCATCCGAACTGTGCGCAGCGGCACTTTATCCAAGTAATGCGGATGAACTTCGCATCTATGGCGCGCAGTGCAGTGGTAAAAGTTTGAGGTAGGCATTAATTGGAACAACTCATCCGAGCACTCGCCATTGTACAGCCGGTAGAACACACAAAGAGAGGCTACATCTCTTCTTAAACTAAGTGGTTCTAATCGTTGCTGTATGAGCATTGGATCATCAACAATTCGAACCATTCGACGCTGAATTTCACTCTCAATGAGCACAAATAAGGTAGGTCGGTATTGTGATTGTCTCAATCAAGCAATAAATAAATAAAAAAATAATAATAATAAATCTTAAATAATAAATCTTTCTCTCTTTCTTGTTTTCTCCTCTGCCACAAGGTTGTCTGGAAGAGATCGCTCTTAGCGATAAGGATACAAATAAGTGGAAGGTACTCACTTATTTGTAATAAGTGAGTACAGGCGGCCTTATCGCTAAGAGCGATTTATTTGTTATTTTTATTTATGTTGTGTGAGTAATAAAGAGTTTGTCTGTCTGTCTGTCTGTTTATTTATCACTACATCCTGCCCTTAAGGCGTGCATATATAGCGGATGCAAATGCGCTGCCAATCTTGTTAACGGATAACGGATAAGGAGGTAAAGGGAAATTGGCCCAGGCATCCATTACTCACTCATCGAAACACAGCAGAACACGTGTTATTTTAGGGTGGTAGTCCATCGATCCTCGCGATTCGTCCGGTCTTGGAGGAATGGGTGAGGCGCCCGCGAGGTGACCTCACCTTCCATATGGTGCAGGTAATGACCGGACACGGGTGCTTCGGTCATTATCTGCACAATATAAAAAGGGAGGAGTCGCCGCAGTGTCACCACTGCGGCGATCCAGACGACACGGCCGAGCACACACTTCAGGAGTGCTCGGCCTGGAGATCCCAGCGTCGGGAATTGAGGGCGGCGCTGGGAGGTGGAGAGGTCACATTGCCAATCATGGTAAGAGCCATGATTGGGAATGTGACCACCTGGAAAGCGGTCGCCTCCTTCTGTGGTGATGTCATGTCACAGAAGGAGGCAGCCGAGAGGGAGCGAGAGGAAGCGGCTGGTCTCGCTTCCCTCAGACGCAGGCGGCTGGGCAGGAGAAGGCGGGCATACCAAGCTCGTCTTCAAATGCCCTAGGGGACTTGCACACATGGCTGGCGAGCTATGTGTGCCTGCACAAGGTCCCCCCCGTCTGGGGATTGCCTGGGTGTCTCCGGGCAATCCCCCATTGGAGTAAGCCTAGTCAGAAATGACTAGGCTGCCCTGGGGTGGATCGGAGTTGTTGCCTAGGCAGAACCTGGTCCACCCTGCTCAAAGGGCAAGGAGACACCGGGAAGTTTTAGTGGTGTAGGACCCAGTCCCTTGACTGGGTGAGTCCCACATATCCCTACCGTCCTGCCACTACTTTTCAGATTCAGAGCAGAACCAACTTTGAAACGTTCATTTCAAAAGTTACCCCTGCCGGGAATCAAATTCGGGACTCATAAAACAGAGCGTTAAGGTAAGCACCCTAACTACTCATCCAACGGGCTCGTCAAAACAACTACTTACAACTGCCGATGCAATGTCCCCTGCTAACGAGTGAGTAAGGGGTATCAGAGTCTTTTTATCCTTTTACTTTTCTTTTATCATAACAATCCTCAACGTCAGCGAAGTTGTATTTCCTATGTTTATGGGAAACGATACCCACCTACCGTCAGCGTGCCTGCCACTCGTCAATTTGAAAAAATCATTCTCTCATAACTAATTGATTACATTTCATACCAATAATTGATTACCATTTTAATGCTTTCAGACAAAGAAAGTTGTAATCATTAAGATCCAAGTGGATAAGGTGTCGAGAAATTAGATTGATTCGTTATGACGTCAGAGCATCACAATCGAGTTACCGGTGACATGTTTTTAGGAGAACTTTTTTGCTTTCGTTTTGAGTTTCATAATGATTGTAACGGCTTTACTGTAGGCAATAGGACGGTGTAGGCAAAAGCTGTGGTGTTAGGTAAATAAGTATAAGGAAATTATATGTATCATGAGAAAAAAAAAATACTAATTAGTAAAATTCTTATATATTTTCTTAAATTATAGGTAGGTACTATAAATTTTTTTTAAAATGTTAATAGGACATTGTGACGAATTTCTCTAACACATTTTTATTGAATTACAAGCGAAGTTACTCCTAGCAAGTCTAGGGATTTTTTTACAAGTTGCATCGAAACGATACTATAATTTCATTTAAAATTATTAAAATAAATGTTTATTTAAAATAAATTTATACTAATTAATAATAATGTAACGCCTTATCCACACACACAGTGACTACATGCTAATAAAAACTACTCTAATTAATAGTACATAGTTTCTATAGAGTTTGTAACTATTTTTGGGGCGCTTTATAGCTTCGAAAAGGGCACAAAAGTCCAGATAGAATGTGTGATAGCTCATTCTCAGCAAGTATCAAGTCTCTATTGGGTAGTAAAATATTTGATGATATAAGCCAAAAATATCAAAACCTAAATTTACCTATAGCATAAAAAAATAGCAAAAATACCAAAAAATACTGAAAAAAAAACAAGATATACGAAAATCGTTTATTCGATTTTCGTATTTTAGTCAATATAACTAAATGATAAAACATTTAAAATTGTCTATAATTTGTCATCGAAATAGTAATTTACTGTGTAAAAAGCACTTTTTAATTATATCGTTATGGATTAATTGATCGTGTATGGAGATAATTTATTTTTTAATTACTTACATTAAATTTGGTCGAATTAGTAGGAGAGTCTGGTAATTTATTAATATACAAGCTGGTGCCCGTGGCTTCGCCCGTTTTGAAAAATAAAAAATTAACGCCTGACTAAATAACTATATGAACAATTAGCTGAGCCCGCAACTTCGTAAGCGTGGTATTCGGTATAGCGCGTAACTTTTTTGTTTGTAAACCGATTGGAATGAAACAAACACTAAATGTTACGGGAAGTGAGTGAAAACCGCATTCAAATCGGTTAAGCCATTTCAGACATTAGCGTGCACAAATGCACAGACAAACAAACAAACCGACAAACAGACGAAAATCCTAAAAAACTATTTTTGACCTCTGTAACATAAGTACAAAGCGTACATATAGTTTTTTGAAAAAATCTTTAAAGTACAGACACGGCTCGTTTACGATTTTATTATAATTATGTTTATTATAGATATAGTATGTATACTTGTATAGATTTGACGCCTAACATCTTTATTGCAGTTAAATTAATTAATTAAATTATTAGTTTAATTAATAGGGTAATTCCGGGGGTGATGGCCGTACGGGAGAGATAGCCAATCGAAATATTTCAGTAATTACTCGCTAGATGTCGCCCATCACGGCTCAGTTCGCTTAGCGTCGTGCGTGAGTGCTAGTGGAACGCAAAATTATTGAGAAAATAAAACAAAAAGGTAAGTAATATACTACATAATGTTTTCTATTCACAGTAATATTTCTGTAAGAGTGTTGTTTTACTATATTACGACATTGTTTTGTAAAAATAAGGGCTGTTTTTACATTTTCTAAAAAGTTCATTTGCGCAGCTATATTATAACCTCAAATGTCTTCACGTATTAAATATTCTTTCTTTCTAAATAGGTTATGGCCATCTCTCCCGTAAAATTAGGAGAGATGGCCATGAGAAGTTGGGGATAGATAGCCATATGGCCGTCATTCCCAAATCGCATTTTTTAAGCAAGCCCATGTTCTTACCTACTAATTAATTAATTAGTTCTTACCTATAAATAAATCATAATTTTGCTGCTGAAATCTATCTGATTTTAATATCCAGTGTTTGTTCTAGATGCCTAATAAGTACATAAGAAAAGCTATTAGTCTCAGAGGTAATTGGAGTGAAGAATCTTTAAAGGCAGCTATAAATGCTGTTAAAAATGATGGCATGTCTGTTTATGCGGCTGCAAAAACGTATGGGATACCTCGAAAAACTTTAGAGAGGCGTTGCAAAAAAAATGATTACAAAAAGGGACCTATGGGACCAAGCTCATTGTTTGGAGCAGAAAATGAAAAAAAAAATAGCTCTTCATATACAAACAATGCAAGCAAAGGGTTTTCCACTAACTGTTGAGGATGCCAGAAGAATAGCTTATGAGTTTGCTGAGCAGTTAAAATTGAAGCACAGATTTAACAAAGATGTTGGAAAAGCAGGATACGACTGGTTGCAAATGTTCTTGCACAGAAACCCAAATATTTCTTTAAGGAAGTCAGAAGGTGTTTCTTTGGCTAGATCAAAAGCCATGAATAGGACTGAAGTGGATGCATATTTTAAACTGCTTGAGGGAGTCTTAATGCAAGAAAATGAACACCTGACACCGAATTGCATCTTCAATATGGACGAAACGGGCCTGCAGTTGAACAACCGGCCAGGACACGTACTTGCTAAAAAAGGGTCTAAAGCGGTTTCCACAACGACATCAACTGAAAAAGGTGAAACAATTACCGTAATAGCATGCTGCAATGCTGAAGGTGCTTTTCTACCACCGGTTTGTATAATGAAAGGCAAAAATAAAAAAGATGAATTCGAGGATGGAATGCCACCAGGATCAAAAGTTTACATGTCTGAAAAATCTGCGTATATAACGTCAACAATTTTCCTAAAATGGTTACGAGATATGTTTGTACCAAGAAAACCCCCGGGAAAAGTTCTTCTTTTGCTAGACGGACACTCAACTCACTGTAATTCCGTGGAAATGCTAGAGTACGCAAATGAAAACAATATTATTTTAATTTCCATGCCAAGCCACACATCCCATTACCTTCAACCCTTAGATCGCTCTGTATTTAAATCCCTGAAGACCCATTTTTATGAACAATGCCGGCTCTGGCTAAAACAAAACACAAATCGTCGCATCACAAGACTTTCTTTTGGAGCTTTATTAAATAAGGCCTGGGGAAAGGCAGCTTCAGCTGAAAATGCAATTGCTGGATTTAGAGCAACCGGAGTATACCCATTAAATCCAGAAGCAGTACCAGACTACGCCTTTCGTCAAGTGCCTGCTGGTCCATCTTCTGATGTTCGTAATGAACTTGCAAGCGGGTTGGAATCTACCGATGAAACATCAATCCCTCCGGATTGTTTTGAAGGACCTAACAGAGTTTCAAATTACAGCCCGGAAATAATACCTCGTAAACGTAGTATGAACTCGTGCAACACTGCAATTGATGGTCCGTGCACTCCAAAAGCGAATAAAAACTTACAGGTCACTCCATCGCAAATTTTGAAGGAAATATCACCGATTCCACAAAAGCTTGAAGAGGTTCGAAAACGATCTAAGCAAGTTGGTAAGCTATTAACATCTGATGAACATATTAAAGAAAGAAAAGTTAAAGAAGAGGAAAAGAAGAAGAAGGACGAGAAGAAGACAGTAAAAAAAATAAAAACAGAAAGAGTCCAAAAAAAGATCACAAACCGTGCTGCAAGAAGAAAAAAACCAATAATAACAATATCTGAGAGTAGTGATGACGATGAAGAGCCATCACTGCATGATTTTTCAGATGAGAATTTAACAAAAGAAGAGGATAACTGCGTAGGGTGTGGAGAAAACTTCTACCTAACTCGCCTCACTGAGGATTGGATCCAGTGTATCTTGTGCAATTTTTGGGTTCATGAAAATTGTACAGAGTTTGACGATAAGTGCTCAGCATGTGGGAAAAAGCTTAAAAAAACCATTAGAACCAAAAAATAAAACCAAAGAGTAAGAAGGACTACGGTCATGGTGCAGAATAACACTGGCCATCTTTACCCTACTCATATGGCTATCTCTCCCAGGGTGCCCGGGAGAGATGGCCAATCGTGATTTTAAAAAAAACTTAATTTTAAGGTTGATCTCATTTAATAAATACATAATTGTGTTGATTTTGTAAAAGTTTAATGTTCAATTTATAAAAATAAATAAAAGTTATTAAGATAATGCATTTATTTTCATTTTGACACAGCCTTGTAAAAACTATGGCCAACTACCCCGGACTTACCCTATTAAAAAAATATTAATATTAAAAACTACTGTAACCGAATGACACGCATGATTGACTACAAATTAAAGCTTAGTTTGTCTATGATTTCTGTCGGTTGTTGTGTATGACCGGGCGCACTTAACCGGGGAAAACCTCTCATTTCGCCATGGAAATAGTCCGGTAACAATATCGCAGATTTCGTTATAAAATTATCGTTGTTATTCGACGAAATGAAAAGTGAGCTTTCCAATGAAAGCGATTATTATTAGGGCTTGAAATATATAAAGCTACAGATAAAGTTTATGTTTTCGATACTAAACATTATTTGGATATCATATTAAATTGAAAATTGGGAATGTCATAGCATGTATACTATGTAAAAATACTTACATCCGATAGGTAATTAACACAAATTTCATTAATTGAATTTAACAGGTAAATGTAAATTATATTTACCTGTTGATGAAAGAACCTTTGACTATAAAAATACGTTAAAGTAAAAAAAAAACACTCTGTTATTAAAACTGTTGTTGGAACTTCGTAAATAAAGCATTGTTTATATCCATTAATTGTTTTAAATTTTTTTATACATTATCTGTTTTAAGTCCAACTTCTAATTTGTTTAGTGCCATATTTTATTCGCACATAATTGAATAATGAAATTGTATATTATGTATATGTATAAATAAATGACTCACCTCTAGGACTGTAAGCATCACTATATTCAAATAAATGTTCAAATAGCAAAACAGCGAACAAAACAATCTTGATAGCAAAACAACTTTTCAGCGCCATTATCGTTAAAACACTACACTTAAAATTCAATTCATTCTTCCTTCCTTCACGCACGTTTAACTATTACGTTACTGATACATATTACAGTAAATTATCTACTCGTTAATCACTCGAATCGGCAATTAAAATAATGCGGTAAAAGTTTCGCGCGTCATTTGTCTTGACTTTATTTTTTTCAATTCGGTGGCACTGCGCAACCAGTTTCGTGTCATGTAGCCTTTTGGAAGCAGGAAACGACTGTTGGCTTCGGCATCCGAATTAGAAATGTTCGGAAAAAAGGTTTGTTCGTGCGCCGTTGTTATTATTGACTAACGATAGTGTTTTTACTTTTTTTTCCGCGGTGCACCGGCGGCGGCACAGCGGCATCACAACGGCGCTTGCTGATATCCCCACTGGGAAATGGTCGTAGCCGATTTGCAGACGTTATAAACATTTTGCATTTGAGTCACGAATAGATTGGAGATTGTCTGCTTCTCTTTCTTACGAGGGAATGCTGCAGACAGGCTGATGATCACATAATAATATGTGGTTAGGTATGGGTTTATCAGGATCTCTTTAAATTAAATTTACTGGGAAACTGTAACACGACTCTCGACTGTAACTTTAATTAGACACAGAGTAAATTCACAGAGTTAATCAATTAAATAATCAACTCACTAACTTTTACTTACAGAAATTGATGTAAATAAAAGTTGAGAAATGTTGGAGCCGATTTTTACAAGCAAAAATTTTTTGCTTTTGAGTGCCTAATAAAAAGAAGAAGAAAGAAGAGGTGGCTGGTAGGTGGATAACATGATCGAGGATCACAAGAAATACCAGGGGTATTCAAAATTTAATTTTAACCGATATTTTTTTTTTAAATGTTAAGATCGACAGGCAGGCGGACGGTCCACTTGACGGTAGGTGGTTACCGTAGCATATAACACAAGCAACGCCACAAGTGCTGCAAGTGCGCTGGTGACTTCAGTAAGATTAAGGATAAAAATTGGATAGGAAAATGGATTCTGATATCCCTTACTCACACGTGCTGTTATTTCACAGTTGTATTTTGTAAGGGGGTGGTTACTGCCGTCAGACGGGCTGCCCCCATTAACTGCGAAAAGCAGTATGCCCTGCCACTACTTTCCAGATCCAGACCAGACCTAAATTTGAAAAGTTAATTTTTCAAAGTTGACCCTGCCGGGTGTCGAATTCGGAACTCCTAGAACAGAGCGTTAAGGTAAGCACCATAACCACTCATCCAACAGGCTCTAAAATACAGTAATACACGTGTTATTATTTCACTACAATCCCCTTAGATATTCACGAGATATATGTTTATCATAATTAAAAATGAGGAAAAAAAATTCACATCTCTGTTATTTGTTTTTACAAAATAGTAAAGACAAAGATCTCAATTGCCTATTAAAATTTAGGTACTGTTGTTAATCCTGATCTTTTTCTTATTTAAGGAAATTATAGAATGCGATAATTTAAGTTTACTCTCCAAATGTTGTAAACCACTGGTCGTAGAGAGTGAAATGAAGGTTCAATCAGCGACGCGTGCGCTCTGCAGTGAACCGTCGCAGTGGCCTTATGACTGCGTTCATACTCGTACATAGCAGCCTTGTATGAAAGTTGCGTACAGAGACGATGCCTTATTATTATATTATAATAATTATTATAACTATATTTGTGGATCATAATTTGACAATAATCTAAAGTTATTTTAATTATAAGACAAAATTTTGTCCCAAAAGAAAATTATCAATGGTGTAGAAAATCCTCCGACCAGTACTGTCTTCAATTCCTTTTTTGTGCACTTTGCACACAGTTGAGGCGTTGCTTGTGTTATAGGCGACGGTAGCCACCTACCATCAAGTGGACCGTCAGCCTGTCTGCCGACTTTAACATAAAAAATAAATAAAAAATCAATAAGAGCCGATTGGAGTGCACAAATGTTGCAAATTCTAGGATGCAGGTACATATTGTGTCTGTTAATATTCTAGGTTCTTTGTAATAATTTTCTCTTTATTCCCGCAATCTGTCCACGTGACATTAGGCTGGATATTAAGTATTTGTTTACAGACTTGTTTGGAGCAAAATCCAGTAATTTGCCCAAATATAATATAGAATCTACGTTTCCATTAGGTCTCGTGGCGTACGCGTCCTTAGTCTCTTGAAAGTTGTATACCCGGTTTCTTGTCCATTAGGTTTTTTGCCAGTGGATTTAGGTAGTTTAGAATTCTCTTGTGGTAGTCTTCAGTCCCCGATGCAGACGGTCGTCTTTAATGTACCATGGGGCATTGGTAATCTTTGTAATATGATACAAAAATAATTTAATAACTTATAACTTAGACTGTATTTTGACGAGTATATCTACTGGGTTAGTACGAAATACTGGATAGTAATAAATCAAAATAAAAAAAAACATATATCATGTTAGTGCCAAAAAGTTCTAGTGTTTTAGCGTACTTTGAATAAAAATAATCTCATAAAATAAATAACCATTTAGGAAATTTTACAATGATTTAAATTTATGCGACGTGTGTAGGAAAATGGAAATGTAAATGTAGTAAATACGTGTAGCAGTATAGTTTCATAAAATGGTTCAGCCAATAAACGAAATTAGCAGAAAAGTGAGAAAAAAGTTTATTGAGAGAGAAAAAAAAACAATAAAAAAAGTTTTCTCGTCACAGTAATAAAAAAATTTCAGCGACAACTTAAACTTATTAATTAAACTTATTAAATTAAATTTAAACTTATTAATTAACTTAAGTTAATAAGTTTAAAAAATAATTAACTTATTAAAAGGTCTGTACTAAAGTTTTAATCGGCTACTTATAGTGGAATTTACTCCTTAAGAATCGATTTTCATATAAGGCCCCCGGTATGGAAATTTTACGAGGAGCAAAATTAATACAAGCGTTACGTTATCTGTCACTTTGACATTTGCGTAGCAGCTGACGCATGCATTTATGTTCGCTAATTCTATTGTAGTATAACAAGCGACCCCAGAGGTTTTCTCTGGGCTTATAAAAGCGAACGTCGAAAAGTGTAGTCCGCTTTGAAAACAAAACGATAGCGGGCTATAATATGCCGGCTCAGCGACATCTGTCGTCGAAAAAAAGGAACTATTTAAATTCATAAAACGTAGTATACTGAACGTAACTTACGTAATTTTTGTTGGAACACGTGACATCTGAGTATGCAAGGTGTAACTAAATAATATAAAGTAATTAGGTATCCAGTTATCTATGGACACGAGTAAAATTTTATACGTACGTTTAATTTTATACAGTATAAATAAAGGACTAAACTCCAATCGTTCGTGATCCAGCTGACACGCACACTTTTTTTCTTTTATTTCTTTTTTCATATTTTATACAATAAGAAAAACCTTCCAATTTTAAATTTCCAATTTCGATCTAAGTACATAAAATCGCTGTCGACCATAGTAGGATAAGGAAAGTTGGCTCTGGCATTCCTTACTCGCTCACCGAAACACAACAGCAGGCATGCTGCTTTTCTCACTCGCTCCGTCACTTCACAGTGGTCTTCTGAAAGGGGGTGGTTATACTGCCGTCAGACGGGCTGCCCAAATGACTGCGAAACGCAATGTGTCCTGCCACTACTTTCCAGATCCAGACTAGAGCCAATTTTAAAACGTTCATTTCAATCCAAAGTTGGCCCAGCTAGGCCCACTCGCCCAATGGACTATAGTCAATAGTTATAAAATAATTTACCTATGTTATTTTAATTACTACTGAAAAAATAAAACCAGTATGAATGAGAATACTATCCTATAAATGCGGAAGTAATATCTATCTGTTTAAATACTTTAAATCACTGAATTATTTTTGATGAACTTTAGTATGGGGATAGCATAAAGTCTGATTATTTTTTTATTCCATCCTCAATTTGATGAGGTGATTTTACAAAGATACACATATGAAAATTAATATTTAAATATTTGAATCCAATACATAACAGATTATACAGAAAAATCACGAGTATAATCAGCTTCTGTGAAAGCCTTCTGGAATCCTTGCAACGGCGCCAAATAGACAGTCGCAATGTGGAAGTGTTGAGGTATCTGTAGGTACAAAGCCTCGTACATGGCCAGCACATGGCCAGCACATGGCCAGCAGACGAAAACTGCGAACAGGAGTTCGACAGGAGGATGTGATATTCCCGAAACATTATAGGTACATCACGTTGGAAGATGTATTCAAAACGCTAACACGGAACACAAGGAGCTCCGTTTTGCTGACGACATAGTCATATAGTGACATTGTAGTGCAGGATAATGATATTTGGGACAAATAATAGAGTTAGGCAGAAACATCTTTAATAAAGAGGCTGACTGAAGAATCCGACAGGGTTGGGCTGCTTTCGGGAAGCAACGACATCTCTACTCGTCACCACTGCTGTAATATCTGAAGACGAAGGTCTATAATCAGTGTATCCTTCCAGTATAAAGATCCATGGTGCCGAAAACTGGCCTGTCACGGCTGGACAGGTCTACAAGTTCAAAGTCGCTCAGCGAGCTATGGAGCGGGGTATGCTCGGCGTTTTTTGTTGGATAGTATCACAAATTCTTAAATTCGGCGATGAACTAGGTATAGTTGTCGACATAACCGGAAGAAACAGCAAGCTGAAGTGGCGATGAGCCAATAACATCTGTGGCAGGGCGGATAACCGATGGGGTTGACCAGTACTCTAATTGAGGCCACGAATGGGATGCCCTGCAGCCAGGTGGATAGGGAGCCGGATGGGAAGCGCAGAGGACCGTTCGTGATGGCGAGCCTTGGGAGAAACCTACATCCAACAGTGAAGAAACACGAGCTGCTACCTACTAATGATACATAACAAAAGATTTAAAGACTTTATGATATACGACCACAGTGGCGATTTGAATATGAAATTATGAAACGAAGTCTTATTTATACAGGAGAAATAGAAGTATTTCTTATTAATATCACTTAGATTTTGATAAAAATTACCAAGAATAACCGTAATCAATGCAGACATCAAGCCATGGCAAATCAATAATCTAAAATTATGTACTACTAGCACCATCTAAAGAACTGTTTTAGCACTAATGATCGACAACAGATATTTTGGATTGCAAATGCGTCAGAGTTTGGAGGCATTTGGACAGAGGGCGCAGGAGTGAATCTTTTATACGTTCATTGTGGCTTGTGTAGCCGATAGCCGATTAAAGCAGCCATCTCTTTCTTTTTATAGTGTTGTGTAGTAAATAAGAGAGAGACGATCCATTTTTGTCAATGCATCACAAGATTGATATTGAAACATGTCATGTCAAGTCAATTTTTATTTATTCACTCGCACTCGCAAGTTATGCTCCACGACTCCACGGTGGCGGTTTGTTTTATATAAACATATTTTGATAGTTTTTAAAGTTACTTGTGACGAGTTTTATTGTGAAATTGTTACTGAAAACTGTTTGCGAATGTAAATATCCATGGCTGTGTAGTTTTCTGTGTAACTTTGTGTTTTATAATAAAGAGTGTTGTGCGAAGGTTCTTATGAGGCTAACGGTATTGTGAAGTGCTTGTGAACTTTTGTATGGATCAAAGACACACCTATGATTCAAAACCTGGTTTTTGAAATTCACCAAAAAGATAAGGATGCGAGAATACGTGTGATTTTGTAAACACCCATTCTTTTTGTAAGTATAACATTTTTGTAGAGTACAATTTCCTACATAAATCGTCCCCACAACTAATAAAACCTTAATTTTTGTCTAAAAATTATAAGGTCACGTAATATAGATAAATATCTTATGTTTTATTTATTATTTACAAATATTAGTTTTATTTATTATTTATTATTTACAAATATTTTTTTACATTTACTATATATTTTTCATTTGTTTTTTGCAATCAACATTATTAAAATTTTGATAGGTACCTACATTATTAATTTAACAGGGCAGTATGTCTTATTAAATTAAGAATAATATAAATAGAGCAATAGATATATAAATAATAAAAATTAAGCAAGGGAACTATTATTTCTTTAGCTAAAAACAGTGTATACACGTAAAAAAAATTAAAAAAGAAATTTTAATCGAAATAAGTGAGTATGTAACATTATAATTTATTGAAATTACAATAGAATATTGTGCATAAATATTCAAGTAACGATTTATTTATCAGTTAAGTAACGACCTTGTAGCAAAGGCTCTTTTGCCATTCTCTGCTCTCTGGCGACTTGTCACGCACGTTTTGAGATTCCGCCTGTCAGCCGGCGCATTTAGAAATATCTTTAAATGACTCATTTGTATATTATACATGTGTATACATAATTATGCGTTTATTTATATTATATATGCATGCACTTCTGTAAGACGTTATCATGGACACATATTTTCTTTATAATAGAGAGCACAAGTCCACTGTCGCTTGCAATAAAATCAACACCAGATACAAGTGTTCTTTATTTATAGGACAAAGGGTAAGGGATAAACCGTAAAGAGGGGAATGGCTCTGGCATCACTTACTTACTGAAACACTAAAATAAAACACAATAAGTCCTGCCAGTCTACCAAACTGTAAAACAGTTTGGTAGACTGTTTCAAAGTTAAACAGCTTTTTATACACACACATATAAAATCTTATATATAAAAATGATTCCCCATTTCTCCTGGTCACGGCATCACGCGTGAACTGGTAGACCGATTTTAATTCGGTTTTCGCTAATGGAAAGAGGGATAAACGGGGAATGTTTTAGGGTATATAAAAATTTCACGCTGGGCGAAGCCGGGGGCGGGCCGCTAGTAAAATATAAAATAAAAACTTAACCACTAAAAGAGTTTTTAACAAAAATATATGTCTATATAAAATAAAATTTGTTATTATTTATTTACTTTACTTAGTTATTTGCGCATATACATTTTTTAGATAATATTTTCATATACAGTATCAGACATCTGCAACCTTGTCACTCTTGTCAGGTTGTCGGAAGACACAAGGCCCCGTCAAGTTTTTGTCACTTATGGCTGTCAAGTGCCGGCTGTCTCCGTCCTTTGGGAAGTACATCTTCTCGGCTGCCTTCCCTTTTTTCCACTTAGTCCATTTATCCAGCTTATCTTTAGCTCATAATAGCTAATAGTACAAGTATCTAAACTATAAACCTCACAATAAATTCACACAATAGAAAGTCTACCAACTGTTATTTAAAAAGAATTACCAATGACAATCATCTGTGCATTTTTAACACATAACTTATAAATTAACTTATAGCAAATTTTTTTTTAATGTTAAGACTGGCAGACAGGCTGGCGACCCACTTGATGGTAGCTACCGTCGCCTATAAGACAAGCAGCGCCACAAGTGCTGCAAGCGCACTATTGACTACAGTAGGATTAAGGATAATAGATTAGGAGGGGATAGGGAAATGAGCTCTGGCATCCCTTATTTACTCACTGAAACACAATAGCACTGCATGTTATTTCATGGTGGTATTCTGTAAGGGTAAGGCTAACTGTAAGGGTGGTAACTGCCGCCAGACAGGCTGCCCAAATGAATACGAAATGCGATGTGCCCTGCCACTACTTACAATTTCTTAATTAGGTATTTTATTAAAATTTCAAAAACAAGCTTTTTGAAGACAATTTCAAAAAGCCTGAAATTAGACGAAAGGACAAAAATGAGAAACAAAAGGCACAATATTATTAGTGAACAAACCCTCAATCTAATTAATAAGCGAACAGAATTGTTATCAACAAAATACAAATCTAAAGAAATGAGAGATGAACTAAAAAAACTATTTAAAAAAAGTAACAGAGCAATTAGGAAAGATTATGATACCCATAGAAAATCAGTCATAGAGAGAAATATGTTAACATTCCGTAGTTCAAAAAGAGCCTATAAAGAACTGACAACTCATAGAAATTGGATACATTGCTTAAATAAAGAAACAAATGAAGCCCGGGATAGGGAAGACATTATAAAATGCGCAACGGCCTTCTATTCAACTCTCTACCGAAAACCACCACAAGAATTGGAACAAGAGGAGCAAACAGGAGAGCTAAACATAAAAACAATAGATCCAATAGGTGCAAATGAGATACTGACTCATATTAAAAAACTAAAGCCTGAAAAGAGCCCAGGACCCGATCAACTCACAAATGAAGCCTTAAAAATTGGTGCACCCATATTACTTGAATATCTTTTTAATCTTTTCAACTTAATAATTGCAAAAGAACAAATACCAACACAGTGGTGCAAATCAAACATTATACTACTGTATAAGAAGGGAAACCCGCTTGACATTAGTAACTACAGACCTATCAGCTTATTATCTACAATTTATAAACTTTTCTCATCCATCATTTTGAACCGAATAGCGCCAAAAATCGATAGGAACCAACCAATAGAACAGGCAGGCTTTCGTCCACATTACTCTACTATAGACCATCTACATACTCTGGAACAGATAATGGAAAAGTTTAAAGAGTTCAACAAACCACTATACATAGCATTTGTGGACTACTCCAAAGCCTTTGACAGTATAACACACTCGTCTATATGGGAAGCTTTGAGAACAAATAACATAAATGAAAAATACATAAACATTATAAAGAACATATATTCGAAAAGTGTGAGCAGAGTAAAATTGGAAAGACACGGAGAAGAGTTCACAATCGGAAGAGGAGTGAGGCAGGGAGACCCCCTCTCTCCTAAGTTGTTCATAGCTGTTTTAGACAACATATTCAAAAAAATAGATTGGAAAGGTTATGGAATATGGATACTAAATGGAAGGCTAACACACTTAAGATTCGCAGATGACATAGCTCTTTTTGGTGAATCAGCCACAGCTCTAGAAAATATGTTACAAAGCTTGAATCTAGAAAGCCAAAAAGTTGGTCTACATATGAATGCCTCCAAAACTAAAATTATGACAAATAGCTACAAGAAGACAATAAAAATAGAAGGGAATATGATGGAATATGTGAATGAGTATGTGTATCTTGGTAAATTGGTTTCGTTTAATGCAAATAGTAATGAAAATGAAGTAGACAGAAGAATTAATATAGCATGGAAAAAATATTGGTTACATAAAGAAATCCTTAAAGGAAATTTCAATTTAAAAACAAAAAAGATAATAATGGATTCCTGCATCCTTCCAACTCTAACTTACGCAAGTCAAACATGGGTGTACACTGAAAAAATAAGGAACAAAATAGTGTCTTGCCAACATGCAATGGAAAGAAGTATCTTGAACCTAAAAAGAATACAAAAAACAAGAAACATTGAAATTCGCAGAAAAACAAAGGTCACAGATGCTCTTTTATTTAGCTTAAGACAAAAATGGAAATGGGCAGGACATGTAGCAAGGCTCAAAGACAAGAGGTGGACTCATCAGACAACTATATGGCAAGGACCAAGGAATAAAAGGCGTGTGGGAAGACAAAAGAAAAGATGGGCTGATGATATTAAGAACATAGTAGGAAAAAACTGGATGAGTATTGCATTAAATAAACAAAAATGGAAAGAGATGGAGGAGGCTTTTACCCACAGGGGACTACACAGTATAACAGACTAAAACTAATTGTTAAATAAATAAATAAAATTGTAAAAGATGTGTAGAAAATAAAGCTTATAATAATAATAATAATAATAATTAAAATTCCTAAACTTCGAACTAAGTATGACATTGTACCTTCACATGTTTTAGTAAATGAATGCTATGCCATCAGACAGGCTTACTGTGCACTCGATGGTACGTAGCTACGACCAATACACATAAGTGTCATCATAGGTGCTGCAATTACGCTGCCGACGTTAGTGAGATTGAAGATAAGGGATAGGAAGAAACAAGGAAATGGGCATTGTTATCCCCCATTTCACTCACCAAAACACAACAGCAGACGAAGATAGCAACTCACTAGCATCGGCTCATGTTGTTGCTGGTGCTTTTATTTGTGAACCTCAGCCAGACTAACTGACCTTTTATAAAAAAAACATTGAAACAAAAATACTGCTTTCTAATGTAAAAACAACACTTGCATACGGTAGTATGTATGGTACTTTGTTTTGAAGTAAAGAGAAGGTCAACTATGTATGAAATCACCAAAAAAATCAAACTGTTTCCTACTGTCTCCCTTCTTTAGTTTTTTTGCATTTAGCCTTTCCTACAAAACAAAAATGTATTATTCAATTGAGTTTGTTGGCCTTATGGTCAACTTCAACTAACAACTATTGTTCAAAAACAAAGGCTCACTTTCAACTTCTCTCTTTTCATCTCGAACAATGCCTCCTGCAGTACTCTTATTTATTCCATAACCAGTTGGAAACATTTTTATTCCTACCAAAGAATTTTCACTTTTTACGTTATTTTAGCAGATCAGTTATTAAGTATGCTAGGTATAGAGTAGTTACTAATTTCACGCACTATAATAATTATTACAAAATGTGTTATACATAAGTTGTGGATGCAAAACTACTACTACTAAGGGCATAAGTGTTCAAATATATATATCAATATAAAGTCTAATGTTTATACGTTATACTTACTTATAGTTAATCATAAATCACATTAATTACGTTATAGTTTTCAGGGGCTACTTTTTATCAACTAATAACCGGCTGAGTAATCTAAATATATATCAGAGGTGAGATCTAATAGGTTACTAGGTATAGGGACTTTTTTATTAGTCGTTATTTTTTATATTATTATTAATAATATATTTATACTGAGATAAGAACCAACCTCGGACCGAACAAAATTTATGCCAAAACTATATGGTGCCGGCGACTTCGTCTCGTCCGCGTAGAAAAATAAAAAATATATGTATTTATAACACTATTGATGGCGCCATCTATTATGCTACAAAGAATTAGGTGAAGCGTCGACGTCTATTGGATTTGGGTAGAACTTCTTGGTGATACACCTGTGAATCTGGCGGCGGCAGTACCCACCCCATTACAGAAGACCACCGTGAAATAACAGCACGTGTGCTGTTGTGTTTCGGTGAGTGAGTAAGGGATGCCAGAGTCCATTTCCCTAACCTTTCTCAATCCTTTGTCTTTAATCCTACTGTAGTCGTCAGTGCACTTGCAGCACCTGTGGCGTTGCTTGGGTTATAGGCTACGATAGCCACCTACCATAGGTACTTAACTGTTCTTTTAATGATAAGCTTTAAAATCCATTCCAAAATCTGCTTTTGGGAAACGTTCCGAATTTTAAAACTATTTTTCATATTAAATGTTGAAAAATAGTTTTTAAAAGTACATTAAAAAATATGCTTGAAGGGGACAAATGTTGTGGAAAACAAATATATCTTTTTAAAAATAAGTAACTACACAAAGTTATTCACAGATATTATTTGATTTGATCAACCAGTATGTCCTATGTCCAACATGGGACTATTGAAAATGATGAGCGTGAAGGATATTACGAATGCAGTTTTAAAATGGCTTAAAAGTTTGTACCTACTTGGAAGATTGAAGCGACGCAATGACTCTTCGTTCTCCCGACAATGGTGGGAATAAGGCAACCCCGTTCGTTAACATGACACCACTCACCTTGGAGAACTTGTGTGAAGTAAATTGTCTAAACTAATGTAATAAATTAACCAACTTAGCATAAGTTTGTGTAATTACATTACGTATTTCTTTATTAATTTTATACATGGAAACTAGCCTTTTCTAGCTACTTCTTCTGCCTATCTTTATCTATCTATAAATCCTAATTTTCAATCTGTATCAACCAACCGTACACATTCATGAAGTTTCATCGAAATCGGGCTAGCGGTTTCGGAGATTCGTGTGAACGAACATCGTGACACACATTATTTTTATAAGAGCATTTTTATTTTCATCTTAATATTATAACTTATAATATTATATAATATTATATAATACAAAATTTAATTAGATTAATATAAAAATTTTACATCTATCAACAAAAATATAATTGATTTTGCTTTCAAATGTGATGATGTTTTTTTTTTCTTACAATCCTTTAATCTTATATTAAAGGATTGTTATTTAATATTCTAAATGTGAAAGTAACTCTGTCTGTCTGTTACCTTTTCACGCCTAAACCGCTGAACCGATCATCATGGAATTTTGCACACACATTGTCAGGGATGCAGGAAAGGACATCCAGAAGAAAAGTACTGTTTCCGAGGGATCATCTAACGCCTGGCAAAGCTATAACTGCAATAAAGATGTTAGGCGTTACATTGCTCATATATTTATAGTCAGGCGTTATTTTTTATTTTGAAACGCGAGCGAAGCCACGGGCAATAATCAGTATCTCTATAATAGGTGAGTACCGTCAAACGATAACCATTGTATCCAAAGTAATTTGCTCGGTATCACTCAACATAGCACAGAGTCGCCTTTTTCTCTGTCTGTCGCGTATGTTTATGTTTGTGCTAATCTTGGAAAATTGTGAACGGATTTTATTCCTGTTGGATTTTAATCGATGGAAAGAGTGATTTCTGATGATGGTTTCTTTAATTAATAATATTAATAAATGCGAAAGTTTGTATGTATGGATGTTTGTTACTCAATAACGCAAAAACGGCTGAACGGATTTGGATGAAATTTCGCACACAGATAGTTTATTACCTGGATTAACACATATATGATTAACATTTTTATTCTGGAAAAATTGTTAGGTCCCCGAGGGATCATCTAGAAATATAAATGTCAAAGCGATAAAGATGTCATATTACTCATAATATTTTCTTTTTTTCAACGCAGACAAAGTCGCAGACATCAGCTAGTTTGTTTATATTTGTTGGGTTACTGTTTTTGTCAAAGATGTCGCTAAAATAGCCGTTTTGGCGCCCGAGAAGAACCGTTGGATAAAAGTTGATACCTATTATCAAACTGTTGATATTAAAAATTTAACCGTTTCTTGGCAAAATTCTTCTTTTTTATTTTTATCTTAAAACAAGGACTAACCTCAGACGAACACAATTTTCACCAAAACGAGCGCAACCTAATAACCGATGAATTAAGGTGCAATATTGCACAACAAATTTTTGTAGCTTTTCGGAAATAACTGAACAGATTTAAATTTGGAAGGTTTTTCTAAAATTTTGTGTAAAATATGAAAAAAAGAAATGAAAGTAGCCGATTAAAACTTTAGTACAGGACTTAAAAAGCTAATTAATAAGCTTAAATAATAATTAATAAGCTTAATAATGTAGTTGTCCCTGAAAATTTTTATTACTGGGACGAGAAATCTTTTTTAAGCAGTAATTTACTATTTTATTTTTACAGAAAATATAATTTATTGTACAAATTTGCCCATTTCAAACTTTTTTAAATATACTTAGTCTATTATGCTCTGTATTTTTAACTAAGTTTTAATTTTACTCCAACAAGTCTAATTAGGCGACGAAAATAACGCTTTTCTGCTAAGTCTTCGCCTTAAGGTTTGTGTCGACGATACTTAATAACATAGAAGTAGGAATAATATAATAGACAATATTCCTACTTCTATGCTTAATAAAGATATGCCCAGTCCGGTTCGAGTTTTAGCATTGAAAGTTAGAGTAACTTACAGTTTTAATAGAGACTAACATTTCTCGTCTTACTGAGTCCCGTAACTGGTAAAGCAACAAGATTAACGTGATGCAATAAGCGATTACAACTTTTTATACGTCAACGTTACAACGTTCGATCCGGAAAGTATGAAGTAACTTACGCCAGAACACGTAGTCTCTATGTAATATTTGTAGATAAAAAAATATGTGCTTGATTGTGATTTAATTAGATCCTCATTAAGTTAGTGTATTGTTAGCTTGACATAAAAAAAAAATAAGAATTTGGTAAGTATTTGCCATCCTTCCTATGTTATTATTTATTAGGTACTAGTGATTATTATATATACAAACTTCCCTATTTTATCCCTCTTTCCATAAGTGAAAACCGAATTTAAATCGGTCTAGTCATTCTTGAGTTTTTGCAAGACTAACGCACGGCGATTGTATAAGTTGAAGTGGCAATGGGCAGGGCACATAGTACTTACCTATTAGATGGACTGACGGTCTAATAAGGGCCGCTGGTCGACTCTGGAGCCAGACTGCTTCTGACCTGTCCCACTGGACAGGAGGCCTACGGCTGAGAATGTGATGCCATAGGCGCCCATAAAATTCAAATTGCGCGTACGAGGGTAATTTTTACGGTCTGTCGCTAGACAAAGTTATTTATTACCTTCGTAGGTGTGTGTCGCAAATTTTGCCATTACGGTAAACTACAAATAGTCTGCAATTGGTGACCGTTACTTCATAGTCGATTACTCGTAACAACAGTTATGCTCCAAGAATTGTCACCTCAATAACAGTTTAGGTTTTGGCCTGTGAGTATCAGGCCATGACATAATCTACTGAAACAGATTTTACACTAGACTACCATCCTCTGACAATTAACTCAGAGCAGTTAGTGATCATCGATAGGTGCTTATTTATGCAATCAATAAATCGCCATTTTATTTTATTTCATCGAAAAGTACATATAATTCGGCATTAAAGATTATCATTTCTTTTCACTATAGTCACAACTGAGAAAAAAGATAATTATTTAATTTTATGTCGGATTGTTTTTGGATTGCATAGAATCAAGCTAAAATAACATTTTTAGTTAAATGCTATTCTGGCTTATAAATATAGTTTTAATTTTTAGTCACTATCCAAAGGTTCTCGCGTTTGTAGACTATGAGAAGGCCTTCGATTCGATCGAAACATGGGCAGTGCTCGAGGCTCTGCAGCGAAGTTGCATTGATCATTAAAACTAAAGTTTTCCACCAATGTGTGTTGCCAATGATAAGATATGACGCTGAAACGTGGTCTTTACGTGGTTATTTACTTATTTATAATTATTTAGAAATCTTTTGATTGATTTATTTTTAATAAAGCTTCAACTACACCAACAACAGCAAAGCTAACATATGTATTATTCGTTTTAGTAAAACATACTATTCCCATGGGATTTACGAAGATTTTTACCCATGTGCTATGACGCAAATGAAAATATAAAGCGTGTCGTCTAGTTAGTAAGTCTCGTAAGGCAAATGATGTAAGTGTGCGAAATTGTTACACAACTCTATTGTTCCGTAACTCTGATTCTAATGTGAATGTTGTATACCGTGTTTTGATTGTGAACAGTGGCGTTTGAATGCAGCTGCTCGATATGAGGGAATTGACAATTATAGTAAATTGTATAAGGACAGTTTTTGGAAAGACCTTTAGGCACAAAGATGTTGTATTAGTCTGTACCTTTAGGCATTGTTCTTCCAAAAACAAAGTACGCATGTTCTAACACCTCGTAAATGTTGGAATATGTCAAAATAGATCTGTCTCACTTTAACAAGTAGGTTGAGAGTCTTTCTCCTTCGTACACTCTATGTTTCATACAAGAGCCTTATTTTGTGATTTGTAGTTATTTCTGTTCTGACTGCGCCTTATATTGTAGAAGAGTCTATAAGAGCCTTTCAAGATGTCGCGAGAAGTTAGCATGTCCGCTTTGATTTTCAGAAAACGCCATTTTCTGTAAGATGCAGTCAGTAACATGAAGAAACAGATTACCAAACATCACTTTCATATGTTTTGTCATTGCTGAGAGAAATCTAAATACCTGCCACCAAAATTTCCAATGCGTCGCCTTAAGTAAAGAAAAGACGCAACAGTCTGTTACATAAATTTATTAACAAAAAATAAACTCGGCATAAGTAACTTTTTTTTTATACCAAAATGTATTCTAAACCAATGAGAGCATAAACCATGGAACTATAAATACCACATACAATAAGTAGCATTAGCACAGTATTTTTTAAAAGGACGATTTGTTCAAATATGTATGGAGTAGCTACACTTTTTAAGTGATACAAAAAGGTAGTATCTTTTTAAGGTGGAGACAAACGCTAAATACTAAAAATATCCATTTTTTAATGTTACAAAAAATGGACGACACAATTGCTTTGAAAAAAATAAGTGAAGAACCAATTGTATTAATTAGAATTTTCGTTAAAGTAATAGAAACTCCACAAAAAAAGTTAGAACACAAAAAGAATTTGACTTTTATTGAAAATTCTCTCGAAAACGGCTTATTGCGCGCATATGAATCCTGTACCTATTAATAAGTTAATGTCAGTTTAAAAAATTGTATAAATAATTTTTTTTGTGTATTCTAATGGTAAATGTCATTTGCCCAAGCCCTTAAGTGTGATAACACTTCTTACCTTATTACCTCCACCTTCTTCCTTTATTTAATACGTAAACAAATGAAATACACCACAACCCATTACGCCTTTCTCCGACGATATTTCATACTCTATAAAAAATCTGAAACAAAAGAATTTATGTATCGTATAATGATTGTATAAGAATAATTACATTGTCGTAACCTACTCGAAGAAGAAGAAAAAAAAAGGTTTTATTTGTGTGTATTATATGTTTTTGTTTTCATTATCTTAGTGCCGGTTGCCGGAGATTTAAACCTGAGTTGTGTCGCGGATGAACTGCCATTCGTACTTCAATGTGCGCTGTTTCACAATCGCTCCAATGAGACGGAATACTATGTTTCTGTGCGCTTACACCTGACCAGGATATTTGGTCGTAAGGCTTGTTTTTTTGTGAATATATTATTATGAGTGTGTTGTGTATCGACTGGGGATAAATTGTTCCATATTAATTTAACAAAAATTTGTTAGATTATGGCTAATAAAAAAAATAATTACAAAACTTGAAAAAACGAGACCTGAGGCGTGCAGTTGCGGGACGCGCGGGTGTAATGAGGGTTTTCGATACTTTTTCTGCCACCAGGCGGCGCTTCGTAGGCGTCAGGTCTAAACAGCTGTCAGATAGCACAGAGTCGTAGGTATTAAACATAAATTATTGAAATTATGTTTATAAGTAATTTAATCATTTATTAACATAAATTATTAAACCAAAAAATACATAGAAAATTGCAATTCGCGTATCTATTTTGACAGTTCATTGGACATGACGCTACAGTGCTGCCATCTCAATTAGACCGTTTCAGAAAACCCTCATTTGAGTGTTCGGCTCTAGACAATAGAGTTTAAATTTGCTGCAAATACTTTTTTCGCTTACGTTAAGTGACGTCATCTTAAAAAACCCTCAGACTAAACTTCGTTAGCTTTGTGCCCACTCTTTATACTATGGAAACAAAATGCTGCAATTGTTTTCGCGCCTCCTTAATAGTTAATTGCAAATTTTCTACGCCTATAAAGCCGTGTTACTATCTCTAAATTGTTATTGATTTCCGTAAAATATGTCATAAAATGTACTCACTCCCCGTAATGTTTTGTAAAATGTTGAAAATGTCTCTCAATGTCTCTCAATTTAATGCTTTCGACGGTGTAGTTGCCCTAAAAACGAGTAATTAAATATGTGTTTATTGAATAAAACAAACGTTTACCTTAAAATACTAGGGTAGGTAGGTATTTATATATAAGTAAATCTGTGTTTCTCTTTACACGTTTAGTAAATTAAAAATACCCTATGATTGAAATTTCATTTGCATTTTTAATCAGCCTATATATTTACTAGCTGTGTCCCGTGGTTTCACCTGCTGTTTAATCTAAAATAAATTTGATTATATCAAAAATAATCAATGTAGATAGATAAGCCCAAACAAAAATCGTATGGGATACGATTGAAAGGGTCTGAGCTGCGCGGAATTGTACCTCGTTGACATAATATATTACCTATATGCAAAAACATTTCGGATAATCTCGGTAATGCGCGGTTTTCGTTGAGCGGCCAAACGTAAATCACCTTTCTTACTTTTTTTTCGGTCTCATTGGCTATGGATATAACCTTCCTCAAGAAATGGGTTATCAAATGAAAATATAATTTTTCAATCCGACTGTTTAGTTCCACAGATAAGCACAATTTAAAAAAACTTAACAAGTGCGAGTTGAACTCGCGTGAAGAGGGTTCCGTACGATGTTACATATCCGCACAATATTCTATGTTATTTTAATATCATGGACTTCTTATAGGTGTTCCTATATTCTATAAGTAGAAAACCAATTTCTGTATTTTTTTTTTTCAAAATTTTAGGTTCAGTAGTTTCGGAGATAAGGGGTGGGGAAATGGTCGGACAGACGGACACACGAGTGATCCTATAAGGGTTCCGTTTTTTTTATTCGGACGTACGGAACCCTAAAAAACAAACATCAGCTTCATTACGTTAACTATAGTATGAGACACACATAATGTCATACTATTGACAGAAGTTCTTCACTGTATAGGGAGGTATGGTCTTGTCGCCACTCTTGTCCTTCTCAGATTTCCTTGCGATATTTTCTTCATATTTAGAGCAAGTCATATAAAAGATTTCTATAATATAATAGACAAGATTTAAAATTAAAACAGGACAAGATTAAAAAGGACTATCAATTTAAACAAAAAATCGAGTTACCCGATTCGCAGAACAGTCAGAATTAAATCTTGGTTTTATTTTGCTGACGACCATCTTTACTGCAGGGTTGGTGCATTTGAGATTGTCTATTTGAAACAATAGATGCTTTTTCGATTTCACCATTTCGTAGGCTCTGATTGTAAACTGTAATAAAAACATATTCTTTTACTAGCTGAGCTCTCAACTCCATACGCGTGGTATTCGGTATAGCTCGTAAATTTTTTTGTTTGTAATCCGATCGGAATGAAACTAACATAATTGTTACGGGAAGCTTGCTACAATACATCAGTGAAAACTGCATGTAAATCGGTTAAGCCGTTTCTGAGATTAGCGTGCACAAACGTACAGACAAACAGATAAAAATTCTAAAAACTATTTTTTTTGACCCCGGTAACATAAGTGCAACGTGTACAAATTGTTTTTTTTTTTTTTTTTTTTTTGTTGAAAAAATATTTTATTATATTATAGCATAGTTACGATGATCCTCTACTGAGGGCCATATATATAATATATATATATTTTTTTCAATTCTTAATTAGGAACGCTAATTAAGAATACGAGATTAATATTACGAGACAATAGTAAATTGTCTCGTAATATTAATTATGAGAATTATTATTCAATAAAACCTATAATAAGGAACACCGAGTTTATCTTTACCTCTTTAGTTTTCAACGTGGACGTCACTATTTTTCTTAAATTTTATCAATATTTATATATCTCTACGTATGCTCACATATCTCTTTGCATTTGCGGAATGAATCATAAAAGCTATTAACACTATAGTTAAAGAGTTTTATTAAGTTTTTCAGTGAAATTTTAAGCGATTACAATGTTGAACCCGTGATATCAGTGATATTGAGTTTAAAAAGCTCCTCAAAGCACTCAATAAAAGAGAGATGCAATTGAGGCTATTGTGATTGAAAAGCAATTAAAAAGCTTATAAAATTTAACTGATTGATTACGTTCGAGCACTTACATTAAATGGTGCAGTTTTTCTAAACATTGTAAATGTTCCGGTAATAACAGTCTCATTTCTGCTATTTGTTGAAATACATGGCTGTATAAACATTTTGTTACTCTGGTCGTACTTGTCCTCTGAAATCACACAGTTATCCACGCTTTCCAACTTTAAACGTAGCTTCTGGAACAGAAGAGTTATTTGTTTTTTTTTTTTTAATATGTCTTTTTCCTGTCAGGGTTGTATTGGATGAAGCCACAACGAGCTATGGAGACTACTATGCTCGAGGTTACACTGCGAGATCGAATGAGGGGATCCGTAGACGAAAGGTGTCAAATATTTTCTCATGTGTTATATTTTGAATTTTTTAACGCGGACAAATAAACAATAAAAACATTAGCAACAAATGAATGAATCGAAAATGTTCGTTTAGACAGACTCGCTGTAGTTCACTCTTGCACTGGTTGCTATACTAATAAAACACAGAGTAATTTCACAGCACTGTTACTTGCTCGGTGGCCGGATAAGGAATGCACCCCCCATCTACACAGGTCGTCGTCTATGTAAATGGTGGCTCTATGCCTTCATGGATTTATACATATATTGAGCTTGAAACAAAACAGCAATCGACTGCATCGGTCTTCCAAAACGAGTAGTTCGCGGAAAAAGCACATCGAAGCAAATGATGCCCGTTTCTTCGGAATTACCTTTCATGTTGGCGATAGTGCCATTGGAGAATTGTAGGACGGTTAATGCTGAATGGTACACGATCATTTGTTTGCCAGAAGTCTTCAGAGAAATTCAAAACGGAGGTGAATCATTCTTCATTATGACAATACCAGCCTTTACACATCGGATCAAACAAACGAATTTTGTCATCCTCCGTACTACAGCCCTAATGACTTCCTTTTGTTCCCAAACATGCGCGGGTAACAATTTTCATCAGCAGAAGAAGCAGTTGAAACGTTCAAAAACCACGTTTTACAGGTACATCCTCAATCGGAATGGTAAAAGAGCTTCGAAAATTTGTCCCAACGCATGAAAAAATGTGCTGATCATCAAAGTACTTTAACAACAATAAGACCAATTTTAATCATTAATACTTCTTTTTTCATTAGTAGGCTCAATATTTATTTATTTACACACAAACTTACATTCTACCATTACAGGTTTTCACCCAATGCGTTAGTGTAGCAACAATATGTACAATGCATACAAATGCGAACTAATTCCTAATATTCATAACTAACTAGCGACCCGCCCCCGGCTTCGCCCGGGGTGCAATTTTTTTATATATGAACATTCCCAGTTTATCCCTCTTTCCATTAGTGAAAACCGAATTAAAATCGGTCTACCCGTTCACTCGTGATGCCGTGACCAAGGGAAATGGGGATTCATTTTTATATATAGAGATAGATTACATATAGTGCTATTTTTGTGAATTCATTCAGAGTACACCAAAAAACATCCAATCTGAAGGGCGCGCGTCAGGGAGCCTTATTTAATAAATTAGTGCAGTTACAGGTTTGCCAGGCGTTAGATGATCCCTCGGGAACAATACTTTTCTGGATAAAAGGTACCTATGTCCTTTCTTGCATCTCTGACAACGTGTATGCAAAATTTCATGATAACAGACAGACAGAATTACTTTCACATTTATAAGTATGGAAGTGTTAGTACAACTATGTAAAAAAAATATAGTACAACTGGATGGAATAGACCGAATTTTAGATATATTAAAGTGTGGCATAAAATTGTTTTTATTGTCATAATTAATCTGTGTTAATTCAGCCGAAATAAGTCGGTCGCGGTCATCGGTTGACTATGGCGAAACAAGGCACTAATTGTAGCTATATTTTCGATTTAACGCTTCGTCTTCACTATGTCACTGTTTAAGACATAAATAATATGAATAAGTAATAAAAATAACAATTAATAACTAAATCGTAAAGAAAATATAATTGATAACATACTTAAATAAAATACTTACTGCAAAACACATAAAAAGAAAATTAAACAAAAAAAGGATAAGAAATATCAGTCGTATATTCACAGTCATTTCTGTAGCAACAATAAACGAAAATTGGACACCATAAACACATGCAATCAACAATTTAATTGTATCTACAGGGGGTTCATATCTTTAAAAATATATCGTCGGCGGCTAGCCGACTGAAGGTCTACTGGATGGGTTAAGAGTCAAAACTGAAGAATTATTATAAGTTGCTTTGCGATTTGTTTGGATTTTAATAGAGAGAAAATTATACAAGACTTTATGCGATGACAATATATTCAACAAACAATTTTTAGAAAAAATACACAGAGTAGTTACATAGTTAATTGACATTCATTATACACAGAACCGATAGATATTTTACAAGGAACATAATATATATACTAGATTAAATACTTAGTGCATTCATAATCCAACACCCCCTTCAGAATGCAAACCCATTTTCTTTATACAATACAAGTGTTTGTCCAGTGCAGTACCCTTAGTTAAAATATCAGCTACCATTTCACTGCCCTTAGAATACACAAAATATATATTTTTACTATTAACACTGTCTCTTAAAAAATGAAATCTGATATCTATATGTTTTGTTTTAGGTTTATAACAGTCAGTAGAAGCTAAGCGTATTGCACTTTGATTATCACACTTAATAGGGAGGGGAGAACCATCTCGTAGACCCAGTTCTTGTTGAAGCTGACGAAGCCACAGTGCTTCCTGTGTCGCAGAAGCCATTGCCATGTACTCCGCCTCAGCTGTGGACAGAGCAACTGTAGGTTGCTTGCAGCTGTTCCAAGCTATTCCGCCATTCTGAAAAATAAAGATGTATCCGGTGCAGGACCTCTGTCCTCTAGACTGCTAGCCCAGTCTGAATCACAATAGCCTCTAATCTTGTTTGACATGTCCTTGGTGAAGCACAACTTCAAGTGTTTAGTGCCTTGTAGATATCGCATTATCCTTTTTACACCAAGCCAATGCTGATGACCATGGTCACTGACATATCGGCTAAGTTTATTGACTGCAAACGAGATGTCCGGTCTAGTTGCCTGTGCTAGATATAACAAGCATCCAATGGCTTGTCTGTACGGGACATCGTCTCTATTATCTGTGTCATAACCTGACAACTGGCAACCCCGTGTTAACTTTTTGTGCTGTGTCTAGTATCTATGGTGTTGGCTGTATCTATACATAAAGTGTTGTAAAATTAAAGTCTAGGATATACAATATAAAATTAAACTCGTAACGTAATCAATTAATTTATTTACGGTGTTTTATTTACTGCGAAGTATAACAAATGGCGACGAGGTTATAAGAATTTACGCGTGTGAACAATTTGTTTTGTAAACATCGATGTTTGAAAGAAATAACAATATCATAAAATAGTAACCTTCAATGTCACTAGTTAATAAATTCTTTAAAGAAATTGAAGAAGGCAAAACCAGTTTCATACAAACATTAAATAAACAAGAATTAATCAGTTTGTGTGAGCAATTAGAGGTGGAAATTATCAGTGAAAATATTGATGATTTACGAAAAACTCTGCGTAAGGTAATCAAAGATTTGAACCAGAAAAGAGAAAATAAATCAACAATGTCAGGAAACATTTATAACATAGAGACTTTTGATGGACGAGATTTTGATATCTTTCATACACAATTGCAGTGCTTAATAACACTTAACGAGGTACCCGAAGAAAAAAAAGTCGCACTATTAATCACTAAACTGTCAGCAAAAGTATTTGAGACCTTGAATTATAAATGTGCTCCTGCGAGACCTACGGAAAAGACCTACCAACAACTTATTGAAATCTTAGGAGAAAGATACGAAAAATCAACATCTGTACCTTTAGATCGCGCAGAATTTAGAAAATGTAACCAAAAAGCAGATGAAAACATTGAGGAATATGTAATACGACTAAAGAAAGCAGCAAAGAAATGTAACTTTAAGGATTATGATGATCAAGTTAAAGAAAAACTCATAGATGGCGTACATTCTTCCTTAATAAAATTTGAATTATTGAAAAACGGAGAAAGAACATTAGAAAATTTAATTATTTTAGCCAGGACAGTGGAGTCAGCCCTACTGCACTGTAAAGTAAAGCAACCTTCTGAAGAAATAGCTACGAGTATGTTTCAAGTCAAGCGGAGTAATTTAAATAAAACCAAGGCATTTCTAAATCAAAGAAGTGAGTTAAGACCATCAGGATCGGGGAAGTTGATCAAGTGTTTTTGCTGTGGCAAAAGTAACCATTTAAAAAGTGAATGTAGTTTGAAAAATAAGTTTTGTTCCGAGTGCGGCCAACAAGGCCATTTGTTTAAAATGTGTTCCAAAAATCGTAAAGTGAATACACTGGAAATGGAAAATGAACATCACCCAGAGAACAATTTAGATATTGAACAGTCTATTCAAGAACTTTTCCCTGATAATGATGATTACTATAATATTTACAGTTTTAATACAACTACAAATAAGGTACCAGCATGTTACATTAATGGCAGTGTGAATGGAATTAATTTAAAATTTGAATTAGACACAGGTTCGGAAGCTACAACTATTTTATTAAAAGACCTCAAATCAATAAACTTAATGAATAAAATGCATAAAACAAACATAAAGTTTAAAAATTATGACCAAACCATCACACAGCCATTGGGGGTAATTAAAAATATTGAAATGTCATTGAATGATAAAACTAAAAATGTAAACTTATTTGTAGTTAATAATAATATGCCACGGTTGTTAGGAAGAGATGTATTGAATTCATTTGGTATGTGGCCCCTAAGTCTAAAAACAATAGAGACCACAGACGTAGTAAGCATCATTAAAGAAAAATTTTCTGAAGTGTTTAGTCCAGGTTGGGGCAATTTAAAAGGGGACTGCATTTCCTTGAAATTAAAAGAAAATGCACAACCAAAGCGCTTACCTGTAAGACAAATACCTTTTTCTTTAAAAGACAAAGTAAATCAAGAAATAAAAAGGTTATTAGTTAATAAGAGAATTGAACCAGTTAAGTACAGTGAATGGGGAACACCAGTGGTGCCTATAGTAAAGCAAGATGGTACAGTTCGCTTGTGTGGTGACTACAAAGTCACCTTGAATCCACAACTACAAATTGATCGTTTCCCATTACCACATGTGGAAAACATTTTCAATACATTAAGAGACGCAGAATATTATTGTGAATTAGATTTAAAGGAAGCATATTTACAGGCACCCCTGGATGAAGCCTCACAGGAACTGACAGTTGTTGTAACTGAGTCAGGTATATTCAAATACAAATATCTACCATATGGCATCAGTACAGGGCCGGGCTCATTTCAAAGACTCATGTCACAAAAACTGTCAGGAATCCCTAATGTAATAGTGTTCATAGATAATATTTACATGTGTGGTAAAACACAAAATGAAATGTTAAAAATTCTAGAGATGGTGCTAACTAAATTAAAAGAGTGTGAATTTAAACTGAAAGTAGAAAAATGCAAATTTTTCCGGAAAAGTATTGATGTCTTTGGATATAGAATTAATAAACAAGGAATTCAAATCATAAAAGAAAACATTGTGCCGATACTAAACTTAGCACCACCACAGAATTTAACTATGCTGCGTTCATTCTTAGGTAAAATAAATTATTATGGAAGGTTTTTGAAAGATTTAGCCTCAATCTTATATCCACTTTACGAATGTACTAAAAAGGGGAATTTTGTTTGGACTGATGATTGCCAAAAGGCATTTGACTCTGTAAAAAATAAATTAGCGTCAGCTGAAAATCTAACACATTATGACCCTAATTGCCAATTAATTTTGACATGTGATGCATCAGCCTACGGAATTGGCGCTATTATATCAAGCCGTGGAATGGACGGCATTGTTCGACCAATTGCATTTGCAAGCAAAAAATTAAGCAACACTGAACAAAAATATACGGCTTTAGACAAAGAAGCATTAGCTATAATTTTTGGCATAACGAAGTTTTACAATTATACTTATGGAAGACCATTTGAATTGGAAACGGACAATGCTGCGCTCACTCGCATTTTTGGACCATACAAGGCTATACCAAGAATGGCAGCAAAACGCCTTCAGCATTATGCAATTTTTTTATCAGCATTTAACTATACAGTCAAATACATCAGTACAAACAGAAATCCCGCTGATTTCTTATCCAGGCAGCCTAATGAAAAAGATAACACCAAATATCACACATTATGTACTAATAATATTTATAATGTATATGTGAATCAGATTATGGAGTCAGACTTACAATCATTAAATTGGAAAACAATACAAAGTAACACAAAAAGAGATACTCTACTAGCAAGGGTGCTTGTGTATTGTCGTGATGGATGGCCAGAAAGGGTTACTGATGATAAGTTAGCTCCTTTCTACTCCAAAAGACATGAAATTAGTATGGACAGAGAGTGTTTATTGTGGGGGCATAGAGTTATTATACCAGAAAACTTAAGACAGATGGTATTAGAGGAACTTCATTTGTCACACTTTGGAACCTCTAGGATGATTGATATGGCAAGAGCTTATTTTTGGTGGCCAAAATTAAACGAAGACATAGAAAAAATAACTAAATCTTGTAAAATGTGCTTGGAAAACTCTCACAATCCTCCTAAAGTAATTCCGAGGTGTTGGCCTATTCCACCTGGACCATGGTATAGAATTCATGCGGACTACCTGGGACCATTGCTAGGAAAAATGTTTCTAATTATAGTAGACAGCTACTCCAAATGGCCCGAAGCATTTCAAATGGCCAACGTGGGATCCAGTCTCGCAATAACCAAATTTAAACAACTGTATGTACGTTTCGGTTTTCCAGTACATTTAGTTACAGACAATGGCACCGCCTTCACTAGCCATGAATTTCAAGAATTTTGCAATAAAACTGGTGTAAAACATAGCTTTACTTCACCTCACTACCCCGCAACCAATGGTGCTGCGGAAAGGTTTGTTGAGACTTTTAAATCGCATATTAAGAAAATTGTGGAGAGTGGAAAATCACTTGAGTATGCCATAGGCATATTCTTGTTAGATTATCGAACTACCACTCACAAAAGTACTGGAGTAACTCCGGCTCGCTTAATGATAGGTAGGGAATTGCGCAATAGGTTTTCACTTTTGAGACCAACACCTATATATCAAAACCTTGTGGGGTCCCAGCAAAAACAACTACATTATGCAAAAGGGACTAGAGCCTTAATACTGGAAGAGGGAGATTTAGTAAACGTAAAGGATTTCAGGAGAGGAAGAAAATGGTCTAAGGGTCGCTTAGTTAAAGTTATAGTACCTGGGTCAACATTCTTGGTCGAGGTGGAAGGGCTACAGTGGAAAAGACACGCGAATCAGATTTATAAATTGTAATTAGATTTGTTGTTGTTTTTGTTTATTGTGTAAGAAGTACTAGATGAGTGGGGTTATCTAAATCGTAAGGGTGTTAAGCTATTATTAGAGGGAAGGAGAGTGTCATAACCTGACAACTGGCAACCCCGTGTTAACTTTTTGTGCTGTGTCTAGTATCTATGGTGTTGGCTGTATCTATACATAAAGTGTTGTAAAATTAAAGTCTAGGATATACAATATAAAATTAAACTCGTAACGTAATCAATTAATTTATTTACGGTGTTTTATTTACTGCGAAGTATAACAATCTGCATCTATATTATCAAATTTTGCGTTCACTTCTATTGGAGTTTTCACGGGTTTTGAATCTGACATGCCAAATCTATCCAATATTTCTTTTATATAGGTTTCTTGGTCGAGCATTATTTTTCCTTCATTTTGACATCTGGAAATATTTAACCCTATAAACTGTTTAGCTTTCCCAAGATCCTTCATAAGAAATTCTTCCTGCAATTTTTCTTTCACTTTTGTCTTCAATTTAATATCATTTGAAAATAATATGAGATCATCGACCCATACAGCTACAAAAATCATTGTATTTTCCTTTATACAGTAATAAATACAGGGATCCACTTTTGATCTAGTTAGGCCAATTTTCTGAAGAACGCTGTCTAATTTTACATTCCATTGTCGGCTGGCCTGCTTCAAACCATAGATAGATTTTTGCAATAAACATACCTTTGATCCTTCTTCATAAGACTCTGGTTGTACCATATAGATTTCATTATCTAGGTCCCCTTGCAAAAATGCTGTTATCGCATCCATCTGGTCTATGTCTAAATTGTATCGTGTAGCCAATGCAATCAGGTATCTTACAGACGTATACCTTACTACGGGTGAGTATATTTCGTCGTAATCAATGCCTCTTTTCTGAGCAAAGCCTTTAATGACAAGTCTGGCTTTATATCTGTTCACATTTCCAGTTTCATCAGTTTTTGTTTTAAAAATCCATTTACAGGGAAGAGCTTTCTTTCCAGGTGGCAAGTCAGTAAGCTTCCAGGTATTATTCTTTAATAGTGATTGAAACTCTTCATCCATTGCAATTTTCCATTTTTCTGCTTTTTCAGAGGATAGAGCATCCTTCACCGTTTCTGGATCTCGGAGATTTTTAACAGGACAAAAATAACTAGGTTTTGAACTTTCAGGCTTGTTCCTTGGACGTAAGGCTATCGAGCGTCGTAGGTATTCTGTTGATTTACAGGGAAAATAGACTTCATCTTGGTCTGTGTCTGTCTCATATTCATCGGAGCTTTCACTAATATTTGTATCTGTGGATTGCTTTCCTGTTTTAAATTCAGGTGTTGCTGGTGGTGGTGATGACTCATCTTTTTCGGTGGAGCTGTTAATACTACAAGGTAAGTATATGTTGCTATTTTTCTTTAAATTCTCCAAAAATTCAACATCTCTGCTTTTAATTATTTTATTTGTTTCAGGTTCAGCAAGGCGATATCCCTTTGTGTTGTCACAATAGCCAACAAAGATCATTCGTTTAGATTTTGCATCCCATTTCTTTCGTTTTTCCTTAGGGATTTGCATCATGACTTCTGAACCAAAGATTCTCATGTTCGATAGGTCGGGTTGTTTACCTGACCATAGTTCAAATGGGGTCCTTTTATCAATAGCTGTAGTAGGAGAACGGTTAATAATATACGCAGCAGTAGCAGTAGCTTCAGCCCAAAACGGCTTAGATAAATCTGCATCCAACAACATACACTTCGCTCTTTCTACAAGTGTGCGGTTCATGCGTTCTGCGAGACCATTTTGTTGGGGCGAGTATGGTGTACTTGTTTGATGTTTTATACCATGCTGACTTAAATAATTATCAAAATCCTTGTTACAGTATTCTAGGCCATTATCTGTTCGAATTATTTTAATTTTCTTATTACATTCATTTTCTACTTTCTTGTGAAAATCTTTAAATGCATTAAGGACACTGAGCTTGTCTTTAAGAAAGTATACATAGACTAATCTGGAGTAATCATCCACAAAAGATAAAAAATATCTCATACCTCCTAAGGACGGAGTCTCCATTGGACCACACAAATCGGAATGTATCACCTCGAGCAGTTGCGATGCTCTGGATCCGGCATTATTGAATGGTAGTCTCGACTGTTTTCCTTCCAGGCAGGTAGTACAGGTCACAGGTAACTTAATCTTATCGGAAGTCAAGCTCACTCCTTCCGTACATTCTGGTAGTCGGTTCACATCTGGAAAGTTTAAATGTCCCATGCGTCGGTGCCAAAGTACAACTTCATTTGAAATGTTAGAGACACTTAGGTTAGCATTTATTTCTCTATGAGCTTTCAATGTATATAAATTATTTTCCATAATTGCAGTACAAACAAAATCTCCTTTATCATTATAAATTTCACAATTATTTTTATTAAAATTTATTTTGCAACCACCTTTGACAATTGAACTGACAGATAGTAAGTTTCCAGCGAGATTAGGTATATATAAAACATTTCGTACCTGAATTCTATTATTGTTTTCATTTATTATCAAATTTATATTTCCTATACCTTTCACAGATAGCGGTGTATTATTTGCCACAGTGATAGTTGATATCGGTGGATCTTTGATGTCGTACATCCAGTCACAACAGTTAGTCATGTGCATAGATGCACCCGAGTCCACATACCATTTATTATTTTCAATTTTTACAGAAGAAGCTGAAAAATCTGAAAATGCTGAAAAAGCTGCAACAAAGCCTTTTTCTTCAATTTTGTTTGAAGTTTTCTTTTGTATCCTGCAATATTTGCTTAAGTGTCCATACTTGTTGCAGTTGAAACATCTCGGTCCTCTGAGTTTTATGTTGTTCTGTTTCTCGTGAGCTTTCTTCTTAAATGTGTAAAAAGCAGCAGTTTCGGAACTCTGAACTTCTTGCAGTAGTTTAGTTTTGATATTGTCTGCTCTTATTTTTATCCCGGAGCTCTCGAGGGCCATTATCATAGGTTTGTATAAGTCCGGCAAACCTGCCAACATTAATGTACCCAGCCATTCGTCATCTACGGTAAATCCTATATTTCTCAACTTGTGAGCTGACGTCATAATTTTGTTGACATAGTTTTCAACACTCTTGGATGATTCTAAATTTGTAGTAATAAGATCCTTTAGTAATGCAACTTTTCTTGATAAGCCATTATCATCAAATGCCCGTTCTAAGTTTAACCAAACTTCCTTTGATGTTCGTGCATCTTGAATGTGAATGTAGTTTATAGCATCTACCAATAAAATAAGTTTTGATTTAGCTTTAATGTCTTGCACAGGATCACAATTTGTGTTTTCTATACATTTCCAAAGATCTTCGTGTTCGAGATATGCTCTTACTGCGAACTTCCAACTTGAGTAATTTTCTCGTCCAATGAGTTTTTCAATGCAGAATGCATTATTTGCAGACATTCTCTTCTTTTATTTGTGTTTCCAATCTGTATGACGCCGCGCCACTCCAATGGAATTTAGTTCTTGTATATATTCGGATTTTCATTCACCAATACTACCGAGCAACTAATTGTGCTGAAATTTTCATGAACCACGCTCTGCTACCATGAAGAATTATTATAAGTTGCTTTGCGATTTGTTTGGATTTTAATAGAGAGAAAATTATACAAGACTTTATGCGATGACAATATATTCAACAAACAATTTTTAGAAAAAATACACAGAGTAGTTACATAGTTAATTGACATTCATTATACACAGAACCGATAGATATTTTACAAGGAACATAATATATATACTAGATTAAATACTTAGTGCATTCATAATCCAACAAAAACACTAGGTTAAGAGGGAGGAAGCCCTGTAGTTTTTGACAGGGTTAAAAACAAGACGAGAGCAGAGTATTGAGATTTGATGCAATACTTCCATCAAGCGAAGTCTTTCCCATTTTACGATCGCCATCAATTAAAATCAACCTGTATGTTTCATATTTCATATCTGGCTCAATCGTTATACCAAAAATACAAATTAAAAAAATCCATTTTCAACTGAAACCCTTATATTGTGTTAAATAAATTTATGCATTAGATTCTATTATAGATTATTGAAATTAATTTCCTGTCGCTAATACACTCATAATGGAAAGATGACTCAAATTTGATATTGAATATTGTAATGATTTGATGTTGAATAAGTGAGGTTTTTTTATCATCTCCCCCCCCCCCCCCCCCCCCCCCCTTCAATAACCAAATCGAGGAGGAAACGGTGTAACCCATAATTTTTTTCATTATAATTGTTTTTAATTAAATATTTTTAATATTATTTTATTTAAAAAATCTAATATTCAGCTCTATTCGCGTTTCGCTGGACGATTTTGGTTACACTTATATACAATTCTGCTTCTATCAGCAGCGTATTTTTATTATAATACTAGCTGAGCCCGCAACTTCGTACACTTAGTATTCGGTATAGCCCGTAACTTTTTTGTTTTTAAACCGATTGGAATGAAACAAGCACTAAATGTTAGGGGAAACTGGCTACAATGCAGCAGTGAAAACCGCATTCAAATCGGTTGAGGCGTTTCTGAGATTAGCGTACACAAACGCACAGACAGACAGACTAAAATTCTAAAAACTATTTTTTTTACCTCTGTAACATTACAACGTGTACAAATTGTGTTTTTTTTTTTTTTTTAAAAATCTTTAATGTACAACATACACGGCTCTTTTACGATTTTATTATACTTATTTATGTATTTTTATTGTACTTTATATATAAATTTACTTTTTATAAAGTATAATAAAATCGTATATTTATGTACGATTTTATTATACTTATTTAGATAAAACACAATATTTAGAAGAAGATAGCCAAGAAACAGACAGACGGAGAGCAACCTTGTTTTATAATATGTTCAGATATAGAATGTCAAAACAGTTGCATTATGAACGCAAATTACGATTTCATTGTGATAGTTAGGCCTAAAAAAGATTATATTAAACATATAATCATATTTTGAATACTCAGTAATAAAACCGTTAATTAATTTACATAATTGGTAGTTCGCTATTGACCCATTGAGGTGGAAGGTCGTTGGATTGACCCGGTAATTAAACCTGCACGGTATAGGAAGACTAATAAACGCGAATTCTGGTTACAGAATAATAAACTTTATTTGTTTTTTTCATTAGGATGCATTTGGCGCAACATTTCCAATAGCGAATGTCCATGGAAAATCATTTTATCTTCTTGTAGAATAGCATTCGCTACTGACTTGTTTTTAGAAGACAGTAATTATCAACAAGGGGACCGTCAGCCTGACTGCCGACTTCATGAGGAAATAAGTTATTCCTCTAGCTTTTCTAAACTATACTAAGGATTTTGATGAGACTTTCACTAAATTTATAGGTACTCAAAGGAGAAATATTCGTTTTGCTGGCTATACCTTAAAATTGTTTTAGGCATTTAGTGTTGGTAATCGATATATTTTATTGAAATTAGTCAAATGCACCATAATATTCGCATTGCATCAATTTAGAGATCCGCATCTACAAATAATAAATGCGAATCTTTTGCGGAAGCGGATATGGAACTAGTCCTAAAACTCGCAGATTCCCCGGGATAAACTATGGAATTGTTTCAGTTTTTTTTTAAATTAAATTGTGTTTAATTTTCAACTAAAAGTATAACTACTTAAGGCGAGGACTAAGAAGAAAGGTGTTATTTTCGTCGCCTAATTTGTCTTGTTAGAGTAAAATTAAAACTTAGGTAAAAAATACAGAGTATAATTGACTGTATTTATTGAAAAAAGTTTGAATCGGGCAAATTTTTGTAAAAAAAAAAAAACGGGACAAGTGCGAGTTGAACTCGCGTGAAGAGGGTTCCGTACGATGTTACCTATCCACACAATATTGAGTGATTTACCATGTTATTTTAATATCATGGACTTCTTATAGGTTTTCCTATAATCTATAAGTAGAAAACTAATTTCTATATTTTGTTTTCAAAATTTTAGGTTCAGTAGTTTCAGAGATAAGGGGGGGAGGGGATGGTTGGACAGTCGGACACACGAGTGATCCTACAAGGGTTCCGATTTTTTTATTCGGACGTACGGAAACTTTTTATTTCCGTTATTTAATAAAAACTTTTTATTAAAAGGCATCCGTTCGATGCTTTTTAATAAAAAGTTTTTATATGAAGCTAGCCGGACCTTTATTCTGACAATTTAGATTATATAAAGTTACTAACTGAGCCCGCAACGTCTCGTACGCGTGGTATAATTCGGTATAGCGCGTAACTTTTTTGTTTGTTAACCTATTGGAATGAAACAAACACTAATGTTACGGGAAGCTTGCTACAACACAATCAGAGATTAGCGTGCATAAACGCACAGAAAAACAGACAAAAAATCTATAAACTGTTTTTTTGACCTCGGTAACATAAGTACAACGTGTATATAGTGATTTTTGTATCCCACACATCATCTACGACCTTTATATGGAACTGACGTCCTCTTGATGATTGGTGGAACAAATGACGCTATAGGGAATGCAAGTCCGATGCCGACATTTTTAGGAAAAATAAGTACAAGGTTATATAGGCTTTGGTATCTGGTGATTCATGGTGTCATGGTGTTCATCATGAGATTTCATGGTGTTCCATTGTGGTCTTCGCCATAATATACAAGTTACCTACTAAAGGGAAACTTTTCTATTCCGTAAACTTTAAAATTAAATTTTGTCTTCGATTTGTTATAGGAAGACGCGCAACATGGAGTTGCGATGGTCACTCACAGTTCTCCTGACTGCTGCAAGCTGCTGTGCAGGTACATTTTCGCATTATTATTTTTTCTTGTAGGTTTTAAGTGAACAAAATTTACTTACTTAAATGATTGTACTGCAATAAATAAATGTTGCTTTATTAACATGCGATAAAAAAAATTAAATACAGCATTGACCCTGCTGGGAATTGAACCCGGGAACCCTAGAACAGAGCGTTAAAGCAAGCACTGCACTTTTTCAAAAAATATCTGAACTTGCTGGATGAACTTGTGTGGATCTAACTCCAATGAGTCAATGTAAAAATAACCAACTTAAAATAACAGCATGTGTGCTGTTTTGTTTCGTTGAATGAGTAAGCCAAGTCCAGAGCCCATTTCCCCTATCCGTTATCCTTAATAGTACTTTACTTTAGTTTGCTTGTGTTAAAGGCGACAATAGCCACCTACCATCAAGTGTACTGTCAGCCTGTCTGACGACCTTTACATTAAAAAAGGGGAAGAGTGAGGGAAAAAAGAACATTCAGCAAAGATACCATAAAAAAAACATGACATATGATTTGGCCCAAGGAGTTATATTAACCTCGGAAAACACGAGCACTAGAAAAAATGAAAGTATATAAAATATATGGCTGAGGGCGTTTGCTAAAAGGTAATAGAAGTTAAGGTTACAGTAAATTTAACTCTTACTCTATCTGAAGTATCACAGGCAAATAAAGAAACGCTTTTAAATGAAGAAACGGAATGCTTAGCAAAAAAATTAACACATTTATCGACCGTAAGGTAGTTTTTAGAGTAGTAGGTTGTAGTTCCAATTTTACGTGAATCAAATTTGATTAGTAAAACTGTTAAAAAAATCTAATCTCTTTCTTAGAAATACTGCTATTAAAATTAATAAAGGAATTATAAAACCAAACATTACATTAAACATTAAAATTGACGAGCCCGTTGGATGAGTGGTTAGGGTGCGTGCCTTAACGCTCTGTTCTAGGGTTCCCGGGTTCGATTCCCGGCAGGGTCAACTTTGAAAAATCAACTTTTAAAATTTGGCTCTGGTCTGGATTTGGAAAGTAGTGGCAGGGCACACTGCGTTTCGCAATCATTTGGGCAGCCCGTCTGGCGGCAGTAACCACCCCCTTACAGAAGACCACCGTGAAATAACAGCACGTGTGCTGTTGTGTTTCGGTGAGTGAGTGAGGGATGCCAGGGCCTATTTCCCTATCCACTCCTAATCCCCTATCCTTAATCCTACTGCAGTTGGCAGCGCACTTGCAGCAGCTTTGGCGTTGCTTGTGTTATAGGCGACGGTAGCCACCTACCATCAAGTGGACTGTCAGCCTGTCTGCCGACCTGACATAAAAAAAAAAAAAAAATTAAAAATGACTCATGTAAAAGGTGCAAGATTTGGCCAGCGTTACGGATTTTTGCGGTTTTCACTAATAGAAATAACAGTAATGAACAAGGAAGGTTTGTGGAGGTTAATACTAATAAAATGTTATCTAACCAAATGTTTCTCTCTTTACAGCGTCAACGAATCAAGCGCCATTTTTCATAAAAGATATGAACAATCTGGCGTTGTCGGAGAGCACGCCCGTCGGTACAGTGGTCTATACGCTGGAAGGCAAAGACCCTGAGGGTTTATCAGTAAGTATCTCAGGATTTGCTTGTCAATAGACCATTTACAGAAGACCAAAGGATTAACACTTATATTTTTATATTGTGATCTCAGGGCCTGTTTTGCAATGCATAGTGTAGCGGCTACATTATAGTGAAAAATCAATCAATCAATCAATCAATTTATTTGTAACTTATAAAACATACATTTAACAGACACAGAGAAAAAAGAAATAACAGTAACAGCAAGAAAGAAAGTTACAAAAAGGTCCCTACTCAGCCAGCATTTTGCTGGCATAGGCCAGCACTGATCTTTCGTAGGAACCCTTAGTTAATACACAAACACGATCACACACCATGCATGTACCCGTTAACAAATGAAATAAAAAATATTTATTTAAATCTATTTGTTGTCAAGAAACACAACTGCTTGCACGAATATTGAAAACATTTCTCCAGTTCCCTGCCGCACATAAGTAAAATATTAATGCTATCAAAAAGATGGTAACTTATATTTTCTTTGCAAAATTATCTTGAAATATCAAAATCTATAAGTTGTATCAAGCTATATCCTATCGACATATATACACTAAACTAAATTTAAAATTTAAAAAGTTCAAAAATTCAAATTTTTAAGTGCGACATGTTATTGGTGTTACATATATTAATCTATCTATACTTATAAAAATCGTTTGTCCTGACTGGCTAAAGCACAGTAAAAGCTACGAAGTCTAGAAAGCTAAAATTTGGAACATAGGTTTATTTTATAACATAAGCATCATAGCGGGCCGGATCGCTAGTAAATAAATAAATAATGTAAACCAAATCTGTCACAGCAATCCAACTGCTGGAAGAAATCTCTGCACGAGATGAGCTGTATCGTTTGTTCCGTGTTTCTAAATCTTGAATTAATAGTTCAAGAAGTACATTAGCAAGTGGCGCTTGAATTGATTTCATTTCAAGGAATGTTAATAAATTAACAAAAGTGTGTGTGTATGTGTGTGTGTGTGTGTGTGTGTGTTCGCGATAATCCCAAAAACTACTGAACCGATTTTCACGCGGTTTTCACTAAAGGGAGGAGCGATGAACGAGGAGGGTTTTTGTATATAATTTGCAGAAAAAAACTCCCGAGTCTTTAGTAGGTTATAAAGATATGCGGGCTAAGTCGAGAGAAAAAGCTAGTAAATGTTATTAAGCTTACTTGTGACATCATTCTGTATGACTATTATCATCCAGTCTTCCAGCTATAACTAAATGCTGGAACACTGGATACAAATTTAATTATAATTCTGTGATTTTAACTGTTAATTATTTTATAGCAACTTTTATCTTATCATAAGAGTGAAAATCTTAATGTGTTTATTTATATTTTCAGGTACAGTACGGGTTGGTAGGCGGCTTAGATAAGTTTAAAGTAGACCCCGATTCCGGGGAAGTTACTCTAGTCAAGCCTTTAGATAGGGAGGTAAGAATTTCATTATTATTAGAACAGAGCCTAAAACAGAAATCATTTCTTTTCTTAGTTTATTTTGAATATATAATCTCAATGTAGCAATGTAATCAATAAAAACAGTTTTCAAAAAAGATAGATTCGGAACTCTGGCTTGTCTATTACACATATATTATGCAAATATGTTTATTTGTAAAAGAGCATAATTAATTCTTTTGTAAAAGTCATTTTAAATGAAACGTGGAATCACAATATAAATATGACATATACATAGAAGAAAATAATGTATATAGCAAAAATGGGAAATCAAAAATATTCAATCCTAGAATATATCAAGATACCAAAGGGCATTTTAGTTAAAGGTAGGCTGAAAGATTGGTTAAAATGTTAAATACTTGGTCAAATGCTTCTATAGTTTGGATGAATTTATCTATATCTAAGGAGTTGTACTTGTTACCGAGGTTAAAAAATAGTTTTTGGAATTTTCGTCTGTTTATCTGTATGTCTGTGCGTTTGTGTACGCTAATCTCAGAAACGGCTTAACCGATCTGAATGCGGTTTTCACTGATGTATTGTAGCAAGCTTCCCGTAAAATTTAGTGTTTGTTTCATTCCAATGGATTTACAAACAAATAAGTTACGCGGTATACAGAACACCACGCATACGAAGTTGCGGGCTCAGCTAGTAAGTTACATAAAATTGCCTTACCATTATACACAATTGGAAATAAAGTTTTATCTTATCTAATACTCATTTAAATCGTACTTTTTTAACTTTGATACTACAATTGTTTAGATGACACATAGCGATAGATGGTGCTGAACAGCGCTCAAGAGCTGAATAATGGAGCCGGACAATGTTGATAGATATTGACTCGACACTGTTAAAACCAAAGATAATTGTATTAGAGACTAATACAACATCTTTGGTTAAAACGATTATTATCGGAAATCATAAAATAATAATATAAGAGCATCTGAAACAAACATATGTATATTTTATTTCAGGCAGAAGATACGTTAAAATTCCTTGTATCGATACAAGACGAAGTGCCCGGTTCAACCAATAACAAAGTACAAGTGCCAGCTACAGTTATAGTCCTAGACGAAAATGACAATCCGCCTACTTTTAAGAATGTGAGTATGTCCAGCTTATTACGTATTTAGTATATAGGAGTAGCAGATCATATGACGGTAAGAACCACACTCTTACAGAAGACCTCTGTGAACTAACAGCATGGTGTTTCATTATGTAAGTAAAGGATGTCACAGACCAATTCCTCGTATCCTCTCGTAGTCCCTTATCCCTTTATCCTGCTTAGATCGGCAGCGCACTTGCGGCACTTATGGTGTTGCTTGTGAATAGCAAGGTGATCACGTGCCACAAAAATTTGACATCATACAGTCATATTTATATTTATCATAAATGTAACAGTACTTATATAACCATGAATTTATGGTAAATATGATTCTGGCATTATGTTATTGCTCAAAGAAAACCTATCAAAATTAATTTAATGTAATTTAACTATCAATCCGCGCACAAAAGCCACCATTGCCAAAACTACGCTAGTGCCACGCCCGGCGATAAATCCAGACAAATATTAACAGAACAGTTTTGACCGCTCCGCTGTTACTATTACTGTTATTGTTCTGTTTAGGTATTGAACCAAAAATGTAAAAAAGTTAAATTTGTTAAATTATATGTTTATAGGTTACACAATACCTTAGTATTTTTCACATTTATAGTCTTTTGATTACTCTTTTATAAATGGATATTAGGTTCACAATATGAATATGATATCTTCTTTATAATAAAGATTTATTTGTTTTCAGAGTCCTTACGAAGTTGACGTCCCTGAAGACGAACAAGTGGGAACTACTTTGCTAAATAATATACTCGTGGAAGACAAAGACTCAGTCGGCGAGAGTCTCGAAGTCGGTTGCATAGCCAATGAACAGGTAATGATCTATTTCAATATTATAGTACGGTCATTCTATGAATGCGTTTTTGACATATCTTTATGTCCATTGCATAAAGTTCATTTCCGAATAAACGATACACAAAATGTATGGAATTTATGCCTGTCAGAACAGCACTCTTATAATGGCCGGAGTATAAATGAAGTATGCCCCTTACAAAGAATATTTAACATTGATTTTCTTTCTTAGTGGCCAGATGCATGTGAAATATTTGAAGTAATAACTCTCAATTCAACCGCCAATCATTATACGGGCGCGTTGGTGTTGAGGAAGCAATTGGATTACAATGACCACCAATTTTATCAGTTCCAGTTATTCGCTTCTGTAAGTATGAAGAATATTCTTATTATTTCATTTACCCAGAAATATTTGACGAAAACCTGCATTTCTATAATAAAGTAATATCCTAACCCTATCCCCACTTTCCCCCTAATGTTTGTATAGGCGACGGACTGTGGTCTTGTCTGCCAGCTATTATCTTAAAAATAAAAGAAAAAAGTTCCAGTAACTTCTCAAAAGGAAAAAACCAAACCCTCATTGATCTTGTTTGTTTGACAGCTTTTTTTGTCAGAAACAGGATAATTCAACTAAGTAGAAGTTATTACCGAATAATTATATATCTATAACGAAATTATGGATTTGTCTATTTTACATTGCTTGGAGTATTTTCTTTAGTAATGCAAATTGTGCGATTTAATTTTGTAGCTAAATCATCGACACAAACAAATCAATATTACATACAGACATGGCCCGGAAGAACCTTTCATATTATGTCAAATGTCAATCAAATGTGATTATTACTACATAAATGTGTCTTTGTTCCAGGATGGCACTCTTAACTCGACAGCCCACGTGGAAATAAAGGTGGTGGACGTTCAAAACTCTCCGCCAGTATTCAGCGGAGCCTTGAGCGGGGCTCTGGCTGAAGATGCTCCCGTTGGGACCCTCGCTTTGACCATCAAAGCCAGAGACGCGGATAGGGCTCAGCCAAGAGATGTCATGTTGGAACTGATCACAAGTAAGTCTTATCTTATCTTCTTATATAAGTGGCAATTCGGCTCATTGTCTGCCAGTGTCATGTATAACGATTAATTCAAAACTGCAGCTCCGCCACGAGCTCCGCTGGGCGGAGCCCGCTCGGAGCCCTCCTCGGTGTGGGCCTTCTTTGTCCCCAAAAACAATCCGATCGGTCGAGCAAAGGCTGGTGACCCCACCGACCCCTGCACCGCCCGGATTGTCTAGGGTAAGCCCCCCCACCACGACAAGGTCATGGCCCACCTAGGGGGGGCACAAGTAAGTCGGATGCGAGAGAAATTTCTAGGCAGTTTCTACCAGTGCCTATGTCAATTTATATATGTCAATTTTCGGCCATTTTGCGACATGCGCGGTAAATTTTAAGCTCCAAGACGTGACGTTTCTAACACGATTTTTTGACAAATAAATGAGACAGTATTGACACAATGTAAATATGTATACAGTATGGAAACTAAGGCTAGTTGATAAAATAATTACCTACGCTCTATTGAAGCAATAGGGTTGTCACTTTTCTTTATATTGTTGTTTTATTAAAACATTAATTTGTGTTATGTAGTGATCAATCAATCACCATGAAAACGACACCCATGACAAAAAGTTGATAATCTATTGCAACTGCCATCATAGATTTACATTTTGAGTTAAGTTCAGGAATTTATTATGATCGATCACATGGACTTTTATTTCGAATACAATAATATTACATTATAACAATAAATCATTCTTACCTTCCAAAGTCAGCAGAAAGTTTAAAAAAGATAGCTCCGGTGTTGATGAAGCCGAGTTCAAACAGTCGTATACTACGCAATATGCTCGTGGCATTTTTAGAAAGACCGCGGTAATAAACTAAATACGTGAGCACCGCGAAAATCGCTTAGAAGTTGATGCGCTTGTTTGTAGATAGTTTCCGTACTGTATACATATTTATTCTGTGGTATTGATGTCTCAAGCAACTAATTCGATGAACTTGACCCTGTGCAATGTTTTCTTGTTCTCTAAGATTCTCAAGATAGACTAAAAACGGCTTTTCAACCATAGACTATAGAGACCGAATAGCTGAAAAATAATAATTTCGTGTTTTGCTGAAACACATAGAAGATTGGAAAAGACATTGGCATAAATGTATTATATCGGATGGAGATTACTTTCAAGGGGACAATATAAATTTTAACTTATAGGCAGGTTTGCTGCCGACCTTATTAAGATACCGGATAAAGGAAATGGTATGATAGAGGATGGAATCTGACATCTCTTGTTCTTGCACAGAAACAAAATAGCAATACTCGTATGATGTAATTTTACCATTTATCTTCTGCTTACCATTATTTAATGCAGTATTTTTGTATACATTCTTAGGATGAAAAAGAAAACCAAGAAGTCATAGCTTGTAAAATTCTAAATAGTTTTAATCTTAATAAAAAGACTATAATTTCATTGAGAATTTTATTGTCTTTAATAAATCGCGTTATAATGTATACTTAATTTCGTTTATTTTAATTTTTTCAGATCCATTGGACTTCTTCCTGTTGGACAGTAATAGTGGAGAGTTAAGAACTGCGAAACCCTTGGATCGGGAGGCGTTGCCTGATCCATCTTCACCACTAAACCTCACTGTCAGAGTAAGTTATTACTCTTATATATGTATATAAGTGCTTCTTAACGTCCATAAATAGGATTTATGTTAAGATCGTCACACAGGCTGACGATCCCTTGATGGTAGATGGCTACCGTCATTAAGGATAAGGGATTAGGAAGGGATAGGGAAATGTTAAAATGATTAGGTATCCAAAATTAATCACACCTTTAATATCTCTTGACTATTCCTGTATGTATATTTTTAATACAATGCTATTATTAATTCATCTGGTGGTTTCTTTGTATACCTATTATTGTTATGAAATTTTGAGATGTCAAATCTTATATAAAGATTTTTTCTACAAAGTTACTTTTGAAATATATTATGCTGTTAGGTTTGCCTTGAATAAATAAATAAGCAAATAAGAACCTAGATCTACTTACATATCAATAAATATAATACCTATTTCATTAACAAAATTTATGAATATATTTAATGAATGAAATAAAGAAATATTAATTTATTAAACTTTTTTTTTTTGTAACAGGCAAGTGAAATAGTGAACGGTGTACCCGTGATAAGCAATATAACGTCTACAGTAGCGACGGCTACCATCACCATTAAGGATGTCAACGACGAAGCGCCTAGATTCAACCGAAAGGAGTACAGCGTCGAGATACCCGAAAGCCTACCCTTCGGCACACCACTCCCCAACCTGGATATGGTCGTCACTGACACTGATCTAGTAAGTAATGCATTCCGCACTTACAAGTGGCTTTACACTAGTTTTAAATACATCAATACAAGAACACAGATAAATTTTTACAGTTCCATACGTCCGAATAAAAAAACGGAATCCTTATAGGATCACTCGTGTGTCCGTCTGTCCGACCTCATGATATTATCGGACGAGACGTTTTTGCTGGGTCCGGCTTAAGTCCGATTTATCCGTTAAAATATGCATAAAAATCGACGCTGGTTCAGCTACAGCAAACAGTTCGTTGCGGTCTATTAACGAGAGGTAGGGCCGGCAACACGTGACCGTATTCAGTATGTGTGTCACCAAAAAACAAAACACTACCCTCAACCCAACAAAGCAAAATAACAATTACCTTACTCGTACATATAGAAACAGCTTGAAGATGAGAGTGTGAATGGATTAAGCCAGCCATCAATCTATTTGATTTCGATTGGTTTCTTAAAATACTGTTACGTGCGGGGTGAGTTAAAATGACGTAAAAGGGGCGAAAGGAACAATTTATTTTCACAAACCAAGATGACTGCCAAAATCACCAAACTTGTCCGATGAAACCGCAAAATTTGCCAAAGTCCTCAATGATTCCCTTAATGTGTCGCCGGTTCACTGTCGCAAGTAACTTCGTAAAAGTTCCGAAGTGTCGCTTTCTTGTCGCTTGTTGTGGAAAAACTACTCATCTCGGCCGGCCGCACTTTTATTTATACTTGGCGCCAAACGCCTCTATGTGTTTCGATTTTTCCAGAAAATGTTAACAAAATTGTAAACAAGCCATTGAAAGTTGGCGAATGCTATTTCTGTTGAAATGTAAACTCTATGTTGTAAACATAAGGACCAATTTCCTTTGACACTAGTCGGAAAGGGGCGTGACTATCATCGCTAGGGTAGAACGTTCGAGAATTTCGGCCGGCGCGAACGCTTTTTCCAGAACGTTATACAATATAGGAAAAAAGTTTGATAAAACATTTTTATTTTTACTTGAGGCCATACAGTACACAGTCAATTTCAAAGTTCACTTCTGGCCTGTGACCTAAGATTCCATAAGATTTCGAGATATATTTGCTCCAATCGTTAAGATGTAGTTCTTTTTTAGTCTCAACATTATTTTAAATTATAATTTATAAGAATCTGTTAAAAGAAAACAGTTTAAAGAGTAATAAATCATTGGTTTACAAACTATCAAATTTCTCTCTAGAGTAATTGTTGTATGTTATAAGTGTGGCGAATGTGTCTATAATGTCACCATAACAATCTACTATAGGTCCAAAGAATTTTCCTGAATATTCACTTCGATTGTATATTAGGTTATACGTGGTTAATGGTTGAATTATTATCTTTCCTATCCCTCATGAAAAAAGATATTTTTCCGATCTTAAACCCAATTCTTAATTTCAATCTTAAGGTCCGATTTGAGCATTTGTCGAGACGGAGCCAAGCACTCTTCCACGGGACTATCACTGGGTAGTAGTATCTATATTAGTAGACTAGGTGTCATATATGTTTATGAAACGTCATATTTCAGGGTCTTAACGCAGTATTTAGCCTGCGACTGTCCGATGAGCTCGGAGCTTTCGTAGTCGAACCGGCCACTGCTTCGGGCAGCGCGTCTGTCACTCTAAGACTCAACTCCACCCTGGACTACGAAGATCCTAACCAGAGGAAATTCATTTTGGAGGTAAGTTTATTATTAGTAGCCAAATTTCTTTCGCATTCGCTTGTTAGAGCGCAGTCTTTTATTTTATTTTTTATATTACGAAGTAAGATAAAAAGTCGCAAAAGGCAAACCACTTGGGAGATGTATGTTGCCGAGCCTATGGGGTAAGGGACAAAGTCAGGACTTTCAGGATCGTATATTTAGGGTAAGACAATACTGTCATTTCAATTTAATACTTAAAGAAAGTGATGGAACGAAAAATAAATTATTTATATGATTTCATATAAAAATATATTTATGAATCGAAGTTTTAATGCAACTAAGATATATTATTTTTTATTTACACATACCCATGCGTTTCAATTAATTTATTTATTTATATGAGGCACACAAAACAGGATGCTGTCGTTAAAAATTAATTGTAAATAGAATTATTAATTGTTCTATAAATAATATTACTTTAGTAATAAATTGTGTAAATTTACAATTTTTTTTTTTCGGTATTAGGTGATAGCAGAAGAGGTACACACGAGACCGCGGCTATCGTCGACCGCGTTCGTTCACGTGTCGGTGAGTGACGTGAACGACAACGCACCGCAGTTCGCGGATGACGTGTACTCGGCCGTTGTGCCGGAGGCGGCGCCGGCCGGCACGCGGCTTGCCGCCGTCCGGGCCACCGACAGGGACACTGGAAGGTATACGTTATTTTCAACTATTTATTCTTTCTTCAGACTATTAATAGCGGCTTTGATCGGAGGGTACGTCAATAATTCATCGTCCTGGAGAAGTTCACTTGATGTGCTGAACTCTCTAACGGCAGTATTTGCACTTTGCACAGACATAACCAAGGAGCCAGGATCATCCATCAGCAATTCTCCCTTCGATATGGCGTTATAGAATCTGATGTATATTTTAGTACCGCGAAATTATATTATATATATATTTTTTTTTAATTTTTATTAAGAGTAAAGTTGTAAGAGTAGTTCTATATACACGATTTAACTGCGCTGCCTATTCTGAGGATTAAAGGAAATTGGGATAAGGGAATTGGCTCTGGAAGTCTTACTCATTCACCGAAACCAAAGTGTTGAGTGTTATTGAAACAACAGAGCGTGGATTTCTTGTAAGGGGATTGTTCTGTCACCATAATATAAACTGCCCAGTTTATGACTACGGGCTACAATAAACCTACTGTCCACTTGACAGTACGATACTTCTAGCAATTCAATATCCTTGTTCGAAAGTAAATTTGATGTCAATGTACGTTTTCCAGATATGGCACAGATGGCATTGTATACCAGTTGTCAGGCAACGGAGCGGAACTGTTCCAAGTTGACAACAGAAGCGGCGTCATCACGGTGGCTCCTTGCGACACTCCCGGAGTACCGCCCTGTCTCGATTATGAAACCAGGAAGGATTATTTCTTGCAGTACAAGGTAAAGCTCTTATACCGCTTACTGCTCAAAACACAACAATTATCCTGGACATCGCCATCGACAAAACTGGCGATCAAAGGGCTGGACATTAACTCTCTCAGCGATTAAGTATAGTAATCCAAAAAGCTAATGCAGCCAGGGTGTTGGTTACCTTGCTACCTACGTCCAATTTTAATTGTATTTATAATTTACAAATAGTAAATTATTAATGCAATTAGTTCTACGGGGAAGCAATCGGTAACAAACTTTCGCACTTGCTTTTCAAATAAATCTTAATAAAAATGATTAAATAATAAATATAGAATTCTCATCAAAAAAATGGAAACAGTACTGCAAGTACTATTTAGGCGGCATTTAAATAAAAAAGAGGACTGATAACATAAAAAAATACGCCAATAAATAGCTGGCAATTTAGTTTACACAGTGGTGTACGCTGTACTAAAATTTAAAATTTGAATTGAAATTTTCGAATTTTCTATCCAATAAATGAATAATCGTCCGTGACATACTTTTTGTCAGCAATATAGTTTGTTACGCTAAATTAGTACACAATTTTCTTTTGACAAATGTTTTGAATTTAGTTATTAAAGTAATATGCTGATACCTGATGAGAGGCTTAGCTAGGTAACCAAAGGCCTGGTGCAAAAAAAAACTGGGGCCCTAAATAAAGTTTTATCAATTACAAAGTTGCAAAGCTACTTTATCATCAGCTCTTTATCATGCTCTCAAGGGGACAGCAGAGCTATTTAATTCGTGTATGTTCACGAAGTGTCTTGTGTGAGCTTTAGTGATAACCTTACGTTTTAGGCCTACGTAATAAAATAGTTTGACTTGTGTTGCAACCTATTTTATTTTTCGCTAGTTGAATTTGAGATTTGCCGGTCAGGCTCTGCATGGCACCGTTTAACCCTCCGTTAGCTATGCCATTGGTGTGTGTACTCTTAAATGGAGATAATTATAGTCCTTGTGTTGATAATATTTAATATTTCATTTAATATTTAATATTTCAGGCGACCGATGAGGATGGCGAAGGTCAAAGTACGGTTGTGTCCCTTCAGGTATCGCTGGTGGATTCTAACGACAATCCTCCGGTGTTCACCACATCCGTTTACAAAGCGTCTATTGACGAGGATGCTGTGAAGTTCGAACCAGAACTACAGGTAAATCACTCACTGTAGAAATTGTTTTAGAACCAAACTATTAAATATTCGCCATTTAATATATCTAAATGAAAACTTTTATTAATATTTAGACACGTTTTATAATTTTACTATGGATTAGCTGTGCCCGCGACTTCTTACGCGTGGTACAGTAGAGCCTTGCTAATCCGGACAGGCAAAAAATCGCCCCTTGACGGATTACAAAGGTGTCCGGATTGTCGTCTGCAAAATTTGGTTGTATTGGTAATATTGGTTATACATATATTTATGTATGTACATAAATATATGTATAACCAATAATTAAATGAAAGACTAATTTATGTGTTTAGTTATTATTTTTTAATTATCGAAAGATACACTAGTAAATATATGGATATGTAGTAAAAAAATTATTTACTACTACATAGTAGTAAAGCGCAGGTGCGGGCGCCGCGGCGCGATGTGAAATGCCTCCCACTTCCCCCGCAAATAGACTCGCTGCCTGCGTCCGGATTACCGCGATCACCGAATTAGTGGGGGCCCGGATTAGCGAGGCTCTACTGTATTCGGAATGGCGCGTAACTTTTTTGTTTGTTTGTTTTAAATGTTACGGGAAGCTTACAATTCATCAATGAAAATCGGTTAAGCCTTAGGCACAGATAAACAACGATTTATTTATAATAGTCGGTTCATTCTAAGCTGAACCTTATTTAATATGATTGATCAAACAAATTGGAAGTAACTTACATAGGAAGTAAAAATCACCGAAACACCCATTTTATATAAACTTTCAATTATCATCATTTTACAGGTCATAATATATAGTTTCAGTCAATTCAACTGAAGAGTTATTTTAATGCATTATTATCGAATGTTGGACGTGATTCTTGAAATTTATATAACATTATTGTTTATAAATCGATTGGAATTTTTAATATATTGTAGAACATATTGCAGTTTTAATAATACAATAATACCATATATTATAACAATAAATACACGCCACGCAATAAATAATAAATATGTAATTTATTTATTACAATTTATTTTGTGGAATCGAAAAGTCAAAATCCTTTTGTTTTTAAGACACTTTTCAGTTCTGATTTTGAACTATATTTAATGTCCTTTATTGACTTAGGTTCAAGCCCGAGATTTAGACGCCACGTCCGAGATACGTTACTCGATAATTGAACCAGCCAACCACCCTTTTTGGATCGACCCTCTCTCGGGCAAGATCTCCGTCCGCCCAGAGACAGGAGGGCTCTCACATTCTTTAGACAACAATCACATTTATTTAACTATATTGGTAAGTATATTACGAGACATTTTTATTATTTTAACTTCATAGTGTTTTAAGGAAAAATCTTAAATCTGTATACATTACGTTTATTTCGGTAAGCATTTATTTTTTGCAAAAATAAAATCTAAGTTCGAGTGTAAATAAAGTATGCTTTTTCAGGCGACAGACGGGGTGCACAAGGCGACATGTCACGTCGAAGTGACCGTCCGCGATGTCAACAACCACGCCCCCGTCTTCGACACTCAACGTTATGACGCCAGCATATCCGAGGACGCACCCATTGGTACTTAAATATCATGTTTTTCTTCACAGAATCGGTGTAATTTCATTTTTAATTTATACAATAACTGTTTTGTTTTATCACCTAAAGTGACGGCGGACAGGCTGATATAGATTTGATTATAGATGGCCACTGTCGCCTAAGTACGCAGGCAACACCAGAAGGGGTAGAAAAAAGAGGTACAAGGATAAGGCCAGGGTAATGTGCTCTGGCATCCCCTTACTACCTTACATTTTCTGCTATTTAACATTGCAGCAGCTTTGACGTTGCTCGTGTTATAGGCGACGGTAGACACCTACCATCAAGTGGACCGTCAGCCTGTCTGCCGATCTTAACATAAAAAAATTGTCTAACACCACTAAAGACTAAAGTATTTTTTAGTTAATTGCCTAAAAAAATATTTATACAGTGTGTTAGAGATCGGATTTCCCATACTTTACCCATTTGTTATAAGCTAACTTTTATTGACAAAAAACCATACAAAGGGGGGGTCGCATCCCTCACCCCTCTAAATGGGAGCCATTTTGAAATTTCATTTCTCGTATTTTTACGAGTTCATTGAAACTAATTTTTTATCATTTTATGTTGTCCACAATTTTATGTTTGTGGACCACAAACATGAAAATGATTTATTTTAAAGGTGATGAAATTTTCTAGTATTTAAAAGTTTGTTAAGATACTAAAACTAATGTACAAAAATCTTTGATTTAGACAAAAAAATAGGTAAAATTATGTGCATTTTTTAAGGGCATAATTGTACATTTTTTATTGTACGTTAACTAAAAACCAGGCCCTTATATAGTTTTTTTTAATTTTTTATTTGTTCGCAAGAAGCCGTGCTAACAAATGAACTTTAAATTATTACCGTTACACTAGTAATTTAGAAAAAGGGTTTAAAAGCAAGTCACAATTGACAAAAAAGCCTCTAATCATAAGCAGGTAGCAATATGTGTGAGCGAGAAAGGTATGTTTACGATAAGGAAGTGTATATTAGACTAGCTGAGCCTGCAACTTTGCACGCGTTGTATTCGGTATAGCGCGTAACTTATTGTTTGTAAACCGATTGGAATGAAACAAATGTTACGGGAAGCTTGCTAAAATGTATCAGCGAAAACCGCATTCAAATCGGTTAAGCCGTTTCCGAGATTAGCGTGCGCAAACGCACAGAGAACCGACAAACAGACAAAAATTCTAAAAACTATTTTTTTGACTTCGGTAACATAAACACAACATGTACAAATTGGTTTTTCTTTTTTGGAAAAATCTATATAGACACTGCTCGTTTACGATTTTATGAAATGTGTATCAGTTTAGGTTTAAATTCTCCGCTGATATCACGTCTCATGGCAGCTTATTCCATGACATAACTACTTCTTTAAAAAGAAAGTAGTAGTTTGGGATTGAATACGGTCATGAGACCGATTCATGATTCCTATTTCTCAGCTGGAATCTATATCCAGTCCAAGCAAATAATAGTAATGCTTTACGATTATGAATGGTTCAATTAGGTCATCACATTCTCGCATCTCATGTTACTTACTTATTGTCCCCAACTTTCACAACGTACAAATTAATGGCCAATTAATAACGACAAGTGGCAAGTCTACTAATGTTTGTATTGAAATTTAATGTGATATCTGACTTAAATTAAAACTTATCAGGTACCGAAGTGGCTGCAGTGAGAGCGACCGACCTCGATGTTGGAATCAATTCGGAAATCAAATATGCAATACAGAAGGGCGCACAGGATTCGTTCGTCATAGACAAAGTGTCGGGCGTAATCGCGGTCTCCTCCAAACTCGACTACGATAAGAAAAATACTTATAGAATACAAATTGTGGCTTCCGATTTGGGTGAGACTTTTTAAAACTGAGTATAAACATAGACTACTGGAAATTATATGAATGTTTGAAGTGTTATCGATAGCTTTATTGATATTATAGATTTTCTTGATAAACACTACCACGAATGTAACTTTACTTATTAAGTACTTGTGGATTTATTTAAGTAAAGTTTGGTAGGCAGACCGCTTGATAAGGTGGCTGCTGCCATCCTCAGTCGTAGGATCGACCTGCAGCCCTTAACCTCAACAAAGCCATATAGATTGCAAGTGCGTTGCCGATCTTGAAAAAGGATAAGCGATACAGCCAATGAGTAAGGAACTCGGCAGAATCACAACAGCACACATGCTATTATTTCACAGTATTCTTCTGTAAGCGCATAGCCTATTGGATCCCCAGCCAATCTACAGTTGGTATAATGATTTTTTTAGTATTACGTGCGCAGTGAGTAAAAACTTATTGAATTTTGTGTGCCTACACTCTATTTTGGGATCCAATCATCTAAATTTAACAAAACACTCTGTTCCATATTATGTGCACACAATTATATTGTTTTCTGTTATGAAATAAATTAAACACTATCAAATACACATCATTTTCTTTTCGTCTTTTTTACTTCAACTCATTTTTTCTAACCAATGACATCTTCTATTTTTCTCTTTAAAAAACATTCTAATATCAACTTTTTAAGTCAGCCAGTATTCAAGTTCAAAATACATTAACAAAAGTGTGGATTAAGAAAAGATATTGCTGTATTTCCACGCAGAAATTAGGCAAGTTCATTGTTTAGGTAATGCTAGGCTTCTTCGCAGAGGTCGCGCCGGTCAATGATTTCATCGGTAGATCCCTTACAAGTTTTTCAAGTATCGCTTTTTAAGTTGCACTGTATCGCTCCTGTACAGAAAAAACTGATTTTGCAGTTGCACTGTATCGCTTGTTTCTAAACATTGCAAACATGTCTCAGCTATTTCTTTATTTAGTTTCTGCGATCTTTAACGTTATGTCATACTCGCAGAGACCAATTTGCCTTGTGCAGTGACACTAAATTTGCATTTTTTGGAGCAGTGACAGACAATGCTTCTTTTCGTTGTCTATAATATATTTATATACAGGTAATATTTAAGCAATTATAATTTGAGTTGGACAACAGAGTTATGCATATATATTTTGCAATGAGAATAACATTAATACGGGAATTGCGAACCTTAAGGAAATTGTATCGAATCAAATGCTGTATTTAAACCTACAAGCAGTGTATTAACATTTCCAGGCTTACCAAGTTTAAGTGGAACAACAGAACTGACCGTCCACGTGATTAACGTAAACGACAAGCCCCCCCACTTTGTACCTCCCACCCAAAGGGCCTCAGTGTCGGCGGACGCTAACGTTGGTACTGTGCTCCACACTCTGACGGCTGCCGATCCTGACATAGCCGACTCTGGACTCCTACACTTCGCCCGAGGAGAGAAACCCGCCGGAGCCGTCGATAGCAGTGGGAAAGAGGTAAATGTAATGCTCCGTGTTCATATTAACGGAATTGTATGTACATCGCGAGATAAACACATTTCAGTCATACGCCTTAAATTTTCACTAAAAATACTGTATATTTTTCTTTATTTTACTTTTAGCATATGAGTTGTGGGTTTCCGGGATGATGGCCCAGGTCTGTTGGAAATTCTTCCAAACGTTTCGTCAACAACTGCGGTTGACATCCTCAGTGGTGTAGTCCAAGTTAGAAGAAAAAGTACATCACATCACTGCACTTCACTTCTGCACTTTTCGACTTCTCGAGCGAGACTGATTTGTCGACTGGAATGTGTCTATATTTAAACTTAAATTTATATCCCCACCCCGTGGTTGAATTGGTGGGGTGTGGTCACTAGGAGAGGGGTTATAATGCCCTCTCTTTCTTTCATTATTATTATTATTCCTGCGTAGTGCCGGATACCAAATGTTGTGTAGCCTTAGATTTTCCTCCTTCCTGTTGAAATTATTTGGATGCTTGAAAATTTCAATGGCTTCCCGATTAAGGCGTGAGTGATAGTGTACCTCGGTTGACAGTATCACTCACGCCTTAATCGGGAAGCCATTGAAATTTTCAAGCATCCAAATAATTTCAACAGGAAGGAGGAAAATCTAAGGCTACACAACATTTGGTATCCGGCACTACGCAGGAATAATAATAATAATGAAAGAAAGAGAGGGCATTATAACCCCTCTCCTAGTGACCACACCCCACCAATTCAACCACGGGGTGGGGATATAAATTTAAGTTTAAATATAGACACATTCCAGTCGACAAATCAGTCTCGCTCGAGAAGTCGAAAAGTGCAGAAGTGAAGTGCAGTGATGTGATGTACTTTTTCTTCTAACTTGGACTACACCACTGAGGATGTCAACCGCAGTTGTTGACGAAACGTTTGGAAGAATTTCCAACAGACCTGGGCCATCATCCCGGAAACCCACAACTCATATGGATACCGGCCGAGAAAACCTACATTCTACTATTTTACTTTTAGCGACAGCAACCACTTTTCATAGAAGAATATTGCGTGTACGGCTGACAAAGCACATGATTGAAGGACAACATAATCCATTCTCATGCCTTCTCCTTATCTTTTACCTTTTATCCTATTATCCTTATCCTATCGATGTCAACAATACACTTGCATCTCCGTCCAAATGCGTCTCATGTACTTGGGGAGAAACAAAAACAATAAAAATTCCAGGCCAATGCTAACATTGATAGGTTCTTATTCATAGTTGGCCTCTTCAATGTTTCAGGTGTTAGATGTCGGTAGTTTGTCATCTTGGTTCAACGTAACCCCGACCGGTGCTGTGGTGGTGTCTTCCAGACTGGACCGCAGCCGCGCCGCAGTCCTGACACTGCCCGTCACTGTCACCGACCCTACAGCGCCTAGCACGCAGACGGCTGATGGTAATATTTATATACAGTAACAGCTCCGTATTCACGATTCCCTTATTCGCCTTTTTATAATTTGTCGCAGAAACTTAGTACAAAGCGCGTCGAACTTTAAAGAATATAAACAAACTTTCAGATGTTTATAACATTTATTAAATAAAACAAATAATTAACACATAATTTTACGGTAGTACCTACATATTAGCGCGCGCAACCATATTAATGAGAAAGTTTCATAAGGATTCATAAAAAGGAGACCAACTGTTGTCAAAGTCGCTTTTTTGTACCATGAAACAGATAGCGCCGGCCGCTTCTCACATTTTTACCTGCGAGGGAAAAGGACAAAGATACATAATCACTCGATATTATAAAACTCAGTATGGGTAGTTTAGTAAAGAATGATTAGGGGGTAAATAGTAAGGGTAATTTAGTAAGGAGGAAGTTTAGTAGCTTATGATTTTTTTAAAGTAACTGCTGTCGTCTGGCTGATGATCCACTTGATGGTAGGTGGCCACTGTCGTCTATGAACACAACCAATGGCTGCAAATTTGCTGCCAATCTTAGTAGAAAGACGATTTAGGAGGGAATAGGGAAATAACTCTGGGATCCCTTACTCACTCATCGAAACGCAACAGCACTACAACATGCTGTTATTTCACAGTGGTCACGGATGTTATAGCCTCCAGAAAGGCTACCCAATTTATGACTGCGAAACGCACTGTGTCCAGCCACTGCCTATGAACAAACAGTATTTTACATGAAACAGGTTTCAAGGGAACATTTTTTAAGGAGAATCGTCCAATTATATTTTTATAACTATATTTTTATAAGAGAGTTTCAATTTGCACAGCCATCAAGCTAAACCATTTGAATATTTCAGGAGAATTAATAATAACGATAGTGGATGTGAACCGCTACGCGCCGGTCTTCTCCCAACCGGCGTACCTCGAGAGGATGGTTGAGGAGCAACCAGTGGGGACCATACTCAACACTTACTCTGCCACCGACAAGGAAACTTTGGTTGCGGCCATACTTATCCATCCCCCGAACCCTTATTTCCAAATCGACAATGTAACCGGTAAGAGACTGTTTGAACTTTTTCTTTTTTCTTTAAAAATATTTTAAAATGTGATAAAATTAAAAAAAAAATTAAAACAATGCCTGTATTAGACGCAATGCATTCAGACTCTAAACCCTAAAACTAAAAACACGTAGGCCGTACGCTATAACACTTTTTAGTTTAGCATACGGCCATGTTAGACCTAAAAATTTAAGTGTGATTGTTGATAACTTTTACCAACTTTTGTTTACACACGTCGGGGCCTCTGCATAAGACAGACATTCAAGAACTTCAGCATATATAGCAACGTAGATTGATGCTTTTTCTACTGTCAAGTGAAGTGACTAGACCGAGTTTGTTTCAGATTTTCAAATAAACCTACAAACCACATACCGTAACAATGCAATATTCTGTATATTTCGATTCTCTGTAAATGTAGAAAGAGATACACAACCTTAAAGCTTTCTCATACTAAACGAACGTTTTAGTCAATTTAATTTAATTTACACAAAATGATATAATATTCATTTCTTGATATTAGATATTTTCCTGTAGGGCTTAGGCTCATAAAACTCACTTTCCCGAAATGTGCACTTTTTCTAAAGGTACAATTGTTTAGAAGGATCACTTTCTCGGAAGGTGCAAAAAGTCTCAAAAAGTGCACTTCTCAATAGGAACACTTTCTCAAATAGAGCACATTGTCTCAGAAGGTGCACTTTCCCAAAGAGTGTATTTTTAGAAAAAGTGCACATTTTGTGAAAGTGAGTTTTAATGAGCCTAAGTCTCCTGTAGCACCCAAATATAGATAAGATACCTACTAATATTATGTTGATTTCTATGGTGTATTAATTATATATGTATTCCCATAATGTTCTAAAACATTTCAGGAGTAGTAAAAACTACGCATCGCATAGACTACGAGAAGATCCATCAAATAAACTTCACCCTGGTGGCATACGACTCCGGAGTGCCTCAGCTGTCCACTTCGGCATCGGTTGTGGTGGACATCGTCAATGCTAATGATGAGGATCCAATATTCGCTGCCGCAGAGTATGATGCTGTGGTTCTGGAGCATTCACCTCCTGGTACTAAAGTCCTGACTCTCACTGCCGTTGATAAGGACGAAGGTGAGACTCGGCCACTATTAAGATGGATTTCCTATTTGTTACACTATGTATTATACTTGTGTAAATAATAAATAATAATAAGACTTCACACAGTGTATAGTAACCAATTTGTGTGTATAATTTTCATTATAAAATTTTAAATGCTTAACATCCAGTATACATTTTCCATATTTTCATTATGGCAGGTAAAGAATTCATAAGCTGTTTCTATATGATAATCCGGAAGCGGTGTGCATCCCTGGTGCATAGGGTTCGGGCCAGCTCCAGCTGCATCCTTAGCGCATTTGCTGCTAGGCTTGACTGTCAGTACCTGAACCACTGTTGTATGGTTCATGTACTGACTAATAAACATATGTAATACTAACATAATATGATCCTTGTTGGTCCAAATAAATAAATTATTATTATTATTATTATAAGCAACTTTCTCCAACTGACATCAAGTTTGGTATCTTTTATTCCCTGTTGAATTATTATTCTACTGCTCTTATATGTTATTTTCTTATGTGTTATTTTCTTATATTTTATTGTTATATGTTATTTCCTTATTAGACTAAGTTTATGTAATGTTGATGAAGTAGGTTGTCTGGCGAAATTATCAGTTTATAATACATCTAGAATTTATTGCAATATTTTCGTATCATTCGTATTTTGGTAACAATCAAAATTGTTATAGTCCTTTAATGGTCCAAGAGTAGAATATTCTGTTATTCTGTTGACCTGTTCGCAGGTGAGTTCGGTCAGGTACGCTACAGCCTGACAGGAGACATGGCGCAGTTGTTCTCGGTGGACGAATCGACCGGTGTTATAACGGTGGCAGCAGATGTAGACCGCGAGACCATCACGGATGTTTATCTGAGAGCTATCGCCACCGACGCTGCACCCCAACACATAGCTAGATCAACCAGCGTGCCTGTAAGTACACATCATCGCTTATTTACAGTATTTAAGTATGCATTAGCAATCCTCGAGAATTCTCGAGACTCATTCGAACTTCAGCACTGTGGACCACATACACACGCTGAGACAGATTATACAGAAAAATCACAAGTGTAATCAGCCTCTTTGCGTAGCCTTTGTGGACTACGAGAAAAACCTTCGGCTCAGTCGAAACCGATTCTGGAATTCTTGCAACGGTGCCAAATAGACAGTCGCTAAGTGGAGGTGTTGAGGCATTTGTACAAACGCTATAATATCTATAGAAGTACTGGGCCAGCAGACGAAACCGGTCCAACTGCGAAGAGGAGTTCGACAGGTTGATGTGACATCCTCGAAACCGTTTACCAACGCGTCGGAAGATGTATTTATTTTATTTTATTTATATTAGGGAAACATACAATATTTCGATACACATTATACACGATTATATTTTCATTGATTCTGCGAATCGACAGCCGACCGCGCTGGACATGCTCACTGACTCTTCGTGTATCATGGATCCCAAACCCCAACCAAAATCGGTTTCCATATCCAGTTTCTTAAAAAAAAAGCATAAAACCAAAGAAGGTTTGGCGATTTATGCCTTGTATTGAAACAGTCAACAAGGCGTTTAGCAATATATTTGATGAAATCTGACAAAGCCATATTGCACTCATATGCCAAATATATCTATAAATTATAGCTCTTACACGGATACGTAAATATAATTATAATTAATTTGTATTTTTGTTTTCAGGTGCACATAAAAATATTAGATATAAATGACAATGCCCCAATCTTTACTCAGAAAGTTTACAAGAGTACAATTGCGGAAAATCTCCAACTTAATCCTCCTGCAGCTATCCTGCAGGTTCTGGCCGAGGATACTGATGAAGGGGAGAATAAAAAGATCGAATACAAGATTGTGGATCAGAGTGATCCAGGTATGTTGTGTTTAATGATTGGAACATTTCTCGTGTCACACGGGAGTTAATTTGTTGGTATAAGCTGTACTATCACTGGAATATGTAAAATGTTCCCTATGGACTCCAAAATTACTCAACTGGTCACTGTGAAATTTTGCATAATGTCATGATTTCAGAAAAGGACATAGTAGGATTCTTTACTTTTTAGACTTTTTAATTTAAAATTTTTATTTGATCTTTATTTATTTAAACAGTTTATTTTTCTATATAATCCATTTTTTCTTATACCTCACTTATAAATCAATTTTTTCCAGCTTTTAGATAATCTTGATATGCCCTCCTCGTATCCTGAGATATCTCCTCGTATCTCCTCGTATCTTGATATCCTGAGATGTTCTTATCTAATCGACATCTCATTCATCTCATCACTTTCATCACCGGATCATGACCGGTGATGAAAGTGCGGGACAAAGCTAATTCCATAATATATGCATATTATAGAATTCCATTCTATCGCCATATTCCGTTTGCAATAAGAACATTTGAATTCTATATTCAGTTTAAAATATCAACAAATTCACAACACTGTGCAATGAGGAGTATTTTCACTATATTTGTTCGTAGGGGTATTCAGAGTGGAGGCTTCCAACGGCATCATTTATCCGGCGAAGAGTGTACGCGGTGGCGCCACCTACCAGGTGCACGTGGTGGCCAGTGATGGGCTGCATGAGGACACGGCGAGAGTAGACATCTCCGTACTCGCAGTTAACAGGCATAGCCCTGTCTTCCAACACCCACCCATCGAACAGACCTCCATACAGATTCCCGAGGTGAGAACTGACGACTGCTGCTATTTATTTTACTACGGTGAACTGTAGTCATTATTCAATTTTGTTAAGTAAATTTTCATAACAAAAAAGAAAACTGACCATCAGAATTAATAATACTGTGTCACCAATATAATACGTACAATCTAGTCCTGATATCGCTCGCCGTAAATAAATGTTTTAAAACAATTTGTCGTTAAATGTTTTGTCGTGAAATAACTTTATATTAGTAAGGCATTCCTAATCTTAATTCATAATATTTCATTGCACTATATTGCAATACATTTATTTTATTGTAGCCTTGTAGAGACGTGCTTTCATCTTAAAGTAACTTTTTATAAAATACAGCTAAGCTTGTCTTTGGATGAAAGCGCGTCTCTCTTCTGTTATTTCAAATTTAACACTGTTTAATTTGGACGTGCTGTGTGCACATGTTTTGGGTTGCTGTCTAGTACATCTCTATGAATAATTCTTTCTACAATTAATCTTCAACGACAGCATCCTGTTTTGTGTACCTCATATATAAATAAATAATAAAGAATGTTACCCAATGAACAAATGTTATATTCTGGCACAGTCAGGCAACGAATGTACTTGCGTAGAGCAACGTTCGCCGAACTCGCTTCAGTTTGCAGGCTCGAACATTGAACGTTGCCCGACTGTATGACGTAAGTATGGTTAGAATGTAATTCTGGTATACCTAATGGTGGTACGAAAGGACAACCCAAGACGCGGTCAAAGCATTAGTTTTAATAACCGACTAAAATTACTTTATGCTGTCACGTTATAAGGCAGGGAAGCCACGGAATACAGACGATAATTTATATTTTACTTTATAATACTTCTAGTCCTAAAACTTTTGGTCCATTTTTGAATTAATAATATTAATATAATATATGATTTGAATTTGATATCAGAACGCCGCTCAAGCCGACTACTTGATAACGACCGTGAAAGCTACCGACGAAGACAGCGGCGAGAACGGCCGCGTTTCTTACTACCTCAAGGTGGACAATCAGAACGTCGGGGAGACCCAGGAGTTCAGCCTCCATCAGGACACCGGGGAGCTACGGACGAAGACTTTTCTCGATAGGGAACATAAGTCGGAGTATCAGGTCGGTGATGTCATTTCATGAAACAATGTATGTATCGGATGGGGGTGGCCCCTACAATGTAAGTATTGACTGCGGTTTCACAGCTGGTGGTAGCCGCACTTGACCACGGACAGCCGGCGCGGTTTGAGACGCTGCGGTTGCTGCGAGTGCTGTTGGCCGACGCCGACGACAACACGCCGCGGTTCGCTGCGCCTGCGTTCACATTTAGTCTCGCCGAGAACTTACCGTCCGGCGTCATTGTCGGTAAATGTCACTCGCTTCATTCATTCTGCGAAATAAAATAAATGAATAGTATATATGTACTTTTTCTCAAACACGCTCGAAAATGTAGGCATTCTTGTACTAAAAACAAGCCACGAAGTTTGTAATTCTTGGCTCATGCATTTCTTTCTCGGCCTAGGCCAAGAATGTTGTATGAAAATTCATTCCTGGCCGCTGCTCAGCCCGATGCTCAGCTCAGCCGCGGGGGCGTGTGTCATTATTTCCTCACATTTATTGAGAAAAGCACTATACCAGCCTCAACCGAAATGAGAATTGCCGGACTCAGATCTTAAACCACTTCGTCCGGCAATCCTTCACTTCCTGGACTCTACACTAATGTACTATTATACGCAACTGAAATGTTATACATCTTTGACGTCAATAATAAAATTATTCCTTCTTTACTACTCCCCCATATGTAATACTTTCCCTTATGTCCCTTACTTTACTTTCCCATATGTAGTATATGGGAAACTATTTTCACTCCTTAAATACTCAAGCGATTACAATGAAATATCAGTCATGTACATAATAAACTGTCATTCTAAACTAAATATATTCATGCAACTTCCGTAACCCCTTTTTGCCCTAACGCCCTAAAATAAATATACTTGAAAAATCACAGCAGTGATTTAGTAATAACTCGTAGGATTTCACCTGTAGTTGAATTTAAAATAAATCGTTTAAAAAAAGCGTTGCAATGTGGTGGGTTACCGACCTGTCCACGCTGTAATGTACTTAGTTTTCGCTTAGCGTTCTTTGTGATTTTTCCTTTGCTCGGCCCCTAAGGATCGTAGTGTTATGTTGAAAAGCCCATATATAACCTTCCTTGAGAATTGGGCTATCAAATTCAAGAATATTTTTTTGATATCCGATAGCTGGTTAAAGAGATTAAGCGCGTTAATACAAACTGTTCAGCTTCATTAATTATATTAGTATAGATAAAATTTGTGTAATGTTTTTTCTTTCTTTTTTTTTATGAAATCGAGGTAGCGCTTGACCACTATCTCACCTGATGTGAGGTGCAGATGTGGCCGAAGGTGGACCACGCTTACCTAGTAAATGCCCATTTACCCTAGTTTTGAAGACCCCGAGGTTGTAGTTCTGTGGGAACACAGACGCAGGCAATGAGTTCCACTCCTTAGCAGTTCGAACAAGGAAGGTGGAACTGAAACGCTTTGTTCGTGATCGAGGTACATCGACCACGAAGGGATGAAACCCCTGCCCACGTCTAGTGGTCCGCAAGAGGAACGGTTCCGGTTGGATTAAATCGTACAGTATAGATGCACACTCTCCATAGTGTAGACGATAGAAAATCGATAAGCACGCTACTTTTCGGCGAAGCTGTAAAGTTCAGCTTAAAAATTTACATTGCCAAGGACAAAAAGAGAAGGATTAAACGTATGAAACTTTTTAGAAAACCTTGATGCAGACCCCGTCTAGGTCGAAAATTTGGGGCTTAAAGTTTGTAAGGTAAAAGCCTTAAAAGTGGGTAACATCGAATACAAAATATCATTGTGTAGTAGTGTCTTACATTTCTACACAATATTACCAGCTAATTAAGATAGTTCCCCTGATTTCATAGCGATCAGAAAGTGCTAAAGTCGCTTTAATGTTTTCAGGAATTGTGAAGGCAACGGACAAAGACTCCGGTGAAAACGGCAAAGTTTACTATCACATATTGGAAGGGAACAGAGAGGGCGCTTTCACTTTGGATAGAACACAAGGGATCATCAAGGCTAATATCAGTTTTGATCGGTAATTTGTCCTTTTTTCATCTTCTCTTCCAATAAAAGACAATTTACGCTGTCGGTTTACGAAAATTATGTTAATATATCTAAAATATAGCTTTCTAAACTGGTGTAAAATTGATAAAATTGGTAGGTGTATAAAATTGATGTCTATGATGCTGGCAACATCAATTTTATACACCTTGAGCGTGTCAGTTTTGTAGCATATCTAATGTATAGTGAAAACTGAGAACCATAGACCATATATGTCAATCAATGTCATCAATCAACTTGGTTGAATATCGCCCAATGAAATTTCATATCTATCTTATTACTCGAAAATCTTCCATTTGCATTTTAAAGCACATTATTATTTACAGAGAGAAAAAGTCTGAGTATTCTTTAACAATATACGCTAGCAATAATCCCATCCTGGAGCACGGAGCTGCTATTCTCAATTCTATCGACAACAGTACCGAGGGACAGGAGACCAGCGTCACTACTGTTAAGGTCAACATACTGGACCAGAACGACAACGAGCCCAAGTTTCATGAGAAGGTGTATTACGCTGGTATGATTTTTTCTACACGCCACAATACTACTATACTATATCTCATTTTGATTAACCGATGTGTCGCACGCAATGTCTTCAGAGGCCCTAGCCAAGATGCACAAAATGCAAACGCTTCCTTTGCGTACTTACGAAACGAAAGAAATGAAGCCCGGTGATTGGTTGTTGAAGTTACAACTGTCACAACAACCAATCACCGGGCTTTATTTCTTTCGTTTCGTAAGTACGCAAAGGAAGCGTTTGCATCTTGTGTATCTTGGCTAGGGCCCCAGCAGTTATAACTGGGCAAACGTCATAACTATACCATTCCAGCAGATCACTATGAAATGACAGCATTCCATCCCCCTGTTCCACCTTATCCTTTATACTATTGAGGTCGTTAGCTCACTTGAAACCTTTGGGGTGTTACTTGTACTAAAAAGTAAAGGTAACAACCACCTACTATCAAGGAACTGTCTGTCAGCCTCCACAGACTTTCCCATTAAAAAAACGGTGATGGTCAGTGAATCAGTGGCCCAATATTTTGATAGTAAAAAAACCTTTTTATGATGCTAGGCGTTAAGCACACTGCCCGCGTCAACGAGCCGGTTCTCTCCGTCGTGGCTGAGGATCCGGATCTGGAAGAGAACGGGACCCTTATTTACATGGTGGCCGCCTCTAACCTTTACAAGTTCGGAGCTTCACAGTCCAGTGGCAGTGTAGTTCCATCGCCGTTCAACATCAGCCAAGATGGTAAGGATAATGTATATAACTTCTAATCTAAGTTTCTTCGATCCTTAGTCTTTATTTTGGTAATGAGTACCTACCTAATAACGTACTAATTCTCACGTATTGAGTCCAAAACGGAGTTCATCTGCATTAGTTGGATAAAGCAAGATTCGAATGGGCAGAAACTTAATACCGCGGACTTTTGAATTTTGAAATATTTCTTCCCCTGCGGTGTTTCCGTCTAAGTACAATACGGGCTTTTCAAGCGAGTTGTAAACAAATTCCTATAGAGTGGATCTGCTTGCCATCCTTTATAATATAAAAGAAATTTTTACTATTAGTCATATTATGACAGTTTATTATATTTTATTTTTGGTGCGTATTTACAGAATATATTTTTTCCAACCATTTAACCAACCAAATTTGAGGCACAATACGTCTGTCCTGGATTGACAAACGTACTTTTTTTCCTTGGAAAGCGCTTCTAAAGAATCACTCTTCAATACTTTATTATAACTTATTCATACAATAAAAGCTATCGCTTTGAAGCTAGCTAATCAGCGAAGAACAGCTAGTTTTCGCAATTTAACATTTACAACATCTCCATTATTTATCATCTGCCATAATTGAATTCATTATATTTTTTTAATAATACCAGCTTTTGCCCGCCACTTCGTCCGTTTATCTTTACAAGATAGGTATGTTTATTCTGATATACACGTACAAACCATATTCGTGAAAAGTTCCAAAATCCATTTAGTCCAAATTCATATTATAATATCAGTAGAATTCGTTTCAGTATATTAAAATGATTTTGATGACGACGATTACTTTCCAGGCGTGCTGATGACGGCTCACTACATGTCCGAATACAATCAAGATCGCTTCGTTCTGGATATCATCGCACAAGAGATAGCTCCACCGTACCGACAGGCCAAAGCACAAGTTTATGTAAGCATACAAACATTACGTTTATGGTTTATTGTAAGACTAGCTTTTTCACGCGAACTTCGTACGCGTTCTTTTTTCTTAGGTGTGAAAACACTTATTCAATCTTTATTACTCACATATTTTTGAACTATTTCAGATTTGGATAATAGATCGTTCATCGCTAATCCGTATGGTGGTGTCCCGGAGTTGTTCGTCAGACGTGGTTGGCGTGCAGAAACGCCTGGCGGCCGCCAGTGGGGCCCTCCTCATCTCCGGCAGGCGTCTGCATCTCGTCACTGCTGACCGACTGTACACTGATTGGTTAGCCTTCTTACTAAATCACTTTCTAACCCATGCCACCGTATCCCGCGGATATAACCGCCCTCTTACGAAAGACTAAAATGAAATAACAGTTATCATAGTGTAAACTCTCTGGCATCAGTAACCAAACTCTTACCAGCGAAATGACAGCGAAATGAAATGAATTCTCCTATTCTCTTCTCATCCTAAATAAATGTAATAACAAAATATAAACATTTCTATGCAATATATGCAATTTTTTTTTTGCAAATTATACTCAAACCTTCCTCGTTTATCGCTCTTTCCATTAGTGGACACCGTTTCAAAATCCATTGGGTTCCATTGGTGCCGGCCGGCGTCTGTATTTCCGAGCTCTTACAAGCCAAATCTTTTCAAGGTTCGAGTGAATAGGCATCTTCAGGGTCTCATTCTTCCTACTTGGACAGATGCTGGTCGAGAGCAAAACCATCTTTAATGAAAGACTTTCCATCAATATGGAATTTTTTGTTAGCATTACGAGTATTACCGTGATTTATAAACACATTTTTATGGACATAAATTGAAGGTGCGAGATCCATTTGCACGCAGTGGAACCGAGCTCGTACCAGGTTCTCCCGGTGGAGAAGGTTTTGGAGAGCATCGACTCCAAATACGACGAACTCAAGGACGTCTACCAGGAGTATGGGGTGGAGACGCTCATCGCTGCCAGCGCTACATCTAAAGGTACTGTCCCTTAATTCCTAGTCTTAAATTACTTTTTGGTCTATAAAAGCATTTTAGGCTGTGAAAATACTGAAAACGGCCATCATAACGGGCCGCTAATATAACAAGATATCAAACTCTAATTCGGGCCTTCTTATGCCAGATGCCAAGCATTAAACCCAGTGAGCTATCAAAGAAAGACATTTAATTTTGGGATTGACTGTAATTGCGCTAACATTTTACCAGCTCCGTCGAGCTTCGACCCAGCGTTGGCGGCGTTGATCGCGCTGCTGATCGTTCTCTTCACTGGAATCGTCACCTTCGTCGTGGTGTGCGCTTGCCTTAAGCACTGGTATGTGTCCTCATGCTTTCCTAAGTTACTTCACACTAGGTTTTGCCCACGATTTTGCCCTTGTATCTTTATACACTGTTATTACTATAAACTTTTATGAATTTTTGCGTGAAATAGTAAGGAACAAACATCTATCAACCCAAATTAGTTAATAAAAGTAATAACAATTGGAATTTTGTGATTTATTCGGATGGTAATACATGGGTGATTTGAATTTGAGCAAAACTTCTTGCAAATGAGCCATTATCGAAACATTAAAATGTTTTTTACAGCTTCTAATAATTAAAAATATTACATAACTAACATATAATTTGTTCCCATAAATTTTCTCTTAATGTTTTTAACAGAAAAATAAAATCAGTTGTTTTATATAGAAGTACTTTGTACAAAGAATAATTTTACCTGAATTGTTACCAAAAAAAACATAGAAATTATAATAGTTATTTGAAATTTCATATTGATATCTGCAGTGAAATTTATTTTAATTTTTTTAATTTTTTTATTTATATTATTATGGACCAACGTAATAGTGTACATATAAAGCTCAAAACAAAACGCATAACACAGCTCAGCGAAATGCGGCTATATCCAAGATGTTTAGTAAATCTGGTTTATACATAACGTCAGTTCACACCGACACACGTCGCGTGAAGATGCTTGAAAAGGTCTACACGCTCCGCGACGTCGCGAGACACATTGTGTCTCGCGCTTGTCTCGGACAATGCGTATCGCGGCGTAGCTGGAAGCTGCCGACACTGTCGTGTACACACTGAATTGTTTACTTTTTTGTATACTTCAAATGTTTTAAAAATCACATGTACTTTGTGCAGACGGTAATATTTTTAAATAGTATCACACATAGGCTGACCTTCCAAGGTCTCAAGGTTCTCAAAATATCAAAAATACATGCTCACAGTAAAAATGAAGCCTATAAATGATATGTCTCATTATTTGTTTGCAGGGTAATTCCTCCGCCATCTCTACAATCCAGTAAAGGAGACAGTCTCGCCCGACGACAGGTCCTAGAGGAGCTCAGTACCACTGAGAACCCTCTGTGGTTGGAGACCAAGTTGAGGCCTTACGAGGAACAAGAACTCACCATGAACGTGTTTGGGGATCAGAACGAGCAGGCCCTAATCGAACCACAACAGGTCAGATCATCATTTTTTTACTATTTCACTTTTGACAGATTCTTGAGAACTTAATAGTAAACTTTTACTTGATGCAAGATAAACTTTAAAGTACTCGGTAAAATAAATATTATAAATTTGTTAATTTGTTTACCCAATAAGAATAGTTACGTTGTATAGTACCTAGTGGTGAGATCGAAAGATTTCGTTGCAAATTAATGAATAGAAAGAAATCGCTTGGATAAACTGTTGTTGTACCCACTTACAATGGACTGCATCATAATGTTTCAAGTTCATAATACTTTAGGGATGATTTTTCCAAATAATGACAGTGTTACAGTGATACATAAATGGTTTAAGACTGCGCCGAGCGAAATGTGCCAAAAAAGGCAGTCTCAGTTAAGTTGATAAAATGAACAGTATTTGTTTAATACATAAATAAAATATACATTTACCACAACGAAGAATGTGTTAACAATTACTCCGTGGAAAAAACTTAAAATGATTAATATTTTAGCCTACAAAATTACGTAAATTTGGACGAAAACTGCAAAAACGTAAGCAGGCGTTAAGTGATTTATTAGATTATAAAAGGAGAAATCAATATTAATTTTCAGTTCAAACGAAACACAGATATTTTTTTTACAATTCGTCCGTCTCAAATATTTAAATTATTGTCTGACAATTAAAATATATATTTATCAAAAGCGCTTCAAATCCGCCATACATTTTTTCTATGGCGGCCGCGCGTCGATTTAAATATGCGCCTCATTTGCTCGGCGATTCAGTCGTCCGCGAGTGTTCAGAGAGAGAGCACGTCAAATTGCAGAACGATCCACCGTCTCGTCGTCGTCTCGTGTACGCATATTTGCAAAACGATGTAAGTATTTTTTTTGGGAATTTTATATTTATTGCTAACTTTTGCTTGTATTATTCGAAATTAAAAAACAATATTTATTTCTTTCAGTAAAATGGGAAAACGTAAACAAAGATATTATAAATTAATCAGTAGCTCCAGATTCAAGAAAAAAGGGATTTGTAACAAGTACGTTTAAATTAAAGTAGTAGTTTATTTTATTTCGATTAATTACCAATTTGAGTGATGAAATGAGCCCTGAAAGTTGTATGTATGTATGTAAGTATATATTGTATATACGTATTTAGGTAGGTTTTATGCTTGTATACATGTTTTATGATTTAATGTACACAAACTACCTACTACTATCCTATTACTAACTACCCTATATGACATAAAAGTTTGTTTTAGGATTACGAACCAAGATAAAGATGGTGAATTGGCACAAGTTCAGCTTCAAATACGTCAGAACTTGATAAAAAACAGGTCAGTTCTTCTAATTGTAACAAATTCTAATTGTAATTGTCTGATTCCGTTATTGTAATTGTAAATTCAGTTCTTCTAATTGTAATTGTTCTAATATAAGTTGTATAGTTTTCTTACACATGATTAAGATAACTACATATTTTTTGTAACTACTAGTAACGCTGTTTTTTATTTCAGAAATCACTGGAAAATACATCTGATTTTAAATTAATTATAGAAAATGAAATTGAAGAGCAAGAAGAAATTATAATAAATGGAAACAGAATTATAGCTTTTACGTACCTTTATCAACAGCTACAAGAAATTTCAAGTCATAACTCAGCACTTGGCTGTAATATGAGTTGTTTATAACTTTACAAGGAAATAAAGAAAGGGTTTCTTTCTAAATTTAATTTTATATGTCAAATGTGTCATCTGAAATTCGAATTAAAAAATGTCCAGATTATGGTAACTCCACAGATTTCACCTCAACGATAATATAGTAAGCAGTTTTATGTCTATAGGTGCTGGGTTTTCTGGTTTGGAACTTGTTTCAGCCAGTCTCAACATACCATGTATGTCTGATAAATTGCAAAGTGCCATACCAAGGTCTGTGAACTATGGGAACTAGCTAAAGAAAAAAACATGACAGATGCCTCTAAAGAAGAGTATGATTTAGCTATATTGAAGGGAGAAGTTGATTCCAATGAAATACCAATGATAACAGTGGTTGCAGATGCTTGCTGGTCAAAAAAAATCTTACCGAAAAAATTATAATGCATTATCAGGTGCCGCTGTGATTATAGGGTAAAGGACAAAAAAAGTTTTATTTATGGCGGTGAAGAATAAGTATTGCATGGTTTGTGCTCGAGCAGAAAATAAAAAAGAGGCAACGCCAGATCATACTTGCTTTAAAAATTATACGGGCTCCTCAATTGGTATGGAAGCAACAGATTTGGTTTAAGGTTTTATAACTTCAATGGAAACGCACAAACTGATATACTCTAGACTGATAACTGATGGTGATACAAGCACGCATAGCAGTATACAAAAAGCTAAACCTTATGGGAATTTATTAGTGGAGAAAATTGAGTGCACCAATCATTTATTAAGGAATTACTGCACGAAGTTAGATGAACTGACCAGAAATACCAATTATCCAATAAAGTATCGAAGAGCTCTACAAAATAATATATTAAGTTTAAGGCGTACTGTTACTGGGGCTGTAAAACATATAAATGCTGAAGATAAAACTTTCGAGGAGTACTTCAACTTAAAACGCATTTGTTGAATGCGCCGCACCACGTCTTTGGCAACCATGCATTGCTTCATGCAAACCCTATTATTGCACAAAACTCGCAGAAAATGAAACACCAGAAGACAATTTAGTATGAAAAGTAAAGAGGCTGGTTTAATTTTTTCAGCCATAGTAAAAATCCTTTCTCGCCTGGTGAATAATGCAAAAAGTCTGATGCACTGTGTGAATAGCAATATAGCAGAGATTTTCAATAGTGTGATTGCGAAGTTTATTGGCGGCAAGCGCATTAATTATTCAGGCAGACAGTCGTATTCAGAAAGATGTGCAGCATCAGTTGTTTCCTTTAATTCAAGACTACCGCAGACTTACCTAAGTAAAAAAGTTTTATTACAAAGCCCAAACAAATTAATCGAACGACTTGAATAGAAAAGAAATGTAAAAAGAGTAACGTTGGCAAATCGTAGACTTTTCAAATCTCACAAATCTACAGGCCAAAAGTCTATCAAAAAACACAACGACGAGAACTACGGCGAATCTTGTCAAAAACCTGACCGAAGCGAGACTGTTTTTGACTTTGCTCAAACAGAGCACTTAAAAAGCATTACCATATCCGAAGACGATCGCCACGCACTCGAAAAAAGAACCATTCTGCAGGCCGAATCAATGGAATGGCGCCAGGAGAGAAAACTACGGCTTACGGCATCTGTATTTGGCAACGTGTGCAAACGAGGACTGAACAAATGCGGATCTTTGGTCAAAGATTTAATGACTGAAAAAAATTTAGACCATGTGAAATCAATTACTTATGGTAAAAATAATGAACATCTTGCACGCGAACAACTAGAATCGCAACTTAAAAAGCCTGTCAAAATGTGGGATTTATTCATTGACAAAGATTTGCCATACTTAGGTGCAAGTCCAGATGGACTTGTGGGAGAAGACAGAGTTGTCGAAATAAAGTGTCCATATGCGGCTCGGGAACTAAGTGTCGACGATGCTATTATTTTAAATTAATATTATAATAATTTTTGGAAAATAAATAAAGATGGAAATACTATTTTAAATAAAAGACACGATTGGTTCTTTCAAGTGCAGGGACAATTTCACATTACACAAAGAAAAACATGCATATTTGCCGTTTGGACAAATGTAGATAAAACTATTTTGGAATGATATGGAAGAAAAATTAAAGAAGTTCTATTTTGATTGTCTTCTTCCAGAATTAATTGACTCAAGATTATATAGACAGATGGAAATTAAGGAATCAGATTATATTCTGGAAGCAATCGATAACAGAAATAACAAAGAAAAAAAGCGGAAATTAGATGAAACTTCCCGAGAAACAAAACAGAAACAAAAAAAAACTAACTATGTACAATCAATTCCACTAGTCAAGTCCATGCACAAATCATAAAAAATGGAAACATATCAAAAAGAATGCAATCACTACCGTGAGCACACCATGGCATTTGTAAAATAATAATGTGGATGTAGTACAGATAAATAAAAGTTATAAACCCTGTACACGTGTATTACTATCACCAACATACAAGTATATAAACCCTGGACAACTATCTGACGGTGACCTACCCACATACATACAGATATATGTATATATCTACATACTTAAATGATCAAAAAAATACGCATATCCATCGTTTAAAAATGCCTACATCTTTATATCTATATACATACCTACACACATACTTATATATAGATTACACATCTACATACTGCAACAAAACAAAATTATTTCACATTACGCATATCCATTGTATAAATCTAAATTCACGATTTCTTATAAAAATTTGAAATAAAATATTTATAAAGTTTTTTTATATAAAAGACACTATACTAGTACATCATTGTAAAAAATATGAGTTACGTTTTTTTGCGTTCGGTCGGTCGGTCAAGCTAGGCACACTCGCTGTTGTGTGCGTTCACGCACACATCTAGCGAAATCCCTAAACAAGGCCCGCGTCTTACGCTCGAAGCAGTCTTAATCGCTAAATTTCTTACTATATTCAAATCTAAAGAACGGCTCAGAAAAATTGGATTTATATTATATTATAAATACATAATATAAAATTTTAGGTTGTTACGGGGCCGTGATGTCCTTAAATAGGGAGATAGGGGATGAGTCTCTGGAATACTTCACTCGTGCACAGAAACACTAAAGACCACATACTGTCATTTCACTGGGTATCGTCTATTGTAAGGGCGTGGTTACTGCCGCCATTCGGGCTACCTAGTTTATGACTGCAGAATATTATACATATTGGTAATTCTTAAATCCAAAATAAAAATAAAGAAAATTATTTACAACGATTTTTTATTGATATGATTACTATAGGGCGACAACACATACGCGACGATCCAGGGTGGTCGTAGCGGGGCTGGCGGGGGTGGAGGGGAAGGGGAGCGGTTCGGGGAATATGCCACTCTGGGCGGAGGGGAATCCCCGTCGCACGATCTAACGCCACTTGAAGCTGCTCTTGGCTTCCAGGTACACTCCAAAAACTCACTACAATATTGATATGTGGACTGCACTTAATGCGAAATCATATTTTACATATTTTAAGTGGAATTCATATTAATAATTATCTTTAATTTATCGTGACTATAGATAATTCACAAATGCCCCTTTATCACACATAAATAGATACAATCATATATTCGCTGTAAAGCTGCTAGTACACGCTGCCATGTACATTCTTATTTTTTAATTAAATTCACTAGTTTTTTTTAAATGTTAAAGTCATCAGACAGGCTTACAGTCTACTTGATAGTAGGTGGCTACTATTAAGTATCAAGTGGGCTGCCGACCATAGTAGGATTAAAGATAACGGTTAAAGCAATGGGCTCTATCACCCCTTATTTACCCACGAAAACACAAAAGCACATATGATTTAACGGTTATCTTCTGCAAGGGGTAGTTACTGCCGCCAGTTGCCAGTTCAGACCAGAGCAAACTATAAAAAGTTCATTACCAAAGTTGGCCCTGCCGGTAATAGGACCCGGGACCCCTGAGACAGAGGTCAAGCACTTAAACCACTCGAATAAAGGGCACGTCAAACATTAAGTATTAACAATAAATATTAAGTATTATTTTAACTTAATATTTATTTGTTCAGTAGTAATAACAATAATAACAAGTAGGTTTGTTCATTAGAAATTGCTATGAAAATAATGTTCTTGATGTGTTTCTTGCAGGGAAGTACATTCAAACCTCCCTCCCCGGATACCCCGGAACCTCCTCCGCGTCCCAACGCTGGGATGGGTCCGATCTGATGGTAACTATTATACAATCACAGACGAATGCATGAAAATCATATGTTTCATATGTTGGTGTTAAATGTACTTACAAATACATTGACACCTATTAAGTTTGATCTATTTCTCGTTCTCTTAGATATAAATGTTACGTTGATCAAATAATGACGTTGTATCACTAAAAATAACAAGGTTTATGAAAAATATGTGTAGATTATTCTTTAAAAATATTATTACTGCGTTATGACTCTTAGGATAAGATCAACAAAATAAGTACACAATTAACTGCTAACTGCATTGATAGTAATTTTCTTTATCTATTACAATTTTTATTTGTGATCCTAAAATATAATAGTAAGAATTGCTGGAAATTCAAAAGCATTCAACATTAAAACATCTCACTTGAAGAATAGGGAATTCTAATTCTAAAAAGAGTAAATTTTTTATGAGCATTATTGCTTTAGAATTATACCTATTTTTAATACTATTTCTTTTTCGTTATGAAAATAATTATTAAAAAGACAAACAAAAAAAATGTGGAAAATTGGTCAGATCGAATGTGACGTCAAAGTCTAAAATGACAGTGTCAACAAGCGAGTAATTGTATGATTTGTGATTTTTAATATTTGTTATTGTACACTGTGACGTCACGACAAGCGCGCCAAAAGGGCGGGTGTTTAAAGTGCCCGCAACTGTTGGTTAATTTTATTTATTTTTTTCTTATTAAATTTTAGTTTTTCGGCGTCGGATATTTTTACGGTTATATAAGGTTATATATCGTATAAAATATAAATTTCCTATTGTTGGCCTCAAAAACTCAATGATGCGGGTATAATTGAAATGGCATTTAGCTTTTGTATTGTATTAATAGTTAGACACGGTTTTAGGGTTCCGTACGTCCGAATAAAACGGAACCCTTATAGGATCACTCGTGTGTCCGTCTGTCCGACAGAAATTAGTTTTCTACTTATAGATTATAGGAAAACCTATAAGAAGTCCATGATATTGTGCTCACTATTGTGCGGATAGGTAACATAGTACGGAACCCTCTTCATGCGAGTTCAACTCGCACTTGTCCAGTTTTTTTTATGAAAAGGTTGTTAGGCAAGTCAACGGTCAACTTGGTGGTAGGTTGTCACCGTGACTTATTAACTATCGACCTTAATAGGTAAAGGATAAGGAATGGAGAGGGTTTGGGGAATCGGGTTCTGGCATCGCTTACTCGCTCATCAAAATACAACAGCGCACAATGCTTCCATATCAACATGGACTTCTGTGAGAGGGTGGGTTACTCTCACAGAAGACGGATTGCGCAATTTATTACTGCGAAACGAGACCAATAAATAAGTACACAAATTTAACATGGCGTTCTTTTTGTTACAGAAAATATCATCACTCCATTCTGGAACTTTCTTATTTACTTCCTCCTAAATGTAAATATATTATTTCCAATTGAAAAGTGCATGTTGGTTATGTATCGCTAATGACTATAATTATGTGTATCCAACTAAGAATTGGAGTCTTAGTTCTAGTTAAGAACTAACTATGAACTAAGAATAGTTGGATAATAAATGTAATACTCAATTATAACTACTCTTTAAAAGTAACTGTTACCATTTTTTTTTTCATGATACATTTACAACGTCCACGTTATGTTAGACTTAGAAACGAGGATGTATAAAAATGAGTTGGCGTAGTTTACGTCAAACAGTAAATGTCGCTACCAAAGTAAGTCACTACATACATTCATTTAGCGAAACTCTGACGTCCATTTTTATACACCCTTGTGTAGAAAATGTTTATATTCTCTTAGATTATATTTATTGAAACGATAAAATTTATTCTAATTTTTAAGTGGAAATCTCGCAGTCTTAGCCAAGAGTTTATTTTGTTAATAATTTTTATATTAGTAAAGACATTTTTTTTAAAAATTTTATATAAAGAGACACTTACCTACTTTAATTAATTTCAAAATTACCACTTCATCATGCCAATGGTAATAACAGACTTTGTTTCGGCTTTTCCTATAAATGATGAGTTGCTATGATTCATTTTTAACTAGTTTTAGCTGTTCATAGACATCTAAGTATTTGATATAAATTTTTGCAAACCGAAAAATGTGCTGTGATCAGCGCCATCTATAACCATGATTCTACGAAAGGGTTTTAGCATGTAAGTAGAAGTGTATATTTTGATAGATTATTCGAGACACATTTATTGTGTAGCTAATGTATAACAAATGACATTTTAATAATTAATGTGAATTTAATTAAATGAAGCTTGTATGACAATAATGCTAATGTTGGGGACTTCCTATACAAATTGTTGTATATGCATTTTAACTAATAAAATTATGGACATATTTAAAAAACCCTTTATTAGATAATGTAATTATGTATGGAGCCATAAAAAATAGTATCAGCCCTATAAAAATTAATATCGTTAAATATCATAGCAATTTTAATATTATGCCGATCGTATGGTATAATCATGGCAAAATGTTTTAAAATAAAAAATCTGCTTTAGCTTTTATTGCAATTATTTAGTAATTGATGGTACATATTTAATTTCAAAAATTTTATGTGGATAAGAGTAACAGATTTTATGTCAGCACTAAATTTGAAATTTCCTATTAGATAAAACTTTTTTATCTAAAATTCATTATTATGACTAAACAACCCTTTACGAATTAAAATTAATTATTAAAATTAATTAATTATTAAATTTGATTTTTAATTTTTAAGGTAAATTTAAATTCCAAAAATTGATGTAACTGTACAAACTCTAAACAACATTGTTTTATGAAATGATATATCCCTTATAGCCTGTTTTATAATACGCGAATATGTGCAACATTATTTACCATTGTAATTGCCATAATTTTTATATCAAGTTGCACAAAAGGTTGTACAAAATTGTATTGTGAATCAAAATTAATAATAATTTATAATAACCAACTTTTCTCATTATTAATTATGACTTAATTGTAAGTAGGTAACTTTTTAATTGTATATGTATATAGATATAATTAGACAATGTCTATAGTCAATTTTAATTAATATTTTTTTGTAAATACTGAATCTCTTTTGTACCATAAAGTATTATTTAACAACGAAAATAAATAAGAATTATATGAATTCGTTTAATTTCTCAAAACTTATGTATATTATATTAACTAAAATATACATGTATAATTAAATATGTTATAATGGCCCACTGCTGGGCACAAGTCTCTTCTCGATTCACTGCCACCAACATTGGCAGGATTTCGAAGATTGCTAGACTCCTCAGACACTGGAGTTTCCTGACGATATTTTCTTTGGACGTTAAAAAAAGAAAACCCCTACAGCGGATCCCAAACAAGGCCACATCTGAGAACCAGTGACGTAGCTTGCCCTAGGTGGGGCCTATATAAAATTTTGTCGAGGGGTCGTTCTACCCACGGAGCATCTACAAAGAGGAGATGTTGTTATTGAATTTTTCTATAGAGCGGCGCGTGACTACTGCGCGGGGCAAGGAGGAAGTTAGACCCCGCCCAATTATCTTAAATAGCCAATGAAAATTGACAGCAGACTGACCAAGACCACGCCCACAAAAAATGACGTCAGGACCTAGTTTGAAATCAGTGCACAGTTGTTTAGGCCATCTCCTCTTTGTATATGCTCCGTGGTTCTACCTGACTGTTACAAAGCCCAAATGGACGGTAAAGACTTTTTTACAAAATAAACAAAAATACCTTCTATATTTACCTCTATACACTATACATAAGTATAATAAAATCGTAAACGAGCTGTGTCTGTCAAACAATTTTTACACGTACGTTCCCGAGGTCAATAAAATAATTTTTAGAATTTTTGTCTGTGCGTTTGTGCACGCTAATCTCAGGAACGGCTTAACCGATTTGAATGCGATTTTCACTGAGGTATTTTAGCAAGCTTCCCGTAACATTTAGTGTTTGTTTCATTTCAATCGGCTGACAAACAAAAAAGCTGCGGGCTCAGCTAGTTATAATTAAAACGCAGGCAGGTACTAATTCTTACAGCATGAAACTTCTCTATATCTGGAGTATGTTAAAATAAGAATTTCTTTTTTTTAAACTAAATCGAGAACGCAACAGAATTATCATTAAAAATGTTTACCGGCCAAGTAACATTTATTTAACACCCCCATTACAGCTCTAACCTTTCCTAGGTACTCTGATAAAGTTTCCTTCAAACACAACTCCAATTTGACCACAGCACTGGCCATTTCTTGAAACAAATCGCGCATCACTTCTAGTTTCAGCATCATCAGTCTTTGTAAAGTTTGATCGTAATTGTCTTTCTGCATCTGAAATTACATTTTTATAATTACTGAACGAAGAGGTCTGTGTACATTAGGCGCTGAACACAAAACTATTTAATTTATTTATTTACAAATTTTTATTTAACTTTTATTTGTTGCTGGTATTTTTTTTCGTAGAATGTAAAATAATTCAAACATAATGTAAAATCTACAACCAATTATTAAAGCTAATGTTTAAAAATTAAAACACATAAATAACAATAAAAAAAGACATGTATACGGTGTAGGTACAATATATTATTATACTTACATTTTTTTATTATTTTAAGATCGGCAGACAGGCTGACGGCTCACTTGATGGTAGGTGGCTACCGTCGCCTATAACACAAGCAACGCCAAAGCTGCTGCAAGTGCGCTACCGACTACAGTAGGATTAAGAATAAGGGATTAGGAGGAGATAGGGAAATGGGCTCTGGCATCCCTTACTCACTCACCGAAACACAACAGCACATATGCTGTTATTTCACTGTGGTCTTCTGTAAGGGGGTGGTTACTGCCGCCAGACGGGCTGTCCAAATGACTGCGAAAAGCAGTGTGCCCTGTATATGTTTGTGTGTAGAAGTGTAAAGTAAGTGTGATAGCTTTTGTTATCTTGAGAAGATAATATATACGAATTTTTGTTACCTATTTATTTTGTTACTCCTTAAGAATCGATTTTCATATAAGGCCCCGGTGTGGAAATTAATACAAGCGTTAACTAAAAAGTGTTACGTTGTCTGTCACTTTGACAGCTGACGCGTGTATTTATGTTCCCTAATATGCGGTCATTCCGTTAATGCTTTTTGACATTTTTTTATGTCCATTGCATAAAATCAATTTTTGTTAAACAATATAGAAAATGTATGGAGATTGACACCTGCCAAAACGGAAATCATATAATGACTGGAGTATAATGCTATTCTCTGGACTTATAAAAACAAACGTCCAAATCTTGTATGAAAAGCGTATTCCTCGTTTAGGAACGAAACGATAGAGCGTTATAAACTTTCGTCGCACCGACAATGTAGTTATATAGTAGACGTGTAGTTGAAACAAATGAACTATTTAAACTTACAAAACGTAGTGACATCTGTGTACACCGAACGTAACTAACATAACTTTTGTTGGAACGCGTAACATCTGAGTATGCAGAATGTAACTAAATAATATAAAGTAACGAATAAGTAAATATAAAGTTTATACGTTTAAAGAAGCAAATTTCAGCCGTGAGTCGAAGCTGACACACTCAATTTTTTTATTTCATTTTACATTACTTTTAAGCTTTGCCAAATTTGGTTTCATAAAGGGTTTCTAAGCACTAAATAGGGTATGTCAATATTAACCAAATTTTTATTATAGCACTTCAGTGCACGACGAATGATTGAATTTAACGCATAGTTCGAGTGATTAAACGAAATATTGAATGAGAATTTTTTTTTAATGTTATGTCGACAGACAGGCTGACGGTCCACTTGATGGTAGGTGGCTACCGTCGCCTATAACACAAGCAACGCCAAAGCTGCTGCAAGTGCGCTGCCGACTACAGTAGGATTAGGATTGGATAAGGAATTAGGAGGGGGGAAATGGGCTCTGGCATCCCTTACTCATTCACCGAAACACAACAGCACGTATATGCTGTTATTTCACGGTGGTCTTCTGTAAGGGGGTGGTCACTGCCGCCAGGCGGGCTGCCCAAATGACTGCGAAACGCAGTGTGCCCTACCACTACTTTTCAAATCCAGACCAGAGTCATTTTTTGAAAATTACATTAAAATTTCCAAAGTTGACCCCGCCGGGAATCGAACCCGGGGCCCCTGAGACGTTAGGCAAGCATCCTTGCCACTCATCCAACGGGCCGTCAAATGTTTCTAGTATGCCTCTAAGTGAGTTCTCAGTTGTATTCTTACTGCCACACCTCGATACGAAAAGGTGAATAGAATTATAACTTACGTATTCAACCAGACAACCCTCAATATTGTCAGCATCGCCAGGGTTGTTCGTTATGCACAAGTTTTGTAAGTATTTATATCCTTTCCTCCATTTACGAATCTTAAATAGAAAAATAGATATTAACTTTGAAGAAATAAAATACATTTTAAAACAACAGACTTATTTTGAAAAGAAATAAATACAAAGACTAATAACTCCAGTTTAATCCTTTACAGCAAAAAATCGACTCAACCGCCATATCTGTATATTTTTAATTGAATATTATTAAATTAAAAAAGATAATCAAATAATTATATCAAATAGTTATTTACAATAATAATAATTAAAATTACTACATTCAGACTTGTAGGTATGGCCGTTGAGTTGATTTTTTTTGGTCTCGAGTACCTAAATTAGAACTCTGTATATTGTCTAGATCACGAAACAGATATCCGTGGTCTAGATTAACTGATTTTAATAAGTATTAATAATTTATACTATATGCAATTGAAAAATTACATAAAACTACATTATTAAATCTTTAGTCGGTTAACTCGCAAAGATATCTGCCGGTTAATAATCCTAATATGTATTATAAATGCGAAAGTGAGTTTGTTTCTAAAGCTTTCACGCCTTAACTACTCAACCGAACATCATGAACATCATGAATCATGAAGAATCATGAACCCAACATCATGAAGACATTCAGAGAACATCGAAAATAAAAAATTCAACCCTTGAAGGGACGCGGGCGAAGCCGCGAATAAAAGCTGGTTTAAAATAAAATTTACGTTAATAATATTAAGTTTTGTAAAATCTGCTAAAAATATTGTATTGACTATTAAGAAGTGATTGGCTTACCTCCCTTGCCACTTGCGCGATTGTGAGTTTTTTATCCCTGTCTGCTGAGTTGGCTACTTTCAAGCATTCGGATTCGTTTTCAAAATAGAACAGCGCCGTCTTAAGGACCTCTTTACTGTGTATGTCTAAGCAACCTCTCCACTGAAATATAAGTTTATGGATATTTTTTTTTAATTTTGTCAAAAAGTTTAAATATGTCGACATAACTGACGATTCCAGAGTTCTGGCTATTACAATAGCCAGCTCAACAAATTAGCTTTGCAATACAATGAGGTAATACAGCCAGCATGCTTGCCATGTTTTACAATTTGTAAATAATTTGTAAATTTGTAATAATTTGTAATTTGTAAATAATTATCTCTTTAAATTATACACATTTTGTTCAATTTTAATTTATCCACGTTCTGTAATTAGTTACCTATTAGTAATTTTGACGAGCCCATTAGTCGAGTAATTCAGTCAGGACAAACAATTTTATAAGTAGGTATTTCTATTACTTTTTAACAAAGATAGTTTATATTTATTAAAATAAATTATAAACTTAAAGTTTCAGCGCCTCTCTTTGCAATAAAAGCTCATACTACATACTCATAGGTATTTTTAGTATTATATATCGAGGGGTCCCGGCGAAAACCCGATAAATGCAAATATTTCAAAAATCAAATTATTCAATGGTCCTAATCAAGTTTTCGTGCTCTTTTTTAAGGTAAATTCAGATTTCTGGTATTATATCGCTAACATGCTTAAACTGCACTGTAAAAACCCGATAACTGTACGTTTTTTCACTTTTTTTAATATAAAATCACATAAGTGAAGTTCTAGGACGATATTCTATTTTATTCCTTTTTCCCAAAGTACATATCGCGATTTATTGGTATTATATGAATAAGATAAATTTGAAATACAATTTTAAAATGTAGGGATAAAACAATTATTATGCATGAACCGATTCCACCTTAAAAATATTTGACACTTCACAGAAATACTACTTTTATGAAAAATAAGTTATAAGAATATATTGGCTTTGACTAAATATTTTTTTTTATAAAAATAGGATTATTGACTTTTATCGGGATTTGCAAATAAAAATAAGCATTAATAACGCAAATATTTTTCGGGGAAAAACCCAATACTTTTGTTTAAAATTCAAATACCACGCACGTATTGTCAGTCAAGCCGGCACTTGCAATGGAATTTCACTTCGTGTTTCGTTACTCTCTGTTTATTTTGTAAAAAAAAGAGATATATAAAAGTGTTTAACCAAAACCACCCTGAAAATGAATAGTCGAACACGAAAACTCATAAGGAATTGGTAACGCTTGTTCTGGAGGATATTTTAGACAAGGTTTGGGTAGCAGTTCGACCACAAAAGCGTTGTAGAAAAACTTATCCCTCTGAATGGAACAAAAATATCAGCAAAAAATAGAAAAGTTGAAGGACTCTCCTATGTGACCAAAGGTGTGATTCGCTAAGGTCTGTTCAATGTGACAAATGTAAATTTAAATGCAATGAACAATTTTCAAACGAAGAGCGAAACATTTTATACAGGAGTTATTATAGCATGGATTTCAAAGGTCGTAAAAATTTTATTCTTTCCTGTATTAAGATTCAACCAATAAAAATAAGACAGTTCCAGAGAAATTCTAACAGGAAGGAACGCACATTCGGCAAAAATTGCATTTGCATTTCTGTGGATGTTCTTTCTGATGCTGTTGCGAAGGTAGATTCTTTAGGAATTTACTCCTCAGATGACCACAGAGGAAAAAAAGAGCCACCAAATAAGACTCCAGAACAGCATAGAGAACACATTGAAATGTTTCCCGTAATAGAGTCGCATTATTGCCGCAAAGATAGTAAAAGAAAATACTTCTCTTCAGATGTTGAAGTCGGTCACAAATATGTATGGACTATAAATGGGAAAGTGCGAAGAAATTAATAAAACTCCACTTTCGGAGTCAAAATACCGTAAAAATTTTGCCGACGAATACAATTTCATTTTTTATAAGCAAAAAAAGGTCTTTGCAATTTGTGTTGCAAATATGAAAAAGCTGATCCTAAAAAAAGACTATTTTGGAGAATGACTACCAGGAACATTTACAAAGAAAGATAGAGCTTAGAAGCAAAAGATAGAGATAAAGAAAGAGCCAATTTGGACAATACGTTTATGTCGATTAAGATTGATTTAAAAGTTGTTTTACAAATACCCTGTGGTGCAGAAAGCATTTTGTATTACAAGAGGAAACTAATATTGTATAACTTTACCATTTATGAAGCTACCTTACCGAATAACGCGTATTGCTTATGTTGGAGCGAAGTAAATGGAAAAAAAGGCAGCTGTGAAATAGGCTCTTGTCTCTATCACTACTTGGCTAAAGAGTTGCCAACAACAGTAAAGCATTTGACTATTTTCTCTGACACTTGTGGGGGTCAGAACCATCCTCACCTTGTCGAAATCCCTCTAATTCGGACCAACGCTTTAAAACATCTTTTGTGATGCGCACTGCTAAGGATTGGAACTCCCTGCCGGCGTCTGTATTTCCGAGCTCATATAATCCAAATCTTTTCAAGGTTCGAGTGAATAGACATCTTCTGGGTGAACTCGCTCCATCGTCGGCCTCGTCCTTCCTACATGGATAGATGCTGGTCAAGAGCAAACCCATCTTTAATAAAAAATAAAAATAAAAAAAATTCCGCGTTATTACTCTGGGCTGTACAAAGAATTGAGCATTTGGATGTTGATAGAACAGAAATTTCTGGAAAGGTCGACACACATGGAGATCGACTCCATGCATGCGGCTATTGAGAATGCTGCCTAAATGTGACTATAAACAGTGTGTCCGATTGGAAAAACATTTTTAAATCAGCTACAAAGAAGAAAACCAAAATAGTTAAAACTGGGGAAAAACCGGTTAAATACACAGTAGAAAATTATAAAGTTAAAAACAAAACCAAAGATAATATGAATGATAAAGTTAACTGGATGAAAATAAAGCGCATAAAGTACGTAAAAGGAGAGCCCATAAAACTATACTTCAACTATGATTTATCGGAATATTTTCGGTGTATAGATATTTGATATGAAAAAGTGAAAACAAGATCTAAAGCTGATAATCCCAAGCATGCAAATATTAATATCCCAGAAGAATTAAAATTTATGTATGATAAACCACTACCCATTAGTCGTGCTAAGGAGAAAGATCTTGAAACTATGTGTAGAAAGAGATTAATGGGTTTAAGATGCTTTGCTGACAAAAATATTTTAAATAGCAAGTCTGGCTCTGAAGATTCAAACTCTGATGATAAGTGACCAGTTATATTAATTTTTTTAAGCTAAAACATTAATTATTTACTTTGTATAAAAAGCCTTTATCTAAACTACAAGTGATTTTATTTATAGCAAAAACCCAATATAATAGCACTTGTGATCAATAAAATAGTCATTTTGAAAAACTTGAATACGTTTTACAGCTATAAAGCTTTAAAGTAAAATCCTAAAGAAATAATCTACTGTCCACATCGAGCAAAACGGTACATTTTCAAAATTTTAATTAGTTTTTGAAGCAATGAAACTTCAAATGCTGTTTTCTCGAAACTAACTATTTCATATTTATTGGGTTTTCGCCGGGACCCCTCGATATAAGATTGTCTACAATTGTTGTAAGAAATGTATTTGTTATTTATCTGGTTTTACTTTAAAGGTGACAAAAAAATGGTATGCTATGTTACTCGTTGAAATAGATGAAATAGAAAAAATAGACTAACTATTAAAAGTATTGGCTCTTCGAAACCTATTTACTTAAAAAAATAAAAAAAATCGAAGAAGAATATAAAGTTTGATTTTAATTTGAATTTATGTCTATAGGGAATTGGAATGGTAAATAATTGGTAACTCTTACTTTGTTGTTGGAATAACTCTTGTTAAAACTGTGCTCCTTATGTCTGTGCATCTGCAATCTGAACTTCGTAGTAATATTGACCTGCTTAACCTGAAAATCTTCTGACCACGTCACTAACAGAGATCTATCGCTTTTATCCAAATCTAAAGAGGCATTTACCTCAGTCTCATACTTTTCTATTAATTGCTTGGCACTCCCGAATGTTCCATTTGCTTCCTGAAACAAAACAAAATAGGTAACTGCAATCGTGCAAGATATCAATGATATAATACGTGTTCAACTTTTACTTTGAACGCAGACAATTCTCATACATTTCTGACAGTACTTTTACTGTCATTATTTTTATTAATAATAATAGAATTAGAATCTTAACTAGACTATTTTGTTAAAGTTCAAATTAGAACTTTAACAAAATAGTCTAGTAGTGGCAGGGCACACTGCGTTTCGCAGTCATTTGGGCAGCCCGGCTGGCGGCAGTAACCACCCCCTTACAGAAGACCACCGTGAAATAACAGCACGTTTCGGTGTTATGTTTCGGTGAGTGAATAAGGGATGCCAGAGCTCAATTCCCTATCCACTCCTAATCCCTTATCCTTAATCCTATTGCAGTCGGCAGCGCACTTGCAGCAGCTTAGGCGTTGCTTGTGTTATAGGCGACGGTAGCCACCTACCATCAAGTGTACCGTCAGCCTGTCTGACGGCCTTAACATAAAAAAAATACAATCAGACTTTTTGATCGAATGAATTTTTGATTACATCAAGAAATATTCAAAGAATGTAATATAGCTGAAGAATTTGTTTGTTTGGTTGAACGCGTTGAACTCTGGAAATAGCAGTGGGATTTAATTCTTGCATTTTATAGTCCAACTCTAAAGAAAAGTGCTATGACACTATGCTATGACACTCAGAAGCCGTTAAAAAAGAAAAGAAGTCAGAAGAAAAGAAGTAATAACGCGTACGGGCGATTCGACCGAAGGCGGCCGCCCTACGAGAAAAAAATGTGCTTGCCTTTGTCAGTTTGAATTAAACAGCGGGTGAAACCGCGGGAAAAAGCTAGTACTATAAATGTGATAACAGATCTCTTTAAGGTGACCCTGTTAACTAAGGTAATTTTTCTGAATAAATGTTCAAAATCGTTTCAGATTTTGAGGAGAATCAATATCCCAATGGATATTTCAGTTATAATCGGCTTAAAGTGGAGTTGTCTCTTTCGCTCAGTATTGGAAGCGATACAAATACCTATTCTCGAAATGTTTCGACTACTACGAGTATGTTTCCTCTTAAGGTAAGTTAATGAATTTACAATAGTGAATTAAATAATTAATTAAAAGAAGAATAAAATTATAGAATTTGAGTAGGTAGTTATATGCAGAAGTAGTCACAATATCACAAGAAAAATGTTTTTAAAGGCTGACACTTTTTAAACTAAATGTATAACTTACCTTCCATAAAACAGTAAATAAAGTTAAAATTGTCCAACTTAATTTGACGCACATGATGGATCGCGTCTTGTGTCTGGAACATTGATCTGATCCTAATTGCAATAGTATTCGTGTTAACTAAGATATAGAGACAGCAGAATAAACAATTAAAACAAATGATTAAATTTAATGAGTCCTCCATTTATAAAATCGGGCAGCCAGTCTGGGCTCTCACGGAAGACCATGAAATAACAGCTCGTGTGTTGTTGTGTTTGGGTGAGTGAGTATGGAGTATTTTCTATGCTTATCTCTTCCTTTTCAGCAGCATCAACCGACCTCAATTATTTCACTTATAAAGTGTACCGTCGTCGTCGGCCTGCCTCTCGACATTTAGCCATGAAAACCCAAATGGAGACCGGCAGAGTTTTTGCATAATAATAGTTTGTATATTGTAACAAATATACATGACATGTATAGCTAGACAAGGTAATTTATTGCAAAGACCAAAATGTAGATTAGAACTATTTAATAGAAATGTTTATGTTATGGCAATTAAAACATACAATAAACTACCTAATAATATAAAGGAATTGCCAGATCCTAAATTTACAAGAACATTAACAAAATGGTTATTAAATTGTTGTTATTATGATGTTAAAGAATTTTATAATAAGAAACATTAATTCCTTTATGAATATATTAGTTTACAAACAATTAAACACAAATATTTGCATGCCCTTGGCGGGTAGAACATACTTTGTACTGTAACTGCTGTATACAAATTAAAATCCTGTAAACATGTGTTCGCGCAAATAAAGATTTATTTTATTTATTTATTTTATTTTTATTTTATATGTCGGTTTGAAGAGTACCTACGGTGTGTAGACGTTTCGTTAGTCCTTTCATTATTTTCACTTATATGGTTCGCATCTACTCCCGTCGGAATAATTGCAAATGTCTTCGATTCGTAGAGCCCTAATAAAAGTCTCTGCTACTAGTAACAACCAAATAAAGGACTTATCAAATTTTCTTCATATGTCTTCTACCTTTCCAACCTTGAGGGCCCTCGTCGGTATTGGAAGGGAAGAGGACTTAACACGCCACTGTTAAGTCGTCACAAAGACGACTTAAAATGTCTTTTTAGTGCAAATATTGTTCCACAAGTGTCAAACGGCCGCGACGCTTCCGTCTGGCCGATACACACAAATCGAAACCAAAGTCACTGTTTATTTTGTCTCGCAACACGGATGCCAAACTACCACCAGTAGTTAGTCACAAATGTCGCAAAATCTACATATTATGCAATTTCAACAATTTAAATTCCTTCAGACACGATTGACGTTCAAATCAATTTCGCCATTATTTTTTTTACCGCTAGCCAAAATATAGTCAAATGCGACATTTAATTTTCTAAATGATTACAAACACTATCAACAAATGTCTTTCTGTAATTATCCTTAATAACACTGTAAACTAGATATTTTTTTTATTTTATTTTTACTATAGATGGGTTTGCTCTTGACCAGCATCTATCCATATAGGAAGGATGAGGCCGAAGATGGAGCGAGCTCACCCAGAAGATGTCTATTCACTCGAACCTCGAATGGACACATATACTATATGTATGACAATTCCTCGATATCGCGATTCTGCTGAGATGATGATGATACATAATCCTATGCAAAAAAAAAATATTTATCCTAGATTATTTTATTTTTATAATAATCTAGGATACATTTTTAGAAAAGTACAGACACAATAATTACTTTAGTTTTTAAAATAGCACAAAAGTATGTATCTACGTCTTCAATCTTCATATTGTCTTTTTTAGAACATATTTTCCAACTGTACCCTACCTATAATCTATTTTAGTTGCCATTGACCTGATAGGCTACTAGATAACCTATGTCGATGAGGGTTTAGGTTCAATACTAATTATGCGATACGTTATTTGTAATTTAATTATATTGAATCAACTATAAGTAGGCATAACGAATTGAATTTCGCCATGGAAACGTTCTCTTGCTCATTATTGTATTCGCATTAATGTTTCTTTTGAATCAGAAAAAAAAATTCAGAAATATATCAATACAATCATACAAAAAGATATACCTGTAAAGTATTGAGGGAGATTTATTAATTCGGTGGTCTTAATTATTATAAGATTCAAAGGCATAGAATTTGCGGTTATATGCCTATTTCTGCTAGGGGCATAGGTATATTGATTTGAATTCTAATTGGAAAAATAATAGTCACTAATTATGTTTTTGCAAAATTTTCGTTTCACCGACCAGGTACCTATACTAAGCGTTTATTTGTAAAATCGTCTGTGTATCTCGTGAAGTACTTAGGGAACTAAATCGTATTTAATTAGAGAAAATTAAGTACCAAGTAGCTAAAAATCTAAATATAAATAAATGAAATTAGCCAAAAATCAAAATAATTTATAATATTTATCCGTAACAACGATTTTATTTCATAATACATATATCTAGATGTAGAATAGATACATATAGATGTGTGGATAGCAGCGAATGAATTATTTGATTTTGGACATAAAAATATTTTTAACATAATAATGTCTATATCTATTCAAATAAATAAAATTTAAGTGTGTTTGTAATGTCAAAGTAACTGATTTATACTATTACGTGCAGGGTGAGTTAAACTGCCGTGTAAGGGCGAAACGAACTATTTATTTTCACAAACCAAGATGATTTCCAAAATCTTGTCCGATGAAACCGTTAAACTTGCCAAAGTCGTCAATGATTCCCTTAATGTGTCGCCGGTTCACTGTCGCAGGTAACTTCGCAAACGCTCCGTAGATTCGTTTTCAAATCGCTTATTATCATACAAACTTACTAATCTCGCCCTCTGCTCTCTTATTTATACTTGGCGCCAAACGCCTGGATGTATTTCGAGTTTTCAAGAAAAATAACATCGTAAACAAGCCATTGAAATTCTGGAATGCTGTTTCTGTTGAAAGTAAACTCTATGTTGTAAACATAAGGTCGATAGGGTGGGAAGTTCGAGACTTTCGGCCGGCGCGAACGCTTTTTCCAGAACATTCCATAGTTAGTCGTAACACTACTAGTAGTATATATAAGGTATAAAAAAATCAAAATATTTTACCGTTTGTTCCGGCTAATTTTCGAAACGGCTGGACTGATTTACTTAGTCGGAACTTTCACTGACAGATAGCTAATGTTATGAAGAGTAACTTAGACTACTTTTAACTTTAGAAAAAATATATAGGTATAACAGCCCTACGTGCACGGCGCAGCAAAGCGTGACCGGGGTTCAGCTAGTACACTTATAAAGAAAGATAAGACGTACTAAATGAAAAGACAACTCGAAGATCATAATTTAATTCAAATATATTAATATCTTGCTTTTTCGCCATTTTCATAATTTTAATAATTTTCGACGAAATATAATTAACAAATCTGTAACATTATCGTTTTCTAATAACTTTATTTAACTAATTAATACTATTTACTTCATAAATCTATGATTTACTTTATACTGAGTACACGTTTGAGTTAAATGTTGAATTACTATAAAAAAAATACACATTGATACGTAAATTATACTTAATCACATTTAGTTAAGACAAAAGATAAATTAAAAAATTCTATTTCAAATAGTAGTTTTTTAAAGAAAATATTGACAAATACCATTAGTTGTGGTTAGATGCTATAAATAATAAAATGATGAAAAATAGGTATTAACTTAGTTTCTGTTACAAGTTTAACAAGAAGTAAATAAATATACACAAACCATAATTGCTAAAGTACTGAAAATATGCTCGTAAAGAAACGATTCTTTAATTTTGTAACACACAGTCATGATTGTACTTATGTAAGAGCTACTTACCTACTTTACAGGAATTACAAAAATATGTATATTGAAAGTTCAAATTTCTACGTAATTTTGAAAATCATCAAAACCTTTTGTAATTTATAGACTATTTGGAAAAAAAAACAAACGGCATATACGCTATAGGTACTAAAAATACAATATAGATCAATAGATATCTGTGTTTGTTTTAAGTCTTAAGTTATACTCAAGTCTTAATTTATTATATTTAATCTAAAAAAAGTTATTATATCTAAATTACAAAAAAATATTTTTCATAATATCATCACCGATCAAATTCTCTACACAATTATTTACATTTTCAAATTGCTAACTAAAGTTATGGCACCTGCTCTCTTATGTTTTTTTAATTTGGTTTCAATTACAATACTCAATAATTTTTGTAATTTTCTCTTAAAATTAACTATTGCACATAATGACGTGACTTCGCTATTCAGCCTCGCGTACAGGATCGTAACTCAATAATCGCCTCGTCTGCTCTCGCGACCGCTTGCCTCCGCAGGTGCCTCAACCTCCTCATCGAGTGAAGGAGTATGTCTCTATAGTATTTCCTCGAATGTTGAATGTCGTCTCGTACTCGGTTAATCTCGTCGGCGGCGTGTCTTCGCCAGCGGACCACGCGTGGCGTCGTCTGTCAACAGTCAACATTTATATAAGTAAGACCCGTTTAAAATAGAAGCTATTCAAACGTATGAGGCCTAATTCTTTATAAGGCCCCGCATGGAGTTCACGTACTGCTCTCACCTCTGGGCTGGCGCGCCTATACACCAGCTCGATCTATTTAACGGTCACTTGATGATAGTGGCTACCATCGCCTATGTATAACACAAGCTTAGGCCACAGGTGCTGCAAGTGCGCTGCTGACTATAGTAGGATTAAAGTTAAGGGATTAGGAAGATATAGAGAAAAAAGCTTTGATCAGAAAAAAGCCAGATCCAGACCAAAGCCAACGTTCCAGACCAAAGCAAAAGTTCAAAGTTCCAAACCCGGGACCTCTGAGACAGAACGCTAGCATCAATGTACGAATTATCGACGATCCATTGCTTACACATCAACAATTAGAACTCTTTAGTATGAAAAGAGTTTGTAGGCTCTCTACGTGTCCGCGAGGCAGACCCCCAAGCTGATCCACTCAGGCGTCGAAGGGCCGGCCGACGCGACGTGCCCGGGCGGAGGAGCTCCTCCTTAGGAGGAGCAGTGCGCGCACAAGAGCGTAGTTCAAGCTATTTTCCCTGTTTTGAGGAGTGGCTAAAAGGACAACACGGATGGTGTCACGTATCGACTGACACATATGTTCACCAGGCATGGCTGCTTTGGTGACTTCTTGCATAGAATTGGACGCGAGGCAACAACCCAATGCCATATCACTGTGGAGCTGATCAGGACTCTGCCCAAGACATGCACGACAGGTAACCCGCGGGGCACCTTAAGCGGCAAGTCATGATCGACGAAATTGGAGCGAATTTATCACTTTCAGAAGTTGAGATGGCCATGATAAGAAAGGAAACTTCGTAGAGGGCAGTGACAACCTTCTGTGAGACGGTACTGCTCCAGAAGGAGGCCGCTGAGCGGAATCGCTAGAGGGCTGACCCTGGAAGACGCAGATGTCAAAGGGGAGACGGTGGAAACTGCCCTTGAACCCTGTGATCTGGGATTCATTTAGAATACAGACACGGTAGAATTTCCCCTCGTTAAAAAAAGGTAGGTATAGAAATATTGACAGTCCTTTAAAAAACTTATATTTTACTGACTCAGTACTTTTGGACTAGCATCGTACAGCGAACGGCCAGCGATCTGACGATAAACCTTGGCTCTAGGCTGCAGCACGATGGTAAAAAAGCGGGATGTGTATTAAGTATAACACTAACTATTTACTGCTAAGATTTACAACCGGTAGATACCATAAATAAAATCTTCATGTAAGATGTTCTGATTGCGGTTGTGTAAGTACCGGACCTACCGTCCATTCTCTACTGATTATAAAAAAAAAATCAAAATTGTACCGACCTCGCAATCTATTCCGCATGTCCTTATTACTTTTTCGCATTTATTAATGAAGTCTTCGCTCTGAAATCAAAGACATTGCATGTACAAACATTAGTCGCACATGTAATCAACTGCCAGTAACAAAATGGAACAAGAAATAGCAACTTAAAAACCTACCTACTTATTGGAAACAATAGCACATACTGCTGGCCGGGCAGGAAATAAAACTTATTTCTCTGACTTGCAAGAAATAATAGGCAAGAACATACAACAAAATCGATTTCTTCTAATGATCCCTAGATCTCATTTAATATACCTATATTAAACAAATATTGAAAATATTCGTCTATACAGAATAGAATTAACAGTATGAATAAAACAAAATGGCGGTCGTTACTTCTGATCTAGTTGGCCATGCTTTAAATCTGTCCTGGGGTGTGTTCCAGCCAAAAAGTATAGAATAGAATATAGAAGGAATTGGGATTTTTTTCCTACAAAAATATTGATCCTGATCGCCGTAATCAGGATGGCCATGACCTTGTAAATTTGGTGATAGACTGAGCGATTTTGTACCACGTGGTAATAAATGTCTCATTACGGATTCTTTCGTCTTGTCCGATCTATACAGTTGAAAATCTTTGGTTTTAGCACTCCATTCGAGCATAATTTGATCTGGACAAGATTTGATCATATCTGTTCCGGGCGCCCTGTCAGAGCTAATTATGCTCTGCCTTCCGGAACGGAAATGAGCAAATCACATTAGAGCAAAATTAGCCTTGGCTGAAGGAGTACTGGAACACAACCCAGAAATTTCTGTTAACTGTAACTACTGTTTACTATACTACCTCTTTGCCATTACCGAGACGATAAAAAAGAGTCGATTGATTTTTAAATAATGAAACCATTTCAAGCAAGTGAGAGAAAATTTATTTTACCTAAAAACATACCACACTGCGTTTCGCAGTCACTTGGGCAGCCCGTCTGGCGGCAGTAACCATCACTTTAAAGAAGACCATCGTGAAATAACAGCATATGTGCTGTTGTGTTTCGGTGAGTGAGTAAGGGATGCCAGAGCCCATTTCCCTGTCCACTCCAAATCCCTTATTCTTAATCCTACTGCAGTCGGCAGCGCACTTGCAGCAGCTTTGGCGTTGCTCGTGTTATAGGTGACGGTAGCCACCTACCATCAAGTGGACCGTCAGCCTGTCTGCCGATCTTAACATTAAAAAAAAAGTTGTAGAATCTATTACCTACTCGAGTAGAAGACTGCAAATAGATCTAATGTGCTCCAATGTTCCCTCGAGAATTCCAGGACAAATTGTTTCCTTTTTGCTCAGGTGGATGATAAAATGTTAGTTTTATTTTATTCTTTACCTATAGGAACTCTTACAATAGTTGTAGGTATTTAATTCTAGCCAACTTTTGACGCAATTCTATGTGTGCATCTAGCTATTTATGTGAACGTTATGAATGCCTATAATTAGCCCTTATAACAGATGTTAGTTTATCAATGATATAGTAGATATAAAAATATCATTGCTTCAATTTGACTAAAAATATGGTACCCTATACCTCATTAAGATTATTAAGGAACTAAATATGTGGTACCTTATTAAGATGCATTTTGAAGACAATCAAATGACCAAGGAAGAACTTGTGGTGGTTCTCTGCACTGAATGTAGCAGCTCGGTGGGCATCATACTCGATTTTCTTCAAACGTTTCTGGAATGCGCTTCGGCAGTGCTCTGGCTGAAAAATTATAAAATAAATAAAACATAAAAGTTGATAAGTAAATTATCCTGGGTATAGTCTGGACGGACCTACACGAGGTGGGCTGATCATATAAGGAAGAATTGAATGCCCCAATGGATTTTATGGTGTTTATGGCCCGAAGTGAAAGTCTTCAGGCTAATGGTGAAATTAATTTTAGGTTTTAATTGATTTTATATTAACGGACCCGGCAGATGTTTTTTCTGTCCCAACCTGTGCAACCCGATCTCAGTGCCGCCTACCAGATTGTAAATCTATATCTAGGACATAATAAAAAAAAAAAAACAATGTGATTAACATACGCACGTCTTAGTTTGTTTTAAGATTCGTTCAAAAATCCACATTTTTAAAAGGTTAAGCACGTCTTATTAAAAGAGAGAATTTCTAGACGAGATTTTGGTATAACTATTATATCCAAATTTTGTCATTATTATTCTTGTAAGAGAGCAGAAACGAGCAGTATAAATCTGCTAAATTTGCCATTGTACGTTTTCTGAAGATGACGTACATACCTACACTTAACTGAATTATTAGCGTTCGAGCGGTAATGTTACTATTAGCTGAAATTAAAAATGGTTGATCATATAATACCCGTAAGTTTTCGGTTCTTAAAGGAACCGGTTACATTTTCAATCCCTTTGCAGTCGAATCTCTGGGTCAGTGGGGTCCCAACGCGCTTCAATTTTTAAACACCTTCGTCGATAAAACTGGTGATTGTCAGCAAATTAGCCTTGCAAAATAACAAGGTAATGCAGCCAGCATGTTTGGGATCGTGCCTAAGGCCGCCTTTCCACCTGCAAGAAAACTTCCGCGAGAAATGTCCGACAGCAGCTTGCAAGTGTAAACTCCGTAGCAAGAGCTGTCACGACAACTCACACTTTCTGCTGTCGGACGGACTGTCTGACATTTCTCGCGGAAGTTTTTTTGCAGGTGGAAAGGCGGCCTAAGGGCCCGAAGCTTAACATGATACACTGTTTGTAAATAATAAAGATTATTAGGTAATTATAATTTTTTCATAAATTTAATATATTGTATACTTAGGTATTAAAATATGTATCTATATCCACAAATAGTATACATTACACTCATATCACATTTGTAACAATATATAATACAAAAACTTATTTATTCTAAACCATACCTTTTTGTCAATACAAAAGTCCAGCTGACGGTCCACTTGGTGGTAAGTGGTTACCGTCGCCGACTAAAATTAGCAAAGCTATGAGTGCTGATTTCACGGAGGTCTTCTGTAAGGTGGTGGTCATTGCTCAATTTATGACTGCGAACGTAAATCTAATGCTATTATAAAAAAATACTTTATAATGAAAATTGGTATATGAGTAACCCGTGTACATCTTAGTTCAGATCTTGAAGCGTTTTTGGTTTAGCTGAAGTAAATTCCAGTCATGTGTTTCGCGCTAAATTTACTGGCCACAGGCATCAAGGCCAATGGGTCATTACATGACAGGATAATTTTAGAGATCTGGTAAACAAACACACGCCAATTTCAATACATTAAATATTTTTGGTGTTCATTGAGGAAATCAGTTATTGGCTATAACCGTTCGCGCGTCTTCGTGATCTCATTTTTCAGTTTCTGGGGCCACGAACTCAGCGGACGAAACGCTAAGTCGATAATACTCGTTAAAAGAAACTCGTGCTGTTTTAAACAACAGGTAAAAAGACATTTATATGTGGCTTATTATTATCGTACTTTAAAGAGGTTTAAAAGAAACACGTTATAATCGAAAAATTTCCTAACTTTTGACAACTTTTTTGTTCTTACCAATGTCCGAAGTGATAATAATTTTTAACTTTAAATATAACTTAATACTTGAAATTTTGTACTAGATTTCATCAAGTAAGTAGGTACATATATACTTTTTATTTAAAATACAAGAGTAAGTTATTAACTTCATGGCCACAAATAGTAAATTTACCGTCACTGTCAAGGTTTGTTGACGTAATGTATAAAATAATATCGATGATAAATAATATCGATATATAACTTTGCGTGACCTAGATGAGCAAATAGATGTGTCTGAGGTAATTCTCAACAAAGTCGCTGCACGATTAACAAAAGACCACCGGAAGTTTCATAACAGCACGTGTGCTATTATTGTGTTTCCATACGTGAGTATGGAGACGTTAGAACACATTCTCTGTATCCTCATTTCGATATTTATCCTGTTACCCTACAGCTTTAGCTGTAACACTACAGCTTTATTATAACCGCTTTTTAATGCATTCTTAATACAGTATTTTAAAACAAAATATTAATGTTATAAAAAATATTAGCATTTGTATACCTATCGAAAACTATATCAATCTATAGTTTTCGATAGGTAATAATTTGTACACGTTGTACGTCTGTTTGTATGTGCGTTTGTGCACGCCACGCTAATCTCTGAAACGGCTTGACCCATTTGAATGCGGTTTTCACTGATATATTGTAGAAAGCGTCCCGTAACATTTAGTGTTTGTTTCATTCCAATCGGTTTACAAACAAAAAGTTACACGCTATACCGAATACCACGCGTACGAAGTTGCGGGCTCAGCTAATAAATTAATAAATAATAACAAAAGCAACTTCAGTAACTTTCCTCGTGTATTAAATATGTTGATTTTTGAAAGGCTCTCTGGATAGAGTCATAGGGTCTGATTCTATATGTAATGTGGCATTGTAATATCTGTTTCTAGAAGGCGAACGACGCCTTCAACTTGGATTAATGGAAAAATCCTCTGTATTTCACTCTCCATTAAACTATTTTTTTTAATGTTAAGATCGGCTGACAGGCTGACGGTACCGTCGTCTATTAACACTGCAAGCCGTGCCTATTACACTTTTCTATTTACTTATTATTGTATTATGTAATAACTATTTATAAAATTTTGTGTAACTTATTTTTTAGCTGGAAACCTTTTTTCAAAATTATACAACCATTTTAATAATTGAGGATATTATTATTGTGTAAATCGTTGAAAAATAGGTAATAATTAATTTGTATTAATTTTTTGATAAATTTTTTAATAAATTTTTTTTTGTTAAATTTTTTGATAAATTTTTCATAATTTTTTTGATGTTTTTTTTTCTAACTTTATTGCCGGGATGTTACTTTGACTTTTATTGGCGTAGGCTGTGCCTCCTTTAATTGCGGCGGCATCTGCCTTGTCATTTTTTCCTGTTCCTTGTTGTGTGTTTTTTTCGGTGCCTGCCTCGTTGGAGGCCATGTAATAATAAATAAATAAATAAGTAATAAAATTTAATTTTAAATGAATATTATCATGAACCAAAAAGCTTTTTCATAAATTAGAAAAATATTTTGTTTATTGCTAATATTTATAATGAATCAGAAATAGGTCGTTTTTCATTTATGGCCTCATTTATTCATGAATGTGGTCCACGGCCACAAAAAGCAGATAAGCGGTACCTTTTAACTAAGGTTAGTTATAAAGACAATATTAGTTTAATGATATTATTTTAGAGAAGATAAAGGGCTACGACATAGTTACACTTTTGCAATATCTTCGTTACGTTAAGATTTTTGCTTCTTTCAAAACAAGGCATCTTTGAACAACACAAAAGTATTGTGTGAGCGTCAGCACTATGCAATTACAGGTGTCCTTGCATCATATTATTTATGCATATTTTTATTGCACCATTATACCCGGCAGTAAAGTGAAGAATGCATGCTTTGATCTTACCCAGTTCGTTAGTGAAAAAGAACTTAAAATTAACAGTTCGTAAGTTAGACAAGGTCATCTTTGAAGGTTAATAGCGGACCGGGATTATATTTATTTATTCATCGTGAATGTATCACCGATTCTGTATCACCGATGACGTGCATTACACGTCATCGGTGATACAGAAATTGACATATAGCGCCTTTAGTTAGAAAAAATCATTATATAAAAAATTCAACGCCTGACAAAAATACGAGCAATTAGCTGCGTCCGCGATTTCGTACGTGTGATGTTCGGTATAGGGCGTAACTTTTTTGTTTGTAAGCCGATTGGAATGAAACAAACATTTAATGTTACAGGAAGCTTGCTACAATATATCAGTGAAAACCGCATTCAAATTGGTTAAGCCATTTCTGAGATTAGAGTGCACAAACAGCCAAGAATTCTAAAAACTATTTTTTGACGTCGGTAACATTATATGTACAACGTGTACAAATTGATTTTTTTTTTAAATATTTGATGTACATACACACGGCTCGTTTACGATTTTATTTTATTGTGTGCATAGATGTAAACATTCCGATACAAAAGACAAAACCGAGCTGGAAACTCAAGTCTATTGTGTTGTTCATTAATGAACTAATAAAAACACACCTTGTCACCTCACTTACTCAGTGCGCCCATCATAAATGTCAACCAATAAATTGTATAATTCATTGCTCAGTAAATATCCTATTTATTTGCGAGTCGGGTGTTAGCACGTACATACACATACATATATGTGTGTGATGTAAATTGCGATCTATTCTGAGATTAGTTGCATTATGAACAAATTGATGAAGCGCCCTTGAACGGTATCAAAGCGAGTCAAGGTCTTAGGTGCAACAGTATTACATCCCGGTAGTGACTATGATTACAGAGAGAATAATAGGGACAAAAGCAATGGTAATCTGGGATGAATAACAATTGCGGGGTTGTAAAAACGACCTTTACAACCCCGCAACCTTTATTTATGGTAGATTTACTGCACATTAATTATGAAAACTAGTTGTTTTTGTCCGATACTTCGTCCGCCTTTTTACGGAAACAGTACTTTTTTCTTGATGAAAGGATGACATGAAAGGTACCCTGTGTATCTGAAAATTATGTGCAAAATCAGAGTTGAGTAGTTTCGTACAATATAATATTAGTTACGATTAAACCTCTTTTTTGAACGAGTTAGAGTTCTTTATCATTACGATATATTATGATCGCAGATCATTACGACATATTTTCAAAAAATATCACCGCGATAATGGAACGAGTTCACCTACATTTAAGTAAATTAAATATTTAGGATTAACCAGATAATAACTACCACTAATTGGTATTCACTGAATACCAATAAAAGCCGAAAACACCGTACTACGCGAAAATGCCACGATAACACCACGAAGTGTCCAATAAAATCGTCGAACGACTGTTCACCCGACAAATGACGTTGGACTCATTGGCATTAGATCAACGTGAAATATGGCTTGAAATGCCAACGCGCTAATGCGTACAGCTAGGCGCGCCCAACATCACTAATGGTTTCTTTTATTTTACTAAATGGTAATATAGGTTACATTTATTTTATACAAACCTATTATTAATTTATTAAATAATATATTTACAAATTATATTATACTAAATTAAGCTTTGGTCCCCTAGGCAGGGTGCCAAGCATGCTGGCTGCATTACCTCGTTGTATTGCAAGACTGATTTGCTGACCGAGGTAATGGTCAGCTCTGGGATCGCCAGTTATGTCGACTAAACGTTTAGATAAAATGTTGAAGAATTTTAGCGCGTTGGGACCCCACGGACCCAAAGATTCGACACCGAAGGGAATGAAAATGTAGCCGGTGCCGATACCTCTGTATTTGTGAATTTTGCGTTTCTCGGCCGCGTCCGCAGCAGCACCAGCTGTAGCAACTGTTCCATGAAGATGGGACGGTGCCAAAGTGTCGACACAAGTGGCATTCCATACTAGTGGACGACCCATGCTCCAAGGAACTAGCGACATCCCATCAGGTCTCATCATCACGTACAATACCACTTGGTTCGAGCATTGAAGGTATGTTAATGGTGGCAAGAGACCTATGTATGGTGTCATTTATACTGGCGTGCCTTGAAATACGGCCAGCGCTAATAATACAGGAAAGTCCGTGATGTCCCAAGCGGTCGACATCCCGGCCACAGGGACAGGTGTGGGGGATACATACCTCTGTACCAAGTCGGAGCCCGATCGCGAGACGGAGGGTATTGTTATCCAGAAAAGTGCCCAAGTTCGGTGATGGCACTGCGTGGAGCCAGAAACTGGACTCTCGGCTTTTTAGCGCCCTCAATCTAGCAAGATCGGGGCCCGAAACGCTCTCCATTAGATTGTCGTTTGTTATTACTAAATAATAACAAAAATAATTTACTCTGGGTACAATCTGTTCTTTACATATAGATTTTCAGAAGAGGTACGATCACATATATGTATAATATGTGTTTATATAATTTTTGTAATAAAAAGAACTAGCGTTTCGCGTGGATGCTATTTTTTGCAAATTATATACACAAACATCATTGTTTATCACTATTTCTATTAGTGAATACTATATCAAAGTCCTCTGAGTGGTTTAGAAAAAGATAGCGGAGAAACGGATAGAAGCGGACAGTGACTTCATCTATCTAAATCTTCTTCTTGTCCTTCTTATATCTATCTTCTTTTATATATATCTTTTTTAATAAAACGTTTTTATCTTTTTAAATTTAATTTTTTTTCCTATGAGCCCTGTCTGTGCATTAAATATATATATTAAAAAAAAAAAACAATTTGTACACGTTGTTTATGTTACAGAGGTCAAAAAAATTTTTTAGAATTTTTGTCTGTTTGTGCGTTTGTGCACGCTAATCTCAGAAACGACTTAACCGATTTGAACGCGGTTTTCACTGATGTATTGTATTGTAGCAAGCTTCCCGTAACAGTTGGTGTTTGTTTCATTCCAATCGGTTAATAAACAAAAAAAAAATGCGCTTTACCGATTACCATGCGTACGAAGTTGGGGGCTCAGCTAGTAACTAATAGATTTACAAATAAATAAGAATAAATTTTAGATGTAGATTATAGCATGCCGTATCTAATGCACCTGAATTTCAAGTTTTACTCAAACGAAAACTTGAAAATGAATTTTACAAACAAAAATTCAGTTTTCAGCACAAAAACCACCTTTATTATGGATATTTTTTATTACCGGATAGAAAGTTAAACAATCAATAGTGATTTAATTAATTTGATATCACTCTTTCTTAGATTTTTTAGATTTCACTCCTTTTAGTTACAGATACATAGTATATTTTACGTGTTGTTGTTGTTTGTTTTGTTTATATCGAACATGATTACACAACACATGTGATTCAAGTTTATTTTTGCCTCTACCGCCTGGCTTCGGGGAAGTCTATCATACTCAGCCAAAGACTAATGACTCGCCAATCACATTCTATTTTAATTTGTCATCGATTATATAGTCATCATCAAAAAACCCATGAGCATCCACTGTTGGACATTTTTTTTATTTTTTATGTTAAGGTCGGCAGACAGGCTGACGATCCACTCGATGGTATGTGGCTACCATCGCCTATAACACGAGCAACGTCAAAGCTGCTGCAAGTGAACTGCCGACTGCAGTTAGATTAAGGATAAGGGATTAGGAGTGGATAGGGAAATGGGCTCTGGCATACCTTACTCACTCAGCGAAACACAACAGCACACGTGCTGTTATTTCACGGCGGTTGCTGCCGCCAGACGGGCTGCCCAAATGACTGGGAAACGCAGTGTGCCCTGCCACTACTTTCCAAATCCAGTCCGGAGCCAAATTTGAAAAGACGATTTTTCAAAGTTGACCCTGCCGGGAATCGAACCCGGGAACCCTAGAACAGAGCGTTAAGGCAAGCACCCTAACCACTCACCCAAAGGGCTCGTCAGAAAAAATTGCATCCGGGGGCGGATAGCCAGTTTTTATATAAATTTATAGTTGTCCATACAGATAAAAACTACAAAACGCATCAGTATAACCGTTAAAGTATCAATTCAAATCACAGCCTTCTAGTATTAACTGAACATACTAAACAACAGATGTGAGAATCTTATCAGATGCATATTATAAAGTTTCCCAACATTTGGTGCATTATAATTTATTGCAAATGTTCGCGTACGTATTGCGAAACAGTCCATACCGTACTGACGTATTGCTTTATGAGGGTTATTTAGATCGTAAAGTGTTTGCAGATTGTGTTGCTTTGGATTAGATTAGATTGGACAGTGTTGAGTGGACCTGCTCTTCAAAAGTTTCTTCAATAGAAGCCTTCATAAAGTACTTCCTATTACAGCGGTGACCGAGTTGTTGAAACTCGGGGTTCTAAGGGTGCAACTCAGGATTGTTATCTTAGACTAGCTGAGCCCGCCACTTCGTAAGCGTGCTATTTGGTATAGCACGTAACTTTTTTGTTTGTAAACCGATTGGAATGAAACAAACACTAAATGTTACGGGAAGCTTGCTACAATACACAAGCGATAACCTCATTCAGAGCGGTTAAGCTGTTTCAGAGATTGACGAGCCTGTTGAATGAGTGGTCAGGGTGCTTGCCTTAACGCTCTGTTCTAGGTTTCCCGGGTTTGATTCCCGGCAGGGTCAACTTTGAAAAATGAACTTTTCAAATTTGGCTCTGGTCTGGAGCTGGACAGTAGTCGCAGTCATTTGGGCAGCCCGTCTGGCGGCAGTAACCATCCCCTTACAGAAGACCACCGCGAAATAACAGCACGTGTGCTGTTGTTTTTCGGTGAGTGAGTAAGGGATGCCAGAGCCCATTTCCCTATCCCCTCCTAATCCCTTATCCAATCCTCCTAATCCCTTATCCTTAATTCTACAGTGGTCGTCACTTGCACTTGCACTTTCACTTAGCGCACTTGCAGCAGCTTTGGCGTTGCTTGTGTTATAGGCGACGGTAGCCACCTACCATCAAATGGACCGTCAGCCTGTCTGCCGACCTTAACATAAAAAATAAATCTCTTGTCTATATCTATACATATAATAAACTCGTGAACGAACCGTGTCTGTGCATTAAATATTTTTTCAAAAAAACAATTTGTATACACGTTATACTTATGTTACCGAGGTCAAAAATAGTTTTTAGAATTTTTGTCTGTTTGTCTTTGCGTTTGTGCACGTTAATCTCAGAAACGGCTAAACCGATTTGAATACGATTATCACTGATGTATTGTAGCAAGCTTCCCCGTAACATTTAGTGTTTGTTTCATTCCAACCGATTGTACAAACAAAAAAGTTACACGCTATACCGAATACCACGCGTACGAAGTCGCCGGCACAGCTAGTTTCGTTATAAATTTATTTTTAAATACAAAAATACATTTTAATGTTTTTTCGATAACAAATGGAATACTTACAGCATCATTTAGCACTTGCTTGTCTATCCTATCGACAGTCTGATCGGTGAATCTAGATATATCAGCAAGAAATAGTTTCAAGTCAGCACCAGCTCTCGCTGTGAATTCTGTGTAGATAAGCAGCGCGTCATCCTTGGCTGATTGTAATTCCTTCACCAGCTCTGGCGTATACCTCTTCTCCACGTCGCCGATTTCTTTAGAATTTGGTGAGACATCCACCCATATCTGAGCCTGAAAATATTCAAGAATGAAATGAAATTGGTGAATCGTTACTAAAACTATCAAATAATTTGCTCTAGGTATAAATCGATATAATAAGACATATAATTTATAATATCTTAATAACCAGTTTTTATTAACTTAAACTATTAAATGAAAGCCAAAAAGCTTGAGGTAGTATAGGTCAAATAATCACACATTATTATAATTATCATAGGAAAGTATTTTATTTTTACGAACTCAAGAATCGATTATAAAACTATAAAATGGACTTTTGAAGGAACCCAGGAAACCTTTTGTATATTGCGTAATGCTTTTCGTTTCGTCCATATTTGTTTTTTTACATTTAATTTGTAATTACAGTTGCTTACTGAAAAAAATTTGTAAAGAAAAACTTTATAAAAAGAAAACTAGAGCAAGAATCAGGTGTGCGATTCTGTCTGAGTTATAGAATAGGCTACAGAACACGAGAGAAAGATTTTTTACATGTTTGAAATGTTTTTCTTCCCTGTATCTGATTTTTCTTTTTGTTTTAAATAAAAACATAAAATCTTTCGAGTATACATCTCCCATAACAGTGATTCGAATCCCCAATTTTGAAAAAGTTCACAAATCTGCCCAATGCAAGCGATTATATTCATAGCCTACAATTATGTAAACTATTATCTCAGTCAATGTTAAATGTCAATCAAATCGTTTAAAATTATGTTATGTTAATTTTAATTATAATTGCTCTGAAGGAGAAAATTTACCACGATTTACTGTAAATCAAATCGTTTAAAATTATGTTATTTTAATTTTAATTATAATGGTCATAAATTGCTCTGAAGGAGAAAAATAACCACGATTTACAAGACACAAGTTCAAAATAATTTTAGTATCTATGTTTCCACTGGAATTTTAATTTATTTAATGGAGCAGAATTTTAGATGTAGATAACAATTAAATCTATCAAACTTAACGCTTTTGTTTCTGTTATTCGGTTTTCCTCCTAATAGCTAATAGGTAGTTAGTTATCTTTTTCAAATACAAGCTAATCTTTAATAAATAAAAGGCTCGACGAGCTATAACAGCTCAAGGAAAAACTCTCCGATAAGTATTATAAAAAGTTATGATTTTTAGGGTTCCGTACGTCCGAATAAAAAAACGGAACCCTTATAGGATCACTCGTGTGTCCGTCTGTCCGACCATTATCCCCCCCCCCTTATCTCCGAAACTATTGAACCTAAAGTTTTGAAAAAAAAAAATACAGAAATTGGTTTTCTATTTATAGATTTTAGGAAAACCTATAAGAAGTCCATTGATATTAAAATAACATGGTAAATCACTCTATATTCTGTGGATAGGTAACATCGTAAGGAATCCTCTTCACGCGAGTTCAACTCGCACTTGTCCCTTTTTTTTAACGTAAACTAGCCAAACGGCCCGTTGGATGAGTGGCAAGGATGCTTGCCTAACGTCTCAGGGGCCCCGGGTTCGATTCCCGGCGGGGTCAAGTTTGGAAATTTTAATGTAATTTTCAAAATTGACTCTGGTCTGGATTTGAAAAGTAGTGGTAGGGCACACTGCGTTTCGCAGTCATTTGGGCAGCCCGCCTGGCGGAAGTAACCACCACCTTACAGAATACCACCGTGAAATAATAGCATATACGTGCTGTTGTGTTTCCGTGAGTGAGTAAGGGATGCCAGAGCCCATTTCCTTATCCCCTCCTAATCCCTTACCAATCCTACTGTAATCGGCAGCGCACTTGCAGCCGCTGTGACGTTGCTTGTGTTATAGGCGACGGTAGCCACCTACCATCAAGTGGACCGTCAGCCTGTCTGTCGACATAACATAAAAAAAAAAAAAAATATCATCATCATTATCTCAGCCGTAGGACGTCCACTGTTGGACAAAGGCCTCCCCCCTAATTTTCCAAAAGGACCGGTCAGAAACAGCCTGGATCCATCGTCTCCCGGCCTTATCAGATCGTCTGTCCACCTTATGATGGTCATCCTACGTTGCGCTTGCCGGTCAGTGGTCTCCACTCGAGAACTTTCCGGCCCTAGTCCTGTTGCCGTCGACCCTCCGAAGTGTTCTCCCCACTGCCACCTCAACTTACCGATGCGACGATTAACGTAACTTTTGTTTGTCTACGTATCTCCTCATTGTTGATTCGATCTAGCCATAACTCGTTGGGCGACGTTTCTTTCTTTTTAGAGCGCTGAAACGAGGTCTCTAACTGTGCTAAACATAGTATGCCTTAAATGATGAGCAGAGATCGGATCTAACTTTTTGAAATACTAGGTATTTATCTGTGGGTACACAGATTTTATATTAGTATATGCTTTTGGTTGCGAATCCACTAAAATAAGTAAAATAGAAGAACATATAAACGAAAGTTCTTTAGTTTTGTGTGTTTGAGTATAGTTCCTATCTTTTAAGAAGCGTTAGGGTCCAAGTTCCAACTGCTTACCTATTAGTTGGGAACTTACTATACAGTCAGAGGCACAATTAACCGCCCACCCTGCTAAAGAGATTTAACTTTGTTTACAAATTACTAAACGCTTTATAATGTTGAATGACGATTTGTTGTCATTCAACAGTGTCATTCAAAGTGGGTAGTTTATGATAAATTATGACAATTCATGACCCATTAAGTATGAGTTTCTTTTATTGAGTTCAGTAGAATATTGACTTTCGAACTTGCCTGTGCTTTAAATACATTTCTTATATAATATAAAAAAACAATTTATATAATATAAAAAGCTTAGATTATAATCTAACTAAAAATTAATTATCGTAATCAATATTTATAACTATTGGAATGTGTATTTGGTTTGATGTTGAACTGTTAATTTCCATACATTTATTTAATTTAAATTCTTACTCGTGTCTCGGGTTCCCCTAAATTAATTGTTTTAAAAGCATCCCAGAAAAGCAGTTAGCTAGTTTTGATCAGCAAAGGTGGGTTTAATTGGTTTATATTAAAATAATATTTCACATGTAAGTAAATATTTAATCAAATAAAATTTAGTATGCATAAGTATCTCTAACTAAATCAAGCAAACGAAATAAATTAAACAAAACGAAAACTATCAAAGTCCCTTAAAAAAATTAAGCAACTCTGAAAACTTATTCTAATATTTTAATTTCGAATAAAATAATGATAGATTAATAAATGACGGACAGACCAACACAAAATCGTTTCCTTATACTAATTATATGACATTTATTTCGAGAAACGTGCTAAAATTGTATTATTATGTGATTATGTATTTACTATGGGCGGATGGGATTCAAGATGTTTGGACGTAACATTTTTAATTAACCATCAGGACGTCAGATACGAACGTACGGCAAACTATTCTTATAACTTCTGTATGAACTTAAAATATTTTTAACGATACCATTAAATTAAAAATAGTAACTTTGTTTTACGCAAATCGTTTTGGTTCTAACTACTATAGGAGAGACTGTTATACGGAACCTGCTTCACCATGGTATCCATCGCCGACCAAAAGATTTTAAATTTGTTACAAAAAAAATCTTCTTTTGATACGTTTATAAGACACTTGTCATGATCTACAAATTATTGCAGAACGTTAAACAAAAAGCATTTTGAATTTCGAATTGCCCAAACATAATACACAATAAATATATAATTTTTTTTTTATTAGATCAGGGTAGCGCTTGACCACTATCTCACCTGATGTGAGGTGTAGATGTGGCCGAAGGTGGACCACGCTTACCCAGTAAATGCCCATTTACCCTGGTTTTGAAGACCCTGAGGTTGTAGTTCTGTTGAAACAGAAACATGATCCTAACAAACTCCTGTTTTCTCATTGACAGATTTTCCTTTAAAACTGTACATTAAAAATGCATTTGTTCATTTTTTTGTGTTAAGATCGGCAGACAGGTTGACGGTCCACTTGATGATGGTAGGTGGCTACCGTCGCCTATAACACTAGCAACGCCAAAGCTGCTGGAAGTGCGCTGCCGACTAGAGTAGGATTAAGGATTAAGGATTAGGAGGGGATAGGCAAATGGGCTCTGGCATCCCTTACTCACTCACCGAAACACAACAGCAAACGTGCTTTTATTTCACGGTGGTCTTCTGTAATGGGGTGGTTACTGCCGCCAAACGGGCTACCCAAATGACTGCGAAACGCAGTGTGATTTTAATAATTACTAATTGTTTGGGATCAGATAACATCTGATGAACCCAGACATTTAATAATTGACAAAATTGCTGTTTGCCTATAAATATAAAAGTGGACCATAGATTTTTAGTACACCATAGATTATAAGTCTATAATCTATGGTGAATGGAATATTGTAAGCTTACTTTTATTCTGTAATTAGTCAACAATCAACTGGCTGATAACGTGAAGAGTGAAGATAACATTACTTACAATAAGGATAACTTTATTTTCAAGTAGCAGGTGGTGAGTGTTTTTAATTAAATTAAACTATTTAACGTAATTGCACTTGAGCTCATCAATTAGACATTGGAGAAATAACCGTACCTACTTTTACCTATATATATATATATATATATATATATATATATTATTATATTATATATATATAGGTATATATAATATAATATACCTATACCTATATATATATATTATATATAGGTAAAAGTAGGTACGGTTATTTCTCCAACATAAGGAAAAGAAGACAATTCTTCTTGCGAAGGGCAGAGGACCATGTGTTTTGACAAGCCTTGGGGAAGGCCTGTATCCAATAATGGGGAGAAACTAAGGCTTAAGATGCAAACAATGATAAAATTAAAATTAAAACCGATATAATAAATTCATAAATAAACTGATATGTGTGGCAGCAGCAGAAATGGGTAGACCTAACTTCGTAGGTACTAATATGCGGCTTGTATATACATAGACCAGCTTGCTGATTTTCAATTAAGCCCCGAGAACATTGTGCCGACATAATGGAAGCCGACCAAATCAATTACATTATTGTTATTGGTACAAAAAAAAATCAGATCAAAAAGAGCCTCAGCTCTCAACACTGAACTCGTTTCGGACATCCAACCTGACTCTGGCTCAAATTCAACTACCTATCATCGCAATAACATTAAGCATATTGTTATATTCGGTCTGCATAGAATAAATGCGAATTGTTTTTGTAATATTTTATCAATTGAAATTAGAAGGTGAATAGAAGGTCACAATGGCGTTTCGTACAATCTATTAGGTCAAAATTTGCCAAAAATGATAAAATACAAAGGAAAAGTTGTTTATAGAGAAAGTAGTTTTTGCCAGCAACTTCGTCAAGGTCCTTCGGAAGCAGAATTTTTTTCTAATAAAAGGGTACCCTATGTCCTTTACTGTACTCCTGACGGATATGCAAAATTAGGCACACCATGATTCGTTAGTAAAAACGCAACAAATGATACATTAGTTAGCCCTTGCAGCCCTTACTTATGAAACACACCAGGATTGTAGCAGGATTGCCAGAACAGCAATGTTACAATAAATTAAATATTTATACATTATTAAAACTTGCAAAAAAGTTACTGTGTTTATATATTTCATACTTCTCAGCGAGCTATGGAGAGGGCATTTCTCTGAATTATTTGATACAAAATAATGAGATCCAGAGTCAATTGAAATTGGAAAATCTGGGGACATAAGACGAAATTTAGAATAGAGACGAGGGTAAAAATTTTCTTCGGAAGACACCCATTGTTCTAGGCCGACGACTACCAAAGAGTCATCTATCAGATGGGTCAATAGGGGATCGGACAGTAATCAAATTAAAATCTAAAATGTATTTAAAAAGAAAATATATAATTTTTTACGATTATTTATCGAATAATAATTTAATATAATTCATTTAAATATTTTTAAATGAAGAAATAAAATGTTATTATTTACAATATTTTCAATCTATACTGAAACACCAATCACAGTGCGTGACGTCATTTGTGGGCATTCATTGTCTTATGCCAATGCAGCTGTTTTGTTATGATATGACCACAAATGACGTTACGCGCTCTCAGATGAACTATCGTGGCGTTTTGGCGGCAAACAATATTAAAACATGATTTTGAGTACCTAAAAGGCTATAAATAAATAAAATAGTATTTTTTATGGGAATAAATATCCATGAAGATTAATTTAAAATACTTTCTGAAAATTTGTCCGATCCCCTATTAAAAAGTATGTGATCTGAATGGACGTGGACGGTCTTAATACAGAAACTTAATACTTCAAATTCTTGATCAGGAAAGTAGTGAAGTTTCCCCGTTGAGAAAAGGCAACAATATTTTTATTGTGGACAAGAAAATTTCTAGTTATATCAATAGATAATAACAATTGATGCAAATAGATAATACCGAAAAAAGTAAAAGTATTTCTTTAACTATATTATCAAAAAACGACATTCGCGTGACCACAACAATGACTTATTTTAAAGACATCTAATATTTTAATACAAATAAGAATAAATGAGCTAAATAGAATAATCCATAATTAAATCAGATACAGCAGAAATGCTCACTTTACATGGCAGGATATAACTTTATCTTGAAAATAAAGTTTATTGCTATCATCGTTCTTTTCATAGGTTCGTTCTTTTCATTCTAAATAAAATGGTGGACCTCTAAGATAATGAATTTGGACTATTAATTATTTTAACGCATATTTGCAAAAAATTTTGGCTTTTGTTGGTTTTGATTTTGATAAATTTGCATTCGGGCTGAGTAAGGAATGATCAGATGATAAAATAAGAATTTAGAATCAAATAATTACTATGGGCTGAGTAAGAAATACAAATAGATCATGTTAGGAAAAATTTATAATAGTGGGATGAGTTTGTTTTCGTAGCTTGTGACCACGGTGCACAAAAGAGACAAATATAAAAATAAAATGTTGAGTTCTAACAAAAAAAAATTTGAACTCTAAACAGAGAAGTACAACTCGAATAAACACTGAGATTTATGTACATAATTTATGTTAAAAAATCATTATTATATAGCTTTTTTTAAACAAAGTGAAACTATATTATGTATAGAATTACTTAATTTTCTTACTTAAAAAAGTAAATAACACCCTAATCAAGTTGAATAGAATTCATTTCTTGTGAAACTTATATTTCGAAATTTACTTACTCAAATAAATTTCAGTATTTTCTCTTAAATTTTGAAATAACAATTAAATTACACAATACCAAAACTTCTTAGCCTTACCAGTTCAGACTGAAAACGAAATAATAATAATAATTATTATTATATAATAATAATATAATAATAATTATTATTATTTATTTGCTGAATATAGAAAGAATAATTCTGAAAAAATTATCCAAACATCCCTTTATCTATACTATAACGAACACTGCAATGTAACTAACCTGCGCACGCGCCGGGCCAACGTAGGCAAGAAACGCTAGCGCTATGAGCGAGCTAATCAGTCGCGACACCATAATGTACTGACTCTGGCACCGGCCACCCCGTAACACTGACATCAAAATTCTATAACACTGAGATGCGCGCGCACGTGACTGCCAACTGCGGTAGGTGCTATACGTGCGAGAGCTGCTGCACATTTTCCCAATCGATTGTTTAGTATTGTTGACGTAATAGTACTTATGCTTCTAATAAGCATAAGAAGCATAAGTACTATTACGTCAACAACACTCAACAGTGTAACCCTGGACTGTTGAGTATTGTTGACGTAATACAATGTAACCTGGAACAAGTATTGGTCGCTTAAGGAAATAATGAAAGGAAACTATAATCTAAATTTAAAAAAAGTGGTGTTCGACACATGTCTTCCACCTTGTCTATTGTATGGATGCCAAACATGGACAGCATACTAAAAAGGAGCATACTAAAAATAAGAAAATTTAACAAATTACGAACTAACTCAATCAGACAGAAAACTAAGTTTACTGATGCTCTCGCTCAAGCCCTCAAACTAAAGTGGAAATGGGCGGGTCACATTTCACGTAGTAACGACAACAGATGGACCATTCACACCACTCGATGGAAGGGACCATTAGGCAAAAGAAATGTTGGCAGACCACATAGCCGGTGGTCTGATGATATTATTCAAATCGCTGGGAAAGACTGGATTACTACAGCATTAGATAGAGAATCGTGGAAAAAGATGGAGGAGGCCTTTACCCAAAAAGGGATCCATATCTATATGGACTAATAAAATTCTAACAACTACATCATAATAATAAAAAATATAATAATAATGCTAACACATAAAATACTAACACTTCGCTAACTTTTAATTATACACTACATTTCTGTTTTTTTAGAGATATTTGGAAATAAAAAGGCTATATTATTATTATTATTTATTAATTCTTCTCGTCTCCCCCTCCAAAAGCCAAAATGAGGGGGAGACGGTGTTACCCCCGACAGAAGCACAGTCGATCGGGGTTCAGGACGACAAAGACAGAAACCGACGCACGATCCTGGCCGTATCAAGCAGCACCGCCTTCTGCATTTGGGCCGGGAGGGAACCGCCACGGAATCCCAACCGCTTCAGGTTACTATTGAGGCTGGTTGGGATCAAACCGGTGACGGATATAACGACTGGGATGATTTCAGTGGACGCAACAGCCCACATGTCAACAATCTCGTGAGCCAAGTCGAGGTATTTCCTCTTCTTTTCGGTTTCAGCTTTCACGAGACCGTCATCATGCGGGATAGTTACGTCCACTAAAAACACCCTCGACTGCTCCCGGTCCATCAACACAATATCAGGTCTATTCGCTAGAATAGTCCTGTCTGTGATGATAGGCCGGTCCCAATAGAGCTTGGCACGGCCGTTCTCAAAAACTGGTTCCGGCGAGTACCTGTAATAAGGCATCCTCTCTTCAATGAAGCCGTATTTCAGAGCGAGCTCCTGATGCAGGATCTTGGCTGCTTGGTTGTGCCTGTGCAGATACTCAGTGTTGGCAAGCGCGGAACAACCAGAAGTAATATGCCGGAGTGTCTCTCCAGGATGGCGACAGGCTCGACATATGTCCTCTGTGCCATCCTTTATGATATACTTCTGGTAATTCCGCGTCTTGACAACCCCATCTTGTATCGCACAGACAAAACCCTCGGTTTCTCCAAAGAGATCACCGAAGCGCAGCCAGTGCACGGAGGCTTTACGGTCGATATGAGGCTCGTGAAGAGCCTTGTAAAACCGTCCGTGCAGCTCTTTCTCTTTCCATACGGCCTCCCTGACAGAGGTGCTTGGTATCACCGGATCACGCCATTGCTGATCGGCTAAGAATAATGGGGTGAGTCCGTTATCACATTCTACAACCGCCCTACGCAATACGCCACCCGAATCAGCCAAGAAGAAATTTCTAAGGTTGCATATCTCGCGGTTGTGCATGGTCTTGGCGCATAATAAGCCTCGACCACCACACTTCCGCGAGACATACATCCTTTCGACCGATGATTTCGGGTGGCGCATTCTGTGGGAGATCATACTTGTGCGGACCCTTCTATCCAGGGCGTCCAGTTCTGTCTGAGACCATCTGAGCACGCCGAAAGTATAAAGAAGAATAGGCATGACCCAGCCGTTAAAAGCTCGGACCTTGTTAGCCCCCGACAAATAGCTCCTGAGAACTTTTGTAAGGCGCTCCCAAAACTCCTCGCAAACCGACTGTTTCACTACCTTCTCCATTACACCTAAAGATTCCGACATGCCCAGATATCGGTATGTTTCAGTCTCGGAGAGTGACCTCATCTGCCTCGGGCCAACTTCGACATCAGTCGAACGAAGAACCCGTCCCCTCTCCACATGGAGGACCCCGCACTTATCAAACCCAAATTCCATCCCTATGGAACTGCTGAAATCGGTTGTTAATTGCAGCAGTTCTTCCAGATGATGAGCATTTGGGGCGAACAATTTGAGATCATCCATGTAGAGAAGATGTGACATCCGATGGCCTCCTCTCCGAAACTGAAAGCCCAGCCTTGAATTCTCCAAGATAGTACTAAGAGGGTTCAAAGCCAGGCAGAACCAAAGTGGGCTCAGACAATCGCCCTGAAAAATGCCCCTGCTTATTCTTATCCTATCAGCTGCGTCGGTCATCCGCTGACCTGAAAGACTAAGCATACATTGCCCCATACATGCCCGGAGGAATTCTCTAGTCGTACCATCAACCTTGTACAACTCGAGAACCCTCAAAAGCCATGTATGGGGAACCGAGTCAAATGCCTTTTTATAATCAATCCAGGCAGCGGAGAAATTACGACGATTGCGTTTTACCAGTCTGGAAACAGCCGTGTCGATGAGCAGCAGCTCCTTGCTACCGCGACTACCGCCCCTACATCCATTCTGAGCCCCTGACATAATATTATTTTCAGCAATGTGCCGATATATCTTAGAGCTCAGAATCGATGTAAGTGTCTTATAGATCGTACAAAGACACGTTATAGGGCGGTATTTAGATGGATCCGCGGTAGCACCATCCTTTGGAGCTAAATGAGTGACCCCTGTAGTCAAGAATTCTGGGAGCGTTCCGTTTTCAAGAGCCCCTTGGAATTGACGAGCGAGTGTGGCATGGCTTCGCCAGAACCCCTTCAACCAATAATTGTGCAGTCCGTCCGGTCCCGGACTTTTCCAGTTCGAGGCCTTACGGACCGCAGCAACTACATCGTCTTCAATAATGGTGATGGGGTTCATCGGCCTAATTGTGGCACATGCACCCTCCACTGTCTCTATCCAAGGGCCCTCTGCATGAGTAACTGGTTGTGACCACAGGTCTCGCCAAAAGGCGACGGTTTCAGCCTGATTTGGTGTTGGACCAGTTACTCTGCCGTCGGAACACTCCAAGCTTTTGTAGAATTTCTTTTGGTCACTCACGAAGAGGCGATTCTGTCGGTACCTCTTTACCCTTTCTGAGTACCGCCGGATACGCCTACCCCAAGCTGCGATTTTCTGCTTCAGGTCGTCGATGCGCTCTGTCAGTTTCCGAGGCATATCCGGGTGAGAAAGATTGACAGTCTCCTCCGAAAATGCCTTCCTAACAAAGCGCACCACTCTCGATCTGGTGTTGCCCGACCTGAAGCTGGTCAGTTTGCCGATGAGGACTCTGGCCCAAGCGATACGGCTTTCGATCCGTCGTTGCCAGGCCGGTATCTCATTATAGCGAGATACGCGACCCGGCACATGCACTTTGGCGCCGACTATCCGACAAACAGCTATAGCCGCGCCAAACAGGATCGAATCCGTATCACAAAGGTCTATACTGCTCTCTAAATAAGAGGGCAGCATATTATTTATGGCCCCAACGACATCCCGAACCTTTACGCTAAGAGGTACTCGGGGTAGACGCGGCCTCATTTCAAGAGGTGTTCGGCGGTACTCCAAAATCGCCTCTTCTAACATGCCACTCATCCGCTCTAAATCTTGGGTGACTGTTCCTTCCTCGTCATTCCGAACAACATTTGCCTCCTCATTGAGAGAAGGTTGGGGGGAGACCTCCCGTGTTTGTACGGAATCCAATTCAGGAACAGCCTCGCGTCGCAGTCGTTCGAGTTCGGTTGCACTAAAAAGCCCAGAGCGCTGTATAAACCGAACCCTATCCGACAAGTTTTGCTCCGTGACGTTAACCCCCGGTTCCAATTGCAGAAACTGTTGGTGCATTAGGGCTCGATACCCCGTGCCGCCAGTAACTGCCGAAGTCGCCCTGTAAAAAGCGCGCATGGCGTTTGAATTCATTTGCGTACTCCACGCCATGCGCCTTCTTGTTCCACCAGTAGCGGATGCCGAATTTTGGGTCGTAGAAGACCCTGTCGGCACCAAGCCAGCTGGTGGAGATGGATATTGTACGCTGGCTCGCCCTCTGCCACGTCCAGTGCCAGCGCGGGACCTGGACGTGCCCTGGCGTCCCCCAGGTAGCGGCCCTATACTTATATCATAATTATCCATCTACATTTAATTTAGGCTGGATACAACGGGGTGCGCCCAATTCCCCGAGGGGACCGTTGTAAGTTAGCTAGATGTAATCCCACAAGCACGGTCCTTACACCTGTGGGTAACTAAATCCCTGACCCTGGGATGAATCGGGTTGACTGATTGCAACGGTGAAACAGCTATGTCACATTAACTGTCTCACCGCTGGGCGATGGGGTCGTCACATCCCTACGCCCTATTATTATTATTATTATTATTATTATTATTATTATTATTATTATTATTATTATTATTATTATTATTATTATTATTATTATTATTATTATTATTATTTCTCATTTTAACTCGTCTCCCCCTCCAAAAGCCAAAATGAGGGGGAGACGGTGTAACCCCCGACAGAAGCACAGTCGGTCGGGGTTCAGGGCGATTATTATTATTATTATTATTATTATTATTATTATTATTATTATTATTATTATTATTATTATTATTATACATTTATTCATTTTAATTCTTAGTTCTAAGTTTTTTACAATATGTATCTATCAGAAAAAAAATATATATTACAAAAAACTTAAAACTAGTCTTCCGCAGGTAGCGGGGCAAGGCCCAGGCTACCGGTGGTTAGGGCTGCAGAGTGAGGAACCTCCTGACAATTCGTGCCGTGTCAAGAAGTACCGCCTTCTGTATCTGTCCCTTGATCCAGCCATCTAGTGAGAGCCTCTTGAGATGTTGGTCGAGGCTCTTCGCTATGAGACCGTTGGCCGAAACAACTATCGGGACGATGATTGTCGAATCGATATCCCACATGTCGAATCGACATTATTATTATTATTATTATTATTATAGTACTTATGTCGCGGCAAGGAAACGCCTCTTCACCGAGGGGCCAAGTTATAATAAATTTATTTACGAATAAATTTATTATAACTTTGATTAATAAGAAAAAAATACTCAATTGTTCAATACTTCATAACTATAAAGTATTGAAACAGTCGGTTCAATTAATAAGCAATTAAAATTTGATATTATTGTTATTATTAACAATAATATCAAATTCAACATAGCTCTTTAAATTTATATTGTCTAGTTTCAATAACCAGTTTGTGTCATTAAAATTAAACCATTTATTTAGTAACTCTAAGGCTCTGTTAATAAATAATAATAAATTCATGTGAATTTTCCTAGTCAGTTCCGATGAAGACAACCGTTTAATTTTTTTGCTTGTTTCATAGCCAAAGAAGAGATCTTGTTTCCTTTTTTAAGATTAACCATACTCCCATAAATATATAAAATTGTTATGCAATTGCCTTCTAGGCATTTCACAGATTTGTTAAGTAAATTTAAGCTACAAAAATGAAATAAAATATCTTCGCGAAATAAAGTATTTTAGTGTACTTTATTGTTCTCGTGAAGTATAAAGTATAATTACCCGAAATAACGTACAATGCTTTATTATAAAGTACGGGTGGCAACCCTATCAATACATAAATAGCAACCCCCGTGGCAGCGTTGCTTTCACAATCTGTAAATCATGCGTATTAAAAAAAAAACACTTTAAGGAATGTTCATAAACTTAATTTAATTCATAAACATAAACTTCATTTAATTACTTTTTTCGTAAAAATGTATACCTAATGTAGATACATATTATATAATAAAGTGTGTTATATAATAAAGTATTATATAATAAGTAGTAGAATACGATTTTCACTAATGGAAAGAGCGATAAAGGAGGAAGGGTTTTTTCAGACAGGTTGAAGGATTGATGGTAGGTGGCTACCGTCGTCCACAACAGAAGAAACATCACAGGGGCTGCGAGTGCGTTGCAGACCATAGTAGGATTAAGGATAAGGAATAAGGAAGGGATAGGATAATGGGATAGCGAAATCATCTAATCACTAACATCATGTAGTCACTAACACCATTAGTTTTAAATAAATTCTTGACCCATTCTAGTTTAATATACTGATCCTCATGATACAGAATTGTCACTATTCATCACTGATTGCTTCACAAGTTTCAACTATTAATATTTTATTCTTAAGCCATAAAATACTCGGAAGAAGATCAATTATTCCGGTTTTTCAATTCAGCAACATTGGGCTGCTGTGAGTGAGCTGCCTTGACAGGATAATGGATAAGACAGAACAATGAGTTCTGTTATCCTATATCCGCTTTCGAAACACAACAAATATCTGTACCGAGCTGAGCTGTTATTCCAAGCTTTCCTTTAACTAATTAATTTAATCGCTTTTGTTTTAAATTAAAGATGGGTTTGCTCTTGATCTGCACCTATTCATGTAGGAAAGATGAGGCCGACGATGGAGCGAGCTCACCCAAACGATGCCTATTCACTCGAACCTCGAAAAGATTTGAATTGTATGAGCTCGGAAATACAGACGCGAGTTCCAATCCTTAGCAGTGCCCATTATAAAAGATGTTTTAAAGCGCTTGGTCCGAATTAGAGGGATTTCGACAAGGTGAGAATGGTAACCAGCCGTACCATTTTCATCTTGTCCGATAGAAGAAAAGGGAAGGCGGTATGATCTCATGCAGCTCTCGAGCACATTCTCCGAAGTACATCTTATAGAATACACAAAGACAGGCAACTTTGCGTCTATGTGCCAGGCTCTGCGGCTTAGTTCTTATTAGTGTACCGTCGCCAATGAGCCTCCTAGCCTCAAGTTGGTATTTTGCTGAGCCATCCCAAAGGTGACAGAAATTCTCCATGCAAGATGTGCAAAGAGAGGAGCTGTCCAGGTGTGAAGCATCGGTTCACCCTATTTAGGATGCTATTTAGAAACAAAATATTTATTAACATTGTACTCAAAAACATTTCAAATGTTATTAATTTACAATTTCACTGGTTTGTAAACTTTGAATTTTGCTTGTATACGTCACATGTAGAATTCGTGCTAAATTCGCCCGAAGACGTCACTCGTAGAGAAAACTACGTGCCTACACGCGCGCCGTTCATAATATTTAAACATTTCTATACAGATTACTCATTAATGAAATATTCTTATAATAATTTTGTAAATATAGGTATGTGTGGAGAAAACTGGAATGTGTCATGTCGCTAGACTAAAATAATCACAAATGCTTAAGTTTCTTAAGAGCGTGCAGCGCGATCGAAAATCTTCGAATTGGAGTAGCGGTGACGGAACGCACACAAAAATAACTTTACAGATTAGGCTCAACACAGAGTAAAACATATTTTTACTAATTTTTTTTTTGGGAAAAATTAATGTAATAAATGATAATAGAATGTAATATATGTAAATAATAATTAGTTATGATTATAATATAACGTAATATTCAGCTGATCACTGTGTTTTGTTCATTTCTTATAAATAATTTTACCTATGTATACTTACCTGCATATCTGGAAAAGAATAAATAAAGTATGAAAGAAGAAATGAAAAACTGCAAAAAATAATAAAAGGTTTTTATTATTAAATTTGTGATGTTTGGTTGTCGTGGTATTATCGTTATTTTGTTAATTGTCGTTTATTTTTGACCTTATCTTTCGAGTGCTTTCAATATATAATCAGGCTCCTTAATTGCCATTTTTCTATCCAGTCTTTTTTCGTATGAAATATTTACGTATTGAATTTTTCCACTGTCTTGATTATCCGAGGATGTTTGAATTTCTGCTATTGGTAGCCTGAAATAAAATTAAACACTAAAAACGACAGAGAGCAAATTGTAAACACCGTTAGTTTATAATAAACATAACTGACGAATATTATGAAAGGAACATTGAATTTAAAATAAAACGCTTAAAAGTTGATAGTTTATAACCTCTCCGTTCCGAAATTGTCTACGAACATGCACTGTTCAGTACTTGGGCCTATCAATGAACAGTTTTACAAATTTACTGCGCGGTTTCAGTTTACAGTTTCGTTATAAACGGCTGTTATCAAAAGCAAAAAACCTAATCTAACCTAACCAATAAATGTTTGATTAGCTAAGAAACCTATTTGGTGACCAAGTACTAGACTAGGTCAACCAAAAAAAGTTGCTGACCAAATAAATATTTTGCTGAAAAAATATATATTCCTATTACAAACTAACATATGCAATGTTACCGGATAATAGCCTAATTGACAAAATTTGGAAATTAGTTTGAAACTATGGCTTAGCATCTATTTCACCCCAAAAATATATTATTTTAAAAAAATAGGTCTTTTACATTAGTATTTTGAGTTTTTAGAAATGAACTTGAAATTGACAGCGAAAAAGGCCAAGACTGTCATGGCGTCTTGAATGACGTCACACCTCGCGAAACAGCCGTGTTTGTTTATGACAGTCAATTGTGTTTTTTAATAAATAATGAATTCCTCGTATTATAAATACTGTATAGTGCCCCAATATAAAAGTTCAACGATAAAAACGCCAAACAAATTATTCATATACGTTCCAAACAATAAATAATAACAAATTGATGAAGTTAAGGTTATTACAGCTCTCAACAGCCACTATCAATACCTCGTTGTGAATCTTCAATGCCAGAGATCTAGATTCACAACAAAGAGATTCGAAGAGCACTACGGAGTCTTGACGTGAACAAAGCTAGTGGACCTGATGGCATACCTGCAAGGGTCCTGAAGGAATGTGGTCCTGAATTGTCTCCTGTACTTACACGCTTGTACTATCTCTCTCTCAGGACGAATACCGTGCCGGCATTTTGGAAGCTTGCCAATGTTCAACCAGTGCCTAAAAAGGGTAACCGTGCCAACCCCTGTAATTATCGACCAATCGCCATCACTTCTGTACTCTGTAAGGTTATAGAGAGAGTACTGAATAGTAAGCTGCTGACATATCTTGAAGTTAACGACCTGCTCAGTGATCGCCAATATGGATTTCGCCAGGGACGTTCAACCGGAGGTCTTCTGGTATATGTCACGCAATACTGGAGTGAAGCCATCGAGAAACATGGCGAGGCTCTCGCTGTGTCACTCGACATATCGAAGGTCTTTGAGAGGGTTTAGCATGCACGTTTACTTGGCAAGCTTCCTACATACGACATCCCCTCCGGTCTCTTTGTAGCTGGATTTCTGATTTCCTAAATGAACGGTCAATTCGAGTAGTCATTGATGGCTGCTCCTAGGACCTCATGGCAATTGATGCCGGTATTCCTCAGGGATCTGTTCTCTCTGCAACTCTTTTCCTGCTTCATATTAATGACTTACTTCTTCCAGGAGTAGTTGTATACGCAGATGACAATACGGTCATAGAGAGATATTTGTCCAGGATTCGTTGGGGGGCAATGGTTGAGCGAATTAACTGACCTTAAATCTTGTATGCCAATGGGGTGACAAGAATCTGGCTGATTTTAACGCCACCAAAACCCAAGCGTATTTGGTCTCTGCAAAAAGGAGCCCTTTCGACTTGGCTCCAACTTTCCTATGTGCATCCGTACCTGTGGCCAATGATCTTGAGCTTCTTGGTATGAAGTTGTGCTCAAATCTCAACTTCGGTAATTCTATCGAGTCCAAAGCCCAAACAGCGGCCAAAAAGTTGAGCATCCCAAATAGAGTGAAGCGATGCTTCACACTTGGACAGCTCCTCTCTTTATACAAGGCACAAGTCCGATCTTGCATGGAGTATTGCTGTCACCTTTGGGATGGCCCATCAAAATACCAACTTGCCGCACTCGACTCGGTGGATCGCAGAGCTAGGAGGCCCATTGGCGATGATACACTAATAAGAACGAAGCTGCAGAGCCTAGCACATCCCTTTCTTCTATCGGACGTACAGACGTACGGCTGGTTACCATCCTCACCTTGTCGAAATCCCTCTAATTCGGACCAAGCGCTTTAAAACATCTTTTGTGATGCGCACTGCTAAGGATTGGAACTCCCTGCCGGCGTCTGTATTTCCGAGCTCATATAACCCAAATCTTTTCAAGGTTCGAGTGAATGGGCATCTTCTGGGTGAGCTCGCTCCATCGTCGGCCTCATCCTTCCTACATGGATAGATGCTGGTCAAGAGCAAACTCATCTTTAATAAAAAAATAAAAATAAATAAAACTTTGTATTCGCTTACCTCAAAGTCAGCGGTTTTGAGTCAATGTCAAATTAGAAAATAAACGTAATCACCATTTATTAATATTGTCAAGTTAAGTTTTTACTATCGTATTAATTGTATTTTTATATATTTATTGTCCTGATATCAGTGGCAAAAGAAATTCATCGTGTGATTTGGTAAAATAGCTTGAAATTTACAGACGCGCCAACATTTAATTGTAATTTAACAGGTGAAGTTGAATATATACAGATATAAACAAACAATTTTTTTACATTTTCTTGGCTTCTCAGCTCAATATTACAACATATTTTATATTGAAAATACTTTTTTTTTATTTAGAACAAACTTTAAAGTAAGAATACTTTCAAAAAGTAAATCTTTAAATGTTTTAAAAATTTTAGGTTGTAAAAGCATTCTAGTCACAAAAGTTATAAGATTGTGTCGACAAGTGTCGACGTGTATTTAACAACATGGTGGAACACATTTTTTGTTTCCACCGGTTCTCAAATTTTTATATAAAATACCATTTTCCATGGCGCTCATCAATGAGGGTTTGGCTCAGTTCATATCAGTTGTACCTAGTATATGGTTAAATGAAAATTCTGTCCAGTTTTGGTCAAGGACAAGAAAAACCGGCGATCTTGAGACGGCTGATTCCACAGTAGGCAAATGCCACTCTCTGACTGGTAACTGCTAATTAAGTAAGACTTTGTTTGTTCTTCACATAATACTTAGATAGAAGTTTTACCATTGCGGAATTCCGATGAACAATAGTCGGTGTTCACTGCAAAAAATTGTCCAAGCATAACGGCGTCAATTTTGGGCAATATACTGCTGTTTGTTTTGTTAAATCCTGATTCCATGGCGAATTATACCTGTCTTTCAAGATTAAACTAAAAACGAACTGTATTAATTTAAAAATAATTGCTGAAAACTCGAAATAACCTGTTCACTTTATACGAAAATGACAGCCACAACGTTTCGCGAGGTGTGACATCACGCTTCCATGCGCTTCTCTGATTGGTGTTTAATGTCACATAATTAAACGCCTCATTTTGTCGATTTTATTTTCCAAAAATATTATTAATCTTTTATTATTTTAATAGAAAAGTTGTTTTTTGTTTACTAATTATCATGGTTAATCATTAGAAATTCTAAGCCATCCGATTTATTCTCAGTGGAAACAAGCCTGTATTTACCTGTATGCATTTGCATGTTCTGCGTTCGCACTACTCTGTACGGAATTCGACTCAACTGCAATATTTTATTTTGCATGTCCAGATTTTCTTATTTGCCTGAAAGTGTAACCAATGACATGATTAATTTTATTAAGTATGCAAATTAGAAAAAAAAAACAGACAATTACGTTCTCCGATAAAAATACTTCCAAATAGAAGTCTACTTACCACATTATAGCAGCATTCTTAGGATAAATTTTTTATTTAGTCACTTAGATAATGATTATTTTTCCGTTTACCCATCCTTCACTTTCAAAAAACACTTAAACATGTGTAAAATGTAAATACAAAATTTATAACACAGCTGACTTGACATTGACCTCATGGCGTCATGTCATACGACAAATAAGTGCGCCTAGTGATTTTATTAGAGCAATTTTTTTTGTTTGGAAAACCATCAGGCGTTTGGGTTAAATATTGAAAAGTCTTAATATTTTCATATTTATAATTTTATAATGAATATTAAGAAGGGGGGGATCTGCGGAATATCAATACAAACATTTTCATGTGAGAATTAGTGCTTCATGCGTAAAATTTAAGAAGTATTCGAAGAAATAAATTTTTAGAAGTCGTTTCGTTTAAGTATTTTTTATTAATTTTAAATGTATTTGTTTCAAATTTCAACAAGGCGGTGACCTTGTGCAAGGATCAGGCTAACCTACAAAAGTTACTTTAATGTATTTAACTAATTCAGCGCATAGTACTAGTCACTTAAAAATGAGTAAATTTCCAGAATTTTGTGCAGTATCCTCTTAAGTCAAAAGTTATCAGTTAGATAGTTAAACCTGAGTTTTACGGTTTTATTTAAACTGGCCGATGGTCCACTTGCAGGCACGTATCCAGACTTTTGGTTCGGGGGGGACAAACATTGAAACAACCATGTGAACTGTGTAAAAATCGCTGTAATCACTGTACTATATAATTTTTAATATAAGTATTTTTCTGTTTCCGTTGGCAGCCATTACGTCTAGTACCATATCAGAATCTGGCGCCAAAGCGGAATGAATAGACAATAGAGCGAGACCAGTAAGCCTCTCGCCCGCCATTCTATTCCTTAGGAAGGATTTTATTCTCTTTAGGCATGAAAATGACCGCTCCACAGATGCCGTTTATTTTACCTACTTATTGAAAGAACACGCAAGCGAATAAATAAATAAACTGCTAAAAACGTTTTTTTTTTCAGTCAGATTTCGGGGGGGGGGGGGGGTGGTGGTAAATCCCAACTATCCCCGCCTCTGTATACGTGCTTGTCCACTTGCCTGTGGGTGGCTACCGTCTCCTATAACGCCACAGGTGTGTGCTGCCGACAATAGTAGGATTAAGGATAAAGGATTGGGAAGGGATAGGGAAATGGGCTCTGGCATCCCTTACTCACTCACCGAAACCAAACACACGTTGTTTATTATCGTTTTTAGTTATAAGAAAAAGTTAATGCAAAAATGGATATTTGGTATAGTAAATATACCAAAAAAAATTGTATTTGTGTGATAGAGAGTTGGGATTACAATAATTACTATTAATTACTTAACATTTAATTGTAGGTATTCAAAAACATTAATGTGTATAGTACAGTCTTAATAATTGAGTTTATCATATTACGGAAGCATGGTACAATGACAATATAAGAAATCCAATTGCGTAAAGGATTAGCATTATGTCCATTGCAGTAGCGAACACATCACTAAAACACACACACAAACAGAGATTCAAATTAATTAGTCAAATAATTAACTAAGTCAAATAATTACTTAAAAATATCAACAGTCGTTTTTGTAACTTTTCCTAATTTTCTTAACATTAGCAGACTCGGCAGTTGTCCTGCCAATCAATAATAAACAGTAATAATAAAATAAGAGGTCGAAAGATAATTATTAACAATGACTATGATCATAATATTATGTACTAGCTGAGTCCGCAGTATAGAGCCCGCAGTATAGAACTTTTTTGTCTGTGAACTGATTGGAACGAAACAAACAGTATAAATGTTACGGGAAGCTTGCTAGAATACATCAGTGAAACCGCATTCAAATCGGTTAAGCCGTCAGAGATTAGCGTGCACAAACGCACAGACAAACAGACAAAAGTTTTAAAAACTATTTTTTTGACCTCGGTAACATAAGTACAAAACGTGTACCTACAATTATTAATCCTACTGTAGTTGGCAGCGCGGCTTATTAGCAGAAGGGCAAGTTCGCATTAAGGCAACTTCGCATAAGGGCAAATTCTCTAAACGGCAAATTCTCGCCTTGCAGCAGCTTTGGTGTTGCTTGTGTTATAGGCAGCGGTAGCCACCTTAGCCACCTACCATCAAGTGGACCGTCAGTCTGTCTGCCGATCTTAACATAAAAAAAAATTGCAATAGCCTGAAAATCTTCTGAAAATACACTTAAAACTTATCCGTACACAAAATTGTTCGATAGAATTGTTGCAGTTGCAATTCATAATAGGTATGTGAATTTAGTTTAATATTGTCCAGTTTTCATGATTTTTTCATTTCAGTCTGACTTTGATAACTAATAATTATCTATACATTTACCTTACGATTTGCTCTTGACCCAATCGTATGATCTGGTTGTTAAATTCCCTCAAAAGCCTCAGGACTTGTGTGAACACTAATTCTGCGCCATTTAATACGGTTCTGCTCGAAAGATTAAAACGAATTCCAATTAGAATAAATATTTAATGAGTACATTTCATTGAACATAATGAGTAATGGGGACAAATATGTACTTACTTGAGAACTAAAATTGTTTTCGCAAAATTACAATTCCAGACCTCATAAATCCTACCTAGTTTTGATTGGTTCACTATGAAATCAGATGAAATACAATACAGATGAATTTATCCCCAATTGTTACTTTTGTAAGGATGACTTTAGATTAATATAATATTTAAAAAAACATAATTTATATTCCTACTGTAGTCGGCAGCGCACTTGCAGCACTTGTAGCGTTGCTTGTGTTATAGGCGACGGTAGCCACCTACCATCAAGTGGACCGTCAGCCTGTCTGTCGACATAACATTAAAAAAAAAAAAAATTATCATTATATAATTATCATTATATATTTTTTTAATATTATAAAAATAATATACCAAATTATTATAATTTGTTTAGCGCCACCTATTGCAATAAAGTGAAACGATGTATCTTGTATTTTTATTCCCACTAGCGACATCTAGCTATTTCAATAATAAACTGTATGAACCAACATAAACGTTTATCGAAAATCGAAATTTAATTTCAAAGGACAATTTAAAAATCTTGTAGAAACTTCCTATCCTATAACGGCATGGATTCATTTATTGTTTTTCCAACAATAAACATCCGTAAGGCAAAAATATGAAATACGCGCCATCTACCCGAATTAATACGTACTTCTAGATCATAGTAAGTTTGACTTCGCCAATAGTTTATTAAGACGTTAATAGATGCCAGTAGGCAGGTAGCGATTTGGTGGCAATAAGTCAGATGAAATAGGATTTCCCAGTATAATTATTCTTGCTCATCAAAGCCAATACCCTCAAGGCATTATTAGTAGATAACATTACTAACCGTGATGCTGACGATGAGTGGTAACAGTTAGCAAAGTTATTGTTAACGAATGGCATTATCATCGTTAACCAATACCATATCCCATGTATTTCAATAAACGATATACCAGTCGCTAGAGTGGCGCCTTGAATTATAGGAACACTGAAATACAATTTACATTATTACCTAAAGAGTTCAAAATAACAAATATTAAAAAGTTACAATAGAATTTGAAGGTAAATATTAACCAAATCTAAACATATTATAAAACTAGCTGAGCCCGCAACTTCGTACGCGTGGTAATCGGTAACCTTTTTACCGATTTAACTACTGACTCTGATTGACCTAATTGTTCTCCCAGAAGGAGTCATGGGGGTTCTACCATGATTTATTAACAACGTGGATCCACATTCCGGCATACAAAGGGTTAATAATACACAACCGACAGGATCGGGACCGCCAGACGCACTGACTGCATACACTGGTACATACCATACACCAAGCAATATGCATATTGCTGTCGTTATACCCTAAATGTTACGGAAGCTTGCTATAGTTACATCAGTGAAAACCACACTCAAATAGGTTAAGCCGTTTCTGAGATTAGCGTGCACATACGTACAGACAAACAGACAAAAACTCTAAAAATTATTATTTTTTACTTATACAAATCACAGGTCCGGTCTTGCATGGAGTACTGCTGTCACCTCTGGAATGGGTCTGCCCGTTACCAACTGGCCGTACTAGACTCGATTGAAAGGCGAGCAAGGAAGCTTATTGGCAACGACACCCTTGTGGATTCCCAACTTCAAAGCCTGCAGCATCGCCGAAAAGTAGCGTGCCTATCGATTTTCTATCGTCTACACTATGGAGAGTGTGCATCTATACTGTACGATTTAATCCAACCGGAACCGTTCCACTTGCGGACCACTAGACGTGGGCAGGGGTTTCATCCCTTCGTGGTCGATGTACCTCGATCACGAACAAAGCGTTTCAGTTCCACCTTCCTTGTTCGAACTGCTAAGGAGTGGAACTCATTGCCTGCGTCTGTGTTCCCACAGAACTACAACCTCGGGGTCTTCAAAACCAGGGTAAATGGGCATTTACTGGATAAGCGTGGTCCACCTTCGGCCACATCTGCACCTCACATCAGGTGAGATAGTGGTCAAGCGCTACCTCGATTTCATAAAAAAAAACCTCAGTAACAAAAGTACAACGTGTACAAATTGGCTTTTTTTTTTGAAAAAATATTTAATGTAGGTACAGATACAGCTTGTTTGCGATTTTATTATTATAAATGTATATAATAGGTTACCTGCTAGATTGAACAGCAGTACTTCCCCTTGGAGCATCTACTTCCCTTTGACCACGAAAAAGCGAATCTAACCCATTTCTATACTGAAAAATTATTTTTATTTCTTTGTAAATAAACTTTCCTTATGTCTGAATTGATTGGTTCAAAGATATTTGAAACTTCTAAATATATTGTTTTGGGACACACCTACAATTAACTTGTAATGAACAGTTTCGGGAAATTAAATTGAATTTTTATATGTAATGCTATGTCTACTTTTTTCAGTAAAATTGACATTGAACGTTACAACCTTTAATCAGAGTCCTTCAATGTTAAGTAGAGGCAGGATAAACTGCGTTTCGCAGTCATTTGGGCAGACCGTCTGGCGGCAGCAACCACTCCTTAACAAAAGACCACAGTGAAATAACAGCACGTGTGCTGTTATGTTTCTATGAGTGAGAGCCCATTTAAGAATCTTTTCCTAATCCTTAATCTTACTATGGTCGACAGCACACTTGCAGCACCTGTGGCGTTGCTTATAGGCGACGGTAGCCAAAATATTCAACTTCAACTTCAACTTTTGTTTATGGCAATCGGGTCACTTTTAGGTTAGCGACCATTACTGCCAATGACTCCTGAACATAGCACAGTGTATGGCGTGGTTGACCGGTTATAAAAATGGATCAAAAACAGGGTCTGGCGTAGTGTGAATTTGATGTGCACGCTGAAATAAACGGACACGGGACCTTTAGACATCCAAAACTGAACAAAGCATACAGTACAGAGTACAGACAGACCATCAGACCATACATAACAAATGAAAATAACAAAGTAATCGATTAGAGTTTAATTTTTTGTGAATGGATGTATTTAATTAAGGAATTTAGGACTTTTTTGTTGGTCGATGAAAGAAACAAAAGAGATTTAAGATCTATGGGTTTGGGCACACAAGGAGGGAGAAAGTTATACAGAGAGACTGTTCTGTTTGGGCAATTAAAAAGAATGTGATCTGCAGTGCCTTCCTCAAGGCCACATACACAAATGGGGGATTGGATAATACCCCATCTGTGCAGGCGTGAGGGGGTACAAGTATGACCAATACGAAGTCTGCAGAGGACCGACGTCGTCTGCTTGTCGACTAGACGATAGCGATAAAACCAAGGTTTAGATTGGATTTTGGGTTGGATGTCACTGTAATAGCGACCTTTAATTGATTTTGAACGGTCGTAATGAAGTTGCCAACACATATCAAGATCGGATTTGGCCAGGGAAAAAAGATCAAGAAAGAAGCAATGGAAGTGTTCCAGACTGCCTATTTCTATGGCATCTTTAGCATAAGAGTCGGCAAACTCGTTGCCTTGAATCCCCGAGTGGCCGGGAATCCAAGCCAACGAAACCTCTATATTGCGAAGATGGCAATCAAAAAGAGACTGCCTGATAAATAGCACAAGGGGATGAGTATTTTTAGATGCAAACGGATTGGAGTTAATGAGCTGAAGGCCGCTCAATGAATCCGAAAAAATAATTGTTCTATTAATTCCGTGAGAAATTACATACTTAATAGCTTCTAGAATAGCCACCAATTCTCCAGTGAATACCGAAGTAAGAGGGGGGCATTTGAAGCTCAGGATATTTGCGTCTTTAGGAATCCATACTGCCGAGCCTACAGCACCATTAATCGTAAGCTTAGAAGAATCCGTGAATATCGTCGTCCAGTCATGCCAAAAGCAATTGATGTTACTATTGAAGAGCTCATTGGCCCCGGGCTGTTCTTTTGCAATTCCGAAATCAAGAACTATATTCGGTTGAAAAATTAAGGCATCATAGGAAGTGGAGTAAAGAGGGAACAGCGAGCAAGAGAAAGTTGGGTCAGGAAGATTGTTAAATTTGCGTAGGCTGATTATCAGACACGGGATAGACTTGTTTAACCAGAATCCATTATTAGAAATCAAAGAGGAGAGTTCACAAAGTTTGGGTATAAGAGGATGATCGGAGAGTGAAGCTAATCTGTAAAAGAAACGGTCAGCAAGGAATTGTCGTCGAAGAGCAAGGGGGGAGTCCGCAGCTTCTACTTGAAGAGAGTTAGTCGGGGAAGATTTCATAGCACCCAGGATAGTTCTAAGAGACTGATACTGAATTTTGTCCATTTTGCCCAGGGCAACCTTGCTACAAGGTTCCAAGATAAAGGCACCATAATCCAGTACGCTGCGAACAATGGCATTATATAGCAGTTTCTGAGAATATGGGTGAGCACCCCACCACACCCCTGATAGGCACCGCAGAATATTAATGTTTGATTGACATTTTTGAACTATATAATTTATGTGATGGGTCCCGGAAAGGCGTGAATCCAATATAACGCCCAAAAATTTAACTTTATTGCTAATTGGAATCAGTTGATTGTTAAAGGCTATTTCTATTGGAGGAGTGACTCTCCTTCTAGTGAAAATTACCACAATGCTTTTGGAAATCGATAATGTTAATCCATGAGAAGAAAGCCAATCCTCCAAATAAAAAAGAGCTTGGTTGAGAATGTTCGAAGCAACCTCGGTCGAGTGAGAAGAAGTATACAGGGCTAAATCGTCTGCATATTGTAAGATATTGCAGAACGGGATGACAGACTGCTCCAGGTCGTGAGTATAAAGGCTGTATAGTAGTGGGCTTAACACTGATCCCTGAGGGAGACCTTTCCAAATAAGTCTTGGGGGAGAGTGGGAGTCGCGGTGTCGAACCTCAATAGCTCTTTCCATCAGGAAGTTACATATAAAATGAGTCAACTTCTCAGGCAAATTCAGCTTTGATAATTTATCTTTGAGTATAGCCAAAATATTAAGAGAGTCCATTAATAATAAATTTTCAAATGGGTTGAGAGACTGAGTCCCTTATGGGGAAAAGAAAAGATATTGCTTACGTGCGATTCAAGCACTGCTGGATCCACGGAATCATCGATAGTTTGTAAATAATCATCACAGTTGCTAGTAGGTTCGCTATCACCTTTTAGGACAACACTACTTTTAGAGAGATCTGTCTTCTGGGTTGTGCACATCTTTGCATAGACAAACAGACATCATTTGTTTGAGTTATTCATTATTATATTATTATTTTATGATTTTTTTGACATTTTCTGATCGTTATTGCCATAGAACACTGTTTACTGCTGTCAATTTGAAGTAATTTTATTTGACGTTATTTCGATTTAGAATCTTATTGTGTATAGTATTTATTTGTTGTTCATAGAATAGGGCAGCAGACAGGCTAACAGTTCATTAACTTGTTGATCAAGGATACAAGTAACACTTGTATGTCACTGAGTTTCTAATAACCTATGAATTAAGGTGCAATATTGCACAACAAATTTTTGTAGCTTCTCGAAGAAAACCGAACACATTTTTTACAATTGGAAGGTTCTTCTTAAATATTGTGTAAAATATGAAAAAAGTCTTGTAGAGGATTTTGTTCAAGATCTATTTCTAGTTCTAAACTCTCATGGGATATTATTAAAATAACTGATCTAGACGGTGCTATTTCTTTCTTGTTTCTTGTTTATTTCTTCGAAACATCCAAAATAACTTGTATATAAATTTTACAAACATTTCTTCAGATGTACAAAAAAAAAAAAACACTAAAATTCTCATGTCAAATCATAAATTCTCATCTTTTTCTTTTTCCGTATATTTGAAAATCAAACCTATTTACATACAGCCAGTATTTAAGTTCAAATTAAGAAATAAAAGTAGACGATTAAAACTTTAGTACGAAACATATAATAATTAATTAGCTTAAAAAGAAAATGTAGTTGTCTCTGAAATGTTTATTACTCTGACAAGAAAGGTTTTCGGGCAGTCATTTATACTATTTTTTCTGGGAAAATGGATTTTTTGTATAAATAGTCTCCATTTCAAACTTTTTTAAATATACTCTGTGCAATGTATTTTTATCTAAGTTTTAATTTTGCTCTAAGAAGTCAAATTAGGTGACGAAAATAACTCATTTCTGCTGAGTCCTCGCCTTGATCACTCCTGATGAGAGCATTATGACGGAAGTGTGTTTGATCACAAAACAATTTTAAACTATGGACCCCGAATGACAGTAAGAATGCCACTATAAAACAAGTGTTGTGCTGTTGGTGATTCAATTACCACCTAAGCGTAGCGAGAGACCATTCTGTTTTTTACCTCGTTCTAATGTATATTAACATTGTACTATTAACCTCAAAACTGTACCCTTATAACTTTTGTTAACTTTTTATATATAAACGTCGTCAGACCGGCTCACAGTCTACTTGATGGTAAGTGGTTACCGTCGCCTACACAACCAGCGCCACAGGTGCTATACACGCGTTGTCGATCTTATAGTAGGATTTTGGACAAGGGATTGGAAGTCAGTCAGGCTCAGGCATCTCTTACTCGCTCACCAGAGACTCTATAGCACATATGCTGTTATTTTGCACGTAAAGGACACCTTACATCCAACAAAAGTATTGTACTCGACCGATTATCTCTATATATAAAAATGAATCCCCATTTCCCTTGGTCACGGCATCACGCGTGAACGGGTAGACCGATTTTAATTCGGTTTTCACTAATGGAAAGAGGGATAAACGGGGAATGTTCATATTTATAAAAATTGTACCCCGGGCGAAGCCGGGGGCGGGTCGCTAGTCTGAAATAAAAATTTCAACGCCTGACAATTTTTTATTCGAGCTTGGGCGAAGTCGCTAGCACACGCTAGTTTAACATTAAACTAAAAAAATTCCTTAACATTCGACCGAATTCATTAAATTACCTACAAGCAGTACAAATTAATTGATTTGTTATATCGGTAGCTCGTAATGGAATTGGAATATGTAAAAAAAAATGTTTCTCTATCAAATTATATCCTTATTCCTTTAGATGTCATTCTGTTTGCGGGAGGTCAAAGGCGCGAACCGTTGGGTGCTATTGTTAGAAATTCGATTTAAATTTAGAACGTAGGCTTCCCGCAGTTTCATTATTCGCGGTTGCCAGTATTAAAAACATTTTTTTGTCACAATTTATTTCTAGCGTAACACAGAGCATGCCAGTGTGTATGCTATAAGATGCAACTGTTCTAGTCATTTTGCCTTACTATCTAGTGATAAATGGCTAATCTAGTAACGTGACTACCAGATGGGTAGTTTTAAATTGAAAAATTTAAGCAAGCAGATTTTTTTCTTAATATAATAAATTAAATTATTACGAAAAAAACCTGATCCACTATTGCATAAAATAATATTTATGAAAGTCTATAATTTTTAGGTGCTTGTCTAAAATTTGTTTTTTCATCGTAAAGCTGTGGGCAGGGGCACCAGCTACACTCCGGCCATTATAAGAGTGCTGTTCTGACAGGTGTCAATTCCGTACATTTTATGTATCGTTTATTCGGAAATGAACTTTATGCAACGGACATAAAGAAATGTCAAAAACGCATTCATAGAATGACCGTACTATAGTTCTTAACAAATGAACTAATATTACAAATGTGAAGGTAATTCTGTTTGTCTGTCAAGCCTTAACTACTCAACCGATCATCTGGGTACCTTTCATCCAGAAAAAAGTACTGTTCTCGAGGGATCATATAAAAATAGTATATTTCATTACAAGTGCGGAAAGGCTGTCATTGCAAAGAGTTCCGACCGGTTGACAGTCGGAACAAGTTGCAATGACGGTTCCGCACGTGTACTGAACGACTATTTTAATACAGTTGCGAAAAAATGAAGCAATTTAATAAAACAAACAACTAAACTAGCAAAGAAAATTTCTGGAAAATGGCGCCAACCGTAGAATATAAGCAGAGATTTTTTTTTCTTCACCCATTCTGGTAGGCAAAGGAAACTATGTCCATACAGCCAAGTCTTCGGTAGAATTTTTTTATTGATATGAAATGAAAATGAAATTTGATGAGATGAAATGAATTGAAACCTAACCTAACTCATTCAATCAAATCATTAAATCTGATATTGAAACAAATTAGTAGCTTCTTTTTACAAATATACGTATTTGCATGAATCATAAAAACTTCTATGAATTTTTTTTAGTAAAAACTTCATGGTTGGTTTTTCTTTTTAATAGACATTATTTTGACAGTTGGGAAAGAGAACGCACGAGTTCGGGAAAGGTAAAAAAAAGCACGAGTATGTAATAGCCCACATCCCGAACGCTATACGTCCCTGCAATACGCCACTTTTTGAGCAACTGTATTAAAAAATATATAAAAGGTTATAGTCCGGCCAGGACTATAACCTAGTTCGTTTTTGTTTATAGGCGACAGTAACCACCACCAGTCATGTAGAGCATTGGCCTGTCTGTAAGTCTTTACCGTCAAATAAACAAATAGTTGCGTGCATATCAAGTCGCATGTTTTGATGTACTTAGAATGATTAGCTCATTTGAAAGGTTACAAATGACTTCATTGGGACATGCGGAAGTGTGGTGATGATGCGCCATCAACTTGGTGACAATCTTTATTACGTTATGATGACTTAATCAGAGTACTTTGTGTCGTGTTTCTTGGTAAATCGTTAAGACTCAGTTCGGTTCGGATTTCTTATTTTACTGAGGCAAAATATGTAAGTAAAATGTGGATTTTATTGAAAAGCTGTAGTTAGTTACTAACTTGTAAAGGATAAATGGAATTTCTAATATAACTGAGATATATTAGAAACCGTGGGATGAGTGGTTAGGGTTCTTGCCTTAACGCTCTGTTCTAGGGTTCCCGGGTTCGTTCCTGGCTGGATCTGGAAAGTAGTGGAAGGGCATACTGCGTTTCGCAATCATTTGGGCGGCCCATCTGGCAGCAGTAACGACCCCCTTACAGAAGACCACCGTGAAATAACAGCACTTGTGTTTTTATTTTACACTTTTTCGGTGAGCGAGTAAGGGATGCCAGAGCCCATTTCCCTAACTTTTCCCAATCCCTTATTCTTAATCCTACGTAGTCGGTAGCGCACTTGCAGCAGCTTTGGCGTTGCTTGTGTTATAGACGACAGTAGCCACCTACCATCAAGTGGATCGTCAGTCTGTCTGCCGACCTTAAAATAATTTAAAAAAAAAAATCGGGCGGCCCATATGGCGACAGTAACCACCCCCTTACAGAAGACCACAATGAAATAAAAGCACTTGTGTTGTTGTGTTTCGGTGAGCGAGTAAGGGATGCCAGAGTCCATTTCCCTAACTTTTCTCAATCCCTTATTCTTAATCCTACAGTAGTCGGCAGCGCACTTGCAGCACCTGTAGCATTGCTTGTGTTATTGGCGACGGTAGCCACCTACCATCAAGTGGATCGTCAGCCTGTCTGCCGACCTTAACATAAAAAAAACATTATCCCTTTTTTGAAGTGTTAAAACATTTATTCAATCTTTTTGCTCAATTATTTTTGTTATGGTGTTAAAACATTTGTATGTACAGCAAGCCACAGTAACATCGAGATAGTGGAGAGATTGCAATGTAAGACGACACGAGCAAGCTGGACATCCCATACTATACGAGGACCTGCGTCTTGACACTGTTAAGCGGGAGATTGCAAAGTTTTTTTTAACGTTAAGGTCGGCAGACAGGCTGACGGTCCACTTGATGGTCGGTGGCTACCGTCGCCTATAACACAAGCAACGCCAAAGCTGCTGCAAGTGCGTTGCCGACTGCAATAGGATTAAGGATAAGGGATTTGGAGTGGATAGGGAAATGGTGGATACATCAAAAAATATCAAAATAGATTGTCAACTCACATTAACGACCTTGTTTCCGGACTGGAGGGGGAGGGAGTTTGCGGCACATCAGACATAGAAAACATAGCGTCTGCTCTTTTACGAGTAGATTTGACTGACACAAACACTGTGGTGTTTGGGTTGATATCTGGCACGAGGGTTGCTCACTGGAGTCCCCCTTCTAGTACTAGAATAACTAACTCTGTACGAGAGTACAACAGAGGAGTGGCTCATTGTGGGGAACACAGATTGCCATGTTGCTGAAAAGAGAAAGAAAGAAAAATGATCCCTCGGGAACAGTACTTATTATCTGGATGAAAGGTGTCATGATAAACTGTATAATTTTTTGCCTATTTTAATTTATGTGGTTACTGAAAACTCCAAATGAAATAAGTATTTGGTCAATACATAATTCTTTCTTTCTTGGAAACGCAGAAAGTGCGATAGAAAGTGGTGTTCTTGTAATAATTTAGGGTGTTTATTAAATTATAGAAGACAATATTTACATATCATTTAACATAAAAACTAAAATTATCTAATCTAAAAATAAATTAATATTAAATTGATTAAAACTAATAATATAAAAATGGACCCTGCGGCATTGTACCAAGTACGCTGGCAGCATTTCCTCGTTGAATGGCCAAACTAATACGTTGGCCGAGGAAAGTGCCAGCTCTTCGGTCTCCCGTCGCATCAATAAGCCTCTTCGAGATGTCTTTGAAGAGGCTCATTGCTGCAGGCTCCCACGGACCGAGTGTCTCGACACCGAATGGTACAAAACCATATTCGGCGCCGAGGCCACTATATTTCGAGATTTTATTTTTTTCCGCCGCCTCTGCTGCGGCTGCTGCCTTAATGGATGTTCCATGGAGATGCGAAGGGGCTAGTGTGTCTACACAAGTAGCATCCCACACCAGCACTCTTCCCAATCTCCACGGAATCAGGGACATCCCATAATATGTAATAATTATATATAATTTATGTATATAACCACATAACTATATATCCATTGTTTGCTGCTAAAGACTCATGAACGAGGACGCTCATTTTAATATTGAAAGGACTTCTTTCATTTCATTATACTCTGTGTCGATTTACAAAACTTTGCGTTTAACTAACTAAATTGCCTTTGAAAATAAACGAAAACAAGATTGTTGTTTCTTAGCAACAATGTTTGACATCAATATCACTTGTTGACACAATGTTGACTCATAAGAGAAGGGATATCCTTGATTTGTTTTCATTAAAGTGAGTAATTATAAAAATTGTTTCAATTAAAACTTTGTGTTTGCAACTATAAATTTACTGCGCGCGACATGTGTGGTGGGAGTTCATTTTAAAAATAAATTAAAAAAGAAAGGATCGTAAGAAGTGAGTGAGAGTGAGAACTTCACAACCTTTTAAGTACATATTAATTATCTGTATTATTTTATAAATTGCAAAGTCCACATAAAAACTAGATAATTATTATAACATAGTAGCCACCTGCTCCGGCTTAGCAATAGGTGCAATTATATATACACAAACGTTCCTTGTTTATAGCCGTTTTCTTTAGTAAAAACCGTATCAAAATTAAGAAAGAGGCTTAGGCGGACAATGATTTTATCTATATGTATGTCTCTATATTAAATATTTTTTCAAAGAAACAATTTGTACACGTTGTTACCGAGGTGAAAAAAAAATAAGTTTTAGAATTTTTGTCTGTTTGTCTGTGCGTTTGTGCACGCTAATCTCAGAAACGGTTTTCACTGATGTATTGCAGCAAGCTTCCCGTAACATTTAGTTTTTGTTTCATTGCAATCGGTTGTAGGCTCAGCTAAGTATATAATATGTATAAATATAGATTGAAGAACGCTTTTTATCGAAGAAAAAATGAGAATCGGAATAATTTTTTCTAAACCTTGAGCAGGCGTGCGAAATCGAAATTTAGCAAAGCCTAGCGAAAGTGAAAAGATCAGCCGTTTTTTTTGCAAATCAATCAGTTTTTTGTGATGGCAACCCAGCAGCCCGACAGTGGTCACACTGCGGGACGTCGTCGCTTCGCGCTACCGTCGCGGGTTGCTAATAGTAACATTTTTTTTATTTATTACATTTTGATATAGGTCACTGTCAAGTTAAGGATTTGTTGAGTTGTGGAATTTGAAAAAATATCGTATTTGATATAATTATATTATATTCCACTATCATGAAGTGATATTAGCAAAATTTCTCACAATTATTTTCAAAGTGTGTGACCATATTTTTAACTTTTTAACAATTATTTTAAAAGGTTTATGTTAAATGAACCAAAAAACTCATGGGATAAGTATTATTCAAAAATAATATATCCACTATAACGACAACAGATTAATGCCATCAGAGAGATGATAGCCTATAAAGTTTAAAGCAAATAAAAAATAAACAGCCATTTGGCCTAATGAATTCGTATCGGAGTCAACCCTTTATTTACTAAACCCTGTATCGTTTAGACCCCTATTATAATATTTAATGTTGAACAAACATCAGATTTTTGCCTCTAAATAACTTCATCAAGTCATCGTTTGGGGCAATCTTTTCAATGGGTACACGTAAAAATATCCGGCTTGAGTATTTTAATGGCGAAATAAAAAAATATTTAGACTAGTAAAATAACTGTTTATTTTATTTTATTGATAAAATAACTTTTGTCGACGGATTCGCGCTTAGGCCTAAAATTTGAAATTATATACTTTTACTATATAATATAATAATACTTTATAAACCTAATAATTTGGGATGGCTCAGCAAAATACCAACTTGCCGCACTAGTCTCGGTTTATCGCAGAGCTAGGAGGCTCATTGGCGGCTTCCTATTGGCACTCGAAACTTCATATGTTGCAAATGAAATAGACTGAATACACAGTATGGAAGTCAAATATGAGTGTTTAAAATCAAAATTAAATCAAAAATTAATTTGTGTTAGCATGCTATGGAAAGAAGTATTCTAAATTTGAAAAGAAAAATACATAGAGCCAGTGTTCGCGACATATCCACCATGGTAGTGTAGTTTGTCTGCGTTTTTTTGTATAGGCAATGAAAGATATTTTATCAATTTTATTTTTTTCTTTGTTGAGATGAAGAGGTGTGTCTTTGTCGAGGGTTTGTCAAGTGTTTTGTTAGGGTCTTGTTCCGTCAAGGCATTTAGATCAAATAAATAGATCAAGGTAAGTTATAAAGCAATTCATTTGCTAATAATAGTATTCCATTAGAACAATCGAGACCAATACAGAGTGAGTTATCGAGCAGTCAAACACGAAGTCATTAACAGATACTCTCCAACGGGCAATAAAACTAAATATGCAAAGGGCAGATGTCATTTTTAGAATTGAGGATAGGGGATGGACAATAATGACACAAAATGGTAGGAACTTGAAGGGAGAAGGATTCTTGGATGACCAAAGGAAAGGTAGTCCAATGACATTGTCAAAATAGTAGCCAAAAATTACAACCTTGTAGATTTAATGTAAATAAAAACAAAATGGAGGCTTTTACATAACGTAGCTTTTCTTAAAAAAACTAAACACTAATTGTGTAGCCCTTAGAAGCACTTATAGGTTTGTGTTGTGCGATATCCATGACAGACAGGGGGGAAAACCCTGTACACCCAGACCAGAGTTCATTTCCAAAGTTAGCCCTGCCGGTAGTCGAACCCGGCTTTGCGCGTCTGTACTTTACCACTCGATCAATGGGCTCGTCTTTAGTCGAGTCATTGACGTCAGTTCTATAGTTTTACACGTTTTTGTAATTTAAAATTTGTATCTTACCATTAATTTGGGATACGACTTTATGTAGTGTGGTTATAATACGACAAGGATACTGCGCTTCGCAGTCATTTGGGCAGCTCGTCTGGCGGCAGTAACCATCCCCTTACAGAACACTGTGAAATAATAGCATATGTGCTATTGTGTTTCGTTGAGTGAGAAAGGATGCCAGAGCCCATTACCCTATCCGTTCCTTTTCCCTTATCCTTAATCCTACTATAGTCTGCAGCACATTTGCCGCACCTGTGGCGTTGCTTGTGTTATCTCTCGCTCTGCTAGTGGGTGCTGGTTATAGGCGACGGTATAGCCTGTCAGCCTGTCTGTCGACTTTAACATAAAAAAGTGAAGGTAATTTATGGGGTGAATAAAACTTATTATTACAATTACATAGCAACTTAAAAGTTGCTATCGCAACGCGTTTCCTTGTGCCTCAAAGATCTTAGAACGTCAGTCCTAATATAAAAAAAATAGTGTTAGCCGAACCCAATGAATAATCATAAAGAATTGTGAAATCACGAAAGCGTGTAACTCAAAGGAAGAAAAAAAGAAATTTCGATCAGTAGCCCATTATTAGCGTCACAAAAACAAACAGTAATCATCAATTACAATCAACCGTTTACAATTTCTGACCATTTTTTTTTTCTTCTTCCAAATAACTGTGTTTGTTAGCACGAGCACAGTTAAAAATTAAATTCGACCGAAAATATTCTTAAGTATCGATTGAAATCAGTGAAGGGTGAAATAATTATGGGATATCTATAATCATTCAGTAATCAAAATTGACTCTGGTCTGGATTTGAAAAGTAGTGGTAGGGCACACTGCGTTTCGCAGTCATTTGGGCAGCCCGCCTGGCGGAAGTAACCACCACCTTACAGAATACCACCGTGAAATAATAGCATATACGTGCTGTTGTGTTTCCGTGAGTGAGTTAGGGATGCCAGAGCCCATCTCCTTATCCCCTCCTAATCCCTTATCCTTAATCCTACTGTAGTCGGCAGCGCACTTGCAGCACCTGTAGCGTTGCTTGTGTTATAGGCGACGGTAGCCACCTACCATCAAGTGGACCGTCAGCCTGTCTGTCGACATAACATAAAAAAAAAAAAAAAAAATCAACAAAAGAAATTAAACTTTAAAAAAGTTTTTGAAACATATTTTAAAACTACATTGTATATATATTTCAATATGTAAAAAGCGTTTTCATGTATTTAAAACTCTAAAGAGTTGGTAAATCTAGTTTTGAATTATAAAACAATCGTACATAAATGTTAGTAAACTTCATAAGTTACTCTATTTAAAGTCTTTAGAAATAGCTACATTACAGACATAATAATTCTCAATGTCGATAAATTCTTCTTACATAGTTTCTTCATTATATCTTTTCTTATATATTATACTAGCGGCCCGCCCCCGGCTTCGCCCGGCGTGCAATTTTTATATACCCTAAAACATTCCCCGTTCATCCCTCTTTCCATTAGCGAAAACCGAATTAAAATCGGTCTACCCGTTCACGCGTGATGCCGTGACCAGGAGAAATGGGGATTCATTTTTATATATAAGACTAGCGACCCGCCCCCGGCTTCGCCCGGAGTGCAATTTTTATATACCCTAAAACATTCCCCGTTTATCCCTCTTTCCATTAGCGAAAACCGAATTAAAATCGGTCTACCCGTTCACGCGTGATGACGTGACCAGGAGAAATGGGGATTCATTTTTATATATAAGACTAGCGACCCGCCCCCGGCTTCGCCCGGCGTGCAATTTTTATATACCCTAAAACATTCCCCGTTTATCCCTCTTTCCATTAGCGAAAACCGAATTAAAATCGGTCTACCCGTTCACGCGTGATCCCGTGACCAGGAGAAATAGAGATTCATTTTTATATGTATATAAGATTTTCGGCGGAGCTCATAACTAGCTTTTAATGTTCATAATAGGGGATGTAACATTAGCGTCAATTTTTCTGTCAACTATTATATTTAAACGTGTACTGAAGCCAAATATCCAATTGAATAGACAGAGAAATGTTTGACATTAAAATCGCCATTTTGAATTGAGCCAATGGCGGTGGGTAATTTTCGAAACCTCAATGCAACATATGGTAGCGGCAGACGCCATACGAAGCCAACTGTTACGTTTCCCATCCCTTTCTAACCCAAAGAAAATTTTTCAAAAAGCGAAAGAGATGTAAATAGGATTCATTAGTCGGTAGTGCTATCGTTTCAACGGCGTAGAATTGCAAAAAGTTCATTGTTTGTGGCGCATGCGCAGGCGACACGTGCTCAGACGCAGGAAGTAGGGTAGGCTTTGGCGCGAATTTGAACATAATTCGAAATTTGAATGAGGCATATTCGAACAGGATATTGGAACGATAATCGTTTGTATTTTTTCGTCTTCAAAGGAAACAACATATGGATTATGGGCCAAAATTGTTAACAGATCTGACAGAAGCTAGTTCTAGGGCTTGATCTCTCGCATAAATCCGTTTCATACTAAATAAATACTTCAATGTCATTTCATATAATTATGACAATTTTAAGATAATTAGAACGTTCTTACTAATTATACGGAATTGCCTGAAATAAATAGACCATTTTAGTCTTCTTATCTAAGTGCAGACTTCTAACTAGGAAAATGTGATACTTATTTTTCTTTATCTCACTTGGAACTTGGTAAAAAGTCTAATATCACAATAAATACTTGTACTATAGGTAAAACTTAGTACTTACAGCAAGTCTAGTCTAGTTTTTCTATTAGGAATTAACATGATATCCAAAACTTATGTACCTACTCCCTGTAATGCTGTTTTTAAAAGGCAATTTTTAATCTATGTTACTTCATGTAAATTTTTATTATGGATTATTTTTTAAGATTTTATTTTTATTTATACACAGTGAGGATTTTATGAGTCCACTTTCACTAGCATTACCACCCCTAGTAAAGTGGGGTGCGCAGACGGCATATGGTTGACTCGTGCGCATCCCTTTGACATTGTCCGGCGACCCTTCAAGCCGAGCCCACCTGAGGGAGCTCGCGATGTTTTTTGTTTACAGTTCTAGACCTCTCTTTTTCTGGAGAATGACTGAACTTTGTATTTTTTTTTCTGTCGACATATTACGATATTTTACTGTCAGCATGATTACATTAAATCGTTTAATTCTACAGATTTGCAAAATACTTACATTTAATTTATTTTTTGTTTTTAATTTTTACAAATCTTGATACAAATTCCGAGAGAGCATCTAAAAATCTGTAGAGATCTATGAGACAATTCTGTATGTAAGATAAATATTGTATTTTTTGCCAACTATTGTATTATTTTGTATTTGTTTTGCCAACGTCTTAAGAGGAAAGAATAGTACGTATTCGTCCATACAAAAAGAGAAAATGTTTTTCCACTTCTAAATATTTTCCAATCTCCATGATTTTTTAATATGTTATTGACACAATGAAAGGCTAGGTTTATAGGTTTTCCTTTTTTCAAAATTTGCAATAAATTCAAACTTATAGGCACCTCAAATAACTTAATTTTTGTGATTAAAACTTTGTCGAATTAAGCCGTTTATTTTATAAAAACAGTGTAATTTTTTTAAAAAAACGAAACCTATAAACCTAGAATATATCGTGCTGAAACGATCGGTATCAAAATCAAAGTGATTTGTTAAGATTTAGTCAGTGGAAACCGTTTTCTCCCGAAATGGAAATTTCATCAAAAAAAGTACCTATTATCAGTCGCGAGTTGCAACGCTCTCTATCGCACGATTGGGGGTCGGGGGGGGAAGCAAAGCATCAACGTATTATAGGGATGTCAATGGAAAAGTCGATAGTAGAGATGGGATCCCCACCCGCGTTATCGATATCTATCTGTTTCAAAAATGTTGGGAGTAAGTTCGGCGGATTGATAAGTCTGGTAAAATTAAACAAGGAGTAAAATTAACTAAATTAGTATTATAATATTTATCTTTCAACGTATAGTCCAAGCGCCAGAGGTTTTTTTTTGAAATGTACGGGACCGGCTATTTTTTTTTAATAATAGATAATCGGGAGATAATTTTTGTAGATAATAATATTTGCCATCATTTTTATTTAAAACTTTTAATTAAAATTTTTATTTAAAATGCATAGTTTTTTATTTGTAGCGCTTCAAACTTTTTACAATATGGTTTTTGCTAAATATATAGTTAACGGTTCACGATAAATGAAAAATGGTAATAACTGAATTTGTAGAGCATAAAATTTCCTGTAAATTCGAAACTTTTTCCTGTAGAATTTATAGTTTAGGAGCTAAAACGCTGTAAATGTCAAGTGAACGCAAAATATTCACGAGATTATAATGCTACTAGATGAAAACCCGGCTTCGCTCGGGTGTAATGTGACTCATAATATGTACACATGTTCTCAAGGAATTTTAAAGGCAAAAGCGGCAAAGATTTCGCTCAATGTTTGCGGCAAGACGTTTCGTTTTACACAGTCACATGCGTCACAGTTCTTTGTAATGGACACTTTGTTTTCAAAATGAATGGTGCGACGACGTATTGAATGGCGAGTCGTATGTGCGCTAGTATGAATGAAATGGAACGTTTATTAACCACTCAAGATGTCACAGGTGTCAGTGAGTGACGTTTCGCTAGAGTGGTCAGTATGGCGACTGCGATTTGTCTGTCAGCACCATTAGAATTTAAGAAAATACTTGACAATCCGAATTTTGCGGATATATGTTGTCGACTCGAAATCTTTATTTTTTTATGTTTTATTATTCAGGTAAGGTTTCAATCGAGTCTACCGTACCCCTTGACGAAATTATTAATATAGATATATTCAATCATGCGCCTATGAGTTGTAGTATACATTTTGGGTCGTTCGGACTTTCCCCCCTCAACATTCCTACAATATTCAGGTATAAATCGAAGAAGACTCAGCCTTCGATTCGTCTCCTTCGGATATGGCGGAGGCAGAAGAAATAGATTCAGAAGGAGATGAGTGTCTTCCGTCGACATCGAAAAGAATTAGACTCGCCCTGTAAAATAATACGCCACGTTTTTACATAATAACTTTTATGATGATACTGTATTAAGCAACAATAAAGATCGATAAATTATTCGTTGTTCTCCACACTATTTATAATTTTAATTCATTCGTTACACAGCTGCATTGACATTTTTTGGAACACTTTATGCCATTTTATGCGTTATGAAATGGTTTTCGTATACAAACGAGTAACATTGTCACTGATAATGTACGAGGTGCAAGTTTTACCTAGCTGCAGCTCCTAAACTATAAATGCTACGGGAAAAAGTTTCGAATGAAATTTATAGGAAATTTCATGCTCTACAAATTCAGTTATCACAATTTTTCATTTATTATGAACCATTAACTATATATTTAGCAAAAACCATATTGTAAAAAGTTTGAAGCGCTACAAATAAAAAACTATGCATTTTACAGAAAAAATTTGAAATAAAAAAGATGGCAAATATTATTATCCACAAAAATGATCTCCACTATTTTTGTATTTTTGCGATGCGCGGTTCGCGAGATATTTTCAATAAAACATGTTTTTCAAGATGGCGGCTGACGCTCACTAAGTTGTCTTAGTGATTAGTCTTAGTGACGCTCATTAAAGTTTGTCTTCTCGAAGACTGATGATTTACAAACTATAAATATAAACCGTGCGTGTCGTAATGCCAAAACATAACTAGTGGGTGCCGGACTACGTTCCATGTAGGTTCCACAGTTACCCTTCCCTTAGAAACTGATCCCGGTGCACAGGGACAAGAAATAAAATAAAATATTTTCTAAAATGATTTTCTTTTTATCTAATTTCCCACACGAAAAAAATACTTAATGAAAACATTATAAATGCCGGTATTGGCGATAAGCCGACGTATAGTAGGTGTTCTAGTATTCGCGTATTCGTCTTGTTCGTGAAAATAGCCGAATATAGACGAATAATGCACGAATAGCGATGTGGGAGCTCTAAAAAAAAAAAAACAGTAACGTGTGTAACGTGTCTAATTTACCTACCTACTCATTTTAACTGTCCATGAATAAGAATTGAAAAATATATATATTTAGGCTATACTCTTATAACTGTGAGTTAGATTGACTGTGAGAAGGTGTGTACAAACTACAAACCAATTCTTTGCCTTTCTGGCGAAGTGACATTTTTTTCCGGCGGACACATAAGCGTATTCGTCTCTTTTTGCCCCTTCTATAATATGCTTCCATTATCGTGTGACTATTATATCTGCAGGAATTAAAAAATAAAAAAATTATTATAGTAGCACATGCAGCAGTTTCGTACACAATAACAAAGTCAAATATCTTTTGTTTCGTAAATATCATATAGATACATACTTAAAATACAAAATGTCAGTCATTTAGGCAAAAAGCCGATTTATCAAAAATCAAATTAGCTTACACTCGTTTTTTTTATGTTAAGATCGGCAGACAGGCTGACGGACCACTTGATGGTAGGTGGCTACCGTCGCCTATAACACAAGCAACACCAAAGCTGCTACAAGTGCGCTGCCGACTACAGTAGGATTAAGGATAAGGGTAAGGATTAAGGATAGGGTAAGGATTAGGATTAAGGATAAGGAGGGGATAAGGAAATTGGCTAATTACATAAATAAATAAATAAATAATAAATAATAATAGATAATCGTTACTAATTACATAAATAAATAAAATACTTACTTACTTGAAATTATCACTATAATCTTCAATTTCTTTATATCGGAGTTTCGGGCACGCCACAACAAATAACTAAATAAATAAAAGAGTTCGCCTTCCGCCGTAATTGCTCGTCAACTAACAGCGTCCGTCGATGTGTGCGTGAGGCTATTTGTATGTGTTGTGCGCGATTCCCGGGGACATGAGCGCACGAGCGATAGCATGTGTTTTCCTAAATACCTATTTCGTTAGAATCGCAAAGCTATTCTTTCCTCTTAATCATTACGGTTGAGTCATAATATCTGGAAATGAATTTTAACAAAACCAATTCACAATTCCTTTGTTAAGACAATGCCAATATCCATCGAAGTGATAATATTGTAAGCTCGCTAAGAACTTCTATAAAAAGGTCATAAGTAGATATACCTACATTCTGTCTATACTTCATTTATTTCACCCCCAATCTTCTAATGCCTTATGACGAATGTTTTTTTTTATGTTAAGATCGGCAGACAGGTTGACGGTCCACTTGATGGTAGGTGGCTACCGTCGCCTATAACACAAGCAACGCCACAGCTGCTACAAGTGCGCTGCCGACTACAGTAGGATTAAGGATAAGGGATTGGGAGGGGATAGGGAAATGGGCTCTGGCATCCCTTACTCACTCACCGAAACACAACAGCACGTATATGCTGTTTTACTGCCGCCAGACGGGCTGCCGAAATGACTGCGAAACGCAGTGTGCCCTGCCACTACTTTCCAGATCCAGACCAGAGATAAATTTGAAAAGTTAATTTTTCAAAGTTGACCCTGCCGGGAATCGAACCCGGGAACCCCAGAACAGAGCGTTAAGGCAAGCACCCTAACCACTCATCCAACGGGCTCGTCAAATGTCTAGTGCGTAGCTCCAGTTTTGATCTACGATACTGACACTGAGGTTTCCCCATCCAAAAAGCTAAGGGGTTTTATGATCCGAAACCAATGTGGTCGACAAAGTTGAAATAATTGATTTTTTGGACGAATGGATGTTAGGATGAAGTCATGGAGTGGAGACCACGATCGAAATCATTCGCTCGCTGAACCAATAACTTCAATAGAGCGAATGACAGGGTATGGATGCGGAGGGCGTAGGTAGATTAGGAGACATATAAAACGCTTGCACAAGGAGATTAAGGTGTGTGGCGGATAGGATAATGTATAAAGGATAAAGCGAGCGATTGTTCTGATATTCCTTTAGTGCACTGAAACCGAATAGCACACATGTTATTTCCTGACGGTTGCTGTGAGGGGTTACTCCTGCCATACTGCACTGCCAAGTGGCTACCCAGTTTATGACTGCGTTACGTAGTGTGATAGTTGCTAGCAGTGAAAATCCTTTGTAATATTATTTGGCATTATTTTACAGGAAATAATTGAAGAGCGAAACGCAATACACGGGATGAACTCAATTCCCTAAAGTCGGGGCGAATTTATTTTGAAGAAGTAATTTTTTTGTTCATAATATTTTGTAACTGCTCGTTTATCATACAAAACGGCGCCTTTGTTGGGGGCAGAACCCTAGGGCTCCACCCCCGGCTCCGGTTGTTTTATGACTTCACTTGTGTGGCCGCAAACAAACTGTTTTCTTCATATTTTTTGCTAATATTACCTTATATTGTAAGAATCAAACTAATTTTTTGTTTTATGCAAAAAATTATAACAAAATTTTATAGTGTAAGACGGTCTGAGTGTAAGATGAATTTAATTTCTGTTAGTCTAGGCGCGTAATGTAAGGTATCCCATTTTTAATCCCGAGGGGGCAATTTTGATATAAAATTATCTATCCATTAATAACCAATTCTAATAATAAGATTTAGTAAGATTGTTAACGCGTTTTGCACCAGGTAGAGGTATAAAGGAATTATGCGTTTATTTGCAACAGTTTCAACTGTCTACTTAAGTAGGAAGGTATATCTCTTCGACTTATCTCACAAGTAAGCAGTATTTTACTATTTAGATACTTAGAGAGATACCAACCGATTTTATTGTTTAGGAAACCAATAAATTTCGCCGCTTTTTTAAACCGAAGCACCCGTAAAGTTAATTTGTTTTAATAACCCATAAAAATTTTGGCAAAAAATTCTTTAGTTCCGCTTTTTTTGGAATGTCACTAAATTGATATAATGGTGAATATTCCAATGGGTTCAAACGCCTTTGGGGGTTTTGGTAATTTTTTGAATGTTTTTAAGGAATTTAAACACCAACAATTGGGATAAATTATATTGTAGAAAATGTTATTTTATTGGTAACTTACCAGGATGTCCTATTAATTCAATTCTTGGATGTTTAATACAAAATTTCAAATGTGAATACTTGTGACGTCTACTAACATTTAACTTTTTTACCATTGGGGTACTTACTGGTGACTTTATAGGTAAATTAACAAGCTATAATTAAAAAACGGGACAAGTGCGAGTTGAACTCGCGTGAAGAGGGTTCCGTACGATGTTACCTATCCGCACAATATTGAGTGATTTACCATGTCATTTTAATATCATGGTAAATCATGGTAAGTTATTGGTTTTCCTATAATCTATAAGTAGAATACTAATTTCTGTATTCTTTTTTTAATTTTTGGTTCAGTAGTTTCGAAGATAGCGGGGGGGGGGGAATGGTCGGACAGACGGACACACGAGTGATCCTATAAGGATCATAAGGACCTATAAGGATTATTTTTTAATCGGACGTACGGAACCCTAAAAATATGAACTAACCCCCTATTTAAATTGAGCCCAAATACCTACGCTATATCTGCTGTAAGTTGCTGAGGAGTTAGGTAATCCCGCAGACCACTTGATGCTCCAGCATCAGGTCAAGGTTATGGAATTACTACTGAAGTAACAGGACCTACACCAAATTTCACATCAATCGAACCTGTGAAAGTTAGTGAGATCTCTTCGCTAACTAGGGAAACGGTCTGATGATCTTCAAACGCCTGAATAGACTTCATCGATTATAGCTGAGAACCGTTTCGATCACGTCAGCTTTGAGATTTTAGTAACCCTATTAAGGGTTTAAAGTGGTTTTCCTTGGTGTTTTCGTAGCCAGATACGAAGACAACAGATGGACTCTGAGATCGGTGGAATGGATCGGTCCGCGAGGAAGAAGAGTGAGAGGCCGCCCGCGCGCTAGATGGGCGGACGAAATAGCGACAGTAACAGACCGAGGTTGAGGTTGGCTAAAAACCGCCAAAGATAGAAGTGGTGCACCTTGCTAAGGGGGTCCATACAAAAATGACTTCTAATTACATATGACAATTGCAAATACGTAGTTATTTGAAAAGCAATTTGATAATCTAGTTTAATATATTGTTTAATTTATTCTAATTTTGTTATATTAATTATAATATTGTAAATTTTTGTATGGAATAATAAAGCTTTATTATTTATTATTATTATTATTCACATATTTATTTATTTTCTTAATTTTAAATTTTTTACAATATAAATATTAAAAAACAAACAATATATATCATAAAAAACTTAAAACTAGGATTCCGCAGATAGCGGGGCAGGGCCCAAGCTACCGGTGGTTAGGGCTGCAGAGTGAGGAACCTCCTGACAATTCGTGCCGTGTCAAGAAGTACCGCCTTCTGTATCTGTCCCTTGATCAAGCCATCTAGCGAGAGCCTCTTGAGATGTTGGTCGAGGCTCTTCGCTATAAGACCGTTCGCCGAGACGACTATCGGGACGATAATTGTCGAATCGACGTCCCACATGGCGGTCACCTCGTGAGCCAAGTCGATGTACTTGGTAAGTTTTCTTTTTCGGCTTTCACGAGGTTTTCGTCATGCGGAACAGCGATGTCGACAAGCATCGTCCGGCGCTGGGATCGGTCAATAACCCCGATGTCAGGTTTATTGGCGACAATAGTCCTGTCCGTGATTATGGAGCGATCCCAGTAGAGCGTAGCATGATTATTATTATTATTATCAAGGTTTAAGACATTTTTTTTAATAATTTATTCACATACTTAAGCATAGGTAGAAAAAGAGGTGTAGGGGGCCTCCTATTAAGTATAAAATACTTGTATCAGGAGAACCCCGCTTCTCCAACACCATCTTATTATAATGTAACAATTTGTATATAAATATTATAAATAAATATGATACAATATATAAAATTTCAATATTATATTTTTTTTTTAAATTTCCTTGTATTTTTTTTGCGAATTACTTAGTTTTGCATAAATTTTGCAAATCATTAAAATCTCACATTCAGTAGGTTTTACTTTACAAAATTAGTGTCTCATTGCAAACTTACTAGAAAAACTAATTAGAAAAACGTTAGAATTCGTGGTAGGTAAATATTTTTGTACTGGACTTTTATAATTTCGTGTACTTAGTGTATTTTACAAGAAAGAATCAAACCCGTCGCCTAGTAATCTCTGTTTGAATGTTTCTATCCTTTTTTCAGTGAAACCTATTAAAGCGTGACTATCAATGCTCAATTAAGATGTCCATCTCACAGTTCTAAGGAAAAACGTCGGCGGAACAAAAGCGAAAGTTAGAATTATGTCGCTTCTGGACAATAATTTAACACGTTAAGTATTAATTACTTAAAGATACGAGTTCTAAATTGAAAATGGTATTAAGACGCATATGTCTTCAACGCAAAATGGGTTTAAAGATTAATGGAATAAAGCTCAAAATAATTCTTCTGAAATCTTTGTAATTTTATCTCAAATTGTCGCAGCCCTAGACTAAGGTAAATTTGTAAAATGAATTCAAAGGTCTAAGATATAAAGCCCATAATAGCTGAAGATAATAGCGTTTATCTCGAGACGAGTGTCTACGTAATGTTCGTTTTGTAAACACTTATCGACGCGTGGACGCAATAAATTTTGTTTTATTGCCTATTTGTACTCAACTAACAAGCATGGTCACTCGTTTGGACACTATTAGGTCGTTTTTTTTTACTTATACTGATCTAAGACAAAATTCACCCATCACTCTATTCAAATTTTTTTGTTTTCTAGGATGTCACAATTGAACTTTTAGTCTTGAAATCTGTCAGTCCAGGTTAGATCTTTTACTTGTATGCAATCGATCTGATTGTAAAAAAAAACCTTTCTAGATTAAAAGAACCATAAGGAACCGGTACCTACAATAGATTGATCTGATCGTCGATTTATCGCTTCATTGAATTTCAGCTAAATATCTTTTTAATTGTGGGTTAGAAAGCATCAATTAAGCGGTTGCTAGCCATCAAAATACCGCGATTTTTTTACCACTAGCCAAAATCCAAAGGGCGGTTTAGACCCTCCCCGATCTATGTGGAATTATTTTAATATAACCGCAATAATCATCATTATACATATTTTAATTATATGTTAGTAATAGCGTACACCATCATTTGATTGCGAAATATTTCAAATGTAGGTTTTTATTAATTTTGGAATGCGCTAAGTAGTAATTTTCGAAAGGTGTCATTGACGAGGTATTAGGCACGTTGATGTTTTAAAATTTAATATAACAATAAATTGAAGTTTTTTTAAAGTTATACAATTGTTTTGGCGTGTTAGTAGGTGTTGAGTAGGTTTCCGCCAAGGTTATTATAACAGGCACTGGATATTTACCGCCGACCCAAAAATCATATTCTTCTATAAGGATATTTTTTTTATTGATAACTTCTGTCGTGTTTACATAATTTCACAATATTATTATTACTTTACTAGATTTGTCCGCAAATTCGCTTGCGACCTTCGGGAATAGTTACCTTCTCCTTTTCTATTATATTTTAAATGCGAACGTGAGTTTGTTTGTTCGTTACGCTTTCACGCTGTAACAGCTATACAGTTTAGGCATTTTTTTACGAGGGGAAATCAAAAGATACCTTGTGAACAAATGCCGCATGCAATACAAATATGTGGGACTTTTACCGCACTAAAACACCCCTCGAGATGGGTATCGTTCTAGTCCATAGAGGTCTTTGGAAGCATTACCGGTCGTCGGGGGGGGGGGGGGAAGCGCCCTTAGTAATGCTTAACTATAAGGCTAGCCCTGGAGGGCCACTTGCAACAGCCACGGCGTTACTTCCCGGCCCGAGGACCACTTGTGCCGGGGCTTGTGTCGGTGTCGGGGCAGCTGCGTGTCGTGGTCATCATCAGTACATGTTGTCAAGGACCTGGGACATAACATGTCAGAATAGGATCAGGGGCACCTTTCACCTAGCCCAGAAAAAGTACTGTTCCCGAAGGATCATCTTCTATATGGATCCTGAGGCTTAAGAAAAGGGACGAGGACGAAGCCTCGAGCAAAAGTTAGTTAAATTAAATTAAATAAAGAATGTGCAGAGAAGTAACGTTACAAAACATCAAATTTACAATACTTGTTGTTAACTTTGTAAATGGTACAGTTATAAAGACAGTGGCCGTCAGATTTAGTCATAAATCGAATATGCGCGGTCAACGCCACGCCCGAGGCGTATCATTCTCGTAGAGGATGGGGTGCGATTTTTTGCCACCGATCGTTCTGCGTTGAACGAAGGAAATTTATGATTTTATTTAGTATAGTTGCGCTGCGCGTGGCAAAAACTTAATCGATTGGGTCAAGCGGACCCTTTGACTGGCCTAAGGGTTGACGCATTTTTTTATTACGACAGTGGAATGTGATTATGATTTTCTAATCTACGTCAAATCGTAGTAGAAACATCTTAAGTGTAATAATGTTTTTTAATTATTATGTCTTGAAATAAAGCACAAGTGCTACAATAATCTGATATTTACCGATATAATCCTAATACATATTATAAAGGAAAAAAAATTCTTTCGTTGGTTTTATGTTCAAATATATCTAGTCGTGAACCTAGCCTGTTTATTTAGGTACGATAGATTATTTACGCACTTGCTATGCCTGGCGGCTTCACCGGCTCTGAAATTTGACAGTTATGCTGTCAAATTTTAGAGCCGTAACCTAAATAATTAAAAACGTATGCAAAAATATATTTTTTTAATTAAAATAATTAAAATAATAAAATAAAATAATAAAATAATAATAGGTTTGTATAATCCAGGTAATAAACTATTTATTGCTTCACATATCTTATATCAAATAATTCATATTGTTTAATAAATAAGCCGCGAGCTAGACAGTAGGTATAAGTAATCTAAAAAAGCGAGCATGGCCGCAGATAGAAGGTAGTTTACTATATTATACTTACTTCTGATTGCTATTTTAATAGAATACTAGAAGTAGAATAAGTGAATAAGTGAGTATAGGCGGTCTTATCGCTAAGAGCGATCTCTTCGAGACAACCTCGTGGCAGAGGAGAAAACAAGAAAGAGAGAAAGAGGTAGAGTGCTAAAGAAACAAAATATAATCAATAATCTATATACTAAATTTTCAAATATAACAGAGAAGAAAAACACACACATATACATAAATAAATAGATAAATACATAAGTATATATACAGAATAATATATATACATATAAAATACAAATACATATATAACATATATACACTTGAGATTAAAACAATAACAACTTGCTAACTAAGCTTGGGACAAGAGATAATTATGCAATTTATTTTTAAAGATAGATTTTTTTTTCTTTGTAAAACTTTTATTCGTTTATTTATAAACGATTTTAGCAGACTTTCGGTAAATTTATATTTTATTTATAAATAATATAAATAAAATATAAATTATTATTAAGGTTTATTTATAAACCCTTTTTTGCATTCTTTAAAACTAAATTAATAACAGTTATATTCCTTACAACTAAATATTACACATAAATTATAGTAGGTAAAAAGTATATGCAAGTATATTTTATCGATCGTAATCTATACTGAATGCTTCTATACAAATAAATGAAATTAAATTTTTACTAAATGTGTATCAAAGAACTTACAAAAAAAGTCTGTTCCACCTAATCTCCGAAATGGCTGAATCGACTTAAACGGGACTTTCACTGTCAGATAGCTGATGTTATAAGGAGTAACTTAGGCTACGCTTATTTTAGAAAAAATATATCTATAAGTATTTTTTTAAATTATCTTCTACTTAGTGATTACTTTTAATTTTTTTTAAATAGGATCTCTAATTATACCGAGAAGTTTATTATTATAGAGGTTTTTAAAGTAAATTTAAAATGAAGAAATCAAATATTTCATAATTACAAGTAGTGCGAATTTTATATAAACTGAGTATGTAGGTAGTATGTACCTAACTAAATATTACTTGGTACCTATTTAGCTTATTTTGTTGAACAAAACAGTAACATCAAAAAATTTTTAGTATCATAAGGTTTAAGATGCTATTTAGTTTGCTTTAAACTACTATAGTATATACATATATAGCAAAGCAAAGACTACAAAAGATTTTGAGCCTTTTTATGTCTGTTGCACACATTAAAAATTACTCTGACATGCAATTTTCCTTCTAAGACAGGAAGTCCTAATGAATAAAACGATTGTCGTAAAATAGCATATAATTTGTTACAGATTAGTGGTGATTTAATTCTATTAGGGAATTGTTGGGGTTCGCAAAAAACGTTGTCATCAAATTGTGATCATCTATCTACTTATTAAAATAATAGCTGATTTCAGAGATTTATTCTTAGAAATAAAAGAATAAGTATACTCCATTGTAACGTGATCCATACAGGTACTCCATGTGAATTTAGAAAGTGTCTGCTACCCGTCCCACACTTTTTCTTAGCTAACCGAGCTGCTAACTTTTTAACTAGGTGAGCCCGTAACTTTTTTGTTTGTGAACCGATTTGAATGAAACAAACAGTAAATGTTAAGGGAAGCTTGTTACAGTACATCAGTGAAAACCGCATCCAAATCGGTTAAGTCGTTTCTGAGATTAGCGTGCACAAACGCACAGACAGACAGAATTTCTAAAAACATTTTTTTTGACCTCGCTAACATAAGTACAACGTGTACAAATTGTTTTTTGAAAAAATATTTTATATACCTACAAACACGGCTCGTTTACGATTTTTGAATAGAATATAGATTTATTTATGATACTTGCAAAGACAAATATCATGAAGGGGGGGGGGGGGTTTAGTTTTTTTAGTTGTTTGTTTGATTGATATCGATCATCGTGAAATAATGTGCATTACTTAGTGATGAAATAAAGAACAAATTGTGTTTCTGTGAAAAACGAAAGAAACAACATTTAATGCCTCTATCTTATATTTGAAAATTATATTCCGATAAATTGTGATAAATAAATTCCAACTATCCTCTTAAATAAAAATCAATATTTAATAGCAGCTGTCCACAAAACATCACATGTGACACACTATGATTATACTATGCTACTATACTTACACTATGACTATAGTAGCCAGCTCTACTAAGAAAAGAGGTGATACTACTTTACATATATACGTTGTCGGGGACAGGGAGAAAAGATTAGGTACCTTTCATCTAGAAAAAAAGTACTATTCCCGAGAAATAATCTAGTAAAAATCAACGCATTACAAATATATATGAGCAATAAAGATTGAATTAATGTTTTAACACCTAAGAAAAAGGAGCGCGGACAAAGTCGCCGTCATAAGTTAGTCATATTACCAAAAATCTCGGCCCATATTTAATTGAATCAGAAATCCGCAAGAATTAGGACGAAACCGCAAATTCGAAAATTATAACTCTGCAGTTTTTGGGTGTCTCTAATTTGACACTAAGTGGTTTTTTTTTTTTAAATCAGCCTAAATAATTTTTATCTTCCTTATCTCGAAGGCTAAGGCGATTAGTAAGTGTTGACATATTTTAATAACAAAAGCTCTATCCTCCATTATTGTACTTAGAATTCCTTCATCATCTTCATCAGCTTATGTCTCTCCACTGTTAAATATAGATCTCTCTCTAGGCTGCCACCACGCATGGTCCTATGCGCTTAGCATCCAGCAGCTTCCCGCGATGCCTCTCATGTCGTCTGTCCACTTGGCTGCAGAGCGCAGCCTCCATTCGATAACTCCTCTGCCCCATCGGTTATCCGCTCTGCGGTAGATGTGACCGTTCGATTGCCACTTCAGCTATTGATTCTTTCTGCTTTGTCGACAATTGGAATTTTCAGGATTTCTGATTCTATCCACCAAAGAAACTCTGAGCATAGTCCGCTGCCGGGAAGGCCAAGTTTCGGCACCATACGTCATTACTGGGATTACAGACCTTGGTTTTGAGACATTGCGGCAGTGGTGACGAGAAGAAATGACTTTGTTAAGCTCTTTGTTTAAGTTTACATTTAATTAAATATAATTAACTGTGTTGAGTTTTCTATAATAAAATATGTAAATGAATTAAAATCCAAACCAAATATTAATTCCTTGGAGATTTCCAGATATTCAGAACGATTTCATTAAAACAGTTCCGTTAATTATTGCCATCATTATATGTAATTTCTTCATTGAAAGAATACAAAGTAAATTGATTTGTACAAAGTTGCATTTTGAATTCTATTCGTGAGCTAGAAGACAACAATTTCAATGCAAAGTAACATTTCTAGTGAATCGCGATAAATTAAAAAAAAAATCAATAAAAAATATTAAAACGCAAAGGGTTTTATGGGCACCCCGCGGTGACGAATCAAATGTTTGAGATCCATTTTACAATTTAACACCATAAGCATCGATTAAGACTGTTATGATTCGGTTTGCATAAATTTATGTGACGTACAGAAATTATGCCATGAGATACTCTTTGTGAGGTCTCTAATAACGCCACAAGGCAATATGAATAGTTGTTATGAGAATCAATATTTTATAGAAATATTTTAAGGCAGGCTGACGGATTACTTGATGGTATGTGATACTTGATGGTAGCAGAAATACACCTACCTGTGATATGCTATAAAGCAATGATATAGAAATGGCTTTTATAATAACATCTCTTATTTTACACACCGAAAGGCAACAGTACCTTTACAGACATTCTAACGAAAATTCCACAATGGGTCTTTGTTAGAATGACTGTTCGAAGATCGAACTCACCTGTTTTTTTTTATAAAAACAAACATTAGGTACTATGTCCCGCTATCCATTCTATTTAAAAAAATGATTCCTAATTTTGCAACGATTTTATAATGAAGACATAAAATAATTAAAATGACCAAAGATTTCACCCAGACAATGATATGAACAAGAGTTTTGACGGGCCCGTTGGATGAGTGGTTAGGGTGCTTGCCTTAACGTTCTGTTCTAGGGTTCCCGGGTTCGATTCCCGAAAGGGTTAACTTTGAAAAATTAACTTTTCAAATTTGGCTCTGGTCTGGATCGGGAGAGTAACGGCATGGCACACTGCTTTTCGCGGTCATTTGGGCAGCCGCCTATCCAATACAATCCCTTATCCTTAATCCTACTGTAGTCGGCAGCGCACTTGCAGCAGCTGTGACGTTGCTTGTTGCTTGTGTTTTTTTTATTTTATTGTTATCGACTATTGTTACTGTTATTAATGTTATTGATTTGGATTGTAGAACATGATCGCCGCAACCTTTTGTCGTACAGTGATACAACTTATTATTTAGTAATATAAATATATTTGTAAAATATACTTGCACCGCATTGCTGGAGTGGTCCTAGTGCGCGTCATGAGACATCGGCAAGGGCACAACTGAAAATCAGCGCTGTAACAATGTTGCAGCCTAAGCTGAGTTGTGTCCTTTTGGTATTTACTTTTAATGTTTTTTTTTTTTGTTTTGTTCATATGTTTTTCTGTTTAAATGCCAATAAATTTTTCTTTCTTTCTTTCTTCTTCTTTATAGGCGACGGTAACCGCCTACCATCAAGTAGATCGTCAGCCTGTCTGTCGATCTCAACATAAAAAATGAACAATCACATTTCTGTTGCAATTAATTTATAATTGAATCCAAAATATTGTATTAAAACGGGATAACGTTTATTTATAAAATGGGATCAAGTGTTAGCAACATAATCTCTATATATAAAAATGAATCCCCATTTCCCTTGGTCACGGCATCACGCGTGATCGGGTTGCCCGATTTTAATTCGGTTTTCACTAATGGTAAGAGGGATAAACTGGGAATGTTCATATATATAAGAATTGCACCCCGGGCGAAGCCGGGGGCGGGTCGCTAGTTATTACTACTGTTTTATACTGTTGACTGTTTTATACTGTTGACTGTTTTATACTGTTGACTATAGTATATTCTGACTGAAAAAGTCTCATTCCCAAACTAAGCCAAAAAATTACTCAAGACAAGATAAAATCTGTTTAGGGCTTCTATTTATGTAATCATTAATTAATTAATCTGTATTTCAGTATTATATTTCGATAGTTAGTATAAGTTACAAATTATTACTCCATATCTAACAGATTTTTTAAAATTCACACAAATATTTTTCTATAACAAAGTAATAAATTATCAGACAAACAATACCACATTATGATATGGGCCGGAAGAACGCATCCTTTTGCCAAAATGTCATAAATCAAAAATGCTCTTCAAAAGGAGTCCAAGACCACCTATCAATACTAGAAAACAATAACATACAGTTTTGGGGTTACACTTTTTTAGCGCAGCGGGACTTAATTAACCCTTAATCTGTTAATGCTAAGGTTGATATTGCATTATATTATTTAATTAATAAAAATGTGAGAAAACAGTCCAATTTATAATGCCAATTGTGTTTCGTAGCGGTTAACTGTTTCTTTGTATGGCATTATTCCTTTTATCTCTATTGTCCATACAAGGAATACGTTTATTGTGTGTTAAAATGGCTAATTTTTCACGCTATTTTTATATCATAAACTACAATAATGAGTTGTGATTTTTAGCATAAAAATTTCAATCTTGTTTACATGTATAGCAGATGTTTTTTTTCCTCTCTCTTGATATTACCTTTGATGTCGAATTAAATATCATAATATTATCAGAACATAAAGTACCATAACATAATTATTATAAGGTAAATAATGAGTTAATGAGTACATAATTATTTAAAAATAGGGTCTAGGGCTACTCAACGGTTTGAACCCTCGTTCATTCCTATTTATCAGCTTTTGTAATAATTATCAATAAATTCTTTTACCCGTCAATTTCTTTTACTGTATAAATAGAAATTTCTTTCACTTTCCTGTTACAAATAAATATTATTAAGGAAGGATCCCTATTTATGTAACATTTTTTTTTGCTATTTCTTACTCGTATTACCACAATTGTCTAAATGGATTATTAATTTCAAAATATAACTATATAGAGCCGACAGGCAGGCTTTACGTTTTTGGCATCCCTTTTACTGACTCACCGAAATACAATAGCACTAGTGCTGTTATTTCACAGAGATCTTCTATAACCTCCACAGAGATATTCTAGACATAAAAATTGTATTTAAAAATAATTTTGTTTTAAAATATCACCCAAAAACTTATACTATTTTCTATAAAAACTTGACAGTTTGACACAAATTAATTTTCAAGTGTTTTGTTAACCAAACAGACACCCTGAGATGAGTTGTTTATTTTTGCCACTGGTTTTTTGACTGTCTACTTAAATAACATTTTAAAAAAATATATTTTTTGGTGGGTATGTTGTTGTAAATTTATTTGGTACTAGCATTTAACCGCGGATTCGCCTGCATAAAAAATTAAGATCTCCAGAGTGTCCACCCTGGAGATCTATTCCAAATATTATATGAAAAAAAATTGAAATCGGTTTAGTAGTTTCTTACATTCAAACTTACAAATTTTGTCTCTTTATAATATTTGTATAAATTAACAAGCCCACGGATAATACTAATTAGGTATTATTATAAAAAATATCTAAAAATAATCTACTGAATTTTTTTCTTCTGTGAAAAATTATCTGATTGTGAAAACCGCATCAAACTCCATCGTGTAATTTCGTGTAATACAGACATGCTGACGCGAGCAGACTTCAATTTAGTAATTTAGAGTAAAATACTTAGTTATGCAGAACTACGCCAATTCTCAATATCTGTAAATGCACTTTGTATCTTATTTTATACCTGATATGATCTGTTAATTCCGGTGATGATTATATCCAGTATGATTCCAGCAGATTCAGCAGAATTTTTGTCTATCTAAATGGCACCAGCATCTGTTACGCAAGCATAGCTCTTTCTGTAACTCATTGAGCAATCTTTGGTCCACACGTCAGAGCAAAAGTTAAGTATCACATAAATCTATGCTTAATTCACCCTGATTACAACTTTATATTTTAGCCACTAAATTACCTGAAATCTAAGTTAGTTTTATGTATCTTACTAATTACTAATTATTATATTGGTAAATGAGAAAGTTTGTATATTTGTGTGTTTATTACTCAATTACGCCAAAACGGCTGAACGGATTTCGATGAAATTTAGCACACAGATAGTTTGTTACTAGCATTAACATATGGGATACTTTTATGCTGAAAAAATATTAGGTTCCCGGGGAATCGTCTAAAAATATTAAAAAAATCGGCGCCACCGTCGTCAAGACGCGGGCACCAGCTAATTTGCAGGGCTTATAAGATGAGATTTGTCAAGTAAATTATCTGTTTATTGCAGTACTATACATTTTTTTCTGTTTTAAGATCGGCAGATAGGCTGACTGTCCACTTGATGGTAGATGGTTTTTTTTTTTTTTATTATAGATGGGTTTGCTCTTGACCAGCATCTATCCATGTAGGAAAGATGAGGCCGAAGATGGAGCGAGCTCACCCAGAAGATGCCTATTCACTCGAACCTTGAAAAGATTTGGGTTATATGAGCTCGGAAATACAGACGCCGGCAGGGAGTTCCAATCCTTAGCAGTGCGCATCACAAAAGATGTTTTAAAGCGCTTGGTCCGAATTAGAGGGATTTCGACAAGGTGAGGATGGTAACCAGCCGTACGTCCGCATGTCCGATAGAAGAAAGGGGAAGGCGGTATGATCTCATGCAGCTCTCGAGCACACTCTCCGAAGTACATCTTATATCGTCGCCTATAACACAAGCAACGCCAAAGCTGCTGCAAGTGCCCTGCCAACTACATAGGATTAAGGGTAAGGGATTGGGGGGAATCTGGCATCGCTTACTCACTCACCGAAACACAACAGCACATATTGCTCTTATTTCACGGTGGACTTCGGTGTTACTGCCGCCAGACGGGCTGCCCCAATGATTGCGAAACGCATAATACTTATATTAATAAAAATTCATTGCCACACGTATGTCGGAGCATCACTTTAGAACGGCATGACCGATTTCGCTGTTTGTTGATTTTTTTTTTCTTAAGATCGGCAGACAGGCTGAAGGTCCACTTGATGGTAGGTGGCTACCGTCGCCTATAAAACAAGCAACGCCAAAGCTGCTGCAAGTGCCCTGCCAACTACATAGGATTAAGGGTAAGGGATTGGGGGGAATCTGGCATCGCTTACTCACTCACCGAAACACAACAGAACATATTGCTCTTATTTCACGGTGGACTTCGGTGTTACTGCCGCCAGACGGGCTGCCCCAATGATTGCGAAACGCATAATACTTATATTAATAAAAATTCATTGCCACACGTATGTCGGAGCATCACTTTAGAACGGCATGACCGATTTCGCTGTTTGTTGATTTTTTTTTTCTTAAGATCGGCAGACAGGCTGAAGGTCCACTTGATGGTAGGTGGCTACCGTCGCCTATAAAACAAGCAACGCCAAAGCTGCTGCAAGTGCCCTGCCAACTACATAGGATTAAGGGTAAGGGATTGGGGGGAATCTGGCATCGCTTACTCACTCACCGAAACACAACAGAACATATTGCTCTTATTTCACGGTGGACTTCGGTGTTACTGCCGCCAGACGGGCTGCCCCAATGATTGCGAAACGCATAATACTTATATTAATAAAAATTCATTGCCACACGTATGTCGGAGCATCACTTTAGAACGGCATGACCGATTTCGCTGTTTGTTGATTTTTTTTTTCTTAAGATCGGCAGACAGGCTGAAGGTCCACTTGATGGTAGGTGGCTACCGTCGCCTATAAAACAAGCAACGCCAAAGCTGCTGCAAGTGCGCTGTCGACTACAGTAGGATTAGGATAAGGGATTAGGAGGGGATAGCGAAATGGGATAGGTTCGTAATTTTCAGGAAAAGGTCTATATGAAAGGAAAAATCCACGGGAAAAGTCGGTAATTTGGATGGTATTTTCATATGAAATTGACAGGGCAACGATCTGTCGTGTCAGCTATATTAAATAATTGAAATGAAATTAACTTGTCACTTTTGGATTAAATTCTCAGGTAGCCTCGTTAATGTTATCCACACTTTTTACTCGCGTTTAAGCAAAATTTTCTGAAAGTCATCTTACCATAGACACTTTGGGAACTTTTTTAACACGATGATATAGATTTTAAGAGTCACTGCGTCGGCACGCTAAAAGACAAGTTTCCTTCCTATGTTGAACTTTTTCTGGGTGGCCTTTTTTTAATTTACGAAGCGAATATCTGCCTTCTCTTTTTAAATTCACAGGCATGAAAGGGAACGGTCGATGTTTTTTAACTTTTTAAATTTTGAAACCTCTTTGAAAGTTTATAACTCAATAATTTTTGTGATCGAATAAAATAACTTGAAGTGCTATGGTTTTTCACCCTTAATAACCGTGGCGAAAGGGTGCTGATATTTTTGGCGCCTCTAAATTGAATGCATTTTGAAGAGCCACTTTGGCGGGTCGTAAAATTTTATTTGGATTTTTTAATTAATTGCGTAAAACCTGGTATTTTACAATTGCTATCAAAACTTTGCGTTTGATAACAATTGTAAAATACAAGGAATTTCATAACCCGATAAGGAAATTTACATATAAAAAAAAACCTTTAAACATCGAATTAATCCTGCGGATACTTGGAAGAAACGATGCTTTTTTATGTTAGGATCGGCAGACAGGCTGACGGTGCACTTGATGGTAGGTGGCTACCGTCGCCTATAACACAAGCAACGCCAAAGCTGCTGCAAATGCGCTGCTGACTAGTGGATTAAGGATAAGGGACTGGGAGGGATAGGGAAATGGGGTCTGGCATCCTTTACTCACTCACCGAAACACAACAGCACACGTGCTGTTATTTCACGGTGGTCTTCTGTAAGGGGGTGGTTACTGCCGTCAGACGGTCTGCCCAAATGACTGCGAAAACGCAGTGTGCCCTGCCACTACTACTGTACAAATGAATTTGACATAAAGTTTTTAAGAAGGCCGATATTGATTTTTAAGAGGTCCGCAGTACATGTCAGACACTAAAACTATTCAAGTTGTAAGGGGTCTAGCCATGTCTTATAAAAATCCAGTGTAATAACGCTATAATCTCCATTGATTCCATGAGTGCCGTGAATGCTAGGACACAAATCATCTCAAGTGATTGTATTCTTTATTAACGACAATCAGAACTTGATTTGGTTATGTGGTATGAAACTGTATAAGTTCTTCAGGTGCAAAATAGACGCGGATATACATGACGTATGGTGGCTGAGCTGTTGTGTGAAGAGGAAAGAAAAAGAATGTTGGATGGCATCTGCCTTTTTTTTTTTTTTTTTTTTTTTTAGGAGGGGAAATGACGTTTACGCACTATCCCTCGCCGACGGGGACAGTCGACGAGGGGGAGTGTGGGACTCGCCCGGTGAAGTGACTTATCACCGGGAATACCCACTAAAACCCCCCCGGATTCCACCATCAGCGGTGATGTGCGGGTCCGAGTTCACAACGAGGCCTTATCCTCGGATCCCCACGCACCGCTATGTTAGGCTAACCTAACCTAACCCAGCTTAGGGCAATGGCTTCGCCTCGCTTCAAATGTGGCGGCCCACTGGAATGCCGCGAGCCACCACGCGTCTTTATTGGGTGTTTCAGGGCGTCAGACACGTCCCCTTCCGACGCCCTGAGTTGTCACGCGACGTGCGCCGCGGCATACGCCCGGGCACGTCGGCCGGCCCTTCGACGCCTGAGTGGATCAGCCTGGGGGTCTGCCTCGCGGGCCCGCTCATTGGCCTCTTTTCCACTCAGGGCCGCTTCACAAAACGTCTTGACGGCATTCCAGCCGTCAAGACTTTCAATCATCGCCCTGACGCCAGCGGGTAAGGACAAGTCCTGTCCCACGACTGCCATCAGAGCCGCCCTCTCATTGACCCAACCTGGGCACTCCGCCAGCGTGTGGTCGGCCGTATCAATTGGCGCTCCACATTCGTGGCAGGCGGTGGTTCGCTCTCTTCTAGCGATGTCGCACAGATACTTTCCGAAGCATCCATGCCCCGTAAGCACCTGCACAAGCCGGAAGGAGAGCGAGCCGGCCCGCCTGCTTATCCACTCCTTCAGCAGCGGTGCGATCGCAGACGTGGTGCGGTAACCCCACCCCGGCTGCATCGCCTCGTCGCGCCATCTCTCGAGTGCCTCCTCTTGAGCCTCCCTTCTCCATCGTGCTACCTCTTCTTGGGGTGGACTCGCGCCCCCGGCCCTTGCATTTGCTGTCTGGTGGTATACCGCCGCAAGGACCTCGGCATCCAGCTCCCAGGGAAGTGTCCCTGCGACCACGCATGCCGCCCTCCACGAGGTGGTGCGATACGCTCTGATGACCCTGGTCGCCATAACCCGCTGCGGTCTTCGCAGCAGGGCCAAATTATAGGCGGACAAGGAGTCAACCCATATGGGCGCTCCATACAGGGTCATCGAGCGCACCACGCCCGCGAAAAGGCGACGATACCCTACACTTGGCCCACCCAGGTTGGGCATCAGCCCGCTCAGGGCAAATGCCGTCTTTGTCACTCTAGGGGCCAGTCTCCTAAAGTGCTCTTTGAAGTTCCATCGACTATCGAGAACGAGGCCGAGATATTTCAGCGTCGATCCGATGCCGATGGAAACACCGCTCAGGTCTCCGGCAAGGAGCACCTGATGTGGACGGCACCAGCTCAGTGTGGTGTCCATTTCCGCCAGAAAGCTCTCGAAATCCGAGAGCGGACGATTTGGCGAAAAATACACACCAACAAACATAATATCGTCACACAGGACTGCGACATGACCGTGACCTCTATATGTTCGGCCTACAGTCGGGGCTCCCTCGCCCGTCGTCAAAACAATGGCGACTAGGCCGTCGAGGTCACCAACCCAGTTGTCTCTAGAGACAACCAAATACGGCTCTGCGACGACCGCCACTCGTATCCCCCACTGCGACAGAGACTGGACCAGCAAGTCCTGAGCTCTGGAGCAGTGGTTGATATTCGCTTGAAGGCATCCTATGGACATATTGATTGGACCTCCATCGGTGTCTCTTTGGTCCCGTTCGGTGGGATTGCCAGGGCATCCTGAGTTGGAACTACAGGACCCACCGGCCTTCTCCTGTCCAGTTTTCGCTTGGGGGCCGAACACTTTGCACTCCCCAAGCGATGGTTGTGCCGTCTCCCTGCGTCGGCACACAAAACACAGCGGGCCTCCGAGCGGCAATCAGCTGCACGATGTCCCGTCTCACCACAGCGGTAACACTGCTGGCTCCTGTCGACGGCCGCGGTGCACTGCTCCCTGACATGCCCAGTTTCCAGGCACCGGAAGCAGCGCAGCCCGCGGGGCTGCAGCAACTTCACTCGTGCTGCCGTCCACCCAATCAGCAGTTTCCCTTCCAGCACTTTCTTGGCAGCTGCTACCGGGCAGCTGGCCCAGACCGTGCCCATGCCGAAGCGCGACTGGCGGATTACTCCGACCTTCGTCGCCTCCGGAACGCAACCTCCAAGTTTGGCGATGGCCGCCGCCACTTCGTCTGGAGTGACGGAGTCGTCCAGGCCCGAGACCAGCAACTCGGTCGTTTTGACCGGCCTGGAGATTCGGACCGACCCCGCACTCGGAAGGACCGTCATTTTGGCTGCCAACGCATCCGCCTTGTCGTTCGTAGCCACGCCGGAAATCTCCACAATTACGGCCCCAGTCACTGCACGGCGGAAATGGATGCCATGGTATGCCCAACGACGTAAGCGATATTTTTTCTTTGGCCTCCTTTATGAAGGAGCCGTAGGTCACACCCTGTTCGGCAGCTCCTGGCTGCAGGGTGATGACCACAGCGGCGGTCTTCGGAGGCTTCGCCATCCTGGGTCTTTGCTCCTTAGGAGAAAGGTTCTTCTTGGGAGGCTTGTTCTCTTTGTGTTTCCCCCCTCTGGCCACCGTATTCCATGGGCGATCCATGGAAACTGGGGCGGAAGGAAGAGGACGTGGCTTCGATGGGGCAGACCCTTTTCCTACCTCCTTACGGCCACGATTATTTCTCCTTCGGCGGGCGTTTTTCGAATGGGCCGGCGTCTTGTCTGCCCTCGCCATCGCCTTTGGCCCGCCGGGGGCGTTTTGGGGCGGTGCGGTAGGGGAGCGGGGTGGAGCCCTCCTGGGCGCCGGTTCCGGAGGAGGTCCCTTTCGGGATGCAAGAGGAGGGCAAGGCTGCGGCTCCTTAGTCATCAACTCTTCCACCCTCACGTTTACCCTCTCACTCAGACATCTCAAGAGGCGCGCCTCGTGCTCCTCGAGCATCGCCGGAGTGACGGTGCGAGGAGTGTCCGACTTCAATTGGGGCTGCTGGTGCTGCAGACTGGCCTTGAAGTCGGCGAACTCCTTTCGGAGATCCGCCATACCCGCTCTCAGTTGGGCGTTTTCACGTCGCAGCGCCACAACTTCGTCTGTCACCGTCCGGTTTGAGATTGCCTCTATGTCCCCCCGGACACCTTGCATCGAGTCCTTAAGGGTCTTGATAGAAGTATCCTCAAGATTTCCCGAGGTAGAGACGACCTTCTCAATGACTTCCAGGCTGGCCATCGCTCGCAATTTCAGTTGCGCCACTGTTGTTGCCAGGCGGAAGCGGGTGGCTCTAGCTTCTGAGGCAAATGCGAGCATGTCCCGCTCCTCTTGCAACTTCTTTTCTGCCTCTTGGGCGTTCACCAGGGCGGACTTGGCATCAGTCAGTCCAGCTCTGCTTCTCTTGCCATTAGCTGGCTTTGTTTTCTCCGGCGTAGGGGCGTCGTTGTCGTCCGTCGACTCTGGTTCCGCGTGCGCGGGGGCATTTCTCTGCCTCTTGCACCAGAATCGTGTCATCCTCCTGCCTACACAGGGAGAGGAGGGGGTTGACCGCAATTTGCCCCTGCCGGGCTCCACTCTTTCCTCGCCGGAAGCGGAGCGGACAGTCCGCGCGCTGCCCGACGAGGAATCCTCTGACATTGAGTCAGGTCCACCGGTAGCATTCTCAGCTCCAGACGACCCGGGATCCATCGTCTGAAGCTCTTCCTGCCTGGCTTCACACCAGACACAGGGGTGGCGCTTCTCACCACATTCACAGTTGCCGGTAGCAGATTTCACATCAACCGGCCCGGACACCGGTTGACGCCGCTGGCGAGGCGGGTCGCATGCGCCGCTCGTAGCAGACTTCCCACTCGAGGGCCGAGCTACCCTCGAGCGCCCGGCGTTAGCGGGATCGCTCAACATAGTTATTTCTTCAGTAGACATTTCCATCGTTGTTTGGGAAGGGATGCCTACGGCCCTTTCCCAAGGGACCGTAGGAGCGCTTGGGACCGGGTCCCCCCCAGCCATACAACCCATCGACACGCTAGACCTTAAGTTTTAGGGTAATTTTTATAGTGGTTTTCTTCCACGCGGCCCGACGCTCAGTGCGCCAGACCCCCGGCCTCGCAAGGTGCAAATTTACGGGTTGCCCGTCGGTGACCTAGACCTCGCGCCGCGCCCGCGGTCCTGCCGGACCGCCACCACGAGCCAAGGCTCCGCTGCCCCTAACGGCCGTAACAGAGAGCGCCGAAGCGCTGTGGCGCAGAGGCGCCTCCATCACAGCCGGCCGAAGCCGGTCTATCCATCTCCCCGACCCACGAGGGGTCACCTGGCGACAGCGTCTGGTTTCTTGAGCAAGAAGCCATAGCTTCGCCCTCAAGGTTATTTTTTAGAGAGGTTTTCTTCCTCGCGATCCAACGCTCGGTGCGCTGGACCCCCGACCTCACTCAATGTGGGGCTACGGGTTCATGTGGCCGTGCAATGCCTGCCCTTGAAAGATCAGGCAGCCACATGCCAGTTTTGTCCACGCCGGCCTCCGCCGGTACCCCCCATATCTGGGAGGCGTTCCCCTATCCGCAACCTGGGGACGCGTCCGATGGCGGGACTGGAAACCGCGCACGGAGGATGGCATCTGCCTAGAAAGCAATGTCTATTGTAACTCAGTTCACCAGAAAAATTTAAGCACCCAAATTCAGGATTCTGGGAGAAGCAGGTGGTAATTCATGTGGAAAGCGACAAATGAGGGACTTTCTAGGGAACCTAGAAATATTTATCGGAAGAATAACACGGAGGTTACCATCTCTCGCAATTAGGACCGTATAACCGCAAGGTAAGAAAGGCAATGGATGATTGAAGATCTCTCAAAAAAAAATTAAATATGTTGGTAAAATTTTAATTTCATTCTTTGTTAGGGACTATTTTGTAAAAGACATTGTAATAAAATTATTATACGGTCGATATGTTACAAAGTTGAGAGCAATTTAGACACAGGACGTCGTTATAACCAGGTATATTTAAGGTTGTGGTACACTGAGTACTGTGTATGTACAAATAGGTGTACCTATAAGGTACGAGATTTGAATGGTACCTATATTGAATATTGAACGATTAAAATAATTTGCATTTGCATTTTATTTTAATACCCACCAGCTTTTGTAACGACTTTTCCGAGGTGTTAAAACATTTTTTATTATTTTATTGCACATATAAAATGTTATGAACGGTACTTTTAATTGGATTGAAGAGTATCCTATGTTTTTTTCTGTACCCTTGACGACGTGTATCCAGAGTTTCATGAAGATCGGTTGAGTAGAAGGCGTGAAAGTTTCATTCATCAGCTCTGTAAATAGAAAATTTCTAAATAATAGAAATAAATAAAATAAATATAAATAAATAGAAATCCAATTGACCTGAACCCGTCATTCCGGGGAGTGACTGTTCCAGTCTCGGATCATCTCCAACTCCTTGGTGTGGACCTTACAGCCGATCTGAACTTCGGTAGGCACATCGAGTCCATTGCCAAAACAGCTGCCAAAAAGCTGGGCATCCTTTCCAAGGTTAAACGGTATTTCACTGCGAGGCAGCTCCTGGACTTATACAAAGCACAGGTCCGGTCTTGCATGGAGTACTGCTGTCACCTCTGGGATGGGTCTGCCCGTTACCAACTGGCCGCACTGGACTCGATTGAAAGGCGAGCAAAGAACCTTATTGGCAACGACACCCTTGTGGATTCCCAACTTCAAAGCCTGCAGCATCGCCGAAAAGTAGCGTGCCTATCGATTTTCTATCGTCTACACTATGGAGAGTGTGCATCTATGTTGTACGATTTAATCCAACCGGAACCGTTCCACTTGCGGACCACTAGACGTGGGCAGAGGTTTCATCCCTTCGTGGTCGATGTACCTCGATCACGAACAAAGCGTTTCAGTTCCACCTTCCTTGATCGAACTGCTAAGGAGTGGAACTCATTGCCTGCGTCTGTGTTCCCACAGAACTACAACCTCGGGGTCTTCAAAACTAGGGTAAATGGGCATTTACTAGGTAAGCGTGGTCCACCTTCGGCCACATCTGCACCTCACATCAGGTGAGATAGTGGTCAAGCGCTACCTCGATTTCATAAAAAAAAAAATAAAAAAAAATTACATTGAAACATTGAGAATTAATAAAATCGCTAATACAAATTTAAAGATACAGATTATAATGTGATGTGTTTTCTAAAACTACAAAATTCACTTCCCGGGATCTCACGTTGAGTGTGTTCATTACCCGAAAAACCGGATGCTGTCACGGAACTCTTCCTTCCCATTATGCATGGTAATGATTCTACTCTTTTTTTTTCTCTTAAATTTTAAAAGAAAAAAATCTGTGAGAAAGCAAGGGATGAGGAATGAAATAAAATATCTATTTATTAAAAGTAATTCGACATAGGTAATACAGTGTCAAACTTAGTAGCACCTTCAAAACTTAGAACCACACTTTTAAAATTGTAATCTCTATTAAATTATAAAAGGAGTTTTGAACCAAAAAACGTTCTATAGAATATTTCATCAACTGTTTTTGAAGGTATAGTTAGTAATGTTTTTAAGTTAAAAGAAGATAAAAACTAAAAAAATTTTTTTTATCTTACTGGCAAAAAACTCTAACAACATTTATATATAATTACCATGTTACATATGTTTTACACCTTATATTTATGATTAAGTATGTTTTAGGCATAAAAGGTATTTTAATGTTTTTATTACGGTTAGACAAATATCCTATTAGATGGGGCGTGTGTCCTGTAAACAAATGTAACATCATAGGCTTGCAATGTCTCATCGATCCCGCAAAATAGGGATGGGCTTTAGTGAGGATACAAGAATGAACTCTGCTTCAGCATGGTAGTCTTTTGTAAGCTGGTACATCAGCACGTCATAAAAAGAACTATAATTATACTCCATATTATATAATTTGTGAGAATCGCCCTATATCAACAATAAGTCTTACCTAAAGCTAATGCATATGGGAATTGACTAAATAACTGCGATATATCTCAAAGAACTGCCAGTCCAGCTCCATCCCGTACCTACAAAATGTTAATTTATATTACCTACTATGTAAAAACCTGTAATATCAGCAAGTCTTTCTGTTAATTGCATACAGATGCAGATATATACAGTGGTTTTATGGTAATATGGGCGGGATATATCCAGCATGGATCGGATGAGAGTTGGGGTAGATGAGTCTTCGAGTGATCACCTGCTGAGGTGGACCGAAGACCTCAAGAGAGCGCCTGGTAATGGGCGGAGAGGGACGATCGAATGTAGTGGCGATCAATTAAAAGAGTTAATTATGCCTAAGAGTGGACTTCTATAGTGTGGTGATGATGATGAGATGTATTTTCATTTCACGCAAATTACTTACACAAACATATATTGTAAAGTATTTATTTATTTACACATTCACTCAAAATCCACAGCTCTCAATATACAATTAATAAACAAAAATAAGGCATGTCTGACAGCCAATTAAGGATTTTACATATGCATACCTAAAAGGAAAATAGAAAAAAAAAAAAAAAAAGCAAAATACATACATAAATAAGTCATACACTAACACATATTATATATAAATACTTACAAATACAATTACAATACTACTCACATTAAATGCCACAATGCTCACTGTCTTAAAAATAAAAAATATTTAACATAACGAATGTACTCGCTAGCAAGTAAGAATGTTGCCATTAGATTAAGTGGAAAAACGGGAGCTCTACTCGGCAGACAGTAGGCCAGTGGGTGACCACGCGCAATTGCACAATTAGGTATGTACCATACATGTAAGGCTTCGGCCACACAAGCGCCATTAAATCATTCGTCTCATTACACACGCCTCTTTATATCGACCACACGCTGACCGCTTAAACCTTTTTATTTGATAAACTAAAAATTTAAAACGCGTAATAGTGGCAGGACACAATGAGCTTCGCAGTCAGAATTTGGACAGTCCGTCTTGCGGCAGTAGCACAAAAGACCACCATAAAATTAACAGCATTTTGCGCTGTCGTATTTCGATGAGCGAGTAAAAATTACATTGCCCCTATTATACTAAGGTCACCAGCCCATTTTGAGCAGCGTTGCTTGTAATTAATAAGCTACGGTAACCTCCTACCATCAAGTTGACCGTCGGCGACAGCATAAGCAGGGATACAGTAAGCTGTAACCACTAAATATCATTAAACATACCGTTCACCCAGAAAAAGCACTGTTCCCGAGGGATCATTTACAAATATAAAAAAAGCAACGCCTGATAGAAATATATAAACATTAAAGATTAAATAAATTATTGCTCATGTAATTTTGTCAGGTCTTATTTTTTTAACTTTTCAACACTAAAGATAAAGAGGCGTGGACAAGTCTAGTATTTAATATATACAATCTGATATAGATGAATATACAGATAGTGATTTTAAATTACTTTTTTATGACGTTAATTTTAAAATTTACTTTTATACAAAAATTTAACTGAAATATTTATTTAACTGAATTATTATCTCATCAAACAGGTGACCCACCTGTCTTAAAATTCACACGAAAATAATTAATTAAAATTTCAATTATTATTATTCAATTATGCGTTAAACAAATCAGGTGACCGAGAATCTGACATTTTTTTTGCAAAATCTGAGACATCTGTTCAAATATTTACAAAAAAGCGGCCATCTTGAGTGAAAATAAGAAAAAGGCGGGAAAAAGTGACAGTTGCGACGATTTAACCGCAATGGCTGCGGTTGAGAGGCTTCCAAACATCGCGCATGCGCCGACAGATGGTTTGCAATTGGCTGAAATGTTAGACGTTGTTACTTACGACTTTCTTTATTGTATATCAAATAAATTAATCTCACGCAACTACAAGAATCGAAGGCTGTGTTCCTCTTAGCCTATTTAGACAAGAACGTCATTCGTCTAGTTTGGCTACGAAATACTTCAGGCATTTCCCTATTCCTTATTCTTAATCCTATCATGGTCGGCAGCGCAATACCTGTGACGTTGCTTATGTTATAGGCGACGGTAGCCACCTACCATCAAGTGGACCAACAGTCTTTCTGTAGACTTCAGTCTTCAGAGTTAATGGCAGAGCACTCAACATAAACAGGGCAGCGATTGCTTTGTGTGTTTCGATATGCAAATAAGTAGACTACTTATTTTGGTACGTATTTTGGTATATTCTCCTTAAACAAATTTCTTTTTATTTTAGAGAGGAAAAACAACTCAGAATTTAATGTAAGTCAAAAGAGGAAACATCAGATCATGGATTGCTTGAATCTTACTTGTCCACAGTTGAATTAGCAAACTCGTTATAGTAGTGGACTTCTGGAAAGTGGTGGACATTACATTCAACTTATACAAAGGTCACAAGTCTAATTTTTTTATATATTAAGATTGGCAGACAGGTTGACGGTCCACTTGATCGTATTAGGCGGCTACCGTCGCCCATAACACAAGCAACGCCAAAGCTGCTGCAAGTCCGCTGCCGACTACAATAGGATTAAGGATAAGGGATTGGGAAGGGATAGGGAAATGGGGTCTGGCATACCTTACTTCACTCGCCGAAACACAACAGTACACGTGCTGTTATTTCACGGTGTAGGGGGCTTCTGTAAGGGGGTGGTTACTGCCGCCAGACGGGCTGCCCAAATAAATGCGAAATGCAGTGTGCCCTGCCACTACTTTTCAAATCCAGACCAGAGACAAATTTGAAAAGTTCATTTTTTCAAAGTTGACCCTGCCGGGAATCAGACCCGGGAACCCTAGAACAGAGCGTTAAGGCAAGCACCCTAACCACTCATCCAACGGGCTCAACCCGTGAAAGAATTAGAAAAAGTCTTTCTTTTAGAAGGAATAGAACATATTATCCGAAGCTCATCGGTGGTAAAAAGCAGTAATAGGGTAACGAAATATGATGGTAATATACTGAAACATTACAGGACAATAAAATGCAACAAATTAAAGCAAAACTCATTTTTATTACAAAACATAAGCGAACTCTTTTATTCTTTTAGTCAAAAGGAGGCTATTAAAATGATAAAGCTATACAAAATTTCAACAAGGCGTGTCAAATTGGCACTTCCTATAATAATGTTAGCAAAGGTTTCACGCCGGAAGTTATCGGAATTTGTAAGATATCGCAGTTCCGGCTACACCTACCTAACGTTGGCGACGTCATAAAATTAGACGAACCAAATAGTCTTGATCTTAATCTGACGCTATACAATATAAACTATTGTAAATATATTTGAACTTTGTTCCAATCTGTACATTTATTTAATCTGTAGGGCTCATACAAATCTTTTCAAGGTTCGAGTTAATAGGCATCTTCTGGGTGAGCTCGCTCCATCATCGGCCTCATCTTTCCTACACGGATATATGATGGCCAAGAGTAAACTCATCTTTAATAAAAAATAAATAAAAAATAAAAAAAACTATTTTGTACATGTTATTAGATTATTAGATCATACTAAATAATGTATTGTATATTAGATACATAATTTTAATGAATTTATATACAAAATACATCAACTTGAACTTTTTCTTATTTTCATCGAGTTAAAAGATGGAGTTTTTCGAGAGATCTCTAAACACATTTGTGTAAGGTCAAATAGGATAGGCGTGGCACTGCCATCCTATTTGGTGTTGCTGGCAAAGATAACCAACCACTTATGAACCTATCACTCATGGTAAAGGTAATAGCCAGCCTATTTGCCACACTTTACTACAAAACATCTTTGTCACAATATAATTTAATTAAAATGGTTTTTTAATTAATTCTATTTAAAAAAATGTAAATATATTAAATACAAGTATCAAAATTTGACGGTAAACCAAGAAAAATGATGTACATTGCCGGACGTTCAGTGGACATTTTTGCTCGCGCCAATGAACTGAAAATATTCCCGGAACTAGACGATGACAAAAAGGGCTCTCAGGAAGCGACGTCCTTAAAATGTTAGATACAAATTTAATTCTTATTCATTCATTTGTAAATGTTATTATTTCTGGTTTTTTTTTTATGTTTAACGTCACAATATTACCGAGGTTACAATTCAAAAATAGAATTATCCATTTAAAATTTTTCAATTTTATTTACTTACTTTAGTAGCGTTCAAAAAGCATATGGGGGACAAAAAGTAGTCCAGATTCTTCGCTAATTAGTACTCTATCGATCAGTTAAGTTTCATGAACATAGGATCAGCTCTTTCAGAGATTAGCCCACACGTGAAGACAAATTATTAACATAAATTGAGAAAAAAATTAATTTGAAAAATAATAAAAAAAGATATTTCAAATTTTGTTTCTTTTTATAAATTTACTTTTATTGTATTATAAATTTTTCAGAATAGTTTAATATTTTCAACATATTTCAATGATAAAGTTTCTTAAAAAACCCATATAAAAAGTTGGGTTATTATAACATAAATTGGCCCATAGGACATTACACGGTCTCAATCTTTTTTGCCTCAAGCATTAATCTCGATTTAATGTGCGAACTTAATTCGAAATTAAGCACATTAGTAGTTTTGGTGTTAGCTTTAATTAGGATTTTTTTTTAAAAGCTCTTTCAAATTTAAAAAAATCATCTTGCACTAATATTTATTGCTTTTTGATGTAATACGACCTTTTAATGTGTAAAATGTGGACATGTAATAATTAATTTTCCGTTGACACTAATTTTATATCCTACAAACTAATCTTCTTAATCTTAGAAATCTTCACCAATCTCATAGCACTGACTTTTCGGGCTTTTTTATGTAAAAGTTGTCAGACAGGCTGACGATCCATTTGATGGTAACATGTGTTGCAAATGCGCTCAAAAGGGCCGCTTTAATCACTCGACCAATGCGCTAGTCCAAAAATAAAAATTGCCTTACAATTGAAATAGCTTATGAAAATTATTTCAGTGAAAAAAATATTTGGTTGGACCTGTCAATTTCATCATGAGCAGTCAAATAGTGTCTTGTTAATGCCAAATAGTTAAAAGTCTGGACTGGACTTGCTACAGTTGGGCCTATTTTGCTGATACGTACGACATTTTAGGAAAATAAGCCGTACCTAGTATCCCTTATTGACTTAACGAAAGTGCTTTTATTTCACGATGGTCTTCTGTAAGAGGGATGTTACTGTCATCAGACTAGCTGTCCAGTTTGTGCGTTTGTAAATGCCGCAAGGAAATTTTAGGCTTTCAAGAAATGATTGAAAATCTGTACACTGTACATGTTGTACCTACTTGTGCTACCGAGGTAAGAAAAATAGTTTTTAGATTTTTGTCTGTTTATCTGTTTGCACAGACAAACTTTTGTGACAACAAATCTAAAAACTTTGGTGCACGCTAATCTCAGAAATGGCTCAACCTGAAAACCGGATACGGTTTTCACTGGTTTTCACTCATGTTTTGTAGCATGTGTAGTTTTATTCCAATCGGTTTACAAACAAATAAGTTATATTACGCGCTATACCATATACTACGAGTAAGAAGTTGCGGGCTCAGCTAATGAGCAAAATGAAATTATATTAATTTTACACACAAAACAGCAAATACCGATATGTAAATTTAAAAACAAAAACAGTTGATTCATCTAGAATTTTCTTTAACGCTTCTTGTCTGAACGAGAATAGTCTCTTCTAATAGGACAGATACTATCCCGAGTATATTATTAAGGGTGGCAGGTAGGCTGACGGTCCACTCGATGGTAGGTGGTTACCGTCGCCTAAGGACACAAGCATCACCAGGAGGGGTACATGTGCGCTGCCGACCTGCAGGAATTTATTTACAGCTCGCTTGAAGAAGCCCATATTGTAGCTAGATGGAAACACCTTAGAAGGAAGATTGTTCCAAAGTTCGCGCGTCCGTGGGATAAAGTTTCCACTTATCCGAACTGTGCGTAACGCCAACTTATCCAAGTAATTTGGATGAACTTCGCATCTATTGGCGCTCAGTGCGGCGGTAAGAATTTGAGGTAGGCAAGCACGTATACAAAGGGGGGGATAGTTGGGATTTATCCCCCCCCCCGAAATCTGACTGAAAAAAAAACGATAGATGTCATTAATTCAGAAAGTAAGAAAAAAAGAGTGGTCGGCATGTGTGACACTAGATTTATAGAACGTCACGACTCTATAAATGTATTTTGTGAGTTACTCAAACCTATTGTCATTACATTGAGAGAACTATCCTGCACAAACAGAACTGTTGCCCAAACTGCGTCTACATTCATAGCTGCGATGGAAAAGAGTAGTTTCTTGATTTCTCTAAAAACCTGTGAAAGATTTTTCAGAAAAATTAGAGTAAAGTACAGTGATTACAGCGATTTTTACACAGTTCACATGGTTGTTTCAATGTTTGTCCCCCCCCGAACCAAAAGTCTGGATACGTGCCTGGAGGTAGGCATTAATTGGAATAAGATATATGTTACAAAGAAAACGGAAGTTTTTGTGGAACAGGAAACGCATCAATAAACAAAAACAGACAATCAAAACAAATTCGAAATTAAACTAAGCTCGTCCCTACAATAGACGTTAATCAAACGATGCCTTCATCTAAACACATGTTAAACTTAAAAGGGGTAACAATTTCATATATTAAATACATCCTTTCGTTGGAAAAAAAAATAGATTCTTATTTATTTTTATTTGTACGCGTAAAATCACTTCCTCTATCATTTACGAGTTCTGTCTTTTTTCCCGGCCACATGACGCTATTTTTTCAAGATGGTGGCCACATATGTCGCCGCTAGCACGTGTTCCGAAATGGAACAGTGTGAATGGTAAAATTTGGTTCGAAACCTCTCATTAGCGGCTACTTGAACAAAACCGAATGAAGATACACAGACCTTGAGTTGATAATATAAATTACGGAGGTAATTAAATGTTTCTGAAATGCTTTTATATAATTTTACAAATAATAATCACTTGTAGCATAAAAATAAATGTAATAAAATTTTGAAATAAAGGATTCTTGTTTCGATATGATTTACATTGTTAATTTAATTATGGTAGTTTCAAAAACAAAAAACTAATTATTTTGTCTGTCTGAGTTATTCTCTAAAACGCCTGAATCGATGATTTAGGTATATTGGTAGACAAACAGTTGAAAGAAAATCGAATAAAATTTGACAAATTAAATGGATTAAGTGGTTCTATTTTTTATTTATTTATCAATTCTCAGACATTTTGTATACAATTTAGTCAAAGTAGACTTTTTATGTATAAATAAATAGGGAAAGTTATAATATACTAGCGGCCCGCCCCCGGCTTCGCCCGGCGTGCAATTTTTATATACCCTAAAACATTCCCCGTTTATCCCTCTTTCCATTAGCGGAAACCGAATTAAAATCGGTCTATCCGTTCACGCGTGATGCCGTGACCAGGAGAAATAGGGATTCATTTTTATATATAAGAGATAGAAACCTTCCTCGTCTATCGCTATTTCAATTACTAAAAACTGTATTAAAATCCATTGGGTGGTTTAGCAGAAGTTAGCGGAAAAAGAGAGGACAGCGACTTTATTTCATAATATGTATAGAAGACATAGATATAATATAATTAGTGTTGGCAAGTGGCCACAAATCTATTTAAATAAAAATGGATCTTCAAAATGCATGTACGCCCATAACTTTCGAACGGGTAGACCGATTTTAATTCGGTTTTGACTAATGGAAAGAGAGATAAACGGGGAATGTTTATGTATATAAAAATTGCACCACGGGCGAAGCCGCTAGTAAGTGATAGAAAATAAATTAAAAGTATGTCAATTGTTGGAAAAAAGAGTTGCGTGTCAGTTTTATTAGCAGATATATTGTATAATTTAAATATATATTATTAATAAATTTCATTTCATACAGTCCATTCCTCAACAGATAGATTAATCACGCTTCTTTTCTTAGGAAAATAAATTCTTAAATTACACGCGTCATGTTTGCAAAAATTAATTAATTAATATTAAATCAATTAATAATAATTAATCCATAATAGCAAATAAACTGTCATTCAGACAACCGACCCTATATCATTGATTTCGATTTATCATTGCATGCAGCGAGCTAACGAACTCGTGGCGAGAAACTAACTGATTTGTACATTACTAACAAAAATGTTTTGTAAGTGTTACTCATAAATGTATTTTAACATATATGTAGTTGGTACAGCATTCCACTGAACTTCATAAAAAAGATGATTTTTGGAAGTAAACGTCGTTTTGGGCGACTATTTTCTCAGTGGCCAGGGCTGTTATTTAAGAAACTTAATAATGTAAGTGAAGACAAAGTGTCGAGAGGTGCCCGTGGCAATAATAAAGTAACATTTCTTAATGTTTTTTAAAAAATATTTCTCATTCTCAAGTTATCATCTCAAATGTGTTGTTCCTCGTAGGGTTCGTATGATGGTGAACAATTCTTATTTCATTTTTCTTCGTGGAAATGGTGATTGAATTTGTTATATATTATTTACTAGCTGAACCCGACTAACTTAGTACGCGTGGTATTCGCTAAAGTGCGTAACTTTTTGTTTATATAGCAATCGGAATTAAACAAACACTAAATGTTACGGGAAGCTCGCTACAATACATAACTGAAAACCGCATTCAAATCGATTAAGCTGTTTCTGAGTTAGCGTGCACAACGGCATAGTAGGCAAAGAACGATTTTATTATATAGCCGCGTGGTATTCGGAATAAAGCGTAACTTAATTCAAATCAGTTAAGTCGTTTCTGAGATTAGCGCGAACAAATACACAGACAAACAGACAAAAATTCTAAAAACTATTTTTTTGACATCGGTAACATAAGTAGGTATTATTTAAAAAAAAAAATATTCACGTTGTACTATTTAATGTACAGACACGGCTCGCTTACGATTTCATTATTTGTATAGATTGTAGGCATTTATTAAATCATAAATTACAGGTAGAAAAAGTAATGAGACCACAGCATTACAATGTAAATTGTAATCACTTTACATGAAATTGTAATTTTTAAACATGAATATTCAAATATTTAAGATTCAAAGATAATGTGAGAACTAAGGTATGGCATGTAAAGAGCATATATACAGAAAAACTATATAAAATTAAATAATTTAATAAAACTAAAAAAAAATTGTCAGCCACAGAGTAGAGGCAGTAGGATATTGCGTTTTTAGTGATAAATTGGCCTCTGGCAGCAATAACCACAGTTATATTTAACTTACTGTTGCGTTTTAGTAAATGAGGGATTCCAGAGCCCATTTCCTTATCCTTTATCCCACTAAAATTGGCAGTGCACTTGCAGCACCTATATCTTGCTTGTTTTAATAAGCGACACTAAACTCCAACCATCAAGGTTAATGTACCTAGGACTTTCAAGGAACAATGTTTATATTTACAATTATATATTTTTAAAGCTCCACCCAAATAGACTTCATCCAGTCCTACAGTTTTGCGATTTATTTTGAAAAATAGCCTTACTGCAACAATTTACAGTGCCTCTAATTTAATCCGTGGAGAAAAATAAATGTTTTTAGAAATATTTTCATGCTCTTACGTATTATGTGCTGGCTTTATATACGTATAACTTACGTTTAATATAGCTAAATTAAAATTACCGTCTAATCAATTGCATAAATTTAACAATTAATTACAATATTACTTCGAACATTCGTTATTGATTAGCGAGAGTAATATTTTTCTTCTAGTTAAAGTGTCTCTCCATTACTGGAGGAGGTTGGCTGTCAACTTTGAACAATTTTGCCTGTCCTGGGCCAGATGGAACATATGTTCTCTACTTGTAGAGCCCAGTTCATTCTCTGACCAACTGTATTCTTCTGTCCCTCTCTTTATCGAAAAATTGGGTTTATCATACAGCTGGGTAACTGAATGATATGCCCAATTTTTTGCTCAAACTTTGCAAACTCAAAGTTTGAGTTGTCAAAGAAAATCACCAAGTCACTTCTTTAAAACCTCATGATTGCGTCAATCAATGTCAAAACTACAAAGTTTTTTAAAACTTAAACATGAAGTAACTTAAATAAAAAAAAAAAAAATTTTTACAAGTAATTGTTTTTTCACGTCGCGTTTAAACATAATATACAGGGGGGTCTCGTGAGGCGCGAGGCGTCAACGCCGACACCTTTCGGTCAATTTCTGGACGGAACCTTGTGCCTATGTAACCTGTATTTTCGCAGGCAGCACGCGACTTCCGCACCAATTATTGAATTTTAAAATTTGACGCGGAAAATTTTTGCTTCCAATATTTTAAGATGATTTCACATAAGTGTTAACTTTGCAACTACCTACATGTTGATGTTTTTTTTCTAAATAAAAATACAAATTGAATGGTTACGCTTTATAGATTCGCTATTAGATTATTAATGTTATATCATTTTGAAATATGAGTAATACAGATAAGTATTATACAGTTTTTGATTTTAGAGAACTCATATGAGAAGTTATACTTCGTTGGTATCAATAAAAAAAAATGCATAAAAATAACCTTAAATCTTTTACAAAAAACAGCAAAAACACAAATGTATGCTACAGTAAGTATAAATAAAGGTTTATAAATGTAAACATGATATAAACAGTGTGAAAACTCAGTCATATACAAATAAGATGATATTTTACAAAGGCGCTCGCAACTTCCGTCCACAATCTCAGCCGTAGGACTTCACTGATGGACATAGGTGTCCCTCATAATTTTCCAATATGACCGGTCAGAAGCAGCCTGGTCGTCTCTTATCTGGTCGTCTGACCTTGTGAGTGGACGTCCTACGCTGCGCTTGCCGGTCCTTGGCCTCCACTCGAGAACCTTCCGGCCTCAGAGAGTGTCGCCTCTCCATATTATGTGTCCTTCCCACTGTCACTTCAACTTACTAATCCGCTGGATTATGTTGGTAAGTTTCGTTCGTATATGGATCTCCTCACTCCTGATTCGATCTCGCAGTGTAACCCCGAGTTAAAGTTAAAGGCCATAGTTAAAGATCACGTTTCAGCGCCATAAGTCATGGCAACACACGTTGGTCAAAAACTTTTGTTTTGAGGCACTGATGAATTTTGAATGCGAAGATGTCTCGCAACTTCCATAAGGTACTGAAAAACACCCTTAAACTTTATACCTTTTTTAACGTGGGCAAATCAGAGTGGGGGTTGCTGACGGTTATGCTGGACTCTTATCGGCTAAGATCCAAAGGCTTTCTAACGTGGTCGTACGTGGGCGAGGTCGCAGGAACTTTGTATCCATCCGCGACACGCCATGGCCGTTCAGCGCAGAGAGGAGAGCCTGAGCGTACCCGAAAGTAGAAGTACAACGGGGCGAGGTAGGGTAGGTACTTGGGGACCTCACAACGGACGGTGGTCTACCCTTTTTCCATTGAGAACGTAATTTTATGCAAATTCAACATTTATATAAAGATACCCAGAATAAAACTTCAGTACCAGTAATTGATACACAAATGTAAACGTGTCTATATAATTTATGAATGTAAACAAAGTAAGTAACATTTTTAATTATATCAAAAGTAACAATAGCATTTGTTTAGAGCCATCTATTTTGTTTTTCTGTTTTTTTTTCTGTTGTACCATTTAATGTTATTATTTGCCAACACCCTGTATATGAACAAGCGGGCCTCGTTAACGTGTTGATATTATGTGGAGAGTCGATGTTATTATATTAATACGGTATTGACACTGTAAATTATGTCCTCTTTGAAACAAACCCAAGATAACGATCGCGACGAGGTTCCAAGCCATTCCATTACTAGTGTTACTATACTAGGACAATTTACTAGGGCACACCGAAAATTAACGGGAATTGAGCACTTTTTTTTAAGATGGGTTTGCTCTTGGCCAGCATCTAGCCGCGTAAGAAAGATGAGGCCGACGACGGAGCGAGCTCACCCAAAAGATGCCTATTCACTCGAACCTTGAAAAGATTTGGGTTGTATGAGCTCGTGAATACAGACAAAAGGGTTTAGTCGAGATCACAGGAGACCGAAGAGCTGGCAGCTACCTCGGACAAAGAATTAGTCTAGCTATTCAAAGGGGGAACGCTGCTTGTTCTCGCCTGAAAATGTCCGTGCCATAATTTATCAGCGAGGGTTATATCAAGATTAATGTCTCAATGAGCTTGTTTCTATAATGATGTCTAGACAAACGACAATATATCGCTTGTATACAGTGTTTCCACAGAGTAGTAACTCTCTCAGTACCATACCTTCTAGAGGTCTAACACAAACAGCTCCTGAAAACTCCTGAAACTGTCCATATGTGACATACAATCTGATCCAAGCAACCATAGGCATTGGAATGTTTGCAATTCAAACTACTTTGCATAGTGTGTTGGGTGTCAGAAAATGATTTTTCCCCATAAGTACCTCATAATTTGTCAGAAAAGTAAAAGGCTCGTGTTGATTGGTGGCGAGCTACTCTGAAACTCTTCAACGGAGGAAAGTCAAAAGCCGTGTATAATATTTTCTCAGGTGATGAATCGTGGATTTATTCGTATGAGCTTTAAAGAAAGCATCAATCGGCAGTTTGCGTCTTCGAAGACGAGCACTCAACACGTCGCGTCATCTTACATCACAATAATGCGAGCTCCCACACCGCCGTTAACAAAGGTTTTATTGAACCAGGAAAACGTTGAGTTGATGACCCATCCTCCGTACATTCCTGATCTTAGTCCCAATTTTTTATATTTTTTTCGTTCCCTAGAATTAAAGATTTATTGCGTGGTCAGCGGTTTGAAGACCAAGAAGCCGCCGTGGAAGCCTACAAATCGGCTAGTTTGGGAACGTCTACTTCAGACTGGAATTACTGTTTTAATGACTGGTCTGAAAGAATGCAAAAATGCATTGATTGCAAGGGTTACTCTGAAAAACAATAAAACATAATTTTATTATGTAAATAGCTTTTTTTTATTTATTACCGATCATTGCGGTGTGTCCCTTGTGTAAGAATAATTAAATGAATAAAACATTTATACTTTTTTAAATGTAAACGTTCGTAGACAGTATGATAGTTTACTTCATAGAAAGCGGCTCAGACGTCTTATAGATGCAACATCAAAAAGGGAAGAGGAAGGAGAGGATACAGGATTGGACTCTTAGATCCCTTACTAACTCATCGACATACACGTGCTTTTATTTCGTATTGGTTCATAGTTACTGTCGCCAGACGGGTTGCTCAATTTATGATTACGTAATTTATTAAATGGTGGGAATTGCTTCATGAATTACGACATGAAGGTCATAATTTTAAAGATTAATTTTTTGCCTTCAGCAATGAAAGGTTTATTTTTTTATCTATATCAATCGATTTTTCATGTCCAATTGATGGTAGGTGGCTAATGTCGCCTATTAACACAAGCAAAGCCATATGTGCTGCAAGTACCATACAAGTCTTATTAGAATAAAGGATAAAGAGATTAGGAAGGAATAGGAAGTAGACCCTGGCATCCCTTACTCACTCACTGAATCACAACAACTCACTTGTCTCCAGATGGGCTGGTCAATTTATGTCTAAAAAACGCAGTGTCCTATACAGCCATTACTATCTTTGAAATATTTCAATTTCTCTTAACCATGTCAATTCTCGTATTAAAAAAACATACAAGAAATCTCAAATAAGATCTCATATTCTTTGAGGTACTAACATTATTATTACAAATTCTAAAATATATCCTTAAAAATAAGCATCACATGAAAAAAAAAGCTTTGCATAAAACAAAGGATTAGGCTTATTCCGCTGAAAATTTCAACGTATTTTCACAACTCCAACCCGAGCCTACATTTGTGTATGTTGCGAACAAAGAGCTTGTTAGCTTAGCTCATGACGTGACGTATCATGACATGACACAAAACGAAATCACATGACATGGCCGACGTAACGACACTGGCGATTCTCTCTATTTGCTCGAAATGTCCACATTTAATCTATTAAGGCGAAGTTAACGAAATTTCTAAAGTTTACGGAGAAACAATAGGTATTTTTTTAGTTTAAAAAAATAATAATGAAGTAACGATACATTTTCGTCGAAAAATTAATTATTCATTATTATTCTAGCTAAATTACACATAATATTATTAATTTTTATTATTTTTTTTATATTTTATTAGAGTAACTGTAATGTCCAACACACGAAAATGCGTTAAAAAATTATATTCAATAACACGCTGATCAATTCAAATGGGTCAGAGAAGGAAAATCTGAAATCATAAGAGATTTGTTTTTAATATCTATTTTTGATTTATGAAAAAACCAGGAATCAAACCGGGTTAAATCTCTGTAAAAAAAATGCAATTATTTTTGTACCATAGGTGTAATAAGGAATAAATTTTACTATGGAACAATCTGTAAATTTAAGTAATCGGCAAAATTAAAATATCATAATAGTTCATCAAAATGAATAAATTATTTCAAATTATTCTGTAAATTTCATCTGTAATTGATTTCTTAAGTCATCTATAAAAGTATTGAATCCAAACAAGTTATAATTAAAAATTAAATACTAAAAAAAATCCTAAAATTCTGTTACGACCATTCTAATGAGCCCAAGCACACTTAAGTTGCTGAGGTGTTTAATATCCCGCAGAATACTTGATGTTGCAGCATCAGGTCAAGGTTACCATGTCATGGAAAAATACCACCGAAGTATCAGTAGGTACTTACACAAATTTTTAATCAATTGAACTCGTATAAGTTAGTGAAATCCTTTCGTCAACTGGAATTCAAATTCCTGAACAGATTATAGCTAAAAACCATCTCATACACGTCAGATTTCTAACAAAAAAACAAAAAAAAAACTGGATCAAAATCGATCCATCCGTTTAGTTTAGAAGCTATGATGTCAGACAGAACACGGTAACTTTTGCGTCGGGCGTCGGGGGTTAAAATAGCCTTAATTACCCAAAAGTTCTGTGTTATAGGTATATAAATTAAATCGATTTTCACAGAACCAATTCATTATTATTATGATCAGTGACATAATATAATTTAATATAGTCATTGTTTACTATACTGTTTTCATTGTATCGAACAAGATAGTAAATAAAATAATAGATTTGTCATACGTCTTCCCCTTAACTCATCTGTTTATATTTTCAGTAAGCACCGAAGGGTATGATGGCGGTGAGGTTAGGTCCTAGCTATACTAGGAGCTGTGGCAGGGGTTGTGCACGTTTCTAACAAGAACGTGAGCTCAAAATACAAATTATCTATTTCGTGAACGCTAATCAAACATTGACACAAGAATAAATATTATTTTTTCCAATTTAGCTCTCAATACGCGACGACATAAATGTTCCACTGATTAATTTCAATTGACTATTTTAATGATTAATTAATTATTTCGCTATTTCAGAATTAAATATTGATTATTAACAATATCTATTAGATTTGACTGTCCTATCCAAAATCACTGGATGAAGTATAATATTGTAAAATAACAAGCTTTCTATGTAAATGTATTACAAAAAAAAACTTATATGGACATATAGACTGAAATAAAAGTTTCATATTAATATTATTATTTCCTGAAATTGAACATCAATAAAAGTCCAATCGAATCTTCTTGCATTTTTTTTATGTTAAGGTCGACAGACAGGCTGACGATCCACTTGATGGTAGGTGGCTACCGTCGCCTATAACACAAGCAACGCCACAGCTGCTGCTAGTACGCTGCCGACCACAGTAGGATTGGATAGGGATTAGGAGGGGATAAGGAAATGGGCTCTGGCATCCCTTACTCACTCACCGAAACACAACAGCACGTATATGTTGTTATTTCACGGTGATATTCTGTAAGGTGGTGGTTACTGCCGCCAGGTGGGCTGCCCAAATGACTGCGAAATGCAGTGTGCCCTACCACTATTTTTAAATCCAGACCAGAGTCCTGACGGGGTCAAAACTTTGGCGATTACCTATATTGGTGAAATACAACTCCGTTGATAGTATGTACCCTATTTATATACAAAATTTATATCGGCACATAGAGTAGTTTTTTCAAGCGAACTGTTTACAAATTCCTGCTGGGTGGTCAGGATACTTTTATCTCTTCTGTTGTTAGACGACGCCTTCCATCACCTGCCTTCCTTCTTTATAGTAGATGCAAAGATGCAAATAAAAATAAGTGTAGTTAATGCAAATAATTAAAATTTCTATAAAACAAAAGGCAACCCTAATGCCCCACCTCATTAAGGGTATCCCCTTTGTATTTAGATAAATTGCCGCCACGTGCGTCACTTGCATGCGCGTGCGCCGGCCTCCGTCCGTCCAATATCGCTAATAAATGTAACGACACGCGATCAGCTTTGGAGCCAATAACTGCACATCAGCTGTTAAGCCAATTGGATGATTGGGACGCTCGTCACACACGTGTGCGTGAAGAGAGTCGCGGAAGATTCGGTAGGAATGCAACTTGGTTTTGAATCAAGTAGAGTCTGGCTCCGTACTTAGTCCATCATTTCGATTGTCACTCTGAATATAAAAAAATAACAATATCATAACATAACAATACCACTTTTGGCACCATCTGAAAATTTCTTGATTTTTTTTCTATTAGATCGTAGCAATTAGATCGCGCAGGCGTAGCAATTAATTGATCATTTCAATGGTAATTCTATTTAGAATGGATTTTATTACTGTTGTAAGTTTAAAAAAAACACTAAGTATCAATTAACATAATCTATAGATAGACCGTTTAATGAGTCTTCGCCCACGCCGTACAGGGGCGCGCCACCACTTCTCTCTCGGTCGTCTTTCTCGTCATACCCCCGCGCCCCTGTACCGCGCGGGCGAGGACTCATTGAAACGGTCTATCTATAGTATGTCATATTTATTTATTTATTTATTTATTTATTTATTTATTTATTTCAGCAACAGCTTAGCACACTTAGCGTTTACTAGCATTAATATTGAACATTAATGGTCCAGTGTGCAAGCCAATTAAAGCTGAACTCGTCGTTTCTGTTCTGCGTACAAACCCATATTATTATCTTACACTATTATATCTCATATTAACTTAAATATCAAACTTATATTGGAAACTTACATGGAAAAATAAATGAATTTTAACAGAAATTATTACAATTAATAATTGCATGTCATAATAATACTCTAAGAGTTCTAATAATTCCTCTAACTTTTGCTAATAGATTAAAGACTAGCAGTCGTCATTTCCATTGTCACTCTAAATATAAATTCAAAATGAATAAGTTTCCACAAAATAAAGTATCCTTTATGGTCATCTAATATCCAGCATATTATATAATTAGTATGATATCGATTTACCACCAGTTCTTATAATTGCTTAAATTCTTAATATTAAATCCAGCACAATTAGGCATCGCAATTACTCCATTATTTCGATAGCCTAATATAAAATCATTACATAATGATTTAGCAATAGTATCTTGCAACTTGAAACTTTCTAACTGAAAGCTAGCGCCTCGTCGTAAGTTATGACGTAGATAGTTATTACATATAATAATTTTTCAGTTTTCCGAAGATATATGAAAATAACAAAACATTTTTTTATAAAATAAGATCAAAGACCGAAATTTGTATAGAATAGTTACTAACTTTGTCTATTCAAGGAGTTGTTCATAGGATGTTCATAGATCTTATTATCAACTGTTACCAAATTCGCAGGTGAGTTATATAATTTTTGACCTTTTTTAATAACATTACTCGCGTGTTCTTATTTATTAAAGTAGGAAAGAAAACTAAAGAAAATTTGCTTGTTTTTTAGCATACTTCTTTAAGATTTTACAATATTTCTAATTTCTTTTCTAATTTTTTTAATAGAGATTTTGTTATTTGTATAAAAATTCTAACATCGCAACTTAAATATATCAAGTTTAAGTAGAGTTTATATTTTTTTTATATGAATGACATTGAAGGATTTGTCAAAATTTATCTTGAAATATAAATTTTAAATTTTTAGTCCCCATATCCGACCTTAAAAAGAAAAAAATCTTAAAGAAAGAAGATTTGTTTTGAACGATTGAATGTTTTAATGGTTCTTGATTCGTCATAATAAAAAAACCGATTTAAGCGCGACAAAAAGGTTGACGGTCCACTTGATGGTAGGTCGCTATCGTCGCCTATAACACAAACAACGCCACAGGTGCTGCAAGTGCGCTGCCAACTACAATAGGATTAAGGATAGGATTTCAAAGAGGTCTTCTATAAGGGGATGGTTACTGCCACCAGACGGACTGACCAAATGACTGCGAAATGCAGCGTGCCCTGCCACTACTTTTCAAATCCAGACCAGAACCCACTTTGAAAAGTTCTTTTCCAAAGTTGACCCTGCCGGGAATCGAACCCAGGATCCCTGAGACAAAGCGTTAAGGCAAGCACCCTAACCACTCATCCAACGGGCTCGTCAAAGCGGGTGATATAACGACATTTATTTTAGTGACGTGTAGAGTCACACAAAAAGAGAAAATTAATTACCCAGCCCATCTACATGTGGGGCAATATTGGAAACAAATAAATACATATTTTATGTAGTGCTGCGTCATCGCAATCATTAGCCGCAGTAAGGGTGGGTTCACATTAGTGACGGCTCATTGGCCGTGACATGTGTACATAGCTTTACAACAAGGTATCGTCCCCTTAAATTGCAAATAAATTATCTATGGCAACCAATAACTCACATAAACAAATTAACAATTTTGTTTTTATCAAGACTTTTTAAAGTTTAACTTATTTTACGGGAAATTCTGTGCCATGCCAACAAATATTTTCATCTTCAATTAAAATGACCTAGTTTTTAGCTTAATAAATTGGTTAATAAATACACTTAGGTATGTTACTTACACTTACGTTTCTATTTATTGTTTTTATAAATAATTAGATAGAGAAAACCATCGCGTGGCTGTACCAACTACAAAAACTGGTGTTGAACCGTCAAATATTACTACAAGTACGCCCTGAGGCTGCAAGTGCGCTGCCTACCTTAGAATGAAGGATAAGGGATTAGAATGAGATAGGGAAAAGGGCTCTGGCATCCCTTACTCACCGAAAAACACCTAAACGCATGGTGTTATTTCACGGTGGTCCTCTGTATTGGGTGTGGTTACTACCGCCAGATGGATTGCCCAAATTATGACTGCGAAACGCAGTGTGCCCTGCCACTTGCCAGGCGCTTAGCAGAGCTAACTTTGAAAAGTTCATATTCAAAATTGCCCCTGCCGGAAATCGAACCTGGGACTCCTGAGTCAGCACGCTAAGGCAAGGTTCGTTAATATGACATAAAATAGCATAATACATGGTTGATGGATAAATAATTATTGCTTTGTGAAAACTTACCATCGAATTATGGTGACAGAATAAAACGCTATAAATACTGGATGAGTGGTTATGGTGCTTGCCTTAACGCTATGTTCTAGGGTTCCCGGGTTCGATTCCCGGCTGGGTTAACTTTGAAAAGTCAACTTTTCAAATTTGGCTCTGGTCTGGATTTGGATAGTAGTGGCAGGGCGCACATTTTCGCAGTCATTTGGGCAGCCTGTCTGGCGGCAGTAACCACCCCCTTACAGAAGACCACCGTGAAATAACAGCACGTGTGCTGTTGTGTTTCGGTGAGTGAGTAAAGGATGCCAGAGCCAATTTCCCTATCCACTTCTAATCCCTTATCCTTAATCCTACTGCAGTCGGCAGCGCACTTGCAGCAGCTTTGGCGTTGCTTGTGTTATAGGCGACGGTAGCCACCTACCATCAAGTGGACCGTCTGCCTGTCTGCCGACCTTAACATAAAAAAAAACTCACTTTCAGAATTACCTTATCTTATCTATATCAGTATATCGATTCAATGTAAATTCAATACAATTCAAAGCACATTTAAAATACAACGGAATGCAACGGTGAATTAGTTCTAAATAATTAACCTCTTTTCGACGCGTGCGCAGCTAAAATACACAGGCCTCGTCCCTGGTAATAAAAACAAAAAACTGACCCCTCGTATTCAAATTAACAAAGCATTACTGTATTCCCAAACAATTATTTTATTCCCTTCTAAAAAACAACCCTATTTATTTGACAAAATTGTGCAAGCAACTTGAAGCTTTAGCGGAGAACGTTTAGAGTTGATAATTGTGTAAGAGATTGTGATTGCGGTCCGTTGCAAAGTGATGTAAGTGAAAATGAAGAAAAAAGGTGGCACGCGCCCTGTCGTATGTACAAGTACTACGTATCTTCCCTTACCATCGAGGGGTAACGTAGTGATGAGACAAATCTTTTATCGACAAATAAATATGTATATTATCATTTCAATGGCATCTGTAAATGAAACTTAAATATTCAATATTTTCTTTAAATCTGACTGTTCATTGCATCATTACTTAGCTTATTAATCTCAAAGCAATAATTTCGCGCCAACTAGCATATAATCTTCAAGAATTAAATAGACCATCGCAATGATTGATTAGGAACAAATGACTAATGTGATGACAATGACATGCGATGTCACCGCTTTTTGTGTTCCAATGATTAATTAATTATAATTATAATTTTAATTTTTAATAATTTCTAATTACTATTATAATTAATTTCTATTATAATTTTTAATAAATTCTAACAAAATATGTCTCTATATATTCGCCATGTATATAATTACTCTAATTTCCCTATAACAAATCATTAATAGGGTAAACCGTAAATGTATTTAAAGTAATTGCCTATGTACTTATCTTAGTTTATTATTTTTTATTTTATTTTTCTTTTGAAAAAAGAAAAAAAAAAGAAAAAAACATACAGCAGAAAAAAAATCATAATGCAGCGTATTGCCATTTACAGGTCTTATTTTACAGATGTACATAACTTTAAACAACTTTTTATAATCTTAATAAATTTAATAATTTGGATTAGGGGTTAGGGTGCTTGCCTAACCCCTATTAACGCTCTATTCTAGGGTTCCCGGGATCGATTCCCGGTAGGGTCAAATTTGAAAAAATGAAGTTTTCAAATTTGACTCTGGTCTGGATTTGGAAAGTTGTATCAGTCATTTGGGCAGGCCGCCTGGCGGCAGTAATCATCCCCTTCGTGAAATAACAGCACGTGTGCTGTTGTGTTTCGGTGAGTAAGTAAGGGATGTCAGAGCCAGTTTCCCTATCCCCTCCTAATCTCTTATCCTTAATCCTACCGCAGTCGGCGGGGCACTTGTAGCAACTTTATCGTTGCCTGTGTTATAGGCGACGGTAGCCACCTAGCACCTAGTGGACCGTCGGCGTTTCTGACGATCTTAAGATTTAAAAAAAAAATACTTTACAAAAACGGGGTGTCTATGTTTTATACCTCTAAATTGAAGAAAATAGTTAGAAAGTTACATCGAATGGCATGGCTATGTCCCAGCACTAGTAGCCCGTGGCATCGCTGTACGCGCAGGTGCCGCGTGGTTCCGCTCTGTTCGCTTATCGTTAGATGAGCACACCTGGGCAAGAGATGGACACTATGATTAGGATTTGTACTAATCGCGATTTCGACTTAGTCACAACACTATTTTTAACTGTAGTTCCTTGTGAAAAACTTCTATAGGTATATAAATTGTTATTACCAAACATAATAATTCCGATGTGTTGCCAGTGATGACATACGGCGCTGAAACTTCTCTAACTATAGGCCTCGTAAGAAAGCTCATCGTTGCTCAACAAGCTTTGGTCCATAATCGGGGTTGCTCTGCGAGATCGTATCAGGAATGAAGATATTCGCAGACAAACGAAAATCACAAATATAACCTGGCGGATAAGTAAGTTGACAGGATACATCTACTCACAATAAGCTGAATCCAGGCTGCATCTTACCGATCCTATTGGAAAACAATGGAAGAGGCCTATGTCCAGCAGTGGACGTCTTGCGGCTTAGGCTTAGAAAAAAAACCAATAATTATCATTATTGGTTTTTTTTATTTAAGATGGTTTTTCTCTTGGCCAGCATCTATCCATGTAGGAAGGATGAGGCCGACGATGGAGCGAGCTCACCCAGAAGATGCCTATTCACTCGATTTGGGTTGTATGAGCTCGGAAATGCAGACGCCGGCATGGAGTTCCAATCCTTAGCAGTTCGCATTATAAAAGATGTTTTAAAACGCTTGGTCCGAATTAGAGGGATTTCGACAAGGTGAGGATGGTAACCAGCCGTACGTCTGCATGTCCGATAGAAGCAAGGGGAAGGCGGTATGATCTCATGCAGCTCTATTGTTTTATAGTTTCATTTGATATTATAAATACTATGTATGCTAATATAATAAAGTTGAAGAGTTTGTTTGGTTGTTTGGTCGACAGCAGCTGCTCTGCTGTCCATTTCATCCATAATGTTGACAATATTCCGTTGTAATGGTTTCGCCCGGATTAGACCACCAAACAGTCATAACCTGCTTTTACTTCATTTTTGGCTTGAAAGAGTGCTTAGGAACCTCGTAAGTTGAGCTGAACCATTGAGGATTCATTTTTTCGCAAATTTTCGCAGCGGCCAAATAAATTAATGACTGTTATGGACAAATTGATACCTTGGGTTACATTTTCGTAAGGATTTCTATTTTTAATTTTTTTTATTAAAATGCAGCCTTGTTGATCGCCGATATTGTAGCTTTATATAAGTGAAAGAATTTTTAAAATCAGTTGAATAGTGTTTGAATTCATCCATTACAAACAAAAATACAAAATATCTAATATTTCCTCTTTATACTATTTTTTTTAACTTTTTTTTTTCTTTGTACCCGTCCCCGGCTTTGCACGGAGTTGAAATTTTTTAAAAATCCTTTCATAGCAGATGTTTACGTCATAAAATAAGCCTAAGTTTCAAAATTCAGCTTTCTAGATTTAGTAGTTTTGGCTATGGGTTGATTTGATAAGGCTCGCCAATGGTCTACATGATAAGACGAAAAAAATATTCCATATTCCATATTCCATATTCCTCAAAAATTAGGATGTACAAAATAAAAAGAAATTCCGTCATTGATAACTTATCGGCAAACGAACAAAAAGCTCAACGGTACTAATTTAGCTTAAGCTTGACGTAAACACTCATAATTGACGTAAAATTATTTCAACATACAAAACCTAACGCCATATTACGAGTTTAAGAACACGCGAAACAACGCTCTTCACTTACCGAAACAGGTTGTTCTAAAGTAATCGAATTATATGGCGATAGCGAACAAAGGTACACGGTAATCATATTAAAAACGGTAGTCAAACTGATTTCGGCGATTGTATCTGAGCAAAATTATCAAAAAGAAAAGAACTGAAATTTTATGCGAAAAATAAAAATAAGAGCGATTTTAAAAATATAGTTGAATGAAAAACTCTAACATTGAATGTATACTAATGGTCGCCCAATGGTCGTACAAAAGGGTAACATATTACATACTTAGTGTCAAACGTGTGTGCGCGTGTCAAACACGGGGTAGTTTGTATAATGATTATTTTAATTAATTTAATGTATTTCCAAAGCATATTATGTAAAAAATATCTACAGTCCTTCTCCATATAAACTTTAATTTTTTTTTTTTCACGAGGAGAGAAATCTTCAAAAGATACCTTATGCTCAAATGCCGCATGCAATGCAAATGCCCATAGAGGTTATGTGGGACTCTTACCGCATTAAAAATCACCTCGAAATGGGTGTGGTTCTAGTCCATAGGGGACTTTGGAACCGTCAGATAAACTTTAAGTGCACCAAATTACGTATATATTTTGCCATTCATATTTTTGATTTTACTCTCTACACTTTTGATAAACTTTATACAAAAATTAATCAAAAATCGTGTCCATAACTATGTATTTTGTTATCAACAAAAAAAACCGAGTCCTATTAATTTGTTTGATTAAAACATATTAATATAGTGCTAATTACATAACTATTAACATTGGTAATTACATTTTTTATATATTTTACATATAAAGAAAAGACTTTAGAACAACAATCATAGTTATCAACCTACTGAAAGGAATTGAAAAGAGAGTTAGCAATCAATTACTTTACAGAAAGGTTATGGCTGTGTGTTGTGCCTATTGACGTGTGAATGTGTGAGGGCGTGCATGTTAGATTGTGTGTTTTTATGACTGAGTGGGTGTTCATAACCTATATACGTATACATTATAGAGTTTTAATAATTACTGAATTTACCGCTGTTTCAATCCTTCACAAACGCCTCTATCCCGGCTCCATAGGGATGAATTTTTTTCTGCAAATTATATAAACAAACCTTTCTCGTTTATCGCTCTTTCCATTAGTAAAATTCGTATCAAAATCCTTTCAGTGATTTCGAAGAACTTAGCGTAGAAACAGACAGAAGCGGACAAAAACTTTATTTTATAAATTGATAGTAGATATACCTAACCTAGGTTTAGTGTAAATTTTAATATAACATCATAATATATTTTTTAGTATTTTTAAAACAATTGTTGTTTTAGGTTCCGTACTGGTGAATTTCATTATTGTGTGGTATGTTGGTAACCAATATTTAAGGTCATTGGCTAATAAGCCGCAAGTTTATTGTTAAGAGATCAGTCGGTTGTCAGAATACTGTTATTAGGATTGGCTTTGGCTGTGTATGGTGCATGGCTCTTTGAACGACAGCACAGCTGAAAAGTTGTAAACATTGTATTGAATGGGCATTCACTTATAAAGAACCTGCCATGGAACATTTACATAATTTATGGTCATTTCTCTTTCAAAATTAATTTCAGCGTCAGCCAATAGGTACGTGAATATTTAATTTAATGCTGTATTGGTTAGAAGATAGATAAGAACATAGATAAGTCGATACATACGTACCTTCTATTATTGCCTGAAGATGCTACAAAAGATCATCATACTCGATCTATCCAAAGATCCTCCGCATCTATCCACTGCCAGAAACTCACTTGAGGTCATCGGTCTTTTTTTCCGAGGAGAAATCCATTTACAGATTTCCTACCGCTGCTGGCTAGGCGGTAGAGGTATGTGGGGGTCACCGGTGCTCCACGCTATGCAGTAGGTCATAGGGGCACTGGCACTACCCACTAAAACTCCCCGGTGTCTCCTTGCCCTTCGAGAGGGATCGACCGGGCTCTGCCGACGCAACAACTCCGATCCTGAGGTCATCGGTCTAGTCAACAGGTGGATAGCCCACAAGGCTTTCTTACCGGGGTCTCCACTTCAAGACTCGTCTTCAATTTATGGACGAGACATCAATATTCTAAGATTTGGAAGTACTAATTCGCATAAACCAATTTACATCAACTTCATAAACCTAATATTAAAAACATCAACAATATAAATCGGCCACTGACTATCACAAATTAATTATTTATTTTTATTTTATTTATTTATTCATTAGCTGTTCCCGCGACTTCGTTCGCGTGGTATTCGGTATAGCGCTTAACTTTTTTGTTTGTAAACCGATTGGAATGAAACAAAACCTAAATGTTACGGGAAGCTTGCTACAATACATCAGTGGAAACCACATGAAAATCGGTTAAGCCGTTTCTGAGGTTAGCGTGCACAAAGGCATAATAGATTATATTATAGATTATAAAAATACCTTCGCAAATAATGCAGTATTTTACAAATTTGATTACCATAAAAAAGGTTATAGTGAGTCAACCTTAAAAGATAGACATATGCTGTAAGTGGACTTTTTTTAGAACTTCTAAAGGGGAACAATTCCGTCATACATGACTTTTGCGTAACTTTAACCGTTTACGCAGCGCACGCAACGGAAGCTCTCAAAAGGGATAATTTTCCCGTTTTTGCAACATTGTTCATTGTAGCTTCGCTCCTATTGGTCGTAGCGTGGTGTTATATAGCCTATGGCCATCCTCGATAAATGGACTATCCAACACAAAAAGAATTTTTCAATTCCAACCAGTAGTTCCTGAGATTAGCGCGTTCAACCAAACAAACAAACTCTTCAGGTTTATAATATTAGTATAGATATACAAACGATTACATTACAATAAGATGGTAGGTAATTTTTTAAACATACAAGTTACATACATACAAAGTTATATAAACATAAATTGTAGACAGTAAATCGTATAATATAAATAACTATAGCGATCCACCCCGGGTTTTTTTATATATATAAACATTCCCCGTTTATCCCTCTTTCCATTAGTGAAAACCGAATTAAAATCGGTCTACCCGTTCACGCGTTATGCCGTGACCAAGGGAATTAGGGAGTCATTTTTATTATATAGAAAAAAGATGTAAGTAGATAGATTCATACAATTTGCTCCAATTTTTAATTCTATATCTTATTTTTAATTTTACTAAAATGAGATTAATTAAATTACTTTTTAATTATTTTTATTAATTTGTATGTGATTACTGTTTTGTTTTAATTATTTACAAAATGTGTTTTTAGTATATTTTGAAAAGTTTTTTGAGTGATTTTGTTTTTTATTTCTATTGACTGTTTATAATTAGTTTGGGAATTAAGTATAATTGAGATGTTCTTTTACTATATTCATTACCTATTAAAATTAAGTTCGTTAAGTTTTTTGGAACTGATGCTTCTGGTAGTAATTAAATGAATTTTGGGAAATTGAATTTCATCACGAAACTACACATTAATACAACAATTTTAATACTGGATGGCAATAAATTTTGCTAAACAAAATATTTAGATATTATTGAATTACTAATGAAAATTTATTGATCCTACTTCCCAAACTAGCATTGATTTGAAAAAAATATTATTCTTTACTTGTCTTGTTATAAGAATAAATAATATTACTAAACAATAAATAAGGGTGGCAGGCAGGCTGACGGTCCAATTGATGACAGGTGGCTATCAAGCAATTAAGAACACAAGCAACACAAGAATTTGTGGGAATAGCTCCATCAAAGGTTACAGAATCCTTTGGCAGTAGCTTTCATGACGTCGCTGCTGTTATTTCATGACGATGTCTTCTTGTGCGACAATCGTACAAAACTATGAATATTTATCAATACCAATCAATTTTTTTTAACAAAACTCGAACAGATGTATTTTAATGGAAAGAAGTATCGATTTCTTTTTAAAATCGTTTACTAATGGGATAATATTATAGATATTACTGTCACGGAAGGGAGCTGCGGTTTAAACCGTGCCTTTATAATCTTTGGGCCATTAAAAAAGCGTTAGACCATTTTGGCGCACTTTTTGGTATGTATAACCTTTTTCTACTTCTTTTTCAACAATATTACGATATTTCTTTTTACGAGTCTGCATATTAGTTCAATAAAACTGAATGTACAGTGGCCTTTTTTTTTATGTCAGGTCGGCAGACAGGCTGACGGTCCACTGGATGGTAGGTGGCTACCGCCGTCTATAGCTGCAGATGCTACAAGTACGCTGCCGACAACATCAGTAGGATTAAGGATGAGGGAAGGGTTAGGGAAATGGGCTCTGGCATCCCTTACTCACTCACCGAAACACAACAGCACACGTGCTGTTATTTCACGGTGGTCTTCTGTAAGGGGGTGGTTACTGCCGCCAGACGGGCTGCCCAAATGATTGCGAAACGCAGTGTGCCCTGCCACTACTTTCCATATCCAGACCAGAGCCAAATTTGAAAAGTTGATTTTTCAAAGTTGACCTTGCCGGGAATCGAACCCGGGAACCCTAGAACAGAGCGTTAAGGCACGCACCCTAACCACTCACTGGTGGGAGACGGAGTATGATATGTCTAGTATTTTTTAAGATTTCATCTGCCTCATAAATTGAATCAGGCTTTTCATTTTTGACGATCGACGTGTATTCTAAAAATAATAAAGGCCATAATAATAATTACTATAGTCTCTATATGTAAAAATGAATCCCTATTTCCCTTGGTCACGGCATCACTCGTGAACGGGTAGACCGATTTTAATTCGGTTTTCACTAATGGAAAGAGGGATAAACGGGGAATGTTTATGTATATAAAAAATTACATCCCGGGTGAAGCCGGGAGCGGGTCGCTAGTTACTAATAAATATATAACAATGATAAATGGTCATGCTACGCTCTACTGGGATAGTTCCATAATCACGGACAGCACTATTGTCGCCAATAAGCTTCACATTGTGGTTATTGATCGATCACAGCGTCGGACTATGCCGAAAAAGATAAGCTTAGTAAGTACATAGAGTTGTCTCACGAGGTGACCGTCATGTGGGATGTCGATTCGACAGTCATCATCCCGATAGTACTTCCTGACATGGCACGTATTCTCAGAAGGTTCTTCACCTTCCTCAAAACGGTCGAACGAATATATATATAACGAATTAGTTTATAGAAATCATAGAACCTTTATTAATAGCGGTTTAACTGTTAGTATTTAGTGGCCACACACAGTTCGCATTTTTCAAGAAAGTCTTACCGATAAGTCCTTACTTTCTTTACCGTTTTTATTCTTTCTTGTTGAAAGTATCGGTGCTTTTATTTAAAGAATATTTACAAGTATTAGGTATTTTTTTGTTATAACGTGTAATGTTTGTTACACACATATAACATATTTTAATAACGGATACCTTATTTATTTCTTCTGTTAATTCTTCCAATTTAGTGTTACCAAAACTTTGAATTTTATTTGTCCCGGAAACGGTCTCTACTTAAATGTAAGTAAGTTAATTGTACTTAATTGTGTTACATTTTGTAAATTTTAGTCTAAAAGTTACGTTTAAATTAAGGAATTACCATTTATAAATTATTAACAACGCAATTTATTATAATTAACGCTAAATTTTAATAGTACTATAATGTTCACACTTTAATAGACGGATTTTTTTTAAATTTTAATTCGGCATGCAAGCTGCCGGTTGAATGTGTCTACCGTCGCCTATTCACAAACAACGCAATAGATGCTGCAAGTGCACTGCCAATCTTAGAAGGATAAAGAGAATAACGGATTGGGAGACGATTTTGGCATGGCTTAGTGTGTGGGACACCTAAATACAACAGCCTACACTGTCATGCTGTTGTCAGGGTGGTCTTCTCTGAGGGGGTAGTGGTTACCTCAGAAGGGTGGCCAAATTGATGATCGAGAAACACAGTTTGTCCTGAGACTGTCACACTCAAAGTATTTTAATGATTGTGTTTTTATTTATTTCGTCTATACTAGTCTATACCAATAATTTTATAAAGAGAAAAGATTTGTATGTATGTATTTTGAATAAACTCAAAAATTACTGGACCGATTTTAAAAACTCTTTCACCTATAGAAAGATACATTATCAGCGAGTAACATAGACTACTAAACCTCCCTCCATCTTCGCCCTTTACATATAAAATTTCCCCTCACATATAAAATTTCCGTTTTCCACGAATAAACTCAAAAACCACTGGAACGATTTTAAAAATATTTCACATATAGAAAGCTATATTATCAGCGAGTAACATAGGCTACTCAAGTACTCACCCTCCCCCCATCTCCCCCCTTAACCCCTCAATACTAAATTGCCGTTTTCCACGAATAATATTTTATAACGAGACGCGGACAAAGGCGCTTGCAACTGCTAGTACCTATATTATAAATCAATGCAAGATCTCAACGAATTAGGTCACAGAATAATTAAATCACTTTTTCATATGTACTACGCTGTTTCCGTGTAAGTATAATATTTGATACACGCGCCACAAGTCTGTATGGAGGCAATATTAACCGATTATGGCGATTACGGTGGTAAGTGGTAATCAATCGACCGGCGCCTCTGGCAGCATTTATATCGCTCAGTTGCAAGCTCGTATCCCTCGTGTGACGACTGACCATTTAGTACCACAGAGCAGTGCGCGAAAGAACCTCTATATTTAATTTATATAAAACAATAATTTTCTGCTGAAATATTTCTATGAGCCATGATCATCATGTATTAGGTATTTGTCTAAATTAAATAGCTGAATAATTTTGTAAAAACCAAAATCATATTCTTCACTTGTAACCCAGGTTCCCCCCACAAAACAAGAAAAAACGTAACTATAATAAAGCCAGGAAGACAACATATAAACAAACCCGCCCTCCACTGAGTTTACTCAACGAGTGATAATGTATCTCTGTCCTTTTCTCTCGTACGTAAAAATGTAAGAAGCAACCGGCTCTATCTGTTTCAAAGAAGGTACAGAGTCGAGTTTCAAATTTAATACTTATTATGACTTTTATTTTCAACTGTACAGTACGCCCTATTGTCCGCGAGTTAACGTAGTACAAAATAGCTAAAATACAATTACGCCAAGTCGCGTAGATCCGCGAATTAATTGCCCGCGAGTTAACGTATAACTAACTCTCATGAAAACACTTGGTTATGTTTTTTTTGAACTTTTACTATCTTATTTAAGAATGGTTGCGCTAGATACAAAAAAATAACGGTAGGACAAATGAATTTAGGTAAATTAATTCGAAATATACCGCGTTGTTATCATTACAAGAAGCGTTGCGTTCGGAGTGACACATTTTTTTTTTCTTTTAATGTAAAATTATTTTAACTATGAAGCTTCAGCCTGGCTGTTTCAGACCTATAAAAGATATTGAATCACTAAAATAATATATGGTTCATTTCAGCAGAAATTATCAATATTGTAAACGAATGTAACTTAGTGAAAACTTTGTGAAAACGCCATGACAGTCATGAACACCACTCAATACTTACCACTCAAGACGTTTTGGGGCTGCGAAATAAAAAAAAAATTGATAAGATAAAAGTAAACTCTTGATGAAATCGAAGGTAACATCAAAATACCAAACATATGTTGTGGAAAAGCTAGTAAAACATATAAAATTGAAGTCCTTAGACTTTATCATTGTGAACTCAATCCGAATTAGTAACTTCATGTGGCTAGGAATAATATAACCATAGAGCGTATTAATTGACAATTTAATACGCTCTATGAATATAACATTTAAATTTGTCTTAGTAAATTACTCAAATTTCCGAAATATAACTGCTGACTAATGGGTAACAATGTGTGAATAACGTTAAAAAAAATCGAGAAAAACAAAACAAAAGACAGTTTATTAATTAACGTAAGTGATTTTAACACTTCTAGGACGCGTGTAGTTTGTCAGAGAATGAATAAACAAATATGTGTCAACCATTTATTACATTAAAAAAATGTTGCGAACTCCTGAAAGTTTGTTTAAATTTTTTGCGTTGTCTTCGTGGTTTTGCTATAGTTACAAAATTAACAATATAATACTAAGTTACCTAAATATGCACACTAACGGATTTTGATTTTTCTATTATTTAGTCAAAATTAAACAAATAAATAATGCATAAAATAAAATAAAATAAATACAATTTAATATTTTAAATGTTAAAGTCGTTTGTTACAAAAGTCGTTGTTGAACCGTCAAACGGAATTGAAGCTTGTCACACATACGATCAATGTTGTCGATTAAGACCTTTTATCCCAGTAGTGTATCCCATGAAATAATAAATTTGAATTTACTTTAAATCGCAAAAAAAAACAACACTTGAATAGAGTCAAAGGAAAAAAATATGTTACAAATTTCCCTCTGAACTCGATATTACTCTGCAATGTCGTCTCCAATAAAGCAGAGAAGAGGCCTGGGAGCGACAAGTGTAGCCTGCAAATTTGCGTGGACCACCCCTTTTGAAATATAAAGCAGGATCTCTCATTGAATTCTATTTAGTCAGATTATATAATTATGAGGAAGAATCCGTGCGAAATGAGCCCAATAACATTCGTGCTACCGATTGATTATTTCATATCGGTTTCATATAAAAGGCGAATTAGTAAATTGGTAGATTTAACCACTTGATGGTCCCGTTACTTTAGACAGATTCGATTTTAAAAATAACATTTCTTTCTAAGAAATTGGATACTTGCCTCTATTTAATATTAGAACAGACATTGAGAGATCAATCGCATACAAAGTGTTTAGTTTTATTTGTAAACAGATTAAATTATAATTTAAAAAATCTTGCATTAAAGTTTTTTTATATTGAATAATTTGAAAAAAGTTGATTGAAATAAATAAATAAAAATATTCTCCATTCAGTAAGACTAAATTTCAAACTCCAGATAGATAGATAGAGACGTAGTCTTCACTACTGACGACGTGCTTGCCTTAGTGACATCGACCACTAGCTTTTTCCACTCCATCTTGAGTCCATTATTTTGTATTTTTCCAAAGTTCAGAATGCATATTTTATAAAGAAGAACTTGAAATTATTTTTCAGTTCAATTTGCTATAATACAAGTATATAATAAGGAAAGAAACCCAAGCAGCTCAAATAATCATCATACTATGTAACGTTCTGGAAAAAGCGTTCCCGCCGGCCTAAAGTCTCGAACATCCCACTCTATCGATGATAGTCACGCCACTTCCCGATTAGTATCAAAGGAAATTATGAAAGGAAATTCCCGATAAGGTCCTTATGTTTACAAGATAGAGTTTAAATTCAACAGAAATAGCATTCCCGAACTTTCAATGGCTTGTTTACAATCTTGTTTATATTTCTAGTAAATTCGAAATACATCGAGACGTTTGGCGCCAAATATAAATAAGAGAGCAAGCGGGCGAGATGAGTTAGTTTGTGCGATAACCTAAGCGATCCGAAGTCGAATCTTCGGAGCTTTTGTGAAGTTACCTGCGATAGTGAACTGGCGACAGATTAAGAGAATCATTGACCACTTTTGGTAAGTTTAACGGTTTCATTGGACAAGTTTAGTGATTTTGGAAGTCATCTTGGTTTGTGAAAATAAATCGTTCGTTTCGCCCTTACACGGCAGTTTGACTCACCCCGCACGTAACATATTAATTTAATTTACCAAACAAATAAAAAGTATTTATTACATCTGAGTAATTTGACAAACCCGTTGGATAAGTGGTTTAGAGTGCTTGCCTTAACGCTCTGTTTTAGAGTTCTCTCGTTCGATTCCCGGCAGGGTCAACTTTGAAAAATAAACTTTTCAAATTTGGCTCTGGTGTGGAAGGGCACACTGCGTTTTTCAGTCATTTGGGCAGGCCGTCTGGCGGCAGTAGCCCACCCCTTTACAGAAGACCACCGAAACCGTTGTGTTTCGATGAGTAAGGGATGCCAGAGCCCATTTTCCTATCCAATCCCTTATCCTTAATCCCACTGTACTCGGCAGCGACTTACAGCAGCTGTGGTGTTGCTTGTGTTATAGGGCGACAGTAACCACCTACCATCAAGTGGACCGTCAGCCTGTCTGCCGATCTTATCTTAAAAAAAAAAATTGCAGAAGATCATTGTAAAATCTCACTAGTGTTGTTATGTTACGGTGCATAAGGGATGCATTTTCCTTTATCCCATTTCACTGCTATCCCTTTTTTGAGTATTTATCGATGTCACCATGAACCTTGTGGATTGACAGACTTCCAGCTGCCTTAAAGGGTTATCTGATTGTCTGAAGATAAAAACTCTGTCACGTAAAAACTACTGAACTACTAAACTCAGATAGTTTATTAACTGGATTATAATTTAGGATACTTTCTATCCTGAAAGTGTTAGGTTAGGTTAGGTTATGTTATTTAAGTATTATATTTTTCATTTTCAACCCAGACGAAGTCGCAGGCACCAGATAGTAATAGCCTTTTTAAATTACCAAACATGTAAGAAAAATTGTCTGTCAAATATTAACATAAAAACACATGTATAAATAAATATAACTGAATTACAAAGCTACAAAAAAAAACAATTTTTAAACGTATAAATAACAAGTACTTTATCCGGAAATAGAATAATTCGTCGAAGCTTACGCCCATCGATCAGTGGACTTCCGGTGCGCGCGCGCGACTGAAAATAAAAGCCCTGCTCATAAAGCTTCGTACGATTAAGCATGGAGACGCCACGTCCGGTTTCGCAATGAAATATTGCTCGGTCATTTGTTATTGAGATTATTTAAAGGAGATCAAATTAAACACTCCATAAACTTACCACCTCGTTATGGGAACCTTTTTAACAGAATCAAGGATGGACCTTCATATACAATTTAAATTCAATTCACTTTTGTGTGTTTAAATTCATTTAAAGCTTAATTTAGGTAGTTCTAGAATTAGTTTTTTAAGAGATTGATGTTGATAGGATGACGGTCCACTTGATGGTGGACACATGTCTATACATGCCTTTAAACACACGGATCAAAATGCAAGTACGCCGGCCACCCTCATCGAATTAAGGGTATACGGGATAATGTGAAAGGATAGGGGAATGATTTTGCTGTTACGCTGGGATAAGATCGCTACTACCCGCGAGTCTGCCACTATTATTTCACTATTAAAGAAATGGTTTACATATGTACAAATATATTATAATATTATAATTTATAATATTATAAAGTAACTACTGTCTGTCTGTCTGTTACCTTTACACGCCTAAACCGCTGAACCGATCATCAGGAAAATTTGTACACACGTTATCAGGGATGCAGGAAAGAGTACAGGGTATCTACGTTTCATCCAGGAAAAAAAAGTACTGTTCCCGAAGGATCATCCAACGCTTGGCAAAGCTATAACTTCAATAAAGATTTATTTTTTATTTTTCATCGCGGGCGAAACCGCGGGCACCAGCTAGTATATTATAAATCGATGTGCATTCAAATAATTTTTTTTTTTTATGTTATACAGGATGGGCTTCTGCAAAGGGTTGGTCACTGCCGCCAGGCGGACTGCCCAAATCATAAACGTAGTTTTATGATTTATATACCTACCGACTGTTTTTTTTTTTAAATTTTTTATTTCATTATATTATATTTAAATTTAAATAAAATTGTAATTAGATATGTTTTTGGTAGGTACCTACCTACTCTTTAACATCTTTAAAACCGTCGTTAGTAGGAGGAGAGCGATACGGCCTGCTTCAGATTGTGATGATAGGCAAAGTCACTGAAAAGGGAAAAGTTGCGCGAAGAAAAAAGTCGTAGCTGAAGAACATCAGAGAATGGACCGCAATAGCTAATGCAGACAAAGGGGACTATTCCAAGCTGATCGCCAACCTTCACTATTTTTGGAGGAGGCATCGCAAGAAGAAGAAGAGTCTGATTTTTTCTACTATTCAGTTTATCTGAGGTTATCTACAGAAAGCAAATTAATAAAACTCCCTGGTCTTTTACAATGGTCTAAAAATAGGTAGTATTACCTACTGTGTACTGTGGTATAAAAGCCTCGGTCTTTCAAAAAATCCGACTATAAACTATGACTAAACGACTAATATTTTTAATGCCACTTAATATATCTTATCTATTTAAAATTTTAAACGAATGAAGATGACATATAGAAGAGACAATAAAATTGTTATAAAAAAATGACGGATAAAATATGAAAAATTCAGAGGTTAATATGAAAGGGTTAGGTTTTATATCATTTTTAAACGATTTAAATTTGTCACCCGTAACAAAATTAATATAAATGCTTAAAATATGTAAATGTATATCTATTACTATTTTTATTAACATGTATCGGGATTTTTTTATTGATTTCGAAACGATCAACTCGACGGGGGATAATGCCTCTGTTAGTTCTTCTATTAAGATGACGGGGTTTGTTTACTGTACAGTGAGGTCACCTTGCTATATTTAATTACAAAAATGTGTGAATATCATTAAGTAGCAAAAAAATTAAAATCGCTTCTTACTAGCTCACTACTTCTATTGAGTCGAAAACATCTTAAAATTAGATCGGTACTTTTAAGTAAATTTAATTTTATAATAATATTTAGAAAAATATTTGCCAAAGCTTTGGCAAATAGTGCTAAATAAAAACAAGGAATTAAAGTGCCTACCTACTGGAAAGATAAAAAAAGATGATAATTATCTGGTTCTTGATAAATTTACGATCTCTACAGTGGAAAGTGTCGACATTTTGGTCCCACGATACCTCAATATAATTTATAGATTATTGTGAAAAAGTTACGCAGAGGCGACAGTATTATTCATTGATATTTACGAGTTATTTGAAATTCATTTTGAATTGAAAAACATTCAGATATGAGATACTAAAATGATTATGAGATTTTCATATATTTAAATTTATTTGTAGTGTTTTTTTTAATTATTAAAAACGGCAGGCAAGCTGACGGTCCAATTGATGGTAAAGTCGCTAAGAAATAGGTACAAGCAACTCTAAACACACCCTTAAAAAGAAAAGATTCACCAGAACCCTTAAAATTTGACGTTTTAGACATTAGAATGGCAAGGCACCTAGGAACACTGAATTCCGCAATCATATTTTGTTCAATAGGTCAAATCAACTTCTTACAAAAACTGTCGTGTACGATACATATCTAAGATACATCAAAACATTCGCTTATCCTCTTCATTATATATCCTTGATATAGCTCTTTGTTTAGTGCGTGAGCGTGAGCTGTTGTGTCTTGTCATTGTAGATATATTACAAAGGTTTGAGGGTTATAGCTTTTATAGAGATATTATAGCTTAGATTAGCTTTTAGGGGATCAAATCAGCAAATCGTACCACAGCCAACAGGAGCTTAACCTATTGGCTTGAATATAATCACACGTTTGAAACAATCAACAAATTAAATGCATTTCTATTCTATACTTGTTATTTTTTCAATTAGTTTTAGTTACACTTTTAACTGAAGTATATTTTCCAATTTGAATGTGACTCGTCTGCGTCAACAATGACGGAATCTATGACAAAATCCCGCGGCCTCAGATAGTCACTGTATTATTTTCATATAAATCAAGTACCTTTTTCAGACATTTTATCGACGACAAATATAAAAATGTCAACCGTCGCCGCAGAATAAAGGATGTCCATATTTAAAAAGCCATTTGAATCATTTCTTATAAAATATCTTTCGGTTTTCAAATTCGGAATAAATTTTGTGTCACCTGCGCCCGCGCAACCGGAAGGAGTGCACTTCGCTGTCTGTCCCTTTCCTTTGTAATGCTTTGTCCCCCTTTTGCGGGTCTTTTGTTTTGTCGTTTGTTTATGGACAACCGAAGATTTGTCCACAGATAATTTTTATGCTCATTTTAAATGCGTAAAACTACTATACGCTTTTGTGGATTCTAGCTTACGATAAAAATCATACTAATTTGTTTACGACTGAGTGGTGACAGGTGGATATAGAGAAATCATAACGTAACTATGAAAGTTCTGTTAACGTGTTTCGACTTGATAATATTATGTATTACCCATTAACTAATTTTTCGAAAATATTATTCAAATCATATCTACAATGATGTATATGTTATACATCTACTTATTTCTGAGCTCATACAATTCAAATCTTTTCAAGGTTCGAGTGAATAGGCCTCTTCTGGGTGAGCCCGCTCCACTGTCGGCCACATCTTTCCTACATGGATAGATGCTGGTCAAGAGCAAACCCATCTTTAATAAAAATAAAAATAAAATTAATACTAATATTATTTATATGTATAAGCAGGGCAATATACATCTCTATAATTACTAAATAAACTGATTGTAAAATTTAATTTAATTATGAAAGTATGTTTGCAACGAAAAGATTAAAATATATAGAATGTACCTATAGAGAGGGCATTGGGAAAATTTTCCTACAAAAATATTGATCCTAATCGCCGTAATCAGGATGGCGTAGCTAAATAGTCTTGTAAAGTTGGCGACGGACTGAGCGATTTTGTACCACATGGTACATGGTTCTAAATGTCACATTATGGATTCTTTCGTCTTGCCCGATCTATAGGTACTTACAGTTAAAAATCTTTGATTTGCAACAAATATCGAATGTTGCAAAGATAAAAAAAATAAAATTTAGATTTTAAATGCGAATGACATCGTTTCGCTTGAAGTGAAGAAATTGCGTGTATAATACTTATTATACACGCAATTTTTGTATAATAAATATAATAAGCTATTAATAGATATGACTTAGATATGACTCATCTCAGTCATATCTATTAATGGCTCAATTCTCTAATAGGAAACCCCATTTTGAGGAAATAGGTTGACCAAAATTAATTTTTATTCAGTGAAAAAAAAGTGCGAAATTATGAAAATTCTGAATTATGAAATTATGAAAATCTTCTTTTCTGAAATTATTCTTTTCTGAAATTCGTTTCTTGTCTGAAATTATAAAAATCTTTCTCGCTTATCTCTCTTTACATTAGTGAAAACCTTATCAAAATCGATTGGCTGGTTTAGAAGAAGCTAGCGGAGAAACAGACAGAAGCGGACAGCGCCTTTATTCTATAATATTTATACATACCTAGACACAAAAAGACAGTTTAAAATTCTTTCTGATGAAAGCTAATACTATAAATTTTGCCCAACCCTGAAGATAGATCGACGCCTCGCCTTTAGTCTATTCTATTTACTCTTGTCTATTCTATTGTTGATTGAAAAACTGCTTACTATTTTGTCCATTCATGTTCTAAACAAATGCTTTAACCTTGCTCCATGCAATTTTAAGTGGTTTCTACCGATTTTCCCTGATTCAGGTTCAGCATCATTGTCATCTCAGACTTAAGAAGTCCACTGCAGGTCATAGGTCTCTCCCATAATTTTCCAGTAGGACAGCTCAGGAACAGCTTAGATCTAGCTTAGTTATTAGATTGTCAGTCCATCTTATCTTGCAGGTCTGTTGTCTGTTACTATGCGTCCAGTAACCTTTGCCACATATATAGATTGACTGATCCAGCGGGTTGTGCCGATGACTTACTTTGGCTTACAGATCTCATCATTCCTGATTTAATCTCGCTGAGTAACCCCGAGCATAGCCCTGTCCGTAGCTCGCTGAGCTTAATTCTTGGACCCATAATTAGAGAAGAGACTACGTTCAGGTTAATGAAGCCATTTGTATGTATTTAGGTAGTATAGAGCTACCTCTATACCTACTCTATAAGTACAGAGCTTACATATCCAAACTTCCAACAACTAATATACATTTCATTAAATCCCAAACAGTTTCAAAATGAGTAAAAACTTAATTGCAAAACTTTATTTACAAAAAAAAAAAACACTAATTTTCCGAAACAGGAGCCGTTTAAATAAAAAGCGATAATCGGTTTTCAATAATGTAAAGAGCAATAATCGAGGAAGATTTATATAATTTCAGAAAAGAAATGCATCAGCGCGAGAGGGGGCGCAATTTCGCAATTTTTTATTTAATTTATCAATTTTTCATTAAATCCAAACATTTCATTTCATTAAATCCAAACAATTTCAAAATGAGTAAAAACTTAATTGCAAAACTTTATTTACAAAAAAAAAAAACACTAATTTTCCGAAACGGCTCCTCCCCATTCCTTATTTGGTTTTTAAAAAATGGACACCATTAAAAACAATTGGATTAACGATATCAATTCTCTTAATAAAGAGGTTCAAATTTTTGATGTATGTAACCTTCCTTTGTTTTTACGAGGTGGTCCGCTCTTTTTTTTTTAAAAAGTTTTTTTTAACTTCTTAACTACTGATGGATTCAACCACGCCTCGTCTTCCGTTTTGTAAAATTAATTCAAATAACTTTGCCATATTTCATTTCGGCTACTGCCCGGAGAAGTGGAATATACCCATTTGATAACATAATTTATAACTTTGAATTCCTTTGCTAGAACTCGCGCAAGTATAAGCGACTTTATCAATATTGCTACTTTATATTATAAAAGAAATTTTGCTACTTTATGGTCAGTTGGTAAAGAACCGTTCATTACAGTCATCATCAGCCCATAAACACCGGCCTTTCTAATTGAGCACCAGCATTCGGTCTTCCGCCCTCCGCATCCATCCACCGTTCTTTTAAGGCCAACGGTCTACTAGGTGGTCGACCCGTAGAGCGTAACGATCCTGGTCTTCACTCCACTTGTCTGTCCCAACGACCATGCGATGCTCGAAAAATTATTACAGTAGATATAATAATAAATTTTTTATGGCTACCGTCGCCTATAACACAAACAACGCCATAGTTGCTGCAAATACGCTGTTGACCATAGCTGGATTAAGGATAAGGGTTTAGGAAGGGATAAAGAAATGGGCTTTGTTATCCTACTCCATATTTCGGATCATGTCCCCCTGAGAAATGCCCAGCATTGTTCTCTGCGAAGCTCGCTGGCCGACTCATAATTTTTTCTCACATTTGAATGCAAAATTTACAATTTTTTTATAAACGTTAGCAGGAAATCTACTGATGATGCTCTGGATCAATTGTGGTTAAGTGGTCATCGGCTAGGTAGGTACTATAAAAACAGCAGCACATCAGTCCAGTGACAGGATGAAGAATATTTATTTTTAGTTATTCGAATTTTAAAAATACGTAATAGCACTAAAAACCACTGAGGTTTAATCTCGAGCTGTCATGTCACACTTCCTTATCCTTATCCTTATGTGATATAAATTGAAGTCGCTGTCCACGTTTGTCTGTCTGTCTATATATCCGCTAACTCCTCCTAAAGGTCCTCTCTTCCGGGAGCATTCGTCTGTAATGTAATATTTCAGATATAATTTTCAGCATTAGGTACGTTACACTACTGTAAAAAAAAAGAACAAACGATATTGGTGTCATGAATGCCGGCGATGTGGTCTGCACAACGAATGTATAATATGTATAACTTAGATAATTAAGAAACTGTTAATCGTTACTTAGAGATGTATTTTAAAGTAAACAATTACTTTAAAATACATAAGTAATTTATAAAATGTCCGAAAAATAACAAAAGATAGTATAGAGAAACAATTAAAGATTGATTGAAATCGTTTTTAATTTATTCCTTGAGAGGTGTAGGGCACTAATTTACTTGAAAACTTATTTAAAATGAGCTCTCAATACTTTCAGCGTTGCCGTTGAACGTTGACGTTGACGAGCCCGTTGGATGAGTGGTTAGGGTGCTTGCCTTAACGCTCTGTTCTAGGGTTTCCGGGTTCGATTCCCGGCAGGGTCAACTTTGAAAAATGGACTTTTCAAATTTGGGCAGTAGTGGCAGGGCACACTGCGTCCCGCAGTCATCTGGGCAGCCCGTCTGGCGGCAGTTACCACCCACTTACAGAAGACCACAGTGAAATAACAGCACGTGTGCTGTTGTGTTTCGGTGAGTGAGTAAGGGATGCCAGTACCCATTCCCCTATCCCTTATCCTTAATCCTACTGTAGTCGCAGCGCACTTGCAGCAGCTTTGGCATTGCTTGTGTTATAGGCGACGGTAGCCACCTACCATCAAGTGGACCGTCGGCCTGTCTGCCGACTTTAACATAAAAAAAAACTATATTAATTTATTTAACTGCCTGCAGTGCCTGCCTATCTGGATTTATTCGAAAGTGGCCTTAGTCCTTCCTGAACTGTACCTTTTACGCTATAAATACACTCGCGAATTCAATCTAATTTGAAACGTTACTTGCATCGAGTAAAGTTTTAGCAGACAGGGTAATTGCAGCACATCCTGTCCTGTCTGTCCGTGCGTACGTCTGTAACTCTTGAACCCGATATAAGATTAACTTTAATTTCGTTCGACCTTCGATGTGTAATCGGGCGTAATTGTCGGATAAAACCGACGCTTTTCATTTTAATTCCTTATACTAATCTTCGAAAAGAATTAAATCTGCACATTCTAATTGGCTCGCAAGCTTGATTTGACGCTTATACATAAATCAACACAATAAGATGATAACACCAAACCCTAAGTGATAATTATAAGCATTTTTAATATAGGTATGATCGTCAGACAGGCCGACAATCTACTTGATGATATGTGGCGACAGTCGCCTAGAAAACAACGCCGTAGCTGCTGCAAGTGAGCTGCCAACCTTAGCAGTATTAAGGATAAGGGATATGCAGCAGGTACAGAAAACTCTGGCATTCCTTACTCACACACTGAAACACAACATAACATATTATATTCTGTCGGTTGTCTTCTCTATAATTGGGTGGTTAGTAAGGTATCGCCAGACGGACTGCCAAACTTTATGACTTTATGAGGTATTTAAAAAATCCAAGCTAGAGTCAACTTTGGAAACTTTCTAAGTTGGCCCTGCCGGAAATCGTACCTGGGACCTCTCAGAACGCAATCACCCGACCAAAGCATTAAGAGAATTTGAGATGATTATGTTATTATATTTATTTTATGATGATTTAGCTATCAGCATTACATCTGTTTGGCCGCTAAGTTTCTCTAAACTATTTGTTTATATATTGTTTAGGTTAGATACCTACCTAAAGTAAAAATGCTAAAAACAGATTTTAATGCAATTTTTACTATCATTTACAAAATTTGTTTCCGAAATTTATAGATTTTCAATTACAAAGTACACAAATTCAATTACACTTAAGTTATTAAGTTATAATTAAGTTGATAGATTTTTTTGAAAGGAGACGATAAAATAGAAAGATGGACCCTAGCATCCGTTACTCACTCACCAAAACAAAACAACACACAACACAAGCAAGCACGTATACAGAGGGGGGATAGTTGGGATTTATTCCCCCCCGAAATCTGATTGAAAAAAAAAACGATAGATGTCATTCATTCAGAAAGGAATAAAAAAGTGAGTTACTCAAACCTATTGTCATTACATTGAGAGAACTATCCTGCACAAACAGAACTGTTGCCCAAACTGCGTCTACATTCATAGCTGCGATGGAAAAGAGTAGTTTCTTGGTTCTCTAAAAACCTGTGAAAGATTTTTCAGAAAAATTAGAGTAAAGTACAGTGATTACAGCGATTTTTACACAGTTCACATGGTTGTTTCAATGTTTGTCCCCCCCCCCTCCCCCCCCCCCCCCCCCCGGAACCAAAAGTCTGGATACGTGCCTGAACACAAGCCGTTATTTCAAGGTACCTGTATGACGATGAAAAATCTACTGCAATTTCCAGCTGACCGCCACCAAAACGACACAAAGCCGCCAACTCAAAATGAATAGAAAAAAAACCAAGACATAAGTTCTTCTTCAAGATTTAAGACTTAAGACCAAGACTTAAGACTTCTTCCCTTTTACTTAAGTACTTTGAGTTTTTTATGTATTGCAATCAATAAGCAGACAGGATGAGACAGGTGAAATTAGTTTTGTCACTGTGTTATTTACACCTTAGTCCATTCTATGTACAATGCATTGAAATCCGACAAATGAATGAGGTTGTGTGCGCTATGAGGTAGCCCCTGATTGGCCGCTGGTTGTCCAATGGTGAGCATTTACATTCATAGAAGCATTGCGCATGCTCCAGTAATGTCAAGTAGAAGAGGGAGACGTGATTGGAACTTTTACGTTGTACCAAATATTTATTTGCTGATTTGCTGCTGGATTTTCTAATGACGTGTTTTATAATTTTTATATTACTCGCTCTAGACTTCGCGCGGATGCAATTTTTTCTACAAATTATTTAAAAAAAAGAAACCTTCCTCGTTCATCGCACTTTCCATTAGTGAAAACTGTATCATAAACCGTTGGGTAGTTTAGAAGAAGTTAGCCGAGAAACAGCGATCATATTATATTATATTATATTATATTATATTATATTATATTATATTATATTATATTATATTATATTATATTATATTATATTATATTATATTATATTATATTATATTATATTATATTATATTATATTATATTATATTATATTATATTATATTATATTATATTATATTATATTATATTATATTATATAGATATAGATTTATGTACTATATAAAGATTTGATGTTAGGTAGGTACAGATATATAGACAATGGTTAATCTAATTTTTAATTAAGTAGGTAGGTATGCAAGTATTATAATTGGATTTTTTTGTGAATTCTCCTGCGTTTCGCAGTCATTTGGGCAGCCCGTCTGGCGGCAGTAACCACTCCTTTATAGAAGATCACCGTGAAATAAAGAGCCCATTTTTCTATCCAATCCTTTATCCTTAATCCCACTGTAGGCAGCAGAGCACTTGCAGCAGCTGTGGCATTGCTTGTGCCCATATATGGGCGACCTATTGTCGAGTGGACCGTTAGTCTCTCTGCCGATCTTAACATAAAAAAAAGTTTGACTAGAACACTGTGTAATACCTAATACACCCTAAGGTAGGCTTGATATTCAAGAGAATAAGATAAAGGTATCCTATTCCTCCATACACCATATTCCTGAGTGATAAAGTGATAAACGGCGCCCTTGCAACCCTAATTTACGCTGTCCGTCTCGAATAAACATAAAAACACTGGTTCAACTTATTCAAAGTTTTCTCACAAACCGACCTGTTTCGTCATGCAAAAAGTTGACCTCTCCAGACTTACCCCTACGCTAACAGTGTAATTGACACCCTTAATAATACCTCTTCCAATATTTCAATGAGCCTTTCGCGAAGAATCGCGTATATAGTCTGGTATGACTCGTGAATTTGACGCGACTGTCATATCTGACAGCTCGCGGCGGAATTAAGACGTTATCGGCTCGGAGGAGCTGTCAAAATGATGACAGGACCCCTGATTATGTTCACACGTTTTGTGTTTTAATAACAGAGCGGAATGCAACTGCACATTGATACGTAATAAAACGTGTTAATTAATTTAATGATGTGCCAAAAAAATGCTTTCAAAAGGCGGAAATACATTTGAAAAAACTTTGAGCTTTATTTTTTTTTCTAAATAGGGGACTTTACGCTTTAAAAAATGCATTAATTTCTATGCTTAAAATATACCTTTTTCTATCTCTATAATTAAATACAGTTTTGATGTCATTATCATATCATTTCAGGCGGTCTTTCGTATTATGACACAGATTGCCATTTATATGTATACCTATATGTATGAGTCTCTGTATACTTAAATATCTGTAATGAGGTATTTGATGTATATATATATATATATCTGTGTGTGTGTGTGTGTACGAAATAAAATTCTTTCTTTCTATCTCTGTCTACTGTGGCGAGTATAATCTCCAAATATTTACAAACTAAATTATTCCAGATCACTGGAACTGGTAGGTTCAATCTTTAACTATGCAAGCTAAGTTTTTACTAAGTAACTCTGAATTTCAAAATAATGAATAAACTAGCAACACAGAGATCTGTCAAATAATTTTTTCCAACATGCTCTATGTCCATAAAAATATGGGTGCCTTCTTTACGATACCAATTATTGTATAGGAAATTTTGGGTATTTCGTCGAAAAACGTTGTTCTCACTCGCTAAATCTTTTTTTAATTTTGTTATGAATAAAGTTTATGTTCATTTAATTTAAAAATAAAACTCATTTTCCTATTGTTTCTTAATATTATTTCGCTTCTTCATACAAACGCCTGAAGAACGCGTACGTGACAATAAACTCCACACCATTCTTAAATATTATATTAAAAGTTACGATAAAGACTACGTTTGTAATTAGAATTTATTATTATAATTAAAATATTTAAAATTACATTGCTTTCCTTCAAGGAATGACAGACATATCTAGGTACCTACCTATAGCTTTTGCCCGCTAATTTCGTAAGTATATTATTATATAACTAGCTGAGCCCGCAACTTCGTACGCGTGGTAGGTATTCGGTATAGAGCGTAACTTTTTGTTTGTTTCAGTGTTCATCGGTGAAAACCGTATTCAAATCGGTTAAGCCGTTTCTGAGATTAGTGGGCACAAACGCACAAACAAAAATTCTAAAAACCATTTGTTTTTTCACCTCGATAACATGCAACTATTGTACTTTTTTTTGCAACTTGTTTTTTTTTTTTTTTTTTTGAAGAAAAAAATAATGTACACGGCTTGTTTACGAATTTATTATATGCATAGATTTATGGCCAATGTATATTAAACTATATTAACTATACATTTACAAAGTGTTAAGGTGATACGTTTAATGACGACTACTTAAAAAAAAATAAGGAATGAAAATAAAGGAGACATTGACTGTGTTAAGACCTTATACGAGTACATTATAGGTAGGTATTAACGCCCCGGATGTAATTTTTTTCCTGCAAAATATATACCTACAAACCCTGGTTAGTATAGAATTTAGCTGAAAACCAAACAGAGGCTAGATATAAGTATATTTTTATAAATATATTCGACCCAATTCTACAACTTTATATAAGTTTATCTCGTACCATATAAATAAGAACCTTTTGGCTAATGTAAATAAAGTATTAGTTCACTTTTAAAGATGCAAACAATAAATTATACCTATTTGTGCATCTGCCGTATTAGCATAGTGTGTGACTGATTGTCCTGTCACTGTATTTTGAATGACATGAACTTTTTTTTATTAAAGAAATTGCTAAATTCGTTAAAGGAAAGAGAGGCCTCAGTTATTTTATTTTGGAAATAACTGAAGGTTATAACCAAAATAACTCAAGGTTGCCGTATGTTGATGCATTAAATAAGTTTTCACTACCTAGTTTAGAACAGCGACGATTGCTTCTGGATGCTATGTTCTTATATAATGTTTGCCACAACCGCTATGACTGTAACTACTTAGTAAATAACATTGTATATCGCTTACCAAGCAGTTCGCAGCGTATACGAGATTGTTATACGCATAAATATACTATTTATGCCGAAACACTGCAAATCTAACGCTGGTGAACGTGCGCCTTTGTATCGTGTTGTGCATGCATATAATAGTTTCTTTACACAAATTGACCTGTTTACAATTGGTCCACAAAAATATAGAAAAGATATAATGAAATCTATGCATTAGCTTAATGAGTTTTTATTGTTCTTTTATTGTTCTTTTTTTTTATTGATTTTTCTCTCTTGGTTTTTTTTTATTTTTATTAGTGTGTATTTATATGTCCTCTCTGTATAAAATTGATTTACTACTTTGTGGAAAATGTTGTTGATTGCACTATTATTTAAGTTTATGTATGTTTTTTTCATTCTTTTTTTAGTCTAATATACATGGTGTAATTGTTTGTTTTCCCTAATAAAATAAATAAAATAAAATAAATAAATAAATAAATATCAGAAGTAGAGCTGCTATAAAATTATTAGTATGTAATTTAACATATTAATTTTTAATTTTAACAAGTAAATAATATTTGCAGGCCACTATTAATGGCAGGATGTGTATAGGACATTATTTAATAAATAATTTATTTCGAACTCATATTTTAAGTAAATATGTATTTCTTTCTTTAGAAACCTTTTAAAAGTAGATTATATTTCTTCCTTTTTTAATTATTACCACAAGCAACATTAGTAAAATCAATGAAAATAAATTTAAAATAATAATATATTTAAAAATAAGACAGATTTATCTTAACACTAGCAAAAAAGCAGGGCTTTGTGAGGGCTCGCGAAGTTTTTCTACCTAGTAATAATTTTTAAGACAGTTTTTTAAATATACATTAAACATAGGTATATGTTTTAATGTATGGATAATATGGACTTATTTGCATATTATTTATTTAAAAAATGATATTTATACTAGTTAGTCGATACTACCCTTCGCATCTCCATGGAACATCCACTAAGGCAGCAGCCGCAGCAGAGGCGGCGGAAAAAAAATAAAATGTCTAAATATAGTGGCCTCGGCGCCGAATATGGTTTTGTACCATTCGGAGTCGAGACACTCGGTCCGTGGGGGCCTGCAGCAATGAGCCTCTTCAAAGACATCTCGAAGAGGCTTATTGATTAGACGGGAGACCGAAGAGCTGGCACTTTCCTCGGCCAAGGTATTAGTTTGGCCATTCAAGGAGGAAATGCTGCCAGCGTACTTGGTACAATGCCGCAGGGTCCATTTTTATATTATTAGTTTTTAATCAATTTAATATTAATTTATTTTTAGATTAGATAATTTTAGTTTATATGTTAGATATTGGTTAATCATATTACTTAATTTTTTAATGAATAAATCTAATTAATATTACTAATTATTACAATGAACTATAAGACATGTAATCTTTTATACTAATTTAAAAAATACTTAATATATTTTAGGGATACCTTAGATTTCTCATATCCCAAGATATAATTAAAATCTTAATAAAATCTTACCTAGGTAATGTATCAAGTTTCATGAATAAATAATCGCTTTTATTGGGATTTCAAATATTAAAAAAACCAACAACTATCAAACATAAATCTTATATTTACATAAAAAAACACCTATATAAAATTAAATCTATACATATCTACATATTGAAAAAAATTTCTATGAAACAACAGTAACATTTATTGTACTAAACATATTCAAAATTGGAATGTCATAACCTCAAATAATACTTTCGTTGGCAAGATGATTGAGTCTAGGAATGCTACGTAACTAAATCTAAAATCGGTAGGACGGATTACACTGGCAAGTACACAAACTTAAGAGCTAAAAGGCAAAAATTAAGCGTAAAAAGATTTAAAGAAACACAATACCTGTAACATAATACAGATACGAAATTCACTGCTAAAATATTCTTAAAGATTAAGTCGATTGAAACACCTACTGGTAACGAAAACCTACTGGTACTGGTACATGTGGTTTATAATAAATTAAATTTCCCTGTAAGTTTTAATCTAAGACTGGTTTGGCTTAAACACTTCCCGATTTTGCGGTACACATACCTAATTTATTGTAGAAGTTCATACAAAGCCGCTATGTAAGTTTGGGCCATTTGAAGAGTCTCGTATTTGGAGAGTTGTCGGTCAGCCCCCAGAGAAGGCAGGTGGCCTCGAAGTCTGTCAAAAGCTTTGTTCAAATTCTGCATACGTCTTCTTTCGCGGGCGTTCGCAGCTAATCGTCTTCGCCTAAGCACGGCAGCACTCGTGGCACGACCTCTCCTCTTGGCCGAGCCTTCCTGAATGTCTACATCCTCAGCACTGTCTTCGAGAATATCCTGCGACAGTCCTCTATAAGCGATATGAGTCGAGTCCTGGTTGATGCTGCCGTCGATCGAAGATGTCGGCTCCAAGCTAGAACGCCCGGAATCCGGTGATCTCGGCCACGACAAATAATCCTCGGTGGTGTACTCCATGATGACGTCAGTCGGGAACATGTCTTTCTCGGCGTAAAATACGCGATGTCCGTACGTCTCGGCGGTCATTGTGACACGAAACAGGTGCTTTCGGTCGGGTGTCCCACAGGGGTCTAACCTGGGCGAATTACCTGTTCCGCTTTTATATTAACCCCGCTGGCGGGACGAGTCAGGGAAACAATAGGTTCGGCTGGAGTGAGAGAGAGGGGTGACGCTTTTGAGAGGGTAATTTAAGGCCAATCATCATTAATTATTTCCTCCCCCAGGCGGCGCGGTATTGTTTGATAGAGCGCGTTTGACTTTTTGATGTGACCCTAGTTTCGCGTGGATCTTGTAAATAGTGTTATTTGATGCAATCATCATATAATAAACATTAATATTTTAAGAAAGATTTACTATTTTATATTACGAATAGAAAAAAAGAAAGAAAGAAAGAAAGAAATGTTTATTGGCGTTTAAAAAAAAGAAACATATTATATAAACACAAAAACATTAAACATTAAATAAACACCAAAAGGACACAACTCAGCTTAGGCTGCAACACAACAGCTAAGGCTGATTGTGCCCTTAGCTAACTAAATACATTATCTATACTTACACAGTAAACGAGCCCTGTCTGTACATCAAATTAAAAAAAAAACAATTTGTACACGTTGTTACAGAGGTTAAAAAAAATTATTTTTAGAATTTTTGACTGTATGTTTGTTTATTTGTGCACGCTAATCTCAGAAACGGCTTAACAAATTTGAATGCGGTTTTCACCGATGTATTGCAGTAAGCTTCCAGTAACATTTAGCGTTTGTTTCATTCCAATCGGTTTACAAACAAAAAAAAAAATACGCGCTATACCGAATACCACGCATACGAAGTTGCAGGCTCAGCTTGGTTTTAATAAGTCATTTTTAAAGTTAATATTTTTAATTTATGTCGTTTTTCAGGTCTTATTTTAAATACCTAATTTTGGCTATGTAAAATAAGACTTGAAAATTTTGACCCGTGATATAACCATATAACTAACAGAGTGAACGGATATGTGTTACTTTGCATGAAAGTAACACATATCCGTTTCGTTATTCCGTTGGATAAACGGTTTCATCAAAATCAGTTTCATCAAAATCAGTTCAGTATTTTGCTTGAAAGAGTTGGTAACAAACATCCACAAATCTTTCGCAGTCATAATATTAGTGGGATTTTAATACTATCGTCACCCAGCCGAGGTATTTCTCCTGTGAAAAATTAGAATTTCTACGTAAATATTCTCGAGGTTTATTAAATTTTTTCTTCGTAAACCTGTTCCCACACGACACCGGACTCACCGGGAATCGAACCCCGAATGATATGGTTTTCATTCGGTGCAAGATGTGAAATTCAAGACACGCGAATGTAGGTGGCCTACACTTAGCGACGACGTATAAGAATGGATCCTCAATGGATGTGGTATAAAAACAATTAAATATATTAATGGATTTTTAAAAGAAAATTCATTCGATTTCAGATAATTTATATTACCTAAAATATAATCTAATTTAGAATCTTAAAAAAATCTTTAAAAAAATAAACTAGTTCAATTAATGATTGAAGTAACGAAGGCTGATGGTCCATTCATGATAAGTGTCTATCAACAACAATGCCAGAGGTGCTGCAAATATCCTAGTATCTAGTAGAATGCAGGATAAGTAATTAGAAAGGATATGGAATTGGGCTCTGGCATCCCTTAATTACATATTTTTAATTTAGTACATTGTTACACTATACGTAAAAAAAATCTAACCCTCAACGCTAGTAAAGTCAATGCTAAAACCCTATTCATTGACATTTAAAAAAAGTTGCAGTAATCATTAAATAATATGGAATCTTATAATTGTTTAGTACCTCGTTGTAGTAAACATCTTCCTTGCCCCGGTGGTCCAATCAGTGTAGTAAGGTGCCGTACTTCATATCGTCGCAAACTCATATTCAATAAAGAATCACAATAATTATTTATATACTACAGTTTAATGATAATATAACTAGCGACCCGCAGTACGTCTTTGCACAAATTATTTGTTCGTTTATCGCTCTTTACATTAGTGAAAACCGCATCAAAAAACCGCATTTAGAAGAAATTAGCGGAGAAACAGACATTGGCGGACAGCGGCTTTATTTTATAACACATTTAGATAATTATAGATATTGAAAACCATAAAAGTCAGAAAACTGGTATAGTTTGGGCATCATGCGTGGCGAGAAGTATGATCGGCTGCGACTGATCAAGCAGGAGAAAATACAGGGTAGTGGGTCTACCCGAGCAGACGACGTACTTCCTGGCTCAAGAATCTCCGCGAATGGTATGGCCGAAGTATCAGATCGCTGTTTCGAGCCGCCGCCTCGAGGGTTAGGATAGCCATAACGATAGCTGACCTCGGATAGGAGAAGGCACTGAGAGAAGAAGAAGATAGATATAGATTCCTCTATCCCATATAACATTTCAGGACGAAGACTTAAGGCGACTCCAGGCGCAAAACTCGTTCTGTACTGAATTGACGGGACTGCTGAGGGGGAGTCGCTAGTTGCAAATCTCGGAAATCTATTTAAAAATTAAATAAAGTATAATTAAAATTTTTCTTTTGATGAGCCTTCATATAATGGGATCTTAAAATTTATCTTAAGAATTAGCTATTTAAAATATTGATTATTAAGCAAATCGCACGGTTACAACATCGACATTAGACCGCAAATTAGTATTTTTTATATATATGTAATTAAATATAATTTAAAAAATAATTATGATGATCCCCTTTCATATATCCTGCAGATGATTTGAGTATTTTTTAAATTATAATTATTATGATAATCTAAAAGGAAAACGGTTACAAATAAGTGGATTTTTTTATCATTAGGGGCTGGCGTCGCCTTAATGAGCCTGAAATCAGAAAACTGGTACAAAATCTACAATTTGGAGCAAATACAATAGATTAGAGCCGACTTTTAAAATTAAAACTGTTCGTTCATGATCAGTTTTAATTTTCAAAGCAACATTATTTTATATACCTACACAAACCTTTCTTATTAAAATCACATCAGTTATTTGTTCTATTTTATTAGAGATGGCAAATGTAACCGAGCGAAGTCCAAGCGCGTAACTAATACAAAAAAGAAAAATAAGTATAACTACTGAAAACGTAATCTCGTCTCACATTAATTTATATTCTAGCTGCTAAGTGACTTCCGAGCTGAGTGAGCGATTGTGGTCCACGTAACACGATACTGGCTGTGGGTTACCTAATGGCTTGTGAACTCGTCCACAAAAACTTTGTTCCCAACGAGAATCGCGGGAGACATCTCAATATTTGTACATTTTTCTCTTGTTCAGTATTTTTTTAACATTGTATGGAAATTATACAATAGTGATTAATATTAACACTCTTTATATACCTAATATACACATAGAGCCCAACGAATCAGTCAGTTGAAACAGGAAAGGGCAGAACACATTGTTCTCTTGGAGTGAAGACCACTTCAACACTACCTGCCCGTTGCACCGATGACCTCAAGAGAATGAATGAAGAGGCAGTGAATGGATGCAAAGGGCGGAGGATCCAGTATGGTGACGCTCAATTAAAATTAAGGCGGACAATGATGATGATGATGATGAACTAACATAATAATCACCACTCTGATACAACACACTTAAATAACGTCATATATATCATTAGTTTCGCTTAGGACCCGTTGGTGAGACCGTTGGATGCTTGCATTAACGCTCTGTTCTAGGGTTCCCAGGTTCGATTCTCGGCAAGGTCAACATTAAAAAGTGAACTTTTCAAATTTGGCTCTGACCTGGATTTGGAAAGTAGTGGCAGGGCACACTGCGTTTTTGCAGTCATTTGGGCAGCTCGTCTGGCGGCAGTAACCACCCCCTTACAGATGACCATCGTGAAATAATAATAAATTTATTAATAGATTAGAGAACCCGTTTAATGATGGTTAACCACATCCTATATAAGATCACTGTGAAATAACAGCATCTGTTGTGTTTCGGTGAGTAGGTGAAGGATGCCAGAGTTCATTGTTCAAAGTTGACCCTGTTGGGAATCGAACCCGGGAACCCTAGATAAATGGGCTCGTCAAAAATCCAGTGTTTTGGAAAATAATTAAATTTTCCTCAGATAGTTGCCTGGAAGAAATCACAATAAAGCGATAAGGCCGCCTTTTGTACTATTGCTTGTTCTTTCTTTCTTTTTTTATTCTTATTTATGTTTTAAGTTTTATAAGTACAAATAAAAGTCTTTATTTGTACTTATAGTACAAATAAAGACTTTTATTATACTATAAGTACAAGGCGGTACTTCTTGACACGGCACGAATTGTCAGGAGGTTCCTCACTCTGCAGCCCTAACCACCGGTAGCTTGGGCCCTGCCCCGCTATCTGCGGAATCGTAGTTTTAAGTTTTTTATGATATATATTGTTTGTTTTTTAATATTTATATTGTAAAAAATTTAAAATTAAGAAAATAAATAAATATGTGAATAATAATAATATTTATTGTTTTTATATACCTATATATATTGTAAAAAATTTAGAATTAAGAATAAAAATAAATAAATGTATACATAACAATAATAAATTTTCTTGCTGACACTGCTGGTTAAAACTTGAATTTTGTACTTATATGCATTTGAATACTTAGATAAATACTAATACAGTGAATAGTGTATGTTTGTCTATACGATACTTTTATTGTACAAAACATATTGTAACTCGACACGGGGGCAAGTCGACCGTGAAAAATGTTCACAAAAAATGTAGGGTCCAAGTAACAGTATACGGTTGGCAAGGGTTGGATCCGTTATTCCTTGGACTCGTAGTTCCGTTATGTTATGGCTCAACTTCCGATCTTAATTTATCAATTTTGCTTTTCACACTATTCGTTCAACGTGGGCCGTTTTTAAGGTTTATCTTAATTAAGAAATAAAATTAAATGTATCTAAATAATTTAATTTTTATGTGAATGTCGACACAGAGGCTTACCGGCCAATTTTGTTGTTTACAAAGTTATTGAATTGGTAAATAAACAAATTTTGTAATCTATCAAAAAACAAAAAAAAAATCTTTGAAGAATTTCATTTAATTTTTGTCAAGATTCGAGTTATGAATTCGAAGCTTGAGTTGATTGATCAAAGACAAAGACAGACTCGCAACGATTGCATAATGATTGCATTGTTTGATGAGCCCGTTGTATGAGTAGTTAGAAGCTTTGAATAATGAACTTTTCAAATTTGGCTCTGCTCAGTCATTTGGCTTTCGCAGTCATTTGGCCAGCCCGTCTGACGGCAACCACTCCCCTACAGAAGACCACGGTGAAATAAAATCATGTGTTTCGGTAAGGGATGCCAGAGCCCATTTTTTTTTTACCATTTTTTTATAAAAATGATTTTTTACAATATCTCGATATTTTTATGTACACAACAATTGAAATACTATTTATTACTGATATAGTACATAAAATCGATAAGCGCGTGTGGACAGAACACAAAAATAACTCACGACGGTTTATTTTTTATTAAAAAAAATTAAACCTCCCAAGATGTCTATTTCTATTTTGAAAACGGTAGGCGTCAAATATAACAGTCTCGGAGCCACCGCTCTATAATTTCGCTAAACTGTTTGTCGCTTTGACAGTGGTGTTTATGGTTCATTTGGCGAGAAAACTATTTCAATATGGCTCTGTTGACTTCCGATTTTGTTATAATATATACGAAAGTAATTCCCGAATACATCTTCTTGGGCGGTAGATATTTAGCCGCCCCCCATAGATTCCCATAGATTGTTTAGCCGTTTTGATAACTATAAATTTTATTTGTTTAGACAACCCACAGCCCTAGCTCCAAGTGATACTAAAAACATTAGTACAAAGCAGCGTATATAGCCCATCGCAGATTTTTTTTTTCAATTTTATGTAAAGAAATGAGTACTTAACAAGTTGTTGTTGTTTTGTGTGCGTGTGTGTTTTCAAATAAACATTCCTATTCAAATAACAATTATATTTAAAATAAATAACAATCGTTCTACACGATTGGCTTAAAATAATTAACTTAAGACTTTAACAGTGAACTTAAAATAGGTATTACAAACTAGCATTGTCTCTGTCTGTAACATATTTGCATTTAAAGAAACCTAACTATACACAATGTTTTCTTTGGCTGATGATTTTTTTTTATGTTAAGATCGACAGACAGGCTGACGGTCCACTTGATGGTAGGTGGTTACCGTCGCCTATAATACAAGCAACACCGAAGCTGCTGCAAGTGCGCTGCCGACTGCAGTAGGATTGAGGATAAGGGATTAGGAGGAGGATAGAGAAATGGGCTCTGGCATCCACACACGTGTTGTTATTTCACGGTGGTCTTTCTTGTAGTTATCATGGGATTACTTCAATTTTAATACTCTTTCATTGGGACATTATTCAATAAAAAATCCAAAATAACTCATCATGATGGTACACACATCCAGTTTATTTTTCAATGTTGACCCTGTTGGGAATCGAACCCGGGAACCCTAGAACCCTTTCTAAGTAGAAATTCCAATCTTCTGTTATCGCCGATCGCTATAGGCTATACACGCTATACGCTATAGGTTTACATTAAACAATAAAAAAGTTTGATTAAACATAAGCACTATTAAAAATCAATGTAGCCGAATTGAAGGGATGCTAAAAAACTAACCGCGCAGTGTGTGGCCAAACGGTAAGGTCCATGTTAAATCAAATTAACATAATTGAAACAAACTTTTTGATAACATAATAAAGAAACGGCCTGTTCCTTTGTCATAAATATTCATAAATTCTCATTATTTATTGAAGGAGATCACTCATGGACCCCATTGTTTTATGACAAATGTTAGGTTTTGATGAAGACATTTATTCTTTGACTTCCATCCCTTTCATAATATTGATATCATAGGGTTAGGATTGCTTTTTTGAAAATCCAAAATGTATCTAGTACTTATTCGTAAGTGAACTTTGAAAAATCAACTTTTTAAATTTGGCTCTGGTCTGGATTTGGAAAGTAGTGGTAGGGCACACTGCGTTTCGCAGTCATTTGGGCAGCCCGTCTGGTGGCAGTAACCACCCCCTTACAGAAGACCATCGTGAAATAACAGCACGTGTGCTGTTGTGTTTCGGTGAGTGAGTAAGGGATGCCAGAGCCAATTTCCCTATCCACTCCTAATCCCTTATCCTTAATCCTACAGCAGTCGGCAGCGCACTTGCAGCAGCTTTGGCGTTGCTTGTGTTATAGGCGGCGGTAGCCACCTACCATTAAGTGGACCGTCAGCCTGTCTGCCGACCTTAACATAAGATAAAGGATTAGAAGGGAAATGAACTCTGGAATCCCTTACTCACTCACCGAAACATAACGGTCAATGTGCTTTTATTTCACGATGGTCTTCTCTAAGAGGATTGTTGCTACCACAAAAAAGGTGTAGTAAAATTGCTTTTGGCCAGCATCTACCCATGTAGGAAAGATGAGGCCGACGACGGAGCGAGTTCACCCAAAAGATACCTATTCACTCGAACCTTGAAAAGATTTGGGTTATATGAGCTCGGACAATATTTCTATTTGTAATTCTCGACAAAAACTACAAATATTTCTATTTGTATTTTTTTTAAAACATGACGTGATTTAACAATTGATTTTTATAAGTTTGTGTATCTAATTTCAATTTTAATTGACTTGGACGCTCTAAGACCTTTAACTATATGAGGTGAAATAAAATAAATAAAATAAAATAAATCTTTATTTGCGCGAACACATGTTTACAGGATTTTAATTTGTATACAGCAGTTACAGTACAAAGTATGTTCTACCCGCCAAGGGCATGCAAATATTTGTGTTTAATTAAACTATATTAATAAAGGAATTAATGTTTCTTATTATAAAATTCTTTAACATCATAATAAGAACAATCTAATGACCATTTTGTTAATGTTCTTGTAAATTTAGGATCCGGCAATTCTTTTATATTATTAGGTAGTTTATTGTATCTTTTAATTGCCATAACATAAACATTTCTATTAAATAGTTCTAATCTACATTTTGGTCTTTGCAATAAATTACCTTGTCTAGTTATTTTGGTTCCTATTTCGTGAAGGTTCGATTTAGTACCAATTCTAAATCGTTGTGCTATTATCGAATGTGTTCCAATGGCATGTGCTATAATAATACTTCCTGCATACAGTTAAGTGCTTTCTTTTGTATGTGCACGTATCTGGATTGACATGAAATGGAGCCAATCGTCCACGGTTGTTTACTCTGTTCAGTACCGTTTATAGCAATTTGTGGACACGAGCGGACATTCTTTACAAATCGTTGTAGTTATTCGAAACGATGACCACGTCGAATGGCTACAATTCAACTTCGGAAGAACTGCCACTAGTTTTATTAGAAGAGTTCCATCACTTTAAATCTCGCTTCACAAATGCATGATTTTTGTTGTTTTTTTGCAGTTTTTAAGTTTAGGCAGCAATAGCAGCGTAATTGTCTGCGACAGAAAGGAGGTAGCCCTTACAGAAGACTACCGCAACTAAGGAAAGAAATCGCCAGACCACGATTTCCTTCTCCTAAGGTAGTCTTGCAGCACTATGGCCTTGTTTATGTTCATAGGCGACCATAGACACTGCAGTAGACCATCAGCCTGTCTGGCGACCTTTAAATAAATAAAAACTAAAACAAAATGGCTCTAATAGTATCTCTTCTAATGTATCTCTTTTAATGTAATTTTCAAAATCGACTCTGGTCTGGATTTGAAAAGTAGTGGTAGGGCACACTGCGTTTCGCAGTCATTTGGGCAGCCCGCCTGGCGGAAGTAACCACCACCTTACAGAATACCACCGTGAAATAATAGCATATACGTGCTGTTGTGTTTCGGTGAGTGAGTAAGGGATGCCAGAGCCCATTTCCTTATCCCCTCCTAATCCCTTACCAATCCTACTGTAGTCGGCAGCGCACTTGCAGCCGCTGTGACGTTGCTTGTGTTATAGGCAACGGTAGCCACCTACCATCAAGTGGACCGTCAGCCTGTCTGTCGACCTTAACATAAAAAAAAAATAGAAAATAATCATAAAGATAAAAAATAGTACAAACTTTAAGAATTGCATTATTAATATTGTATTGACAAAATTTTCAAAAATCCTTTGTTTGGTGTGGAATTTAATTCGAACCAAGAAATATAAGTATATATTAAGACTGAGTAAATGCAATAACACATTTACGAATTATCCTTACAAGACATCGGTTATATGATATAGTCAAGATTTATTAAAAATGCTGTTTTCACTTATGCAATACATAGTGAAAACAGCATTAAAATTGGTCAGGCCGTTTCAGTGAATAGCGTGCAAAACTCTATTTTTGACCTCGGCGACATATAAGTACAACGTGTACAAAACATTTTACAAAGTAAAATGTATTTACATTTTATGCATTTATTAAGACTCATTTTTTGGTTTTGAAATAATTCGAGTTAAATAAAGAGCACGTTGAAATAATTGACTTCATTAAATCCTTTGTAAAGATCTTTTATCTTCAATTCTTTTCGGTGTTCAATAGGACCACGAAACGGGAGCAGTGTTCAAGTTTTATTTTTTACATGCTGTTACAGGTAATGCAATTTCCGTTTCTGGGCCAAGGATTGCTTTTCAATAAATTATATTACCTACATTTATATGAAAAGTTTTATTACACACAATAAATAACAATATATCTGATGATATCAATGATTTATTTATTTGCAAATTATATAGGTACCTATCATTAGTAAATTGGGTACCTTAGGAAGGGTTCCTAGAATGCTGATTGCATGCATGAAACATCAAGCCTCGTTGTATATCAAGGCTGATTTGCTGAACGAGGTAATAGACTAACTCTGAGGCTTGACTCAGAGTTCAGTAGCACTAACTATGGCAACCGTTCCCAGGGCCGTCTTTACCCGGGGGTGCAAGGGGTGCGGTGCACCCGGGCGGCGCCTTCTAAGCGCTGAATATTTAGATATTTCATTGAACTTAACGCCATTGCACAGTTTCATATACTTGTTACGACAAATAAGTATTATGTGCAAAATTAAATATAAAAAAAATAGTCATCAACAATAATCATTGTTTTACTTTTATTACCCTTTCGGCGCTTGTTATACCGCTCATGATGTGCAAGCTAAAATGACTCTTATTACTACAAAAATAATAATTTTATTTAATACAACACGCGCGCGGCAAAATCTCTAATCCAAAGACAGTGTATAACGTGGTATAACCTTTGACACATTGCCGCCCGGTCGCCCGCACTAGAAGCAAAATGATCTCTAACTCAATAAAGTGCAAGTTCATTTGAAATGGGCGCGCGGCGGCAGCGCGGCACCTGTGCGTCTGTCATAGGCGAGTAATTGCGTCCTTTGGCATAGCCGTCCGGGCGGCTGAGGGCGCAGGCTGAGCCCCGCACCCCGGCGCCGAATAGAGTTAAGACGGCACTGACCGTTCCGTGAAGCTAAGACGCAGGCTCCCACACTTTCATATTCCACGGAACCAAGGACATCCCATTTTGGTCTCTTGTCATCATCACATACGACACTATTTTTGGTCCAAGCATCGAAGGTATCCTTAAAGGCGGCAAGCCTGTTGGATGAGTGATTAGGGTGTTTGCCTTCATGCTCTGTTCTAAGTTTCCCGGGTTCGATTCCCGGCAAGGTCTACTTTGAAAAATAACTTTTCAGAGTTGGCTTTGGTCTGGATCTGAAAGTAGTGACAGGGCACACTGCGTTTCGCAGTCATTTGGGGAGCCCATCTGCGGCAGTAACCACCCCCTACAGTAGGCAGGTGTGCTGTTGTGTTTCGGTAGATGAGTAAGGGATGCCAGATCCCATTTCCCTAACCCTTCCCAATCCCTTTTCCTTAATCCAACGGTAGTCGGCAGCGCACTTGCAGCACTTATGGCGTTGCTTGTGTTATAGGCGATGTTAGCCACCTACCATCAAGTGGACCGTTAGCTTGTCTGCCGACCTTAACATAAAAAAAAGACCTACAAATGATTTCATTAAATCTGGCGTAACTTGGAGCAAATAAGGCAGAACAAACCGTTGCGATTTTAACATTATTTTATCTTTGAAGATTATTACTTTAATATATTAATTAATTAATTAATTCTTATAATGATCAAATCAGTTGATCTAATCTGAGAAATCAATAACCTCAAAACTGCGATCCAATTTGGAACTTTCGTCGATTTTGTGATTAGATCTCTGACAATCAGTACTTTAAGTATTTCAATACATGAAATCACTTTGTAAATAAATATTCAGCGATTCCGCAACACAACACCTTATTTTTAAATGAAGTTTTAATAATTATTAATTGAATTTCCTGAGAAAAAATCCATGAAGAGAATGGGAAATGAAAACAGCGTTAAGCACAGAGTCATTTAAGAGAAATAGTAGTAAGTTATAACTCAAATGACTAATTATTATTCTCTAAATTAAAAAATGTCAAATCGCATTTAAAAATATATTCAAATTTATTTTCTAAAGTGTAAATACTAAATAATTTCTTACGAAAAACTCTCTGAAGAATTCATTTGGGTCATTTCTAGTGAGTCCTTCCAATAACAAAAATAGGGGTAAATAAGATAGGTAAAAAAAAAACAATAAAACGGGTGAAACAATAGTTCGTTTCAAATAAATCAATTAAATTTATTTTATAGCTTCTGGCTAAAACGGAAGGAATCAGCTACACACAAATCTCGCCAAGACAATCGTTTTTTATATCAAACAGTGTGTATTAAGTGCAATTATTATAATAATGTAATAAAAAAGGCCAATTTCTAAGCGATTAAGTTTTTACGAAAACGAAAGTGTTGATTTTAGCCTCAAGGGGTAATTCTCACCTCTAGAAACACAACACTGCCACCAGACCACTTATAAATAAAAACACAAACACTCCTATAATATATAACTACGAGTAAAATAACTAAACTTAGCTCTGAATCTACAAGCATTAGATAAGTCTGTTTACATAAATTAATAAGTAGGTACTTAATTGATAACTTATTAAAATAATTTCACAGAAAATATAGTAAGTAACACTTAACACTGTCGGATGGTAGGATAGTAAGTAAAAAGATCATAAACTTTTTATTACTCTCAAAACAAAAAAAAGTATTTTTTTTTTGTTAACATCGGCAGATAGAGTGACGGTCCACTTGATGGTAGGTAGCTACCGTCGCCTATAACACAAGTTTTATTGCTGTCCGCTGCCGACTACAAGGATAAGGGATTGGGTAGAAAATTGGATTCTGGCATGCCTTACCCACTAACCGAAACACAAAAGCACACGTGCTGTTATTTCACAGTGGTCTTCTGTAAAAGGATGGTTACTGCCGCCAGACGGGCTGCCCAAATGACTGCGAAACGCTGTGTACCCTGCCACTTACTAAAACGCAACAAGAAAATGATTTCCTGAAACAGCATGAACTAACCTTATCCATAAGGTTGTTATTCTAGCAGCCGAATAATTGAATGGCAATTCATTGCTAACTAATATTATTAATGCGAAAGTGAGTTCGTTTGTTGTTATTTGTAAAATTGAAAATGGTGGAAGAGGGAAAAGACAATTTTAGCAATAATTAAAAAACACTTTTTAATGGTACAACGGAAAACAGAGCGAAACAATGATTGAATGAATTGACAAGGATATTTTTTATATAAAAAAGACAAATAATTTATAATAAAAACAAACAGCAAAAAAAGGTTATATATGGGAAAAACTAATACTGCATATAAAATGTAGATGAAATAATTCTTAACATAATTGTTTCAGGCCTTAATTGTACAGTTGAAATTTGCATAGCCGTGTCAGGGATATCTAGTAAAATGTATACTGTTCCCAAAGAATCATCTAAAAATAAAAATGAAAGTTCAACGCAAAAAGATCGAATAAATGTTTTAACCTTTTATAAATAGCAATAAAAAATATTATACCTACTCGTCACTCAGAATTTCAAGAACTTTGAGTAGATTTTTGTTTTTGGTCTATTCATAGAACAGTCAAAGTACGCGTCGATATACATACATGCATATGGGGAGAGGAGTCGGGATAAAGAAAGGGTTCCCGTGCCTTCTAACAAGTCTTCTGGTCCCGATGTCAAGTTTTCTTGTATTCTCGTCGTCTCGTCGGCGGTAACGTGTCTTCTTAATCACACCGATGGGCACAATCGTTCTATTAAACCACAGGTAGAACCTCCGGTATGTAGTCCAAGGTCCATTACATTCTCATTAGACGAAAAACAAAGAAAATGAAATAGGAGCCGACATTCCAAGCTTGTATTTACTTTAAACTTATTATTTTCACCATATACTTATATTCCAACTCGGGTAACAAAACTAGGTGATTTTAGCAAATTAATTCGCGTACACAAGAGCCACCATTGCAAATATATAAGGGTATACTAACACATAATCTACACATATAATAAAATCGTAAACGATCAAAAAAACAATTTATACGCGTTTTTAGAATTTTTGTCTGTCTGTGCGCTTGTGCACGCTAATCTCGGAAATGGCTTAACCGATTTGAATGCGATTTTCGCTAATGTATATTGTAACAAGCTTCCTGTAAAATTTAGTGTTTGTTTCATTTCAATCGGTTTACAACGCGTACAAATTTTTCTTTTTTTTTTAATATTTTAAGTACAGACACAGCTAGTTTACGATTTTATTATATGTAGGTATAGATTATAGATTTTAATATGTACAAATAAAGCATTAAATTGCTTTTCACAAAGGCTTCTTTTAAAACTGGAGGCAACGAAATCCTGCCCTCTCACCTACATTACGTGACCTTAAGTCTCAAGACATGGCAACACTGAACGTTGCCCTTGCCACAGGTAGAATATTATTAAAAAAATGCATTATTGAAAAGAAGTGGTACTTATTGAGTTTCCTCTCGGCAGTACAAAGATCACGCGATGCCAAATAAAAGGTTCTTTAATGTGGGCTTTTTTTTTTCAAGGCTACTTCTTCAAAAGATATGTGGAAGTGTTTTAAAATAAGTATTACTTATGAAATTTTTATAACAAAAAGAAATTAAATGTCCAAAGGAAACGTAACCACATACGTCACGTTCACTCAGTTGATCCTCGTCCTAGTCCTATCCTAGTGTCCAAATGACAATAGGTATAGTGTCTATGCAACAATGTAAAAATTGTTACCAAATCTAACCTATCCAAGGGCTATGAAGATTCCTTTAGAAGCGGATTTGATTTTGTTGCTTATTTTTTTTAATGTTAAGGCTTCTGTATCTGCCAACGGCCTTGAGGTTCTGGACAGAGATAGATAGATACAAAGATAGATAGATAGAAGCGAGATGTTTCCCCGCGCCAACCGCGCTAATTTGTACAGAAAACAAATAATAGTTATTTTTAGCCTAATAAATCATTATTTTGACTCGCCAATCGTACACTTTATGAAAAACATCTTGTCAAAAATTTATGCGAAAGAAAAATGCTGAAATTCAATGCCGTTTAGAAGTAGTTACAAAAATTCAAACAAAAAAGGCTTTACTTTGGGATTTTTTTTTCAACTATTAATAATATTATAAGAATTATTTCCAACGTTCAAATTAAAATTTTATGTCCAATAAATAACATATATTTTTTTTGTACATTTAGATCCACTCAGTAAAGTATAGTTACACGGAGAAAACCTCTTGTTGGCATATACAGGAGCCTTAAGATAGGCAGACAGGCTGACGATGACGGTCCACTTGATGATAGGTGGCTACCATCGCCTATAACACAAGTAACGCCAAAGCTGCTGCAAGTGCTCTGCCGACTACAGTAGGATTAAGGATAAGGGAGTAGGAGAGCATAGGGAAATGGACTCTGGCATCCCTACTCACTCACCGAAACATAACAGCACACGTGCTGTATTTCACTGTGGTCTTCTGTAAGGGGTTGGTTACTGCCTCCAGACGGGCTGCCCAAATGACTACGTAACGCAGTGTGCCATGCCACTGCTTTCCAGATCCAGACTAGACTAGAGCCAAATTTAAAAAGTTCATTTATCAAAGTTGACCATGCCGGGAATTGAACCCGGGAACCCTAGAACGTTAAGGCAAGCTAACCTCTAACCCTAACCAGTCATCCAACGGGCTCGTCTTATAGTTTTATTGTATCATTATTTTTATTTATAACTAGCGAGTCAATTTTCAAAAAAAATGTATTTAAAAATATTTGGCGAGTTTTGCGCTCAGCAAACACATTTGGCGATTCATTTTTATTTTTATAAATTGATTTATGCAGTGATTTCCCTTTGATTGATTTATACAAAAAATCTACTTTATGATACTAATTTAAACACACTACTAGAAGGGGTATGAGACTTTTCATATTGATTTTGTTTACAATTTCAGAAAATATAATTAACTAGCTGGCTCCCGCGACTAGACCTGAGAAAACATGTGTAATATGACGTATGACGACATCTTTATTGTGGCGCCGATTTTTTTAATGTTTTTAGACAATCCCTCGGGAACCTAACATTTTTCCAGTATAAAAAGTATCCTATAGATATATGTTATTCTGGTAATAAACTATATGTGTGCCGAATTTCATCCAAAACATCCAAACATACACACTTTCGCATTTATAATATTTTAGTAGGATAAACAGAGAGTGGATCAGGATAGCGGTTGGTTTCCATCCTTCACTATTTGGAGAGGCACCGCAAGAAGAAGAAGACGCAATAATTATTCCACCTTCTCATTATTTCTATTAATTTATACTACTAATTTAGACAAAACATTTTAATATTATACCAATTTAATTATGCGAATGAACTTGAGAACATACTTACTAACACACTTTAATAAAAATTGAGATTATTTTGTAAATATTTTGTTTTGTTTTATTTTATTTCCTTTTAATATAAACATAAAAACAAAATAAAATGAGTACAATTATTATCAATTATTACTTTATAAAAATTGTGACTAAGTGAGTTTTCATAACCTTTATATCCATAAAAAGAAACTATTCGTCCATCATAGACTGTATCAGGATTTTTTTTACAGATTTTAATAGAAAAAGGTTCCTGGAATACTGTTACTAAATAAATCACAAATTTTAAAAAAATATAGAAAATTATGTTACAATACATTCTATTCTAAATATAAATACATATTTTAAATAAAGTTAAATATAGGAGCGAATTCAAATTCATAGAAGTACCTTAGCTTATACTCTTGAAAAAAAAAGTAAAGCATCCTTCCTTCCTACCTAATTTAAAACAAACATTTTTTGCATTTCACTAAAACCATTCGGAATATCGATGACAATAGCTGTTTGTGATCATTACCAATATGAAAACTATAAAAAAAGCAGACAAAAGACGCATCAAGTTAATATGACAAATAGATGAGTAAATTATATGCAAGTCAGCGAGCGCATAGGCGCCCGCCCCGAGTAACCGAAATAAAAAAAATCTTTGTCGCTAACCGCAAAAGAATCTTTACAAACTTAATTTTGCGACTTAATCTGCACTTCAATAGTATTGTCTAATTTAAGAGAACCTTATGCGTGTAAGAATAATGTTGATTTTAGTAATGGTTACAGATAAATACATTATTAAACGCAAATATAATTTTGTGAGAAATATTCGCAAATTGTTCTAGTTCAGTGAACAGATAGTGGACCTTATGACGTATGTAATAAAATATATAATGATGTCGGTGGAAACACACACTTAATTAAACAAATACGGTTTTGTCATAGTGTACAAAAAATCAATATAATTATTGTAGTTATTATAGCAAATATAATTTTAAATAAGTAGTATTTTTGTGCGAAGGGAATAGCGAACTAAACAATAAATAATTTGTGGTTAATTTTTTCTATGTTTTTTTTAACCACACCAGTAAACAAGGTGATTACTGATTATTGGTTGCAAGCGCGGATTTCGGTTTAGATTATAGATATTTTATGTTAAAATTTGGCGGCTTCCCATTGTTTTTTTTATAAACAAATGGTTGTTGGAATAAATTTATAATAGGTGTTTGTTTTTATTTGTTAGTAAACCATTTGCCTCTTTTACAATACAACGGAATCATCGTGGAGATGGTTTAGATGTAGATAAAGCATTATTCTAAATAGATAAAGCTGTAATAGTATTCTATGTTTTAGGTGTAAATGGTATTCAAAATTAAGGCCTTTTTAAAATTTAATTAGTATTCACAACTGGTCGAAAATGGTTACGAAACAAAAAAAGAAAATATATTTAAGTTTCCAAAATAACAACATATCTAAGGTTCTAAAACTAGAGGTAGACGCAAAGTTGCCTGTTTGTGTGTATTCTATAAGATGTATTTCAGAGTGTGTGCTCAGGAGCTGCATGAAATCATACCGCCTTCCGTTTTCTTCTATCGGACATGTAAACGTACGGCTGGTTACCATCCTCACCTTGTCGAAATCCCTCTAATTCGGACCAAGCGCTTTAAAACATCTTTTATAATGCGCATTGCTAAGAATTGGAACTCCCTGCCAGCGTCTGTATTTCCGAGCTCATACAATTCAAATCTTTTCAAGGTTCGAGTGAATAGGCATCTTCTGGGTGAGCTCGCTCCATCGTCGGCCTCATCCTTCCTACGTGGATAGATGCTGGTCAAGAGCGAACCCATAGAATTTTGAACATTGAAATTTGAACCCATAGAACCCATACAAAATAGAAATTTCATAATCTAATTCTAACTTGTGTAGTGGTGAAACTTTAATCGGATAAATAGACATAATGATGCCTTAATAATGACAAAAAAAAGGAAGAATCAATTATTATTAACTATTATCGTTAATAAGAACAATAAGTTGTTATTGTTATAAGTAAAATAAGTTTACTTGCACCAAGTAACTTAATCAAGCAAGATAAAAAAACTCGCCATGGAACAATTAATATTAATAAAAGTGCTCACATATATAAGTTGACAAATATAACAGCGAATATACAACAAAAAAAAATTGTTGCAAGAAATTACTAAGTAATAAAAAAAAATCGTCATCATCTTATTTGTAACCATGGTATTGAATAAATTAATAACTTACAAAAGAAATAATATAATAAAGGAAAAAATTTGTGATTCAAATGCTGTGAAAAAAAAAAAAAAAAACAAATTGTTATATATAAAAAAAAACACACGCACAATACAGTAACAATGAACGTAATATGTTAACTGTAAAAAACACGTTTGGGCGCCAATGTTGCATAGCCGCCTAAGGTGGCATATTAATATGCAATCGGCAAAAAAAAATATATATATAATGAAATGAAAATGGGCGCCAGCTAATTACCTATTAAATAAAACGGTAATTAAGCATTTAAGAATATATATTAACATAAAATAAAAAAAACAATTCAACCAGGGTGGTTAAGTTCTAGTAATGCCCCGTGCGTGAAATTAATTCATATATATAATAAAAGCTAATTGAATCACAATTAAGTCCTAAATTATATTTGTTGTGAATCACTTAACTGAAGCGGAAAATTTGGACGAGCTCGTAAATAAGTTAATTCCTATGGATTTGGCACGGCTCGACTTCATCAGGTGCTGATTTCAGAAGAACTTGGTAGCATCTTCGTCTTCCAGAAGCACAAAAAAAAACCAAGGCGGAAACTAGGCTTGAAGAAATTGTTAGTAAGGAAGAATCCTTTACTAATCAAACTTTTAAATCCAAAAGTTGATCCCTGAAAATGATTTATAATTAAAGAAGCACATATTCACAAGAAAGATGTGCCTGACCAGTGGGACTAAAAAATCAATAACAAGGTCCCTAACCGTTATTAATTTGATCAATAAATCGTCAGGCAGAAAAACAAAATCAAATAATATACAGAAAATAACGAAAACAAATTAAATTATGAATTTTACAATAAATTATAAATAACTTAAACCAATATTTAAAACATAAAACATGCTATGGAATAAGAAAATTCACACAATCCAGAATGAAAATAATATAGCCGGCGAAAGCAAGTCTATTTTGTATATAAAAAAAAACACAGAATTAAATAATATCACTGTTACAAATAAGATAATACGTACCCAAGAAATAAACGGGGAAATTGTAATTTATTATTTGATATACCAAAAATATATAATTATACTTGAAAAAATAAACCAACACGGTCAATGGCAGAATCTATGTGCGCGACGGAAACAAAATTTTGTCAATGAAAATTTTGAATAGAAATCGAACCAAGTTATGTCAAAATAAAAAAGAAACTGAATAAAAAAATAAATAAATACATGAAGGAGTATTAGGAAAAAAAAAAGAGGTTTTAAGAAATAAATAAATTTATTTACAATAAATATAAAAACGGTACCACTACGGTACACTTTAATAAAAATAAAAATAAAGTAGACATATAAGGTTATAAATTAACTAGCTGTGCTCGCGACTTCGTACGCGTGGTATACGGAATAAGGCGTAACTGTTTTGTTTGTAAACATATTGGAATGAAATATACACTAAATATTACCGGAAGCTTGCTACAATGTATCAGTGGAAACCACATAAAAATCGGTTAAGCCGTTTCTGAGATTAGCGTGCACAAAAGCATAATAGGCATACAGACGCAGCAGCCGTTTTGCTGTAGCAGACTGCTGAGAAAGCCGAGTTCTTTTTCTAGGCATATTTATTAATGTAAGTATTATTATAAGATGAGATATCGCAAAAAAATATTAAAAATAAAACAGTCGCCTCACGACCGCCCGCCGTGCACATCATAATATGCGCGCGTCGTACTTGATCATTACTTTGTTGTGAAGTTCTTTTAAAAGTATGATATCTCCTAAGATATCTCCATCCTTCCTGAGCCGTGAACGTGTTCGGACGTGTACACACAGAGTTTATAAATCTTATTTATTTATTTTAAAATAAAACGTATTTAAGTCGCAAGTTATAGATAATTTTGGATCAGTGACATCTTAGTTTGAGTGGGAAGCAGTTAGTTTCTGTATATTCAAGTAAGAAAAAAGAAGTTAATTATTATTTAAAGGACCAGCATAAGCTGACCCGTATACACAATCACTTAACGTTGCTAAGAAAGATCAAGGTGCGTTGGTATTTGAAATTTTGAACACATAAACTTTGAACTACATACTTTGAGAAAATAATGTCCAGACTCCTAAGATCGCCTACTGGTCAAAATCTCCAGGAAACACTTTCAGACTCAGATATTACTAATATATCTTCAAGAAAATCTACGCCATCTTTTGTATCCCAAAGACAGAAGAGGCTACGGCGGGGGTCGGGCGAGGACCAGTCACAGTCGATGACTGAAGAAATAAAGATCATGTTGGATGATTGGAAGCAAAGCCAAGACTCTCTTCTTACTAAACTAATTGCGGAAGTTGCCGAAATAAAGCAACAGAATACTCAAATAAAACAATCCAACGAAGAAATTGAAAAAACATTGAATTTTGTTAGCTTACAGTATGATGATATGAAGAAGAAGATTGAAGGTCTGGAGGCTGAGAATAAGCAAAAGGTACTGCAGATAGCTAAATTGGAATTCCAAGTGGAGAACATGCAGAGGAACTTGAAGTCTTCTACTATAGAAATAAGAAATATTCCACCATTGGCTAAAGAAGAAACTAAAACTGATTTGTGCAATGTTGTAATAAACACGTGCAAAGCCGTTAATGTCAACGTCCCACAAACTGCCATCAGGGATATATTTAGAGTGAAAACGAAGGCTGGAAAAAGCACAATTGTCGTGGAATTAGCCACTGTTTTACTAAAAAACGATATAATCAACAGTGTAAAATCTTACAATAAAAAACAACCTGGTAATCGTCTAAATTCTGCTACTATAGGTCTAAGTGGTCAAGTCACCCCGGTGTATGTTTCGGAAGCTCTAACTAACAATGGACGAAGATTATTTTTCCTGGCTAGAGATCTCGCTAAGACTCAGGAATATAAATACTGCTGGACAACTAATGGAAAAATATTCATTAGAAAAACTGCCGAGTCACCCCATATTGAAATTAAGGATGAAGCACAACTATCACATCTTAAAATTCAAAAGTGACTAGGTTTTCCTCAATATCCAATATTTTTTTCTCTTTATGATGTTTCCTACCTTACTTGTTTTCTTAGTTCTATGATATCTTATTTTACTTTTGTCACAGAAACGCGTTGTAATGATTACCCTAATTTATATTTTCTCTGCATTACTGAAAATGGTTGCAAATATACTCTATATGTATTTACTCGTATTGTTAAAACAAATGGTACTCTAATTAAGTCTGCAAAAAATTTAAAACAAAATTCGATCTAATAAATAACACTAAATTAACTCATAACATAGATAAAATAACTACCGGTACATCATATTTATGTCCCCCAGAGCAATGTAAATCTCTTCTAAAATCGCAACAATCAATTAACACGAACTTAAAAATCCTTTCCCAGAACATTAGAAGCATTAACAAAAATTTTTCCGAATTTGAAATATCTCTAACCAGGCTGGATATGGCTTTTGAAATATACATTCTCACTGAATCCTGGAACTCCAAAGCTTTAAATTTTCCATCCATAAAATACTACGATACACACTACACCAAAAACAATCAAAACCAAAATGACGGTGTCGTGGTATACATAAAACAAGGATTGGATTGTTCAGTAAAGGAAATACTACTTACTGATGCTACTTGTCTAGTGATTGAAATAAACAAGGATACAGTTGTGATAGGCATCTACAGATCCCCAAATAAGAAAAACATAAACAACTTTATTCTTTCCTTAGATAATCTACTAACTACCTACAAAAACTATAATAATATAGTTTTAATGGGTGATTTAAATATAGATATCAAACCCAATAATGAAGACCGCAATTCAACGGATTACTTAAACCTTTTAGCAGTCCATGGTCTCTTAATAGGTCACGAGTTTCCAACTAGATGTAACAACTGCATAGATCATGCAATGATCAAATCTAATCACAGAACGACTACAATCGTTGTTGAAGTTCCTCTTACAGATCACTGTGCTGTTATTTCTTCTATAAACTTAAATCATGAGACTGTAAAAATAGCAAAGAAACTGACCCATAAAATAAACTACGATGCGATTTTGGCCGAAATGAGAAACAAAAACTTCGATCATATCCTAGAATCGCAAGATGCGAATTGGTCAGCCGAGCAATTGGTAAATGTACTAAACTCCACGATCACTAACAACACAGTTAAACTTCTAACACCTAGAAAATTACGCTGTATGAAGCCTTGGATTACGCCTGGCCTTGTGCGCTGTATAAGGAATCGCGACCATATGCATCTAAGATCTAAAAAAGAACCAAATAACAAAATACTTAAAATTACTTATGATAGATATAAAAACTATTGCAATAATTTACTAAAACGTCTTAAAAGAAACTTTGAAAAAACTGAACTACATAAATACGCTAAAAACCCTAAAATGACATGGAGTATAATCGACAAAATAACTAATAGAAATAATAATAAAATAGATGCATCTGTACTACTCATGTCGGAAAAAACACCTCAGTTAGCTTTAGATAAAGTCAACGATTACTTTGCAAATAATGCAAAGAACTTAGCTAGCAAAATGTGTATCCGTAATAACTGCCACTACAAATCTACAAAAACACCAACAAACTCCATGGTTCTATTAAACACTACACATCAAGAAGTAGAATCATTTTTGATGAATCTAAAATTGGATAGTGCAACAGGTTGGGATGGAATTTCATCAAAATTTCTAAAATTGGCCAAAGAATATATTGTTCACCCTTTAACGCATGTGATAAATCTTTGTATAGAAACTGGGACTTTTCCTCGTGTTTTTAAAATAGCGGTCATTCACCCTATTTATAAAGCAGGAAACCGTGACTGTGTCAGTAACTACCGCCCAATCTCAGTATTAACTGCCCTATCTAAAATTGTAGAAAAGATTATGAACACTAGGCTATTATCATATTTAGAAAAGGAAAAAATATTATCTGACAATCAATATGGATTTAGAGCAGGAAGATCGACGTCACAAGCAGTCTCGGAATTAACCGAATTTGTTGGATCACATATAGACAAGAAAAATAAATGTTTAGGAGTTTTTCTAGATTTAGCAAAGGCATTCGACTCGGTTTCTATTCCAATTCTTCTTGAAAAACTGAATGAAATAGGTATTAGGGGTAAAACTCTAGAATTATACAAGAATTACCTAAACAATAGGACACAGAGGGTAACAATAAATGGACATTTTAGCAGTGATACTCCCATCAACTATGGTGTACCTCAGGGCAGTGTCCTGGGACCCACCCTTTTCCTAATATATATCAATGGACTATGTGACCTTAAATTGAACAACTGTAGAATTGTTTCATATGCCGATGATACAGCTCTTATCTTTTATGGGAAAACGTGGACTGAAGCTCGAACCCAGGCCGAGTTGGGACTAAAAACAATAGCTGATTACTTAAATAAAAATCTACTAACGCTTAATGTCACTAAAACAAAATTTATGCTTTTTTCTAACACTGTACGTACATTGCCAAGTGAAGAAACATTTAAAATTCAATTACACACCTGTCAGAATAATATAAACACCTCATGTAACTGCAGTTATCTAAATAAAGTAAAAACGATAAAATACTTAGGGGTTCTCCTCGACGAAAGACTGACTTGGTATCCTCATATCAAGCAACTCACTGAAAGAACTAGAAGATTAATATATGTTTTTAAAAAGATACGTTCCGTTGCCGATGACAAATTACTCAGAACGGTTTACTTTGCTTTGGCAGAGTCTGTCCTGACTTATTGTAATACGGCTTGGGGTGGAGCACTTAAAACTCATATGTTAAAATTAGAAAGAGCACAACGTGCTTTATTAAAAGTAATGAAACTAAAGCCGTTTAGATATCCCACATCAAAACTGTACTCTGAATGTGATGTATTAACAGTGAGGCAGCTTTTCGTAAGAGATACAATATTATCTCAACATCAAAAACTCGTGTATAATGAAAAGAGTATAAATGCGAAGAGACTAAAAGGAAAGGTATGCCCTACAATACCCTACAAGACTTACTTTATCAATAAATTTCAATGTTATCTTGGCCCAATGCTTTATAATAAAGTAAATGCAGTACTTGATATTTTCCCATTAAACACATATCAGTGTAAAATAAAACTAACAACCTGGTTGAAAACTCAAAACTATAAAGATATAGAGTGCCTATTTGTAATTAAAAAATAGTTCTTTGGCTATTTGAGTGGGATGGAGGTTAAAAATATTTAATTTTACTTTTAATTTTATTTGTTATATTCATTTGTCTTAATGGTTGATCTTTTTGTCCTATGTTCACAGTTTCAGTAGTGTAACCTAACTTTATTGTAACTTCTGAGGGTACTTTTTTAAGTCATAATGTTGTTTGTATACAAATAAGTTATTTTTATTTTGATAAGTTTTTATATTACCCTCAAATTTATAAACTCAACGAAAGTGTGCACGTAAACATAAAACTTTTTTTTGTGTCACTGGAAGAAACTGGCGTCTAAGATACAGGCTCAGCCTAGTTTAGACGCCAGTACACAAATATAATTAGGCAAAAGTGTAAAATAGTACATAGAAAATAATACTTTTCGAATTGTGTTTATAGGTTTATTAGTGAATAAATATTATTATTATTATTATTATTATTCCTTGAAATCAAATGATATCAAGGGCAATATTGTTCAAAATCAAATACTTGTGATGAATAACGTATTTATTTGGATAAGGATTAATATCATGTTTATGAAAACACCTTCCCAAATAATGCATTATTTTAGAACAAATTTGATTAACATAAAAAAGGTTATAGTTAGTCAACCTTAAAATATAGACATATGCTGTCGCGGACTTTTTTTAGAACTTTTAAAGGGGAACAGTTCCGTCATTACATGATTTTTGCTTAACTTTAACCGTTTACGCAGCGTACGCAACGGAATCTCTCAAATAGTATAATTTTTCCAGTTTTTGCAACATTTTTCATTGAAGCTCCGCTTCTATTGGTCATAGCGTAATGTTATATAGCCCATAGCCATCCTCGATGAATGGACTATCCAACACAAAATTTTGCAATTCGAGCCAGTAGTTCCTGAGATTAGCGCGTTCAACCAAACAAACAAACTCTTCAGCTTTATTTAGTATAGATAGTTAGGTAAGTAACAGGAGTTGTTTTTTCTACAAGCCCATTAAATATATTTACTACCGATTCTAAAGAAACGACTATCATTATAAAATCGATTTGTAATCCATAATCACGTATGAGGTAGCAATAAAATGGCAATAAAACATTTTTTAACGCCGCCATTTTGGTGGAGCCGACTTTTGGCGCCATGTTTTATACCTATTTCAAACAGGTCAAAGATTAAGTAATAATCTAAAACCAACAGTGGGCGTGGACCGCTTTGTTTTTTGGGAAAAAACGTATAGTTTGGCGCCTTGTGGAGGCGTTTGTTATTAAGGTTAATAATATTAAGTTATTATGGCCCATCTTCGGTTATATTCCGCGGTATTTGATCACAGGGTCCGCTATGAACACTTTTAACGAAAATCGTTCGTGTACAAGGTTGACTTTCAAACCGTAACTTTATAACATAAAAGAAAAGATTTTATTTATTTATTTTTATTATTTATTTTATTTATGTATATTAGGGGCACAAACGGAAATTAATTACATTTTAGGAAGAAATAGTAAAATTAACACATTCCAGAGGCGTGTCCACGGACAAATAATACATAAAAGAGTCCGAGCAGAAACAAAACTAAAATTAATACAGAAAATGAAAACATATTAGAATTTTAAAAACAAAAACAAAAAGTCTACAAAACAAATACTAAAAAAAATTAATTAATTAATTGTTTCATATGTCATTACATATGAAACAATTAACCAAGTAGGTGTGCTTCCTCAAGTTCAAACATAAGTTTCCTTCTAAACTTCGCAATTGTGATGCTGAAAGGGTCCAAACTTAAAAAATGTTTATTGTGCTGCTTAACCTTTCTATACACATACGTATTGGCCACATAGTTGCATAAGGTGGGTTATCGAACAAGTTCATCTGCTCCAGGGAAATCAAAAGATAGCATGCCAAGTAAGTATGATGAGTCAATGTTATTAGTTAGAAGTTTCAATAAAAATAGATGATCTCTTTCCATCCAAAACTGAAATATCCAAAGAGAGCGCCAATCGACACTGGGTAAAGCAATCAGTTGGCAAAGCAAATGGAATCGAACTACCGATTTTAGATTTTCAGATTTAGAAAGAAATTCTTTAAAAGGGGTGCGAAGTGCGAAGACACCAGCTTATAATAAAATATATAAATTACAAATTATCAAAAAGTTCCAGTATGAATATAGGTATTAAAATAATACATTTATTTAAATATTAAATTTTTAATTCAATAATTAATTATAATATAATGTATTATTATATTAAAAGTTTTTTTTTTTTAAATTTCTATCTTTAATTGTGCAAGTGAAACGTCTGAACATTTTTTTTTTATTATGTAATAATAAGTCATGAGTTTTTACATAGCGTTATAAACCTATTACAAAACATAAAATCTGTAAAAAAACGAGAAGGAAATGAGGAGTGGAGAGAAGGCGCTACAATATTGCACCATCAAGTGTGGATCGTATAATTGGGTTGGCAAAACCGGCGCGCGCGCCTTTTGTGACATAGACTAAATAGAAACGCAGACAAGACACTTTGATTATTTTTATATAAAAACTTTTACAAGTACTTATAAACCGTCAAAAAGAATAAATTTAAATCAATCTACCATCATTTCGAAAAGACGAGGACGAAACTGGGAAGAAACTTCCGTTGATGCTCTTACATACATTCAATGTTGAATTTTTGTAACAGGTTAATTTGTCATGCTATTTTAGTCCTTATTAGGACAAAAATTTCTCGTGGTAAATGAAATACTTCATCACGATGCTCTGTGGCCTCAACCGAGTTTAGAATCGAGTGGGCCTTTAAATAAATATGGACAAGACACAAGTTAGGTAAGTCAAATGTCCACAAGTTATGCCCTTCCCAGAAACAGACAACTGTCAAATTCGCTGGTGAGTACTTCTACTTCGATAAGGATCTCAAGCCCAAACAGCGGCCAAAAAGTTGGGCATCCTAAATAGAGTGAAGCGATGCTTCACACCTGGATAGCTCCTCTCTTTATACAAGGCACAAGTCCGATCTTGCATGGAGTATTGCTGTCACCTTTGGGATGGCTCAGCAAAATACCAACTTGCCGCACTCGACTCGGTGGATCGCAGAGCTAGGAGGATCACTAATAAGAACTAAGCTGCAGAGCCTGACACATAGACGCAAAGTTGCCCGTCTGTGTGTATTCTATAAGATGTACTTCGGAGAATGTGCTCGAGAGCTGCATGAGATCATACTGTCTTCCCCTTTCTTCTATCGGACATGCAGACGTTACCATCGACAAGCTGGTTACCATCCTCACATTGTCAAAATCCCTCGAATTCGGACCAAGCGCTTTGAAACATCTTTTGTAATTCGCACTGCTAAGGATTGGAACTCCCTGCCGGCGTCTGTATTTCCGAGCTCATACAACCCATATCTTTTCAAGGTTCGAGTGAATAGGCATCTTCTGGGTGGGCTAGCTCCATCATCGGCATCATTCTTCCTACATGGTTAGATGCTGGCCAAGAGCAAATACATCTTTAATAAAAAAAAAAGAGATCAATTGTCATTGGCAGCGTTCGGGAAGCTTCGAGACATCTTCTTGTCCAAAATTCCTCAGTGTCTCAAAATAAACGTTTTCAACCAATCAGTTAGTAAGTTAAACTGGTAATGGGTAGGACACATATCACCCACAAAATGGACCGATGACCTAATTAACGCCGAGAATCGATAATGGATCCAGGCTGCTTCTAATAATTTCCCCATAATTTTCCAGTTGGACCGGTTCTGGCATTGGCTGAGATGATTGTGATGATTATGATGGATACCAGTACTTGGTTTGGTACCATAATAGTAGTTATAATTAATACAAAGTGTCGTGTCTACAAAATTAACATACTATGGTCTTTAAGCCAATCACCGATGGATGATTTATGGTGCGAAGCCGGCTATTCCGGCGGATGTTTGTTTAATCGATTACAGCCTCTTTATGACGGTAGCCTTAATTCCCAGTTCACAGTATAACACCGCCTTAAGTGCGCGTTTGATTGAACTGACGATCGAAGAATAAGGTGAATTAAAATTTATAATGTTTACAAATAACAATCTTGATAATGACGCCGACTCGAAGGGATGCTTAATAAAGATTTTTAGGTCATTTTAAATCCTTTATATTAGACTTATACAATATTTTTATGTTTGTATATAGATTAAACATTTTTTGCATTTTTAAATTTGTTTACAATATGTGTATGTGTGTGTACGGAATAAAATTCTTTCTTTATTGGAAACTAGCGACCCGCCCCCGGCTTCGCCCGGGGTGCAATTTTTATATATATGGACATTCCCCATTTATCACTCTTTCCATTAGAGAAAACCGAATTAAAATTGGTCTACCCGTTCATGCATGATGCCGTGACCAAGGGAAATGGGGATTCATTTTTATATATAGAAGATTTGGAGAACCATTTCTATGGTAGATAAAATTACTTTTATGAAATTAAGAAGTGACTACCTACCTAAAGATTAAAAAAGTTTCTATAACATAAAAAAGTTATTTGGTTGATAATTTAATTTAAATTTAACTACGAAAAAATATGTAGGTTCAGTATTCAAATAATAATGTAGTTTGGTGAAACTACTTTTCAGCTGATTGATATTAGTGATATATAAAATAATTTGTAATATTTTTTTATGAATCTAACTGACGAATTATTTGTCAGTATTTTCATTAATAATTCTAATAATATTTAATGCATTTAAACCCAATGGAAAAAAATCTCTAAATGATCAAAGTTCCGTACTTTTTTAAAACTAAAGTAAACCGTTAATTAAGTTAAATTAAGTAACGATAGCTTTTTAAAAAGACATAGGCGTTACCTATTTAAAAGTTAGCCTCTTTTTGCTAGAACTGTTATTGGAATGTTAATGACTTACATATTATTTCTAAGTTTGATTATTAAGCTTTGGCCACCCTTGGTCGAGAGGGTGGCAAGTTCACGGTGAGTGAACGTGGCTTATGGGAAAGCCGATGCTTTGGGTAAAGACGCGAACAGACAGACGGACGCACAGGTGGCTTCGTTCCCACGATCTGGCCAATTTGAATACTTCGTGCCTTACTAGTTCATGTACTTACAAAGTACACACGCAAAGCATTTTGGAATTACCATTAAAAAAAACTTTTAACAAATATGTATTCATTTGTTATTGGTAATTAATTTTTTTTTAATTTCAAGTATAGACAAAGTAATTTTAAGTTAACAAATATAATTAAAATATCCCACATTGCATAACACTAAATTCCAGTCTACTCTTCTTCTTCACGTGCCTCTCCATTCCTGAAGGTAGACAGTTTTAATACCAGTCCACTCTTTAATATTAAGCAGTCCAGAATACATATTCTGCGAAGAAGAACTAAAAACTTTATAGAGACAACCCACTCAAGCATACCCAAGCAGTTCCATCAGTCAAATAATCATTATATCCACGAGTAAAATAGACTTTTATACATAATTTTTGTTTTACTACTTTAAAAAACAAAAATTATTTGAATATCTGTTGGCATCTTATTACAGAATTCTATGCATTTGACACCTAAAAAAAAAAGAATTAATTATCTTGGTTAAAGTGTTTGTTTTAAAATGTTTAATAGTTTAATGAGAATATATCATATATAAGAAAAAAGAGATTGCTCAAATTTGTATGAGATTTGGTTTGAAATTTCAAGAGCAAGAAGAATGCATGCTTCTACATACGTGGGGGTTAAACTAAAAGTTTGCGGAATTAATAAGAAAAAGTTACTATGGACGGTCAAAAATTCATTATTGTTGTTCTAAATATTAGCATAAATGCACTTTTTATATATGAATAAACCAATTTTGTAAACATTTGTGCTATGTAAACTCCTCCATGGAAACGTGTTTTTCATACTCTTCGACAAATTTTATCCAGATTCGTACCTACATTTCATGTACTATGAAAAAGAAATTCTTTTTCGTACCTTCATAACTAGATATAAACGAAGACCATAATACCACAGAATATATACTAGTACTAGACGTAATAATACCTAACCCAATTTTGTAACATTAAATAAAGTAGTGGATATAAAATTTAAAAAAAACTTATTCTTTTCTGAATTTTTTTACATGTTTATGAAGAAATGAAATACAACATTGTTGGAAATTAGAAGAGAGAAAAAAATAAAATTAATAATTTGTACATACACAGTTATTATGTTGTCGTTTAATTCATTTATTGCTCTATTTATTTCGTCGTCAATTTGTTTATAATTTTTATTTTGCAAAGTTATATTGAACTGTTTCTTTAGAATTTTGTTTCATTGACAACATTGTCTAAAACTTTTGCTAGAGACAGGTTCTTATTCTTCTTGTTCTTAACTTCTTGTTAACTTCTTAATAACTTTTTAATAACTTCTTGTTCAGTCTGGCATGCCATCGCTCTGAATATGGTGGTTCTCTAATCTCTGCCGTAACAGCGCTATTTTTTTAATCAATGTCTCATAGCTAAAAATTATTGAAATATGAATTAAATTCAACCAGCTTTTTGGAGTTATATTATGTATGTAATTTTAAGCTTATGTTTTAAAGGAAAACGCGCCAAGCTTAAAAAAAGGAACTTGTTTTAAAGGAACTTGGCTTTTTTCTTTCTTGATTTAATACTCAACCGCTTAGCCTTCTTAAACAGGCTGTTGCAAAAATTAAACAGAAAAGTTCTGGAGGAAGTCAAAAGGAGGAAGTCAGTATCATATCGTAGCTGGTTATGAAACCGTTATTATGAATCTGGATAGAATTCGGTTGATTATGGTAGAAAAATTCCTTTTTCGTTAACTTGTTTATGAAAAATGGTTACTTCCATGGACCAAAGGAATTAAAACACCATTGCTTGTAGAATTTCACACCAATAGTTTCACAGGGAATCATCAGCGACCAGTAGCCAGTACTAACACCGTTTATATGGTAATACATGGTCACGGATGACGAAACTCATTCGTTGGACGTTACCGTCCCATGATTATCTTTAGAGAACATATGGCATAGATATGCGCATTTTTTTTAAAATAACAACATAATCAAAAATATTACTTCCAAGCTAATTTACGTATTGACTGTTTAACTATTTTTTGACGAGCCCATTGGCCGACGCCTTGGCTTAATAACCTCAGCGCTCAATCTCAGGGGTCCGGGATTTTATTGGCTCTGGTCTGGATGTGCCCTGCCACTATTTGCCAGATCCAGTATTTTCTAGAGGCAGTAACCACCCCATCACAGAAGACCACCGTAAAATAAAAGCATATGTGCTGTTGTGTTGCATATAAGGGTTGCCAGAGCCCATTTCCCTATCACTTCCTAACACCATATCCTTAATCCTACTATGGTTGGCACAGCAGCATCTCTGGCGTTACGATGGTTAGGAAAATTGTCCGGAAAATTGCACCGGTGCGAAGCCAATGGGCGTGTTGCTAGTTTATCATTTAAGAAATACCTTCTAGTGGCCCGTCAGCTCGTCTGACGAACTTAACATTTAAAAAAAAGTATTGAGGATACTTTTAATATGAACATGAGATGGCTAGTGTAATTTTGTTTAATGTAATTGTTATACATTTAAGACCGTTAGCTTTAGTTTAATTTGAAGAGATGTGGAACTATCGTTGTATGTTGCGACTATATTTCAGTACTAGCTGAGCCCGCAACTTCGTATATGCGTGATATTCGGTATAGCGCCTAACTTTCTTGTTTATATACCGATTGGAATGAAAGTACAATACATCAGTGAAAACCGCGTTCAAATTGGTTAAGCAGTTTCTGAGATTAGTGTTCACAAACGCACAGATAGACAAAAATTCTAAAAACTATTTTTTTGAACCTTACCTTGATTATTTCAGCAAGGCAAGTAAATTTCAGCTAAAATTTCTTTTGTAAAAACTGTAAAAAAATTTGCAGAAATAGATGATAAAAATTGATTTAGAAGTATTTTAAATGTTTGTTTAAACAAATAAGTTTTAAAATCGGCCAATTATTGACTATAAATTTGGTCAAAACATTGCTTCAAAACGAATGTAGTGAAACAATTAAGTTACCGACTCCGGCCAGTGGCATATGGCCGATCCGTTACCACGTGGCACGAACACCTGAGAGTATCACAATTGCTACACGTGCTGGGAAACCATTTTTTGTTTCATAAAATAAATATGTCTATACTATCTGGTGCCAGCGGCTTCGCCTGACTAAACAAGTTTATTGCAGTTATAGCTTTGCCAGGCGTTAGATGATTCCTCGGGAACAGTACTTTTTCTGGATGAAAGGTACCTATTGTTAGAAACCGTCAGTTTCGGGGTACATCAATGAAAACTCCTCTACATTGCGCATATGAGTCTGGGATCTTGTAATCCCAGACTCATATTTTCACAATTATAACAATTCTCCAAATAAGATGCGCGGATATACGACAACCTGTCTGTTCGAACGCCTGTGTGTCTCTGTACGCGAACCTTTTTCTCCCCACCAGATGGCGGTGTCTCGGCTGCCAGTGCGACACTCGCACAGAATACGCCTTAATTATGTTAAATTCTAACACTATGCCCTTTCCTGCATCCCTGACCACGTGTTTGCAAAATTTCATTATGATCGGTTAAGCGGTTTAGGCGTGAAAAGGTAACAGACAGACAGAGCTACTTTCACATTTATAATAATATATTAATAGTATGGATTTATATAATACGTACTATGTATATTACATACCTTACGGCCACTGGTGGTTCTCTTCCTCTGTGGGGAGTGCACAGCGAACCACAAAACTCACTGCAGTTTTGCAGAACTTACAAGCCTGCTATAGGTAACTTGTATAGTTATAGCAGGTAGGTTTCGCATTATATATACCTATATAAATAAAAATTAATAGCTAAATGTGTTGCTAAACGCAAAACTCGAGAACGGCTGGACTAATATTGATATTTTTTTATTCTTTGAAGTTTGAAGAACGTTATGAAGAGAAAAATTGGGAAAGTTGTCCGGAAAATTGCACCTGTGCGAAGCCAAGGGGCGTGTCGCTAGTTTATCAGGTATATAAAAAATATTATCGGAGTATCTTCCCAAGTTAACCAATAACTAATAACTTTATGGAGGTGGCTGCCTGGCTGCCGTCGTCTACATATCATAAGGCCAGCATTTGGGAGATTCCCAAATACTGCCACTTATTCATCACAAACTAAATTACATCACAACAAAAGATTCTGGAAACGGCATATTCTTATATCTAAGCAAAGTCGCGAGCACACCTAGTATGCAATCTATACTAATAGAAAGCTGAAGAGTTTGTTTGAACGCGCTAATCTCAGGAACTACTGGTTCGAATTGAAAAATTCTTTTTGTTTTGAATATTCCATTTATTGAGGAAGGCTATAGGCTATATAACATCACGCTACGATAAATAGTATTATATATAAGCAGTGTCCAGTACCGCGCGCCCCATGCGCACGCCGCCGCCGTATGGGATGGGCCGCAGCAAAGCGTGGCCGAGTTCAGCTAATAGTGACAAAAATTAATGTGTAAGATCCATATAGGAAGAAGTAATCATCAGATTGAAAATTGAAAATTTACTTTGATCAAAATTTCGACCTTCAGAATAGACATAATATATTTGATGGCCGTCTAAGTAATTGCAAAGAATCGAAGTCATATTGAACCTAAAATTATTTCTTGGCTTTTTGTACTTTAAGAAAGAAGATAACAATTTCAAATGCCACTTATACCTACAGTAAGTATAAAGTCAACTTTATTTAAATCAAAAGGTACATTTTGAGGGAAATCTTTCTAATTATGTTCTATTATTAATCATTAATTTTGACGTCAGAACAGTTAACTCTTCGACCCCTATGTCAGCAAGCCAGGGTCCAAGGTCAATCATATTGTCTGTCTTCCATGAGGGGTACGCTAAGGGGTCTTATTTTCAATTTTATTCCTTGAATAATAATTTAGATAGTGTAAATATAGTTGTTTTTTTTTACGAATACCTATTACCTCTGCTTAAAAAGACTTATCCAATCTAAACAAATATTAGGCTTCTTTTAAATGATATGTTTTAAATATTAGTTTGTTTTATGGCCTCCTTTCATAAATGTTAAATATTCTCATGATTACATGATTCTCTTTCCTTGGGTTATAATTTTGATTTATTTGGTCATTACTTCCCTCTATTTCTATATATTACAGTATATATCCTATATGTATTTATTTTGTATTTTATTGATGCTTGAATAAATTGCGTAATTGTTTTTTTACCGAATTAATATTAAAAATAAATAAAAAAATACGTTTCTCCTGTAACTTCTTAAAAATATTTTGTACATGTATTTTTTTTATGTTAAGGTCGGCAGACAGGCTGACGGCCCACTTGATGGTAGGTGGCTACCGTCGCCTATAACACAAGCAACGCCAAAGCTGCTGCAAGTGCGCTGCCGACTGCAGTAGGATTAAGGATAAGGGATTAGGAGGGGGATAGGAAAATGGGCTCTGGCATCCCCCATCGAAACACAACAGCACGCGTGCTGTTATTTCAAATAACTGCGAAAATGCAGTGTGCCCTGCCACTACTTTCCAAATCGAGAACAGAGCCAAATTTGGAAATTTGATTTTTCAAAGTTGACCCTGCCGGGAAACGAACTCGGAAACCCTAGAACAGAGCGTTAAGGCAGGATAATTTTATTTTATTAAATAAAGAAAACTAACAACGGGCCATGGGTTTATGTTACTTAAAAGGAGTTCCCGTTTATAAAATATTTATTTCAAAATCTAACATTTTAAAAGTTACTTAATGTTCACAAAAAAAATCATAAAAAATTAAAATCATGTATTTATATTAGAAAGAGAATTGTTAGTTATTATACTTATACTAATTTAAATGTTTCTTTCATTTCTTTCTTACTTAGAATTACGCATGAGTTGATAATACGCACCCCGCCGAGTCTGCTTTCGTTAGATCATGTCGCACCCCACGTTACGAGTTAAACAATTTTAATTAGCCTAATGCACATGTGGCTTACCGTTACATTTACATTGTGAGCGAATTGTAAAAAAATCAGCCTATTACAAAATGTAATTGATACAACAAAAAAAAAGTTCTTTATTGAAACAAAATAATTACATTTAAATTTATATTTAAGAATAGGTTCTTTATACTTTGGATAAATATGCATTTTTATGGGTGATTCGACTTTTGATGACGAAGAATATATTTTGGTCTAAGCTCCATGACGAGTTTCATGAAGGTCGTCCATCAGGTTGCAGTACCAACCTAAATACATAAATTGTAAATAAAATATTTTAAACTAGCCGAGCCAGCAACTTCGTACGCGTGGTAAACGGTATAGCGCGAAACTTTATTGTTTTTAAACGGATTGGAATGAAGAAAACACTAAATGTTACGGGAAACTTGCTACAATACATCAGTGAAAACCGCATTCAAATCGGTTAAGGCGTTTCACAGATTAGCACAAACGCACAGATAAGCAGATAAAAATCTAAAAAACTATATTTTTGACCTCGGTAACATAAGTACAACGTGTACAAATTGATTTATTCTGAACAAATCTTTAATGTACAAACTCGGCTCGTTTACGATTTTACTACATGTATAGGTCGATAGGTCTAAGATATTGTTTTAACGTTAATATAGGCAGAAAGGCTGACGTTCTACTTGATTATATGTGATTAACATAACATCTCCTATTTGGAAGCGAATAGGAGAATGAGCTCTGGCATCCTTTACTCACTCACTCACCGAAACACAATAAGACACACACACATGCTGTTATTTCTCAGTAGTTTTCTGACAGGAGGTGGTTACTGCCGCCAGACGGGCTGCCCAATTTACAACTGCGAAACACAGAATGCCCTGCCTCTACTAAATGTTGAAACAATTCGTTGATGGTGTATCAAAGTGCAGTCTAATCACAGTCGTCTCAAGTCAAAGGACTGTGAGAAGCGACATTCGGCAGTTTTTTTTTAAACCAAAACCTCTGCGCCACCCTCCTATTACAACGACGTATAAAGTCTAGGTCTGAATGCTACATCAATATTTCTTTGCGATAAAAACTAGGAGAAAAAAGCAATAGAGGTAGACCTAATACGAATTATTTTCTACCAAATGACTAACACAAGTTCTCAGACGTTTTTCAAAGTTATATAGGGCGAAAATTTCTTAAAAAAAATATTTAAATAAAATTTCAAAATTGTATGGATCTTCATTGAGAATGTTTACAAAAAGAATTTTACTTGTCTGAATTTTTACTTCTACTTGTCGCTCAACGAGCTATGGGGAGAGGGGTTACGACGATTACGACGATTCGTAGACGAACGAAGGTTATCGAAATACCGACATAACCCGGAGGATTAGTAAGTTGAAGTGGCAGTGGGCAGGACACATAGTATGTGGAGCCGACCCGCGCTGGGGCCCGATATACATGTGAGTCTGCATTATAATATTTTAAATTCTTGTAATCACATTTTAGACATTTTAGATTTTTCTTAGACAACCTTTTTGACTTGATGTGAAAACAAAATATATCAATAGTACAATATTCTTTTTTTAAATTACATATTGATGACCTGTAATTTAATTCCATATTGATAGGTACCATAATTATGCTATAGTTAAACATACATAAAAATTATGAAACACGCTGCCAAAAACACTTCCAAACGCATAATAATGTTAGATATATAAACGTAAAATTGTTGTAATCTTTCTAATTTTCTAACACAAGTAATTTAACATTTAAGGGTAAGTTTCAGCTACAGATATAAAAATAATATTAAAAAATAGATATAAAAATAGAATTAGTAACATTCTTTACTTAAAATTTCATCTTCGATTGCAATCGAAACATCTCAAAACAGTAACACAATATTCTGTGAACTTGTGGATCTAATCTGACACGGACTACCTGCGCGGTCCTCGTTTTTTTTTTAATAATAATTTAACTTTTTCTACGGTGATATCTAACCGCTATTATTTTGTCATAAAATATTTATCACAATGCGAAGGGAAAAAATGATGTTCGAATTTTAATACAGTTCCTCGTAATGACGAAGAATGCACTAGAATCGGAAGCATTTAATTATTATGGGCTCGTTTCTAATGTATAGGTTTCTGCAGACAAATTTTTTATGGAGTATGCAAGTAGGACAAGAAGGAATAGGCTCTGGCATCCCTCACTTAAACACAACGGCGCACGCGCTGTTATTTCCAAATAAGTGTTCTATAGGCAGTTGTCAGACGGAGAGCCCAGTTTATGAATGCCCAAGCAGTTCTATTAGTTAATCTATTTCTATCTGATGTTGCGATTTCTATCTGCAACCCTAAGTTTAGCAGCCTCGGCAACAGTAGGTAGATAATTTCAAAATGTACTTATACAATTCGTGATATGATGGAAAGGAGAAGGTGGAAAAATATTATGTAGGTGTATCTATGTGTATACTATGGTACTATGCATATATTATGGTGTCGGAAAAAAAATAGCGCAAAAAAAAAATACAAAAAAAGAATAATAATAATAAACTCACTAAGTACATAGACTTGGCTTACGAGGTGACCGCCATGTGGGATGTCGATTCGACAATCATCGTCCCGATAGTTGTTTCGGCCAACGGTCTTATAGCGAAGAACCTCGACCAACATCTCAAGAGGCTCTCACTAGATGGCTGGGTTAAGGGACAGATACAGAAGGCGGTACTTCTTGACACGGCACGAATTGTCAGGAGGTTCCTCACTCTGCAGTCCTAACCACCGGTAGCTTGGGCCTTGCCCCGCTACCTGCGTTGGACTAGTTTTAAGTTTTTCGTAAATATATATATATATATATTTATAGATACATATTGTAAAAAATTTAGAATTAAGAAAAGAAATGAATAAATGTATAATAATAATATAAAAAAATAAAAGAAATATAAAAAAAAATAAAGAGAATTGCGCATCTAAATTAGGTTTCTATCAATTCAGATGATTTGTCAGTTTGATATAAATCTTTTATTTTCGGAAAAAAAAATGCAATTTTGTGGCTTCTTCTTTCGTTTGGTTTTTACCTGTTCAGTTTTACTTGATATCATGCGAAAACAAAAAACAAAAATGTACTCTGTACCATATGTACCTATAGGTGTACTTCATTCACAGATTAAGAAAACACCATGTTGTTTACTCTGCCAGCTATATAAGATCTATGTCAGAGGAACCCTAGCCGGTAGGACAAGAAAAAAAAAACAGTAGGTAGATAATGTCCTTATAGGTAGGTAACTTATGCAATTGAAGGTAGCTACAGTCAAGTAAAGAGCTAATCTGTCCATACTACCGATCTGAACTTATTAAATAAAATATTTATTTTATAGTGAAACAAATGCGATTTAGTAGGTATCAGTTATTTTAAATTTATGTTAAAATAAAAAATGGTACAAATATTTATTTTTCAAGTTTAATTTTACTTTTTATCAAGTTTTTTACATTTATTTTTAAATTTTAAGGAATATTATACTACAAGTAAAATGGTATTTATTTTCAAAAAGTCTAAAATAAATCTTTATTATTGTAATTTTGTCTAGAACGTTTTGCGTTTTCTATTGGTGTCTAACAATAATGTTATTTATTTTTAATTAACTGAAACTAACAATCTAAAAGTCTTATTTTTTACTATAAGTGGCCCAGGTAGGTCCCAGATGGCGAGCTTATCTTACTATCAAGTGGCTGCAGACCCAGATGAATTGAGGGAATTGAATAAGAAGCGGTTACAGAAATGGGGCTTCCTACTCCGTGGGATAAGCGGGACAAAAGCCGCCACAACAGATATATTATGCCGAATAGGCATAGTGGAAAGTTGCCACCATTTTGCGTTGGCTACCAGCTACCATTCATCGTCATTATCACTATCATTGTTAGACAACATATTTTTCTGAAGGTAGTGTACTGTGCGTGTAAGGTAGTGATTTCACGCTTTTGTCTTACCTTATCAGAACACGTAAAGTATTGTCATGGTATTTATATATTATGTAAGAGAAAAGAGAATGACTCTTTAGCAGATATCGTAACAATTTAAGGATATGACGTGGTTTCGAAGTAAAGAATCGCGTGGAATCGCTAAGTGGCGTTAGTGAATTAGGGCCCAGGGTGCGACTGACCCGACATGTTCGCACCGCCATCCATGTGAAATCGCCAGTATCGAGATCGATGTGTCTAAGTGCGAGTGATGCATCTTCGGAATGTTTTTACCCTTAACACTGATCGAAATAAAAAAAAAAAAACATGTTCTGGTTGTTACAGAAAAGTATCCTCACTTTGGGATTACCCGTCGATCATGTATTTGATACACACATATTTAACAAACCATCTATCTCCAAATACATAATAATGTACACTTTTTGCCTAATTATACATTCCTAGAACCTAACCTAAGCCTAACCTTTGTTTGTTTGAACGCGCTAATCTCGGGAACTACTGGTTCGAATCGAAAATTTTTTTTTGTTTTGAATAGTCCATTTATCGAGGAAGGCTATAGGCTATATAACATCACGCTACGATAAATAGTATTATATATAAGCAGTACCGCGCGCCCCATGCGCACGCCACCCGCCGTATGTGCCGCAACGAAGCGCGGCCGAATTCAGCTAGTTTGTAATAAAAATTGTATTTTCTTGTCTAAAAGTACAACTACCTCAAGTAAAGATATGTTGTTTTCATAGATATATCAAAATTATATTGACAATCAGTATAAAAAATAAAAGTACCATCACCCACATCAGTGTGCATAGCAAACACAATCGGTACCTAATTTATGAAATTACTAATTGGTCGACGGGATAATCCAAAGGAACGAAAAGGGTTAGATATTCTGTTCACTATATAAACACAATTTCTGGTACAGAAACCAGAAATTGTTGCCGAAGGCATCCAGATTTCATTTTATGGCGTTAAAATCATTTTTAATGCCATAAAAAGTCACCAGGACTGGTCACTAACAAGGCAGAAAAAAGTGTCAACAAGTAATGGGTCTACCCTGTCATGAGGCAATTGGATCAAACGATAAGTTGATCGATAAATAATGATGTGAACATTTGTCATCATTGTCACGTTTCAACCCTTTTGCCACCCCTGAATGTTTCATAAGTTTAGCAGGTTTTTGTCTAATTTCAAATGAAGAGAATTTTAAGGGTCGATAATTTTAAAATACCTGAGTCTCGCGACTGTGATTATCAGTGCAAATTAGAATTATATTATATACATTATATAATTGTTAAGTAAGTAGGCACATACCTTCTCAACTTCAAAAGTTTCAAAAAGTCAAAAGGATAATAGAAAGAAAACTTTAATTAGGTATACTAAAAAAAAACTTAGAGGCTAACTAATAAGGCGAAATTTGAAATTTAGTTAGTCTCTTAATTTTATTTATTTATTTTTTAAATTAAAACGAATTTTTAAAAAATAATACATAGTTGTTTTATTTACAAATTAATTAATAGAACACTTCATTGTACAACTATACCGTTTTTTTTTTAAATTTCATTTATGAAATATTTTGTAATTTAGTTACTTTTTAAAGTTCTTTTAACTCTTAAGTTAGTTAGGTAGGTAAATTAATACTGTTTTGCCATAAGTTTTGCCTTAATACTGTTTTGCCATATCGAAGTTGCGATGTGAGCCCATTGCAAGCACACGAGTTAAATTATTTCATAATACATTTAGCGCCCTCTACACTATTAAATATGTACTTACCAATATATAAAATCAGACAAGAGTGCAGAATTTGCTTGACAATGTTTATATAAAAACCCAGATGGCGCTAATATTAAAGCGAGTTTCACTGAAATGATTCGATCGCAATCATTTCTAAGGTGGCATTTTTTATGTTCCAATATTTTTTATCGATAACAATCGAGCTCGTCAATAAATTAAAAAAAAATATCAGGAAAACAGAGGAGAAAGAAGTACTTTGGTACCTACTGAACTCTTATTTCTTTACTTAGGTATCTATAATACATGATATTTACAACGCACCCGTTCCTCCCGCGGTATACCCCCACACGCCGCTGAGTCCAGGCTCTTGAGAGGGTGATTTCGGTGATTGTGCCTTACTGAAAGTTGGGGTAATCGAGGAGAATGGTGCTACAGGGATCACGGGGTAATACGGATGGTGGTCCCCGCATAGGCACGGCTGGCGACAATGGGGGGGTTTTTCGTGAGTAAAAATTTCACATAACCCGGTTTTTTACAAACCGGGTACCTATGGAAGGTTTTCACCCTCGTTAAAAAAAGGCTCTTGAGAGGGAAGTAACGTGAAGAGGCGTTAGATTCAGTAGGTTTTGTTAGTAGTAGAGATAGATGGTCGTAACGAAAAGCACTTAATTAAATACGTTTTTTTAAAATAAGCACACGCTCACGTTTATTTTTATAAGCAAACTAGTTGGTGCCCGCGACTTCGTCCGCCTTGAAAAATACAAAATAGGTCCCTACCTGTGATTGATGGCACAGGGGCGGATCCAGGATTTCATTTTTCATTCTGACAAAGTTCGGAGTTAGGCTTAATATCACAAGTAATTTTTTTGTGTATTTTTTTTATTAGTTGAGATGCATTATGGTTGTATTGCAAATACTTTTAACCCGCGTAATCGCGTATTTGAACTGTCTCAAATGTCTGACATGAATTATGAAACTTTCGATAACTTTGATTGATATGAATTATATTATTCTATATTCAGTTCATATATGAATTGAATTGTACTTGAATTGAATTGAAAAGTTAAGTCAAAAATATGGAATTCCTGGGTCTTTTGGGGGGGCGGCATGGCCCCATGCCCCCCCCCCCCCCCCCTGTATCCGCCAATGTGATGGCACCATCTATTATACTACAATAAAGTTAGGTGAAGCGGCGACATCTATCGATTTTGGGCAGAACTACTTGGTGATACCACTGTGCATAGTATGCTGCAATTTGCAATCGCTCTGGAATCTAAACATAAAACCTTAACAAATTATATACCTATAGATTTCTTAGTAATCACTCTGTTGATAGATGAAAACCGCATGAAAATCCATTCAGTACCTAGTTTTAGAGATTATTACGCGGTGGGGGACTTTGTTTTATAATATGTAAGGATGTTAATTGCTTTTTACCTAAACACAAGCTTGCTCGTTCAGTATAAAGTGAACTCACTCAACAAAATAGTAAGTGTAGGTAGATATATACCTACGTACATACCTACCTATGTAGGTTTATAAATCTAAATGCACCATCTAGTCTAATATTTTGGTAAACCGTAGTTAAACTAGACAGCCCTATCATACATAGTCACGTAATAATTTTATTTAATGCTAGATGGCATCACCAGTTAAATAACACACGAATTTTGTACCTACCACGCGATGGTTGTAATTATAAGTCCTATTAAATCAAAGAAAAAACAAAAAATTATAAAATAAACAGTTAACAAGACTCTTTTGAAAAAAAAAAATAATGATAAGTGGTCATTTTTTAGTCGTCTTTCACATCATAAGTCAGCAGTACGTCGTCGCGCGAGCCAATAAAAGAAACTCACAACTGCAAATTTAACGCTAGAGAGAGACCTCTCTCTCGAGTTCATAATGTGCAAATTTTCATAAATGTCCTATGGAAAAGACAACAGACAGTTTCATTTACTCCCGGTAGGACTGGCACCAAAGCCCTACATATTTCAGGGTCAACCATCACAACTGGCTCCAACGTGGTAAAGGACGGTTACAATTGTGGCCCAACGTGATTAAGGGGCTACCCTGACGGTTACACATTACATTTAAAAAATTGGAAGATTGACATTCAAAAATGATCTTTTGGTCACGGAGAGAGTCCAAAGACATGAAGATCCTTGAGAGAAACTTATTCTGCAAGCTGCCAATGAAATGGAAAATCGAATATAGAAAGGTTGACAAATTTGATTGACTTTTTACTCAAATTATAAAAAGAGAAAACTGATATTGTAATGTTGTTTGTATATCTTATTGGAGGGTGGATAATCTAAAAAATCACTGCAAAAATTTGGAATATTTTTCATTTTCGGTCGGTTATACATAAGGTAACCAAATGTAAAAAATCTTTGACAAAAAAAACATATATAGTTACAAAAATGTATTTTCAGTCTCTATTTTATTACATTATAAAATTAGTTGCCGCTCGTCAGTTAATATATTATTAAACTGTTATTAAATTTAAATTAATAAGTGAAACCCTTTGCTTCCATTTCGTCTCGGACTTTTTCTGGTTTCGGCCAAAATATTATAAGTAGAATGGAACCTGAAAAATATAATAAAAATTAATTTAAAATTATTTACAACCAATATAACATATATATATGTAGTTTACCACAAATCAAATAATATGTAACATAATCTTTTATGAACATCTATAAATGCTATTATAGATATGCTATTATTGTCTGTAAACCAATAATGGTTTACAGACATTTTTTAATATTTTGTATTCGATTATGTATTAGATAATAAATAAATAAATAAATAAATAAATAAATAAATAAATAAATAAATAAATAAATAAATAAATAATTTGTTAGATATTCCGTGATTGTACCAACGGAATAGATTACAAATCTAATCCGTGATTGTACCAAGGGTCGTATGAGACTTTGGTATACTAATAAGTTTAAAATTTGTTATGATGAATTTGATCTAGTCTCATAAATTTTATGTTGTTTTTTAATAATTTTATATGTGCATGAAAAAAAAATGAACTCTTTCTCATAAAATGCAACTATTGTTATAAGATTATTCATAACAATTACCTTTTCATATTTTTTATTTATTACTATCGTGATACATAATTTATTATTACTAAATTATAACAGTATTTCGATGGTCACGAAGGTCTCGTCAAAATATAAATATAAAAATAGTCAAAATCGCAAAAAGGCTTAAATATCGAATACTGTAAATCAATTCCAAGAAGTTTGTATGGAAACAGCTCTTGGCTATACCTTACACAGTCGCGTATAGTGATTGTGCTGAAAACAGATGTATGGCAGTCGAGGTAGTGTCTTATATTTGTATGAAAAATACGTCTCAAATTAAATTAGCAAAGAAATATTTCCTCGCCTTCATCGCAAATAGGGATGCGTGGAGAGATAGCAAAGCATTCCGTTACTGTTGAGCTTACAAATTCACTTACCTGCGGAAAAAGCGCCGAAAGCAGTGAATGCCAATTGGCAATGGGTGTCCAGGGTCGCTCCGAGGATGTTGGAACCTATAGCTGCTCCAAAACGACCAACCATATACATCACACACATTGCCATTGCCCTGAAACCATCATATACAAAATATACAAGACTTTGTAGGTTGGACATTATGGACCTACCATATTACTCTAAAGGACAAGAAGGTTTTCTTGCGTTATTTCCTTTTACTATCAGAGCATTTTGACGTGCCCCTTGGTCGAATGGTTAAATTTTATGTCTGCATAACGCAGTATGCGCTAGCACTATGAAACGTAGCTACTATTTTACGAAGAAGGAAAACATTTTGAACAATTGACTATCCCATTGGTCTGTAACTCTCTGTCTCAGGGGTCCCGGGTTCGATTCCCGACGGAACCTTTTTTATGTTAAGATCGGCAGACAGGCTGACGGTCCACTTGATGGTAGGTGGCTACCGTCGCCTATAACACAAGTAACACCCAAGTGCTGCAAGTGCGCTACCGACTGCAGTAGAATTAAGGATAAAGGATTAGGGGCGGATAGGGAAATGAGCTCTGGCATCCTTTACTCACTCACCGAAACACAACAGCATATACGTGCAGTTATTTCACGGTGGTCTTCTGTAAGGGGGTAGTTTCTGCCTGTACTTGCCATCTGGCAAATATTCGCAGTCATTTGGGCAGCCCGTCTAGCTGCAGTAATCACCCCCTAACAGAAGACTACCGTGAAGTAACAGCATGTACGCTGTTTTCGGTGAGTGAGTAAGTCAGAGCCCATTTACCTGTTTCACTCCCTATACCTACGGTTGTGTTCAAACTGTGTTGTGTTATAAGCGACCAAAAACAAGTGAACCAAGAACACCCACTAACAAGTAGACCGTCAGCCTGCCTGAAGACCTATAATATAAAGCAAGCATGAAGATTACTTATAATATATTGCATAAAGATGTACCTTAGTGACGTTGGGAAGACATCAACAGCTATAGCAGCTAGGATTGAAGCTGCGCATCCAGCACACAAAGCTGTTATCAGCAACGCCGTCGCAGCGGCTCCTTGTGGCACGAAAGCTGCTGCTATTGTGGCAACGCCGCACACAAACATTATACCACCTGTGGAATTTATAGGATTTCTTATTAAAATTGCCACTTCTCGTCAATACCAAACAAATTTTATAATAGGTATTGTTACGTGTGGGGTGAGTCAAACTACCGTGTAAGGGCGAAACTAACGATTTATTTTCTCAAACCAAGATGACTTCCAAAATCACTAAAGTTGTCCGATAAAACCAATAAACTTGCCAAAAGTCGTCATGAGTCACCAGTTCACTGTCGCAGGTAACTTCGCAAAATCTCCGAAGAGTCGCTTTCGAATCGCATGTTATCACTCAACTGACTGAACTCACCCGCTTGCTCCCTTATTTATATTTGACGCCAAACCCCTCAATATATTTCGAATTTACTAGAAATATAAATAAGATTGTAAACACGGTTTTTTTTTCTATACCGTGATTGTAAACAAGTCCACTGAAAGTTCGGGAATGCTATTTCTGTTGAATGTGAACTCTATGTTGTAAACATAAGGACCAATTTCTTTAACACTAACCGGGAAGTGGCATGACTACTGTCAATAGGGTGGCACCTTCGAGACTTTCGGCCGGCGCGAACGCTTTTACCAGAACATTCCATGGTTAGGTTGTAACATTATTTTAAAATTCTCTGGTCGGTTCCTTCATCCCTTAATCCACAATGGGGTCGTTAATTTTTGTGACATTAGGAATTTTACATATAAAAGGCTTTAAAATTTGGCATTTATTAATTATTCTTTTCTTGCAGACGTTACAGAAAGAAGCCATTAAAAAATAAGCATTTTGTGGTGCGGCATTTATCCATTAGCTGTAATTGTTTATAGGGGCGACACTAAAAGTGTTTTAAGTTCATAGCCCCGCTTGATCTTATTTCTTTGTTAAAACTTTTAGTTTTTTTTTATTATTTTCATAAAATTCATATGAATTTAATAACGAATTGAATTCGTCTGATTGTTTTTCAATTGTTGACAATTTGTATTTTTGGACAAATTACCTAATACATAACTTAAAGCGGCATGCTATTAACTAGCCATGTTATTAACTAGTTGTGCCCCGCAGTTTCGTTTCTTTTTCTTTCTCTTTGTTCTCTCGGTAATGGTCAAGTTGCGTCGGGTAATCTTGCTCGGGTTTCCTTTTGCTCGGTCATTAAGGTGGAGACAAACGCTAAATAATAAAAATATCCATTGTTTAATGAATATGTTACAAGAAATAGACAACACAATTGCTTTGAAAAAAATATATATTATACTTAAACATGTGAAGAACCAATTGTAGTATTAATTAGAATCGTTAAAGTAATAGAAACTCCACAAAAAAAGTTAGAACACAAGAAGAATTTGACTTTTATTGAAAATTCTCTCGAAAAAGGTTTATTGCGGGCATATGAATCCTGTATCTTTTAATAAGTTAATGTCAGTTTAGAAAATTGTATTAATACAATTTTTTTCGCGTATTGTTCTAATGGTAAAAACAAAAAAACACCATTTCTAGGTCTGTTGAATTGTCTCCGCGGCCAGCGAGTTCTATAGTAAATGTCATTTGCCCAAGTGAAGCCCTTAAGGGTTCTAGCGGGATATTAAAGAATATTCTTTTTTGCAAAACGATTTTTCAAACATGAATGCTAGTTTAAGAGATTAGCGCGTTCAACGAAAAAAAAAAGTTATACATATTATAAAAAGTTTCATCTTCAGGTTTAGTCTATGTAAAATCAAAATTAGATGTAAGTACTAACAGTATAAAGTCTTCCTTCCAATTCTGTTAATAAACACGCCGATTGACAAGTAAGTGAGGGCAAACACGGCTCCCATTGCCATCGATATGGGAAACACCTCAACCGATACTTCAATTTGACAGGGTCGATCTTGTGAAGTAGACTGAAATGAAATTATATAACATTATTGCTGGGCACAGCCACTATAGGCTGGAGTCTACCACGCCAGCCCACTTCAGGTTGCTTCAGATATCAGAAAATTATCATAATAGGGTATTTGACAGATTTTAGGAAAATGTCTCAAATTGTTCATTATACTATAATACACTTGCAATTTGATTCATTCTTTGTGAATTGCTTTACTTCGTATGAAAATTACAATCAAAGTTTAAATTACAAATAAGACCGCCAAAACGCTAAGTCACGTGATATCACTTGTTTGCAAGCAAGTGACGTCACAATATTTAGCTGTCAAATTGTAGTACGCTCATGTACTGTACTAGGTACTGTACACAAAGCAAATGACGCAACTCTATATGCCATCAATCGCCTGCGTTTTTAATCACGTGGTCAAACATGAATATTTAATTATTTTAATAATGATTTCTTATGAAATACGTACATATTTTTAAATACTGTTTTAGTTAATTTGGTTTAGATTTTTTTTTACAGTTACTCTAGTAACAATTTGTTTCATATTTTCAAAATAGTCAAATACCGTGTTTTTAATCAACACAAGGAATACGTATATACCCAGCAGTTACGCTAGAGTTAGCTGTAGTTCATGATTTAATTTAATGGATTTAATGGATTTAAAATTTAATGGATTTTAATTTCGAAAATTCCCAAGTGAGGTACAGTATGAGGTATGCATATGTTATACCAGCTTTTTCCCTTGACTTCGTCCGCGCGGAATGTAAAGTACTTTTCTGATACCCTGATAACCTGTATGCGAAATTTCACGATGATCGGTTGAGCGGTTTTAGAGTCCACAGGGAACATACATACAAACATCGATTCATATTTATTATTTTATTATTTAATTAATAATTTAATTTGTGCGACGAAGTGGCAGGTAGAATATTCTCGTTCAAACGTAAAAGAGTTACAAATATCATACCTACATATTATGATAAGTGTAACTCATAAAAATATTTCGGGTAAAATTTTGATCACCTTTCATACAACTTCTAATTAATTAATATTTATTTATTTTGGGAAATTACCAAAACACAAAAAAATATTAATTATATAATCTTATATACCAATTAAATATTATAATTAATTATTATATTATATACTTTAATAACTTGACCATAAAAACATTAATTATATTTATCCGATCGCTATTAAGCCTCGCAGGATCACCCAGTGGGCTAATCTGAAGAGTTCTTGAAAATTTCATCAAAATTGTATGAGCTGTTTTGGAGTCCATAGGGAACGTACATACATACATCGACTTTTATATACTTATATAGAATATTATGTACGTAATTGATACTTTATATTAAATCCTAATTTTATAATTGAAATAGTTTTTACTATTTCAGTTTTAAAATTAGGATTTAATATAAAGTATCAATTAAAAAAGCTAGGATTAAAATTAAAATTAGGATTTAATATAAAGTATCAATTAAAAAAGCTGCGACTAAAAGCTCAAAGCTCAAAGCCTGGCAAAGTGAAATATTACCCCAGCAAAAATAACAGTGAACTTTGGTAGTGGTAGGGTATATTGCAGCCCACTGGCTGTAGCAACCATCTCCTTACAAAAGACCACCGTGAAATAAGAACATATTGTATCCTGTTGTTTCGGTAAGTGAGTAAGGTGAGGGATATTCATTTTTTTTAATAATTATAGTTCACATCTGATACAATGTTGTACTTTCATATTAGCAATTAATATTTTAAACAAGATTCTCTGTATTCGAAACTGAACAACAGTATATTTTAAATAAATATAAAATTCTCCTTCATTTTATTGATTTCCTATCCGATTCTAATCCCTTATCCTACTAAGGTAGGCGGCACCAATGGCGTTGCTTGTGCTATATGATTATGCTTCAGACTCCTGGGTTCCGGTTACCGGGGGTTGCTTGTGTAATTGGCGACGGCAGCCGCCTACCATAAAGTGAACCGTCAGCCTGCCTGCCGACCTTTATATATGAATAAAAAAAAACTATAGCGGCACCACTGGGGAAATACGACAAGCCTCACCAACACTCAAGCCTAATCATACATTTATTGTTATTAATGATAATAGTAAAATGTGTAGTGTAAGATGTTAAGTTACTGATTTTATAATTACCTTATCATCGATGTTATTTTGGCTAAAATTCTTAGCAAGTTGGAATTTGTTGTGAATGATATCGCATATGGTGACACTGCGATTGTCTGCATTCTGCAATATGTTGTTCAAAATATCCGGCACCCACATATAAAGACCGCTCGATCTGTGAGAAAATGCCCAAAATTTATAATTTTTCTCAAATATAATAAGCTAAAACAAATGTTGTTTTCTATTGGAGACTGCGTTTCGCAGTAATGAGCAGCCTGTCTGACGGCAGTAACCACTCCATCGCAGAAGACTACTGTGAATAAGTGTGACCACTGTATTTTGGTGAGTGGGTAAGAGTCCATTGCCCTTTTTTTATGTTAAGATCGGTAGACAGGCTGACGGTCCACTTGATGGTAGGTGGCTACCGTCGCCTATGACACAAGCAACGCCACAGCCACTGCAAGTGCGCTGCCGACTACAGTAGGATTAAGGATAAGGGATTAGGAGGGGATAGGGAAATGGGCTCTGGCATCCCTTACTCACTCACCGAAACACAACAGCACACGTGCTGTTATTTCATGGTGGTCTTCTGTAAGGGGGTGGTTACTGCCGCCAGACGGGCTGCCCAAATAACTGCGAAACGCAGTATGCCCTGCCACTACTTTCCAGCTCCAGACCAGAGCCAAATTTGAAAAGTTCATTTTTCAAAGTTGACCCTAATCCTACCTAATCCGTTATCCTTAATCCTACTATGATCGGCAGCGCACTTGCAGCACATGTGGCGTTGCGTGTGCACCTACCAACAAGTGGATCGTCAACCACACCTGCAGCACTATTAGCAGGTAAACGACAAGCGGTGAAGACTGACAGTGCGGTATTGTACTCTCATATTGCTCCACAAGTGCTGATTAAATTGGTGGCTGATATTATTTCGACTAGCAATTGAAGATACAGTATTCATAACGTCAATAGCATACTCGATCATACTCGTACTTACAGCATAAAAACAGCAAACATCAAGGTGTGCGAAATTAAAACACATTTCAACAAAGGACGGCGACACATGAGGCTAATATTTTTCATGGCTCCAGAAAAACCGGCTTTAGACGATTCTGTACTTCCTGACGTTATAATTTTCTCTACCTGAAATAGCATATTTAATATACAGCAATCTGTTAAGATGTTTAGTTTGGAATGGTATATAATTATATAGTAACTAATATGGGTTGCTTTCGGGAAGCTGCGTCATCTCTTCTCGTCACCCTGCCCCAATGTCTGAAGACCAAGGTACAATCAGTGCGTCCTGTCAGTAATGACGTATGGTGTCGAAACATGACCTCTCACGGCAGTACTGATCCACATCTTTAAAATCGCTCAGCGAGCTATGGAGCAGACTATGCTTGGAGTTTCTTTGGTGGATAAGATTAGAAATTCTGAAATTCGCCGAAGAACCAAAGTTGTCGACATAGCTGAAAGAGTTCTCGAATGAAGGAAAAGCAGCGTTGGACGCCCTGCGAGAAGCAGGTGGACAGAGGACCTGAAAGGCATTGCAGGATTTGCAGGAAGCGTTTGGATGCGAAGCACAGAGGACTGTGCGTGGTGGCAAGCCTTGGGAGAGGTCTACATCCAGCAATGGAGAGACGCGGACTGATGGTGATGCTAATTAAGTGAAATAGACTAATTATTATATACGAGGTCTCTCAAGCAGGACTCTCTGCGTTCTGCAGTCATAAACGAAGAGAGCTACAGTAATAATCGGTGCAGTAAATTTAATTTTACCTTGGTTACATCATTAAATATTCTACAAATACTCCAAGTCATTCCACATTCTCTTACCATGAAATAACAGCGCGATTTTCGGTGAAAAAGTAAGAGATGCTAGAACCTTTATCCCATCAAGGTAGGCAGCGCACTTGCGTAACCCCCCCCCCTTTTTTTTTAAAGGTTGGGAAATACTCATGGATACCCGGCAGCGTTGGAGCCTGCGGGGTTATGGCGGACTCCTACCGACTTGCCACGTCCTACGCAGAAAGGACTGCGCTCCTTGTTGGCACCTCGGCCTATCCGGATGTGGAGGTACGCTGGCCGTCTCGGAGGACCTCAAGACGGGCGGTAATCTTAGGGGAGGGCTTGTCCCGGTCAAGGGGCAATATTTCAAGAATAAAAGTTTTTTTTTATCTAGGGCGATGGGATCAGCAAATAACAGAGCGACACTTCCTTATCTATGAAAGTCCACAGATTCTAAATACTATAATTAAAGCAATATTTTGTCTCTAATGTTATTATTAGACTATTCGATATAACTATAAATTAACTAACTAGTGCCCACGACTTCGTCTGCGTTGAAAAATAAATAAAATACCTAATTTATACATTTGTCATACATTTTTAGATAGCTATTGGAATATTTAGCTACCCTGAAATTCTATTCCAGCTATTGGTAAAAGATTATTTTAAATCGGAGTTTCGAAGACTACCTCGTACACACAAACAAACAAACAACATTACAGACTTAACCCTTTATAATATTAGTATGGATTGACATATCACACAGCGCCATCTAACCCCGAACTAAGCAAAGACGTACTGAGTTTGCAGGTACGATGGATGCAAGACAGTGAAGACAAGGTTTACATAAGTATATATTTTTTAGTAAATATATTTGTACACAGACCACATAGAAAATACAAATATAAAGACCAAGACAGACAATTCTTGCCTTTTGCCTAAGCGCCTAAGTTTGCCCTAAGCGGGATCGAATTTGCGACCTGCGGGCGCGGGGTACTGAACGCGAATTGGTCCGATCAAGATCACGACGAAATTTTATTGGTCGTTACTGCCCGAACATTATCGGGCGTGGAATTATATAATATCTATTTCTCTAATGTGTTGTCTGAATGCGTTCGCCCTGTACTAGAAGTCTAGTTGGATATTACATCGATGTTGCGACCTCTCATAATAGTTACAGCAGGCAGGGCTATTACTGCTGACTCGACCATCTTACAGGTTTTAGAAAATCTTTAAAAAGTTTCTTATTAAACAGGTATAATTAAATTCTCATTAAATTGTTACGAGATGTTACTTCAAAAAAACTATCTAAGAACATTAATCTCAGTCTATTAAAACCTGATCACATACTGGGAATTCTTCTTTGCTCACTCCATGATTCCAGGAATACATTTTGGCTAAAACAGGCAATGCGTGGTCCACTCCCTTTGCCGCAAGCAAAAATCTTGGGCTTTCCGGCAATAATGCTAATGCAACTGCTGCTAACAATCCAGGAGCACACCAAGACCAGACAAACACTCGCCATGGCACTACGTGAATCGCTCCGATTTCAAAAGACCATGATCTTGGTATTATCAGCCAGGCAAAACCTGTAGAAGAATGTGTTTATTATTTTTACAAATTATTTTTTAGTAAAATTAAATAAGTTTTTGGAGTTTACTGCTTAAGAATCGAATTTTTATATAAGGCCCCCTGTATGTAAATTTTTTGAGAGTAAAATTAATATAAGCGTTAACTAAAAAGTGTTACGTTATCTGTCACTTTGACATTTATATTATGTATTTTTGTTCCCTAATGCTATCCACTGGGCTTATAAAAGCAAGCGTCGAAATCTTGTATGAAATGTGAAAACTTGCCGGCGCAACGACATTTGTCGTCGAAAAAATAACTATTTAAACTTATAAATTGCAGTGACATCTGTATATACCGAACGTAACTAACATAACTTTTATTGGAACACGTGACATCTGAGTATGTAGAATGTGACTAAATAGGTTTTTTTTTAAAGTATATTTCAATGATATGTTACGTAATCACAATGTAAGATTAATGCAATATTTACTTAGACTACTTAGGTACTAAAATATTTAGATAAAAGTCGTCCAAAATTTTATGTGCATTGACACCAAGAAGGCCTTTATCGGTTCATACAATCTGTACGCTTGAAATATTAATAGAGGCATAAGTTTTTGGTATACTATATAAAATTGTATAAAATATACGAAGTAAAATATAAATTAGGAGCAATAAATACAAGTAAATGATATTAAAAAGATTGCTCTTTAGATTGTAGTCATGACAAAATTTTATAAGAGATAACTATTTGGGCTATCCTGTTTCCATAGAAACAGGATAGAATCAAATATCAATATTACTATTAATATTACCATGCACACGATAAAAAAAATTTTACCCGGCAATATAATAAACGAAAATGATATGAAAGCAGATCCCCAGGCAATCGCAGAAGCACGACGAGAGCTGGTGTGCATCTCTCCCAAATAGGCATAGACTGTAGCACTCGATGCTGATACTCTGAAAAAAAAAGTAAAAAAAAAAACAATTTTAACAAAACAAAAATAGTTTTGTTCCATAAACGTATGTTTACGTAAATAAGGTTAAATATTTTATATTTTTCACTTCTCATGCTCTGAAAGTGCTTATTTGTGCAGGATATAGGCTGCACAAAATCGAATTTTATGCACAAGTGCATTAACATATCTACTCATAAATGTATCTATATTAAGGCAAAGAAAATGAGCCATACAGCCAAACACAATAAGAAGTTCATAGATAGAATTTGTTATTTTATAATATTTACTTAAATTTATTTGCCTTATGTGTTTTTTAAGACATAAAAGATATTAAAATTTAAATTCAAGTACAGTAGGTTATTTCATTAATTTAAGAAAATTATTATTACAAAATTAATTTAATAGTAGGCTGTATAGGTCTGCAGCCCAAGCCAATGTCATAAGATGTCAATGTCAATGTTAAAGAAATGTTATGTTATACTACTGTTTTATTTCCTCGCAATCGAAGTGAAAAGCAGAGTTTATAACTCGTCCACAAAACCATTTTTATCCGAGGAGTTCGTTTTGTGCACTTGTTGTAAAATCTACTATTAAAATTAAGTTTACAGAAATAAAAGAGTTTTCAAAAAAGTAATGTTATCTACATTAAAAAGAGTTTTCAGTTATGTGATTTGGCTAATAAATAAACTTATCTTAAGAAACGCTAAGTATCCTAATAGGTAAATGTTTAAACGCTTACAAGCATCCAGTCAGGACTCTCAAGACAAGAAGCATCCAGATGTTAGTGGAGAATGATGAAGTAATTGAGAACACAGCTGATAACAGCATAGAAGGCAACATTACTGCCCGACGACCAATTTTGTCACCCATATAGCCCCACAGGAATGACGTGCTCATTATACCTGGAAAATAAATTACCCAATTTTTTGAAAATTTAATTTCATTAAATTAAAACTCATTAATTAACTGAAACATTTTTCTATATAACACATCATAAAAAGTTTCTTTTAGGAATTTCTGTCACTTCCTGGGTGACACGAAATGATTTCGGGGTCATTTCTGTCTCAAATCTCGAATTGAGATCTCAAGTCATTCTCTCTATGTTTTCTAAAAACTTATTGATTTCATATAGCGATCTACGTGAGCTATTCTAGATTATTGTCTAAATGTACATTGCCAAGCATTTCTAGGTTATTAGACTATTAGACTTTGACTAATTTTATGGAAAACCCCATATTTCATTTATTTCGTACAATAAAAAAAATTTAGTTATTGGAAAATTTTGATTAAATTAAAATAATTAAATATATGCTTGCCCATGTGTCGGTTAGAATAGAATATATTTTGAACTGTAACCGCTGTAACGATCCTGTGGACATGTATTCGTGCAAATAAAGATTTATTATTGTTCGGTGTCTATCACTACTAGCCGTCGATATATTCTATGTCACTGACTTACACTGACTTGCGGTAGTCTGTGGCCAGTTGTAAAAAACATGATGATTTTGTGCGACTTTTGTAACGGTCTACTCTATGGAGTTTTGTATCCGTTCGATTTATGTGGAAGCGTCGTGGCGGCCGATTGAGTCTTTTGGGACAATATTTGCACTAAAGACATTTTAAATCGTGTGTGAGGCGAATGAACAGTGGCGCTTAATACTTTTTCTCTTACCTTTCTTAGCTACCTCTTTCAGATACCAACGAGGGTCCTCAAGGTTAGAAAGCTTGAGCGCTACCTTGATCCTCAAGGTAAGTCTAGTGTTCATATTACTAACAAATCTGGTAGCAGAGTTGTGTGTTAGATATTTACATTTATTCCGACAGCAGTAGACGCAAACAAATATTATTAGATTTTATTCCAAATGTAATGTTACTTTTTCTCTGAACTCTTTTTTTTATTAAATCAAGGTAGCGCTTGACCACTATCTCACCTAATGTGAGGTGCAGATGCGGCCTAAGGCGGACCCGCTTACCTAGTAAATGCCCATTTTACCCTGGTTTTGAACTTTTTCTCTGAACTCATTCAAATTATTTTTTGTCATTGTGTAATTTTTCGCTTAAAATGCAACTAAAATATAATTTAATATTTAATTATAAGAGAAAATATTTAGGAAACTTACTTACCAATAAATGCTGCAGCGTTCACTAGACCCTTATGTTCACTCGTCAACTTTAATTCACATTCTGCAGATGTGATGACATAGCTCATACCAACAGACTCCATGGAGACGTTCAGTAGGATCAAACCGCAAGTGAACAACACCAAATAGTTGAACTTGCCATGACCTGAAATTTATGCAGTTTTATTTTTCAATATTATTCAAATTTGTTCTTATGCGGTCTGATGACTCAGAACTGAGAAACAGCCTAATATATAAGAAATAACATAGACCACTCCTGGGCATAGGCTCTCTGTGTGCGGAAGTATGGATCCACAATCAAACCACCTATTTTCGAAAATTACTTCTGTTCTATTATACAGAAGACTACTGTTAAATAGCAGTATTAGTGCTGTTGTGTTTCTGTGATCACTCACAAAAACACAACTAATTTTCGAAAATAGGTGGTTTGATTGTGAGTCCATACTTCCACACACAGAGAGCCTATGCCCAGGAGTGGTCTATGTTATTTCTTATATATTAGGCTCTGGCATCCCTTACTCACGTAAGGGATGCCAGAGCCCATTTCCCTATACCTTCACAATCCCTTATTCTTAGACTACGGTAGAGCCACTTGGTGGATCGTCAGCCCGTATGTCGACCTTAACATAAAAAAGCGACTTACTTAAAGTAGTCCGTATTGTGACCATAATCGTAATTAATTGGGTTCTCTTTATTCTGCTTTTTAAAAGATGTAAGTAAGCTTCAATTAAGTAATTTCTTATTAACTTAAGTATCTTATTAAGTTTATTATTAGTTAATTACTAAATTTATTATTAACTTTGTAGTGTTTTTCTATAATGTTTAAATAAAGCCTCACCTGTCAATTCGAAAGCTTCTTCAAAAGAAACTTCACTCTGTACTTTCTCAGTGTCGTCGTCAACTTGGAACCTTTCCGTTTCCTCTAAATCCTTCATTTTTGGTTTTCGTATAACTTCTACAAACTATTATTGATTATAAATAAACTTAAAATTAAACTTGTCATTCACAAGTACAACTTCATTGTCATTAACTTCTTTATCTATTGCAGGGTGTAATATTAAAAATCATTGAACACTATAAATTATAATATATTGTAATAAATATTACTTATCACAGATAAAAAAGTTATTATTATAAAACACTGTTATTATTACAACATAAAGTTGATAACTGGCGATATAGTCCGGGTCCTATTGGGAAAAGTGTGACAATTTTGAGTACAGCAATGCCACTTGGTACGGATGTTATACACGTCCACCTGAGCCAAAACAGTCCGGTAGGCAGACTGAACTCCGCGACAGGGAGGGGGGAGGGGGGGGTCAAAGTACGGACCTCCCGGCGGTCAGAAAAAAAATTATAGCAGATTTATTTGGACTATTTAATCAAGTTTGGTGTCGTTATCAGGCAAATCGATAATGCCCCGTTCATTTGTCATACCAGTTTTGTAGGGTTCCTTAGAAAAATATGACGCAATACCTAAAATAACAAACTTTTAGTAGTAAAATAATGCAAACAGAGCCTTATATCTTCAGATTTTTGTATGAAACTTGGTTTATAAAAAATACTCTCTAAAAGCCCATTTAATGTAGATTATAAAAACAAAAACAATATATATACATTTAACTATTTTTAATGTAAAATAAAATTTTGAACGTACTGCGACGTTCGTCAGCGCAGCGCTGCGGTACGCAAAAAGACCCGAAAAACGTAGTGCTATTAACAAAAAATAAGATATCAGTAGATTTCATATCTATAAATAGAAATGTAAGCACCTACTCATAATAATATTATATTTGTAATATTCTTTTATTTCTCAAATAATACCAATTAATGATTTTTTTTCTTATTTTTTCTTTCTTTTTGTCTTTCTTCTTTTAATATTATATTTTATATTTTTCATATAAAATTATCATCTTTTATATACAAACGAAGTCGTAGGCAACATTGTTAAAAATAAAGAGAAATATTAATAAGACTCTACAATTACACAGCTCAGTACATTTGAGCTGGCGTTTGAAACAGTTGCATCTTGTACCACAAGATTTCAAGCACCGACATCTAATCATTTCTAGGCATGCTTGAGCAGCCATAGGATTTTGGGTCCACAGTAGCACCCAAGTTTTATCCTCTTTCTGTCAACCCCGCTCTTTTTTTTGCACGGTGCCATATTATCAGTTGGAGTAGTTTTACTCAGAACTTCGTAGCCATCACTTATGATAAATTCTTTACCTATTGATAACAATATGAGTGCAAAAGGTAGTATAGCTCTTCTTTGTTTGATCCTTCAAGAAGAAAATTAACCCATTTTTCAGAACCTCGTTTTTCTCGAGCTTATCCGTAAGATTATCTTTTTTGTATGTATCCCATATCACGTCCAGTCTTAAGTTTATTTAGATAAACTTAAAACTATTTATCTATATTTAACTTAATATCTAAAGGTTATTTAGATAACATTAAATATCCTCTATCAGAAAGTATGAAAATACATTTGCAGCATAATCCCCGAATGTTTTCGACTGTCCCGGGCTCAACATATGAACTACAGCCGAACCATCTAATATCTTTGCCGTTACTGTAGGAGCAGTTGAGTAATATTTTAGATATGGTAAAACATTTTAGTAAGTCGGATTTGACTCCAAATCTCATTAAACCTATGGCTGATAGAGCAGGAGGACTACTTTGATTTTCGTAAGAAAAAAAACGTATGAAGGTCTCCTACTCTATGCTCAGAGGTTGCAATATATAGTTTACTAAACCGATTGCAGTCGCTTTTCAGAGAAGACATTTTCGACTTCATTTTACAAGCCCATAATACTTTTTTTTTCAGACTGGCAATTTTTTTTTAATTTGTTAGTCTCGTTTTTTTCGTTTTTTCAGATCATGCCCATCAGTGACAATAAATGAGTGCCGCAAATATTTATTTACCAAAAAGGACAGGCAGATAGAGAACTTACCTCCTACAGAAGCTGGTCTCAAACAACATACCTTGAGAGCAGTTTTTCAGGGTGTTCATGTTTGGGGGTAATGCCTAATTAAGATTCAAAATATTCCTTGTACATCTGAATGGGGTTGACAGAAAGAGGATAAAACTTGGGTGCTACTGTGGACTCAAAATCCTAGGGCTGCTCAAGCATGCCTAGAATTGATTAGATGTCGGTGCTTGAAATCTTGTGGTACAAGATGCAACCGTTTCAAACGCCAGCTCAAATGTACTGAGCCGTGTAATTCTAGAGTACTTATTAATATTTCTCTTTATTTTTAAAGTAATATTTTATTACGTTTAATATTATATTTTATATTAAAAAATATAAAATATAATATTAAAAGAAGAAAGACAAAAAGAAAGCAAAAATAAGAAAAAAATCATTAATTTGTATTATTTGAGAAATAAAAGAATATTACAAATATAATATTATTATGAGTAGGTACTTACATTTCTATTTATAGATATGAAATCTACTGATATCTTATTTTTTGTTAATAGCACTACGTTTTTCGGGTCTTTTTGCGTACCGCAGCGCTGCGCTGACGAACGTCGCAGTACGTTCAAAATTTTATTTTACATTAAAAATATTTAAATGTATATATATTGTTATTGTTTTTATAATCTACATTAAATGGACTTTTAGAGAGTATTTTTTATAATCCAAGTTTCATACAAAAATCTGAAGATATAAGGCTCTGTTTGCATTATTTTACTACTAAAAGTTTGTTATTTTAGGTATTGCATCATATTTTTCTAAGGAACCCTACAAAACTGGTATGACAAATGAACGGGGCATTATCGATTTGCCTGATAACGACACCAAACTTGATTAAATAGTCCAAATAAATCTGCTATAATTTTTTTTCTGAGCGCCGGGAGGTCCGTACTTTGACCCCCCCCTTTCCCCTCCCTGTCGCGGAGTTCAGTCTGCCTACCGGACTGTTTAGGCTCAGGTGGACGTCTATAACATCCGTACCAAGTGGCATTGCTGTACTCAAAATTGTAACATCTCCATACAAACATTCCCAATAGGACCCGTACTAATATATCGGTCATTGAAACTCGGTTATAATCCATCAACGCCGGCAAATTTTCAATTAAAATAAGGTGCAATTAACTCATTCCTTACACAATCGGAAAAAATTTAACACAGTACTTTAGTAGTACACTTTTTTAAATTTAGCTTTTTACGATTCTACAGTTACTGTCTCACCACGCAAATCTAACAATAATAAAACTGCTCGAACAAACCGACACGAACGAATGCAACTGAGTCAACTCACAACTGACTTAAAAATAACAAGTAAAGTAAGCCAAGCCATCGATCGGCGTGCGCGCAACATTTAAGCGAAATTACAGCGAGCGAAAAAGAAATACTCTTGTATATATCTATCACTTTTCCTCGTTCCAGAATACGGATTTACAAGTTCAGCATATTTATGAAGCCGCTGCAACTGCTATAATCTCACACTTGTGAGTGAACTTAAATACATACAATACAAACAGTCAATAATAATAATTGATATGTTAAATTTGGTTAAAATATAGGCTCTATAGGAATTTAAATAGCGGCAGGGTCATACTGCGATGGCAGGCCCAGTAATAGGCGAATAGGCAATCTGGCGGCAGTAGCCACTCCGTTACAGAAGACTCACTGTGAAATAACCAGCACGTGTGCTATTGTTTTTCGGTGAGTGAGTAAGGGATGCCAGGATCCATTTTCGTATCCAATTCCTTATCCTTAATCCTACTGTCGGCAGCGCACTTGCAGCAGCTGTGGCGATGCTTGAGTTATAACTCAAGCATAGGCGAAGGTAGCCATCTACTATCAAGTGGACTGTCTGGCGACTTTACATATAAAAATCTACATATTAAAATCTATATAAATAAAAATGGATCTTCGACATGTATGTATGTCCATAACTTTCGAACGGGTAGACCGATTTTAATTCGGTTTTGACTAATGGAAAGAGGGATAAACGGGGAATGTTTATGAATATAAAAATTGCACCACGGGCTAAGGCGGGTGCGGGCCGCTAGTTATCAATAACAATAGATCATATTATAATCTAAAAACTAATCAAATTAAACAAAAATATTAAAATTAAACAAGAAGATTAATTTCGTGACAAAAAATTAAAAAAATTTTTTCCTGCAGCGCGCTTGTAGCACCTATGGCGTTGCTTGTGTTATAGGCGACAGTAGCCACTTACCATCAAATTAAATTGGATGGTATGTTGTCAATGTTTGCCTACGAATGTTGGTAAAGCTATAACACTAATATAATGTACCTTGAGCAGGTATATAAGAAGAATAAAACGAGACGAAACAGTATCTTAAGTAAAATATACTACTTATGGTTATTTGTATGACACTTTATTACGTTAGCTCTCGAGCACACTCTCCGAAGTACATCTTATAGAATACACGCAGACAGGTAACTTTGCATCTATGTGCCAGGCTGTGCAGCTTAGTTCTTATTAGTGTTTCGTCGCCAAAGAGCCTCCTAGCTCTGCGATCCACCGAGTCGAGTGCGGCAAGTTGGTATTTTGCTGAGCCATCCCAAAGGTGACAGCAATACTCCATGCAAGATGGGACTTGTGCCTTGTATAAAGAGAGAAGCTGTCCAGGTGTGAAGCATCGCTTTACTCTATTTAGAATGCCCAACTTTTTGGCCGCTATTTGGGCTTTGGACTCGATAGAAGTACCGAAGTTGAGATTTGCGCACAACCTCATGCCAAGAAGCTCAAGATCATTGGCCACAGGTACGGATGCACCTCGGAAAGTTGGAACCAAGTTGAAAGGGTTCCTTTTTGCAGAGAACGAACACGCTTGCGTTTTGGTGGCGTTAAAATCAACCAGATTCGTGTCTCCCCATTGGGATACAAGATTTAAGGTTGAGTCAATTCGCTCAACCATTGCCTCCCTCTCAGAACGAATCTCATCGCGACCGGCCCCCGCGCTGGACAAATATCTCTCCATGACCGTACTGTCGTCTGCGTATGCAACTACTCCTGGAAGAAGTAAGTCATTAATATGAAGCAGGAAAAGAGTAATCGTAATCGAACCAATACTTTAAGTCAATAGTTCAGCACTTAATAATTAAGGAAATTAATTTTATAAATATTCCTAACTTTGTCCGTGGAGAAAGAAATATTTACACATGTATATAAATTTAAATACATTTAGATCAATCCTATTTAGGTCAAACAAATGATATTGCAAATTTCAATTTCAATGTACAATATCGTTACGCTACAAGTGTTAGATAACGTAGGCAAGTTCAAGTAAGTTCAAGGGGAGGCGACGCCAGCCCCCTAATGATAAAAAAATCCACTTATTTGTAACCGTTTTCCTTTTAGATTATCATAATAATTATAACTTAAAAAGTACTCAAATCATCTGCAGGATATATTAAAATATCAATAATAATTTTTTTAAATTATATTCAATTATATATTTAAAAAAAAATATACTAATTTGCGGTCTAATATCGACGTTGTAACTCAGCAGCCCGTCAATTCAGTACAGAACGAGTTTTACGGCTGGAGTCGCCTTAACAATGCGAAAGTAATTTTGTTCGTTTGTTACGCGCCATAGATACGCAGTTCATGCGCATTAACTTGGATAAAGTGCCGCTGCGCACAGTCAGGATGAGTAGAAAACTTTATCCCACGGACGCGCGAACTTTGCAACAATCTTTCATTTAGCTACAATATGGGTTTCTTCAAGCGAGCAGTAAACAAATTCCTGCAGGTTCGGCAGCACACATGTACCCCCCTGGTGTTTCGGTGAGTGAGTAAAGGATGCCAGAGCCCATTTCCCTATCCGCCCCTAATCCCTTATCCTTAATTCTACTGTAGTCGATAGCGCACTTGCAGTACCTGTGACGTTGCTTGTGTCCTTAGGCGACGGTAGCCACCTACCATCAAGTGGATCGTCAGCCTGTCTGCCATCTTTAATAATATTTGAAAAAAAAAGGTCTCACGTCTTAACTAGGTATACTCAACCGATCAATTGAAATTTTGCATACCTACACGTTGTCAGGAATACAAAAAAGGACATAGGGTACCTTTCATCCAGAAAAAAGTATTGATCCCGTAGGATAATCTAAAAAATAGAAAAATCAAAGCCGGACAAAAATATATGAGTAACAAAGATTGAATAAATGTTTTAACACCTAAAAGATTGAATAAAGCAACAAAGATTGAATAAATGTTTTAACACCTAAAAGATTGAATAAAGCAACAAAGATTGAATAAATGTTTTAAAACCTAAAAGATTGAATAAAGCAACAAAGATTGAATAAATGTTTTAACACCTAAAAGATTGACTAAAGCAACAAAGATTGAATAAATGTTTTAACACCTAAAAGATAGAATAAAGCAACAAAGATTGAATAAATGTTTTAACACCTAAAAGATTGAATAAAGCAACAAAGATTGAATAAATGTTTTAAAACCTAAAAGATTGAATAAATGTTTTAACACCTAAAAGATTGACTAAAGCAACAAAGATTGAATAAATGTTTTAAAACCTAAAAGATTGAATAAAGCAACAAAGATTGAATAAATGTTTTAACACCTAAAAGATTGAATAAAGCAACAAAGATTGAATAAATGTTTTAAAACCTAAAAGATTGAATAAAGCAACAAAGATTGAATAAATGTTTTAACACCTAAAAGATTGAATAAAGCAACAAAGATTGAATAAATGTTTTAACACCTAAAAGATTGAATAAAGCAACAAAGATTGAATAAATGTTTTAAAACCTAAAAGATTGAATAAAGCAACAAAGATTGAATAAATGTTTTAAAACCTAAAAGATTGAATAAAGCAACAAAGATTGAATAAATGTTTTAACACCTAAAAGATTGAATAAAGCAACAAAGATTGAATAAATGTTTTAACACCTAAAAGATAGAATAAAGCAACAAAGATTGAATAAATGTTTTAACACCTAAAAGATTGAATAAAGCAACAAAGATTGAATTAATGTTTTAAAACCTAAAAGATTGAATAAATGTTTTAACACCTAAAAGATTGACTAAAGCAACAAAGATTGAATAAATGTTTTAAAACCTTAAAGATTGAATAAAGCAACAAAGATTGAATAAATGTTTTAACACCTAAAAGATTGAATAAAGCAACAAAGATTGAATAAATGTTTTAACACCTAAAAGATTGAATAAAGCAACAAAGATTGAATAAATGTTTTAAAACCTAAAAGATTGAATAAAGCAACAAAGATTGAATAAATGTTTTAAAACCTAAAAGATTGAATAAAGCAACAAAGATTGAATAAATGTTTTAACACCTAAAAGATTGAATAAAGCAACAAAGATTGAATAAATGTTTTAACACCTAAAAGATAGAATAAAGCAACAAAGATTGAATAAATGTTTTAACACCTAAAAGATTGAATAAAGCAACAAAGATTGAATAAATGTTTTAAAACCTAAAAGATTGAATAAATGTTTTAACACCTAAAAGATTGACTAAAGCAACAAAGATTGAATAAATGTTTTAAAACCTAAAAGATTGAATAAAGCAACAAAGATTGAATAAATGTTTTAACACCTAAAAGATTGAATAAAGCAACAAAGATTGAATAAATGTTTTAAAACCTAAAAGATTGAATAAAGCAACAAAGATTGAATAAATGTTTTAACACCTAAAAGATTGAATAAAGCAACAAAGATTGAATAAATGTTTTAACACCTAAAAGATTGAATAAAGCAACAAAGATTGAATAAATGTTTTAAAACCTAAAAGATTGAATAAAGCAACAAAGATTGAATAAATGTTTTAAAACCTAAAAGATTGAATAAAGCAACAAAGATTGAATAAATGTTTTAACACCTAAAAGATTGAATAAAGCAACAAAGATTGAATAAATGTTTTAACACCTAAAAGATTGAATTATTATAAAAAAATCATTTAGGTAACGCTTACTGTCCGCTTGTTACTAAAGTTTCACTCACGCTAAGGTCACACACTACAAAGAGCGTCGCTTTGCTAAGAGCCAAGCTACTCGCTTAGTGAAAAGTATTGCATACTATCGCAGTTGGCCACATTGCTAGCGATGTGTTAAGGCATTATTTTTGTCTGTCGCCTTTGACTTATCCATGTTGAATTGACACTTAACTTTAAGATAAGCAAATATATAATGCCACAAGAAAATTATGTAGAATGAATCTACGCGAATAATAGTTTTTTTTATCATACTTCAAATGAATATGAACCAAGTGAGAAAAAATGTAAACATTTAAATCTTTTGTTTCATTCCAATTGGTTTCCAAACAAAAATGTTACGCGCTATATTGGATACCACGCGAACGAAGTTGCGGGCTCAGCTAGTCTATACTAATATTATAAAAAGGTAAAGTTTGTATGTTGGTTTGTTTGTATGTAGGAGGTAATCTTCGAAACTACCTACTCATCTTAAAAATCTTTCACCAATAGTTGGAATAGAAGCCGTGACCACAAGTTATCTAAAAATAAAAATCCATCGTTCGGCAGAAGTATAATGTCAGATCATGGACGTAATATCCAAGTAGACGGCTAATACCTATTTATTCACAATGCAAACTTTTCTGGCAACTAACTGAGTTGCGCGGGCGCGGGGTACTGAACGCCAATTGGTCCGATCAAGGTCACGACGAAATTCAATTGGTCGTTACCGCCCATAGTAACTTCTATTGGTCGAACATTACCGGACGTGGAATTATATAATATCTATTTCTCTAATGTGTTGTTTGAATGCGTTCGCCCTGTACTAGAAGTCTAGTTGGATATTACGTCGATGTGTCAGGTGTAAATGTATATATGTCAGGCGTTATATCTTTTATTTTTTTAACGCGGATGAGGTTGTGAGCACTGAGTCAACAGGTGGGGAGAATGGATCTATGATTCATCTGCTCAGTCATTTTCAATATCGTAGAAGTAATTTGTTTCAAGTATAAAAATTTTATTTTTAAGTTTACTATAATTAACGGTTAACTATATTATAATTCATGTTCACTACTTTGGACAGTATCTGAAATTAATATCCAAAATCTTACTAATATTAGAAATGAGGAAGTATTGTAAATATGTGTGTTATACACATGACTAAACTATAGTCAAATAGTTTAACATTGGAACAACACGTCATAGGCTATGAATTATAAATTTGTGAGAAACTATTTCGTTTTTTGTAAAACCACGGTAGTCTTTATTCATTTTCAAAGATATATTTCTTTTGGCGCGATCGGGTAAAAATAAGGGAATTTATTTTTTGTATTTTACGAGAGTTGCACCCGTCGATGTAAATAATAATATAAATTTTCCTTGTTATTATCATGTATATTATTGTTTATATTTTATACTAGCGACTCGATCTCGGCTTCGAACGGATGCAAACTTTTTTCTGCAAATTAAAACCTCATTTATCGCTCTTTCCATTAGTGAAAACCGCATCAAAATCCGTTGGGTGGTTTAGAAGAAGTTAGCGGAGAAACAGACAGAGGCGGACAGACTTTATTTTATACTAAATTGAGTCCGCAACTTTGTACGCGTGGTATTCGGTATAGTGCGTAAATGTTTTGTGTATATACCGATTGGAATCAAACAAACACTAAATGTTACGGGAAGCTTACTACAATAGATCAGTGGAAACTGCATTCAAATCGATTAAGCTATTTCTGAGATTAGCGTGCAAAAACGTACAGACAAACAGACAAAAATTCTAAAAACATTTTTTTTGAGCTCAATAACATAAGTACAACGTGTAAAAATTTTTTTTTTTAATATTTAATATACAGACACGACTCGTTTAAATTTTATGATATTTATAAGTTTTATAAGTTATAGGTATATTATATATTATATTATTATATTTATTAATTTTATAAGTTTTTATATATTACTGTAAATATTTAATTATAAAGAAATAAAAACTAATATACTTATATTTATACAGATTGTGTATAAATATAGATAGAAGATATAAATCAATTGACGTATAAACTTGTATAAACTTGAGGTAGATATAAAGAATCTACCTCAAGTTAGTTTCGAATGAGCATTAATTATGACAAGACTGATATTTTACACAGTGTTTTTTATGTTTTTTAGTGTTTTTTATGTTATTACCAAATTTTTAGGTAACACCAAAATTAAAAAGGTTCTATGTATAATTAATTATTCAAATAGAAGTCAGCTGAGTGAAAATAATAACATCACGTTCTCCATTGATCAACAAAGCGGATGGAAGAAAGTGATTACAATTTAAGTAGGTCAGTTCATTAAGTTGAACTGAGGAAGTATTAAATTGAACATCAATTATTAAGTGGATTCTTAGGCAATGGTCTGCAGCGTCTAATGCTACATATCGAACTATATAAGCCTTTCCATGTTTATAAGTTGTTCTCGAGACTCATAACAAATCGTCTCGCCCGAAAATTCGACGAGTTTCAGCCCACCGAGCAGGCCGGGGTTTCATTCGGGCTTCTGCACCGTGTGGAGAGTCAGTTTCGTCAATCATTTCCTCTCGGGCGATAACTCGTAAAATGCTTGTTAGAGGAAGATAAACATTGGCAACACTAAACAACAAACAACATTTTTATTGCCAAATTTTAATTCTAAGTCAATTTAGACACATTTTCGTATGCAATTTTTTTTTTTAACTTTTGGACCGTTTTGACGTGGCGAGCATTGGAAATTATTTTATTATTTTTAGGTGCTTCAATTAATTTAGCATCAGTGTTAAGTAATTGAGGTTGTGTTAAATGTTGTTTACTCTTTTTTTTAACGTTGGCAAATCATGGATACCCGGCAGCATTGGAGACGCTGCCGGGTTATGTCGGACTCCTTTACCGGATAAAACTCAGATAAAATAAGAACTAAAGATAGAGCCTCTGGACGACAGAATGAAGCCGGTAAAACTACGCCTCGACGGTTACACGCACAAAAATACAATTAAACTACGCCTCGCCTTATTAGTTAAGCAACAAAAGCGCGTGGAGCTTGTCGTAACAATAAATTAAAAGCATGATAGAATCACATTTCACACTTAAGTAAACTTGGAAACCAATATTATCAATAAAACTAAATAAAAATTAAGGTCATATCTTGGAACACAAAACACAACATAGTGTTGCCTAATTACTATGTTAACACACACTATGTTACACAACATAGTATGTGTTATATTTACCCTATTTTTTTATATTATTATGATAATTTATTTTTTATTTATATATTTGTTTGTTTATTCATTCGTTAGTAAAAGTAAAAGTAAAAAACAATCTTACAAGAAATTTATTCAACACAAAGGTTTTTTAAATAAATAGGCACACAAAAAAATATTACCCAGTAATTTTATTTGATCGAGGAATATTGGGGTACTATAAATTATTATGGGAACACCGGCCTACGCACACATGTTTATAAAATCGGCTTCACTATGTTGTCCGCAAAATTCTGTCTAGTTTTTATTTGGTCTGAGATCCCAATAAGGAGAAATTGGAGCACTTCAGATGTACGTATAAAAAAAAAATCCTACAATCGTTCGAATAATTCAACTATACACGATTCCCTATGAAACAACAAACAAAATTTTTTAAATTTTTTTTTTAATTTGTAAAGCGACGATTTATTTACTTACATATTTTTATGGTATTTTGATTGCTGTGGTGTGGTATGGTATCTTTGTGAGTAGGTATATATAGTCTATATGCACGTAACGTTTGTAGGTAGGTAGGTGGTATATAATGTTCTGTGGTAAGGACTAGCCAGTGCCGCAGGTTTCTATGGTGAGATTCCAATACATTTCTTCGGTATACATATGAAACTCCAAAACCTGACGTCCCACTAACTTTATGTCTCCCATAAAGTTTTCGGTCAGCTGCAAGTGTTTTTTAAAAGCTAGTAGGTCTCCTTACTTTAAAAGAATTCAATTTGTGATAGAAAAGTTGTAAAGCCTGATAATGTCTACAAAAAAGTCAGCGACAGCTACATATGTTTAACAACAGTTAAAATCGTTAGGTGATGTTTATTGGTCATATTATCAACAAAATTGTGGATCCTTATCAAAATCAGCAAGTTAATCGTCACAAGTATTTAATACCCGTGATTTTTGACTTATACCGCTTATGTTTTGGACGTATAATTAAAGAGATAATAAAGAAAGAAAAGAAAGAAAGCATCTTTTATTCCTCTAATAAACACAATATACATATATGAACAAATAATAATTACAAACAAACAAATATATGAACAAGTAAGAAGAGGAAAAGGAACCCTGACTCAGTATACAGTTGTGGTGCGGACCACAACGCTGATATTCTGCCAGGGACCAGAAATTCAAAGAAAAAGAAAACAAAAAAAAAACATTTACGCGGGACAATTCATAACACGATTACTATCCATGGCTGAAATTATTGCAAATTTTCTTAAAAACTATTGAAGGCTTTCACTAGCTAGTTATCTAATATGGCAACGACACTGTAAATATACAATAGCACACGAGAATGTACAAAAAATGGACCGGCCGCCCCCATAAACTGTCTCGTCTAAGCGTTTCTCTGCACATCCATCAATGATGAGCGAAGTCGTTTTTTAAAGCATCCCAGAGATGTAAGATCGCGTAGCGGGGGCGGAAGATTATTCCAGCATTTCGACATGTAAAGCGCGACCACGCCGTGAAACTTACAGTGTAAAGTCAAGACGCGAACGCTACGACTGCGAGGAAGGTAATTGATTTTTACCGATATCGAGAAGCAATCCGAATTCCAAGCGGGCGAATCCGCGAACACTGCTAGTAAACTATATTTGCCGTGCTGCGTCGCGTCGTGCATATGAGACTTGATGGTAAGTAGTAAAGTACTGAATTTACATTTAAAACGATTTAATTCATGATTAAAACTTTCGAAGTAGAAGCCTCCTTTTTCCAACATCTTACTTCAATTTACTTTTTTTTTTCCAAATACAAGAATCGCTATAAGGCGATAAGGCCGCCTTTTGTACTATACCTTTTTTATATGTTTAAGTACAAATAAAGAGTTTAATAATAATATGTAAAGATTATTAGACAGGCTGACGGTCCACTTAATGGTAGGTGACTACAGTTGCCCATAGCTCAAGCAACGACCCTTAGTAGGATTAAGGATAAGGAATTGGGAAGAAATAGGAAAATGGACTCTGGCTTCCTTAGTCACTCATCAGAATACAAAATCACACATGCTGTTATTTGGCGGTGGTCTTCTGTAAGAGGGTGGTTACCGTCGCTAGATGGGCTGCTCAATTCATGACTGTGAAACCGAGTGTGCTCTGTCACTACCAATCTTATTTTTTTCTGTGGATATTCTAAAAAAATCTAAATGATCCATCCCCCGTTATAGTATTTTCCATCTCTTCACAAGTAACTCCTTAAAAGATCGGAAATAATTTTTTTTTTATGTAAAAAAATAATATAATATTTAGATCGGCAAACAAGCTGACGGTCCACTTGATGGTAGGTAGCTACAATCGCCTATAACACAAGCAACGTCATAGCTGCTGCAAGTGCGCTGCCGACTATTGTAGCATTAAGGATTAGGGGATTAGATAGGAAAATGGGCTCTGGCATCCATTACTCACTCACCGAAACACAATAGCACACGTGCTGTTATTTCACAGTGGTCCTCTATAAGGGGTTGGTTACAGCCGCCAGACAGGCTGCCCAAATGACTGCGAAATGCAGTGTGCCCTGCCACTACTTTCCAGATCCAGACCAGAGCCAAATTTTTTTTTTTGCAAGAATACAAGAGGCTGCCGTCTCCTTCTGTGAGGAAGTAATTCTGCAGAAGGAGGCCGCAGAGTGGGATCGAGAGAGGGTCGAGCCAGCAACCAAAGTAGGTAACTCAGACGCCGCCTACGGGCTACTGGCGGCACATCACGGGGAAGATGTGCCGTAAAAATACGTGACCCGGGATCGGACATCACGCCATGCGGTCGGGAGTGTTGCCGAGAGCTGGGGTAGACGCTGGTGACAGCGTCTTTCCTCTCCCCGAGGGGAAGCAAACAACTCATCCCCGGGAGACGCCCCACCATAACTAACAGGACCCTCCCTCGACCGCTGAGGAAGACTGCCGCTGGGTTTTAGTGGGTATACCTCTTTCATCAAGAGGGAAGGGAGTCCCAGATAACCGCACCGTCTCCCCGGAAGGTGTGTGTATGCGTATTGCGTAACGCATTTCCCCGCCTCAAAAAAAGGGTGTTCTGTACCTACATGTTGTTATCGGATATGTCATTGGAAAAATATGCAAAAGAAAACTCTTCAGTAGTAATAGCCTCTTATACCACAGACTAAATAAAAAGTTAGTCGAAGGAAAATAAATTTCATGCTTGTAATTTTATTGTTTATTATTCACGAACAAAATTTATAAAATATGTAACAAAATAGGATAATTTTGAATCGCTAAATTATCACAAATGACAGACTACACGATAGATCCTTCACTGTTGGCGCAAAACACGGTAAATATCGATCGATATCCAACCTTATGCTCGTCCTAATAAGGTCGAATGATCCATTTGACCATTTCTAAAGGACATACATAAGTCCTAAATCAAATTTGATTTATTATGGGAATAATAAATAATCGATCTAGGTCATTTTTGACTGCTATGTAACTAATAAACCGTATTTTCTCTCTAAGAGTATTTATTTTAAATATGTAACTTAAAAAGTTGTTTCCGAGAAAAACGAAAAAATCTTTAAAAAAGGATTCATTTAAAAAAAAATAAAAGTATCAAGTCAATTGTGTTTCTGTCTGGACAATGACTAAAAAAAGGTTTTCAAAAACATATCATTTAAGTTTTACATTGATGAGATATTTGGTTTACTAGGCAAACAATCATAATTTCCAGGGAGCCGGCCCAGTAAGATTGTCTTTGCCTATGCAATAGGAAAAAGAGGGTAAACAAACGCGCCATCTATTATAATACTGAAAGTACGTGTATGTATTTTCATTCAATGGTGAAGCAGCGACATCAATCGGCTTAACTCCAAAAATATAACACCATTGATGGCGCCATCTATTATACTAGAATAGAATTAGGGGCTGCGGCTTTTACATCAAATACTTCATTTTTGACGACAGATGTCGCTGCGCCGGCAGGCTATAACGCGCTTTCGCTTTGATTCTCAACGCGGACTACACTTTTCATATTAAATTTCGACGTTTGTTCTTATAAGCTGTCAGCCATCGCACAGATTTCAAAGTGACAGTGTCATTGTCAGATAACGTTTAGGTAACATTTTTATTAATTTTACTCCTTCTCCTTACCTTAGTCCTTATAAAATTTTCATATCGCATATCGCAGGCCTTCCTTTCCTTACATGAAAATCTATTCTTATAAGGAGATAAAATCTAAAAACTAGCTAAGGGTAAGCGATGACAACCAAGAAAAAAAACTCGGGATACTATTCATTTTGTCAATCTTTTCAAATTTTTTATATACTAGCTCTTGCACGCGACTTCGTCCGCGTCATAAAATATTATTCCTGGAAAACGGCAGGGGGGGAGGTTAAAGGGGGGAGATGGGGGGAGGGTGAGTAACTTATGTTACTCACATTCACTGATAATGTAGCTTTCTATAGATGAAAGAATTTTTAAAATCGGTCCCGTAGTTTTTGAGTTTACTCATTACAAATCCTTTCTCTTTATATTACTAGTGTACTATAGATATAGACTAGTATAGACATTTCACAACTTCGAACCTATTAACCCCAGGGTTCGTGATTACTTAATATGAACGGTACAACTTGGAACTATAAGTGCAGATTGTTTTTTATAAATTCTAAAGATTTTTGCCTTTATTATCCTTTTTAGTATTGTTAAAACGTTCAGGACCCTCCCCTTGTTACTACCTAAAATATTTATGTTGACGAAATAATCAGAGCCTCTAATATGTATTCCATAAATTTATGTTGAAAAGATTTCCTCTTCATTTCATTTCAAATAATTGAATATCGATTCTCACGAAGCGACAAGGTGTTGGTAATAAATCAAAATATTATGTAATGGCAACACTCTGTGTACACTAATGCCATCTATGTAAAAAATTGTTCTTTATGGTTTGATTAAATCAATCTCTCTCGTTGATCGTCAATCGAACACATTGTTTTATTTTAGGTTATGGGCTCAGGCCTATATAAATATCTCTCGCGGCAGATAAAGTTTTCTAAATGTTATAAACATTGCTTTAAGTGTGGACTTACAATAGTTATATAATTAGTGTTGAACAATATCGTAAACTTAAAGCAAATCATAAAGCGCCTAGTGGCTTTCGTGGACTATAAAATAAAAATGGCTACAAGTCATAACTATATGGTGAATGTGCCTAAACTAAAAGGCCGCGAAAACTACAGTGAATGGTGTTATGCAGTAGAAAACGTCCTAGTGTTGGAGGGCATGTTAAAATGTATCAAGCCCGAGCCGAACCAACCAGCTATAGGAGCCGAAGAGGATGCCAGAACAAAGGCAAAAATGATTTTGATGATCGATCCGTCTATCTACGTGCACATAAAGAATGTTACGACAACTAAAAGTCTATGGGATAAGCTGAAGTCATTGTATGACGATTCTGGGTTCACAAGAAGAATCAGTTTGCTTAGAAATCTCATTTCGATTCGACTTGAAAATAGCGACACGATGTCATCGTATGTTACGCAAATTGTGGAAACTGGACAAAAGCTGGCGGGAACTGGATTTAACATAAGTGATGAGTGGATCGGGTCATTATTACTTGCTGGATTGACAGAAAAATTTTCGCCTATGATTATGGCCATTGAACATTCCGGTATGACCATTACAACCGACGCCATTAAATCAAAATTATTAGACATGGACCCGGTTATGAAAAATAAAGAAGTAGATGGCGCTCTAGCAACATTTCAGAAATACCAACATAAAGGAAATAGGAAGTCTATGGTCAGCAGAGGAAATTATGATGGCGGCGTCCAGATGTCAAAGTCAAACTCCAATGTCAAACAAATAAAATGCTATAAGTGTAAACAAGTTGGACATTATAAAAATCAGTGCACAAAAACAGATAGATTGGAAACAAAGAGCAATGAAAGGCAAACCAATGCATTCAGTGCGGTGTTTTTAAATGGGAGTTATAGTAAAACAGATTGGTATATTGATTCCGGAGCAAGTGTTCACTTAACAACAAACAAGCATTGGGTCAAAAACGTGTCATATTCCGGTTTCCCGAAGGAAATTATTGTAGCAAATGAAAACAAAGTACTTGTAGCGTGCTGTGGTGATGTGCAGATCAAAACATATACGAAAGAATTCAATTACGATGTAACAGTAGAAGGAGTCTTATGTGTTCCTAGTCTTACTACAAATCTTTTGTCTGTAAGTCAATTGATAAACAAAGGAAACAAGGTGTCTTTTCAAAATGATGGTTGTAAGATATACAACAGAAAAGGAGACTTGGTGGCGACAGCTGTACTCGTAAATGGAGTATATAAACTAAATACATCAACTAATTTAATAGCCGCAGCAGTGACCAGTGAAATATGGCATCGAAGATTGGGACACGTGAATAATACTTACTTGAATAAAATGCAGAATGCTGTTAATGGTTTGTCAATTGATGAGAAAATAAAAATAAATAAAAATTCCTGTGCAATATGTTGTGAGGGGAAGCAGAGTCGACTTCCATTTCCTCGAGAAGGCAGCAGGAGCACTGAATTATTAAACTTAGTACATTCAGATATCTGTGGGCCGATGGAGAATGTATCCATAGGAGGATCCAGGTATTTCATTCTTTTTATCGATGATTACAGTAGAATGACCTACATTTACTTTATTAAAAATAAAAGTGAAGCCATAGAATGTTTTAAAAATTATAAAGCCAAGGTTGAGAACCATCTCGACAGAAAAATCAAGGTTCTGCGTACTGATAATGGAAAAGAATTCTGCAATCATGAATTTGACAAATTCCTTAAGACAATGGGAATAATTCATCAGAAGACCAACCCTTACACGCCAGAACAGAATGGATTGTGCGAGAGGATGAACCGAACGCTTGTTGAAAAGGCTAGATGCCTTTTATTTGAAGCTGGTTTGACTAAGCAATTTTGGGCAGAGGCGACAAATACCGCTGTTTATTTGCAAAATAGAACAGTAGCACCGGCTTTGCAGAATAAAACTCCGTTTGAGTTATGGACACAGACCAAGCCTGATGTAAGTCACCTCAGAATATTTGGCAGTGTTGTTATGGTACACGTGCCAAAGGAGAAGCGTCTCAAGTGGGATAAGAAATCAGAAAAGTGTATTCTAATGGGTTATTCTGAAAATACAAAGGGATACAGAATTTATAACCCAAAAACTCAAACAATAACCACTAGTCGAGATGTAATCATCGTTGAACCTCAGGTACAAGAGACAATTTTAATACAAGAGAAAAATTATTTGAAGTCTGATGCCAAAGAGGCAAGTTTAGATTCAGTGGGGGATGATAGTCTATCAGATGATGGTTCGTACACTTCTGCGCTTAGTGATCCGAACGATAGTACTTACATACCCAGTAAAAATGAAGACTTCAATGATGCTGTGCCTGTCGAAACTGAAAGAAATACAAGAGAGAGAAGAAAACCAAACAGATATGGTTACTCCAATATGTGTGTGGGCAACAATCAAATTGATACAAGTGAAATATCATCTGACGAAGCATTACAGGGATCTGAAAAAGAATATTGGTTGCAAGCAGTGAAAGACGAATTACAGTGTTTTGAGGACAATCATGCTTGGGAACTGTCAAATCCACCAGACAAAGGAACAATTGTGAAGTGTAAGTGGGTTTTAAAGAAAAAATGTGATAGTGATAATAAGGTTAGGTATCGTGCAAGACTTGTAGCCAAAGGTTGTAGCCAAAGAAGTGGTATTGATTACGATGAAACTTTTTCTCCAGTGGTAAGACATACTACATTAAGATTATTATTTGCTCTGTGTTCTCAATTGAATCTGGACACAGCACATTTGGATGTCAAGACAGCCTTTCTTAATGGAGAACAGGGCTAAAAAGGCAACTTTAGATGAATCATAATATGTTCATAATATGAATCATTTTACAAATCATAAAATGATCACTTATTTTGCAATTCATATTATGATTCATATAAGATTCCTAGCGGCAATTCTGCTGTTTGACAGTTTTCTATGGAGATTCGTAAAACGGTTCACAAAAGATGAATTGCCGATGTGTCAAATAGCAGAATCGTAAGATGTTACTCTAGACCAACATTTTGCAATTCATTTCGTCTTGATCAGTCGTGATTTTGTGAAATTTTTGTAAAAAATGGCAGATTTAGGTCTTTACGCCAACTTTCTAGAACACGCGCGTATTGAACAGAGAATTTTATATCGAAGGCGAAATGAGGCTCTTCGAAAAATGGAGCTGGCATTCGAAATGCCAGACTCTGAGTTTATTGGGCTTTACAGGCTAAATAAAAGTGTGTGTTTAGATCTTATACAAGAAGTGGAACCTTACTTACCAACCCGTAAAGGAATAAGTACAGTCTCAAAGGTAAGCACCAGTTTACGCATAAAACCTATTTATACTAACTATAAAAGGTAGGATTATCATACTTTTTTTTCAAGTTCTTTCCATTACCTCTCATTAGTAATAAAAGTTAGATAAGTACCTACCTATTATATTTGTATTTAGGTGCCTATCTCAAGTGTTTTCTATAGTTTATTATTAGTTCCACATCATACTTTGCTTTTAAACATGTTATTGTAAAGGGCCTCAACTACCTGTTGGCTTCGGCTCTACGCACGCCTTATTACAAAGGTCCGAGGCTCCATAGCCACGTGATATGGAAACATATTAGATATAAATAAGGTATTTATTATTTGTATTCTAAATTTATTTCTTTGTTTTAGGTGCTAAGTGCTCTAAGCTTCTATGCATCTGGTTCGTACCAGAGATTTATAGGAGCCAGCGCACACCATAAAATGCACCAAGTTAGTGTGTCTAATTCAGTTAGAACAGTGACACAGGTTTTAAATAATGATCACTTCAGGAGGAAGTACATTCATTTCCCACAATCTCGCGAAGAAAGGAGTAATATAAAACAAGGGTAATTTAGTATTTAGTTAAAGCACATACACCAAATATTTGTAAATAAACTATAGCCATCTTATAATTACATTGCTTTTTATTATTTTTAGGTTTTACCAAAAGTTTGGTATGCCCGGAGTTTTGGGTTGCATCGATGGCACTCACATTGCTATTGTGAGGCCGGCAGAACATGAAGAGAGATTTTTCAATCGGAAACGGTATCACTCATTAAATGCTCAAATAGTAAGTGCTTACCTATGTCGTTAGCTTTTGGAACTATTAAATCACTAGTTAGGTACAGTCTGATTACTAGATAACTAAAGCCCCTGAACCATGTCACATCTTCAAAGTAAGCTTACTTACACACAGGTGTATAGGTAGGCTTACTGGAAAGATGTGTATCAAACACACACCTAAATCTAATGTGTGTGAGTGGGCTTACTGACTGGGAAAAATGTCATTTCGAGTTCAGGGTAATCGGACTGTATGTTAAAAATTTAGAAAACAAATAAAAATCCATCATCCATCAAACTTTGTCAAATAAAATAAAAAACTAGACTAACTCATTTGTATAATAAAAGAAATCTAAATTAAAAACTTAAACCTAGACCTAAACCTAAATTTAATTATTTATATTAATGAATTTAGATAATATTTCTTTAATTTATTTTTAAATACAGTTTTATTTTCCTCTTGGATAAGTCTTCGGGCAAACTATTTAGAATATAGGGTAACCGCTTCTTTATAATTCTGTCACTATAATAATTAAATGAACCATATGAATATATTTATTTATTTTGGCACTTACTTACTTAAAACTTACATAATAATTGTAAAAGAAAATAATTCTAAGTTTTTTTTTAGGTTTGTGACTCCGATTTAAATATAATAAGTATTGATGCTTCCCATGGAGGAGCAACTCATGACTCGTTTGTGTGGAATCACCATGTGCTGAAGTCCCATCTCGAACACCTCCACCAAACTGAAAATGAAACAGTGTGGTTTTTAGGTTTGTATTTCCATAAATTAAATACTACCTATAATAACATAAAATCAAGCATTACTCAATAGCACATATTTTATAACGGTATAACGGAATATGTTACAGGTGATTCTGGGTATCCTTTACGGCCAACCCTAATGACACCATCGGTGGACACTGAGCCTGATTCTCCTCAGCGTCACTATACAGATGTTCATTGTCGGGTTCGAAACACAGTGGAGCGTTGTATTGGGGTGCTTAAGTCGCGTTGGCGATGTCTGCTAGTAGACCGTAAACTCCATTACCATCCCACTATGGCTGGATTTATAACTAACGCGTGTGTGGTATTACATAATATCGCTAATGCAGCTAGACTACCTGTTGAAGCATTAACACCACAAGAGGAACAAAATGAAGCATTAATGCAGGTAATCAATTATATTTACTTCTCCTACATACTTAGGTATATTTTTTCATTTACATATTTGTTGTTTCAGATATTACATCCACATAGACATGATAATTTCGCTGCTGGTGAATTAGTTAGGAATACTCTCATAGAAAGACTTTGGTTGACTAGACGATAAGATAATGTATGTTTGTGGTTATGTAGAGTACCTAATTGTTTAATTTAATTTCTTTTTTTTTGTGTTTGTAATTAGTTTTTAATTTAAATTCTTTTTTTAATTATTGTGAAGAATTTTATTAAATATATACCTAATTGTTATAATAGTATTTTAACTAATGTAAATATAATATGTGAAATATATGTAACAGCTAGAATTTTTATTAAACATTGTATTACAGAATAATACCTATGTAATATTACCAGGAAAATAGTTTACCTTCATTGACGTTGAATAAAAGTTTCGGCTACATCAGCAAGGCGTCCGAGGTTCCTGCCTATCAATTCGAGAGCACGAGCTGTAGCCGCATCAGATCTTAGCCGCTGCATCTCGATTTGTGACAGGATCCTCCTAGCCTCGTCTAGTGGAGCCAGTGGACGACCTAAAACAATACAAACAAATATTTTAACCACTACACTCAGTTGGAGTAAGTATTTAACAGCACAGTGTTATATAACAAAAGTACTTACTACATTGTCTTCTTTGCCGAGAATGGCGAGGTAGAGGTGGTGCTGCAGAACCTGGCACAGGCTCTTCAGCATCAACTGGTTCAGTTGGAGGTGGTGCTGCAGGACCTGGCACAGGCTCTTCAGCATCAACTGGTTCAGTTGGAGGTGGTGCTGCAGGACCTGGCACAGGCTCTTCAGCATCAACTGTCGCAGCTGGCTCAACAATATGTTGCTCACTCTCTATGATGAATTCTGCAGGTTCCATGTAACGTGCCACATCATATCTAAAACCATAAATAATCCATTAGGTCAACCTTACCTATTTTTTTAAATTGTAAATAATTGACAGTCAATTTATAGTTTTCTTTACTAATCAATCATAAAATAAAATATTTTGTTAATAGTAACTCATAATTTCAAACTTTTTTCATTGAACTTTTTCTAGATTAAACATAATTAAGTAACTATTTACAAAATTTTACTTACTCTCCTATAATGTCTGCTTCTTCAACGGAGTGAGGTGTCCGGGTAGGAGGAGGAGGAAGCACAGCAGTTGATGTGGACGGTTGTGATTGTGCCTAAAGTCATAAATCATAATGTAAGTATATAAGCTTAAAAAAGTGGCAAAAATATTAAGAGAATAACTAACACACAACTTACTGTATCAGGGAAGGGATCCACTGGTACTCTCGGAGAGCTACGGCCAAATCCAGGTCCCAGGATAGAGAGGAACCTGCTGTCTATGGAAGATATAGATTCTGTTTGAGCTGGTCCTCCTCCTGTTCCACTGATATCAACTTTGGTGTCAGCAACTAACTTTTTTAATTTACTCTTGTAGTTGCTGACATACTGAAAAACAAAAAGACAATTGAAAAATGATGTAAGTAACTATCTAAATAGTACTCTTAAAAATGATTTTAGTAGGTAGGTACTTATAAATAAAAATTGCATAGGAATACTTACAATTGACCAATCCTTTGCTGTCTTGGTTGTGCCAGATCCTTCAGCGTTGAGCCTAGTCGCTACCTCACTCCAAAGACGTGCCGAAAGCGCTCTCCCACTAGCGGTATTATTGTAACCTCGTGATTTGGCGAGGGTTGGGTTTCTCGCAAGGAAATCTATTAAAATGTTCCATTGCGCTTCGGAAACTCTGTTTGAACGTCTTTCCATTGCTAAAAAATAGATATAATTAGGTACTTATGTAAATTGAAATCATTGCACAATGAACTTTTACCATATTCTACATTTATAACGATTTACTAAACTTATTTACTTACTTGAAGTAATAGAATTTATTAACCTTCTCGTACGATTAACACGAAACGAATGAGTGGATATTTTTTTTTTCAATGTTATTAACTAACACAGGCACTCATGTGTTGAAAACGCAAAAAATCCACCTAAAATCACGGAGATTTGTTAAGTATTTTTTACATTCCGCTCCAAGAGATTGTTGATGTTGACATGTTTATGTTTTTGTCGATTGACATAATATGACTTGTTGCCAGTTTAGGGAAATAATAATTATTATATAATTGAAATCTTTTCGTTTTTTGGCTATTTTAAGCAGTAGTTTTCATAGCAATTTATAAATTGATCGACAAATTAATCATATTTTTATTATAATTGTTGAAAGGCTATATGATATTATAGAAATGATAATTTACAAAAAAACGGTAAATCACCGGTTTTTATTATTTTTATATGGCAATACTTACGCCAAATATGAATCTGCGTATGAATTGAATTGTAGATGAATCACGTGATCAAGAGACCATTTTACAAAAAATAGAGGAATTGCTACAGATCTGCAACCAATTCAGGAAATGAATTGCTTTCGGCAGAATTGCTCAATGGGGCCTTTTTAGCCCTGCTGGAGGAAACCATATATATGGAGAAACCAGACGGTTTTGTATGCTCTGGTAATGATAAAAACAAAGTTCTTTTACTAAAAAAGGCTATATATGGTCTCAAACAGTCCTCCAGAGCTTGGCATAAGAAAGTTGATAATTGTATGATAGAGAATGGTTATAAAAAATCTAAACTGGAACCTTGTTTGTATACAAAAATAATTAATGATAAAAGGACTATAGTTACATTATACGTTGACGATTTCTTTGTTTTTTCAGATGATAAATGTGAAATGAAACAGTTAAAAGAAATTTTAAGTTCTCAGTTTAAAATAAAGGATTTAGGTCCTATAAGACAATGCCTGGGTATGTGTGTTAATATTGATAAAGATAAAAATGTATTCTTAAATCAGGAAAATTATATAGATCAGTTATTATCTAAATTTAATATGACACAATGTAAAAATGTTAATACACCAATGGACATTAAGTTAAATGTTGAAAAATGTTTAGATACCAAAAGTCAAAATCCATATCAACAACTTATAGGTAGTTTGATGTATCTAGCTGTACTTACTAGACCAGATATAGCTTATGCTGTAGGATATCTCAGTCAATTTAATAATTGTCACAGTAATGAACATTGGTCATATGCTAAACGAATATTGAAATATTTAAAGAAAACTAAAAATGTTGGTTTGAAATATTGTAAAACTGGTAATCCAGAAATCAAGGGTTATGTTGATGCCGACTGGGCAAATGATCCTTATGATAGGAGATCTTATTCGGGTTATTGTTTTATGTTAATGGGGTCTATAATTTCATGGGGAAGTAAGAAACAGAGAAGTGTAGCCCTCTCTAGTACTGAGGCAGAATATGCTGCCATTTCAGAAGCTTGTAAAGAAGCAGTGTATCTTAGAAACTTGCAGTATGAAATTACAGAAAAATTGTATATCATTGATATATTCAATGATAATCAAAGTGCATTGAAATTGTCGGTAAATTCTGCATTTCATAATAGAACAAAGCATATAGATGTTAAACATCATTACTGCAGAGAAGTAATTTTAAATAAAATTGTTAACATGCAGTATTTGCCAACAGGTGACATGCCAGCGGATATTTTTACAAAAAGCTTGTGTCCAGCTAAACATTATAAATTTATGAATATATTAGGTATTGAAACTTTGTAATATTTTGATAGTGGGGGTGTTGGTAATAAATCAAAATATTATGTAATGGCAACACTCTGTGTACACTAATGCCATCTATGTAAAAAATTGTTCTTTATGGTTTGATTAAATCAATCTCTCTCGTTGATCGTCAATCGAACACATTGTTTTATTTTACAAGGTCGTTTCCATAGGATACGTATGCCCAAATGTAACTGTTGTGAATGGTTTGATACTTTGGAATAAAAAATTCGTCACCGAGTGTTGTCTGTGGTCAGTGTGGTTAGATGTAGTTGTATCATTTTGTCATAAGCCGTTTATTGTACTCACAAATACGTTTTAATTTGCAGGGCTCTCGCAGTGTGCACATTATACATGGCAGGAAGATTGGGCGCAGCTGTGGGTGCCAACATTTTAGCTATTGGTCTACAAGAACATTGTGAATTGACTATATTAAGCATGTGCTTAGTAACTGTCGGTTAATAATAAATATTTTAAATGTCACTATTTATAATATTGCTGATTATTTTTTTATTGTATATGTATAGATACTTCCATAGCAAATTGGTGTTGAAAGAGCAACTATGAGGTTTTTTGCCAGTTCTACCTCATAACATATGTATTCTGGACTGGTGGTAAAGCAAAAGAATTAATAGAAGCAAAAGGAAATAATAGTTATTAAGAGAGAATGAAACTTAGTCCTAAGCAATAAAGAATATTTTTATTTCTAGCTAGCTTACCTGTCAAAAGCTATATTGGACTGTGGCAGATGATGTGTAATTGTCAGCTATAATATTTTCACTGTATGATGATATGCGTGACCGTTCGTAACTGTTAATTTTAGTGATGCAACCTAACGACATTTAATCGATTGTTTGAAAATATCGAATCAGTTGGCAAAGCAAATGGAATCGTACTACCGATTTTAGATTTTCAGATTAAGAAATAAATTCTTAAATCTTAAAAAAACAGGTTATGTTAATACAATGCAGTCTGTTTAAAATATTTATTTGTTTATTCATTACTGTCAGAACTCGAAACTTGACAACTCGTATCAGACTCAGAATCTTCTCCGACTGAGATAATTAATTGTTGGTCCCGAATTCGATCTATGCGGATATATTTGTTCCAGTCTTCGACTATTAATTTTTGTTTTTTTTTTTTCAATTATGTTTTTCCAATTTTCTGAGGTTACATATTCGCAGGCCTCCTCCAGGAATTTCAACATCTTATTTGCCGTAAACGGTGGTACGAGGTTGTTTTTGGCGGCATAACCTGAAAATAATAAAAAAAAACCCTTATGAATGAATATATATTGGACGAGTGGTTAAGGGCTTTACGTCCTAAGGATCACGAGACGTAAGGAATTTAGGAATTGACTTTTTTGTATATAGAGTCCATCGCGGTTAATAAATCCATATTTTAAAAAATCGACAAAAACATCTAATAATTTTTGAAAAAAAAAAAATCTGTTCCTTTTTTTTAAATTTATGATCTAGTTTAACCTCTCCGGGATTACACTTTATCCGGGGACACACTGTATACATGAACATTGTAGAATAAGTAAATACGTACTTTTTATTTGAGCCCAAATCAATTCAATGGCATTGTATTGACAATGGTATGGCGGTAATCTTAGCACTTGATGCCCATGTTCCTTGGGGGGGGGGGGGGGGTCTATCTAGTTCTAGTTTGTAGGTGGGCATTGGAGGCTTATGTAATTTAACTGGTTTTGCTAATTTTTCTTTTAACATTGTCATGTCGGCATCCACGTTATTTTTTGTCAGCCATTCTACGAGCATCGCTTTATTATTTAGCGACATAGGTGTTCAGCTGCCGCGAATGGTATTTCGCGTTATCCATTATTATAATACTCGGTTCAGTTAAATTATCCAAGAAATTGGCAAACCACTCTTCAAATTTATCAGCATTCATCTCTTCATCATAATCTCCCGTTTTTTTTTTTCGATTTAAATGCAAGAAGAGCATTAGGTATAAACCCTTTTGCATTCCCGGCGTGACATATGATAAGCCTACCGCCTTTTCCCTCTGGTACTTTTGTAGAGGAATGAGCGGTGTCGTCTGTTCACATTTTACCCACAGTATGATTAGCGTTAAGTGTATCTGCGTGTATAAGTGTATCTGCGTGTATAAGAGAGTTAAGTGTATAAGGTGAGTGAGTAATGGATGCAAATCTCATCAAGGAATATAACATTGTCTCAATTTTGGATTTGTTTCGCCGTCTCTAAAAAAGTAACTCGTGCAAGTGCAATGTCTCTCCTCTGCATTATTATTTTCCTTTTATTAACTTTTTTCCATTTAAATCCTACTTTGTGCAACAGATGCCACAGCGATGTACCTAATACCTCCAGTAAACTCAACCTCTTTTAACGATTTGATTAATCTTACCAATGTAGGGAGTTCTCTCATAATAATCATAAAAAATCATAAATACGCTTACGTGTCTTTGGAGTGGACATATTCTTGTCTTCTGTGCCAGTTTCACCAATTTTTTCTTTTGTTATAAGAGAAACTGTAGCTGTTCCGATGTCCAGTGCTGCCGCAACTCGGTCTTTGATTCTGTCTGTCCATCGGTATTAAAGGGCCCCCGTTTGTACGCTCGTAGTTTCTCAGATGAATAACTCACTCCCGACTTTGAGAGTTCAAAATTGTCTTGTTTGTTTTTTTCGGCATTGTAAGTACCAAACAGAATAACAAAAGAACAAACAAACAGAAACAACAAATGAAAAGAATAGCAAAATAACAACAATAGTAACAGAACGAAAAACTTAACAAGAAAACTCAACAAAAACAGAAACAAAAAATACGCAAAGGAGACGTAACGAAAATACAGAGCATATAAGGCAGATACACTTATACATACTGGCGAGAATGAATGAATGAAGCAATAACATGGCCGCTTCTATTCAACGACCCCTCCCCGCTCACCCGCGTAACACCCCGCGCTCGTCCCATGCTATAGCATACCGACACAGTGACGTCACAGCGCGAGGTGCACGTCACCGAATATTTATATTCCTCTGTAGTTAAGTCGCAAGAGTAATACCATTTAATACAAAGTCCCTATCTACGTGCAAAACTTACTTTTCCCATTTTAAATCAAATGCTCTTTCGCTTTGTTGGTGATATTAATTTAAGATTGAAATCACTGAGTTTACTTTTGTTTTATTGTTATTATTAGTCAGCTTTAGTTTTATTATCAAAATACGATATATTTATAAATATATAGAATAGAAAAAACATTTGTTAAATCTCCGAATATCCTATGGCAAACATAGAGTACTTTCGATATATCGAATATAAGTGCACCCTAGTCAATCCCTATTGACACAAGCTCCGTTCCACGCGTTTGACACTTTTAAAATAAATGTTTTTTATTACATTTACCTATTATAATAATAAAATAATTATAAAAGTGATAATTCCCCTTTTGTGTTTTTCGAATAGATAATTTTTTTTTCATGCATTTGTTGTTACTATAGAGTAGGTAAATTTTTGATGGGAAAAAGAAAAATGTTTTAGTTAGGTCAGGTCATAGTATAACAATATTACTTCGCCAGGTATGATGTATGGCACTCCGAGAGACAGCCCGACACAAGCTTGCATCATCGCTGCTGTGTTGCCTCAATCTACTATGTGTTTTACTATGTAATTACTTTAATTAACTTGTAAAATGACCTACTTTGTTTGCTAATACAAAGCATCCCATAAATTTTTCTTTTTTCTTTGACCATGGTTAGGTTAGGGAATTTTTGCAATTTTTCTCTGCAATTTCTTATTAGAAGATGATAATTGTAATTTTTAACAAATACCTAATTAGCGCCGGAAAAGGTTATGACTTTAGGTTATGAACCTGGGTTATTACAGAGATATTATTGCAAAGTGTTGGTATGGTACATGTTTTTCATACATTGCCTAATTTTATATATGGATCAAAGTAGGTACATAACTATGTATATATACATAATTATATAGCCCAGTTGGTCCCGCGGATCTCGAACCGTTTTAGTAGTGGCAGGGCACCAGTCATTTGAGCAGCCCATCTGGCGGCAGTAACCACCCCCTTACAGAACACCACCGTGAAATAACAGCACGTGTGCTGTTGTGTTTCGGTGAGTGAGTAAGGGATGCCATAGCCCATTTTCCAATCTCCACTCCATCCCTTATCCTTAATCCTTGATGGTAAGTGATCCACTTGATGGTATGTGTCTACTGTCGTCTATAACACAATGCCACAGGTGCTGCAAGTGCGCTGCCGATCATAGTAGGATTGAGGATAAGGGATTGGCGAGGGATAGGAAAATGGGCTTCCTTACTCTCTCAACGAAACACAACAGCACACATACAGTTGTTTCACGTTCATAAATGTGTGCTCTGCCACTACTTAAAGCTTTTATCCCACTCACATTTAAATTAACGTAATCGGATATAAATGTTCCACTGTTCGCTAACAGAGTTACTGCTTACCACCATACTACGCGCCATGCTGAGTTCATCCTCATTACTGGGATATGACTATCTGGGTTGATAGAACGATCCGCTCTGTCGACTCTGCAAGAATTAGTTTACAGCAAGCTTGAAGAAGCCCATAAAGTCCGACCCACCTGTCCGTACTGTGGGCAGCGGCTCCTTGTCCAAGTTATGCCGTAAATGAATACTCCTGATACTCTTGCTGATACTCCTGTGGCCTAATCCGGCAAAAGTGACGATTGAAATGGAAGAAAATGGATTTGTTTATTGATGCAATTCCACCTTGCCCTCATTTAATATCAATGGTAATTTTTTATGTATTTTATTTAAAAACCGCGAATTTAAATCTTTCAAATTTCATATTTATTAAATCTTAACTAACATTATAAATGCGAAAGTGTGTTTGTTTGTAACGCTTTAACGCCTTAAATACTTGTACTCAACCGATCATCATGAAATTTTACATACACGTTGTCAGCGATACAGAAAACAACATAAAAAAAATTAAAGCCTGACAAAAATATGTGAGCAATAAAGATTGAAAGAGAGTAACAATTTGTAATGCTTGTTTGAGATTTTAAAACGTGCAAATAACAATTAAGAAGAAGCCTTTATTTCCAAGGTAACATAGAATTCAATACTGATCACACATGCTGAAGATGCTGATGCCAGATTTTTTTTTGTAGTCCGTGGAAGTCCTAAGCATCAAGGTAGATAAAACACATCATAACATAGAGACGATTAATTGTTCTCATTATATATTTAACAAATGTTAATAACGCTCCAAATGAATGAGTCATCACATTACATACATTTTATTATGTTTTTGCTTCGTTCTATATTTAAAATGTTTGTCGTCAAATTTTCAGAGTTGAAAGCAAAATCGTATGGCAACGGTATAAAATAAGATTTTCACGGAAAACAAATGGAAATTGGAATAGAATGGGAAGATTGAATGAGAAGATCTCACCCAATTTTCTTTCTGTCAATAGAGTGAGTGAATTAATGATATTAGACCATTGATTTTATGATATTAAAGAATACTTTGACATTTAATTATATTTAATACCAACTTGCTGCACTCGACTCGGTGGATCGCAGAGCTAGGAGGCTCATTGGCGATGATACACTAATAAAAACTAAGCTGCAGAGCCTGGCACATAGACGCAAAGTTGCCTGTCTGTGTGTATTCTATAAGATGTACTTCGGAGAGTGTGCTCGAGAGCTGCATGAGATCATACCGCCTGCCCCTTTCTTCTATCGGACATGCAGACGTACGGCTGGTTACAATCCTCACCTTGTCGAAATCCCTCTAATTCGGACCAAGCGCTTTAAAACATCTTTTGTGATGCGCACTGCTAAGGATTGGAACTCCCTGCCGGCGTCTGTATTTCCGAGTTCATATAACCCAAATCTTTTCAAGGTTCGAGTGAATAGGCATCTTCTGGGTGAGCTCGCTCCATCTTCGGCCTCATCCTTCCTACATGGATAGATGCTGGTCAAGAGCAAACCCATCTATAATAAAAAAAAAATAAAAAAAAAATTTTTACAATTTATTATGACATTTTTTCTTTTTTTGTTTCTATTGTTTTATAAATTTTAATGAAATATTGGATATTTTATGTTATTATTTTACACGCCAAACGTGGCAGTACATGTGGATGCATATTTTACTTTGTGGCGAATTTACAATAAGCCATTTAAACCAATAAGAACTGGTTCGCAGTAAGCCATGTTACTTGTAAATAAATTATTTGAATTTGAATTGAATCGGTCATTTCAAAAACCTCTTAAGTCACATTTTTTTCCAACATGCTTTTTTTGTTGAAAATGGTTTCTTAAAGAGAGATGCGTATCAAGATAGCATTCTGGAAGAGCATATGCCATTTTATAACAACTTTTATGCCAACTGCAAATGTTGAAGATAATCCAGATGAGAATAATGGAGAATATGACTATGTACCATAAAGATATAAAAACATGACAAATTAATACATGCAAAATGATAACAAGATTATTTTTAAGCGTAATTCTCAATTATAAGCAATAAAAAATATGAATACTACTATTGTTTTGGTTAAATTATATACCACTTAGGATGAAACATATTACACCGGGCCGGGCGCTCACCGGGTTTTTCTCAACGTGCCCCGGCCGGGTTTGCTATTTGTCACCGTGCCGCCGAACGGGCCGCCACCGGGCGTTGCCCGTGCCTTGTCATTTCCAAGTACTATTATACTATTTTGTATTAATATTACTATACTAGCTATGCCCGCGACTTCGTATGCGTGGTATTCGGAAAAACGTGTAACTTTTTTGTTTTTAAACAGATTTTTTTTTGTTTTTCAACGAAAATGTGAATTTCGAAATTTCGTCGTGAACGAAAATGAGTACCAACACGGGGGGTCTGCGACGCACCGCTCCCGAGATAATTTTGAAAAAGTCCAAAAATGCGAATTTCGAAATTTCGTCGTGAACGAAAAATTCCTCTCCCCGAGACCTCTTAAATGAGTACCAACACGGGGGGTCTGCGACGCATTGCTCCCGAGATAATTTTGAAAAGTCCAAAAATGCGAATTTCGAAATTTCGTCTTCACCGAAAAATTCCTCTCCCCGAGACCTCTTAAATGAGTACCAACACGGAGGGTCTGCGACGCACCGCTCCCGAGATATTTTTGAAATTCTTTTTTTTGAAAAAATATTTAAGCAGAAAATATTATACTTCGAGGCAGTCAGCCTCGGGTTAATTAATTAATTAATTTATTTATAATTTTAACAATTTAAAAAAGAAACTAAATATACATTAAATGATACCACTAAAAAAACTAATAGGTACTATACCCCGAGCGGGCCTCGCGAAGCTGTCTCCGAGCGCACTGTGAAAACAAACATTTTATGAAATTTCGAGATTGGAGCGCTCCGGCCGTGCCCCGGCCATGCTCCGGCCGTGCTGCCGGGGCACGGACGGGGCACGGCCCGGTGTAATATAAATCATCCTTAAGTGACTTATGAGGTTTTTGAAATGACCGATTCAATTTGAAATAAATATAATCTTTTTCGCGACTACCCAATAATTGAATAAATAATTGCTTATTATATAGTATTATAACTACAATTATACTTTTATCATAGTTAGAATATTATGAACACGTTTTAACCTATACTTACCATGCGTTATATCTTTTTTAATTATGAAATGCACCAGGCAGCTTGGAGTTCCACTTGAAGGTATCTACCGTCGTCTCGAACAGGCAACGGTATCTCTAGTCCTTTACTCTGTATCAAATCCTGAACACTGTGGTCAATAACATATACTTACAACATTCATTACTAGAAAAAATAACTATTAACTGTGTAAATCAAAATAAATAGTTAAATGTGTTGCTCGGCGTAAAACACGAGAACGGCTAGATCAGTAGAGAGGGCTAATATTCGTTGAAGTCCGAGGAATGGGAACCTCCATAAGACACAAAATTGTAAAGAGTGACCATGAGAAATGGACTCAGAAACCCTTATTCATACAGCATGTTTTCTGAAATACAAATAGCATATATAATGACGTCATAACAGGGGCGTAGCGTCGGGGAGCGGGTGGGAGCAGTTGCACCAGGGCGCCGGGGCCTGGAGGGCGCAAATTTTTTTTTTCTTAAATTTTTGTCAATAGCCAATCGAAAATGCACACCTAATTAAAAATATTCATAATTCACTTTTTCGGAACATTTTAGATTCGAACAGATATCTATAAATGAAACACATAGCCGGTAATAGGGGATCGGACAAATTTTCAGAAAGTGTTTTAAATTAATCTTCATGGATATTTATTCCTATAAAAAATACTATTTTATTTATTTATAGCCTTTTAGGTACTCAAAATCATGTTTTAATATTGTTTGTTTGAAAATGCCGCCAAAACGCCACGATAGTTCATCTGAGAGCGCGTAACGTCATTTGTGGTCATATCATAACAAAACAGCTGCATTGGCATAAGACAATGATTGCCCACAAATGACGTCACGCACTGTGATTGGTGTTTCAAAATAGATTAAAAATATTGTAAATAATAAAATTTTATTTCTTCATTTAAAAATATTTAAATGAATTATATTAAATTATTATTAGATAAATAATCGTAAAAAAATATATATTTTCTAAGTACATTTTAGATTTTAATCTGATTACTGTCCGATCCCCTATTACATGTACTTCAGAAAAGGTAGCGGAAAACGGAACTATATAGAAACAATTTCAGAGTAAAGAAGCGTATAATTATGAGCTTTACTTTTAGCGTCCTGGAGCAAAATTTTTCAAACGCCTCTCTCTCATATGGGTACGTGAGGAATTATACACAAACCTCGAAATGAATCATCTGGAGGTTTGTGTATGATTTTTTTCAGTTTTAATAATGAATCTGTAATCTTCCAGTATATTTTTCTTGATAATAGGGTAAGGCCGCCAAAATTGTCAAATGTATCACAAAAGTAACACAAGAAATTTTGTGTTACCGTAACACAAACGTAACCCAACAGTAACACATTTTTTTAATAAAGGTCGTTTTGGATTGGTAACCAAAATAAAAAAGGATTTTATTAATGTAATTTAATAATGAAGTAAAAAAAACACGAACAAACGTATCATCTTTGTCGTATCAAGTAGATTTGCACAAGTTAAAAAAATATATCAGACAATGGGTTCTATTAAAATAAAAACTCAAACATCATACTAAATAATTACTAACAACAGACTTCAGGAATAGGCTATGAAAGACTATTCAAATTATATTTTTTGTTATTTATGTGGTTATTTTCATATACTTAAATATATTAATCGTTAAAGTAAACATTATCAAAATCATCCTTTATGACGTATTTTTTTGCTTCCTCTTGTATTAAATTTATCTGTTTGACTACAGAAACATTGGGCACAATGTCGACATCATTTTTTTTTGTAACCAAAAATATTAAGTTAGGGTTTTTTACAGTTTTGAGAAACTTTATTCTGTAAAAGGCTTGGTTATTCTCATTAAAAATGTCTGTTATAAATCCTATATAATATTTCCATTTTTTCCTTTCATAGTATCTGACAATCACACTGGTGTCAACTTGTAATATTTCTTTAACAAACTCATTTTTTGTTCCAAATTCATCTAGAGCTCTAGTATTGTTCTCTTTATTTTTTATTTCAGTTTTGTTATTGTCATCTGCAGTATCAGTATTTTTCTTGTTAGTATTCTTCAATTCGTAACTACCACTCCCGATGTTATCCATTTCATCTTTCATCTCAGTCACGTACATTTCATCTTTCGTTTCGGTTTGATTCTCTTCACTTTTCGTCTCAGTCTTGCTTATTTTGTATATAATATTATCATCTTTTGTTTCAGTCTTGTTCTCCCTATCTATCGTTTCAGTATTTTTCTCATCAGTTTTCTTCAATTTGTAGTCATTAGTTCCGGTTTTTACCTCCTCATATTTTGTTTCAGATTCATATTCTTCATCATTTATTTCACTCTCAGTATTCTTCAGTTCGTAGTCATCAGTTCCGGTTGTCATCACGTCATCGTTCATTTTAGTCTCATTCTCTTTACTTTTCGTCTCAGTCTTGCTCTTATTGTATTTAATATTATCATCCTTTGTTTCAGTCCACTTCTCTCCATCTATCGTTTTAGTAATTTTCTCGTCAGATTTCTTCAGTTCGTACATATCAATCCCGGTTTTTACTTCTTCATGTTTCGTTTTAGTATTGTTCTCATTATCTTTCGTTGTTAAACTGTTTTCATTTTTCTTTTCAGTCTTTTTTTCACCACTTTTTTTCAATTTACAGCCATCTTCAGTTCCAATCACATATTTAACCACACTTGCAATTTTTTTCTCTTCTACTTTTTTTATACTACATTGGTTTTCTTTATCAATTAAATCAACTGTCCTAACACAATATTTTTGATACTCAATATCTTCCTCGGTATTTGTTATCTTTTGATCTATATGTTTCATTGATCTATATTTTCGATATTGTTGCAGTGTTCTTTGACAATTTTTTTTCTTTTGTTCTTGAAATTTTTCGGGATTCCTGATTTTTAATTTTTCACGATATCTTCGTTGTCTTTCGGCGGGACTTAAGGGCATTGTCTATAAAAAAGGATAAGATATGTTATATGAAAGAAGGTAGATGTACAAATTTTAATTTAATAGAAAATCATAATCAAATTTATTAGAAAATTATGAATGTAAATTATATCAAGAAGTTCATCATATCTAACGCTATGTTATTTATTCGGGTTACGTTGTGAAGCAGCAAAATAACCTTATTGATTCGTTCCCTTTGTGTGCAAGATTAACTTGTACTTGCCCGGTTTTTACCACTAAGTAGGTAAGTATTGCGTCCGACAAACATAACGCAGATCAAACTCGAATAAATACATTTATTTTTATAAAATTATACTTATGACCAATATACACGCGGCTTTATAGATAGATTGTGTTACGCAACACAAACATGTGTGTTACGATAACACAAAAATAACATAAAAGTGACACAAAAATAACACAAACGTAACACAAATGTAACACAAGAGCAAAATTTTTATAACAATTTTAAGTTATAACTCGGTTATTTTTTACAATTAAGTGCTAATGGAACCTTTAAATACACTATTTTTAACGTCGCTAGCAAATTTGGTATAATGATATTAAAATATCTATTATTTACCTCAGAAATCTCATAAAATCCATATAAAATTTCACCGCTCACAAAAACATGACACGCACTTTTGACAATATATCTGACGAAACAATATGGCTGCCCTTTTTTCATTGCCATATCAATAAAAGTGTTGCTATATTAATACTGCTTTTTTCACTTTAGCTCTTTAAATAGTAGTTTTAGGGTAAAAATTCGCAACACAAAATAAATAGTCACACAAAAGGAATGGCATTTTTTTTTGTTTTAAACCATAGAAAAATTGATCAGTACGGGTACTAACGCAAGATATTACTTTTATAAAGAGGAATATCATCTAATTCTTCATGGTTATAAATAAATTTAAGTATACTTTAAAATTTAGAAAATATGACTATATAATGTAAATGCAAAAAAAAACGACAAAATTGTTACACAAAAAATTGACAATTTTGGCGGCCTTACTCAATAACATTACTTTTATTAGCTACTAGCTGAACTCGGCCACGCTACGCTGCGGCCCATACGGCGGCGGCGTGCGCATGGGGCGCGCGGTACTGCTTATATATAATACTATTTATCGTAGCGTGATGTTATATAGCCAATAGCCTTCCTCGATAAATGGACTATTCAAAACAAAAAGAATTTTTCAATTCGAACCAGTAGTTCCTGAGATTAGCGCGTTCAAACAAAAAAATAAACTCTTCAGCTTTATAATATTAGCATAGATATGCATACAATGTTTAGTTACAAGTTCACAAAGTAACCATGTTCAAAAAATGAAAGAGAGCGCTTGAAAAATTTTGCTCCAGGGCGCTGAAAGTGTAGCTACGCCACTGCGTCATAATGACGTAATGTCACACATTGTACATATTTGGTACATATAATATCAAAGATGTTGTATTAGTCTGTACAATTATCTTTGTATAATATAGTAATATTCAACGTAACAGTGACCTTGTACATATGTATATATTATGTCAAAGATAAGGTACAGACTAATCTTTGTATTATGTAGTTTCGTTCCTATTTGGCAAACCGCCCATTTCTTCACTCCCCGCGAGAGTGTGACACTAATATGGATAGGAATCCATTGGTGTTTCAGTTCGATTGTACATTATGACTATTTGAGCGCGAGCAGCAATGTATGGCGTGTCGAAAATTTATTTTCAGAATTGCGTAACATGCGTCATGCGATGTTGACTTTTGTATAAAGGTTTGCGTACAGTAAAAACCCCATTGGAAAAGCAAAACTAAAATATTTTTTCCTAAAAGAGTTTCTTGGAATGAACCAAATAACTCTATTGTAAGTATATATATCAATGACTGGATTTAAATCATGGATATCAAGTAAATAAGACGAAATTGTACCTGATACAAGAAAATTGTATCAGAGAAATTATAATTATGTTACAAACTCTGTCACTCTTTCTTCTTTACAGGGGGATTTTAGTTTAAAGAAGTTTGTGTGTAATTTATGTTTTCACCTTACCAATTAGAGCTGGAATTGTCCTAACTTTGACTTTCATACATAATTATTGATGTTCTTTTGGCTCGGTCTTTCTTTGTAAATCCTAACTAAAGTAAATTTGTTTGTTTCTTTGTCAGTTAAGTTTTACTCAAGCGATCATCAGAAAATTTTTCATATACTTACATTGTCAGGGATACAAAAAGGACATGGGGATTATCTAGAAACAATAAAAAATTAACGCCTGACAAAATTGTATGAGCAATAAAAATTGAATAAATGTTTTAACACCCAAGAAAAGGGATCACGGACAAAGACAAGGACAAAAAAATACAATGCAGAATGAAGCTTAAATCTATAATAAAATCATATAATAAAATCGTAAACGAGCCGTGTCTGTACATTAAATGTTTTTCAAAAAATTTCTTTTAGAATTTTTGTCTGTTTGTGCATCTCAGAAACGGCTTAACCGATTTGAATGCGGTTTTCACTGATGCAGCTAGCTTCCCGTAACATTTAGTTTTTGTTTCATTCCAACCGGTTTACAAACAAAAAAGTTACGCGCTATACCAAATAGCACGCGTACGAAGTTGCGGGCTCAGCTGGTATACAATAAAAGTTGGTAAGAGTATCGTAATATAGTTTTAGTTTTCTTTTTTCTTAAAGGATTTTTTTCTAAGAAATGTTCGAAAAAAATTTCAAATATCATTTTTAGTGACCGAATCTGTATTTTTTAGAATCTATTTAAACACACTAAGATATCTAAATAAAGTTTTGTTTGCCTATATTAATATAACCTTTAGATTACCATCTATTAAGTCAACCATAATCAAGTTAATTTTTATAATCGTTTTGCTGTATACAAACATTTTCAGGAAAATCAATCGCAGTGTGCGTTGCGCCTGATGTGACTTTGAAATAATTATTACACGAGCTTTCATTCAGTCCGTTTACGTCGTTCGCGAAGTCCGTTCGGTTTTAGGAGCTTGTCATCGTTTTCCCAATACGCGATCGCGATTTTTAACTAACCGAGGGCTATGTCGGAAACTATGAAAGATAATAAAAACGAAGAGACACCTGTGCCATTTGAGGAAGCGTTGGAAAGGACCGGTAAGTGTGTTTCCTTTCAAGACTGTGTTCAGTCTTTTTAAATGTTTGGATTTTTCTTTCCGATTTCTTTGTTGCTCATTCAGAAGTGCTTTGAAGAAGTTTAGCACAACTGCCAGACATTTTTTTCCTATCCAAGCAGTCTTTGTTTGAGAATATAGTGAATTTATGTGTTTAATTATTTTATAATAATAATAATAGTAATAATAATAATAATAATAATTGTTTATTTGCTGAATGCAGGTTTACAGAACATATATGTATTTTACATTATTAATTCGGTCGCTACATTCTGCCTTTAAGGCGTGCAAATATGTATTATAATTTGAAAAACAATTATAAAATAAATATAGAAAATTATAAAAATACATTATACCACGAATTAATCACATTATTGGTCATTTAATTAGTTATTTTGCCTTGTCATTAAAATATTGTTATATAATTATAAATGGTATCGCTGCGCAATAACAGCTTTCCGAACTTTTTTCTTATATGTATACATAATATATAAATACTTGTAAATTTATTTAGTTAATAAATAAAAATAAGATAAGTTAATATCTTCATTATCAACTACACACGGTATTATGGTTGTTAATAAGGTATTAGTATTAAATTAACAGTTTGCCTATTACGGACGTATGTACAACATAATTTACTATACAATTATATTTTAACAAATATACAAAGAATTTTTTTTTTATATTAAGGTCCCCGAAAATTATGATTGTTTGCCTTAAGTTTGTAACTAAACCAAATATCTCATCAACGTAAAACTTAAATAATATGTTTTTTAAAACCTTTTTGTAGAGACAGAATCACAATTGATGGAAATTGACTCGATACTTTTTTTTTTTTAAATGATAGTTTTTTCAAGATTTTCCCGTTTTTCTCGGAAAAAACTTTAGTTACATAATGTAAAATGAATACTCATAGAAAGAAAATACGATTTATTAATTACATAAAAGGCAAAAATTGCCTAGACCGATTAATATTCTCATAATAAACCAAATATGATTTGAGACTTGCGTCCTTTACTTCTGTGCAAGAATACGGTCAAACGGATCATTTGATATTCAACCTTATTTTAACGTATTTTAGGTTGAATATCGAATATCGACCTGGACAGAGCCAAACGTAACAATCGATATTCAACCTTATATAGAATTGTATAAGGTTGAATATCGGATGATCAGTACAGCGTTGTGCGCGAACAGTTCCGGACCTATCGCGGTTTTGAACGACCTTGACAGCGGACAGACTACTGTCCACTCGATGGTAGGTGGCTACCGTCGCTTATCTATAAGAGAAGCAACGCCACAGCACAGGGCCAAATGATAATGATCACAATATCACAAATAATGTTATTTCACGGTGGTCTTTCGTCACGTGTGTCCGGCAATTTCTAATTATTGTACATTTGATTAAATTGCTGGAATATTTATCCAATCTATAGGGTCATAGATAGCTAAAGGTCAGCTCAAAGCGGCCACGCTTCATAATTCGGGTATTGAAAATGATAGCGAGACGTCGCCATTTTGCCCGGAACATTCGGTCGGTCTAGCGGAGGGATCGCCGCACTAACCAAAATAAAATATTTGCTTGTCTTGTATAAAAAAATAAAAAATAAGGTATGTTCAACATGTTTTGATCAAATCTCTTTGAGTTTAGGTAAATGTTGAATTATACCTGTATTGTTACTTATTTATTTAGTTTTACTTGTGCAGCATTTGTCCCGAAACATTTATTAATATTGTAAGCAAAGATTCAAATCAGAGATACGCCCTTACTAGCGAAACTGTGTTACAAAAGACATAATATTATATCATAATAGTTATACATTTTGCTATAAAGATAAGTCTACTTTCCCTTCGTCTTCCTTTGTCCTGATTTTAAGTAGGAAGTACAAAGATTTATATTATGTCGTTCCAATGCGTTGAGAATTGTAAAAATGAAACATGGGAGGTTGTGTTTTCTCTTAACAATAAGGAAATTACCAAAAAATTAGTTGTTTGTTTTCGTGATAAGATAATTCCATACTTGACAGTGATTTTAGATAAAAATAAGGTTTTATGAGGATGATAGATTACATGTTAAAAAAATTGAATACACCTTGTATTGAATTTTTCGAACTTGGACTTTTGCTCTGCAGTTAAAAGTTTAGAGTTAAGAGCGGATTTCAACGATATGTCAGATGGATTTCTTCTTGCAAGTAGCTTTCTTCTTGTAAGCCACTTTCTTTGAATTTTCGTAGGTAGCTAACGCCACAGGTGCTGCAAGTGCGCTGCCGTTCACAGTAAGATTAAGAATAAGGGCTCTGTCATCTCTGATTCACTGACCGAAACACAACAGCATATCTGCTGTTATTTCACAGTGGTCTTCTGAAAAAGACAACCGCCCGACGGGCTGCTTTAATAACTACGTAACGCAGTATGCCCCGCCACTAAAAATATTTGTAAAATTTATCTACATGTAAAGAGTCTCACAAGTCTTTTTTTTTTTTCAGGTAACGGATTGTACAACATTCTCCTTACAGCGACCTGCGCCCTGATACTCTTGGCAATCGGCGTGGATTTGTTAGGCTTCAGTCTGGTGGTGTCAGCGGCCTGTGACCTCAACCTTACTATTACTCAGAAGGGTATCCTTACCTCTATCCCGTTTATAGGTAAGAGTAAAGATAGGATATCTTAAAGGAAGATATGATTATAAGATATGATAAAATTATAGGTAAGAATAAAGATATTATATATTATGCAAAAGATATTTAAAAAAAACTACAAATAATATAAAATAGCACTTCTATATCGTCGTTGTCAGCCTCTCTGTTTCTCCCCTAACTTCTAAAAACCCAAGGGATTTTGATACGATTTTCACCAATGGAAAGAGTGATAAACAAACAAGGTTTGTGTTTATAATTTACAGAGAAAAATTGCACCCTTGTGAAGTTGGGGACTGACCGCTAATTACTAATTAAATAAAGCTGAAGATTTTTTTAATTGAATACGCTAATCTTTGGAACTACCTGTTGAATTAGCATTTTATAACCCAATTCTTGAAGAGGGCTACAGGCTATTTAAAATCACGCTACTACCCTTATATAAGTCGATGCCATAAGTCGGTAACGGAATAGGGAAACTGATCTTTACCGATAGAGTAAATGAGAGAGAGAACAGCGGGACAGTAAATAAAGCAGAGATTGACTTAACTATGGACTACTTTTTATGTGTTTTATTTTTTTATGTAAAGATCGTTAGACTGACGAGTGATTTTGTGAGATTGGATTACAAATACCCGTGAAAGAAAACATTGTTATCAATCTTCGAAAACAAGTGAAATCCTCTTTATTTCCGGACAGCTAACATGTGGATCATTGTCGATAACTCCTCGCATTGGGCCCGTGCCCAAGAGTGGGACGTAATATTTTTGCATACATACCTACATATACTTGCATATTGGCCCATAAAAATACATATACAAAAATAATCTATATAATTCATTTCCTTAATAAAAACAAATTTATAACTCTTCATAATTTTCTAAGTAATAAATCTTTAAAATACTTACTATAAAATATAATTTCATAGAAACAGAGGATTCGGTAACTTTGTTTATATGTGGAGGGTAAATTATGGAACCACTTCATCTATTTAAAAATTTCTTTTCACTATCTTAAAGATGTACACTATCTTTACATATTATAAAACAAAGTCTCCCGGCGCGTCGGTCTGTATGTATGTTGCAATAATTTCAAAAATACTGAAAGAATTTTCCTGCTGTTTTCATCTATCAACAGAGTGATTCCTGAGGAATCTATAGGTGTACCCTTAGCTTCCCGAAGGTCTGCAAATTGGAGCAACTACATACAGGTGTATCACTAAGCAGTTCCACTTAAATCCGATAGATGTCACTGCTTCACCTAGTTCTACTGTAATGTAATAGATGGCGCCATCAATAGTGTTCTTTTTTTTTTCAAGGCGGTCTAGTAGATAATATTATACTAATTATTCCGATTGCATCTGGGCGCAGTTTAAATTTAAATTAGGGAACAAATTAAATTAAATTCAATACGAAATTAAATACCATTTAGTTGGTATTCGACATCGCTGCAAATCTAAATGTATCCCAATGCATTCGTTTTTCAGGAATCCTTCTAGTGTCCTACTTTTGGGGCTACATCTCCGACACGAAAGGAAGGCGGTTCACTTTGGTGCTTTGCATGCAGGTCTCGTTCATCCTCTCCTGTATCTGCAGCATATCCCCCAACTGGTTGTTCCTAACTTTCTTCAAATTCCTAACGGTTTGCTTGTAAGTCACCTACAAAACTTTATGGTATCATTTTAATATAAATAATTAATCTTTCAACATGGAGGCAAGCTCCTGATTTTAAGAAAATTTAATTTGCAAACGCTTAAAACTTTAACGCATTCCTAAGTCCGTTTTTGCTGTAACTATGCAACTCGTATGGTGGTAGGCTAATCACTGTAAAATATTTTTGTTTTTGTGCGAATATACAAGGTTTTCCAGACGTTTTCCGTTAACTTTGGCAAATGACTACTACTCCTGGTGGTCACGCCAAGCAATTATAAAAGTGGACTGTATTTTTCGTTGGTGGTATATATAATCGAATGACGAGGAAATCTGTCATATACATCGTGAATCACTAAGTCCTAGGTCCTAGGCGAAGATTCCAACGGGCCTGTCACACCCAGAGTCCAGAAACTCTAGCACTTAACCACTTCAATGATTACACTCGCGGAGCTAGAAGCGTGACCAAATAGATAAACTACAAGCAAATTGCCTGATGACATTAGCGGATGAAATAAATTCAAATTTCGCGCTATGGCTGATGAGTCCAGGTACTCGTGTTATTGTTGCGATGTTTTTCTTAGACTAACTGCGGTTTCATAAAATGGCCGCTTGCTCAGCTTGCGGTGATGTCAGTTATATGGATAGGTATATGGTGACAGTGAGATAGCACATACGAACTACTATTAATTAATTCAAATTGAACATTGGCGTCAAAGACATATAGGTACCCAAAATAAAAGAACGCGACAACGTCACCGTGATGACGAATGAACACATAATTTGCAACTGTGACTTAGGAAGTCGGCACGACACAATAGACAGGGGCGAAGCGACAACCGTGCATTATAAAGCATTAAAGGCTGGTTTTAGTATCGTGCGGAGCGCATGCGTCGGCGCAGTACAATCATGACGAGACGAGTGATCGATGAAGTGCGTTTGAGGAAATTTTTGTGGGATGCGCCTGATCCACTATACAAAAACAAAGACGCGAGAAATAAAGCTTGGGAGGACGCCACTGAAGTCCTCTTTGAAAATATTACTGAAGAAAATCTCCCGCAACGGCTCTCTGCTCTATTAAAGGGTGAACATGTAGTCTCCTTCTTTGCTACACTTTTTTGTACGTCTGTACTCCGCGGCGGTCAGGACTTTACTAAAATAAAACGACATACGCTTACTTACCACTCCGTACTAAATATAAGTTCACACCGAAACGCAATGCGACCGCGAGACGCCAGCTACTGTAGCCGGATGGGCTGCACAGCATGGGAAACGAAGTATGTAAAACTCTTGTGATATAGTAAATTTATCCATTGTATTTTTCAGCTCATGCGCAGCCAACTCGGCGACGTACACTTTAGTTGGGGAATCTTGCGTACAAAGAGTGAGAAGCAAATACATGCTGCTAATGACATGCCTATTGCTGTTGTCACCTGCTGTAGCTGGCGGTGAGTAATTATTTCATCAATATGATATTACTAGCTGAATCCGGTCCCGCTTCACCGTGGCGTGCACGTTTTATTTATTACTTTACAAAATAGCGACAAAATTAATAATAAATTAAGATGCAATGGATTCTGCTCCTCAACTATATTAGTAGTAATATTTTGGTTTCCAAAAATAAATGTGGGATTTATTATACCATTTTCAATTCTGTATTAAATGGGAAAGTTTTGAAGATATCAAGCCTAAATAGGCTTGGAAAATATTTTTACCGTGACTGAAGTTCAAAGGCAAAATATTAAAAATAAATTGGAGCTTATATTAGCTATTTTATTTTTTTCTTTTTGAGTAATTTATAAATACTTATATCTTTAATACTTCATATCGTATTATATATTTATAATAGTATATATATTTGGGTAATTATATATTTATAATACTTCATATCGTTCAACAGTACCACTCTTTGAATGTATTTAACAGATAATAGTTTGGAAATATTCTTTCTTTTGTGGAAACGGCATAAAAATAAGTGATGGGCGTGTCGATTTAAAAAAAAAACTTTTTTTTTAAATCCATGCCAAGGTCTTGGATCTTGCTATCTTGGATACCAAGGTTACCCATTCATTAGCGGATAACTTTTCCGCCAGTAATAAATCCCTCTTAGTCACGTATGTAAAAAGCAGCTACTTATCTTATTTATACTATATATTATTTGTATTACATATCTACACATTTTATTAAAAATTTTCCTTGACACCTTTGTTTAAATTATGTAATAAATTTACAACGTGTACAGACTTACTTAAGCTTATTTAAATGCTAATGTTTTTTTGCGCGATAAAGTGGCAGATAGACGATCGTCTACTTGTTGATAGGTGACAAGTTGACAACCGTCGTCGTAGGAACAGTTGTAACTTCAACAACCAATCACCGGGCTTCATTTCTTTCGTTTCGTAAGTACGCAAAGGAAGCGTTTGCATTTTGTGCATCTTGGCTAGGCCCCAAGTAACTCTAAAATATCGTTTGTCCCTCGTGGCGCTGTTTGTATTTACGAGTAAATGCGACGGTAGTCACCTACCGCCAACTGGTCCGTCAGCCTAAGCCTACAATTTCTTATAAAAAAAGTAAAGTTATTCATGATACAATAAGGTAATATGTTTTATACTCTCATTTCAGTGCTAACATACCCCACACTGAAACTTCATTTCGAAGCGGAGATACCATGGCTGGGTATCGTGTTCAGACCCTGGCGGCTGCTAATCATAGTGCTAGCTCTGCCTTCAGGTTTAGGAGCAGCAGCAATATACTTCTTCAAGGAGTCCCCAAAATTCTTGGCCAATTTGCAAATGAAAGACGAAGCGTTAGAAGTTATGAAATCAATATATGCCCTAAATCATCGATGTAATAAGGAAGATTTTAATGTAAGTTCTTTTTTAATCCGAGCATCATCTGATCGCTTATACCAGTAACCTCTTCAATTTTTTTAAAATATATTTCATCTTTTTACATTTTGTATTCTATAAGGTCGATTGTTGTATCCTGTACTAAGGTATTGTAAGGTATATTATATTCTATCAGCGCGTTCGCTAAGCGAGCTAGGGGCTATGCTCGGTGTTTCTCTGGGGGATTAGATGAGAAATTTTGAAATTCGCCGAAGTACCAAAGTTGTCGAAAAAATCAGTAAGCTGAAGTGGCCATGGACCGGGCATATCTGTCGCAGAGCGGATAACCGATGAAGTAGACGAGTTCACGAATTAGAAAACGCAGTGTGAAACGCCCTACGACCAGGTGACACACGACCTAAAAGGCATCGCAGGAAGTGGCTGGATGGCGCAGGAAGCGCAGAGGACCGTGCGTAGTGGCGAGCCTTTAGCAGTGAGAGACAAGGGCTGATGATGATGATACAGTTTGTATAATATTTCGTCTGCTGGTAAACAAACGCTATATCCTACAGATAAGGAAGACGCATTCAGAAGATCTACCAAATGTAGTATTTCCACGCCTTTACGGGGATAGTGAAGAGTGAGATTGTCCCATTGAATTTATAAGTTTAGATTTCATAGTTTACCTTACATTTAATTCATCATGTTGGTTAGACAGACGTCTGAACCTTTTTCTCGGGTGTGGCAAGCGTATTTTCATTATAGCAAAATTTGCTATCTCCAGTACTTGGAGTACTTTCCATCCAAGTGTGGTTAAAAATTCCCCCCGGTATAATATTTGTCATAATATGTAAGAAATGTTTTGTTCCATGACGTAACAGTTTAAACTACGCCAAGTCGAAATTCGAAGTTCGAGGAAAATGACAAGTTTTTCTGAGGATATGTAATTTTGTTTAATTTCAGATACATGCACTAATATTAGAGGAAGGTTCGCTCAAGAAGCACACATCTATATTCCGATCGATGTTTGAACAGAGCGCTCCACTGTTCCGGCCTCCGTTCCTCTGGAGGACACTCCAACTGTTCTACATCGTAATGGTTGTGTACATCACGTGAGAGCCAGGTTTTATATTATACATCAGCCTTCTGATACATTAGCCTTTTGCTTATTTGAGATACAATTCAATTTATAACAGGTTTAAGCCGGCTTGATCCAGACAAAAGTCTGGATTGTATAATCCGTGATTTTGGATACGCAATAGAATCATGTGCGTATTGAGTTGGGTTTTATGCATTTCTGCTGCTGCAGCACACATTTCAGTTCTATTTATCACTAGCTGGTGCCCCCGACTTTGCTCGCTTTGAAAAATAAACGGTATAATACCTGATGAAATATGTAAAGCAGTATAACGCCTGATATCTTTATTGCTTTTACACATTTGCCAGGCGTTGAATCTTTAGTTTTAGATAGCTGGTCCCCGCGTGGAATATATAGCCTATGTCCATTCTAAAATTCTATTCTAACTATTGCTGAAAGAATTTTTTAAATCGGATGAGTAGTTTCAAAGATTACTCCCTACATACAAACAAATTTTACCTCCTTATTATGGAGCGATATGGTGCTATAATTACATAAAAAATTAATCCCCATTTCCCTTAGTCACGGCATCACGCGTGAACGGGTAGACCGATTTTAATTCGGTTTTTACTAATGGAAAGAGGGATAAACGGGGAATGTCATATATATAAAAATAGCACCCCGGGGAAGCCGGGGGCGGGTCGCTAGTAATTTATATTAATTATAATTTTCATTTCATCTATACTTTATTAGCTTGAGATTTTTTTTAATGTTTATGTCTTTAGGCAGGCTCACGGTCCACGGCTGGAGGGCCGTGGTCGCCTTCTGTGAGGCAGTAATGCTCTAGAAGGAGACCGCTGAGCGGGATCGGGAGAGGGCCGATCCCGCTCGGAGGAGGCGGCGCAGGGGCGCCCGCAACAGGTAACCCAAGCGCTGCCTTCGGGTAGCGGACGGCGCATCATGGGGAGACGCGCCATCAAAACATGCGACCCGGGACCGGACAACACCCCTAGTAGTCTGGGGTGTTGCTGAGTGTTGGGGGGTGCACTGTATCCCCCGACATATTCTGAGGGGGTGCAATTATCGCATCCCCAGGAGGTGCGCTAATGCGATCCCAGGACCCACCCTGACCGCCGAGGAAGACCGCCGCGGGGTTTTAGTGGGTATACCTACCTCACTATACTATGAGGAAGGGGAGTCCCATATAACCGCACCGTCTCCCCAGACGGTGTGTGTAAGCGTAACGACATTTCCCCGCGTCAAAAAAAAAAGGCTCACGATCCACGTGATAGTACGTGGCTACCGTCGCCTATAACACAAGCAAATCTACAGACGCTGTACGCTATAGTAGATTAAGGATGAGGGAATAGGAAGGAATAGGGAAATGGGCTCTGGCATCCTTTACTCACTCACCGAAACAACAACAGCACACATGCTGTTATTCAAGGTGGCCTTTTGCAAGGGGATCGTTACTTCCGCCAGAGGGGCTGGCCAAATGACTGCGAAATGCATTTTCCTGCCACTACGTGCTCAGATGAAAATTCATTCGTTGTTATAAATCTTGGATTTTCGGGCTTAACTAATGAATGTTTATATTTGGTGTGATGAAATTAAGGACATTGATGACGTTCATGTTATAAGCTGGCAAAACTCTTATTTCTATATTCTCATAACTTAAACCAAACTCATTTTTCTTTCAGTAACAACGGCTTTTTAATGTGGCTGCCACATATATTGAACCTGGTGAGGTTGTCTTTGGAATCTAACAGCACAAGCGCTGGAAACATTTGCCACCTTATATCCACCAAACTAAGCGAAGAGGATACCAATGCAACTTTATCTGGGACGAATGAAACTGTTAAAATTGTGAGTAAATATGTATATTTATTTTAAAGTAAGACGAATAAGCCAAGCCGACTGGTCCTCGTGGGGGAAAATGACCACGACCCTCTAAAGATAAAAAGCAACATACACATACACACAGACAAGAGAACAAAAGATTATCACATAGCAACTATCAACTGCCGATCACTTAGAACTCCAGAAAAACTACAAGAACTCGAACAGGCAATGGAAGAAATAAAATGGGATATTGTCGGAATTAGCGAGATGAGAAGATTTGGTGAAGGTATTCAAGATTACGGAAAGTACATATTACACTACATAGGAGAGACGCCTGGCCTGTATGGAGTTGGGTTTATCATTAAAAGAAATCTTGTAAAGAATTTAGAAGAAATTAGAGGAATCACTGAACGTATTGCAATCCTCAATATAAAACTAGCGATAAACGGAGAAAAAGAAGAAAAATGGTCCATTATCCAGGCGTATTCACCAACTGAATCAGACAAAAAGGAAGACCAAATTAAAATCGATAAATTCTATGAGGACCTACAAAATACTATAGAAAGTTCACATAAAAACGTTATAGTCATGGGCGATTTTAATGGCCAAATAGGATTAAAAAATAACGGGGAAGAATATATCATAGGACATCACGGATTTGGTACTAGAAGTAAAAACGGAACAAGACTAGTAAATTTTGCGCTGGAAAACAAACTAAGTATCCTGAACAGCTTTTATAAAAAGAAACCATCAAAAAAATGGACATGGATCTCGCCCAATGGACTTTATAAAAACGAAATTGACTATATTATGTCCAACAATAGAAGAGTTTTTAAAGATGTATCTGTCATAAATAATTTAAATTTTAATACAGACCATAGAATGGTTCGGGCAACATTGACAGGAACACGGCAAAAGAAAACAAGAAGATTTCACAATAAACATACAGTTATTGAATACACAGGCAACACGGACATACTCCTTAATAACCTTCAGACATCAATAAATAACGCGAAAAACAAACAAAATGATTACACACCAACTCAGGAAAAATATGACAGATTACTGAACCAACTAAAAACTGCAACTAGAAAAACAAACTTAAGCAACAAAAATGAAATATCGCTCATAAATAAACAATTGCTACAAACACGCAAGGAACTTTTAAAACAAAAGAAAAATAAAGACAACCGTCAAAAAATAACAGAAATAAGTAAAAAGATTAGCGAACAGTTTAGAAAAGAAAGAAAAAGGAAAAGGTTTAATACCATGAAAAAATACATAGAGAGAACAGGGGGAATAAAGAAGGCGTTTAAGGAAATAAATCAGGGAAGGGACTGGATATCAAGTATGACCAGGAAAGATGGTATAAATACGTGCAAAAGACCCGAGATACTAAAAATTGCTACTGACTACTACCGAAATCTATACCAAAGTCACAATACAGGACATATCGAAAAAGAATACAACACACCGATTGATGAAGATCAAATACCAGCTATAATAAAGGCGGAAACAATAAAAGCAATCAGCTCACAAAAGCTTGATAAAGCCCCTGGACCAGATCAAATTACAAATGAATTACTAAAAATTACATTGCCAGTGATTGCTCCAATGCTAACGGATATATTTAATGAAATTATTAATACAGAAATTATTCCTGAAGATTGGACCAAATCTACAATTGTATTGCTGCACAAAAAAGGAGACAGACGAGACATAGCAAATTACAGACCAATTAGTCTAATGTCCAATGTCTACAAGGTGTTCTCAAAAATTATACTATCAAGAATTACCAATACTCTTGATGAAAATCAGCCAAAGGAACAAGCTGGTTTCCGTCGAAACTTTTCAACTATAGACCATATTCACACCCTGAGGCAGATACTACAAAAATGTAAAGAATACAATAAATCTTACTACCTAGGGTTTGTCGATTTTAGCAAAGCATTCGATACACTAGAACACGGATTTATCTGGGACGCACTCGAAGCACAAGGGGTACAAAGAAAATACATACGTATACTTAAAAACGTATACTCTAGGAGTACAGCGCAAATTAAATTGGAATCAACAGGCGTTGAATTCCCTATTAAAAGAGGTGTACGCCAAGGAGACCCAATTTCACCTAAATTATTTACAGCCGTCTTAGAAATGATATTCAGGAACCTTGAATGGATGGAAAATGGACTCAATATAAATGGCGAAAACCTAAATCATCTACGCTTCGCAGATGACTTAATATTATTTTCGGACAGTCCAAAAACCTTGGAGTTAATGTTGCAACAGTTATCGGATGAAAGTGCGAAAGCAGGTCTGTCAATGAACTTAACAAAAACAAAAATAATGTCAAACTCTTCACAAAAAGAAAAAATAAAAGTAAACAATGAACAAATTGAATATGTAACTGAATATATATATTTGGGTCAACTAATATCTACAGAAAATTGTATGCAAAAAGAAATAGAAAGAAGAACTACTAATGCGTGGAAAAGATTTTGGTCGCTCAGCGAAGTAATGAAGAATAATGACATGCCTTTAAAAGAAAAAAGGAAAGTATATAATATGTGTATTCTACCATGTTTATTATACGGGTGTCAAACGTGGGCATTGACGGAACAACTAGCAAATAAAATAAAAACTTGTCAGAATGGAATGGAGAGAAGTACTTTAGGAGTTAAAAGACTGGATAGAATAAAATTGGAAAAGATAAAAAGTAGTACTAACTTCAAGAATGCCTATACCACTTGTAAACAATTAAAATGGCAGTGGACAGGACATATGATGAGAGAGAAAAATGAAAAATGGTCTAGAATAGTGACGGAATGGTACCCACGCGATAATAAAAGGAACAGAGGTCGACAGACTAAAAGATGGGAAGATGATATTGTTAAAGTAGCTGGTCCAATATGGACTCGTACAGCAAAGGACAGAGTTAAGTGGAAATCTTTAGAGGAGGCCTTTGTCGGGAGACAAGCTGATTAAAAACCGTTTGCCGATCTGTAAAATAATAATAATAAAAAAAAAAAAAATTTAGGCATTAATTTTTAATTTTTAAATTTTAAGTAAGCATGTAAAAAAAAAATCAGTAATAAAGGCTTTTTTATTTTATTTTATTTTAAGACGAATAAGCATATACTAATTTATTAGTCTAGGCTAAACCAAGAACATTTGACTAACTCAAAAAAGGTTTTCGGACAAAGTCGGCATGAAGTTTTCAAATAATTTTACATCTATTTGTGTTGATATTAGGTCTCAATATAATAAAATGTGAAACGAATACTCCTAGAGCTTATCACCATGCCCATGCTTTATGGCCATGCCACACACTCGAGGCATGGAAAATAGCGAGGAAAAACGCAGTGACGTAGTGTGGTAACATTACGTCACTCATCATGCCCACCGCTCCCTGTTTTGTCGGTTTTTTAGGCAAAGGACAGACAATATAAGTGCGAGTAGCAGGCCACATAATCGCGCGGAGGCAGTCCGAATCGAGCGCTCTTTAAGGATGCACGTCATTAGTAATTTTTTAAGTCGCTCTTTTAAAATCATGCCGCCACCGTCTAACGAAACACAATTAATAATTATATTATAATATTTATAATTAGCATAATTGATATAATTACTTATAGTAAAAATGCATAGCGCGCACGCTGCCACGACTTCACATCCTAGCGCGATTAATTGCGCGAATAGAGAGAGCAGTGCGTGGACAGGAAGGGCAACTCATCGCGAGGAGCATATTAGTGTGGCAGAGGGGTTATAGGCGCGATCTGATGTACGCTCCAACTTGAAATCTCTAATGATTCCAAGTTAAACCGACACATTACAACGATACACAATAGCACACTTGTTATTTCACCATAGTATTCTGTAAGGCGGTTTTTACTGTCGGCGGACAGACTGTCCGATGTATGACTGTATCCTTTCCGATGTATCCTTTCTTAGCGGATGCTTACGTCATTAAATAAACCAACGTCATCTTTCAATGACAGCTCCAAATGTCAGCTTTTTAGACTTAGTTGTTATGCTGAACGTTGATGGTCCGCCAGGACAAACGATTTTATAAGTATAAATTATATTTAAAATAGTATTTTATACACAAATTGCTATGATGATCCATCCGACACAATCAGCCAATATAATATTGCATAAATATATGTTGGCACACTAGCTGAGCTGCAACTTCATGTATTCGGTATAGCAAATAACTTTTTTGTTTGTAAACCGATTGGAACGAAACAAAAACTAAATGTTACGGGGAGCTTACTACAATATATCAATGAAAACATTTAAATCGGTTAAGCCGTTTCTGAATTAGCGTGCACAAACGCACAGACAAACAGAAAAAATCTGAAAACTATTTTTTTTATCTTGGTAACGTAAGTAAAACGTGTACAAATTGTATTTATTATTTATTTATTTTTTTGAAAAATTATTTAAATTACAGACAGACACGGCTCGTTTGCGATTTTATTATATGTATAGATTATGTATAATAATTTGTTTTCATAAAAGAAGAGTTTCGGTTTTCTAAGACAATGTCGCTATCTTTTATATTATCATATTTACGTATACTATCCCATTAAAAAACATGCTATACATGTGTCCCGCTGCTGGTTTAATGCCTCTACTATATGTCAAGTATATCACCAACTAGTAGGGCTCTACATGTTTTAATCAATCAATTGGTCGCCGAATTTGTCTGTGGATCTGCAAAGATTATCTCTTTAGTCTTCTCATATAAATGAATCGCCAAGTCTAAACACACCGGTTGTACGACCCCCGAAGTAAGCGAACACTAGTAGGCTTGTGTTATGGGACAACCATTACACGTAACCCTGCATACCCAGACCAGAGCCAACCTTAAAATGTTCGTCGAACCATGGACCCTTTAGACAAAGCGCTAAGGCGAGAACATAAACTGGGCAGACCGTTCGGCCGCATTAATCACAAAATAACAGCATATATGCTATTTGATTACACTTTATCCTATCAGGGTTAATAATACACTTCCTTCACCTTTAGTATTGATTGTGCTTATAAGCGACGGTGGCCATCAACTATTAATATAATAGTAATAATTATTTCTAATTTACACATTAAATCAAAATCAGAACTCCAAAGGGCGAAAATATGAACGTATAGATTGTAGTTCTTTAATTTCTTAAATTTGTTATTGTTTTAGACACCAGACGTATGCTTAGGAACAATATCTGAAAACGTCTTGTTAACACTCGTCGTTTCCCAGGCCATGTACGCCTTCTTCAATTTCCTCATATCCTACCTTCCAAACAGACGGAAAATGGTCATCATCTCTGTCCTGTGTTTCTCATCGCTGAGCGGCATACTCCTCAATGTGATACCGGAGCCTATAACGAGTGTGATTTTCTTCGTGGGCTTCATGTGTACATGCCTGGGAATGGGAATTTTAGCCTCTTATTTTGTCGATCTCTATCCGACTTCATACAGGTAAGATATTAGGTATAGCCATCTATTAAGTTTGGTAACTGGGCAGCTGGTCTGGCTTTAGTAACCAGTCTCTTATTAAGGACTATCATGAAATAACAACGCCAGAGCCCGTTTCCTTTATTAGTTCACACCGAAACGTGAATATGCTTGAAGAGACAAGATACTTGACGATAATAAAAAAAGTATTTATTTTATATTACTATTGCCAATTTTATGTATTAGTTCTCATATTTAGTAGGTTCATATCATATGTTTTAGTAAAAAGTCATAAATTTTGTGTAAAATGAGTTTCCATTGCATATATATTCCACCAAGGGCGAGTTATTTTACTTGTGTTCAATTGTGTACAAGCACATTACGTCACTGGTGACGTCACGCTGTCAGTATGGTTACCATGTCAAATCAGCCATGCGTTACAATGTTTAGATTAATATGGTTATTCATATTCATGAATAGCAACGAGTACTTTTTGATTTATCCCTTTGTATGCCGGAACGTGGATCCACGTTATTAATAAATCATGGCAGAACCCCCATGACTCCTTATGGGAGAACAATTAGGTCAGTCAGAGTCAGTAGTTAAGAGTCAGAGTCATCGGTAAAAACGGTTGAAATTTGAACAACCTGTATATATCATTGCAAATTGCACTTGAAATGATAAATTTAAGCGCTGGCAGACAAGGGTAATTCGGCTTCCGGCATACAAGTGGTTAATGATACTGTGATGATATAGAACCTTCGATCAACAATACAATGTATTGTTGATCGTAGTATAGAACCATACAAAATTGCCATTTATTAATTTATTCGTATATTATATATAAGGAGTATTCCATACCGTGAGTATCTATGATTATGGCGTTGTTGGGTGTGTTGCGGTGAGGATTATGATGTTGGATGTTATTGGCGTTAGGAAACGTGGTGACCCTCACTCAAGACAAACTGCTGACAAATCCCTGCTGTACGCCGCGCCGCCCGTATGTCTAAAGCGCAGGCCACACTGGGAGAGAAGCGAAACGAGCCCAAGTTCGTTTCGATTCGCTCATGTCGCTATCACGTCTTTTCATACTTGCGTTCACATTGCGAATTACATAGCTAAGCTACGCCAGCAATGCATACTTGTGAACTCGACGATCTCAACGTAATGAAGTGCCCGCGCATGACTATCTATGTATCTAGTGTCGACTGACATGGCAATCAATCACATCACAACATCGTTCGTTTCCAGTGTGAACCCACTTCGCTTAGCCCGTTGTTAGGCTTGGGCGACATGAGCGGAGAGAAACGTACTCGTTTCGCTTCGCACCCAGTGTGACCAGTGGGTCTCGCATGAGTTTACGATACTACACCAATACTACACTCGCTAGCGAGAACGTAAAACTTTTGTATGGGAAATCGTGAACTGTCAATGTCAAATTATCAATTTGCCATATAAATGTTTTACGCTCTCGCTAGCGAGTGTAGTATCGTAAACTCATGCTAGAGCCACTTTAGTGTGCTTAGCTACATTAGAGTGACTTTGACATTGACAGCTCGCCTTCAATCTCAATCAACTGACAGTTTATGATAGCTTGTTCTATGGTTTTTTCCCAACGCCGTCATGCATATTAATTTTGCACTTGCAAAACAAAACGTGCTATAACATGAGATGATTGAATAATAATAAAAAAAAATGGGCAATTAATAATATTTCCAATGAATATTATTGTATTTTCATTATATGATGATATGCGTGACAGTTCGTAACTGACAATTTTAGTGATGCAACCTAACGACATTTAATCGATTGTTTGAAAATATCGAATGGAATCGAACTACCGATTTTAGATTTTCAGATTTAGAAATAAATTCTAGTAATTAAGAATAAAGGTTACGTTAAATAAATTATAGAATACAATGCAGTCTGTTTAAAAATTAATTTATATATTCATTACTGTCAGAACTCGAAACTCGACAACTCGTATCAGACTCGGAACAAAATTTACTTTTGTTTTTTTGTTATTATTAGTCAGCTTTAGTTTTATTATCAAAATACGAATAGAATATATGGAATAGAAAAATATTTGTTAAATCTCGGAACATCCAATGACAAACATAGAGTACTTTCGATATATCGAATATAAGTGAATATCCCTAGTGTCAATCCCTATTGACACAAGTTCCGTTCCACGCATTTGACACGTTTAAAATATATGTTTTTTATTACATTTACCAATTACAATAATAAATTAATAATAAAAGTGATAATTCCTTTTGTGTTTTTCGAATAGATAATTTTTTTTCACATGTAGTGAAAAACATGTAGTGTTTGTTTAATTGTTATTTTTTTTGTGTCAGTTTTTTTTAAGTTGAAAACAGTATGCGTGACATGAAAAAGTAAGAACTGTCACGCAAATCATCATACAGTGAAAATCAAAGATAATTGTGGTACAGACTAATACAACATCTTTGGTGAAAATACTATAATTAAATAACTTTCTGAATTTGTCAAAATATGTTTCCAGAGGTATGGTGGCCTGTCTTAGCATTATGGTGGGAAGAAGCTCGGCCTTTGTGGGCATCAATCTCATTGGGAACCTTGTTTTTCATCATTGCCAAATTACTTTCTATCTGTGGTCATTACTTGTGTTCAGTAAGTATAAGTAGTACTTTACCAAAATATGCTTTTAAGATTCGGTTACCTTAAAATTAAACAAAAGTTACATTCACTACAGAAATCTGATAAATAAAACTTTATTTACAAAAACACATCAAGATATTAATTCATATTCATTACATCATTTACATTACAAAGTAGATTTACCCGACAGGGGCATGCAAATATTTCTATTTTTTTTGTGCAATGCCTGCAAAGTGTCAAAGTCAACCATTCTGTCAAAGTTCTGTAAGAATAACAAAATAGAGAACACAGACTTAAGAAAGCCTTAGTAAGGCCAAGAAAAATTTACCATATGTCTCATATATATCGATACTAAAACTGATATCACAAGACTAGACACTAGAGAAATTGATTGTGGGTGTTAACAGGGAACTGTATGGTATGGGCTCTCTCTTTATGTCATTTCAACCATTTATTCATGGCATCATTAAAGTGGAGCATGCATTTAATAACTTTATTACGGTTGGTAACATTGTAATAAAATCAATAATAACATGCACGCAATGAGTTATAGTTCATAGACATTATAATATTAATAACTATTTAGTTATCTTGTTGATTATGTAAAATAACTAGCTTTTCCCGGCGACTTTGTCCGGGCCCCTTTTTCTTAGCTGTTTCTCTTTATCTTGGGTAAAAACATTTATTTAGTCTGTATTGCTCATATATTTAATTTTCATTTTTAAATAGAAAAAAATCTAATTTTGTATTAATTTTTAGGGAAAAGTTGACACAAAATTACCAAAAAACAAAAACAAAAAATCTGTTTAGGTATCTCTGAATAATCTGAAGATTGCCTGAAAATGTCATCAAAGTCGGTTGAAAGGTTTTGGAGTCCATTGGGAACATAATTAAGTACTTTGGAGAAGTTTAAGCGAACGAAGTCACAGGCCACACCTAGAGTAACATAAAACTTATGTATGTAATTCATTATCTCTTGTTGTTTTAGGTAGCGCAGTGGCCGCGTTCTTTTTACCACCAGACAAGTCAGCCGAAGTCACCAAGTTAGCAGTTTAATAATTAGACCATGTTATATATTATTATACCTGAGTTAATTTCCGGCGAATAGAAGCAGAGTTGGATTTCAAAACGCACCACAACAGAGATCTCCTTTTATATGCTGAGTTTACAGGAAAACGCGTTTACTATTCTGGACTGTGATTATAGTTCAAATAGATTTATTTGCTCAAAATGTAAAATTCATGTGAACTGGGGACCTACCGTCAATGTAATTATGTGTACAATTTAGTAATCATTATGAAATTTTTATACGATGATATAAAATTATTCCCAAGATCGGGACGGCAAAATGTGTCTTAAAAATCAATTTTGTAATTAACTAGCGACCCGCCCCCAGCATCGCCCGGGGTGCAATTTTTATATATAAGAACATTCCTCGTTTGTCCCTCTATCCATTAGTGAAAACTGAATTAAAATCGGTCTACCCGTTCGGCCGTGATACTGTGACCAAGAGAAATGGGGATTCATTTTTATATATAGAGATAAATAGTGCGTTTTGATCTTACAGGAAAAAGAAAGCATTTTGAATAAGTAATTTACGTTTTGTAAACGTAATTTGTAACGAATAAGTAATATACGTTTTGTAAAATAATATTTTTTTTTATATGCAGGTACATATTAAACGGTTTCTATTTTCAATTTTTGTTCCTGTTTATTTTTTTAAACTCTATGTTAAGGGACCGTTGCTAAGTATATTTTTCTTGGAAAACTTTGCATGTTATTATTAAATTATATTATAAATAAAAAATGCTACCAGTAAACTGTTTATTTACTAGAAATTTAATAATTATAATTAAAATTAATAATGACATAAAATGCGATATGATTATTTAATGATTATTTTATAGAGTAGGTAGTAATGAGATAGCACAATGTTTTAGAAAATATTATATATTTATTTATATGGGTTTGGCGACAGTCACAAAATGAAGTTACAGTCGCAATGCAGTAGGTACCGTTGACAAAAAAAACATCTTTTACATATATTTTTTTAATAAACTTCTATAAAGATAGTAAATGTAGGAAATTATAGTGAATCACATTATGCGCTAGGCAACATTTATTGTCCTATTTACTCATCTACAATTATATTAATAATTTCGTCAAGGGGTACGGTAGACTCGATTGAAACCTTACCTGAATAATAAAACATAAAAAAATAAAGATTTCGAGTCGACAACATATATCCGCAAAATTCGGATTGTCAAGTATTTTGTTAAATTCTAATGGTGCTGACAGACAAATCGCAGTCGCCATATTGGCCACTCTAGCGAAACGTCACTCACTGACACCTGTGACATCTTGAGTGGTTAATAAACGTTCCGTTTCATTCATACTAGCGCACATACGCCTCGCCACTCAATACGTTCGTCGCACCATTCATTTTAAAATTTAAAACTCATTTTTCTTTGTCCATTACAAAGAACTGTGACTCATGTGTAAAACGAAACCTCTTGCCGCAAACATTGAGCGAAATCTATGCCGCTTTGTAGCATTGAGAACCGTTAACTACAGAAATATCTACCTACATTTAAGGTAAAACGATTAATGGCGAATATTATGCCAATTTATTGAACACAATTTTACGTGAAAAAAAAAGAAAATCCTCTTCCACCAAGACAACGCACGAGTGCACACCTGCGTGATTGCCATGGCAAAACTTCATGAGATGCTTTCTCACCCATCGTATTCGCCAGATTTAGCTCCTTGTGACTATTTTCTCTTTCCGAATTAAAAAAAATATGGCTTGTTGGGAAAAGATTCGGCTCCAACGAAGAGGTCATGCACGAAACCAATGCCTATTTTGAAGGGTTGCCTAAGTCGTATTTTATGGAAGGGATCGAAAAGCTAGAGAAACGCTGGGTGAAGTGCATTGAGCTACACGGAGACTACGTTCAAAAATAAATAATAATAATTTAATTAATTTTACTCCTTGTATATTAATTGAAAATTAATATTTTCCAGAATGAGAAATTTTTCCATTTCTCACATAGTAACTATTAATTATATTACCTATTTATTATAAAACTACCTGGTTCCCGCGGCTTCGCTCCCGTTGAAAAGTAAAAAAAAAAAGGCCAGACTAAATATATAAGCAACGCCTAACATCTTTATTGCAGTTATAGCTTTGCCAGGCGTTAGATGATCCCTCAGGAACAGTACTTTTTTCTGGATGAAAGGTACCCTATTTCCTTTCCTGCGGCCTTGACAACGTGTATGAAAAAAATCACGATAAGCGGTTTAGGCATGAAAAGGTAACAGACAGACAGACAGAGTTACTTTCACATTATAATATTAGTATAGATTAATAGTACCTACCTATTATTCATTGCCCGGTGCAAATTTGGACAGTATTCCAGCTTAAGCAGGCCTAAGCTTGGCTTAATACTTGGGCAGCTTTAGCTTTTATTCTAATTTTCTCTTTACTATTAAAAATTACGATGATTAATAACCTCCATGGAAAATTTTAATAATAGTTAAATCTTGCTTTATTGATTGATTTCTGTAATAGTTATAAAAATAATTATGTATCTTATGTTCCTGCATTTATTTCCGACATTACATGCAAAAAAAAAATAACAATTACCGATTCCCTGTTAAAAGCTACTTACCTATTTATTTACATATTTTTATGGAATCTTGATTGGTATGGTATGGTATCTTTGTGAGTAGGTATAATTATATCCCTTGAGGACCCCCGCGGTGGAGCTGCTGTAGAGTGTTCGTCCGACCTCGCAACTTCACGAATAGCGGATGAGGAGGACGCCAAGAGGTTTAGTCATCATCTCGGGACAGGAGTCCGACATCCTATTATATCCTACTAATATTATAAATGCGAAAGTTTGTATGTTTGGATGTTTGTTACTCAATCACGCGAAAACGGCTGAACAGATTTGGGTGAAATTTGGAATATATGTAGTTTGTTACCTGGATTAACATACTGGATACTTTTTATCCTGGAAAAATGTAAATTCCCGAGCGATCGTCTAAAAATATAAAAATTCGGCGCCACCGTCGTCACAGCTGTAAAGATGTCAGGCCTTATATTAACTCATTCTCAGGTGTTTTTCGATTTTCAACGCGGATGAACTCGCGGGCAACAGCTAGTAGTCTTTATGCACGTAACGTATGTAGGTGGTATATAGTGTTCTGTGGTATCGTACACAATCTGTCACGACGACGTTCGCATGTGTCGGAAATTGCAGTCTTTGTCAAAGTGTTTTTAAGTTATATCAGCAAGATCTAGTTTTTTTTATAAACTTTTAAAAATGGACTACTATAACTAAATAAAAACACAAACCATAGTGTTAGTGGAGTAGGTATAGTAAAAAAATAATAAATTTAAAAAATGTCATGTCTATGTCAAATTTTGAAGAGGTATTTGAATTAACTGGTAATAATTACAAATTTTCATTATACTCCATCTAGGTACATTATTATAAATACCTATATTAAATTCCTCGCTTATGGAAATTGGCAATGTTACATATAGTCTGCATGACTTAGGTGTATCTCTCCAGGGTCTTTTTTTATATTAAGATCGGCAGACAGGCTGATGGTCCACTTGATGGTAGGTGGCTACCGTCGCCTATAACACAAGCAACGGCAAAGCTGCTGCAAATGCGCTGCCGCCTACAGTAGGATTAAAGATATGGGATTAGGAGGGAATAGGGAAATGGGCTCTGGCATCCCTTACTCACTCATCGAAACACAACAGCACACGTGCTGTTATTTCTCGGTGGTCTTCTGTAAGGGGGTGGTTACTGCCGCCAGACGGGCTGCCCAAATGACTGCGAAACGCAGTGTGCCCTGCCACTACTTTCCAGCTCCGGACCAGAGCCAAATTTGAAAAGTTCATTTTTCAAATTTGGCCCTGCCGGGAATCGAACCCGGGAACCCTTGAACAGAGCGTTAAGGCAAGCACCCTAACCACTTATCCAATCCTTATGAAAATACATAAAGTCTTGTCATAGCATTTATGTAAGAGAATGACTTTTTAGCATTGTCGTTTCGTGGTTTCGAAGTAAGGAATCGCTAAGTGGCGAGGGCCCTTTATAAGGCAAAGACTTATGCTAAGTGGTTATCGAGGATAAAAAAGTCGGGCAAAAGATTCTGATTCGATACCGCCTTACTAATACCCGTATTCTGTATGCTAAGTACATGCAGGTTTTTTCCATGGTGGCCCATTGTAAATTGCCACTTCTATATAGGTATATCTCTAGAAAGAAGTATTGACCTCTAAGTCCTCTAAAACACTTATTAACTTTTTTGTACTATAGTCAGCAGACATGACAGACAGCAGGTCTACTTTATGGTAGGTGACTAAAATTGCTTACGGGAACAAGCAACACCTGAGACTATGCACATGCGTTGCTGATCTTGGAGGATTTTTTTTACTATTGTCTTTACAATCAATCGCATTTGTCATTGTTTTTAATTTATCGAGAGTACCTATTATTTTTAATATACGATTACTAATGGCAGAGCACATTGCATTTTGCCTTCATAAATTAGCGTTTGGCAGCAGTAACCACTCCCTTACAGAAGATCAGCTTGTATGCTGTTGTGTTTCAGTGAGACGGATGCCAGAGTCTTATCTCCTTCTAATTTCTTATTGTAAGTTCGGCAACTTACTTGCAGCACCTGTGGCATTGTGACGCCCGCCACATGCCATCTAGTTGACGGCCAGTCTGCTTGCCAACCTTTACAAAAATAAATCACATCTGAAAACTATAAATCCTCAGAAGTGAAGACATGACCAGGATTCTAACCTGCGTCATCATCATCTCAGCCGTAGAACGTACACTGCTGAACAAAGGCCTTCCCCCTAATTCTCCAAAAAGACCGATTAGAAGCAGCCTAGATCCACCGTCGACCCGCGGCTCTTATCAGGTCGTCTCTCCGTCTTATGGGTGGACGTGCTACGCTGCGCTTGCCGGTCCGTGGCTTCCACTCGAGATTTCGGCCTCAGCGGCCCTCGCCTCTCCATACTAGATGTTCTGCCCACCCCTCTTTAACTTACTAATCCTCCGGGTTATGTCGGTAACTTTCGTTCCTTTACGAATCTCCTCATTTCTGATTCAATCTCATAGTGTAACTCCGAGCATAGCCCTCTTCATAACTCGTTAAGCGACGTGGAGCTTTCTTACGAGGCCCATATTTAGATACCACGTTTCAGCGCCATATGTCATCACATGGTCGACACACATTGGTCGAAAACTTATATTTTAAGACACTAAGGAATTTTGGACAAGAAAATTGCCGTAAGCCCCCATGTGAGCTGGATTTGATGATTGACCTCCTTCTCGAAGTTGGCTCTACCTAATTGGACTGTTTATCCCGAGTTCATGTATTTGTCAACAACTTCGAGAGTTAGATTTCCAACTGTTACTGGGGTGGGCACACATGGACATTAGACATTGTCTTGTCCATATTCATGTTAAGGCCCACCCTTTGGGCAACTCGGTTGAGGCCATCGATCATCGTGTTGAGTTCTCTTATCGACTTTGCCAGGACCACAATATGGCAAACCGAAGGTGAGTGATATACTCGCCGTTAATATTGATGCCAAGTCCTTGCCATTGCAGGAGCTTAAATGTATCTTCCAATGCGATATAGTGAATTATTTCGGAGAGAGTACCTCTTCGCAATGGAACTGACTGTGTGCTCTGCTCCCGTACTCGAACCGACATGGTGACTTTATTGTACAAACACTTCGATATACCGATCGTCAATGCGACCAATTGCTGCAGAGCCTCGACGCATACCATGGTAATCGGTCCGAGGACCGGAATATCCATGCAGAAGTCAGAACGTTCGTTATTAATATTTTTCAGGTTACGGAACCTTCAACAATGTAGTACTGGTGACGTGTGGCTTCGTACTACTTTACGTAAACATTGAACTGCTCGGGATCGGATATATCATGAGCTCAGCTCAATGTGACTTAGAATTGAGTAACACGGAGAAAGGACTAGCCAGTGCCGCAGGTTTCTATGGTGAGTTCTATGGTGACTTTAAAAGCTGGTAGGTCTCCTTACTTTAAAAGAATTCAATTACCGATTGTAATGAAAAGTATAAAGAACTTGAATAGAATATATTATCTATCTATCTATATAAATTAAAAATAAATTGGGCGCAAAATTCGAGAACGACTGAATCAATTCGGCAATTTTTTTTATATTCCTTGATGTTCGAGGGAGGTTCTTATGAAGAGAAAAATTGGAAAAATTTGCACGAACCCGGGGGCAGATCACTAGTTTATAATATAGTTCATAATATCCAAATAACTAGGTAAGTATTTGTGGATTAATCCACTCATCATAAGTTAAAATCAAAGTCACGGATGGTCACGGTATGAATATCAATAAACGGCAATATATTTTCGCAGGTCGTCTTTGACTTTAGAGAGTCAACATAGACAGCTATTAAATTAACTTGGAAATATTTTAAACAGGTGTGGTATCAACAGCAATCATTTGGGGCTACCTAAGCGATAGATTTGGTCGCAGAACTGTGATGCTGCCATCCTTGATAATCAGCAGTTTAACTTCGATATTATCATCGTTCTCCGTAAATTTTTGGATGTTTTTCATCCTTAGAATCCTGGTTGGATGTTTGTAAGTATTTACATCATTATATTATTATAAGAATTATATTTTATATATAAAATATAATTCTTATATATATAAGAATTATATTTTTTTATATTTTCATTATGAAAACAGACCTTAACAGGCACGAAGTCGCCAACCAATAGAATTAAAGAAGGAATTTTATTTCATAGGACGAAATTTCATTCTCTGTAATTCTTTTGCATTTACCAGCAGTTCCAAATACATATTCTACAAGAAAGAACTGGCAAGAAATCTCATAGTTGTTCTTTTCAACGTTAATTTGCTATTTAAGTATGAAATAAACAAGTACTTATTCAGAAAACAGTCCAAAGCAGATCATTGAAATAATCATTATAGAAGAAGATCCTTTTGTAAATAATTTCCGGTTTACTACTTTTTGTAATGGTAGGGCTTAGGACTTTATTATAGAAGTGTATGCATTAACTAATATAACGGACTGCTTCTACACCTAAAAGACTCACATTAAACACCAATAAAAAAGTATATTTATTCAATCTGATGCTATTTTTTGCTGAAAAATATCTAGTGTTTATTTTTAATTTTAACACATTAATTTCCCACTGATTGATTTATATGATTTTAAAAATTCTTTTTAATGCTAAAATTTATCTTATCTATATCTTCTATATCTACACTATAATTTTCTCCGCTAACTTCTTCTAATACGGTTTTCATTAATGGAAAGAGTGATGAAATTTTGTTGAAAAAAATTGCATCCGTACGTAGTCGGGGACCGGTCGTTGTAGTTATAATTATGTAATTCTAACTACAACAAATCCTAACCAATTTGACATAGCAACAACCATATTTAGACTAACAGACACTCAAAGATCTAGGCGCAGTTTTCATCTGTCGGCATTTCATATTCAGATTGATTTTTAAATTTTCCCTTTTTTTTAAGGTGTCTCATGTTTAAATTAAAAACTAGACTTTTACAATCACTTTATTCAACGGTATCAGGGTGGAAACAAATTTCTTAAGATGCCTCTATCTAAAGCAGTAACACCGAGAACAAATCCCGTGAGCAGAACGCATATTTCGAGGGTTCCTACTTGGCATAGCGACTAATAAAACTCTTGAGGTCCATTGTAAAGTTGCACTGTTAGGTTATATAAGTATGTATTCAGCAGCATCCGTAGTCTGTAATCCTTCCATATTGGAGGTCATAAATATATATATTTAGTGTCTGCAGAAAAAACTTGTTACTGCGAACTCTTGCACTGGTCAACGACACTTACCTACCTATGCGAGAGGAACATACCCATTAGGGACTCCTTTGAATTCGCAAGGATGAAAAAGAATCTTTGCTTTCAGTGAAAAAAAAGTGAGCTGAGATGAGTTAGAAGCGTTACAAAAAAGGCCTTTGCTTATTTTATCTTATCTATACCTCATAATCGTCATCATCTCAGCCATAGGACGTCCACTGCTGGACGAATATGAGGTCTTATTGGAAGAGTATGAGGTCCCCCTTATACTCTTCCAAGAAGACCGTTCAGAACCAGCCTGGATCCATGCATCTACATCTTCTATATCTATACCATAGTATAAAATAAAGTTGCTATCCTTTTCCGTCTGCTTCTCCGTTAACTTCTAAACCATTTAACATATTTTGATACGGTTTTCACTACTGGAAAGAGCGAAAAACGAGGAAGGTGGGGTGGGTCGCTATTTAACTATAATCATCGATAGTATAATTAAGCGAATGCGAGTTAGACGAATTGGTACACAATATGTACTTTAAAGTCTACTCTGTAAATGTGTAAGTAAATATATAAAAATACAACTGTTTTTGATAAAGTGTGAACATATAAGTATTGTGACAAGTTTTCTTCAATTGAATGCAATTGACTGCAATAATTTCAGGGTGTCGGCATCGAGTGCAACGATATACGCATATTTGGGAGAACTACACACGCTATCCCATCGCGCCTCCGCCATTGCATGGTGTTCGACATTTATAGCCATAACATTCATTTGGGTTCCTAGTAAGTTACTATGCCAATTTTCGTCATTATCGTCATCAACAGCCCACGTAATAACGTCCTACTGTTAGGCACAGAGCACTCTTGAATGTGAAGATATTTGAGCTATATTTTTCTTCGCCTTTGAAGAGCAAGTGATCATTTTTAGGGTTCCGTACGTCCGAATAAAAAAACTGAACCCTTATAGAATCACTCGTGTGTCCGTCCCCCCCCCCTCTATCTCCGAAATTACTGAAGCTAAAATTTTGAAAAAAAAAATAGAGAAATTTGTTTTCTACTTACAGATTATAGGAAAACCTATAAGAAGTCCATGATATTAAAATAACATGGTAAATCACTCAATATAGGTAACATCGTACGGAACCCTCTTCACGCGAGTTCAACTCGCACTTGTTAAGTATTTCTTAGTCTCTACTGCCCGCGACTTCGTCCGCGTTGAAAAATAAAAATTATAACACTATTATACTTACATTATTTATCTTTACCCTAAGATTATAAATGCAAGAGTTTGATAGGTTTAAATTATTTAGTATGTTCATTACAACTCCATGCCAAAGTGATTAGTGAAATTACAAATGGATATAGCTTTTATGCCCCGATTATTAGATTTAGACCCAGTTTTCTATAAATTGGGTTTGATAAAGAAATTGAGTGAGCATTCAAATAGCCTACGAAATGGAACAGCAAAGTAAGCGGAGGTATTCGTTAGAGAGAATCGTAACTTGCTTATTATTCGAAGGAAAATAATCTGATTCCACATTAAAATTTTGCGCGATCACTTTGGTGGATTACATATTATGCACAGTGCTTGTTTTGCGGGCGAATAAATCAAATCTCAAATTCAAATTCAAACCATTTATTTACATCTCTCATCTCATCTCTTCATTCTTCATCTCGCGTGGCAAGATCGGCGGCGAGTCGCACGACCTTTCAGTACGACGTTTTTTTTACGACTTGTTAGCCGTTAGTGTTGCGGCTATTGGCGCGGTGGCAACAGATGTTATAGGCAGATATATGGTGGAGAGTAAGACAGCTCATACCATAGCGAATATTATTAGTTAGTTGAATTAATCAATTTAACGTTAATGTCGTCTTCGGCAACTTCGAATGTAGTGATAAGTTAAAATAACGTCTTGTCACTAATGATTAAAAACTACGCGTGCAATACGCCTCGTGGACAAAGTTCAATACGTTGGACTGCTCAAGCTCTTTGGCGTATTTTAAAGTCTATGAAGCTACGCCTCCGTGGACAGTTATCCTTACTCACACATAACGCCACGCGCCAAGATGAGTTGAAGGAACTATATACATATATTATACGTCTGTTAAGATTTTGATTAAATTCAACGAGAATTTCATAGGTACGTTGGAATTTTAAATAGTGTGACTAAAGTAATTAATGTTTAAATGTTTGACACAGGTCTAGCTTGGCTAATAATTCCCAACACCTGGTACTTCAACATCGGCAATCTTCGGTTTGTGTCATGGCGACTTTTCCTTTTTACGTTCGGCATGTCTGGTCTGATAGCATCGGGGATGTTATACCGGCTACCAGAAAGTCCAAGCTATCTTTTGGCGGCTCATCGCTCTGACAAGGCATTGGCAGTTATGGCGAAGATGTACGCGTGGAACAAAGGCACTAAAGTCGAAGACTTTCCTGTATGTATGGCCATATGATTACTTGCTTAATTAAAGCGTAAGATTAATTAAGCAATTTATTAACACTTTCACTATGTAATTAATAAGTTAATGAGATACTATATATGTTTTAGTTTACACAGATGTGTTATGTGTTAAGTGATTAAATATTCAGAATTACGCTCGGGAGCTGCATGAGATCATACCGCCTTCCCCTTCTATCGGACATGCAAACGTACGGCTGGTTACCATCCTCACCTTATCGTAATCCCTCTAAATCGGACCAAGCGCTTTAAAACATCTCTTACAGTGCGCAATGATTGGAACTCCCTGCCGGGGTCTGTATTTCTGAGCTCATACAACCCTAATCTTTTTCAAAGTTCGAGTGAATCTTCCGGCATCTTCTGGGTGAGGTCGCTCCATCTTTCCTACACAGAGAGATGTTGGTCAAGAGCAAACCCATCATTAAGAAAAAAATTAAGAATTTTATTTAATTTAGCACAGAACTCTTGGAATTCCAAATTGGTTCAATTTTAATGAATAAAACAGAATTTACAAACAAAAGTAGGTGCAATACTTAGAAACATGAGAAACACGAGGTCTACCAGATCACTAAGGACGGTGTTCTTTACCGAAACATGCGTGAGCATCTATATTAGAGGAACATACCTTTATTATTGGTAAGTTATTTGTCTACTGTTTATTGTCATTGCAATGAGTCTCATTGGGTTACAGGTGAAATCACTGTCTACTGCGGGACCACCTCCAAATAATTTTTTGATGTCACTTAAAAACATGTCCTATTTAACTCGTCCGCCACTGCTTCGTTGCGTGATTCTGTCTCATTTGTGCATGTTTAGCGTGTTCATGTTGTAAGTTTCACATTGATTTTTATAGCTTAGGCTCATAAAACTCACTTTCCCGAAATGTGAACTTTTTCTAAACGTACAATTGTTTAGAAGGATCACTTTCTCGGAAGGTGCAAAAAGTCTCAAAAAGTGCACTTCTCAATTGGAAAACTTTCTCAAATAGAGCACATTATCTCAGAAGGTGCACTTTCTCAGAGAGTGTACACTTTTAGAAAAAGTGCACATTTCGGGAAAGTGAGTTTTATGAGCCTAAGCCATTTTTATTTTATTTTTAATTGGCTATTGCCTGCAACTTTTTCTTAGGTGTTAAAATATTTATCACTCATTTATTTTTGTCAGGCGTTGACTTTTTTTTATGACCTTTTCCGGATGATCCGCTTTATCTACTCAATCGATCATCATGAAATTTATCATACCATTATCAGGGATACAGAAAAGGACAATAGGGTACTTTTCATCCAGAAAAAAATACTGTTCCCGAGGGATCATCTAACGTCTGGCAAAACTGCAATAAAGATTGAATAAATTTTTGCTCAAATATTATGCTACACTTTTTTTTTCAATCTATATATATACACCTACGTATAAAATCGTAAACGAGCCGTGCTTGTACATTAAATATTTTTTCAAAAAACAATTTGTACACGTTGTACCGAGGTCAAAAAATAATTTTTAGAATTTTTGTCTGAAGTCTGTTCGTTTGTTTGTCTGTGCGTTTGTGCACGCTAATCTCAGAAACGGCTTAACCGATTTGAATGCGGTTTTCACTGATGTGTTGTAGCAAGCTTCCCGTAACATTTAGTGTTTGTTTCATTCCAATCGGTCTACAAACGAAAAAGTTACGCGCTATTCCGGATCTACGCGTACGAAATCGCAGGCACAGTTAAAGTAGCTGTCTACTAAACCATCTAACGGATTTGTATACGTTTTTCATTAATAGAAATAGCGATAAACGAGGTCGTGTATATAATTTGCAGAAAAATATGCGAAGCCAAGGGCGGGTCGCCAGTATGAAATAAAACACTTTATCTGCTTACCGAATACCATTTGTTAGTCTAGTTCTCTTTGCTAAGTATAATTACTTGATTAATTCTTGTTTTTTTTTTTACAGAGCAAGTGGTATGTATATACTGATGCCTGACATCTTAAACGCTGTGGTTCCACATCTCAATCAGTATGTGAGCATATGCGATACAGTAAGGAAAAAACCAAGAAATGTTGGTATTATATAAAAGGTTTACTTTTATTTTATTCTTTAAGTTAAATCTACAAACGCATTTGCGCGCTACAACGCGTTGCGCGACGTGACGCAGCGAAGCAAGAATTTAGCTGAGTCCGCAACTTCGTACGCGTGTAATTCGATTACCTAACTTTTTTGTTTATAGCATTTAGGTACTTTTTTTATATTATTAAAGGTGGCAGACAGGCTGATGGTCGACTTGATGGTAGGTGGCTACCGTCGCCTATGGACACAAGCAACACCAGGGGGGGTACGTGTGCGCTGCCGACCTTGCAGGAATTTATTTACTGCTCGCTTGAAGAAGCCCATATTGTAGCTAGATGGAACCACCTTAGAAGGGAGACTGTTCCAAAGATCGCGCGTCCGCGGGATAAAGTTTCTACTCATCCGAACTGTGCGCAGCGGCACTTTGTCCAAGTAAAGCGGATGAACTTCGCATCTGTGGCGCGCAATGCGGTGGTAAAAGTTTGAGGTAGGCATTAATTGTTTCTTAAATTAAACAAACAGTAAATGCTACAATACACCAGTTAAAACCGCATTCAAATCGGTTAAGCCATTTCTGAGATTAGCGTGCACAAACGCACAGACGAACAGATAAAACAGATAGAAATTCTAAAAACTTTTTTGACCTCGTTAGCATAAGTACAAGTTGTTCAAGTGTTTTTTTTTTTTTTTTTTTTTTTTTTTTTTCTAAAAATATTTAATGTACAGGCACGTAAGTAGTTTATTTCTTTACAGGAATTTTATTTTTTACGTAGCGCGGGATGTCCAGTAACTATCAATACACAAATATATCCATTGTCGATAATCGTGGGTGTTCTGTGCGGAGCCACGTACGTTGCTATCGGATATGTCATTGGAAAAATTTGCAAAAGAAAACTCTTCAGTAAGTAGTAATGCGAAGAACTAAAGAATACGTCTAAAGAACAAGTAATTAGTGCTTAAAATGGATGCGGCTTCTCGATATGGACCTAAAAGAAAGGCTTTTGTAGGCTTTATGCAGAGTTGTGTACCGCTATTTCAACGGTTGCAATAATTATTATACTCGCAGTTCCCATACCTTATGTATATAGACATAATGTATAATATTTATTAATACGTATGATATCAAAATTATTTTACAAAAACACCGAAATAGGATCCAACATCAATTTGTAGTAGAATGTAGGTTTTCTCGGCCGGTATCCATATGAGTTGTAGGTTTCCGGGATGATGGCCGAGGGGCCTTAGTCAAAGTAACATAACGATAACGAAGTTCGAAAACAATAAAATGTATGGGATTGACATATGCCGTCGCTAAATCGCGTGATACATCCCATACATTTAATTCTTGCGAACTTTGACTAAGGCCCCAGGGGCCCTAGCCAAGATGCAAACGCTTCCTTTACGTACTTACGAAACGAAAGAAATAAAGCCCATTCAACAACCAATCACCGGGCTCTATTTCTTTCGTTTCGTAAGTACACAAAGGAAGCGTTTGCAATAGTTTGCATCTTGGCTAGGCCCCCTGGTCTGTCTCTTCTAATACGGACTACACCACTGAGGATGTCAACCACAGTTGTTGACGAAACGTTTGGAAGAATTTCCAACAGATCTGGGGCCTTAGTCAAAGTAACATAACGATAACGATAACGAAGTTCGCAAGAATAAAATGTATGGGATGTATCACGCGATTTAGCGACGGCTTATGTCAATCCCGTAAATTTTATTGCTTTCGAATTGCTTCGGCCATCATCCCGGAAACCTACAACTCATACCAATTTATAGATTGTAGATTGGAAATGATATGATAGAAAAATTTATGTTATGGCAATTAAAGTTTAACTACAATAAAAGGAATTTCCAGATCCTATATTTACAAAAAAATTACAGAATATATTAATTTATTTATTACAAAATTGTAAAATTTCATTGATATCCGTTAAGTAGTTTTTGCGTGAAAGTTAACAAACATTTTCGCAACATACTGATTTATAATCCTAATTAGATTTTTAAGGCGTGAAAGTATAACAAACAGACAAACTCGCTTTCCCATTTTTAATATTAGTTAGGATTAGGATAGTAGGATGACTTAACACTTAACACAACTGATTGACTTAACACAAAAATGCAAGTTATACATAAGTTACAAAGTAAACTGTTTTTCAGGCTGACGGTCCACTTGATGGTAGGGGGCTACCGTCGCCTATAACACAAGCAACGTCCTGCTCCAAGTGCGCTAACGACTACAGTAGGATTAAGGATGAGGGATTATGAGGGGAGAGGGAAATGGGCTCTGGCATCCCTTACTCACTCACCGAAACACAACAGCACACGTTCTGTTATTTCACGGTGGTCTTCTGTAAGGGGGTGGTTACTGCTGCCAGACGGGCTTCCCAAATGACTGCGAAACGCAGTGTGTCCTGCTGCTACTTTTCAGATCCAGACCAGAGCCAAATTTGAAAAGTTGATTTTTCAAAGTTGACCCTGCCGGGAATCGAACCCGGGAACCTTAGAACAGAGCGTTAAGGCAAGCACCCTAACCACTCATCCAATCCAAAAGTCAAAATGTACAATAATAACAATAATAAAATTAACAATAATAAAATTACATTTTTATGCGTTTTATTAATTTAATTTATAATTGATTGAATGTGTCTCGTTTTGTTACAGTGTCAGTATCCCTAATTTGCGGGATATTGTTGAGTGTCAGTGCCATAATTGCTCAGCCACATGTTGCCCTGTTCCTGTTCGCAGTCGGCTTGAGCGTCGGATGTTCCGCGTCCGTCCTGGCTGCAGCCACTGTGGAAGTTTTCCCGACCAATATTAGGTAAATCTAATTATTATATCGTATGTGTAACGTATGCACTCTAAAACCGCTCAATCGATTTTGATGAAATTTTAAGGCAATCTTCAGATTAGCCTAGCAGGTAATCCTGTGACGAACGTTCTAAATCTGTTAGTCCATTTCCTTATCCCCCTCCTAATCCCTTGCAGCGTACTTGCAGCAGCTGTGGCGTTGCTTGTGTTATAGGCGACGCTAGCCACCTACCATCAAATGGACCGTCAGCCTGTCTGTCGACCTTAACATTAAAAAAAAAAGTTATCTCTGAGAAGCTACAAAAGTTGTGAAATGAATGAACTCGAAACGTGATGAAATTCGTTCTGAGAGAGTAGCAATGGTTGAACAAATTAAATCATCCTTAAATCTTGTATTCCAATGGGGAGACAAGAATCTGGTTAGTTTTAACGCCATCAAAACGCAAGCGTGTTTGTGCTCTACAAAAAGGAGCCCTTGCGATTTGACTCCAACTTTCCGAGGTGCATCCGTACCTGTGGTCAATAATCTTGAGCTTCTCAGCATGAGGTTGTGCTCAAATCTCAACTTCGGTACTTCTATCGAGTCCAAAGCCCAAACAGCGGCCAAAAAGCTGGACATTCTAAATAGGGTTAAGCGATGCTTCACACCTGGACAGCTAGGCACAAGTCCGATCTTGCATGGAGTATTGCTATCACCTTTGGGATAGCTCAGCAAAATACCAACTTGCCGCACTCGACTCGGTGGATCGCAGAGCTAGGAGGCTCATTGGCGACGAAACACTAATAAGAACTAAGCTGCAGAGCCTGGCACATAGAAGCAAAATGGTATGTCTATGTGTATTCTATAAGATGTACTTCGGAGAGTGTGCTCGGGAGCTGCGTGAGATCATACTGCCTTCCCCTTCTATTGGACATGCAGACGTACGGCTGGTTACCATCCTCACCTTGTCGAAATCTCTCTAATGCGCACTGCTAAGGATTGGAACTCTCTGCCGGCGTCTATATTTCCGAGCTCATGCAACCCAAATCTTTTCAAGGTTCGAGTGAATAGGCATCTTCTGGGTGAGCTCGCCCCATCGTCGGCCTCATCCTTCTTACATGGATAGATGCTGGTTAAGAACAAACCTTTAATTTTAAAAAAAGCCTCTAATATGTATTCCATAAATTTATGTTGAAAAGATTTTCCTCTTCATTTCATTTCAAATAATTGAATATCGATTCTCACGAAGCGGCAAGGTCGTTTCCATAGAATACGTATACCGCTTGATTGATTTATTTTATACCAAAACTAGCGGCCCGTCCCGGCTTCCCACGAGTGGACATTTATTTTTTAAACATTTTTTAGTTTATTCGTGGAAAACGGCAATTTTGTATGTAGGGGGGTAAAGAGGGGAGATGGGAGGAAGGTGAGTAGCCTATGTTACTCGCTGATAATGTAGCTTTCTACAGGTGAAAGAATTTTTAAAATCGGTTCAGTAGTTTTTGAGTTTATTCATTACATACAAATCTTTTCTCTTTATAATATTACTAGTACAAGTATAGATGTAATTTTCGTGCATGGTTTAATACTTGGGAACAACAAGGTATAAGAATTCGTCGCCGAGTTTTGCCTGTGGTCAGTGTGGTCAGATGTAGATGTATCGTTTATTGTAATATGTACGTTTTAATTTGCAGGGCCCTCGCAGTGTGCACGTTGTACATGGCAGGAAGATTAGGCGCAGCTGTGGGTGCCAACATTTTAGCTATTGGTCTACAAGAACATTGTGAATTGACTATATTAAGCATGTGCTTGGTAACTGTTGGTTAGTAATAAATATTTTATATGTCACTTATATAAGTATAGGTACTTCTATAGCAAATTGGTGTTGAAAGAGCAGCTATGAGGTTTTTTGCCAGTTCTACCTCATAAGATATGTATTCTGAACTGGTGGTAAAGCAAAAGAATTAATAGAAGCAAAAGGCAATAATAGTTATTAAGAGAGAATGAAACTTAGTCCTAAGCAATAAAGAATATTTTTATTTCTAACTAGCTTACCCACAGACGTCATTCTGTCAAAAGCTATTGGACTGTGGCATAGATGATGTGTGATTGTTAGCTAGAGTAAATTTTGGATAGGAATAAGAAAAATGTGGTTATTACGTTTTTACAGGGATTTTTTGTAATTTTTCTCTTCATGAGAACCTTCCTCGGACTTCAAATATTTGAAAATAAATAAATAAATGTATATAGCCGAATTGGTCTAGCGGATCTCGAGCCTATTTAGTAGTGGCAGGGCACACTGCGTTTCGCAGTCGTTTTGGGCAGCCCCTCTGGCGACAAAAACTGCCCCCTTACAGAAGACCACCGTGAAATAACGGCACGTGTGCTTATGTGTTTCGGTGAGTGAGTAACGACTCTCTCAACGAAACACAACAGTACCTACGCATACAGGTATTTCACATTCGTACGCGTGCCCGCCACTATTTAAAGATTTTATTCCACGCACATTTACATTAGGTACCTAACGCAATCGGGTATAAATGTTCCTTTGTTCGCTAACACAGTTACTGTTTACCACCATACTGAGCGCCATCGCCATGCTGAGTTCATCCTCATTTGAGGGATAAGACGATCCGGGTTGTTAGAACGATCCGCTCTGTCGACTCTGCAAGAGTTAGTTTACAGCAAGCTTGAATAAGCCGTACGCAGCGGCTCCTTATTCAAGTTATGCGGATGAAACTGTGATAGAAATTAATATAATTCTTAGGTTTCACTCTGCTGATACTCCTGTGGCCTGATCCGGCAAAAGTGAGGATTGAAATGGAAGAAAATGGATTTGTTTATTGATGCAATTCCATCTTGCCATCATTATTATCAATGGTAAGTTTTTATATATTTTATTTAAAAACTGATTGCTAGCCATTTCTTTTCTTTGAAATTTCAAATTTAAATCTTTCAATTTCAAATTCGAAAAATCCCAGGTACTCATTTACAATGCCTGCCTGCAGTATGAGTCCTGGCATTGTCCTGCATAAAAATGCAATAAAATGGGCGTAACCAAATGAGGCTCCAGAGACTCCTCGATCTGATGAAGACTCTCTTCGGTTTTTCCATCGACGCTTATGCCTCCCCAAACCGTCCATGAACCGCCACCGTACCTGACTCTTTCTTCAATGCAGCACTGTGCAAAACGCTCTCCCTCTCTTCGATTGAAGTATTTAAGTACTCTCGTGCAAAGTTAAGGCGCGCTCTTCAGCGCTCTGGGCCATTAACTGGTTTATGAGGTTTCAGGCCACGCTCCGCCAATTTTCTAGTGGTACAATCGCTCATAGTCAATCCTCAAACCTCACGGACCTGCTGTTGCAGTTGAATATACCGATATACCGGTCATCTTGCTCAGACGTGACTCGGTATCTACCAGATCCTGGAGGACGAGTAAACATGCTAGTCTCCCGATAACGCTGATACGCTGATTGACAGCAGAGACGCTAAGATGCAATCGTGCAGCCATGACACGCTGACTATGCCCTGTATCCAGCAACGCCACGACTAGAGCTGCTTCCGTGGGCGAAGTATCTATCTCTTTGGTAGGATGTCACAGAGCTTAGTTAACAATCACTATTAAAATAGCGATATTTTTTGCAAAAAAAAAGTGATTAAATGCAGAAATTCCGACGGAATGCACATTGATAACAATCTCAAAATTCATTTATGTGATGAAAATTCGAAAATTTCAATTCAAATTTGAAATTATGGTACACCATTGTGTAAATTAAACTGCCAGCTATTTATTGACGTATTTTTTTAATGATATCAGTCCTTTTTTTTTTCATTTAGTACTTGCAGTACTAATTCGATTTTTTTGATGAAATCTGTATATTTAAAAATAATTGTTAATAACGCTCCAAATGAATGAGTCATCACATTACATACATTTTACTGTGTTTTTGCTTCGTTCTATATTTAAAATGTTTGTCGTCAAATTTTCAGAGTTGACAGCAAAATCGCATGGTAACGGTATAAAATAAGATGAACGATAAAATAAAATTGAACGAAACCTTTCAATTGATTTCACGGAAAACAAATGGAAATTGGAATCGGTTTTGAATTACGTTGACTCTGTGGAAGATCACATTCAATTTTCTTTCTTTATGTCAATGGACTGGGTAAATAAATATTAATCTTATTCACGACTGCCCAATAATTGAATTAATAATTGCTTTATTATATTGTATTATACCTACTATATAATAAACAATTATACTTTTATCATAGTCAGATATTAACACGTTTTAACCTATACTTACTATGCGTCATCTCTTTTTTTTATGATAAAATGTACCAGGCAGGTTGGATTTCCAGTTGAGTTCCACCTCGAACATGCAACCGCCGATATCCCTAGTCCTTTCCTCTTTATCCCGTTAGGGTTGTCAGCGCACTGCACCCGTAAATAATGTATTTCAAAAATGTTTTACTTTATTTACATTTAAATCGCATTTTACACTTCGCATATGATAAATTTTTTAACATACAAACCTTCCTCGTTTATAGCTATTTAAAATCGTATCAAAATCCGTTGAGTGCAGTAAACACAGAAGAGTTCTCTCTTTTCTCAGCTTACTTTGGATGAGTGGCCCGTTGGATGAGTGGCAAGGATGCTTGCCTGACGTCTCAGGGGCCCCGGGTTCGATTCCCGGCGGGGTCAAGTTTGGAAATTTTAATGTGATTTTCAAAATTGACTCTGGTCTGGATTTGAAAAGTAGTGGTAGGGCACACTGCGTTTCGCAGTCATTTTGGGCAGCCCGCCTGGCGGCCGTGACCACCCCCTTACAGAAGACCACCGTGAAATAACAGCATATACGTGCTGTTGTGTTTCGGTGAGTGAGTAAGGGATGCCAGAGCCCATCTCCTTATCCCCTCCTAATCCTACTGTAGTCGGCAGCGCACTTGCAGCACCTGCAGCGTTGCTTGTGTTATCGCCTATATTATCGCCTATGGTAGCCACCTACCATCAAGTGGACCGTGAGCCTGTCTGTCGACATAACATAAGAAAAAAAAAAAAACTTTTCCACCTATTTCAATTCTTATGAGATCAAATTTCTTCTCAGAAGCAGATATAGTGAGATAAGTATTAAAGAGGATAAAGCCTAAGAATACAAGCATATTAGAAGGTCGAGCATATTAGAGCATACAAGCATATTAGAGGTATACAGGGGAGGGTTTATATGGTGAGTTGAATAGGCTTTCTCACGCACGAAAACATAATATCACAAGTCAGGGGTCTAATATCAAATACGGCCACAATTTTTAAATTTAAACATTATTATACCAAAATATAGGGCAAAACTCTCTTTGCAATATGAGCGATTTATTTTGTAACAATAACGGCATAGTCATGTCCATTTCAATGTGTTTTATAATCTATTGCTATCAAAAACGATCTATTGCTATCAAAAAAACTATGTATTGCTATCAATTACTATAAATCAGACATCGTGGACTTTGCCATATTTGATTTCAGATATGATGGTCTTGTCATAGATAAAGCAGTAAAATTATAAAATATAGATATCTCTCCTCGGACCTACGAAATCGGCATTGCACGTAATACTCGCCAGTGAGGGCTTTGCAACTCTGTCGAACGTCCGTGTAGTACGTTGTATGCTATTTTATAATTTCACTCTTGATCCTTATACATGTCAGTTATTTATTTATATTTTTCATTATCACTCTCTCTTTTATTGTTAGATTTATTCGAAAACATTAGGTACTCTCTCCTTCTGGGGCAGTCTAGTATAATAAAAGCTACCTACATTACTTTTCTACATTCATTTTAATAGTGTGTAGTGTTTGGTACATACATTAAAATAATAAACCCTAACCACAATTATCCCCCTATGGCAACTCACCCGTTTCCACTTGTCTGCTTCTTGTTGTCCGATTTAATGGTTCTTCGTTGGTGGCAGTCACAACTCCAAAAACTTGTCACCGATTTGTCTTTTCACCTTTTTCGACACAGCACCAATTGTTTTTATATATTTTCAAACTTTAAATTTAAATCACAACCGACGACGTCCGAGTCCGACACTGACAGCGAGTTGCCACATCCCACAGGCTAATATATATAAGAAAGATGTACAGAGTAAATTGTGTAGTCTGTAGGTGTGCAACTAGCAATGACAGTCTATTATTTTATTATATATTAAACAAATAGTATTGCTTTTCTGCAGGGACAACCCTACGCGCTCTATATTGGACGTGTCAGGCGAACCAGAGGTTTCGCAGGGAGAGACACGCTGTAGGTGATTATTTGGTCTTGTCGCCCTTTTTTTTTTTTGCTGCTGGGTATCCATCATGGATACCCATCGGCGACCCGCCACGGCTGTTCAGCGCGGGGAGGACTACGCTCCCTGTCGGAACCTCGGCGTACCCGAAAGCGGAGGTACGCCGGCCATCTCGGGGACCTCACAACGGGCTGTAGTCTCCCCTTAGACTACCGCCCAGGTCCTGGTCAAGGAGGAAGGTGGCGGACATAGACCAGTTGTCTTGCCGCCCTACCACTATAAACCACTTTTTTTTAATTAAATTAAGGTAGCGCTTGACCACTATCTCACCTGATGTGAGGTGCAGATGTGGCCGAAGGTGGACCACGCTTACCTAGTAAATGCCCATTTACCCTGGTTTTTGAAGACCCCGAGGTTGTAGTTCTGTGGGAACACAGACGCAGGCAATGAGTTCCACTCCTTAGCAGTCCGAACAAGGAAGGTGGAACTGAAACGCTTCGTGCGTGATCGAGGTACATCGACCACGAAGGGACGAAACCCTTGCCCGCGCCTAGTGGTCCGCAAGTGGAACAGTTCCGGTTGGATTAATTCGTACAGAATAGATGCACACTCTCCATAGTGTAGACGATAGAAAATCGATAGGCAAGCTACTTTTCGGCGATGCTGCAGGCTGACAATATTTACACACAGTAAGATGATACAGAGGCAGACAGTTGGAAAATTGTCAATTTCGGACGTTACTTGAGATGTCAGTTGGCATCACTTCAAATGCCTATACCCATTTGTCAATCTTATGTGTTACTAAGTAAACGTAAATTCATAAGTGGTATATACAAATAAGTTACCTATTGTTATTTATTTTTATTATTTTTTAATAATAATGAACGCCATATAAAACTTAAATTAATCTCTAGATAGTCTTATGATGGACACTTCATACGTGTCATGGAAACAATACATGGTTAGTACATGGATACCAAATGTTAGGAATTAAATGCTGAACACTGTGGTCAATAATACCTACACTTACAGTATTACTTAATAGAAAAAATAATTGTGTAAATAAGAATAAAAAAATTGTCTAATAAAAATAATTGTCTAAATGACACGAGAAAGGCTAGATCAATAGAGAAGGTTAATTTTCGTTAAAGTCCGAGGGTGCTTGCCTTAACGCTCTGTTCTAGGGTTCCCGGATTCGATTCCCGGCAAGGTCAACTGTGAAAAATCAACTTTTCAAATTTGGCTCTGGTCTGGATTTGTAAAGTAGTGACAGGGCACACTGCGTTTTCGCAGTCATTTGGGCAGCCCGTCCAATAACCACCCCCTACAGAAAACCACCGTGAAATAACAGTACGTGTGCTGTTGTGTTTCGGTGTGTGAGTAAGGGATGCCAGAGCCCATTTCCCTATCCACACCTAATTTCTTATCCTTAATCCCACTGCAGTCGGCAGCGCACTTGCAGCAGCTTCGGCGTTGCTTGTGTTAAGGCGACGGTAGCCACCTACCATCAAGTGGACCGTCTGCCTGTCTGCCGACCTTAACATAAGAAAATAATAATAATAATATCGTAAACGCGCTGTGTCTGTACATTAATTTTTTTTTTTCAAAAACAATTTTGTACACGTACTTATGTTACCGAAGTCAAAAAATAGTTTTTAGAATTTTATCTGCTTGTCTGTGCGTTTGTGCACGCTAATATCAGGAACGGCTCAACCGATTTGAATGCGGTTTTCGCTAATGCATTGTAGCATGCTTCCCGTAACATTTAGTGTTTGTTTCATTCCAATTAGTAAACAAAAGAAAAAGTTACGCGCTATACCGAATACCACGCGTACGAAGCTAGTATATAATAAATCATGTGGATAGAGATTAAGACTCTAGAAACCCTGAAACAGTAAGTATGTTTTCTGAAATGCAATAGCACAATATGACGTCATAATGACGTCATGTTATACATTGTACATAGGTATATAATATAGTAATATTCAACGTCACAGTGACCTTGTATATATAATTTCGTTCCTATTTGGCAAATCGCCATTTCTTCTCTCCCCCTGAGAGTGTAACACAAATATAAATAGGAATCCATTGGTGTTCGAGTTCGATTGTACTTTATGACTATTTCTAGCTCGAGCAGCAATGTATGGCGTGTCGAAAATTATTTTCAGAAATCAAATGTAACATGGAAGTCATGCGATGTTGACTTCTGCATAAAGGTTTCCGTACAGTAAAAACGCCATTGGAAAAGCAAAAATATACTTTTTCTTAAAAAAGTTTTTTGGAATTACCCAAAAAACTGTATTGTAAGTATATCAGTGACTGGGTTTAAATTATAGATATCAAGTAAATAAGACGAAATTGTATCTGATACAAGAAAATTGTATCAGAAAAATTATAATTATGTTACAAACTCTGTCACTCTTTCTTCTTTCCCTGAAATTCGCGTGTATTTTATGTATTCATCGTTAGCAATTAGTTGGAATTGTGGTGACTTTGACTTTCATACATAATTATGTTATTTTGGCGTCGGTCATTCTTTGTAAATCCTAAATAATATTGTTATTGCGAAACTGAGTTTGTTTGTCTGTTACGTTTTTACGGCTTAATTGCTCGTTTGATCATCATGATTCAAACACAATATCAGAACATACAAAAATGAACATAGGGTACTTTTCACCCAGAAAAAAGTACTCTATCTATAAATAATAAAAAAATCAACGCCTGACAGCAATAAAAATTGAATAAATGTTTTAACACCAAAGAAAAAAGAGCTCCGACGAAGACAAGGGCAAAAAAAAAAAAAAAAAAAAACAACTTTAGCACGTTGTACTTATGTTACTGAGGACAAAAAAATTGTTTTTAGAATTTTTGCCTGTTCGTCTGTGTGTTTGTGCACGCTAATCTCAGAAACGGCTTAGCCGATTTGAATGCGGTTTTCAATGATATATATTGTAGCAAGCTTCCCGTAACATTTAGTTTTTGTTTCATTCCAATCGGTTCACAAACAAAAAAAGTTACTCGTTATACCGAATACCACGCGTATGAAGTTGCAGGCTCAGCTAGTATACAATAAAAGTTGGTAAGAGTATCGTATTTTTTCTAAGAAATGTTTGTAAAAAAATTTCTACTAAACTTGTTTGACGTGTCAATCATTTTTAGCGACCGAATAGCGTAGGTCTGTATTTTTGTTTACTTATATATTACCCATATTAATATAACCTTTATAAAGTTACCTATACTAAAGAATAGTTAAGTCAATCATAATTAAGGAGATTCTTTAATAATACCTCAAATCTTACAAAATTAACCAAGTACAAGCTCAAACAGGTAATAACAGCAAAACTTTTAGAGCTAAATTACCTCCAAGCTGAGTGTATACTGCGTTTCCAGGTGTAGGTGTATAAAAATAAAAAATAAATAAATAAATAAAATCTTAATGCATACTGTATTACACATAGACACACACAATACACACATTGCACCATATACATCGCACACACACACACACACACACACCACAAATAAACAATGTTTTTTTTCTTTTCTTTTTTTTTTTTTTTTTCTTTCTATCCTTTTTTCTCGTGCTTGTTACCTACAGATATTGTTATCGATCGCATTTCAAGTGTTGCACAAACAATAAAATATAATTATAGACGCGGTCATCGAAGGTGGAGCCTTGGTGTCCTGAGACACAAGTATTACCTAGTTCAGGCGCCTATCTCCCACATACAATGTACCACTGAATACTATAGATGTACCTACCCAAACTTTGTAAATTGTGGAGAAAATAAATAAATAAATTTCTGAGATTACCCTGCTGTAACAAAAATCAATCGCAGTGTGCGTTGCGCCTGATGTGACTTTGAAATAATTATTACACGAGCTTTCATTCAGTCTGTTTACGTCGTTCGCGAAGTCCGTTCGGTTTTATGAGCTTGTCATCGTTTTCCCAATAAGCGATCGCGATTTTTAACTAACCGAGGACTATGTCGGAAACTATGAGAGATAATAAAAACGAAGAGACATTTGTGCCATTTGAGGAAGCGTTAGAAAGGACCGGTAAGTGTGTTTTCTTTCAAGACCGTTTTCAGTTTTGTTAAATGTTAGGATTTTTCTTTCCGATTTCTTTGTTGCTCATCCAGAAGTGCTTCGAAGGTGTTTGGCACAACTGCCAGATATTTTTTTTTGCTATCTTAGCAGTCTTTGTTTGAGGATATAGTGAATTTTTGTGTTTAATTAATATATAATTAATATTATATAATTAATTAATTAAATATATAATATATAATTAATTATAATATATAATTAATTATAATATAATTATAATTATAATTTTTGTGTTTACCTTATAAATGGTATAGTCGCACAATACAGCTTTAAGAACCGTGAAATTTACTTCTATAGTGTTTGACGATATACATATAAATAATTGTAAATTTATTTAGTCAACTAACTGAGCCCGCTACTTCGTACGCTTGGTATTCGGTATAGCGCGTAACTATTTTGTTTATAAATCGATTGGTATAAAACAAACACGAAATGTTACGGGAAGCTTGCTACAATTCAGTGAAAACCGTATTCAAATCGGTTAAGCCGTTTCAGAGATTGGCGTCACAAACGCACAGACAAAGAGACAAAAATTCTAAAATCTATTTTTTTTACTTCGGTAACAAAGAACAATTATACAACTCGAAATGAACGTTTTTGGGCGATTTGATGTTATTTTGTGTGATGGATGTGCCCTAAACAACACACAGGTCCTAAGATAATTTTAAAGTCCATATTCGGAGCAAATTTTTTGTTGTTCTATAATGGAAATCAATCTGCTAGACAAGTTGGATCGTCGTCTCAGGAGAGTTGCAGTGAAATGTGGATATTTAAAAAGAGCCCCTAACGTAACAAGGGTAGGTAAAGTTATTAATAATAAATCATTAATTAAGCTCATAATTTTAAAGAAGCCGATATTGATTTTGAATACATGTAATTCGTATAATAAAATCGTAAATGGGCCATGTCTGTACATTAACTATTTAAAAAAAAAAAAAAAAAAAAAAAACAATTTGTACACATTGTACTTATGTTACCAAGGTCAAAAAAGAATTTTTGTCTGTTTGTCTTTGCGTTTGTGCACGCTAATCTCAGAAACGGCTTAACCGCTTTGAATGGGGTTTTCACAGATGTATTGTAGCAAGCTTCCCGTAACATTTAGTGTCTGTTTCATTCCAATCGGTTTACAAACAAAAAAGTTACTCGCTGTACCGATTACCAAGCGTATGAAGTTGCTGGCTCAGCAAGAGTTTTATTCCTCACCGCCTCACCGGGGTCATTTGTCATTGTAATTTAAAAAAAGAAATCGCAACTTTTAAATCTTCTGCTCCCTTTTTCTTTAATTATTTATCTTTTCGCCCCTCTCTCTATTTCTCTCTCTCTGTGTGTGTTTACTTACCTTTCTCACCTGATAACTCCAATCTCACATGATTTTGGGCCATAAATTAAAATTTAATCTATAAAGTAAAAATAGAAACAAAATTTCATATTTAAATTAAAAATTAGGTCTTGGTTTTAAATTTTAAATAAAATTAATATAGACAGATACTTATATGTAGGTAAATAATATTTTCAATAATTTGCAATAACACGACGGATGGAAAAGAGTGTGTTGAAAAAAGACTGGAGTCTTTGACTATGCAATAGGAAAAAGGGGGGAAATAAACGCGTTATATATTATACTACAATAGAATTATGTGAAGCGGCGGCGGATTTGGGTAGAACTGCTTAGAAGAACATAACGCTTTTTAGTTAACGCTTGTATTAATTTTACATTAAAATTAATACAAGCGTTAACTAAAAAGCGTTATGGAACGTAATACAAGCGTTAACAAGCGTTCCATACCCGGAGCCTTATATGAAAACCGATTCTTAAGAAGTAAACTCCAATAAAAAAATTCAAATTGAAAAATAACAATTAGGCAATTAAATAAATAAATTAGTTTGTTAAATAATCTTGAAAAATAATAACATAAACACAATACATAAGTGTGAAATACCATGACAATTTCTATGGTAACATAATATCGTTTAGGTGATGGTGTTAAGTGATTTATTGTTATGGTTCATTCATAAGACAACAGTCAACAATGCAGCAATCAATTGAGACAATAAAGATCGTTACGCTCCAAGAATTACATTTGGTCTTAACGACAAACAACGTATGTATTCTACACGTGAAGTTTAAAATTGGAATGAGGATATAACAATTTTTATCCTTATTCTTTCATTCTTCCGGGATCTGCAACGTAGCTACTACCTAACTACTCTCCCCCTTCATCTTGCTTTTAAATGAAATTTTGATTAGGCTGAAACTACCAAATAGGCGGATGCACAAATCGTTACCAAGCTATCCCTAACGATTCCAATTTCTTTCTTTCTTATTTACCAGTTTTCGAGGCACCTTATCCTTCATATGAATAGTTATTTATTTTTATTTTATTTATTATTTACTAAAAAAAATACATAAAGAGGAAACCAGGTATACGGTATATTATAAACTACACTAAGTTTGTCTATGTACCTACCGAACAATTAAAATATAAGTTTTTTTTTTTACGAGGGGAGAAATCTTCAAAAGATACCTTATGAACCCATGCTGCATGCAATGCAAGTGTCCATAGAGGTTATGTGGGACTTTTACCGCACTAAGACTACCCTCGAGTTGGGTGTGGTTCAGTCCATAGGGGACTTTGGAACCGTCACCGGGCGTCGGGGGGGGCGAGAAGCGCCCGGCCCTTACAAATAAGAACTTAACTAAAGCTTAAGCTATGAGGGACCGGCTAGCCCTGGAGGGCCACTTGCGACGGCCACGGCGACAGCCGCGACCGGTACAAGTGGTCCCCGGGCCGGGAGGTCCCTCGCAGGCGCTGCCAGGTCGCGCCTCGGAGGTGAGAAGGGGCGCGGCGGTCTTCCTCTTCTTTCACGATGTCGGGGCAGCTGCACGTCGTTGTCATCACCAGCAAACGCCGCGTTTGCTGCTGTGATGGGGTCATCCTGGTCCAGTAGGATGTGTCGAGGTCGTCTTCTGAAACGAGAAAGAGTATCGTTAGTGTCAGGAGTGTAAATGAGAGAACTGACCACTAGCGGATTAGGATGGCGAGGGAGTTTGTCGTAGTACTTCAAGGCGAAGTCCTTGATGCACTTGACGATGGAGGGAAGGTTAAGGTCGTGGTGGAGGTCGACGTTGCGGATGTACCATGGGGCGCCCACAGCTCTCCGCAGGAATCGGTTCTGAAGAAAATATACGTGTTTCTTCAATAATTGTTCTAAAAAATATTTTCGAAGTTTATATTTAATATTATTTTCATTTAATTCATTTTTAAGTTCTGTCGGCAAACTGTTAATTAATTTAGGTACTATATATTCTAAACGATTTCTGCCATACAAATTTACATACTTAGGAGTAAGGTATCTTACAGTATCAGCCTGTCTAGTGTGTTTGTTAGTTGGATGTACAAGTTACTACTAGATTAAATTAGTTGATTAATTGCACTACTAGATTAAATTAGTACTGCTAGTAAAAATAGACATTAACTATTTATTTTATTAAAAAACTAACAAACAGTAAACAATAAATAATGTCAGTGCCTTTCGTGCAGTGAATAGAAGTCTTTCTACTTCTTCTAAATTATAAACATTTACCTTTCTCGTTTATTGGTATTTCCATAAGTGAAAACCGAATCAAAATTGGTTGAGCGGTTTTGGAGTCCGTAAGGAACATACAATACATACACACACAGTTTTTTTTATTTATAAAGATGTTATTGATCCTCTGAAATTTGTAAACATTCTTTGCGTTGTCTTGCTGGCCTTGATTTACACAAAATTCGCTGACTCAGAAGTGTAGGCCCAGCAGACCATGAGCGCTAATCAGTTCGGTTTCCGCCGTGGCCGCTCCACGCTGAATGCGATATCCAACGTGCGGGCCATGGCCAAGGAGGCAGTAGCCCGGGGGGAGGTGTTGTTGGCGGTGTCGCTCGACATCGCCAACGCGTTCAACACGCTCCCCTGGAGCTGTATCCGAGAAGCGCTCGGATATCACAATGTTCCGCGCTACCTGCGTCGCATCGTGGAGTCCTATCTCACCGACCGGACGGTCATGTACCCCACTCGAGGCAACACATGGGGTCGTAGAGAAATGTCGCGCGGTGTTCCGCAGGGGTCGGTGCTTGGACCGCTCCTGTGGAACATCGGGTTTGATTGGGTCCTGCGGGGGACGAACCTGAGGGGCGTCTCTCTGGTTTGTTACGCCGACGACACGTTGGTGACGGCCAGAGCAGCCTCCCACAGGGTGGCAGCTATCCTCGCCACGGCAGGCGTAGCCCACGTGGTTGTGAGGATGCGGCGGCTGGGCTTGTCGGTAGCCCTCGAGAAGTCCGAGGCACTGTGTTTCCACGGCCCCCGGAATGCGCCGCCGCCCGATAGTCATCTTGTGGTTGCAGGCGTTTCCATCGCTGTCGGGTCGACAATGAGGTATCTCGGCCTCGTCCTCGACAGCCGATGGAAATTTGACATCCATTTCCGCCGATTGGCGCCGCGACTCATCGGAGCCGCTGCCGCACTGGGGAGACTACTCCCCAACCTGGGTGGGCCGAATACAGCCTGTCGCCGCCTCTATGCTGGCGTGGTGCGGTCCATGGCCCTGTACGGGGCCCCCATCTGGGTGGACCGCCTGACCGTCCGTAACAGGTCCCTTTTGCGCGCGCCGCAACGGGCCATGGCGATCAGGATTGCGAGAGGGTACCGCACTATCTCTTTTGAGGCGGCGTGTGTGTTGGCTGGCACCCCTCCATGGGAGCTGGATGCCGAAGTGCTGGCGGCGGTGTACCACGAAGTCGCAAACGCGCGGTCGCGCAGCTCGCTTTTGACATCGGAGGAGGTCGTCAGGTTGAGGAGATACTCCCAGACGATCCTCCTCCAAACCTGGATAGACAGGTTGGCGGAGCCCAGTGCGGGCCGCCCCACGATCGAGGCCATACGTCCCTCCCTTGAGGGATGGCTGGCAAAGAGGCGCGGGGCCCTCACGTTCCGCCTGGTGCAGGTACTCTCGGGGCACGGTTGCTTCGGGCGTTACCTTCACCGAGTGGCCGTGAGAGAGCCAACCGAGGAATGCCACCACTGTGGCTGCGCGGTTGACACTGCGCAGCACACTTTGGCTGACTGCCCCGAATGGGCAGAGCAGCGCGCTGCTTTGTCCCTCGTCGTGGGCGCCGACCTCTCGCTGCCGGCCGTCGTGAAAGCGATGGTCGGCAGTGACCTTGCGTGGCAAGCGATGCTCACTTTTTGTGAGCACGTTATGTCGCGCAAGGAAGCGGCGGAGAGGCAACGGGAAGAGGATCCCCTCTCCCAGCCGATCCGCCGGAGAAGGCTCGGGCGCAGGCGGATGGCATATATCCGCCGCCTTCCCCCTTGACCAGGACCTGGGCGGTAGTCTAAGGGGAGACTACCGCCCGTTGTGAGGTCCCCGAGATGGCCGGCGTACCTCCGCTTTCGGGTACGCCGAGGTTCCGATAGGGAGCGTAGTCCTCCCCGCGCTGAACAGCCGTGGCGGGTCGCCGAAGTTGTGCAACAACGTTCCTGCGACCCCGCCCATCTACGGCCGCGCTAGAAAGTCGTTGGGTTTTAGCCGGTAGGAGTCCGGCATAACCCACAGCGTCCCCCTTTCGCTGCTGGGTATCCATGATGGATTTCCCAACGTAAAAAAAAAAAAAAAAAAAAAAAAAAAGGCCCAGCAGACCAGATTGGAATCGATCCTGAACATTTCTGTGTCAATAATGTTCAGCGTTGAAGGTTTTACATCTCACTCACTCTCGCGGCAGGTTTCATATTTCTATATTTATGAATATAGAAGAAAAAAACATTACCACATTATTCACCTATTAAAGATAATATTTGAAAATTACTAATAATAATCGCTTTCACCTAATATCCTTCTTATGAACCTATTTATTTTGTTTCAAATTCTTTTGAGAGGTAATTTTATCACTTTTTTCACAATAATTTGCATAAATTATTTATTTATGTTACAAATATCCTTAAAAGTAACCCTAATAAAGTATTGTAAAAAAAACTTGATCACAGATGTCTACTAATTAGGTCGGAATTTACTAATGAATTAATTAATCTACTCAATTAAATAGGAGAAAATTATATTGCTAATAAAAAATATATTTTGTTATTTTACTTGTCTAATAAGCCTCCTAGGATCAGATTTTGATTATTCCAGGAGATGGTCTTATTACTAGAAAGAAACGAGTATCAACACAAATTATACTTGTCGTGACGCCTCAAGCGGAGGGTTTAAGAATCGGTTATAGTACCCGGCAAACTTCTTGGCCATAGCGTGAGGTGGTGGGGGAAAGTTTGCGCATGGTCAAAAATATTGTTTCATTGAAAAACGCTATTTTTTATTACTGGGTTTTTATTAATTGAGCTAATAATGTTTTAGTTGGTGGTATAGAGAGAAAAGAGATCGCGAGAGACAAAGAGACCTATTTTTCGTTTCTGCGCATTCAAGGTCGTTTGTCCAAGAAGTTTGCCGGCTACCCATCTAACAACTTGCCCTGGAAACGACAAGCAAAAAATTTGTGTGCGATCGCCACGGAACTAGCAACGGTGATCTGTGTAGTGGGGGGGCAGTGTGAGACTTGCTAATGCCAGAGGGCGCCTTTCCAACGATAATAGAAAAAGGATTATGGACGAGCAATCTGGGTATCTAGGTATAACGTACGAAAAGAAAACCTGTCGACCTAGTTCTACGACGAACAAACCGCGTCTATTTAATTGTTAACATTTACATTGTAACTTCTATAATTATATAGGAATATACCATCGCGTACTACAAGCATCGAGTTATTTCGGTTTTCGGCTATTACTGAGCTTAATGATTCCTTAAAGACTAGGTAATTACATACAATTTTGTAATAGAGGAGCAAAAAGTTATTTTCTTGAAAATAACTTTTATTTTCAAAAAGTTTTTTTTTATTTTCAAAAAGTTATTTTTGACGATTATTTATCGAATAATAATTTAATATAATTCATTTAAATATTTTTAAATGAAGAAATAAAATTTTATTATTTACAATATTTTTAATCTATACTGAAACACCAATTACAGTGCGTGACGTCATTTGTGGGCAATCATTGTCTTATGCCAATGCAGCTGTTTTGTTATGATATGACCACAAATGACGTTACGCGCTCTCAGATGAACTATCGTGGCGTTTTGGCGGCATTTTCAAACAAACAATATTAAAACATGATTTTGAGTACCTTAAAGGCTATAAATAAATAAAATAGTATTTTTTATGGGAATAAATATCCATGAAGATTAATTTAAAACACTTTCTGAAAGTTTGTCCGATCCCCTATTATACAATCATTTGCCGGAATATATGAAAGAAATAAAATATGAGAAATTTTAAAACAACATTATGGACACTTCTTCACATACATAACTTCTGTAGTGTTAATGTATATATAAAACATAAATGGTGACTAAGAAGATATTGATTGATGTTAAAGACTTAAGTTTTTATTATTTAATTAATCTATAGGTAAATTTTACTAAATAACTCACAATTGCATACCGATTGTTCGGTCGATTATGATGGAACAAAAACAGAATGTCAACTGGTATCTACAATACCCATGGTCGCAGCAAATAAAGATTATTATTATTGTTATTATATTATTAACCCAGACATACATATATTTTGAAGCTGAAAGCTCAATTTTAATTTTGAACCTAGACTAATGCATTTAGTACAAAGGCTTTCAACGCGATATTTGAGCGAGCGAGAAATGCAGTCCTTACGAAAAAAAAACTTACCTATAGTACGGTCATTCTATGAATGCGTTTTTGACATTTAAAGTTCATTTCCGAATAAACGATACAGATAATGTACGGAATTGACACCTGTCAGAACAGCACTCTTATAATGGCCGGAGTATACGAATACTAACTTAACCCAAGCAACTCTCTAGAGACAAGTTTTACTGTCCGTGTTTTACTATTTCAGGTAGGTCGTGGGTTTTAAGAAGATGGTTACTCTTACTTTTTACGTACTTACTGTTAGTTCTTTTGATGGTAAGTGCATGACACTAGCAATGTCACATGTGCTGCCGATTAAGAGTAGAACCCATGCTTTTCTTCACGGTGATCTTCTGCAAGGGCGGTGATATTTTTTATTTTGAGGTCGTTAGACAGGCTTGATTGTAGGTGACTAACGTTACAGGCGCTGCAAGTGCGCTGCCGTTCATAGTAAAATTAAGAATAAGGGCTCTGTCATCTCTGATTCACTGACCGAAACGCAACAGCACATATGCTGTTATTTCACAGTGGCCTTCTGTAAGGGGTTACAAACCGCCCGACGGGCTGTCCTAATATCTACGTAACGCAGTATGCGCCGGCCCCTAAAAATATTTGTCAAATTTTAATTAGATAACCAAACATTGTAAAGAGTCTCACAAGTCTTTTTTTTTTCAGGTAACGGATTGTACAATATTCTCCTCACAGCGACCTGCGCCCTGATACTCTTGGCAATCGGCGTGGATTTGTTTGGCTTCAGTCTGGTGGTGTCAGCGGCCTGTGACCTCAACCTTACCATTTCTCAGAAGGGTATCCTTACCTCTCTCCCGTTTATAGGTAAGAATAAAGATATCGACACAATCTTATATTCTTTAAAAAAAAAATACAAATGATACAAAAAAGCACTTCCATATATATCTTCTATATCTGTATATACTATTACTGTTACTATAATATTATTACGACTAACTATAGAGCGTTCTGGAAAAAGCGTTCGCGTCGGCAGAAAGTCTCGAACGTTCTACAATAAATTATATTTTCTGAGAAAAAATAGTAAATTATTGCCCATAAAAAACTTTCTCGTCACAGTAATAAAAATTTTCAGCGACAACTATATAATTTTTTAAACTTATTAATTAATTTAAGTTCTGTACTAAAGTTTTAATCGGCTACTTTTATTTCTTTTTTTATATTTTAAACAATATTTAAAAAAAAACCCTTCCAATTTTAAATCTGGTTGTCTGCGAGAAGCTATAAAAATTTATTGTGCAACATTGCAACTTAATTCATAGGTTATTAGATTGCGCTCGTTTTAAAATAAGAACTTTGCGATGCCATAAGTCAGTGACGGAATAGGGAAACTGAGCATTACCGATAGAGGAAACGAGAAAACCCTTTTTTTTATTATTAAATGATAGACCAAACCGCAAACAGTATATAAAGCAAAGATTGACTCACACTCACGAGTGATTTTGTGAGTGATCAATAGTGTTATATTTTTTATTTTTCAAGTAGATTGTATACTAATTATTCCAATTACATCTGGACGAAGCTGGGACACGTAGGCAACTAGTATTATACATATAAAAATAATTTTAAATTTAAATTGGGGAAAAAAATTAAATTAAATGAGGGTTTTCTTAAACGGACTACGTGAGATGGCAGCACTGTAGCGTCAGTCAGATCCAATGATCTGTCAAAATACATACGCGAATTGCAATTTTCTATGTATTTTTTTCTATGTATTTCACAAAAGAATTTCAATAATTTTTGTTTAATACCTACGACTCTGTGCTATCTGACAGTTGTTTAGACCTGACGCCTACGAAGCGCCACCTGGTGGCAGAAAAAGTATCGAAAACCCGCATTCATTACGAATTTAAATACATTTATACTCCATGCGCTGTAGCATGGTGCGGGTGACAGTTGTCGGTATGACGTTCATCTGTCAGTACCGCATGACTAGGGGATGTAACGTTCTGCGATTAATTTTTATGGCTATCGATACTCGTAGCATAAATCTCGTTCTCTTTATTATTGTTATGAAAATATTTTAAAAAGAAAATTATTTGAATATAAATTGTTGAATTAATTAAATAATTCAAATTTTTTTGGTATTTTATATTTTTTTAATTACAACATCTTTGCTTTTTATCGTTGGTATAGTTGGTATTCGACATCGCTGCAAATCTAGATGTATACCAATCCATTCGTTTTTCAGGAATCCTTCTAGTGTCCTACTTTTGGGGCTACATCTCCGACACGAAAGGAAGGCGGTTCACCTTGGTGCTTTGCATGCAGGTCTCGTTCTTCCTCTCCTGTATCTGCAGCATATCACCCAACTGGTTGTTCCTGGCTTTCTTCAAATTCCTAACGGTTTGCTTGTAAGTCACCTACAAAACTTTATGGTATCATTTTTATAAAAAAAAAACTTTCAACGTGGAGGCAAAAAGCTTTTCGACTTTAATTAGTTTGATTTTAAGAAGATTTAATTTGCAAACGCTTAAAACTTTAACGCATTCTAGTCCGTCTTTGCTGTAATTAGGCAACTCGTATTGCGGTAGACTAACCACTGTGAAATATAAATTTGTTTTTGTCCGAATTTACAAGGTTTTCCAGGCGTTTTCCGTTAGTTTTGACAAATAATATACTGCTGGTATATACCTATACTGGTCAAAGAACATATAGGTAGCCGAAATAAAAGAACGCGGCAACGTCACCGCGACGAAGAATGAACTGTGACATTGGCAACTGTGACTTAGGAACGACACGACACAAGAATCGGGAGCGAAACGGTAACGTTGCATTATAAAATATTGGGGTCAATTCACACCGAAACACGATGCGACCGCGAGGCGCCAGCTACTGTCCCCAGATAGACTGCACAACTTATGAGTGTGGAACGAAGTGTGTACAACTCTTGTGATGTAGTAAAATTATTCATTGTATATTTCAGCTCTTGCGCAGCCAACTCGGCAACGTACACTTTAGTTGGGGAATCTTGCGTACAAAGAGTGAGAAGCAAATACATGCTGCTAATGACATGCCTATTGCTGTTGTCACCTGCTGTAGCTGGCAGTGAGTAATTATTTCATTTTTTTTTTAATTATTATTATTAAATATGGGTTTGCTCTTGGCCAACATTAGGACGGTAGCCATCTACCATCAACTGGACCATCAGCCTGCTGCCTACTATTTCTTATAAAAAAAGTAAAGTTAATTCGTGGTACCTTAATATAAGGTTAATATTTAATACTCTCATTTCAGTACTAACATACCCCACACTGAAACTGCATTTCGAAGCGGATCTATCTTGGCTGGGTATCGTGTTCAGACCCTGGCGGTTGCTCATCATAGTGCTAGCTCTGCCTTCAGGCCTAGGAGCAGCAGCAATATACTTCTTCAAGGAGTCCCCAAAATTCTTGGCTAATTCGCAAATGAAAGACGAAGCGTTAGAAGTTATGAAATCAATGTATGCAATAAATCATCGATGTAATAAGGAAGATTTTAATGTGAGTTCTTTTTAAATCCGACCATCATCTGATCGCTTATACCGGTAACCTTTTCAATTTTTCTAAAATATATTTCATATTTTTATATTTTGTATTCAATAAGGTCGATTGTTGTATCCTATACTAAGGTATTGTAAGGTTTATTGTATTCTATCAGTGTGTTCTGCCAGTAAAGACATATGGTGCCGAAACGTGGCCTCTCACGGCAGGCATGGTCCACAAGTTCAAAATCGCGCAGCGAGCTATGGATCTGGCTATGCTCGGAATTTCTTTGGGAGATTAGAACAGAAATTCTGAAATTCGCTGAAGAGCCAAGTCGCTGAATTTCAGCAAAATTTTGCAAGTTGAAGTGGCAATGAGCCGGTCATATCTGTCGCAGAACGGATAACCGATATAATAGACAAATTCTGGAATGACATCTGTGAATTGGAAAACGCAGAGTATGATGTCCTGGCACATGTGGACAAACGACCTGAAATGCATCGCAAGAAACGACTGAATGCGAAGCACAGAGGACCTTGCGTAGCGGCGAGTCTTGGGAGCCTTACATCCAGCATTGGAGAGACACGGGCTGATGATGATACAGTTTGTATTATATTTCGTCTGCTTACAAATACACGCTATATCCTACAGATGAGGATGGCGCATTTAGAAGATTTATCAAATGTTAGTATTTCCACGCTTTTAAGTGGGGATAGTGAAGAGTGAGATTGTTCCATTGAATTTATAAGTTTAGATTGCATAGTTTACCATAAACATCTTAGAGTTTACCTTTCATTTAATTTATTATGTTGGTTAGAGAGATTTGATCCTTATGATTGACCCTACTATTTTTTTTTCGCATTTTAACCGTTTCGAATGCCAGGTGTGGCAAGCGTATTTTCAAAAATCTTTGAATACAGTTTTGATTCTTTTAAAAAGTATAGGAAGGTTTCTTATCCAATTACTTAGAATACTTTCCCTCCAGGTGACGTTAAAAAATTCCACCCCGTATTACATAGTTGTCATAGTTAGAAATGTTTTCTTCCATGAGTAACAGTTTAAACTACGCCAAGTCGAAATTCGAAGTGCGAAGAAAATGATGTAATTTTGTTTAATTTCAGATACATGCACTAATATTAGAGGAAGATTCGCTCAAGAAGCACACATCTATATTCCGATCGATGTTTGAACAGAGCGCTCCACTGTTCCGGCCTCCGTTCCTCTGGAGGACACTCCAACTGTTCTACATCGTAATGGTTGTGTACATCACGTGAGAGCCAGGTTTTATATTATACATTAGCCTTCTGATAAAGTTTTCTGCTCGTTTGAGATATACTCACACGTTAATTCAATTTATGACAGGTTTAGGCTGGGTAGAAACTCATCTTGGTACGTCTTGGTAGTTGTATAATCCGTCAATTTGTATTGTAATACGCACATGATTTTCGGTATCTAGGGTGTTGGGTTTTATCCATTCTGCTGCTGCAGCAGCACAAATTTCAGTTTTATTTATCATGTTTTATTTATTCGCGTTGAAAAAATTAAAAAGATATATGTATAATATGTATAATATGTATGTAAAGCAATATAACTCCTAACATATTTATTGCTGTTACACATTTGCCAGACGATGAATCTTTATTTTTAGATAGCTGGTTCCTGCGTGGAATATATAGCCTATGTCCATTCTGAAATCCATTCTAAGTATTGCTGAAAGAATTTTTAAAATCGAATTAGTAGTTTTAAAGATTACCCCCTAAATGAACTAAGGTAAATGAACTATCTTGGTAACCTTAGATCATCTACAGGACAGGCCTCGCCTAGTGTAGAGATCATTGTAATAATGATTGTTGATACGTTTCCCGTTGCCATGTTAACATATTTACTTTTTCATATTTTATTAAACTGTTTGCTACAATAAAACATGTACGTATTATGTTAATATTGTGAAATAAAATAAATTTATTATTATTTATTATTATTATTATTACATACAAACATAGATAGAAACAGACATACAATTTTTTCTTTATATTATTAGTATAGGTAATCCTATCTGTTTTAATTATAATTTTTATTTCATTTGTATTTTATTTACTTGAGCTTTTTATTTGTTTATATATTAAGACGGGGTCACTGTTTACATGATGGTAGGTGGCTACCGTCACCTATAGCACGAGCAAAGCTGCAGGTGCTCTATTAAAGATGAGCAGAGAAATAGGCTCTGACATCACTTAGTCACTCACCGAAACACAACAACGGACATGTTATGAGTTGTGGGTTTCCGGGATGATGGCCCAGGTCTGTTGGAAATTCTTCCAAACGTTTCGTCAACAACTGCGGTTGACATCCTCAGTGGTGTAGTCCGTGTTAGAAGAAAAAGTACATCACATCACTGCACCTCACCTCTGCACTTTTCGACTTCTCGAGCGAGACTGATTTGTCGACTGGAATGTATCTATATTTAAATTTATATCCCCACCCCGTGGTTGAATTGGTGGGGTGTTGTCACTAGGAGAGGGGTTATAATGCCCTCTCTTTCTTTCATTATTATTATTCTTGCGTAGTGCCGGATACCAAATGTTGTGTAGCCTTAGATTTTCCTCCTTCCTGTTGAAATTATTTGGATGCTTGAAAATTTCAATGGCTTCTCGATTAAGGCGTGAGTGATAGTGTACCTGGGATGAGAAGTGCTGTCCAAATGACTGCGAAATGCAATGTGTCCTGCCACTACTTGCCAAGATGAAAAGTTCATTTCCAAAGCTGGCCTTCCCATTATTTTTATTATAAATTCATTTTTTGTTATAAATGTGAAAGATATATTTGGTGTTAAGATATATTTAATAAATGGTTAAAGACATGGCCGCTGGCAAAACCCTTATTTCTATATTCTCATAACTTAAACCGTATGTATAGGCAGAAATCTAAAAATTGGCCTCACCTTTCTTTCAGTAACAACAGCTTTTTAGTATGGCTGCCACATATATTGAACCTGGTGAGGTTGTCTTTGGAATCTAACAGCACAAGCGCTGGAAACATTTGCCACCTTATATCCACCAAACTAAGCGAAGAGGATACCAATGCAACTTTATCTGGGACGAATGAAACTGTTAAAATTGTGAGTAAATATGTATATTTATTTTAAAGTAAGACGAATAAGCATATACTAATTTATTAGTCTAGGCTAAACCAAGAACATTTGACTAACTCAAAAAAGGTTTTCGGACAAAGTCGGCATGAAGTTTTCAAATAATTTTACATCTATTTGTGTTGATATTAGGTCTCAATATAATAAAATGTGAAACGAATACCCCAAAAGCTTATCACCATGCCCATGCTTTATGGCCATGCCACACACTCGAGGCATGGAAAATAGCGAGGAAAAACGCAGTGACGTAGTGTGGTAACATTACGTCACTCATCATGCCCACCGCTCCCTGTTTTGTCGGTTTTTTAGGCGTGAGTCAAAGGACCGGCAATGTGAGCGCGGGTTGTCGGCCACACACATTTATAATTGCGCGGATGCAGTCCGAATCGTGCGCTGAACCCTAGGCTCACTCGTGTGTCCGTCTGTCCGACCATTACTTGCATTACTCCATGTTATTTTCACATGGTCTTTTATAAGAAGGTGGTTACTGCCGCCAGACGGGCTGCCCAAATGACTGCTAAACGCAGTGTGCCCTGCTTGCCTGCCACAAAAAACCTTTTCTTAATTGTTGCTTACGGTATAAAATAGATCTCGGTTTAAAAATTTCAGCTTTCTAGACTAAGTAGTTTTGCTGTTGCGTTGATGGTCCGTCAGGATAAACGATATTATAAGTATTGATTACATTTTAAAAAGTATTTTATACGGAAATTGCTGCGATGATCTATCCGACAAAATTAGCCAATACAATGTTGCATAAATATATTATGTTGGCCTACTAGCTGAGCTGCATCTTCACACACGTGGTATTCGGTATAGACGCTTGCTGCGTACGGCGAAGTTTGCTACAATACATCAGTGAAAACCGTATTTAAATCGGTTAAGCCGTTTCTGAGATTAGCGTGCACAAACGCACAGACAAATAGAAAAAAATCTGAAAACTATTTTTTTGACCTCGTTAACATAAGTACGTGTACAATTTTTTTTTATATTTAATGTACACGGCTCGTTTACGATTTTATTATTATGTATATAGATTATGTGTTCGTCCTAAACGTCCTTTTTTTTAATTATTATTATTTTATTTAGATTTAGGAAAACTTAAGCTTGACAAATACCTACTTACGTATAAAAAATTGATAATGATAATTTGTTTTCTTAAAAGAAGATTTTCTGTTTTCTAAGACCTTCATCTTTTATATTATCATATTTACCTATACTATCCCATTAAAAAAACATGCTATACATGTGTCCCACTGCTGGTTAATCTCTATCAAAGTGGTCTGTGGATCAAAAACGGTCTGCGAAGATTATTTGTTTAATCAACTCGTGTAAATAGATTTAAATCGCCAAGACTAAACACACCCATTGTACCCCCAAAGTAAGCAAGCACTAGTAGGCTTGTGTTATTGGATAACCATACAACGGACAGGGGGCAAAACCTTGCACACGCAAACCAGAGCCAACTTTGAAAAGATCATTCGCAAAGTTGGCTCGGGAATCGATCCTGGGACCCTTTAGCACTAAGGCAAGAACCTTAACCACTCGATCAATGGGTTTGTTAATTGTTTACTGTCTTTTTCTTCTTCGTAAGCTACGTTTCATAATGCCAGCGCATTACTATATGTGCCGCAAACATAGACCGTCCGGCGGCATTAATTATGAAATAACAGCACATGTGCTATTATATTTCGGTGCGTGTGTGTATGATGCTAAATGCCAGAGACCCTTTCCGTTTGTTCTTACACTTTATCGGGGTCAACAATACACTTGCTTTATACCCTTAGTGTTGCTTGTGTTCATAAGCGACGTGCGCCATCTGCTATCAAATAGAAATAATAATATCTAATTTACACATCAGAAACAGTTCGTTTTCTCCAAAGGACTGAAATGAGAATTTATGGATTGTAGTTCTTAAATTTGTTATTTTTTCAGACACCAGACGTATGCTTAGGAACAATATCTGAAAACGTCTTGTTAACACTCATCGCTTCCCAGACCGTATACTCCTTCTTCAATTTCCTCATCTCCTACCTCCCAAACAGACGGAAAATGGTCATCATCTCTGTCCTGTGTTTCTCATCGCTGAGCGGCATACTCCTCAATGCGATACCGGAGCCTATAACGAGTGTGATTTTCTTCGTGGGCTTCACGTGTACATGCCTGGGAATGGGAATTTTAGCCTCTTATTTTGTCGATCTCTATCCGACTTCATACAGGTAAGATATTATAGCCATTAACTGGGCAGCTGGTCTGGTTTTAGTGACCAATCTCTTATTAAGGACTATCATGAAATAACAACGCCAGAGCCCGTTCATTTATAGTTACGCTTTAGGATTAGTTCACACCGAAACAGGAATATGCTTGAAGAGGCAAGATTTTGTAGGTATTGATACCTTAAAACTTGCGCGCCGCGTCGTCGTCGCGTCGCGTTGCATATCGGTGTGAACTGAAGCTTAATCCTTTATTCTATCTTATCAGAATCAGAAGAGCATACATGCCCCTGGTATTGTTTGGGTTTGTACGCGACCGCAGCCGCTTATACTATATACGATCAAGTGGGCCGTCAGCCTGTCTTCTACTTATTCCTATAAAAATGCCTATTTTATGAATTAATTATTATATTAGTAAGTCATGTTAATTGTTAGTCATTTTATGTTTTAATAAAAAGTCATAAATTTTGTGTTGAATGAGTTACTATTGATTAATAGTTCTAAGCCCTTAAGGGCGAGTTGATTTTATATGTGTTCAATGAGGGTTTTCGATACTTTTTCTGCCACCAGGCGGCGCTTCGTAGGCGTCAGGTCTAAACAGTTGTCAGATAGCACGGAATCGTAGGTACTAAACATAAATTATTGAAATTTTATTGTGTTGGTTTAATAATTTATTAACACAAACCAAAAAATACATAGAAAATTGCAATTCGCGTATGTATTTTGACAGTTTATTGGAGCTGACGCTACAGTGCTGCCATCTCACGTAGAAGGTTTCAGAAAACCCTCATTGCGTAAAAACACATTACGTCACTGGTGACGTCACGCATTCAGTATGGTTACCATGTCAAATCAACCATGCGTAATTATATAATATTAGAGATAAATATGGTTATTCATATTCGTGAATAGCAACGATTACTTTTTGATTTAATGATGATGTGATGATATAGAACTATATAAAATTGCATTAAAGGCAATGGTCGATATCGTGAGTTGTCGTCGATACGATATTGGATGTGACTGCTGACCAATATTACTTTACTCTCTGCTGCTGATAAATCCCTGCTATGCGCCGCCCGTATGTCTAAAAGCACAGGCAACACTGGGAGCGAAGCGAAACGAGCCTAAGTTCGTTTCGATTCGCTCATGTCGCTATCGCGTCTTTTCATACTTGCGTTCACATCTTGGCGAACCCGACGATGTCAACGAAATGAAGTGAGTGCCCCGCGCATGACTATCTATGTATCTAGTGTCGACTGACATGGCAACCCGTCACATCACTACATCGTTCGCTTCCAGTATGAACCCACTTCGCTTAGTTCTTAGTTGGGCCACATGAGCGAAACGAATCGAACTTAACTTCGTTTCGCTTCCATCTCAGTGTGGCCTGCGCTGCGCTCCAATGTGCTTAGCTACGTCAATATGACTTTGACATTGACAGCTCGCTTTCAATCTCAATCAACTGACAGTTTATGGCAGCCTTGTATATTAATTTTGCACTTGCAAAACAACATGAAGACAATTGAAGAATAATAAAAAAAATGGACAATTAATAATATTTCCATTGAAATTAATATTAATTGAATAACTTTTGTATATTTGTCAAAATATGTTTCCAGAGGTATGGTGGCCTGTCTTAGCATTATGGTGGGAAGAAGCTCGACCTTTGTGGGCATCAATCTAGTTGGGAACCTTATTTTTCATCATTGCCAAATTACTTTCTATCTGTGGTCTTTACTTGTGTTGAGTAAGTATAACTATTATAATCGCCGCAAATCTTCTTGGGCTCTGACCTTGAGTAGGCGTCTTTCAATTGCGAAATCCGAATAAGCAATACGGTGCAACTGCTTCCTTTCTTGCACAAATATATCATTGCGTCTCGCTCATTCCGTGGCTCCCCCTGCGTCGCAACACCTCACAAACAGTCCCAAAACCGGTTACTACGCAGATTTGACATGTTTGTGATATCGCAGAGCCAGAGAAGATTTGCGCCAATTATACTTTATTAAAATATGCTTATCGATTCAGTTATCTTAAAATTAAACAAAAGTTACATTCACTACCTACAGAAATCAGATAAATAAATAAATTTTTATTCATATAAGACAAAACACGTTCTAAAAGTGTCAAACTCAATCATTCTGTCAAAGTTCTGTAAAAATAACAAAATAGAGAACACAAACTTAAAGCTTTAAAGTAAGTCCATGAAAATTTTACCATATTATATCTCATATATATATATCGATACTAAAACTGATATCACAAGACTAGACACTAGAAAAATTGGTTGTGGGTGTTAACAGGGTATGTTATTTCAACCATTGTATGTTATTTCAACCATTTATTCATGGCAACATTAAAACTTTATTACAATTGGTAACATTGTAGTAAAATTAATAATAACATGTACCCAATGATTTATAGTTAATAGATATTTTAATATTAATAATTGTTGATTATGTATATAAAATAACTAGCTTTTCCCGCGACTTTTTCCGGGCAACTTTTTCTTAGCTGTTTCTCTTTATCTTGGATAAAAACATTTACCTATTCAGTCTTTATTGCTCATATAATATTTTGTTCGGTATTGAATATTTAATTTTTAATTTAAAAAAAAAATTAATTTTGTATTAATTTGCAGGGAAAACATGACACAAAATTACCAAAAAACCAAAAAAATAATCTGTTTAAGTATCTGATCTCTGAATAAACTTCACAGGATAATTTTTATAACCTTCATTGACCACAGCTAATCTGAAGATTGCCTGAAAATGTCATCAAAGTCGGTTAAAAGGTTTTGGAGTCCATAGGGAACATAATTATGTACTTTGGAGAAGTTTAAGCGAACGAAGTCACAGGCCACACCTAGAGTAACATACAACTTATGTATGAAATTCATTATCTCTTGTTGTTTTAGGTAGCGCAGTGGCCGCGTTCTTTTTACCACCAGACAAGTCAGCCGAAGTCACCAAGTCAGCAGTTTAATAATGTTATATACCTGAGTTAATTTCCGGCGAATAGAAGCAGAATTGGATTTCAAGACGCACCACAACAGAGATCTCTTTTTATCTGCTGAGTTTACAGGAAAACACGTTTACTATTCTGGACTGTGATGATAGTTCAAATAGATTTATTTGCTCAAAATGTAAAATTCCTGTGACTAACTTTTTTTTTGTTATTTTAAACATTTAATTATTACTCGAGTTTTAAAAAAATAGTCTATTCCTCAAAAGTAAGCTCATCTTGGTGTAATTTATGTGTATTTAGTAATAATTATGGAATTTTATGCGATGGTATAAAATTATTCCAAAGATCGAGACGGAAAAAATTGTCTAGAAAATCAATTTTATAATTAAAAAATAGTGCGTTTTGATATTGCAGGAAAAAGAAAGCACTTTGACTGATTTACGTTTTGTAAACGTAACTTGTTTTTAGACATATTATATTAAAAACATATAGTTTTTTTTATATAGGTTTTTTTTTCAACTATGTTAATGTGGACCGTTGCTAAGTATATTTTTCTTGGAAAACTTTGCATATTAGTATTAAATTACATTATAAATAAAAAATGTTGCCAGTAAAAACATCTGTTTATTTACTAGAAATTTTATATATTATAATTAAAATTAATATTGACATAAAATGCGACACGAAAATAGCGGATACACTTGATTTATTTAATAATTATTTTATAGAATAGTAATGAGAAGGAACAATGTTTTAGAAAATATTATTTATTTATATATGTATATGGGTTTGGCGACTGTTACAAAATAAAGTTACCGTTGACATCTTTTACATTTTTTTTTTCGTTAGCCATTTTTTAACAAGTAGTAAGTAGAAATGTAGGAAATTAAATAAATATAAAAGTGAATCACATTATGCGCTAGGCAACGATTGTCCTTTTTACTCAAAGTATTATAGAACAAGACACAATAGACGTATAATACAAAAATATATAAGAAAACTAGCTGACCCAGCAGACGTTGTCCTGCCCGAACTCGAAAATAATAGGGGATCGGACAAATTTTCAGAAAGTGTTTTAAATTAATCTTCATGGATATTTATTCCCATAAAAAATACTATTTTATTTATTTATAGCCTTTTAGGTACTCGAAATCATGTTTTAATATTGTTTGTTTGAAAATGCCACCGAAACGCCACGATAGTTCATTTGAGAGCGCGTAACGTCATTTGTGGTCATATCATAACAAAACCAGCTGCATTGGCATAAGACAATGATTGCCAACAAATGACGTCACGCACTGTGATTGGTGTTTCAGTATAGATTAAAAATATTGTAAATAATAAAATTTTATTTCTTCATTTAAAAATATTTAAATGAATTATATTAAATTATTATTCGATAAATAATCGTAAAAAAATATATATTTTCTTTCTAAGTACATTTTAGATTTTAATCTGATTACAGTGGCTCTAGCATGAGTTTACGATACTACACTCGCTACACTACACTACTACTACACTCACTACACCATTACTACACTACTACTACACCATTACTACACTCGCTAGCGAGAACGTAAAACCTTTGTATGGGAAATCGTGAACTGTCAATGTCAAATTATCAATTTTCCATATAAATGTTTTACGCTCTCGCTAGCGAGTGTAGTATCGTAAACTCATGCTAGAGCCACTGTTCGATCCCCTATTTTCTAATCCGATTGTGGCGCCACCTATCTTGTTCAATTTTATTTTCAAACCATAATGTCAAAGTGACGCGAGACTTCAAGTCAATCAATGACGGAATTATTTGAATATTCTTCATACAAAAATACTAAAATCCTGATTAAAAAATGGGTGGTGCGGGTAGGAGGATGAAAAATACTTTACGACCTATTCTCAGACCTACTGTTAATATACACACAACATTTCATTAAAATCGGTCCAGCCATTTCGGAGGAGTTTTGTTACAAACACTGTGACAAGAGAATTTTATAGGTATATTAAATTTAACATTTGAATTTAAATAGCTACAATTTATTATCGACTTTATAATAAACTAGCGACACACTCCGGCTACGCACGTTGCAACTTTTTGCATTAGTGAAAACTGTATCAAAATCCCTTTGGGTGATTTAGAAGTTAGCCGATAAACATTTATAGAGGCTGACAGCGTAATTGTTTTATATTATGTATTATCTATACATAGATATAAACAAAAAATACGTTAAGTATCACTTAATAAAAACCCATTTCATCATTTTTAAACTGGCTGAATCCGCGTCGCTATCGCGTTCGCGTCGAGCGCACGCGTATTGGACACTACTTATATGTATAACATTTTTATTTTTCTAAATAAAGTAGCCTAAGTTACTCCATATGACATCAGGTATCAACCAATGAAAGACCCATCAAAATCGGTCCAGCCGTTTCGGAGATTAGCCGGAACAGACATACAAAAAATTCAATTTTTAATTTTTTTTTATATAAGTACCATATATACCTACTCTAGTAAAGCAGTTATTTTGATATTACGAACAAACACTTCTATTTCATTTATTAGCTGTGCACAATAATGTTATCCTTAAGATATGTGAAATATCATTTTTAATTTGAAAGGATCAAACTACCTCCAGTTTGACGCTGCACATGATTGTCTGGTAGCTACCATCATCTACAATACCACTTATATTGATACAATTCAAACTAGATGATGTAACCGTTTCGCTGACACAGTAAAAACTTTCATTTTTTTAAAGAGATCCTAGCTATTTGAAGATATTTATAAAAAATAGTCCTTAATTTACGAGACTAGCTGAAACAAAGTTATTATGGCAATAATTACCTAGCTTTCTTCTGCCATTTCAAGTACATTAAAGTTGATCCCTTAAGTAAGGCATATTATAGTGTCACAAAGTTATTTAATATAACCAGTCTTTTCTTAAAAAATATACTTTATATCTAATTCTATAATTTAATATCGAACAATACATCAAAATATAATTTATTAAAACTAAACATAACGCGCCTCTGGTGGGCTACATGTGGGTTGATATGTATCTATCGAGTCCTTGATTTTTTTCCACGTTGTCTTGAAGGCTGTCTGCAGATTCTTCTTTTTCTTCAGTTTTTAATTCTATCATCATGATGGCACCAATTGATACTGAAATCATTAAACGTATTCATGTGTATAATGATTTGAAATGTTATATTATAATTTATATGTGAAAATCAAAACATGTTTGGTTTCGTGCTGAATTTTTAAGTCTGGGTTTGATTATATTCTCTTTTTTTTTTGTAAGTTTAGCTCAGTGGCAAATATATCTGTCCTGTTCCAATTTCAAAGCTCTATCTAAGCCTATGAACTGAATTTGAAGAATTTTTTATAAAGATACCTTGAAATCAAGGTTAGCATAATTTTTAGGCTAATCTTACCCTAAAAATTAGGCTATGCTCATCTGTTCCCTCATAACTTTTAAATTACTTATCATAATTTGACAAATAGATGTCGCTGGAAGCATCGTGATCGTCCGCTGGTTATAGGCGGTGTCATCATAGTCATCATCTCGGTCGTAGGAAGTCCACTCCTGGACAAAGGCCTCCCGCTAATTTTCCAACGGTTAAGAAGCAGCCTGAACCACCGTCGACCAGCGACCTTCATCAGGTCGTCTGTCCACCTCGTGGGTAGACGTCCTCAACGCTGCTCTTGCCAGTCCGTGGCATCCACTCAAGACTTTCCGCACTATGTGTCCTGCCCACTACCACTTCAACTTACTAATCCGCGGCTTATGTCGTCTACGGATATCCTCATTCATGATTCCATCTGCCAGAGTAACCCTGACCATAGCCCTCTCCATAGCTCGTTGAGCGACGTTAAGCCATACGAGGCCCATAGATCACGTTTCAGCGCCATATGTCATAAAACTTTTGTTTTAAGACACTGAGGAATTTTGAATGAGAAGATCTCGGAGCTTCCCGAACGCTGCCCATCCGAGCTGAATTCGACGATTGACCTTTTCGAAGTTGGCTCTACTTTATTGGACTATTTGTCCCAAGTAGATGTACTCGTCAACAACTTTGAGAGTTGAATCTCCGATTGTTACTGGGGTGGCCACAACATGGACATTAGACATAACTTTCATCTTTTTGGGAAATTCGATTGAGGCCATCGAGCAATATCGAGCATCGAGGCAATAAGATATTGAGTTCTCTTATCGACTTCACCAAAACCACAATATCGTCGCCAAACCGAAAGTGAGTAAAATACTCGCCGTTAATGTTGATGCCAAGTCTTTGCAATTCCAGAAGCTTAAAATGTATCTTACAAAGCGGCAGTGAATATTTCACTGTTCTCTATAGGCTGTGTGACGTCACATTAAATTGAATGTGGCGCCCTCTGGAGCGCGAAGTCATGAACTATTTTTTAAAATGTTCATGACTTTTTGTAGAAACCGCGAGCAATAGCTCGCGGTTTCGCTTGCATGCATGACAATTGGAAAAATTTCTAAGAACCCCAAAATAATTTAAATAAAAAGGAAGTTCAAAAACTAAAACCCGACTACTGAAGAATCAAGCTCTAAAAAGTAAGAAACAAGAAAATATTCTCATCTGAAAGTGTTATATATTTACATAACACTTTCAGATACTTTTTATTACATTATACAAATTAGATCGACATGTTCAAATCTGTTTGTAGTCTTATTTTTAACTTTATTTATATATTCTACAGGTATATGTATGTATATATTTAGTACATTTGGAGAAAATATTATCTCCTCGGAACTAATAGTAAAAAACATGGACTAATTATTCTTGTCACTTCAGGAGCAGACTAGTAGTTATCAATAAAATTGACAATAACGTCTTTTACTACTGGATGTCGTTGGCTACATCTGTCTAGCAGGCCTAAAAGGCTGTGTAGGTTAAAAAAAAAGAAAATACTAACATGCAAGTAATGCAGCGACGGATACGAAGGGCGCTGGACAAGAGTAGTCTAGGAGTACGCCCACGGCCAGATTGGACGCGACGCCTCCCGCGCGTCCCCACCACGCCCCCCAGCACACTCCGAGACCACTGCAATCACGGAGCCATTCATGAAGAAAGTTACGTTCTAAATAATAAATACCACTTTTATAGCTAGTAAATAAAAAATTTACTTCTTAAGTAAAACTTCTTAAGATCAAAATTTTAAGGTCGAATATTGTGTGACTCTTCAGTTTGTAACGTTTCTACTATGTGACATTACCGCTTACTATATAATTTTGATCGCCAAAGAAGTTTTTTTTTTTCAATCTGCTGCGATTCCAGACCCACATGAAGTATCACGACAGCTTAATGTTATTTCTACGAAATGTTTTTAAGAATTATTATATAAAATTAAAAAAATATATAAAGAAATCATTCATTTAAGTATAGGTACTCTGTCAAGCGTATAATAAGGGAGAGACAAAGTTTACTTGGGGCAACACTGGCAGTCAATGTCATTGTTTTAGTGGAGTACAGACTAATACAACATCTTTGGAGTAAAGAGTAAAATAGGTACTATATTTTAATGTTGCTCACGTCAATCGTCAACGTCATTTCAGGACTTCCTCATGTCAATCGTTTTGCCAAGATGCGCTTGACAGAATAATACTTAATTTTTCGCCAATAATCGACATTTAATAATTTATCTCAGTGCTATTTTGTATCATTCACTTTATAAATATCGCAGCCGTTATAGACATATTAACCTCTAAAATTAACTATTGCATTTTGTACCTTTATTTTTTAACTGTATACAGTGGCGTAGCTAGCATGGGTGGCACCCGGTGCGGATATTGTAGGTGTCACCCCAAAAATCAAGTAAAACTATTAAAATTAAAAAGTAATAATAATTTATGTTTTATAAACTAGCGGCTTGTCGCACGGGTGGACATTAAATTTTTTAACATTGTGTCAGTTGCATCCACTGCGTTTTTTTTTTTGAAGAATAAACTATATTGAGTCTTTTAGAACGCTTTTATAATAACAATAATTGTTGTTAATAATAACTTAATAACAAATACTTTGCATCAATCACACGTTCACGAAAGAAATGTTGAACGGAATGCGGTCGGCCGGTCAGGAAAAAGAGAAATTCCCCAAGCACACAGGTGGCAAGCAATCGCTATTTCCGGGGAATCCCCTGACTAGCGACAGTTGCGGCGAAATTCGAAGATAAAAACAACAACATTTTGGGGAATCCCCGATCGACAGACAGTGTGTACACAAATTTAGGATGAATTTTCACAGAACCTTCACAGCCACAGGGTAGCTAGCTGCAATACATCAGTTAAAACAATTAACCCGTTTCTGAGATTAGTGTGCACATACAAATATTCTAAAAGCTATTTTTTTAACCTCGGTAATAAGTACAACGTGTACAAATTATTGTTTCTTTGAAAAAATATTTAATGTACAGACATAGATTATGCGTTACCTGAGTTTAGGAGGTAACGCGTGCAAAAGCAGTCTGATGAGAAGCACGTTGCCGTTGAGGGAGGCTGCGTTGAGTACCGCTGCAGCGGCTACGGCCACCTTATTGGAGGAGGTGCAGCCGCATGCGCTGGCTGCCAGCACGCCGCAAGCCAATGCGCATGCGAAAGCGCATGCGGCTGCCGCACGCCTCACGCCTAAGGCACCACCGCGAGCGCATAACAACGCGCCTGCAGCGTTCCCGAGCACGCAACACACACCAACTATCAAGTTCGATGTGAACAACTGAAATCATTCATTTATTTCATTTTATACGGGACATGCCACGTAGAACAGGGGTCTTAGACAAAATAACATTTTAAAAACGATAACGAAGTTCGCAAGAGTAAAATGTATGGGATGTACGAGTATCACGTGATTTAGCGACGGCATATGTCAATCCCATACATTTTATTTTATTTATAATAGGTACACCAACAGAAAACACAACAATCATATAATAATAAAATTCACATTCGGTCATAGTCTGGTGTGAGTTCCAATTATAGGTATACACAGCATTTACAAATTTATTATCGACCCTAAAGGCTTATAGAATAAAATATAAGAGTACTTATACCAATATCCAAAGTTATAATTAAAATAGTTACAGACTCAAAGCAGACAACGGAATCTGCAATCAGATACAATTTAAAATACATAAATGGTATGTAATATTAAGTAGACGATATATATAATCATTAAGTAAAGATCATTCAACATTCCTGAAAGATGGTATGCATTTCTGTATCTTACGACGAAAGACTGCCAAACTGTCATGGTTTATGTCAATCTGAGGATCAAGTCTACAGATTGAATTGAATTGATTTTTGAACCTAACTATGGGAGCATTGCGGCCAATATTTGTTCTGCAAGTTAGACATGCAAACACTTTATACACGGGATTTCTGGGCACCTTACGTTGAACGCAAAAACCAAGCTCTGATAGGATAGACGGCGAGTCTGCCAGTCCGTGCAAAATCTTGTAAAGGAATATAAGATCTAAGAGTTTTCTGCGATCACACAGAGATGTATATTTTATTGTTTTCGAACTTCGTTATAGTTTTTAAAATGTTACTTTGTCTAAGACCCCTGATTAGCGTTTTCCCACGATCGACGACACCACACGATTCTGTTGAGGTAAATTTTATTTTCTTATCTTTGGAAAAAAATTAATGTAGAATGTGTTTAGTTCGAGGGACCTCCCGGCCCGGGGACCACTTGAGCTGTTATAAGCGGCCCACCAGGGCTAGCCGGTCCCTCAGAGTTCGCATTAGTTAAGTTTTTCAGGTAACTTTTGAAGCATGAACTGCTACAGTTTTGTTGTGTTAATTTTTCTTAAAAATTGTGAAGAAATTTAAAATTTAACGTTTTCATATTAATCGAAGCAAAGGAAAACAAAGTGTGCCTAGGCTAATGAACAATTTAAACACAAAATAGTATTTATTTATAAACTCTAGAATAAGAAATGAGTAATTGTAATTGTTTTATTATTTTTTGCGGTTTCGTATGCGCGGAGCGGAACATATGAATGGGCCACGCTTGCGTCGATATTTGAAACATTGCTAAACACGACTGCAATGCAATCGTCGCTCTTGGGAAAGCTTACAACGAGAGGTTGTTTAGTGTCGTCGATCGTCGGAAAACGCTCTAAAGGTCTGTTTTGTAAACTTTTTCCAGGACGGGTAAGTGTATTAGAAAGCTTTTTTATCAAACCCCAACATCTAAGAAGGGTCGCATTTTTTTAAACCATTGAATTGTGTGAAAAAAAAACAGATTTTTTTCGTTTTTTTTTATTGTGAAAAATATATTATTTTATCAGCTTACAATGTAAGATAAGTTGTATGTACCTATTGGCGAGACGAATCAAAAGACACGTGTTAAGTTTAATTTAATTACCAAATTTTTTTGTTATTAACAAAAAAAAGGGCCAAGTGCGAGTTAAACTCGCGTGAAGAGGGTTCCGTACGATGTTACCTATCTGTACATTGAGTGATTTACCATGTTTTTTTAATATCATGGACTTCTTATAGGTTTTCCTATAATCTATAAGTAGAAAACTGATTTCTGTTTTTTTTTTTTTTTCAAAATTTTAGGTTCAGTAGTTACGGAGATAGGGAATGGTCTGACAGACGGACACACGAGTGATCCTATAAGGGTTTTTTATTCGGACGTACGGAACCCTAAAAATCGTTCATTAAAAAGAATTTCACTCCAACTTTGAATTTATTTTAAATAAAAGTACCTATATGCAAACTTACCTCGGCATTCATAATCTCATTACAGCTTTCATCGCCTTTCGGATGGTGTGTATCGAACAAGCTATCATTAAATCTTCCAACTATATCTTTTTGTGGGTGTATATCGAACGAAGTTGATTCTCTCCAAGGAATTGTCGTGGCGTTCAACAATCTGGCAGATCCAGGGGTTGACAGGTTTTCTTTGTTACATGACCTGCCTTGCATCCTCAGTAATAGTATCGGTATCCACATGTTCAGACCGAAACCACTGAAATTAATTTAAAATGTTCCTTTAATTATATTTACAGTCATATAGAGTAAACTCATTATTTGAAATCTTAGTATATAAAAAAATCACATATCATGAAGTTCGTTCACGCTGATCTCCGAAAACGCCCACCCAAACGATTTTAATAAAAATTTTTGATTCCAGCTTGAAAGATAGCTATCTTATCTTATCTTATCTTTGTGGCTATTTCTGTCTGCTAGAGTACCAGTATCACTTCGTCCATTGCTGAAATATTGTGATCGCCACGTGAACTAAAGCTCTCTACCTATACCTACAACGTTAAGGAACTGTAGTACTTTTTTGATAGAGGCATTCTTCACATCTTCACAAGCCATTGTGTGGCTTCCTAGGATGTGACTGCGCTTGTGCATCAGGGGGCCACACTCGCACAGGATATGCATTGGTGTTTCTTCTGCCTCATGGCAGAAGCGACACTCTCCCGTACTAGTGAGCCCCATTACTTTTAGGTGCCTATTGAGGCGGCAGTGCCCCGTTAGTGCCCTAGATAGCATACACAAATTGCTCCTACTAAGCGACATAGCCTGATTTGTCACGTTTCGACTATAGGCTTTAATAAGCGCTTTGGAATGGTTCAACCCTGGCAAGTTAATCCAGCGTTGGTAAGATTTAATAAAGCACTGGTTCCATATGGTCCAGCGAGCTAGGCTAATTGGTAGTCCGAAAGATAGGTAGATAAATTATAAATTCATAACACATGCAGACAAAGAATTCATAATGAATAGATTATCGTTTTAAGGACGGTACCATCCATAAGCTTTGACTATCCATAGTAAAGATCTATGGCGGTTGGTCATATGAATGATATTTAAAAATTCATATAGTTTTCACAATTTCCAACCATCTATCTAATAGTTTCCCAGATCGTGGACAGAGGTAAAAATATCTTTAAAACAGAGGTATTAAAGACAGACATAAAAATGATTATACTCACGCAGACATATTCGCGAAGAAAACAAATAATATGAGAGTGGATTTAAACGCATAACTCTTTGAGATGAACATCTTCAAATCCTTCAACACCCCTATGAATAACTCTTTTGTTCGATTCTGGTCACTGCTTATTGTCTTCGCCACGAATATATTGTCTGGTATCAGTTTCTTAATCTAGAAGTTAAAACAAAACTTTTTTTAATTTAATTAAAACCAAAAAATATATACCTATATATTAAAGTCAAAGGAAATCCAGCCAGAAGTCCTCCATCCAGCATGCTAGCGTTTAGCATGCTTCATATCAGACAATTGTCTATTAACTGCTTTTACGTACCTATTTTTCTTTATATCCTTAAGGAGTCGTTATAACTATAGGTATTTAAACTATGTAGGTGCTTACTTAATGCACCATTGAAAAGTGACTTTTTTTAATGTTAAGCTCCACTTGATATAACCATCGTGGCTACCATCGCTTATAACACAAGTAACGCCACAGATGCTGCAAGTGCGCTACATACTACAGTAGGATTAAGGATAAGGGATTAGGAGGGGGATAGGGAAATGGGATCCGGCATCCCGTACTCACTCACCGAAACACAACAGCACACGTGCAGTTGGGTATTTCACGGTGGTCTTCTGTAAAGGGGTGGTTACTGCCACCAGACGGGTCGCCCAAACGACTGCGAAACGCAGTGTGCCCTGTTGCTACTTTCTAGATCCAGTCTAGAGCCAACTTTAAAAGGTTCATTTTCAAAGTTGACCCTGCCGGGAATAGAAACCGAGAACCCCAGAACAGAGCGTAACCTCATCAAACGGACTCGTCAAACTACACTGATTTTCAAATACTTATCAGATTTTGTTAGGATTGTTTGTAAATGGTATATATAAACCCATAGATAATGTACCTACGGATTGTAGTTACAGATAGGTTGATAGTATTCTATTGCTACATAACTTATGTAAATGTCAATTATACATACCCATAGATGTAATACTGACAAAACGTACCTTAAATTCTGAAAAGGATCCATTACTCTTATGTATATGCTCGAGTATCTTCAACGCTTTGTCACTTCTGTTGGTATCTGCAAGCAATCTCGGACTTTCTGGCAAGAACAGGATCCAAATTCCCGATATAAGACCAGGCAAACTGGCAAGAGCAGTGAACAGTCTCCAGGAGTATATTGGGAAGATTGTCTCGTAATCTACTTTGAAAGGAATCACCAACCACGCGATCGCTGAAATAATATGTAAAAAAATTTAAACTTAAATATTGATTGCTGGAATTTTAAGGAAAATATGAAGTTAAAAAAAACTTCATCCAACAAACTAAATCATAAAATACTACATAATACACGGGTAAAATAAAAATCATATTATTATACTGACATAACCTACATAAGATGACTAGAATGATCTACAAGAGATAGGTATTTTGGTTTAAAGCTCTTCACTTTTCTGTAGATTAAAAATTCAAATTATATAACAAAACATATATTATAAAACATAGTTATATCGCATGTTTTATGTACGTAGACGATATGTGTTAATAAAACAAAGTTATTAACATTTGCGAGTAAGTCACGTTATCGCGTGTACGTACTCAAAATGCTATCAAGACCATATTAGATAGCATTGTTATATATTTGATAGCACTGTTATTTTAATGTATGGTCTTGTTTTATTTTGCAATGTTAAACAATAATGTTAAAAGATATTGTTACATGGTGAGTCAAACTGCCGTGTAAGGGCAAAACGAATTAATTATTTTCACAAACCACGATGACTTCCAAAATCACTAAACTTGTCCGATGAAACCGTTAAACTTGCCAAAATTCGTTAGTGATTCCCTTAATGAGTCGCCGGTTCACTGTCGCAGATAACTTCGCAAAAGGTTCGAAGATTCGCTTTCGAATCGCTGTTATCGCACAAGCTGACTCACACTTGACCCGCCGCCTCTTATTTATACTTGGCGGCAAACGCCTCGGTGTATTTAGAATTTACTAGAATTTACGATGGCTACTAGAATTAATAGAGTTTACGATGGCTTGTTTAACATCGTAAACAAGCTATTGAAATTCGGGAATGCTATTTCTGTTGAAATACATAAACTCTATGTTGTAAACATAAGAACCAATTTCCTTTAACACTAATCGGAAAGGCGCGTGGCTACCATCGATAGGGTGGGACGTTCGAGACTTTCTACCGACGCGAACGCTTTTTCCAGGACGTTCCATGGTTAGTCGTAACAATATGCATATGTTATTTAATCTGGACGCACCTTAAATCTAAGGCCACACTATACGTGCCAAGCTTGGAGGTAAGCTAGGCGCTACACTTGTAAAGATACAAGTGGTCACATACAAGACGCTTAGCTTCACGTCATTTTTCATTATCAAAATTCGTATCAAAATCGATTCTTTTCAAAAGAGCAGCAATTAGAAGTTTTAGCATTGTAAAATCACTAGGCGAACTTAGCAACACGTTCGCTACGCGACTTGCTTGATGACTAACTAGGCACCAACGCGAAAGCATGCAATACGTCTGTTCACTAGGATCAGTCACTATATTCGAGTAGATTGGCTCTTGGCAATAAGCGAGGCTCTTTAGTGTGGCCATAGCCTTAAGCTTTAACCGCCTCATTTTGATGTTTATCAACTTGACTAATCAAGTTAAGTTGAAGATCAAGTAGCGGTAGAGAATCATCAATATATATTCCATCCATAAAAAAATAGTGCAGATTTCTTATTTAATCACTGATAGTAAAAAGTTAATAACAGGGAATGTTAGTTTTTATTTTTGAACTCTTTTTGTATTATACTTTCATTTTTTTTTAATACGTTTGTTGCTATTATGTGCTCACTATATTCTTTATCGTCTTTAAAATTAAGTGTTAAAAGTTAAAACATTAGTTAGGTACCTAATAGTTTCTTGTTCATTGATGACTTTTTTGTTTACTACTCGGGCGTTCAAATCGATAAAAACTCATTAACTGGTCATCACTCTTACCGATTTTTAATGAAATGTAGGTAAGTCTCTATCTAACAAGGAATATTAATAAACAATGCAAAACGTTAAAGAACCAACTACATTCGTAATATGTATGTACGTAGCTGTGCTTGCGACTTCATACCCGCTGTAGTAAGTTTTTTGAAAATATTCCATTTTTTTCATTTTCAGGATAAAAGTATCCTATATGTTAATCCAGATAATAAACTATCTGTATGCCATATTTCATTCAAATCTGTTCATCCATTTTTGCGTGTTCGAGTAACAAACATCCAAACATATAAACTTTCGCATTTATAATATTATTTGGCTGGCTTAATGCAATAAAATTTGTTACTCGTATAGTTGTTGCAACAGCTATTGTCATACTTAAACTTAAAATTATGTAAACTTAAAGTTCTGCAATGTCCAATGATATCTTCGCATTAAACAATACGTTACAACCGGAAATACAAATGTCTTCCGGCAACTTCCCGGCTTTGCACGAATGTAATTTTTTTTCGCTTCCTCGCTTATCTCTCTTTCTATTAGTAAAAACAGTATGAAAATTAGCGGAGAAACAAACAGGCCGACAGTGACTTTATTTATCACAAGCTGTTGCACGCAACTTCGTCCGCGTCCCTTTATAAAATATTATTCGTGGAAAACGGCAATTTTGTATGGATGGGTGGTAAAGGGGGAAGATGGGGGAGGGTGAGTAGCCTATGTTACTCGCTGATAATGTAGCTTTTTATTGGTGAAAGAATTTTTAAATTCGGCCCAGTAGTTTTTGAGTTTATTCAATACAAACATACAAAAATTTTGTAGGTTTTGAAGTTTTTGAATTACAAAAGTTTTTGAGTTTATTAAATACAAACAATAAAAATACAAATATTTTCTGTTTATAATGTTAGTATATATATGTATACATATATATATAGATACACTTAGATTTAGACACAGGTACCAACGACATAAGAATGCTTCAGAACATATTGAAGTAGTTAATACTTTGTGTGTATGTGCATTCGTCCGTAATATGACATCTGTTGGAATCATTGTTAAAATTGATTGTACCTTATTAGCGAATTGCTCATTTCTAAACTATTTGGGCATGTATTTGAAAAGAGAAATGATTAACATAAGCTTGATGGAATAGGGAATATGCGTCTTATTCAAATAGGACCAATGCCCAAATGACTGCGAACTGCCACTACTTTCTAGATTCAGACCAGAGTTAAATTTGAAAAGTTAATTTTTCAAAGTTGACTCTGCCGGGAATCGAACCCGGGAACCCTAGAACAGAGCGATAAGACAAGCACCCTAACCACTCATTCAACGAGCTCGTCAAGTCTTTTTTTTTTGTTTCCAGATCATATATATAAATTATATTAGTTAATTTTGAAGAACGCAAATATACGACAAAAACAGAGACAGGCTAACAGCGAATTCTGATATTTGACGGTGGCCTTCAGTAAAGGGGTGCTGCTACCGCCAGAATAGCAGCCCAGCTTTTCACAGAGTCGTTCAGTTGGGCGATTTAGAAGACAGCGGAACAAAGACAGAGGTAGACAGCGACTTTATGGCATAAACTTTTTTTCCACCCATAAACTTGTAGCATTAACTTGTGTTATACTTTATGTTAATTATTTATCTATAAGTTTGAAACAAATAGAAATTTCCCAAGAGTAGTATCCTGCGAAGCACCCATTGGTATTGGAGAAGAAAGGACGTCTATAAACGAGTTTTAATTTATAATCAAAATGAGACTTAAAACTATTTATCTGAGGTCACGATAGTCAAAAAATGTAGGATACAAAAATATCATTCAAAATTAACTTACCTACTTACCTTATTTTAACTTAAGTAATTCATCAATTAAAGTTTCGAACTTTCTCTTTTCGTTGGATAGATGAATTGAAAAAATGCCCATCGCAGTTAATTGAAACAAAAACAAAGCGGTTTTGCACTGAAGTATTGACCTCTAAAAACAGTGACGGCAAAAACTGCAAGACATGCTGATCAAAATGTACCGTTACGCAGTTCAATACGAACAGGGTTGCCACTCTATGTACGAAATTAATTTAACGCTGCGCGCCTCGTTTCAAACGAATTTCTGAACATGATTGTGTTTCACGTAAGAATAATACAAACAAAACAAAAATGGAACAGAATAGATCAATTCTATTTCTATTTTTTTGCTGCCATTGAAAATTAAAAATGATTGTGTATGAGAAAGCCTGTTTTAAGCGACTCCTATTTTCCTAAATTTTAGTGTCAAGTCACTTTTAGTCATCTATTTACCCTATAAAAATTATTAGAAATGTGTTTTGAAAATTTTTTTTTTAAATTTTTTTTTTATTAGATCAGGGTAGCGCTTGACCACTATCTCCCTGATGTAAGGTGTAGATGTGGCCGAAGGTGGACCACGCTTACCCAGTAAATGCCCATTTATCCTGGTTTTGAAGACCCTGAGGTTGTAGTTCTGTGGGAACACAGACGAAGGCAATGAGTTCCACTCCTTAGCAGTCCGAACAAGTACAAAAATATTCTATTATTTTATTTGTTGCAATCGATATTTATAATTTTAAAATCCAACAGAAACCTTAAAAATAATGAAATGGTGCAATTTGTGCTTTTATTTTCTGCTATTCAGAGCGTTTGGTTGAAAAAAATAATACGTGTACATGAAATTTCAATGCATTTACGTACTTTCGTTCACAGAAACGTACTATCTTGCAAAAACGTCCAGATTTATTCCTGGATATATAAAAATACCACAACATATATTTTAAAATAACAGGTGACAACCCTACGTCTGCGCATCATCAAACACAAGTGTCCTGAGAAATCCGTGTTACTGTTTCATGCGTATAGACCTAGTTTTAAATAAGGAAGCCTACTTACCCAATTTAACTTGAATGTGTTGGAAAAAATATGTGAAATGGTTAATCATCAGTGTGAATACAATTTTTATAAAACTTTAAATTCATAATAGACCAGGAATCAATCTAAACCATTCAGTCATAAAGATTATCTGTTCGGCTAACATTCTAATAGTTAATAGAAATTAATTAGTAGTAAAAAAGACGAAGGTCTACTCACTATTGTATACTTCCAGTTTTAATATACCTACTATGGCTTAGGCTAGAAGTGCTTGGCATTTCCTTGAGGGATATTATCGGTAATACAAAGGCCAGTCTGAGAATAAATTTTAATGTGGTCGTCATAGCCCAAAAAATCAGTCGACCAAACCCACTTTATTAATTGAATTGACGGCACATGTCTGTCGAGCAGTTGATGGGTGTTGGGGTAGACGAGTCTTGGAGTAGAAACAAGAGTGAAAACAACTGGCTCGCTGAACTAATGACTTCGTGAGAGCGGCTGGCGATCAAGTATGGTGTCTCAATTTAAAAGACCTTTTTCCAAAATAGGATGATTATACGCTGATAATGATGGTAATTAATTCAGTAATGACAGCAATACACGATCCAGTCGACCAATCAGCATGATACATTTCAAATGAATTGTATCAAGCCAATTGGGTGGATACTTTGATAGTGTATAGTGTAATGAATGAACGATAGATTCGATCAAGCCCATATTATGCCTATTGGACAATAGACTTGATCCTGTATGGTGTGTTATGAAATAATGATAGATTGGATCAAGCCAATTGGACGATAGACTTGATCGTGTATGGTTTTTTTTTTTTTTTTTTTTTTATAGATGGGTTTGCTCTTGATCAGCATCTATCCATGTAGGAAGGATCAGGCCGAAGATGGAGCGAGCTCACCCAGAAGATGCCTATTCACTCGAACCTTGAAAAGATTTGGGTTATATGAGCTCGGAAATACAGACGCCGGCAGGGAGTTCCAATCCTTAGCAGTGCGCATCACAAAAGATGTTTTAAAGCGCTTGGTCCGAATTAGAGGGATTTCGACAAGGTGAGGATGGTAACCAGCCGTACGTCTGCATGTCCGATAGAAGAAAGGGGAAGGCGGTATGATCTCATGCAGCTCTCGAGCACACTCTCCGAAGTACATCTTATAGAATACACACAGAATGAACAAATGATAGATTGGATTAAGCAAATTTGACGATAGACTTAATCGCGTATGATATGTTATGAACAAATTAATGATAGATTGGATCAAGCCAATTGGACGATAGACTTGATCACGTATGGTGTTGAACAAATGATAGATTGGATCAAGCAAATTGTACGATAGGCTTTATCGCGTATGGTGTGTTATGAACAAATGAAATTTGGCACACATATAGTTTATTAATGTGTAGGATACTTTTTATGCTGGAAAAATGTTAGGTTCCCGAAGAATCGTCTCAAAATATAAAAAAAGCCGCCGCCGTCATTGCAGCGATAACGACGTCAGGCGTTACTTTTTAACGCAGACGAAGTCGCGGGCACCAGCTAGTATATTAATATTCTTAAAGAATCACTCACCGGGTAATATGAGCCACGCCGCCACGAAACTCATCCCGGTTATGTTCAAGTAGAATTGCCTTCTTTTGACACCGACTAAGTCAGACAAATATGTGAAGACTAATGTTGACGGACACCCTGAAAAAAGAAAGAATATTGAATTGTTCTTTTTTGTAATATAATTATTAGTAATAATTCACCCAAACATGAATCGTCACCATGTAATCCCATTTAGCAGGTATGCTAAGATATAAAAATGACTGCTAATTTTGATAAGGCTTAACCTTCATCCTCTCAAGTTCGTCATCACATTTACATTCCTTTATTGCTGGTGTTTATGGGCGATGGAGCCATCTACCATCATGTGAATCGTCAGCCTGTCTTCCAATTATTACATACTCCATATTTTCATGATAATTATTCTGAACATACGCCAACTTTATCAAGTTCAAAATAAACTAATAAACCTGGGATAATTTCATTGTTAGATGATCCCGATAAGGACAAATCTCATATTTAAACAAAGAATTAATGTGTTTACCATATTTTATAGTTATTTATTAAGTTGTCTATTGTACCTAAATATATTTTGTAGTTAAATATGTATAAAAAAATTAAAATTATGACCTGACCAGATCTGGTGTCTGAATAATAAAATGCAGATTACAATACTATAGAAATGTGAGTAAGCCATTTTCTGCCTAGGGAAAATGAGTTTTAGTCCCATTACACAGTTTATAACAAAATACCATACCGATAAGGAATCCATTAATGGATCGCACAGCGAGCAGTATCCTATAGTCGGATATAGTGCTCTGACCCAAGGTGATGAATCCATCCATGATTAAAGTCATGCTGAGCATCCGACGTCTCCCGAACACGTCGCCCACTATTCCCCAGAAGAACGCGCTGGCCACGCCACCTAATTCACAAAATATTATTTGGATAATCTGATGAAGTAATTTCAAATTGGAATATTTTCTTCCTCTAAAAAAAATATTCTAAAAAAATTACATTTTAAAAAATGTTAATTATAGTTAGACCGTTTAAATGAGTCCACGCCCGCGCGGTATAGGGGCGCGGGGGTATGACGACAAAGAGGACCGAGAGAGGTGCGAGCAGTGGGCATCCACATCGGTCCTATTTGTCGTCATATCCCCGCGCCCCTGTACTGCGCGGGCGACGACTCATTTAAACGGTCTATCTATACTCTTTATAATTAGTTAGAAATCTCTTCAAAGTGATCATTAAGACTACATTGAAATAACATCACTTGTGCTGTTGTGTTTCGTTAAGGAGTAAGGGATTATCATCATTATGCTTTATCATTATGCTTCACTTGTATTACGTTTATAGTCTAAAAACTATACGTCGTTACAAATATCTCCTCTTCATCTACAATGAAGTATCAAAATACATTTAAGTTTAAGGTTAAAAAGTTTTGAGCTTGTGGTTTTCTGTTTATCCCATTTCTTTTTTCTTTTTTTTTTTCTATCACCTTTCCTTTGATCGCCAAACATACTTTCTCCTTTCTAATAGTTCCTTATGCATCAAGTTCATTATTAATTACTTATTATTTTATAATCTGCATTTGTACTATTTTACATAACAGATAAAGGAAGTGTTACAGCTTGACAACGCAAAACTCAATTTCCTATTGTGTCATATTATTATGGATATTTGATGTCATATGGCCGCACTTATCTACTTATAGATTGTCTGCTAATATGACCGTTTAAGTTAACGGCAATTGTTTAGAGCTGTTTAACTGTATGTTCTAATTCACCACAAATATTCCACGTCATCATTAAGTAATTCCAAAAACTGTTGACATTTACGGTTCACAACTATTAAAAATTTATATAAAAAACGCTCTGTTCTAGGGTTCCCGAGTTCGATTCCCGGCAGGGTCAACTTTGAGAAATCAACTTTTCAAATTTGGCTCTGGTCTGGATTTGGAAAGTAGTGGCAGGGCACATTGCGTTTTCGCAGTCATTTGGGCAGCCCGTCTGGCGGCAGTAACCACCCCCTTACAGAAGACCACCGTGTAATGACAGCACTTATGCTGTTGTGTTTCGGTAAGTGAGTAAGGGATGCCAGAGCCCATTTCCTTATCCACACCTAATCCCTCTTCCTTAATCCTACTGTAGTCGGCAGCGCACTTGCAGCAGCTTTGGCGTTGCTCGTGGTATAGGCGACGGTGGACCGTCAGCCTGTCTGCCGATCTTAACATAAAAAAAGAAATGTTTCATAGTTTTAGAAACATTATATTATAATTATTTGTTTTCATACAAAAAAATAGAATAAATTTAATAATTAGTATAGTGGTACCACTTCGTTTCGCAGTTTAAATTTGGCAGGCCGTCTGGTGGTATACGGGAGTGGCCCCTCTTAGAAGACCACGGTGCAATAACAGCTTGTATGCTATTGTGTTTTGGCCAGTGAGTAAGGGATTCCAAAGTTTAGGGGACTCAAGCTTTAATGATATTCAATTTGTAAATAGTTGAAATATTTAATTATAGTTTTTCATAAATATTAAATTCATCTTAATTACAGTTAATAAATTCAGTGCTAAATTAATTCTCTAAATAAATTATTAATATCAAAATTCGCCAAATAATTCGGTAATTTCTAAGGGCATGTTTTTATGTTATCTAGCGTGAAGGAAATAGAAGACCCGATTGAGACATACTTCTCAGACGGCTATAGGCTCTGAACTTACCGCACATAAAAGCCATGTTGACCAGTCCGGTCTGGTAAGTGGTAAGCTCGAGTTCGCACCGCGCAGCCGGCAGCACGTAGGACATGAGGCAATTCTCCACACCGGTTGTGAAGAACGCGCATGCGCATGCACCGACCACGCTTCGGCTGAAGCGGCCATAGCCTGAAAGCAACGTATTTTTTACAGTGTTTTTTTATTTAAACCATGGACGTACAAAAAAAGTCAGACAGAGTCTCGCTAACAAAACGCTGTGTCACTCAGAGTCGGCCAGCTCGCCTGTACATACAGGCCGACACGCACACATTCACACATTAGTCGGCCATTACGCGTGCAAACGTCAACACAACCGACACGTTACGCGGCGAAAAAATATAAATATACAGCATGTCTTGTGTGGTGAAATGCTTTAAAAACCGTAGTGACCGAAAGAAAAAAAATCCAGGAATCACTTTTCATAGGTAAATTAATAATTTCCCGATTTTATACTTTAAAATCAATTTTCATTCACTAGAACAAAATAATTTATCCCAAGTCCAGTGTTGCACACATAAAGAGCCGCCGCCATTACGATGGGTCAGTTTTGTCTTAGCGGAAGTTCCGTCCCACTTTTTTTAACCTCCATGATTTAAACATATTATGTGATCGTTTAATGTTATTGAGATAAAAAGTAGTATATAATATGTACATACACTACTTTTCACCGTCTTATGTACCTTACACTTGATCTCGGGATTGTGGGTCAGAAGAGAGTTGTTCCATAAGGTACTCACGCGTTAGAGTGCGTAACCCAGATCTACTTAATACCCTGGGCCTTCGCGTACCCAATGATTACGTAATAAGAAGGCGAAAGCGACTGCTTTTCATGCCGCTAGGGCAGTGGTCGGCAAACTTATTAGCCATAGAGCCAAATATGAACATTACAACAATTTTAAAAAAAATTGGGAGCCAAATCTGCTTGTAATGCTGCTTGCTTTTATAAAACGGGAGATGTCAGGGATAGCTATCTGTGGCAACACTGATCACTGTGCGAACCCCGATGCGAGCGTCAATCCCATGTGTAACTGTGTACCTCAACCTTGCAATTGTAAATTTATATATTATTACTAGCAGACCCAGCAGACGTTGTCCTGCCCGAACCCGAAAATAATTTTCTAACCCGATTGTGGCGCCACCTATCTTGTCCAATTTTATTTTCGAACCATATGTCAAAGTGACGCGACACTTCACGTCAATCAATGACAGAATTATTTGAATATTCTTACAAAAATACTAAAATCCCGATTAAAACATGGCGGGTGCGGGTAGGAGGGTGAAAAATACTTTACGACCTATTCTCAGACCTACTGAATATATATACGAAATTTCATAAAAATCGGTCCAGCCGTTTCGGAGGAGTTTTGTTACAAACACTGTGAAACGAGAGTTTTATATATTAGATAATAATAAATCGATTCTTGATATTATTATTACTATATAATAACAATATAGTAATAATTATAACAATATGTTATATTTATTATTAACAAGACACCGTGGATATTTGTACCAGAGCCGCACTTAAGGCTCCGGTCTCGCTTTGCGACTCTACCTTAGCAAACAGAACTAAGCGCACTTTCACGCGTCTTTTTTGTAATAACTAACGCGAATTGCAATTATTAAAAAGTACATAAATAAAAATAATTTTTGTATTTTTTTTTCATTAATTTATTAAAAAATAGGTCATTATCAAGTGGTTTTAAGAGCGACTGCATAAAAAAAATTTTCAACAGAAAAATATATGTATTTGCAGTGGTAAAATTCATGAAACTGCAACTTTTTAAACCTCTTTAAATAAGAAAACTAAAACGTTTATCAAAAAAGTAACCAGTTTAAATTATTGCTAACGATATGAGAATAAATGTAAACTGAATATATTTCGTATTTTTGTTATAATTTTTACGTAGCATGTGCTTGAATGAGACCTTCAACGCGTTCAACCTAAATAGAGGCATTTCTAACGCCCAATAGTGTTTTTGAAATTTCAAATCCATCACTTTCAATAAATGCAAAATATATTTCATTTATTCTTTTGTTAGTAACTGTAAAAAAACATTTATTTTCTGTAAATTATGCAAGAACACTAATTTTTAGGAGACTCGAGCCTTAAGGAGCCAAAGAGCCACATGCGGCACTTTGCCGACCACTGCGCTAGGGGCACTGACAGAAGAAGACACAAATGATGCGATAGCTAAGCGTTCTCAATATAGCTGAAAGAGTGGATTCATTCCACTGTATTCCGAGTTTTCAAGGGTTACACAGTATGTTATATCATATTTTATTAAATTAGGCTCATTAGGGTAGTTGTAATATATCGTCGCAGTCAAACCAAAATCTGCTTATGCTAAAAGTATTCTTTTGAGATATTGACAAAAAACGTTTTCTAGAAAATTTTTACATGAAAAATTTTTAAAGTTTTTACATTAGTAGGGTTGTCATACTAAGCCTATTGGTCTTTTGAACACGAATATTTAATTATTTATTTATTAATTTGAAAATAGAGCAAATTTTGTATATAACAGGGCGTAATTCTACAAATAGTGCTCATAAGCACTTAGCAGTTGTTTTATACGATAGGTAATGCCTAAACTTATTAATAATTATAGGTCAAAATGTTGAAATATAAGCCAAAAAAAAAGTGCACATAGCAGATTTTAATTTGACACCGACGATATGTAAATAAATGGTATGTACTGTTTTTAATTTTAAAATTCATTTAAAAACAGTTCATGCTCATAAAAAAATATTGATATTTCTTTTTTGTTTTTGTTCTCAAATATAATAAAATTAACTTTTTTATAAAGGTCGGCAGGCAAGCTGACGGTTCGCTTGATGGTATATGGTTACCGTCTCTTGATAACACAAGTAACGCTATGAAGGTACCGGGTCACCCCTGAGCTAGGGTGATCGAGTAGTGATACAATTTCTGATCTCTTTGATAAATTTACTTAATAAAATGAATAATCTGTATGATGGCAAACCTATACGGTAATGACACGCATAATATATTATGACTATATTTTGTTTTTATAATTATACTAGCGTTCCGCCCCCGGCTTCGCCCGGGATTCAATTTTTATATATAAGAACATTCTCCGTTTATCCCTCTTTCCATTAGTGAAATCCGAATTAAAATCGGTCTACCCGTTCACTCGTGATGTCGTGACCAAGGGAACTAGGGATTCATTTTTATATATAGAGATAAGATGATGCATCAGATCGTTCATTTTAAACTGTACTGTAAATGCATTTTGATATTGGGATTAGGACCATATAGGCAGTTTTACTTTTAGAACATTTATTTAATGTCCTTCGGACACGATGGCGTGTGATTCACCTCGACTATATGACCCAGTCACTGCTGAAAGTTGAGTCCGTCCCTGGGATAGAGGAATGTTGCCTAGCATCTCTACAATACCGCTCTTAAATAAATTTAATTATTTTAACGCTACAAGTAATTGTGTATTTTTCAAGAAACTCAGCGCATGCATTGTCTGACGTCGCGTCGATCGTTGCGCTAATTTTTTTACGACATGGTATCAAATGCTAATAAAATTTTCGTTAGCTTTTATTGGATATTCATCTTTTACTATCCATCCATCCAATGATTTAGGGGTATAATTTGAATGTGTTCGTTGATCTATATGGCAAGTAATCTCTGATACAATGTGAGAAAGTCCACCTAAATTATTATAAAAATATTCTACCGACACTATAGACTTTGCTGAATTAAGGTTATTTCAATTTGAATTTTTAATTACTGAATTGAATCAAAAAGTACATTTATTTTACTTATTTTATTTATATCAGGTTCTTAAAAAATTATAATATTGTTTGTTTTTTGTTGCTCTGCGAAATCACTTGCAGAGCAACAATATCTAAGCAATATCTAAGCACTGTTTAGACATTGTCTAACTGAAAGAATTAGATGCGTGTTATTATGTGTTTTATCTACACTATGATTATAAAGAAAACTGTTTTTTTTTTAACATTTTATTTATTATTATTAAAAAAAAAAACGAGTTATCCCTACGAAATTACAATAAGGTAATATCAAAAATTTGCCTATATAAAAGTCATTATTATGACGTGCGCTGCGGAAACTATTGATGATATATAAAATAATGTAGGTACTACTCATCATTACCGACAAAAAGTGCGCGAAGCTATATTTGGAACTATTATACTCGTAGTTGTCACAATAACTGTTTTTTGTTCAAATTATTCAATAACGACACGGATAGATCGAAAGATTGACATACGTGCCATGAAATTAATCTTTATCAAACTAAATAGTTTCATTATTAAGGTTATTATTAGTTCCTCTTTAAATTATCAGAACGGGACCTCTAGTTTAGAAGTTACCACGATACAAAAATGCTAAAAGTAAAAAAAGGCTTTTTGTGCCTTTTTTTACTTTTAGACTACACATTGTTCAAAATCAAAATCAAAATATTTATTTATCAATTAGGTTTCTCCAAGAAACTCTTATGATCGTCATTTAAATTTACCAGGATTTCGGAAAAAAGCCAAGATGACGATCCTGAGAAGAAACCCCGAAAGAAACTCAGAATACTATTCTTTTGTCATGTTCGCAATGAGCTTTGTTTTTAAAGTTAATGTTAAATGTAGATTTTTTTTAATTGGATTTCAAAAAAAGAAGAACCTAATCGCAGTCACAATTTGCAGGGTATCAAACATGTGAATCGGAAATTCGGAATCCCAGTAATATCGAGATAACGTTTAGTTGCTCTATGACAATAAATGAAAAAAAAAACATTTTTTTGAACTTTGTACCAAAGCAGTTCAATGACGTCATAGTGACGTAGTTTTTCCATAATTGCTGAATCTAGGTCTACAGTTGTGACAATACAAGTGTCTGACAAGCTATTTTAACAAAATAAATACCATTTTTCTGATAGAGTTTTAGCTTACTAAAATAACAAAGCTGTCATTTGAAATAATTGTGGGTAAGTACATTATTATAGTACAAAGGAAAAAACAAACAAAATCCTACATACCTACTTATATTTGATTCTATTTTTCTTATGTATTTTTCGGCTAAATTCACACTGAATCTACTAAACCGATTTTTAAGAGGTCGTCGGTCGAATGTTATAAAAGTTTTTGTTCGAGTTCGATTTTTCAAGTGTTTTTTTTTATATTAAGATCGGCAGAGAGGCTAACGGTCCACTTGATGCTAGGTGGTTACCGTCGCTTATACACAAGCAACGCCAAAGCTGCTGCAAGTGTGCTATCGACCACAGTAGGATTAAGAATAAGGGATTAGTAAGGGATAGTCAATCTCTGACATCCCTGACTCAGTCACCGAAACATAACAGGTGTTATTTTACGTATTATTTTGGTCTTCTGTAAGGGGGGTGGTTACTTCCACCAGACAGGCTTCCCAAATAACTTTTTCTTTTTTTTCGTTGGGACATCCTCATGGATACTCGGCAGCGTTGGGGTTGCTTCGGGGTTATGCCGGACTCTTACAAGCTCAAATACGACGATTAGCGCGGCCGTAAAAGGGCGAGGTCGCGTGAATGTTACAACACCACATCCGCTACCCATCATGACTATCCAGCTTAAGGAGGGCTACGCTCCCTGGCATAACCTCGGCGTACCCGAAAGTGGAAGTACGGAGGACCTCACAACGGGCAGTAGTTTCCCTTAAGACTACCGTCCAGGTCCCGGTCAAGCATCTTGCGCCCCGAGCATCTTCCGGTGGATTGGCTGCGAGAGGAGATTCTGCCGAAATGAGCGGTGCTCTGCTCATTCGGGGCAGTTAGCCAAAGTGTGATGTGCAGTGTCAACTGCGCAGCCGCAATGGTGACACTCCTCGGTCGGCTCTCTCACCCCGGTAAAGGTAACACCCGAAGTAACCATGCCCCGAGAGCACCTGCACTAGGGGGAACGCGAGAGCCCCGAGCCGCCTCACCAGCCATCCCTCTAGGGAGGGGCGAATGGGCGCAATCGTCTGGCGGCCCGCACTAAGTTCCACCAAACTGTTTTTCTATTCTTGGAGGAGGATCGTCTGGGAGTGTTTCTTTAATCTGGTGACCTCCTCCGACGTCAAAACCAAGCCGCGCAAATGAGCGTCCGCAATTTCGCGGTACATCGCAGCAAAAGTAGACATTGCAGGCGGTCAGGCGGTCGACCCAGATGCGGACCCCGTACAAGGCCATGACCGCACCACGCCAGCGACGACAGGTCAAATAAGGCCCATCCAGGTATACCACGCGTATGAAATACGGTATTTGACTATAATGAAAATATGAAACAAATTGTTACTAGACTAACTGTAAATATTTTTTTAAACCAAATTAACTAACACAGTATTTCAAAATATGTACGATTTTCATAAGAAATCATTATTAAAATAATGAATCATTGTCCACGTGATTAAAAAAGCACGCGATTGGTGGCATATAGAGTTGCGTCATTTGCTTTGTTTACAGTCGATGCGTGGTTTTAGTACAGTACACGAGCGTACTACGATTTGACAGCTAAATGTTTGTTTGCAAGCAAGTGACGTATTTATATCACGTGACCCACACGTATGGCGTCTTTAGCGTTTTGGCGGTCTTATTTATCATTTAAACTTTGATTGTAATTTTCATAGAAAATAAAGCAATTCATAAAGAATGAATCAAATTATAAGTGTATTATGCTATATAGAACATTTGAGATATTTTCCTAAAATCTGTCAAATACCCTACTATTATTTAAAATAATTAAAATTCTCTTATTTAAAATATTCCTCTTACTTTGGCAATGTTATTTTATAAATTTCTTTGAAAAATTCTGTACAACACAATATTAAAAGATAAATGTGAATATCGGTAATATAAAAAATAAATAAATTAAGTAACAACTTGTTTAGGATGATTAAATGACGAACGGCAAACCCTTAAATAAAAGCAAAACTTATTATTATGATGTAAGTGCCTGTCTCATTAAACATACGCTATCATAACGATTGGCACAATATCGACTCACCACTATATTTGTACAACAGTGCCAGATGTTATGTAACTTATGTTTTCCATAACTTCAACATGAATGGTAACAGGTCACAGTTTTCAAACAAACATTTTACTAGGTCGAAACGACCCAAATGGAAACTAATGGTATCAGGGAGAACTTCGAAAAATAGTCGTCTGTTTCGACTGTAGTAGGTACACGTTGTATCCTAATATTATAAATGCAAAAGTGAATTTGTTTGTTTGTTACCCTTTCACGCCTAAACTACTCAAACGATCATTATGATTTCAATTTCAATTTTCAATTTTGGGAAATGGGCTCTGGCATCCCTTACTCACTCAACGAAACACAACAGCACACGTGCTGTTATTTCACGGTGGTCTTCTGTAAGGGGGTGGTTACTGCCGCCAGACGGGGCTGCCCAAAATGACTGCGAAACGCAGTGTGCCCTGCCACTACTTTCCAGATCCAGATCAGAGCCAAATTTGAAAGGTTGATTTTTCAAAGTTGAGCCAGCCCGGAATCGAACCCGGGAACCCTAGAGCAGAGCGTTAAGGCAAGCACCCTAACCACTCATCCAACGGGCTCGTCAAAAACGAGAAGATTCCGAACAAGAAGATCTCTCATTGTATTATCATATTTCCATTTACAGATAACATCTAGGTCCATCATACGTGTCCTAGCGCATAGAGCGGCATTTGCGTCACCTATAAAAAACTCTTATTCGGCACAAAGTTTTGATTCATTATCGCTCGGCTAGAGGCGGTCACGTGCGTACAGATTAATAAGAGAAATTACATAGACGTATAAATGTTACAGACACGTATTTAAGTACACATAAGCAATATTTTTTTAATGAATATATAAATAAAAATATTCAATATTGCAAGGATAAATTTCAGTATCTTACAATTCTTTTGCATTTACAACTGGTTCTATGATTTTAATATTTTATTCTATGCGGAAGAACTGAACAAAATTTTGAAATCTTTTTTGACATCAATACATATTGTTATGTGCGGGATGAGTTAAAATGGCGTGTAAGTGCGAAACGAACGATTTATTTTCACAAACCAAGATGACTTCCAAAATCACTAAACTTGTCCATTGAAACCGTTAAACTTGCTAAAAGTAGTCAATGATTCCCTTAATATGTCGCCGGTTCACTGTCGCAAATACTTCGCAAAAGCTCCGAATAGTCGCTTTCGTATCGTTGGTTGTCGCACCACTCACGATCTCGCCCGCCTGCTCTCTTATTTATCCTTGGCGCCAACGCCTCGATGTATTTCGAATTTTCCAGAAAATCTAAACGAGATCTTAAACAAGCCATTGCAAGTTCGAGAATGCTATTTATATGTTATTCGGGAATGTAAACTCTATGTTGTAAACATAAGGACCAATTTCCTTTGACACTAGTCGGGAAGGGGCGTGGCTACCATCGATTATTAAAAATACGTATTATTGTGTGTTAATTAAATTTTCATAAATACACTTAACACGTAACCGTTAAAATCTTTAATTCCTTGAATTTTTCTCGGACGGAAGACTGAGGACCTATTTGGCTCTAATGGCCCTTTTTGTAGAATGAAGATGGTATTTACGAGTATGTCCGCAGTGTTACCCTAAAAAAGAATCCCATAACATAATACCTACTGTGGAAGTAACTTTATTAGACAATTCTAGCTGTATCGACATCTGTTGAGCGTCTAAATTTATTTTTCTTAGTTTTTCAATATTCTAATTAAAAAAGATTTTATGTTTCTTTCATACAAAAAGTATGTAGATTTTAAAATAGGCGTTTCTTTTTATATTTATATTTTATTTTAAAGAGAACATTAATTTAAATTTCCGTCTACCAAAACGAAATACACAGAAAATTACAGATTTTAGATATCTAATAAACAGCAGAGATGGCTAATTAAAAAACGAAATAATAAAAAAAAACAACTACGTACCAGCAGCATCAATAGCTGTTTCATAATCCGCTACTTGATTTTGTTGTTCTTGCGTCTCACTCACTCCTCTATGAGTTGCTGAAACAGAAATAGTCTTGCCATAATTCTTTAGACTTATTGGGGAAAATAATATATTACTTTAATCAAAATTTTGATACTTTTACATTGCATTCCGCATATTTCTATCAATGGGTGTCTATCGATATAAAAATCATACTATATATAAAAAGCTTTTAATGAGAGTGTTTTGCTAGATTGTTGCTAGTAGATATTTCAGATGTCAATAACGACGCCTGACAATTATTTACCTACTATGTCTGCTGGTGTATTCAGAGATTTTAATCTTAGACGTGTGAGACAATTTTGACTTTAATTCATATCGAGCTATTACTATAATAAAAATAGAATGTTATTTGGTCATATTGTGTGTATCACAATCAAATTTAAACTTGTCTGAAAGCATTTTAAGACATTATTCTTTGCACAATGAGATATCATATACATGTTCAGGTATATAGATATAGTTACGTATGTAGATCACATAAATATCATCATGATCATCTAAGCCGTAGAACGTCCACTGCTGGACAAAGGCTCCCCTCCCTTAATTCTCCAAAAGGACTGATCAGAAGCAGCCTGGATCCACCGTCGACCCACGGCACTTATAAGGTCGTCGGTCCACCTTTGTGGGTGGGCGTCCTATACTGTGCTTGCCGGTCCATGCTCTCCACTCGAGAATCTTCCGGCCCCAGCGGCCGTCGGTTCTCCGTACTATGTGTCCTGCCCACTGCCACTTCAACTACTAATCCGCCAGGTTATTTCGGTAACTTTCGTTCGTCTACGGATCTACTCATTCCTAATTCAATCTCGCAGTGTAACCCTGAGCATAACCCTCTCCATGGCTCGTTGAGCGATGCTGAACTTTCTTACGAGGTATGGTTAGAGACCACGTTTCAGCGCCAAAACTTTTGGTTTAAGACACTGAGAATTTTTGGACGAGAAGATGTCTCAGAGCTTCGCGAACGCTGCCCATCCGAGCTGGATTCGATGTAAGTAGATCACATACAGCTTTTTTAAACAAATGCACCTACAATTTCAGTTTAAAAATATTCCTAATGTAAGAGCGGACT